>CM031239.1:779345488-781745488 GCA_018340775.1 Taxus wallichiana var. yunnanensis | reverse complement strand
ACTTCACCACACGTGAGGGTAGGAGCAGGCTTGGTGAAAGATGGTAGACCTAGCGGTAGAAAGCGAGAGAGAGAAAAGGTGGCTTAAGTATAATGACGTGTGTGAGAGGGAGATAGAGAAGCAGTGTTCCATTGCAGAAAGTATGGTGTAGAGGAGAGAGATGGATCATGAAGGATTTGAAGATCATGTAAAAGACATGGATCAGAGCATCGAAACTCCCCATCTTGGAAAACATGACATAGATCCCCCTTGGCCTCACATAGAAGTGCGCCAATAAAAACTACCTTGGCCATGGGCACACATCTTAAATGACACTGGTTACCTATCCACAGCGCTTGGTTGTCCAAAGTATCTAGTATGACAAGTAACCAACAAGCTAACTTGGGAAGTATGAGAGTATGAGTAAGTCGGGAGTAGGTACATTAATGGCGAGAATAGATGACTTCAATGTTATTTAGAGGAACATTTTCAGGCACATCATCCACATAGAATGTAAACACTCCAAATGTTGGATTCACCTCGGAAGTGGAACTACCACATAGACTATAGGGATTCGGTATAGTACTACTATCGGAGCACATATGAGTATATCTATAGGTCTTGTTCCAGCTATAGGTGGAGGATCGGAAGGTATAGGTAATTCTAGTTCTAGTGGGTTTGGTGGTTCTAGAGGCAGAGGAAACATAGGAGGTTCTAGATCAAGTGGTTAAGGCCCGCAACAACCAAAGAATATCTATATGGAGATGTCTCTTCATCTCCTAGAGTATAGAGGTATAGAGGATGCTGCCCAACATGTGCATATGTGTGAAATATTATGGCATGTGAAAGGGATCACAATTGCTGAGAGTAAGGAAATTCCATTCACTACTTCCTTGCAAGGATGAGCAAACACACAGTATAGGAAGTTTTATCCTGATCAAACTTGCATGGATTATGCAGCATTGAAGGATGATTTCTTGAAAGAGTTCTATATCTCAGAGTTTAAGTAGAAGAGTATGAGTGCGATCAAGGATATCAAGTAAGGCACTACTGAGAGTGTACGTGAGTATGATGGCCATTTTAAGACACTTTTATCTAAGCTATCTTATAATATTCACGCCAGTCAACATGCATAATGGTTTGTTGGAGGATTGATTACACAATTCAGAAGAGTACTTTCATATAAGACATACACTGATATGCGTGGAGCACTTTGGAAGCGACTTTACATCTTTGAGGCGGTTGGGAGCATTGACACTGGTGTTAGTCCATTCTTAGAGGCACAAATTGCAGCTATGGAAAAATAGTTAGATAAGCTATCAGCAAATTCAGCCCATGAAATGTGCTCGGGAATTGGATGTACAAATTGTGAACTAGAAGGTCACACCAAGAATAGTTTCCCTCATAAATCTATATGCTCATTACTGTTGGATTGTGAGATCTATCATTTCAATCATGATGCTATTCATTTTCCTTTGTTACAATGCATGATATGGAAGAATGTATCCTACTTTTAAAAAAATCAGTCCATGACTCATGATATCTTTGAAGATTTTGAGTGTATTGGTAAGATCTAGGATGCTATAGACATTGGGGTACAACAGACAAGTGTAATAAATAATTCTAAGGGAAAGAATGAGCACCAGGATTAGGATCATAATCAAATGTGCTATGACATGAATGAGGGGCATTTTGAAGGAGGTCGTGGAAAAGGACATGGATATTGGGGTGGATATGGAGGACGAGGTGTGGTGGAGGAAGAGATGAGTTACCTCATGGAACATGTTATACGTACAGATCTCCTGACCACTATAGGTGTGAATGTCCTCATAATATTGCATGTTCTTTCTATGGAAAGAACCATAGCTATGAAGAGTGCCCAGACTTATATGAGCATCTGAGTAAGCAACATAAGCAAGAAAATAAAGGCATCGGGATGGTTAGAATCTAGTGCATAATAGAAGATCATTGGATGCCCAAGATAGTAGAAGGACTTGAGGCATTAACAGTGAATATTACTACATGAGCTGAAGTAGCACGCACAAGAGAGGCATTGCACTAGAAGCCTACGATCACCAAGGAGGAGGTTTTGCATGCAAGGTACCCAGATCCTGCTCATCAGAAGGAAGTTTACCAGGATACCATGGAAGTGCTAAGGAATCTTTAGGGTGAGATAAAATTCTGAATGAGTAGAAGAAAGCATCGAGAGGTAGTACAAAATGATATCAATGATCTGAGATAAGTGTGCGAAATTTTGTGCCAGGAGAACATAATTCCACTATTAGGAAGTTGGTTAAAAGGGAACACTCTGCACACAAGTATTGAGACTAGATGACAGATCCTGCATGCAAATCTTCCCCTTGATAGCATTGAATATGAAAAATAAATTACTTTGAATGTTGTTGTAGATGGATGGTTGTTGAGCAATATTTTGATTGATACATGTGCGAAGTAAATGTGCTTACATTAGATGCATGGGTACAAATGGGGAGGCCTCCATTGCAGCCATCATCTAATGTGTTGTTTATGGCAAACAGGACTAAGGCCACTCCCATAGGAGTTTTGAAGGATGCATCTATAACCATACAAGGGGCCAAGTTCACTGGGGATTTTGAGGTATTAACACTTGTAGAAGTAGACAGTTTTCTAGCCTTACTTGGACGCCCTTGGTGTTATGCGAATAATGCTTTGAGTTGAGATTCAATAATGTGTATATCAGCTTTAAGAACAAGGAGGAAAGGGTTTTGATACCTTTGAAAGATGGAAAGTCTACGCCATATGTTGAGCCTATAAGTGAGGAGGACTTAAACAAAATTTATGTACATGTTATTCATGACCCATAGGTCAATGAGCCATCAAAGGAAGGCATCCTACAGTGGGAGGATTCTCATTCTATTAGTGATACTATGAGTATTTCTTGTGACACTTGGGCTTATGGTACATATGAACTAGTAGGGTGTGAGGTAAAAAGTGTAGTTGTGCGTAAGAATGGAATCCATTCTATTTGATGGATAGGTAGAATAATACCTTGGTAGTAGATAGGGGCAAAAGATCTTCCTGTATTTTTGAAATCCATGGAAACACGGTGGACAGATCAAATTAAGAGAAGATATATGTTAGTATATACCTTACATGGGACAACAACATGCTGGTGGGTAGTCCATAGAGATAATCTTATAGAATGGGAAGAGATTGGTGTCACCTTTTCTGCTAGGTTTGTAAGGAAAAATGCACCTAAGAATATCTACACTTATCATGGTGATTAACCTATTTAGCATCACATTCAGTAGTGTGAGAGACTCTAGACAATAGGACAAGAAGCATTACCACCTTCACTCTAGGTGCATAGATTGTACTCTACTCTACAAGGATGCACACATGCCTAGTATGTATATGCATAAATACATCGAGAGACTAGGAATTGGCAGAACTTGACTGCAGGAATGCTCCAGACCTTTGACTACTTCTTGAATAAACCTCTAGTAGAAGAAGCATTAAATTTTTGAAGCGCTCAACTATGGGAGATAGTGCAAAATTAGAAGAGCATATTCAAGAATTATTTGGTGAGACAGAGTTCAAAGCGTGTTTTGAAAAGGAATAAGAAATGGACTCCATCGCTTGAAAGTGCTTGGATTGAGAAAGAGAAAGGAAATATGATTTACATTGTGGATGATAAGGAAGTTGAGAACTTAGATATTGAACATTCACAAGGGATGTGCGAGGTCTTAGATAGTGCATAAAAGGATACGCATGCCTATCATGAACCCATGAAGACAAAGAAGGTGAATATAAGTTGGAGGTTTAGCCTAAGGAGGCCATAAGTGAAGACTCTTTGGTAAAACTCAAAGATGGAAAAGATCGGTGAGCTACTCAAGGATTCTTAGGACATATTCCCCCAAGGGTATCATGAACTTAAAGGCATGCATGAATCACTTGGTGAAATGAAGATAAAACTGAAGGATGGTGCATGCCCAATTCGGAAGAGGCCTTACAGAATGAACCCCAATTTGCGTGAAAAGGTCAAGGAAGAAATTGATAACATGTTGAAATGTGGAATTATCAAGCCCCTTGATGATTCAAAATGGGTTAGTCAATGGTGATTAGTATCAAGGATGGACGAATTAGAATATGTGTGGACTACTGAGGAGCTTAATTTTGTGTGTGTAATAGATCCATTCCCTATGCCATTTCTTGAGGAAATACTAGGAGTTACAGTGTGCAATAATATTCCTTCATAGATGGGTTTTCATGGTATCATCAGGTTAGGATTGCTTAGAAGGATCAAGAAGACAATGTTTACTACTAAATGGGGCATTTTTGCATATATTGTGATGCCTTTTAGACTTAAAAATGTGCTTGCTATATTCTCGTGGATAGTTGTTCAAGCATTCAAGGATTTTATTCACAACTTCTTACGAGGTTTATCTAAATGATTGAAGCAGTATATGGGCTTTTGAAAGATCATTGGCACAATCAACGCTTAATGTTTAAATAGTGCGAGACAATTGAGTATCTCTACGAACATCAAGAAGTGCATATTTGCTACACCTTTTGGAATATTGTTAGGACACATAATCTATAAGGAAGGATTGCTTGTTGATCTAGCTAAGGTTATAGTAATTTTAGGGTTAGAAGTTCCTACCAGTCAAAGTGAGGTGGGCAGATTTTTAGGTCATACGAGGATATTATAGAAAATTCATCAAGGTATATGCCATAGTTATTGCACCTTTGGAAGAGTTCTTGAAGGGGAAAGGTACATTTTATTGGGAGAACCGGTCTGCAACACTTGTTTGAGATATTAAAGGAGAAACTTACTACCACACACATTATGCACTTCCCCTCATGGGATAAACCATTTCATGTGTATGTGGACACCTCTGGTATGGCCATTGGAGCTATGTTAGCTCAACTGGCAAAAGTATCATAGATAATCCTATTTTTTTGCTAGTAGGAAGCTGCATCTGCTTGAACAAAATTATACAACTACTGAGTGTGAAGTGTTTTCAATGATCTATGCATTGCAAAAAAATTTGTGATACTTGTTAGTAATACCATTTGTGTTTTATACGGATCACGTCGCATTGAATTATTTTGTGAAAAACCAGTCTTGGAAGGGCACATATGTAGATGGGTACTTCTATTTCAAGAGTTTAATTTCATAGTTATGGTGAAGCTAGGGAAGAGTAACTCTAGACTAGACCACTTGTCTAAAATTTACTCGGGAGAAGAAGCACTGAAAATTAAAGAAACCATGCCAGATGCATAGTTATATAGGTTACAACATGCACCATTAGAATTAGAAGACATTGCTATCTTTCTACGGACTGGTGTAGCACTAGAAGGAATGAAGGCATTAGAAAAGAAGCTGACTTGATATGCGCACGAAACCATTTATGTTGATCATTGGTGACCTCTACAAGTTAGGTAGAGATGAAGTATTATGTCATTGTGTATTAGAGCATAAGCACAAGGATATTATGGAAGAATCCCATGGTGGTATTGCAGGAGGCCATTATGCAGGTGATGTGACTACCGGAAGATCCTACTTGTTGGATTATGGTGGGAGACATTATATAAAGACTGTAAATAATATTTTAAAGTGTTTGATCATTGTTAGCACCTAGGTAAACCAGAGGGCAAAGAGATGAGATGCCTTTGAGACCTATTATCGAGTGCAAACCATTTGAGAAATGGGCCATTGATTTTGTATGACCTATTTCGCCAGTAGTGCGTAGGGACTGGATCACACTATATTATTACTTACATAGATTATCTCACATGGTGGGTAGAAGCATCACCGAAAAAGGATTGTATAGTAGCTAGGTTTCTATGGGAAATTGTTCTTACAAGATATGGATGTCCTCTAAACTTAAAAAGTGATAGGGGTACACACTTTTGAATGAGACAATCAGGATCCTATTAAATGAGTTTATGGTTGCCCACCATAATACTACACCCTACCATCCTCACAAAAATGGAACTACGAGGATTTCAACACGATTTTGAGCCAAACATTGATAAAAAAATTTGATGTTGGAAGAAAGGATTGGGATGATAAAGTGATATCTATTCTTTGGGCTTCTAGAACAAATTATAAGAGATTGAACAAAGTCACACCATTTTAGTTGGTATTTGGCGTAGAAGCCATTCTCCCTATAGAATTTATGTTAGCTTCTTTGTGCATTGTGTGTGCTAGAGGTATAGATGATGAGCATGATTTGGAAGAGCGTATTGAGAAGATGATTCAACTAGATGAGCGACGAGCCATAGCACGATGGAGTCGAAATAGGAAAAGGTGAGGTAAAAATCATGGCATGATAGAAACATAAGGGATAAGAAGTTTGAGATTTGACAAATGGTACTTCTTTATGACTCTAAGTTATTGCGCCATCTAGGTAAGCTCAAATTACATTGGTTGGGGCCATATGTCATCACTTACATAATTGAATCAGGTGCTTGTGAGTTAGAAGCACTTGATGGAACATGGCTACCCAATTACTTTAACGAGAGTAGGATGAAGCCCTACTATAACTAAGTCTTCTTGGTGTTTGTAATAAGATAGTATTTCCATTTAGAATAGGTTTCCATTTTGTATTTCCTTCATTGTAGCAATGATTTTTCAATTTAGTTGTTATTCTTGTGTAATAAGTGCGCTTGCACACATGAAGCTACTTACTATATAACACATGTTTGTGCGTAGAGGACTACACATAATTTTAGTATGGGGTGATTGTATTTATCCAAGTAAAAGACTATAAGAATTGAAAGGTCAAAGGAATAAGCTGCTATGGGTGTGATTTAAGTCAAAAGAAGATTCCTTCTCAAAAGTGACCAAGGATGGAGATGAATGAAATGACAACATAACACGAGGTAAGAAAAGATCATGATAACTACCAGGAGAAGGTATAGTGACAAGGTACTTGGGTGCAAGGGCACATGTTGAAGAGAATTCTATGACCAAAGGGTAGGAAGGCACGCTAGAAGGTTATAGCTGGGGCGTGAAGATGTACCACATGGAATGAACGAATTTGGTCAATAAATGAGAGGATATTTGGTAGGTGAAGGAGAAATAAATGCATCAAAATTTGAAAATTTTTATAAGGATGGAATGTGAATTCATTGTTACCATTGCGACTAATATTATTTTAGGAAAGAGCTAAGTGCAAAGATCCAAGTGATCAAGTTAAGGTGTGAATGGTGTGAAACCAAGCGTGACAAACAGATCTATGTGAAAAGAAGCTTGTGTCCCCGGTGGTGAAGGGTTTGAGTGGAGAAAGGAAAATGAGAGGAGTTAGGGCACAAAATTTTCACCTAGGGCATGATTGAATCGAGCTAGGGTTTGATTCACAAATTCTAGAGTTAAAAAGGAGACGATTGTAAGGTAAAAATGGCACCCAAGAAGGCGGTGCAGAAAGAACAAAAGAAAAGAAGAAGGTGGTCATCGAGGAGGAAGAGATGGCACTGAAAGTGATTTTTAAGAAATGCAATATCCAGAAGGAGTCATTATCGGCCAGGAATGGGATTCACCCATCAAAAAGATCAAAGTAAGTGAATATAATCATAGGACTACTGAGAACAATAAGGAGCTTGATTCCTTGCTCACTACAAGGATGAACAAATGTATGGCCGATGACATACCGGTTTATGATGATGTTGGCGAGAAGATTCTTAAGAGAATTGGGGTCTACCAATTATACGAGCTTCCATATTTCAAGAATTATGAGCCCTTGTACTAGTGGCACATGAGCAGAGTACAAGAGGACTCTTCTACTTTAGAGAGTGCAAAGTTAGAATCTCATACATGCTTATCGATCGGTGACAATTTTGGAGGTCATATGAGAGGATATAAAGTATGATCTCATAGATAAAGTCGTGATCTTAAAGACCGAGATAGGATTTGTGGTACTTGAAGGGTTCATGCGAGATGGAAATAGACAAGTTGAAGAAGCGTCTAAGTTGTGGAAATAGTGGCACACCTTGTTACAAAGTTGAATGACTAGGAGCAAAGTGGTCGCGAGTAAATACTATGTGGTTATATGTTGCACATAAGATGTCGAAGGAGAAATCTACAATATTCAGAGGCTACATTGTAGGGAAAATCATCGAGGAAGCACACACATAAGAGAAGATCAACTTTGGGGCTATTCTATTATCACTTTGGTATTCTTGGAAATTAGAGTACCAGATGAGCCAAAGGAAAGGAATGGGAATACCCCATGGAGAATAAGTCACCGATTGAAAGGTTCGGTAAATACCTATGTAAAGGGTCCATGACAGATGACATTAAGCAAAGGGTGAAGAAATGGCATGACGGGATCCGTACGACATTTGGAGAAGAGTGGCACATCCCAAAAGACCTACCATCAGTAGTAGGGAAACAAGTCCAATTTTCTATATATCATCATTTCGCATTGTGTGCTTCCCAATGAGAGATGGAGTCCGGAGCCCTTCTTATGCATTCACTACAAGGTATTTCCAAGAATTTTTCATAAATTCACTGAGACATGCACCTGAATGGTATTCAATGCGAGATAAGGTAGACTACAACTACGACACGTTGAGGAAGAAGTATGTGTATCCTGGAATAAGTGCCTATCTTGAGAAGCTCATTTCGAGAGGTATTAAACATTAAGCCATTAAGTCCAAGCTATTACGGATGTAGGGGCAATATTTGTGTATCTTGATTGAAGCCCAAGATGGAGAAAAATAAGTATGTGGAGAATGAATTCACTCTCCCAGGGCCACCAAAGGGTAAGTACACAATGGAAAACATACCGGTGCAAAGGCCCACAAAAGTTGTTGAAGTAGAGGATGAAGAAGAGGAGCGTGAAGATAGTGGAGGCTTGGAGCACAAAAGAAAGAAACCTTATGACAGAGAAGAATCAAAACACGCAACCACTCCACCTCAGGGATAGGATGAAGAGGAAGATACGAAGGTTGAGTAGGGGGAGAAAATATTTAAGAAAGTATTTAGCCACACAAGACTTGATTGGAAGAGCTTGGGAAGCTCATTACGTAGAAGATGGATCTTCTAAAAGGAAGAATGACCTAAATTTCCAGCGTTGTGTTTGTTCTGCAAAATGAAAAGGGGAGATTGTGAGGGATGAATTAGAGTCCATTATTATGGACATTCTAGAAAAAGAAAAACAAGCACTCACTGAATGGTAGGTCTTAGAGGCCAAAATAAAGGAGGAGTATCTAGAGTAGATACTTCAAATTGATATAGAGGATCTACCTCAATAAAATTCTCTATTTATCTACATTCTTTCATTCTTATTCTTTCCATTCTTCTATTCTTTGCTTCAATTTTTGGAGATACCCATTTTCGGGGTGACAATTAGATTAGTGTGGGGTAATTTTGATCGAGAGAACACTTGTGAGAGATCACGTAAGAAGTCCACTTGGGAAACCGGGTCAGGTTTAAGGGCGTGAATGGACGGGGAAGAACCCACGTGCAGAGGGAATGTTTTGCATTCAGGACTTAGCCAATTTTGAGCATGAAGACCTATTTTTAGAAGATGGCATGCAAAACACACCAACGATGCAGAGACGTGCACGCCACACATTGTCTATCTTTGGAGGATCGGATTGAAGCGTTTTGCATGGAGATGAGCTAAGAATAGGATTTTCACTTCAGTTAACTATAAGAGGTCTATAGATAACACACTTGTATGTGTGGCTATGCCTGTAAATGACACATGGATATTAATAGCATGTGGCCTATTTTTGGAATAGATAAGTGGTGAAGGGAAAGTCCCCACCCTATATATATATGATGTGAAGCACATAGTAGAAAAGATATATAGAGAGAAAGATGTATGGAGATATAGAGATATGTGCATTTGATTGGATTACTATATCAGATCCATCCACACATCAAGTATAGATTTCCATTATTGTAAGGAGATTTTGTTTTTAATTAATAGATGGAATATATTGGATGAATCTAAGTTTGAATCCTGTGTGTAATTGAGTAGTGCATGTTCTTGATTGATCATGATTATTGTCTAAGCTTGTTCTTTCATAAATATGAATATGGCATGCATTGTAGAATGATGGATTGATTATGGATATATATGTTTCTTCCTTCATCATGCTAATATCCTGCTATAACAACCATAAATAGCGACCTTTTACCTTTACACACTTCGGTGAGTGCTCGGTCTAGGCTAAGTGATGTGTCATCACGACTAGGGTGTTATCTGTTAAATTATAGGTTATATTAGTGGTTCTTTTAATAATAAGGATCTCAAGGCCCTAGCTAAGAAATATAATATCCACCTAAAATGGGATACACCCTATTATCCATAATGCAATGGAAAATCTGAAGCATCAAACAAGACTATCAAGTCCATTCTCGAAAACACAGTCAATAAACACGGATGTAATTGGCATACGTATTTATATCCTACCCTCTCAGCCTACCTCACTTCCTTCCATACACCTACGGGGCTACTCATTTTCCCTAGTATATGGCTCTGAATCCATATTACCTATCGAAGTTGAACTTCCTTCTCATTCGTGAAGAGGATTACTATGTTGCATGCCTTGCAAAGTTGGAATTATTGGATGAGAGATGGCTTCGCACCTTAGACCATATGTAGGTATATTAGAATAGACTACATTGTAATTATAATCACAAGATCAAACCTTGACAATTTGAAATTGGTGATTTGGTCCTAAAGGAAAATAAAAATAACATAACTAAACCATGAGAAAAACAGGGAAAATTTGAGCCTAATTGGTTGGGTCCTTATGTTATAACTACTAAATTTGGATATGGTGCATACAAACTATCTACCAAGGATGGAAAAGAGTTGAAGGATCCTATGAATTCCATTCATCTGAAGAAGTTCTACTCCGAGTCTCTCGAAGAGTAACCCTTATATTGGGGGCATATCAATGCATCCACTTGTTTCGTCATTTCACTTTGTTTCCTACTTGTAACTTTTCACCTCACCATGTGTTTGCATATTCTCCTTGTTAGGTTGTCATGCCCATTGTTTACCACCATTGTTCACCTTTCATTTAGCATGTCAGTTTTGAATTGGAAATCTCCTTTCCCTCTTCTTTGGTGTGTGGTTCAAAATTCCAAAAAAACCAAAAACATTCAAAAAAACATCTCACAAAAAAACTACAAAAACAATATAAAATTGTTCAAAAATACAAAAAATACTTACAAAATGTTTCAAAAATGCTTTAAAAAAACTCGCAATTGTGTAATTCCGTTCACCATTTTCTTCATCTGATTGTTCCCAATCATCTTTTCTAATCAATCAAGATACTCTTTGCAATGTAAATTTTCATAGGGACATCACTTAGCGTTGGCTTTCTCTTGGGGGCAACTTGATATCTGTATATATTCAATTCTTTATTAGATTTTTTTAACATTAGTGTGTTTTTGTTCACTAGCTTGTTTGCTTGTTTAACATTTGTACATATGGAATTTTGTATTGTATATTCTTAGCTTAGTTTATTATGTTTAATAGTTTGAATAACTAGTACCATGTGTATCGAAATGCACTCATGGACCAATTGTAAGAGATTTATTCACATCCTAGTTCACATATAACTTTGGTGTGGTTCTTTCATGTTTAGATTGGGTTTCTTTTTATTACTTATTTTATATCTTTATGTAAACTTGCACGTCTTGTGTTTTCCCTCCTAGTTTATTTAAGCCATGGAATGTCTTCATTTTTTTGCATTTGTTTTTCAGAACTTGTGAAAATTCATAAAAGATAAAATCCAAAAAAATCCAAAAAAAAAACAAAAAAATTACAAAACTTTCGAACAAATATTCACTTATAATAGAAATCCTATAATTGGAAAACCATTAAAGTGAATCATTCAACATCTCAATACAATATTTATCAATGTCATACTTTTATCTATTACCCTAGTGATTGTGTCAATATTATAATTATCACTTTATTCCCTTTGCATGATGTGTCAAATCTGCTTGGGGCAAGTCACACAATTGTTTTTCCTTCATGATATAACTTTTCCTAGGTCAATTTCAACTTTGATCATTTACGCAATGATTCAACAAGAGTTTCATAAGGAGTTTCTTTAACTCCACTCTTCGATCTAATCCTATTCCCATTTGGGAGCATTTTTATCTACTTAATTATCATTATGGCACACAATAGGGCATAGCTGATTGTCTTCTTTTTCAACTTTGTGTTGCATTGTTGATGTTTACTCTTTTTGGACCTCTTACAAGTAGTGTGATCATATCTTGGTTCCTTTATAACCCTGATGTTGGCACCTAATTTGTATATTGATTTCTTTTTCTAATTTTTTCTTTTCTTTGTTGTTTGTGTTTGTTTACGTGCACTGGGTTAACCATCTTGATTATTTCATAATGATGGTGATAACTCTATGTGTGCAACAGGAAAAATCAGGTTTCTCTAAAACATTACTCTCCAAATGTTGCTCATGCTACAAACATAGTCCTGTCCCAAACTTGTTTTAATCCATTTGTTTCTTCCTATCAAGTGGTTGTCGATGCCTTGCTACATCATCCATCCACTTGAGGGGGAATTCCTCTACTTCTCTATTTGTTGAAGCATCTCAATGCTTCACAATTTTTCTGCTCACCGATCTACATGTGTCTACTATCTTTATAGAACTATTACTCTGCAGTAGCACTTTAAAGAGGGAAAAAATGTACGCACCCCAAAATTACACTTATGTTTCCACTTGTTCCCAATATTATTCTAGTACACCTGTTATTCACCCATTTGCAATTAATTGATTAAATTAATTAATTAATACATATTGTACCCCTTTGGATTAATTAAATTAATCCCATGTACCCTTTGTACCCCTTTGGCTAAATTAATTGTTATTTACTAATTAAATAATTAATTAATTAAGTGTGTGCACATCCTAGTCATTTCTTTACTTGATCTAGACTCCACTTAGACTCCACTTAGACTCCACTTGGACTCCTATCCTTACCCTAGTTAACTGCACTTCTAGAATCCTAGAAAGGTGGGGGAAATTAAAATGCACGTACAACCACCTTTCCGGATGCACTTTTTGCAATTAATTCATTTACTACCCCAACACTATTGCAACTTCCCACAATGCTATTTTTAGCATACTCATTTATCCGTGTGTAACCGATTTCAACTACCTTCGATTCTATAAATTACAGGCTTACCTTCCTTACAAATCCTCTTGAATTTGACATACAAAAACTCTGTTGAATTCATTGTGTCTATAGCATTTGCATTCAAAGCTTGGAGAGTACTCAAGAGCACCCACAAATCATCTCTGACATTCACTTGCAAGGTTTCATAGATAAGGTCTTCACAACCCTTATTGAGGTTTGCATTGGAGAAATTACAAGGAAGGTTTACATTTTTAATTTGTTCATCTTTCATTACTTTAGTTTTTCATTAAATACACTAAGCATGTTAAAGAAAATATGAACTATGATAGCTATTTAACAAGTGGGTTTACACCCTTAAGCATAATATACTGAAAAAACTATCACATATATTCATTTAGAGTGATTTTGGTAGCCATATTACAATCAAAAGAGGTAATCACAGACCATACATATCAAAATACTAGGGCTCATCCCTTAAAAATCTTCTCTGGAATGATATTATAGCTATGCCCTCCCAGTTCATCCCTTATTGTAGACTCTAATGCTATGCAAATGCTTGTTACATCCTTTAAAACCCTAAGCAATAAGTTCTCTAAACCCTTACATGACTGAATTATCATACTCTTGATGCATTCCCCCGATCTTGCACCTTCGCGTAGTCATTTGGTCTCCCTTTTCTTGCTCCAGAGCATCTCTATATATAGGTTTAGCACCCATTGCCATGCCTTCTATCTTGAATAGATCATGTGTCAAGTGTCTATGTGGTCCTCCAATGGTGAATGTCTTCCTAGGAATATTCCCTGTGTGGAATATCCTTTTCTTGACCATCAAGTTTCCAGGATGGCACCTTATCCACTTAACATGCCTAGTCGGGTCACGTTTTTCCTCAAGTGCCTCCAGAATTCCTAATATAGCTATGTAATTATATCCACGTGTCTGTCTCCCCATGCACACCCTAGTCTCTCCTAAACCCTTCTTAAACCTCTTTTCCTACATGCTTCTTCCCGCACATCCTTCCCCTTATTTCTCCTATGCATGTGTGCGCCTTTTAGTACTTAGCCAATAATTCGGCGCCCAACATTAAGCTATGATTCATGAAATAATGTAACATATATTATTTATTTTTTATTAATCAATTAGGATATTATCGGCTATGCGTAATTTTTAACATTACAATTTACAACATTTACAGATTCCGTTCATAGTTCTCATGAATCTTCCCGACAAGATGTTGAAAAAATGAACACCACTACCACAATGAATCAACCATTGACAATGGAAGAAACTTTTGCCCCTACTCATAGACATACCCAACATGGTAAGTATAACTGTATAAAATATATTTTTAAATCAATTATAATTTTAACTTTTCTTCTAAATTTCCTAAATATTGATTTCTTGTGTTTTCAAATTACAATTTTGCAGTTCCTTCTCCTAAGACATCGAATATGCCACCGCCACCACCCCAGAGACAGAGTTCAAACAAGGGGGAAATATTATCTTTTCCAACTACTAGTGGCGGCACAATTTGTTTGATAGCATCTCAGTTTCTAAATTTCTCTTTGAGTGGTATCCCAAGTGCAATGGGCACCACCATTTTGCATGACATTGATCTTGATGATGATTTTTGGGTATTGAGAGTGGTAGTGGTACTTTTGATCCAAATACCTTCAATCCCCATAGTCTTATTCAGGGGAAAAAATAAGTTCTTATTTTATAGCTTGATTCACCTATTTCACATGACATGTCATCTCCTCCTCCTGCAATACCGCAGACTCCAGATCAATTAACATATTTTCCTTTGAATAATTTGTTGGCCGAAAGTTGTTATGCTAATGTGATTGAAGTTATTATGCCTGATATACAATTATTGAAAACTTGGGAATTGCGGGAAAATATTTTGATGAAGTACATTATTTTCTTCAGTTTAAAATGAGCTAGGAAAGATCGATATATTGGTGTACAAGGTTATTTCGGGAACCATAAAAGTAGAGAATTATCTTGTTATCCAAAATGTGCCCTAGCTCATTTTTTGTGGCTAACTCCTTGTGTTCTTTCCTCTCTTGTGCCTCAGTCCACATTTTTTGATTTTAAGGCACTCAAAATCTTTTGGAAATGACACCATTAGATAGAGCTCTTTCTTAGCTTTCTAGAAAGGTAAAGATTTCCTCCTAACTCCACATATTTTTCACGTTATGGCTTGGTGGAGTTTTTGTTTGAAATTTTTCCTTGCAAGGTCCATGACCAATCGAGAAATCGCCACGTGTCGGTCAAAAATATCAAAGCGATCCGATTTTGGCCTATTTTTGCCCTAAAAATTCAAATCGCCATAACTTTCGATCGAGCTCGGATTTTCGTGTTCTTTATATCATTGGAAATTTGTTAAAATTCTCTACATGATTCCATGGTAAATTTCTAATTTTGGTTCAGTTTGGAGAGAGAAAATTCAAAAATAGTTTAAGTACGTGTCTATGGCGGAAATGACATTTCAACAACCAAATTTAATACGAGAATGGGTCGCATTCTTCTCAATATGGTAAAAAATGACGGGGTATGGGTTTGTAAGGTCCTCCATGTTATTTTAATGCATTTTCCATTTCTCTCTCCTGGGCTCGACCCATGCACTATAAAAGCCACATTTGGCTCATTTCTTCAGGGTTGAACACTTTTTGGCATTGCAAACTTCTTCTTTCACCTCTAGCAAGTGATAGTTGTAAGAATCAGACCTTTTCACGGTTTGTAATAGGTTTATACCTCTTTGATGGTGGAATGCAAGAGATTTTTACATGGAATTGACAAAGTGTAAACTCTGTGAATGTTTTCAATCTCTCTGTTTGTATTGTTTTACTTCATTTTAAGACCTCTAATTACATCTATCAGCTTGTGTATGTTTTCCCTTGTTGCATTTCATGAATTTGTGTCTATTTACATGGCAAAAAATGTTTCACCACTCACTTTTGGTGCATCACCATCTTTAGTTTAGTTTCATTTTTGCATTTTTATCCCCTGTCTCCTTGCAATCTAGGGTAGAATTAGAATTAGAACCTCTGTAGTTGTGCAAAATATAGATCTAAATCAGAGGAGTTTGAGGAACCAACCTCTATTCTGGAGATTCCTCTCTCATTTTTACAAGTCCCACACTTGGAGAGAGGTTTTAATGTTGTGAAATCACACTGGATGCCTGAAACATCAACTTAGAAACCTGATTTGCATCCAGGGGTGCTGTTGATTTGCAACAACAGTTTTGGCATGCCCGGTGGGACCTTAGAGGTCTCATTTTTATTGTAGCAAAGTTGATGTGCATTTGTTGTAATTTTCTTGCTTGAAAAGAGCTATAATTTACATATCTGGCAACTCCAAAGGGGAAGAATCAACTGGTTTCAGCAGTGCAGGCCTGAAAACTCATGAGAAGAATCACTACAAGGTCAAGAGCTGGAGAAGAAGAGGTGTTGTTTGAATATCTATAGTTATCTCCAAGAGTAAGGCAAAGTGGAAGAAGGATTCAAAGGTCTCCATCTCCACCAAACAGAACTCTCTCAACTCCTCCACCTGGTAGGCCTTTCATTCAGTCAACAAGGGTTTTAAGACCAATTAGAATGGCGCAAAACAACCCCTATGTCAACTTCACAGCGAAGCAGCCCACTTTCCCTCAATGCACAACATCCAATTCCTATTACAACCTTAAAGAACATTCCATACTTCACTGGAGAAAATAAGACTACTCCAGGTGATCATGTTAAGGATATTGCTAACCTTTGTGCAATTCATGAAATCAATGAGATGTAAGTGGCTATCAAGTTGCTGGCATCTTCATTCAAGGGGAAAGCATTGCAATGGTTTAGAAGCCTTGGAGTTGGTTCTATCACAAATTGGAATCAGCTGTGTATAGCACTTCATGAGCAATTTGGAGAGAAGGGAGACAACTTGTCTCTTTTGGAGCAGTGACAACCATCAAGAGAGCTTCCCAATGAGCAGTGACCGATTTCAACTTCAGATTTCAAAAGACTTGGGAGAGAATTCTAGTGGCAGTTAGGCCAATAGCAGAAGGTGTTTTTCTCTATTATCTCAAAGCTCTAAATTCTGATATTTCTATGTTGATTCAGTCCATGGGAGGCATAACTATCCCTATGGCTTATAGCATTGCCATTAGGGCTGAAAATTGTTTGATCCAAGCTGGAAAACTAGCCCCTAGACCTCCCATGCCATTGTTTCCAAGTTTAGAGAGTCCAAATACCAATCAAGCACCTAATTTGGCTCCTTCTCCCACTCCTAGAAATCAGAGTTCAAATGAAGCTTCTACTTCATCTCCAAGTGCCCCAAATGAGCTTCAAGAAGTCATGAAGCAATTGCAAAACCTAGGCAATGAGCTGGTTACTCTCAAGAGGCAGCAAGCCCAAGGTTTTAGACCTTCTTACCAGCCCCAAGCTCAGCCTAACAGGTAGCCATACCAACCACAAAGACCTCCTAATCCAGCTGCAAATGTAAATCAAACAAGGCCTCCTGCCAATAGACCATTTCAGCCCTATAATCCTAATGCCATATCTGCCTCTAAGGCATTGGTGCCAACACAAAACAACGTTGCTCAAGAGTATGATTGGTGTTTTCCATGCAATGAACCTCATAACCAATCTATGTGCTTCAATGGTGCTTTGAATCAAGCATTAATGGTGACAACTACTGGTGTGGAGGGTGAAGGCAGTCAAGGAAACAACCAACAACAAGAAACATTCCAACAGAAATCAACCCCAAATGACACCACATTGGTAAACTAGCAAGCAGAAGATTTATGTGGCATGAATCAAGTAGTTTCTCAAGGTGTTGCAGCCAACACAAGGTCAAAAAGAAGGAATTTGGGTGAAGAACAACCATTAGCTCCAACCAATCCACAACCTTCCATGGCTCCACAAATGGTTGGCAAGAAAAATCCAATTTCAAATGCACAAGGGCAGCCAAGAACAACTCCTAGACCAACTCAAATACCAGTTATTGCTACCCACGTGCAAGGAGTGAATGTACAAGCAAAGGGACAGCAAAGAGATCCTTCATCACCATTCAGTATCATTGATTAGATGAAGAAGACAAATGTTAATATATCAATGTGGGAATCCCTATCTATCCTAGGCCAAAGAGACTTGTTACAAGCTGCCATGAAGGACTGGCCAACTTCGAATCAACAAGTTTAGATGCAAGAGAAAGTGCTCACAAATGCTGCCCAGCTTGAGGGAAATCATGGAGGACAGCAAGGTAAAATGTTGAAGCCCCCTCCTTTCTATGTTTCATTAATCATTGGAAATCAGTTAGTGCACAATTGCATGATAGATTCCAGGAAAGTAGCTTAGTGATGCCTAAACAAATAGCTGATCAGCTAGGGCTCCAGTATGAAACCATATCCAAAGGGGTAGTGCAGCTGGATGGGACAACAGTAACAATAGTTGGGGTGATTAGAAACTTGAGTCTTACCTTGCATGCATGTCCAAATGTTGTTGTTTTACAAGATGTATCAGTCATAGACCTTCCACCACTCTTTTCCCTATGCTTGTCAAGGGACTTCACAGCCAAGATTGGGGGATATTTGTTTTACTGATTGGTCACACATGCTATTCAGAATGAGGTATGGAACTAAGGCTACAATCAGGTCTGAACCTATTGCAAACTTCCACATTGAGCCTTACACTCCAAGTCAGATCAACGCCAATTGTTCAGCATTTGATCAAGAAGACCACCCAAGCACCGATGAAGCTGACACCAAGGTTGGAAGCATCCTGGATCTAACTCTTGATGAATGGGCAAACAAGGTATATGCTTTTGACCCTTATCAAGAAGTGGAAGAATCTGAGCTAGGGGTCTATTGCATACACGAAGAAAATCAACCTATTCCTAGCATCACCAAGCCAAACCACAAGGATGACAATGAGGTATATCAGCTGTTTTTGATGGATCAAGGAGTAGACAAGGTGCAGGGGAGGTGGAGCTATGCTTGTTTCACCTCAAGGAGTAAAGTACTATTCAGCTTTTAAATTTCAGTTTGCATGCTCCAATAACACTTGCTGAATATGAAGCCTTGGTGCAAGGATGCATTTGGCAATCAAGAAGAAAATAAAGAACTTACAAGTCTTTGGTGACAAGTGAATTGATTGTAAATCAGGTCAAGGGACAGCATGCTGCCAAGAATGATCTACTCAGGTGCTACAAGAATAGGATGTGGGACCTCATGGAAGATTTTGAGGGTTTTAGCATCAAATCCATTCCTGGGAAAGAGAATCAAGCTGCTGATAGGCTTGCAGTAGTAGGGGAAGCCTTTGACATTGTGGAAAGCATTCAAAAAGACAAGGTACAACCAAACATCCAAGTCATTGTGAGGCCTTTCTTTGGATAACAATGTCGGTTGGAAAGTATTTGAGAATGACCAGCAAATCATCCATTTCTTAAGAAGAAGTGAGTTCTCGGCTAAGAATCAAGAAAAATTGGAACAGCAGTATGGTGACCAAGTGGTACAACTAAGAACTAACAAGCTGCGTAAGGGACTTATCACTTTGGAGTCCATTTTCAATCCCAATGATCAGTTTAGGAAAGAGAAAGCAAACATTCAGGTCAAGAGAGAAGATTCAATATCCATCTTGGTAGAAGAGAACAAACCATTGCAAATTGGAAAGATGACAACTGAACAA
Source organism: Taxus wallichiana var. yunnanensis (assembly GCA_018340775.1). NCBI lineage: Eukaryota > Viridiplantae > Streptophyta > Pinopsida > Cupressales > Taxaceae > Taxus > Taxus wallichiana. Next base: position 781,725,721 of record CM031239.1, on the reverse strand, counting down.
GAAAGGTATGAATTCATGCAGCTGTGTCAAGAATTCCCAGATGTGTTTGCTTGGAGCTACGAAGATTTGAAAGGTTTCAATCCCAACTTAGCTCAGCATACCATTGAATTGGATCCAAATACTAAGCCTGTTAGGCAGAAACAAAGACCAGTCAATCCACACATGGAGCCTCTCATGAGGAAAGAATTGGACAAGCTGATTGAGTCAAGAATCATATTCCCAATCAAGCATTCTAGTTGGGTTGCCAACTTGGTTCTAGTCAGAAAGAAGAGTGGGGAGATCAGATTGTGTGTTGATTTCAGAGACTTAAATAGAGCATCTCTCAAGGACCATTACCCACTCCCTTCCATGGAGCAAATCTTGCAAGTTGTGGCTAGCTCCGAGAGGTTTTCACTACTTGATGGCTACTCAGGCTACAATCAGATTATGGTGAAGGAGGAAGACCAGTTCAAGACAGCCTTCACAACCAAATGGGGAACTTTTGCATACAGGAAAATGCCATTTGGGCTATCCAACGCTGGTGCTACCTTCCAAAGGGCAATGGACATGGCGTTCAAAGGTTTGATTAACAACGTGGTGCTGATTTACCTTGATGATATCACTATTTTTTCCAAAAATACGGTGAGACCACCTCTCTCATTTGAGAAAAGTCTTCACGAGGTGGGAGATTTGGAGTGTCTTTGAATCCCGAGAAGTGTATCTTTCTTGCACATGAAGGAAAGCTCCTTGGCCATATTTTCTCCAAAGAAGGATTAGCAATTGATCTAGAGAGGGTTGAAGCCATAAGAGCACTACCATTTCCAAGCCACAAGAATGCCCTTGAGTTTCTTGGGAGAATAAACTTTGTCGAAGGTTTGTCCCAGATTTTGCAGCCCTTTTCAAGCCCATCACCAAAATGTTAAGGAAGAGCATGGCTTTCAAGTGGACAGCAAAAGGCAAGGAGAGTTTTGAAGTAATCAAAGAAGCCATTTCTCAAGCACCAACTCTCATCAACCCAGATTTCTCCAAGGATTTCATCCTCTATGCATTTGGAGGTAATGATACTATTTCTGCCATTTTGGTACAATGAGAACAAGGACAACGATGAGCAGCCAATTGCTTTCTTCAGCCGAGCCTAGATGACTATGAGGTGAGGTATTCTTTTATTGAGAAGCATGTGGCGTGTCGAAGCTTGAAGAAATTCAAGCATTTAGTCTTGAACAACAAGGTCTAGTTGTTGGTCTCACATGCTGGGGTTAAGGAATTCCTCCTCAACAAATATTTGAATGAGAAAAGGGTAGGTTGGATCACCCGTGTCATGGAGTATGACATTGAGATCAAGATCACCAAGCTGGTAAGAGGGAAAGGATTGTGTGAGCAGCTGGTTTTGGGGAAGCAAAAAGAAGTATGCAATGAAGAAGAGGCTGTTTTGACAGTCCAGGACAGCCATGAGCCAAGTGGCAATCAAGAAGAAGACAATGCTGCCCCCACTCCTTGCTAGACCCAAGGTATTATACACTTCCTAAGCACAGGCCTATGCCCCCCGGAGATGAACAAGACCCAAAGAAGACACTTCAGATTGCAGGCTGTCCCATATGCCATTGTTGATGGAGTTTTGTTCAAGAAAGATGTGAATGGAGTGCTGCTGAGATGCATTAGCACAAATTAGATTCATAGGGTGTTGGAAGAGTTCCATGGTGGACCAGCTGGTGGTCATTTTGCACCAAGAGTGACAGCTCTAAAAATCATGAAGGCTGGTTATTATTGGCCTAAAATTTTCAGTGATTGCTATGCATGGATTAAGAGGTGTAAGAATTGTGCATTCTTCATAGGAAAAGAGAGACTTGCTGCCCTTCCATTGCATCCAATCTCAGTTGACCAGCCATTCATGCAATGGGGTTTGGACTTCATTGGAGTCATTAATCCCAATTCAAGTCAAGGGCACAAATGGATTTTGATAGACATGGACTACTTCACCAAATGGACTGAAGCAGTAGCACTCAAAGAAGTAAATGAGTCCAACATCTTAGACTTTTATGAGGGGATAGCAACCAGATTTGGTATACCTACTACAATAATCTCAGATAATGCATTGGCATTCATTGGATCCAAGGTGACTGAGTGGGCTGTTAAGAACAGGATCTACCTAAGCACTTCATCAAACTATTACCCTCAAGGTAATGGCCAGGCTGAGTCTACAAACAAGAACTTGTTGAGGATCATTAGGAGGACTCTTGATGAGAATCAGAGGTCTTGGCATACCAAACTAAAATCAGCCTTATGGGCTAATAGGATAACTCCCAAGAGATCCATAGGTAACTCTCCATTCAAACTTGTCTATGGAAGAGAGGCAATCTTGCCCATGTCACTTGAGTTGCCAACATTGGAACTCATGAAGCAATTAGAGTTGCTAGAGTTTGAGCCCATGGAGGTGAGATATGCAGAGTTGATGGAGCTGTAGGAGGTCAGAAATCAGGCATCCCAAGCAATGGAAAAGGATCAAGCTTTGATCAAAAATACCTTTGATAGGAAGGCCAAGGATAGATCTTTTCAGGTTGGAGATCTAGTGTTGAAATGGGATGTGGATAGAGCAAAATCGGGAAGGCATTCAAAATTTGATGCCATTTGGAGTGGCCCATACATGGTCACGAAGTGCAAGAACAGCAATGCTTTCCAATTGGCCTCATTGGATGGTGAAGAACTACAGATTCCAGTCAATGGAATCTATCTCAAGCGTTGCTTCTAGAGGGAAATTTACCACCTTGTAAATATTAGATTAGATTTTCATTCCTCCAAGTGCTTTGCACATTGTTTTGCTGTAGGTTAGTTTTGCTTTCCCTAAGTGCTTTGGCATAGCTTGCTGTCCCTGGAGATGTTTTGCAGTCCTTGCTTCCATCATGTGATATTCCATCTTCCTCCTTGCACATTCTAAGTCAGTTGGGGTTCTAAACAGAATATTTGATGGCTCCATGCCCAATGGACTGCTTCAGGCTACTGGTACTTTCATCTAGCGAGCGAGATGACCCTCGAGTCACCAAAATTGTTATCCAAAATGTGCCCCAACTCATTTTTGTGGCTAACTCCTTGTGTTCTTGCCTCTCTTGTGCCTCATTCCACATTTTTTGATTTTAAGGCACTCAAAACCTTCTGGAAATGACACCATTGGATAGAACTCTTTCTCATTTGTAGAAAGGTAAAGATTTCCTCCTAACTCCACATATTTTTCAAGTTATGGCTCGGTAGAGTTTTTGTGGGAAATTTTCCCTTGCAAGGTCCACAGCCAATCAGAACTCGCCACGTGTCCAAGTCAAAAATATCAAAGTGATCCGATTTTGGCCTATTTTTTCCCTAAAACTTCATAACTTTGATCCAGAGCTCAGATTTTCACGTTCTTTATATCATTGGAAAGCTGTTAAAATTATCTACATGATTCCATGGTCAATTTCTAATTTTGGTTTAGTTTGGAGAGAGAAAATTCAAAAACAGTTCTGGTATGTGTCCATGGCCATAAATGACATTTCAACAACCAAATTTAATACAGAATGGGTCGCATTCTTCTCCAATATGGTAAAAAATGATAGGGTATGGGTTTGTAAGGTCCTCCATGCTATTTTAATGCATTTTCCATCAATGAGGAATGGGCTCCCACATTTTTATGTTTCTCTCTCCTGGGCTCGACCCATGCACTGTAAAAGCTAGATTTGGCTCATTTCTTGAGGGTTGAACACTTTTTGGCATTGCAAACTTCTTCTTTCACCTCCAACAAGTGATAGTTGTAAGAATCAGACCTTTTTCATAGTTTGTAACAGGTTTATACCTCTTTGATGGTGGAATGCAAGAGATTTTTACATGGAATTGACAGTGCAAACTCTGTGAATGCTTTCAGTCCTCTGTTTGTATTGTTTTACTTCATGTTAAGACCTCTAATTACATCTATCAGCTTGTGTATGTTTTCCCTTGTTGCATTTCATGAATTTGTGTCTATTTACATGGCAAAAATGTTTCACCACTCCTTTTGGTGCATCACCATCTTTAGTTTAGTTTCATTTTTGCATTTTATCCCTGTCTCCTTGCAATCTAGGGTAGAATTAGGATTAGAACCTTTGTAGTTGTGTAAAATATAGATCTAAATCGAGAGGAGTTTGAGGAACCAGCCTCTATTCCAGGAAATTCCTCTCTCATTTTTACAAGTCCCACACTTGGAGAGAGGTTTTAATGTTGTGCAATCACACTGGATGCCTAAAACATCAACTTAGAAACTGTGTTGGATGTTATGTTGAACAAGTTAGAAAATTTAAATGGTGAAGCCCAAGCTTACTTCAACCAATGGGCTCAAGATAAAAACTTTTTCTGATTGTAAATGTGGAAAAGATAAAGCTATTGTAAGTTTTTATTTTCTTTCTTTGCATTGAAAGTTTAGTTTTGCATATTTAGATTTGTAAATTGTAACTAATAATTTTTTTTACAAATATAGGAAAAATATGAAAACTTGAAGACTAAAGCACATGTCCTAGATATTCATTTGAAGACTTCTTGAAAAATATTAGTTGTTGTTATTTCATTGAAGGAAAAACTTGTGCTCCTGAATAAACAAAATAATACATTGAAGAAAATTATCAAGGAGCACAACTTGGATCTAGAGATTTTGTTCAAGCAAAAATCTGATGTGGATCCTAGTTTATTATCAGCAGGTGATGCGGTGAAACAAGATATTGAAAATCTTGCTAGTATCAATGCCGCAACTATGGATCTAGTGAAATCAGGAGTAATTCATGATGAAAAAATGCCTGAGAGTGAGGCAACATCATAGCTAATAGATTGAGATGGAACTTTGTTATAAGTTATGACTTTGTAGTTTGTTTTATTGTAAGACTCTATGAGTTTGTAATACTTTCTACTGAGACGTTTTATGAAGTTTTTTGAAAAAATATAAATCAATACATTGTTATTAATTATATTAATATTTTCATTGCATCTTTCACTTATGTTTTTTTTTTTCATGTAATTTGTAAAGTATAAGTTATATGTTTTCTATTCGAAATTATTGTTTTTATTATCTTGTTATTGCATTGTATACAAAAATGAAAAGGACATGAATAAAAATACTAAAATCATTTTTGGGCCTCGAGAATAATGAATAAGTTCCATAGGGCATGTGCGCATGCGGGACAGGATGAAGAGGATGGGTGCATGTGGTAAAGCGCACATGACATGGGGTTTTATAAGGGTTTAATAAAAACCACGACATGCATGTAGTGTAGAGCAAAGGATTTCAGGACTTAGTCGATTCATGTTTCCAATAGGTACTTGAGGAAAAATGTGACCGACTAGGCATGCTAAGTGGATAAGGTGCCAACCTGGTGACTTGGTGGTCAAGGAAAGAATATTCCATACATGGAACATTCCCAAAAGACATCATTATAGAAAGTGGAGAGCTCATATTAGAAGAAGCATGCTCCATTGGAGGACCACCTTAACACTTGGCAACTGATCTACTCCTAAAGGAAGGCATGGTAGTGGGTGCTAAACCTATTTATAGAGATGCTCGGGTAGAAGAAAAAGGGATCAAAGAGGACCATTTTGGAGAGAGAATCACCATATGGGTCGATAAGGGGAAGCTTCAGGATCATCATAGAGAGGATGAAAGGTGAAGCTCTGCAGAAATAATAGGAGGTTCTAGGGATTGGGGTTCTCATTAGAGGACTGTAGGAATGTTAACATATCTAGGGGGATGGGTCTGCTAAATTTTTGTAATAAGGGAGAATAGATAGAACTATTGATACCTAAGTTAGATCTCTATATTGGTTTGTTATGGCTCTTGTGAATGTAATGTGGTTATTGAACTATGATCAACATGAATATATGGTTTTGTTCTAAATATATTGTTCATGGGTGTAAACCCTAGTGCCTTTTTATTTATGTTATGGATCAGATCTACTATATGTATGATGTTTATTTTGTTATCTAAATGGGTATGTTGGTGTAATGAATCATCCTATGCTTCTAGAATGTATGCATGATCATTTACTTTTTATGGACTTAATATGTCATCAATGACAACATCTTCTTACAATGCTCACATAAAGGAGGGGCTTGACACCCACGTGTGCCTCAGGTGATCACTCAAAGCACCCACTAGGTGATAGGATGGCACGCAACGAATTAGAAGGTTATTCTAAGGGCAAAAAAATGACTACATCTTGGTTTCGCTATCGGGACCTCTTTTCAAATTTGTTGTGATGATGATGCGTGATGATAGAGTGCTTGACCTTGGAAAGTGTCGAATCATGGTTTAAGAGCACGGAGGATGAGTTTGCTAAAAGATTTAGTAGTGGGACTGATTTTAATGCACACATATGGGTACAAGAACACCTATATCATGAGTTGTATGAGACCTTCTTTTGTTGTTTTCCAATGGAATTATATGAATGGATTTCAACATATGCATCCAGATCGAGCTGGTACTCTAGATCACACATGTGGACCCAATATGATTACCAAAGGCTTCAGGATGTGGATCTAATTTGGACACGTGTTTTTGATCACTGGTGGAAAAGAGTGCTAACCAGTTATACCCTAGACTACGTCATTTATACGTATTCCATTCCGAAGTTTCGAGTTTGATTTTTAAGGGAACCTAGAGGATTCTTTTGGCGAGCTATCCCATTGGCTATAAAGATCTTGATCATTACACTAAGTTAGGAGGCATTCCCTATGGATGGATAAGCTTCTCTGAGCATTGGGAAAGGAAACTAGGGTGCGAAAGATGGAAGACCTTGTGGCAGAAAAGGAGAGGGAAAAGAGATGACTCAAGTATAGTGAAGCGCGTGAAAGGGCATTGGCTAGAAAATGTGAGGTTGTGGGAGTGATGGATCTATGGAGGCTAGACATTATGGGAAGGAATTGAGGTTCACGCAGAGGACATAGAACCTAAGAAGTATGTGCTACCCCATCTTAGCAAGCGCGGGAGAGAAACCCCTTTAGCTTCTGATGATAGTTTGTCACATGGAGAAAGAAGAGCCGTTAGTGCATATCTAAACCCACGTGGTGGGTGACCCCCTAGCCCCTAGTTTTCCAAATCAAGAAAAAAGTATTTTTAACCTTGAGTTGTATCGATGTAAGTGATTGATCCGTACCTAGGAGGTATAACTTCTCGTTTGTGGCATCTATGACAGCTTAAACAATTCTTATGTTTGGAGGGATTTTTGGGAAAAGTGAAAATACACAAAGTCTGGGTATTGCATCTAGGAGTGGCATAGGATACACATCTAGTAGCGGAGAAATATCAAAACCATCGGTACAAATTTTAGTAGGATGTTGGGAATAATAGGTGCAACCACTTCAAGCCCATTACCGGTTGCAAGAGGAGGACTGTTGGGTTTGTGGATCTAGAGGTGGGTCTGCGGTGGATTAAGATGTATAGGACCTAATGGATCTAGTGGATCTGGTGGTGGATGAAACACCGGAGGGAATCAAGCTTTTGGATCAAGTGGAAAAGAGCCTCAGCCACCTCCGTAACTATTTTTTGAGATGTCTTTACATCTACCAGATAGTACAAGGGTATTAAAGATGTTGTAGAGCATGTAAACAAGTGTGAATTGTTATGGTGCAAAAATCGATCACTACCCTAGAGAGAAACAAAAGTTAGTTTGTAATGACATTGGAGGGGCATGCACATAGTTTGTACTGTAGTATGCCCCCATCGGACGGTGGTATATTACATGGTGTTATGGAATGCCTTCTTAGCCAAATTCCATATCCTTGAGTTTAAGTAGAAGAGAATTAGCACTTTGAAAGAGATCTAACAAGGAATGGCGAAAGAGAGTGTGCGGGAATATGATGCATGATTCAAAACTCTCTTGTCAAATCTATCTTATGATATTCATCCTTCTCAAAGCATGCTCAATGGTTTGTTGGAGGATTAATAACACCATTTAGAAGAGCACTTTCACACAAGACATTCATAGACCCGTGTAAGGCCTTGGAGGCTGCCTTCTTGTTAAGGTTGTCGGAAGTGTAGATACAAGTGTTAGTCCTTTCCTTGAGGCTCAAATTACTGTAATGGCCAAGCAGTTGGAAAATAAATCTACAAACTTGGAGCATGAGACTCACAATGTCTGTGGTGCATGGATTGTGAGATAGAGGGGCACACAAAGGATAGTTTTCCTTGAAGGTCAGTATACACCATGATGGTGGACTGTGAGATTTTCCATGGGGATCATGATGCAAGTATATGCCCACTATTGTAGCACATGATCTGTAAGAATGTGTCTTGTTATTGCAATATTTGTACCTCTACGACCCATGACACCAAATATTATAGGCTAATTGACCAGATACATGATGTCATTGATCTTGGTGTGCGCTAAACCAACCTTGTAAGTAGTTCCAAGGATGATGATCACCGCTATGAAGGACACGCAGATGGAGGAGCATGTGGGAGGGGATTTTGAGGAGGATTTCACAATCATAGTAACTATGGAGGAGGAATAAGTGAGTTCCTACGTGGGACGTGTTATAACAAAGTGGGTTTACATAGTATTATAATTGTGAGTGTTCGATCTGTTATAATGTTTATGGTGCGAGAAAGAAACATAAGTACAAAGAGTTTCCTAAGTTTTTGAGCATATGAGCTAGTAGCACTTTGGAAATAAAAAGGTTTTCAGATGGTAAGCATAAAGGAGGCCAACTCACAGTGGATGCCAAGAGTGGCGCATGAGTCAGGACTAGAACCTATACTGGTGATGACACGAGTGGAGGCCACATGCACTAGGGAGATACCAAGACAAAGAACACTAGTTACAAGAGAAGAAGTGGTACATGGGAAGTATCCGAACCCTACTCATCAAAAATAGGTGTATTAAGAGACTATGGATGTGATTCAGAGTCTACAAGGAGAGATCTAGTGTCTAAAATAGAAATCAAGGTAGTCAGAGCAAAGAAAAAATGTTGAGGCTCCGCATGAAAGGATCCCGATGAGGATAGGGAAGTATACAAGATGTTAAAGCACTAGAATAGCATTCCCTTACTAGGAGAATGGTTATAAGAGAAGGTACCACATGCTAAAGGAGAGTGTGAGAGGTAGGTTCGCATGTTAACCTTCCTCCGCACATCCTCTACTATGACAAAGAGATCACTTTAAACATTGTTGTAGATGGATAGCTTCGAGAAATATTCGATCAATACAGGTGTAGAAGTCAATGTTCTCACCTTGGATGCATGGAATCATAAGGGAAGGCCCGCATTATAGCCATCTTCAAATTTTTTGTATATGGTGAATAAGACAGAGGTTATGCCTATTGGTTTCTTAAAGGATGTGGTTATCACTACTCAAGGGGAAACATTCAAGGAGACTTTGAGGTTTTGGCACTAGCCAAAGTGGAAAACTTTCCATCATTCCTTGGGCACCCCTAGTGTTACAAAAATAATGTTGACCTATGGTTTAACAAGGGGTATATCATTTTTGAGAACAATGAGGAATGGTTCATCATCCCCTTGACCGATGGGAAATCAGCACCTTATACCGATCTCTCAAGAGAAGAAGTCCTTGACATAATCTATATGCACTTTATTAGAGACCTTAAGGTAATTCATCCTACGTAAAGAGATATCTAGTTTGAATATGTTAAGTCTATGAGTGATACAACCAACATAACATGTGACAATTGGGCACACAAGACTTATGAATTAATTGGGTGACAATTGAGAGGATCGGTGACAAGGGTAACAAAAGTGCGCTCGGTCAAGTGCCTAGGAGGGAAGAAGTTACCAAGTTACTCTGGAGGAGCTAACCCTGATGATTTCTTATGAGAAATGGAGGCTCAATGGAAAAATGAAAATGAAAGAAGAGGTATGCTTAGCTATAACCTACTCGGGACCGCAGCGCGTTGGTGGGTGACACATCGTGAGAGCCTTCTAGAATGGCATGAGGTGAGAACCATGTTCTCTATTAGGTTTTCCAGAAGCAATGCACCCACTGTCATATAAGACTACCATGGCAAAGAACCCACCTCGTGTCATATCCAAGCATGTGAGAAGGCTTGGATAGAAGGTGCATAAGCTTTACCACCTTCGTTATGGGTGCATAAGTTGTATTCCACCTTACAAGGTTGTGCGCGCGCATGGTACATTCACTCGGAGATGCTTGCTACACGAGGAATTGGCGGGGAGTTAGCGGCTTATCTCATTTAAGATTTCTATTATCAGTACAAAGTCATCAGTGGATAAGGCGTTGTAAGTGGTCAAGTGCCTTACAATGGGAGATAGCACTATGGCGAGAAGATAGGATACTTGAGCTATTAGGTGAACCTGGTTTGGAGACATATTTTGATGAGGAATAATCGAAGAGACACAACTTGAGCACGTGTGCATGGAAAAGGAAAAAGGAAAGATGGTCTATGTGATAGATAGTGAAGAAATAGCAAGTCTATATGTTCAACATTCTCGAAGGTATGTGTGAATTTAGGGATAGTACTGATGAGTGAGCATGCACCTACCACAAACCCTTGAAGAAAAATAAGGTTAACATTGGTTCAAAGGAAGAACCTAAGGATGCTATCATTGGGGATTATTAGTTGGAGAAATACATTTCAAAGATCATTGACTTTTGCGTGAGTTTCAAGATTTGTTCCCACGCGGGTACCATGATATCAAAGGTGTTCACCACTCCTTGAGGAAATGAGGATCAAGTTGAAGGAAGGTGCGTTCTCGATTCGGAAGAGGCCTTATTGGATGAATCCAAATTTACACGTATGGGTCAAGGAGGAGATAGACAAGATGATCACATCAGGCATTATTGAGGTCATTGAGGAATCAAAATGGGTGAGTCCAATAGTCATAAGCATTAAGAAGGATGGGAGGATAAGGATTTGTGTTGATTATAGGGACTTGAATGCAATGTGTTTCATTGAACCTTGTCTAGCTCCTTCACTGAATAAATTCTAGGAGTAGCCAAAGGTGCGAGGTTTATTCTTTCACGAGATGGGTTCTTAGGGTACCACCAAGTTAGAATTGCAAAGGAATACTAAGAGAAGACAACTTTTGCCACTAAATGGGGAAGTTTTTCCTACATGTTCATGCCTTTTGGGTTGAATAATGTGCCTGCTGTGTTCTCGTGCATCATGGTACAAGCCTTCCAAGACTTCATCCATAAATTTCTTTAGGTCTACCTGGATGACTAGACTATGTATGGGCTAGTAAAATACCATTGTGACAATTTGAGGCTGATGTTTGAGAGATGTCGGCAGTTGAGGATATCCCTCAACATTAAGAAATGTGTCTTTGTTACTCCATTTGGAACCTTGTTGGGGAATATTATATGTAAGGAAGGCTTGTTGGTGGATCCCACCAAAGTTGCAATTATTGTGGGATTGGGGGAGCATACCATTCAAAGTGCAGTGCGTGGATTCCTTGGGCATATGGGGTACTATAGGAAATTTATTAAGGGATATTCCAATATCACTATGCCCTTAGAGGAATTACTTAAACACAAGAGTTCCTTTCACTTGGGGAGAGGTACAACAAAGGACATTTGACACTTTGAAGGATAGGCTTGTCACTACACCCATATTATGCTTCCTTCTTGGGATAAGCCTTTCCATGTGCATGTTGATGCCTCAAGAACAACCATTGGAGTAGTATTGACACAACCTAGTGAGGGGATTGTTGATCACCCCTTGTGTTTTACCAGTAGGAAGTTGACACTAGTAAAACATAATTACACAACTATTGAGCATGAGGCATTGTCAATGATCTACACACTACATAAATTCATGCAGTATCTACTAGAAACACCATTCATATTTTACATAGATCACATGGCCTTGAATTACTTATTGAAAAATCCCATTTTTCAAGGGTGCATATGCCATGGGTCCTATTATTTCAATAATTTGAGTATTCTATTGTAGTAAAACCAAGAAAGAGCATTTCAAGACTGATCATTTATTAATAATTAGCTCAAGGGAGGATGTGTAGAGCATTGAGGATCGTGTTAGATGCTCAATTGTTTAGGTTGTGGTCCATGACCTCCGACTTAGAGGATATTGTAGTGTTTCTTAAAATGGGTGTGGCACTAGAAGGAATGAAGGATTTGGAGAGAAAGTAATTGGCTATACGTGTTGCGCCTTACATGTTGATTAGTGGAGATTTGTATAAGTTAGGTCATGATGAGGTTCTGCGCAATACGTATTAGAACACAAGTGTGTTACAATCATGGAGGAAGCACATGGTGGGATTGTAAGAGGACACTATGCAGGAAATGCAACTACGCAGAAGATTCTACTTATAGGGATTTGGTGGGAGAGTATCTACCAGGATTTTATTGAGTTTTGCAAGGCCTGTGACCATTGCAGTGCCTTAGAAAACCTAGAAGGAGGGATGAAATGCCCTTGTGACCGATAGCCAGCCCTAAACCATTTGAAAAGTGGGAAATTCACTATGTAGGACCAATTTCACCTGCCGTGCGAAGGACTGGCTTGTGTTACATTATTACTTACATTGATTACTTGAAAATATGAGCAGAGGTAGTTCTAGAAAGGATTTTATAGCGGTGAAAATAGAGATACTCTTATGGGAAAACATAATCATCGGTATGGATGTCTGTTGAGTTTAACAAGTGATAGGGGTACACATTTTCTAAATGAAATAGTTAGGATTTTGTTGGCAGAGTTTATGGTGGCCCATCACAAGACCACCCCTTATCACCCACAAGCAAATGGGACTGCTGAAGCATTTAACAAGATACTAAGTCACACATTAACTAATATTTGTGACGTTGGTAGAAAATATTGGGATGAAAAGGTATCAGCCATTCTATGGGCATACATGACAACCTACAAGAGGTTGAACAAGGCCACACTGTTTCAATTGGTGTTTGGCACAGAGGCTGTTTTACCGGTTGAATTTATGCTACCATCACTTTGTGTATAGTGTGCACAGGAGGATTTTTTTGATGAACAAGTGCTCAATGAAATAATTGATAAGTTAATGCAGCTAGACGAAAGGTGATCACTTGCTATATGGATTCAAAAGACAAAGAAGGCAAGATAAAAAGCATGGCATGATCATCATATTAAAAATAAACAATTTGAGGTTGGGTAGATGGTCTTGTTATATGACTCTAAATTTTTGTGCCATCCGAGAAGTTGAAATTCCTCTATTTGGGACCAAACATCATCTCGTACATCCTTGATTTAGGAATTTTTCAGATTACAAGCATTGGATGGGACAAGAATACCAGGTCATTTTAATGGGACTAGGTTGAAGCTCTACTATAAATAAGTCTTCCTTGTGTTTGTAAATAAGGTAGTATTACTAGGTAGCCTAGGATTTCCCTTAATTCTTTTCTTTTTCTTGTGGTTTCATTTCTTGTTGTTTCTTCCTTTCTATTGTGTTGTTTTTTACATACCTTGTGCATCGGTAACCACTTATTAATTTCAAGGGTTATGTATGTACAGAGTGTCACACATCTATTTTAAGCGTAGGGTGTGTTGGTACCCAAATTTGTTCTCCTTTTCAGTTTGATCAACATCATAGATATGGCATGAAGCTTGAAGTCAGATAGATCATGATGTGTGTCGTTTTGTAGCTGGGGATGTGATCTAACTGGCACTCAGATTTGTGGAGAGATGGATAACACTTTGAAAGGATTTGATCGACCCTCACTATTTTAAGTTGTGCCTTTCAACCAAGGTATGAGAACCTACATTGTAAATCCCAAATGGTGAAGGAGATGAAGATATCCCTCAATTTATGCAAATAGTGTGAAAAGGCCTTCGGAAAATATGATTAACACTCCAAATCTGACTTTCATAAGTTGTCACTCCCAGATTATGGAGATATTTTCATTGCAAGGCAAGGGTTACTGGAGACATTATATGATCTTGATTTGCTTTGTGCATTTTTATAAATGGGTTATATCCTTTTGTTGACACACAATGAAATGCAGGGGTAGTATGGGTAGGATTAGTTTGTTTGAATGAATTTTTGGTGGGGTGTTGACAAGACAAACTGGGATATATTAGATCTTTAAAAACCTCTATAATACTTGAACAACTACCAGATAAAATGCTTCAAATAATCAGGATATTCTTTCAACCAGAAGAGGCATAAATGGAAGCCTAGGTTACACTCTTCACACAATCTTTGAGAATTCACCACAAAATCTTGAAGTAAAGAACTCAATTAAACACAAAAATCCTTGATCAAACCACACCTAAGGTACCCCTAAAGGCTTACAAGCAATCTCTCCAGTCAAGGAAGGTAAAGTGATTTTAAATTTTTTTATCTCTTTATCAGATGAAGGCTATTCTGAACATGAGATTGCAAATGCCACTAAACTATCAATAAGAAATGGAGATTCTTGTGATTTCTAAAGACTTTCAATGTAGGATTGCAACAAGAACAATGAAAACTATTTGCAGGAATTTAAAAAATGATAATAGACATCATATTGCCTAGAATAACACAGATTAACTCAAGATCTTGTTAGATTCATCAATAGGGGAGAGTTTCATGAACAATATCAGAGCTGTGTGATGACTATACACTTGTACCCAACTCGCATACATGAAGATCCAACATAGAATAAATTATTCTGGTTCTTTGGTGGTTTTTTTTTAGAAAAATGAGATTTCCCTCATAATTTTCTCGTGATTTTCAACTTTCCCCCTTTTATAATTTCTCCAAAATACATTATATACCTCATGCCACATTAGATCCTTCTTTCCCAAGCAAAGAATATGCCATGGGATCAAGTTTGTTACAAAACAATCCTCATGATTCAATGAAAATGACATCAAACAAAAAAACATTCGTAGGTTGCCAAGTGTGCCCAAAAATATTAAATCATTACAAATATCTGGATCATTATCCATCCTGGAGGCACATTTTTCATCATTGAGGCATGTAAACACCTTTTACTCATCATTTTCACCTTTTTACCTTTTCAAATTACCTCTGCAACTTTTGATTTTGTCATTTCACATTTTTGGACGGATTAGGGAAAAATTTATTTCAAAACCACCTCAGATCAAAGAATTAAGCCATGAAAGTGATGCCAATGATCCTAGAAGGCCAAGACGACACAAAATCACTATAAATTTGATGCAAAAATTGTGATTCCAAGTTTCATGGAACTCCCATGGCGGTGAAACAAATGGATGCATAGAACGGTCAATCTTATCCATCCTTTAATCCTCACCCTCCACATGTAAGATGCGAGACTTAGAAATAAGTTTGAGTTACCTTTTTAATTTTTAGGATAAGGCCGGACACATGGCAAAAATGATTGGATCGGGCCCGATTTTAAAACAATTATTTTATGACCTTTTGAAAATTTGGAAAAATTTGACCTTTTCCCTGGCTCCTCCACCTTTGAGTTTTGAAGGCGACACGTGGCACATGGTGGGTCCCATTGGGATTGTGCTTCAATTATGTGCATTTTGACCTTATTTGGAAAATTAGACAATTTTCACTTTTTGCCCCACGGGCCCGCACCTCCAATTTCTCCCTCACCACGTGTCTCCTTGTGATTTGTTTTGGGCCAGCGCTCCAAATTTTGATTCTGAGTCTTTTTTTGTTTTTTTACAAAAGGGAAAAAATTCCCTCTTGCCTCTATCTACCTAACGACCCACCTTGTTTGATGCCACGTGTCACTCGATGATTCTCTTGCAGCCCACGACTTAAACTTTTTCCTTAACTAATTTTACCAAAAAGGGGAAAAGTTCCCCATTTCCCTCCATGGCCCGCACTTCCATCTGACCCTTCATGGACATGTTTCCTCCTGTGATTCACCATGGGGCTGTGGTCCAAAATTTTACTTTAATCCTTTGAGCTGAAAACACAAAATTTCATAAGTTTTCTCTGCCACCCGCATCCCCTTCGACCAAAAATACTTCCACGCATCCTCCTCTGGTTGGCTACGGGGTTTCGGGAAAAATTTTGACTTTAACATTTTTGCAAAATAAGGTCTAAAAACCTTAATGGAATCTAACCACCTATCATCCCACTGCCAATCAGAACATGCCACATAGGAAAATTTTGAAAAAACGGGTCCCTGGGCCCGAAAATACCCCATCATCAAAAAGGTGAAAAATGAAAAGTTACAACACTTCCCCACTTTTCCTCAGCCAATGAAAACCCACCACATTGCCAATACCTTTTGATGATGAATTTTATGGGAAAATGACACCCGTCGATCAAAACGTAAAAAATTCCAAGGATGCCCTAGAATTCAATTTTTCACCAAGGATGGCAGATTTTTCGATTCTGAATCAACTGAAGCATGATTTCCAAACATTTTCGACCTTGGGATAGGATTTTCAATTACACACAAGTATGATTTGATCAATTTTGATTTTTCCACAATCTGGCAAAGGGAAAAATGACATAGCCCACAAAATTAGAAAAACTAGGGCACAAAAAAGGGTAAACTTAGATTATTCTTTCAAATTAGGGAAAAACAACAAGTTTGTGAGCATTTTTAAATAATTTCAACTGGAGGGGAAGAATTTTAGACCATCAATTCAAAGTGTAAAACACTTTTGAGCAGATATAGATTTGAAAATTTTAGGGCAACATCATGCAAGCTCAAAAAGGGTACCAACATCAGCTCTTGGTTGGGGATGGGCACTCCCGGTGAGTGCCACAAGGAAAAAATGTAGACCAAGTGCCAAAATATCCATTAGGAAAAGGAGTCAATATGCATGGTAGTCAAAAACTGAACCATCCTTCAAAAACGAGCCAAGAAACTCGACCAAAATGGCTGCCAAGTGCAAGGGCAAACCACACACCAACAAAATAGCAAAAACAAAGAAAAAAAAAAAGACTATACAATTGTACAATTGGTGCATACCTCATATTTGGGGATTAATCCAAGAAATGCTTCAAATGTTTACCATTAACAGCAACTCAAGCAAGTCCATATCTAAGTCCTTGTGAAAGAAGGTATGTTCACCAATTCGATATCAATGGCATAAGGGCCCATCTATAATGCATCAAATTTTCCATCCTTGCCCTTGTCTTCATGCCTATTATCCCACAAAGCAAAACCAGATCTCCAACATTGAAGGCTCTAAGAGTGACCTTCTTGTCAATAATAATCTCTTCAATTTTTCCCTAAATCGACATGCCTTTGATGGGATGCTCTTCTCTCCTCATCAAGCTCAATAATCTGATTAATCCTTGATTCATATGGGCCAAGCTCTTGATCTTCCAACTATTGGGAAAACTAAAATGAAGATAATTGCAGGTGCAAGGACAAAAATTCTAAGTTCCATACACCAATTCAATTGGGCTTTTACCAATAGCTTTTTTAGGAGTTATCCTATCAGTCCAAACTACAAATTTCAATTGTTCACCCCATTTCTTCTTGTTTTGTTCCAAGGTCCTTCTAATGATCTTCAACAAATTCTTATTACTAGACTCAACTTGTCCATTCCCTTGGGGGTTATAGTTTGAAGAATAAGTCAGATTGATTCCATATTCATTTCACATTTCCATTAAAGGTTTGGCTCTAAAGCACATGGTATTATCAGCTACAATCTTGACTGGGACTCCAAATCAGTATATGATTTGATTAAACAAGAAGTCCATAAATATTTGGTGTGTTACTTTCTTGGTGGGGATTACCTCTACCCACTTTGTAAAATAATCAGTGGCTACAAGGATCCACTTATGGCTAGCACTAGAAGGATTTGAAATCTCACCAATGAAGTCCATCCCCCATTGCTTGAAAGGAGCTTCAATTGATACATGTTGCAAAGGAAGGGAGCCTGAAGCTTTCAGCCTTCCAGAGAAACGTTGGAAACTATCACATTTTATAACCAGTTGGGTTGCATCTTTGAAGAGAGTAGGCCACCAATAACCAACTCTCAAAATCACATTTGTTGTTACTCTTCCAACAAAGTGTCCTCCACAAACTCCCCATGGAAATCACTAACTATCTTGGGAGCTTCATCTTGAGTTATGCATTTCAAGAGGACAACTTGTGGTTCTTCCGAGCCAACCCAAGGTCTGTGACGATATATATTTTGAGAAGCCAACTTGAGGGCTCTTTTCTAATTTTTATTTAAGTGAATAGGGAAGCACATGTGTCGAGGTAGAAGATCACATCTTGTACCACTCAAAACTTACCAAATTTGCAAGCACATCTATCCTTTCTTCCTCTAGCTGATTCACTTCCACATTCTACAAGTTGCTCTCAACCATGAGCTTAGCAAGACCCAAACCTCTTACCAACTTTGTGGTTTGGATGTCCATATCATACTCTTGTAGTTTGATCACCCATCTACACCTTTTACTTGAGATATCCATCTCTGATAAGATGTCTTTTACCATTGTGTGGGGAACATAAGAAACAACTTTTGAAATCAATATATAAGGCTTGAAAACTTTTGTTGCTTTCACCAAGGAAAATGTGTGTTTCTCCATGGTTGTATACTTTATCTCAACTACTTGTAAAGACTTACTAAATAAGGCAATAGACCTCTCAGCCCCATTCTCATCCTTTTGCAGCAAAACAAAAGCAATGGTATACTCAGAGGCAAAGGAAAATATTTGGAAAGGCCTCTTATAGTTTGGGGCTGCTAAAATAGGTGCATGTTTAAGTGCATCCTTAATTCCTTCAAAATCTTGAATGACAACCTCCTCCCATTTGATAACTTGGTCCTTCTTTAGCATGCATGTAATTGGAAGAGTCAACTCAGCAAATTTGGAAACAAACCTTCTAATAAAATTAATTTGACCAAAGAAAGATTGGATGCCTTTCTTGGTTCTTGGGATAGGTACTTTGCTGATTGCTTCCACTCTCTCAGGGTCTATCATAACACCATATTTAGACACAATATGTCCTAGCAGCTTGGCCTTTTGCACACCAAAATGACACTTCTTTGGATTAAGAGAAATGCCATACTCCCTACATCTGATCAACATCTTCTCCAAGTGCTGCAAATGATCACCTCTCTACCTTGAAAACATAGTCACATCATCTTGGTAAACTACAATGAACTCATTGATGTAACCAGCAAAAGAAACATCCATTTCTCTTTGAAAAGTGGCACCATCATTCATCAAACCAAATGGAATCCTAACAAAAACATATGTTCCCAAGGAGTAGTGAATGTTGTCTTAATTATTTCTGATTCTTTGACTACCACTTGATTGTATCTAGAGAAACCATCCAATGTAGAAAGCAACTCAGACCCTGTCACAAGCTGCAACATATTTTCCATATTTGGCAAGGGATAGTTGTCCTTCATGGATGCTTTTTTAGATTTCTAAAATCCACACAAATTTTGATGTCTCCATTCTTCTTCCTGACTGGCACAAGGTTTGCAACCCAAGATGAATATCTAGTGGGCTGAATAATACCTCCATCTTTAAATTTCTTTAAATCCTCTTGCATTTTCATGGAGAGAAGTGGATTAATTGGCCTTTGCCTCTTTCTAAATGGCTTAGTATTGGCCCCGAGAGGGATATCATGTTGAAACAAGTCTTCTCTATATTCTTTTATCTCGGAATAGGACCAAATAAGGTAGTCTTGATATTTTTTCAAGAGTTGGGCATAGGACTAAGAATAGGAATAGGAATTGCTGTCCAACCAAATATTCCTTGGTTTACCATTAGTGCCCAAGTTATACTCTTCCACATCCCTTGAGGTAGATATGTTTCTATTTATGATGCAATCAGCATTGTTAAAATTTGACTCAAGTGCAACAAGACCTCTAGGAATGGTGTTTGTTTTCAATAAGATGATGTCTTTCTCAAACAAAGTTTCTCTTCCTTCATTCATGGATAACATTAGCTCCCAATCAATATTTTGATTTGTAACTCACCTTGGTTTTGCAAGAACCTTATCACTTGAGCATCATCATTAAAAACTTGCCAATGTTTCACATTATTAGGGATAGCTGGCCTAGTTAGCACTTCAATGTTGTATTCACAATAAGGTGAAAAGGTGCAATTTCCAAATCTAGAACCCAACACTGCCAACTTTTCAGCAATAGCATTGAGACCTCTGTCATGATACACAATGTTAAAGGAATCAAACATTTCAATTAAATCCCAAACTGCATGCTTGTACTATTTCATATGCTGATTTTTTTGCATACAGTTTTCTTATTTGTTTGACAACCAGCTCTGAATCTCCTTTTGCAACAATATATTTTACTCCATATTTCCATGCAATTCTTAACCCTAATAACAATGTCTCATACTCAGCAATGTTGTTAGTGCATTCAAAATTAAGTTTGAAATAAAAAGCAAACTCTTCCAAACTAGGAGAAAGCAGAACTATACCAGCACCATTTCCAAATTTGGAGCAAGCTCCATCAAATAGCAAGGTCCAAGGAGAACCTACCACATCAAGGAACTTTAATTTTTCCATCTTGTTTTCTTTTCCATATACAAAACTAATGAAATTCTCATCATCTACATCAGCAAACAACACTTTATAGGAAGCATTGTTTGGGTCCTCAATTAGATGCAACATTTTCTTTTCTCCATAGAGCTTGAATAGGCTGCCCTCAATGGGAATGGTGAAAAAGACATGTCCATTTGGACACTCCCTCCAACACTGGCAGCCCAATTTCTTGACAAAAGCATACCCCATTTGGCGGGCGGTCAACAATCACAACATCTAGCTTTAAATTCCTCCCTAGATAATATGCAAGTTGCACTACCAAACCTTTCACACAACCAACAATTGACACTTCTCTTGAGTCCATGGTAGTACACTTTCCATAGGCTATTTTCACTTTTATTTCCAACTCATTCATGACTTCTAGAGGCATGACATTACATGATGCACGAGAATTAAACATACAATTGTGAAGTAGCTTATCCTTTATGATGAAAGTTTTGAAGAATGGATCAAAATTCAATTGGGAATCAAACAAAGATGTCCCCAAATATACCTTAGGTGTCTCTCCAATATATTCTACTATTGGTGGTGTTTCAAGGTCAACAATGATCGAGGTGGAGTTTCAACAACATTTACATTTCGCTGGAGTAACCTTCTCTTCTTTCAATCCCAAGTACTCAAATGCTCTCTTCTTATGCTCAGAATTCTAAGCAACTCAATGATTGGAACACTCACTTTAATTTGGCTCAATAATTGGGCTATGTCATAGGGGAAACTCTTTGAAAAACAACATTGGAAGGGAGATAAGAAGATTCATTAGATGGCAAAGTGGATTCTTGGCAGCTTGGGCATGAAGAGGACCGTAATTTTTGTTTGGGACAACAGAAATTTTGACAAGTGCTTCTCTCCTAGGAGCTTCTTTTAGAATGCTTTTAAGCAAGGGTGTTTTAGGTTTGGCTTAAGGCCCAACTCCATTAATGAATTTGCTTCTAGTGTTATAGTCTTTCTCTTGAGCTACAACAACATTCATCAATAATTTTCTATCTTCCTCTGAAGGGATACCACCATCATACTTCTTAATCATCAAAGTTCTTAAGTATTCAAAGTCATTGTTAGGAATTTCAAAAGATTTCACTACATCAACTTCAAGAGTATTAGGGGGAATCAAGACTTGTACCCATTTGATGTAATCCCAAAAGGTTGCAGCAGTCCTAACACTTATTACTTCAGTAGATGTTGCTCCTCCTTGTGAGCTTGAAGAACAACCCACCATGTAAATATCATCATCAGTACCATCATCATTATTAACTTCACCTTCTTACTGGTCTTTTTCACATGGAGAATGGGGGAGAAAACACCTATCACACCAATCAATATCAGTAAATTCTTTAATAGAAGAAACCCTAGTAGTTAAGGGATCAGGTAACATTCTTCCTTCATGTGCTTGAGGATGTCTATTTGCAGACCCAACAGGCCCTTTACCTTTGTCATCAAACCTCTGCTCATTCCTATGGTGATTGCCAAATCTATCTTATGCTTGATGCCTAGGTTGACCTTGTCAAGTCGCCCAATTTCCTTCTCACTCTTGCCAACTTTTATGAGATTTATTTGATGACCCCTACCAAATTTTTCACAACCTCTTCTAAATTAGCACCTTTTCTAGCTTGAGGTTTTTCAGGGTTTATCAATTTTACACCATCTCTCTTGAGAGGTTTCCTAATTACTTTGATTTTATTCTCAATTTGAAGTGCCATGGTGAAATATTTTCTTAGATTGGTTAGGTTCTTGTCTCTTAGGTAACAACAGCTGCCTTCTTTTCAAATGCATCTGCATATTTGATTAGACAAGATTCATCACAAGGCCTCAAATTAATAGGAAGTCTTCTCAAAGTTTTGTTGAAACTTGTGTTGAAGTCATGGACTGATTCATTATGGTTCTTCTTGATATTCTCAAACTCAGATAAAAGAAATCTAGGATCAGTCTTGTCACCATATTGCAACCTAAATGCATTTTTCATTTCAGTCCATGAATCAATAGAATTATCAGGTAGAGCCTTGTACCAATCCCTAGCATCTTCTTCTAGTGTATGAATAAACAATTTGACATACACATCCTCAAACTCTATCTCAAAATATTCCATCATATTATCAAAAAGTTTGAGATGTTGATCACCAATAATAACATTGTTACCCTGGAATTTTGGCAACCTATTTCTGACATCTTGTGGGACAACATTTGGGTAACCAACCATTCCTCTGAAATTGATGGGACCAAAGGTGTTAACAAAAATGGGGGTCTAGGTGGATGATGAGCCATGCTATTTTTTGGTGGTGATCTTGGAGGAGAAACAAAATGATGAGGAGTGAGAGGTCTTTGGGGAATGGGAATGAAATCTTCAAAATAGATCTCTCTTAAGGACTCTCCTTCTTGATGATCTCTAGCAAATTTAGAAAATGTAGGAGCACATTTAGGATCAATCCTTTCAAATGCACAAGAAAGTTCCTCACCGATGGGGAATTCAAATCAGCAATAGGATTGTCTGAATCAGATCCACTTGAAGAAGAATTACATTCCTCAATAACATGATACTCACTTTCAAACTCAACAATAGGGATCTCCTTTCTTGCAGTCAAGTCTCAAAAAACCTTCCACACCTATCTCCACTCTAGCTCGATTTTATTGAATCTGTAAACAACTTCTTAGTAGAGTCCTTCATGAAGAGATATCTTCTTCCTTTTGGTTTTGCAGATTTGAGCAACAAATTATAAATGACAGAAAGGTAATACATCTAGTATTTTCAATATAAAATCAGCATGGAGTCGCTACTAAGGACTTTCACCTTAGTTGTGTAAATACACTAAAGTAATCTATCAAATGTTTGCTAGCACTGAAAACTTTGCAAAGCCTTATAAATTAGACCTTCTTCTTCTTAAATCAATCAATCACAATGCACCCAAAGTGTATGAACTGCTAGGAGATGGAAAAAGGGTAGACAAAAATTGAAACCCTTGTTTAAAACTTGCAGATCTGAAGCATATAATAAATATTGTAACAATGTAGCAACTCAAATACTTGAATACACAAATGCTTAAACTCTTCAAACACTTCAAAAACACCTCGGATCAAAGAATTAGGGAAAAATTTATTTCAAAACCACCTTAGATCAAAGAATTAAGCCATGAAAGTGATGCCAATGATCCCGGAAGGCCAAGACAACAAAAATCACTATAAATTTTATGAATTTTGATGCAGAAATCATGATCCCAAGCTTCCTGGAGCTCCCATGGTGGTCAAAACAAATGGATGCATAAAAACCATTGATCTTATCCATCTTTTAATCCTAGCCCTCCATGTGTAAGATGTGGACTTAGAAATAAGCTTGAGTTACCTTTTTAATTTTTTGGATACGGCTGGACACGTGGTAAAAAATGATTGGATCGGGCCCAGTTTTAAAACATTTATTTTATGACCTTTTGAAAATTTGGAAAATTTTGAATTTTGGAGCTAACATGTGGCACATGGTGGGTCCCATTTGGATCTCACTTCAATTCTGTGCATTTTGACCTTTTTTGGAAAATTGGAAAATTTTCACTTTTTTCCCGTGGGCCCACACCTCCGATTTCTCCCTCGCCACGTGTCTCCTTGTGATTCATCATGGGCCAACACTCCAAATTTTGATTCTAAGTCTTTTTTGCAAAAGGGAAAAAATTCCCTCCTACCTCCACCGACCCGCCGACCCACCTTGTCCGTTGCCACGTGTCACTCAATGATTCACTTCTTAGCCCATGGCTTAAACTTTTGCCTTAACTCCTTTTGCCAAAAAGGGAAAAAATCCCCATTTCCCTCCATGGTGCGCACTTCCCTCTGACCCTTCATGGACATGTGTCCTCCTGTGATTCACCATGGGGCCATGGTCAAAAATTTTACTTTAACCCTTTGAGCCAAAAACACAAAATTTCATAAGTTTTTCTCGCCACCGTATCCCCTCCAACAAAAATACTTCCACGCGTCCTCCTTTGGTTGGCTACGGGGTTTCGGGAAAAATTTTGACTTTAACATTTTTGCAAAATAAGGTCTAAAAACCTTAAGGGAATCTGACCACCTACCATCCCCTTGCCAATCAGAACATGCCATGTAGACAAATTTGGAAAAAACGGGTCCTTGGGCCCAAAAATGCCCCATTGTCAAAAAAGGTGAAAAATGAAAAGTTACAACACTTCCGCTTTTCCTCAGCCAATGAAAACCCACCACGTTGCCAATACCTTAGGAGGATGAATTTGATAGGAAAATGATGCCTGTCTGACCGTCAAAACGTAAAAAATTCCAGGGATGCCCTAGAATTTAATTTTTTCACCAAGGATGGAATATTTTTCGATTCTGAATCAACTAAAGCATGATTTCTGAACATTTTTGACCTTGGGATAGGATTTTCAATTACACACAAGTATGATTTTATCAATTTTTTTTTTTTTCGTGATCTCGCAAAGGGAAAAATGACATAGCTCGTAAAATTGGAAAAACTAGGGCACAGACAAGGACAAACTTGGATTATTCTTTCAAATTAGGAAAAAAACAAGTTTATGAGCATTTTTAAAGCATTTCAACTGGAGGGGAAGAATTTCAGACCATTAATTCAAAGGGTAAAACATTTTTGAGCAGATATAGATTTGAAAATTTTAGGGCAAGATGGTGCAAGCTCAAAAATGGCACCAACAGTGGGTGGAGTAGAGAGAAGTGAAATAGAGGCTGGAAGTGAAAGTTGTGTTTTAGTGGCCCAAACTAAAAGATAAAAAAACATGTAAGGTATGAAAGCACACGTGGAAAAATGTGGACAAGAAATTTTGGTGTCAGAAAGCCTTTACAAAGACCACATAAAAAGGATGAGAAGCACAAGAACAACATGATTTAGGCGAGGGAAAAAATAAGGTCAAGGATAGAAGAAGTTCCTTCGATGTTATGCAAGCGCATGTGTAAGACTCTTCGGTCATTAAGAATTTATGCGTGCTAGAAGGTTGTAAGGATTTTCACGCAAAATTGGGTACATGGGAAAGAGCGTTGAAGATCATCTTTAGTGGAAAAAGCCACATTTAATGCTAAGTATATTAGTAGGTGGCATAGCATTTATTGCGAGGATAGATGTAAAGCTATAAGTAAAGGGTTAGGCACATAATTATTTAATTTTCTATTACAAGATTGAAGATCTCTTACAAACTAGGGCATCTATGCATAAAGATTTGTGTGAAGAAAGAAGAGTGAAAATTTGAAGTGCGTGACTAGGGTGATCTGTGAACCAGAGTGGAAGGAGTACACGAGTGTAGGGAAGAAGGTTTCAGTGGAATACGTCATCTTGTGGAAGATTTTTCCAAGTTAGGTTTCGGCTAGGCCTTCGGGAGTAGAAGGATTCTTTCATGAAGTTGAGCCACAAATTTGAGTAGAGTAAGGAAGGAGAGAAAGGAAAAGTTATTTTTAAGTCGCTAAGAAGATGGCACTAAAGAAGGAAATTGTTTCACCTAAGAAGGGAAAGGGTAAAGGAAAACAAACTACCACCACCAGTTTCAATGAGGAGTGGTATGTAGAGACACAATACCCAGATGAAGTGTTAAATGGGAAAGAATGGGTATCCCATGTGAGGAATATGGCCATGAGTGACTATAATCATCGCACAAGTACCATAGAAAAGTAAATGATCGTCCAACAAATAAGAGGAAACTAGAGGGGATGCCAATCTACAACAATGAGGTGAAGGTAAAATTGGAGAAGGTCATGTTGCTGCAACTATTTGAGTTGCCCTATTTTGGAAATCCTAAGTGGTTATACCAATGGTTGATGTCACGCATGCACAAGGACCACTTCTACTTTGTGGGCCATAGAATGTGCATAACTCCCCAGCTCATCTCCAAGTTTACTAGCCTTATCTATGAAGGATATTCGTTAGATGATGACTTAGAGGATAAAGAGGCTATTAAGAGGACCATGGAGGAGTATGATTATAAAAAGGGTTTGCATTACTTCGATATCTCAGATATCCCCAACCCTATAATGAGATTGGCCATGCACTTGGTATCCAAGATGAATGGGAAAGAAAGGTGGACACAAATAAACAAGGTGTGGTTGAATGTATGCTGGAAAATTTCAGAAGGGACCATCTATAACTTGTCCACCTATATTGCAGAAGAGATCATTAGCACCACACAAGAAGGAGAGAAGATAATGTTCAGCAATGTTCTTCTCACCATCATCTTCTCAAAATTGGAGTGCCTAATGGGCTAGAGAAGTTCATATGGGAGTATCCAGATGAATATCCCTCCTCGGGAAGAGGTTTGAGAAATACACATGTGATACCATGACAGACGCCCACAAGGCACATTTGGAGAAATGGTACAAGTGAATGTGTGACACATTCGGAGGGGACAGGTTGTCAAGCACTAGTATATGGAGAAGCTGAGTTCGTTGTCTATCAACATTTTTGCATTGGTAGGTTCACTCTATCGGATGGGACAAAGATTCCATGGTGTAAACTACCTTTCTCTTTCACCGTGTAGTATTTCCAAGTAGGGGTCAACCACTTCAAGGAAGCTAAAAGACTAAGGTTTTACCTTAACAAGTCGACTAGGACCACCATGACTTACGAAGAAAGCTCGTATACCCCAAGAAGTGTGCTTATGTGGAGAATTATGTCTCCCATGAAGTGTGCATGACAAAACCCTTGACATTGCCAATTGCTAGAAGGACCGCAACAAGAGTATACTTACGCATTAGGCCCAAGTATGAAAAGGGCGCTTACTTGGATAATGATGTATCCATCCCAGAGGATCCCACTGGTAGGAAGAAGGCCATGCCAAAGAAGAGGGAAAGGGAAGAGACCCTAGAGAAAGAGGCGTCAGAGAAGAAAGCACCAAGTGTGCAACAACACAATCTATGGGCGCACCGGAGTCAAGTGCCAAGCCAAGCACATACGCATTTAGGAAGAAGTCTCCCATCAAGGAGAAGGAAAAGACACCTAAGGAAGGGGTTCTAGAATAAGAAGAGTCACCTAAACAGGGAACCACCTGCATTGAGGAAGAGGAAGAAGAAATAGAGGGTAGTGGGGAAGGTAGAATTGGATGAGACAGAGAGCTTGGAGGCCTATAGGGGCAAAAGATATGACAACAAGGATGAAGAGGTTCAAGACCATCCCATGTATGATGTACATGACTCAGAGGAAGAAATAAGTGAGGGGAAGGGTGGAGAAGAAGAAGGCACTCAAGGAAAAGGGGAGAGTGAAGAAGTAAATACTAAGGATTAGAGGACCCCAACCTCACCAAGGAGTAGATAGAAGAGGCCGCAAAGAGAGAAGTAACAGACATAATAGAGAAGTTAGTGGAGTAAGAAGTGGAGTGAAGCATCGATGAGATACTCAAGGAGATATAAGAATAGAGTGTAGGAAATGAGTATGGAAGCATGGGTGGAGATCCAAGCTTAGCAGTAAGTTTTCCAAAGGTAGCGCGCATAGGGGAAAATAACATGGTAGTAGTGTAGGGACAGGGAATGGGTTATATCCATGATCCAAATAAGGTATTGAATGCACGGTTTCAAAGCATTGTTTTTTACACACCAACTCCTAAAAATGTCTTCATTAGAAGAAGAAGGCATGTACCCATGAACCAGGAAAATGCTATCTTGGGTGTTTGAGTACCATAACAATGAGCCTGAGTTCGAAGTTAACCAGGGGGTGCTGATGAAGGTGTTAGAGACCAAAGGAATAAACCTCGCTAGTATATTGTCAACATTTTTCTGACTAGAAAGTCTGTAATGCACTCAACAAGGTTTCAGTCAAGGTTGAGGCAAGACTCTTTGGAAGGAATGATAGGGTGAGATTCCTAGAGGGGGAATTGGAAAAGAAAAAGGAAGAGCTCATTGAAAAGAGAAAGGATCTGAAGTAAGAATATTTGATCAACATACGTTAAGGTGCGAGATGAGGGAGGAAAAGGAAAAGGTGCATGAGGTATATAAGAAAATTGAGATGATTACAAATGTTATTGTCTTGAAGCATCCATACCTAGCACCGCCCAATAAAAATATGAATCAACCTTGTAATTCTTGGAAGATTTAACTCACATCCTTACAATGGAAAGGTGGCCACTTGCATTAGAATTGGCTAAGGAAGAAGCTGTACGTCAGAAAAGATGAAAAGCGAAGGTTATGGAGATAGTCACTCCATACACCAAGCTCCTCGCCTCTGTAAAATCCTCGTGCGAGATAACTAAAGCCACTTATGATAATTGCATTGATAGGGATAGAGTAATAAGCATTCTAGTTGCTACACATGAGGAAGACCTCAAGGAGTTTCAAGAAGAAGAATAAAGGAAACAAGGCAGAGTGGGATAAGATCCTAGATGAGGTAGAGAAGAAGTCGAAGCCATCGAGACCCTGAGAGGCTCGATCAAAAACCAGCTAAAGGAATTATATCCCCAAATCATCCGCAAGATGGATGCATTGGATGACCTCAACAAGCAGTTGGAAAAAATTGTTGATACGCTGAATGCTAAGGGTGATGAACTAGGATTTGAAGAGTTTATTTCCTTAGCAGGTGACCTCTGTCAATAGGTGTAGGGCAAGGTGGATGCCTGGGAGAAGATTGAGGCAGATATAAGGAAGGATTTTCCACTCATTCTTTAGTAATAAACAAATTCTTATTCATTCCTCCATTCTTTATTTCTTCCATTTCCCATTCTTCATTCTTTCATTCTTTATTCCCGCCATTATTTATTCTTTGGAGAGGATGTTTCGAGGATGGAGAATAATCTTAGTGTGGGGTGATGTTGGGCCTCAAAATATTGACTAAGTACTAAAGGGTGTGTTCGCACACGGGGCCTATGAAGAGGATGGACACGTGGGGTAAAGTGTATAGGACATGGGATTTTAGAAGGGTTTAATAGAAACCACGGTGTGTGCACAAGGAAGAGAAAAGGATTTCAAGATTTAGTCATATTTGGCTTTCCAAGAGGCACTTGAGGAAAAACATGACCCAACTAGGCATGTTGAGTGGATAAGGTGCCAACCTGGTGACTTGGTGGTCAAGAAAAGAATATTCCATGCATGGAACATTCCCAAAAGACATCATTACAGAAAGTGGAGAGTTTGGATAAGAACAAGCATACTCCATTGGAGGACCACCTTGACACTTGGAAACTGATTTTCTCCTAAAGGAAGGCATGGCGGTGGGTGCTAAACCTATTTATAAAGATGCTCGGGTAGAAAAAAAAAAAGGGATCGAGAGGACCATTTCGGAGAGAGAGCACCACCATATGGGTCGATAAGGGGAAGGTTCAGGATCATCATAGAGAGGATGAAAGTCAAATCTTTGTAGAAATAATAGGAGGTTCTAGGGATTTGGTTTTTCATTACAGGACTGTAAGAATTTTAGCATAAATAGGGGGATGGGTCTGCTAAACTTTTGTAATAAGGGAGAATAGATAGACCTATTGATACTTGAGTTAGATCTCTATATTGGTCTGTTATGGCTCTTGTGAATGTAATTTGGTTACTGAACTATGATCAACATGAATATATGGTTTTGTTCTAAATATATTGTTTATGGGTGTAAACCCCAGTGCCTTTTTCTTTATGTTATGGATCAGATATACTATCTGTATGATGTTTCTTTTGTTATCTGAATGGGTATGTTGGTGGAATAACTCATCCTATTCTTCCGAATGTATGCATGATCATTTACTTTTCTACACTTAATCTATCATCAATGACAACATCTTCTCACAATGCTCACATAAAGGAGGGGATCGATGCCCATGCACACCTCGGGTGAGTGCTCGGTGCCCGTGCATGCCTCGGGTGAGCGGCCGGTGCCACTGGGTGATAGGCCCGACACGCAAGGGATTAGAAGGTTATTTTAAGGCATAAAAATGACTACACATTTATTCAAGAAATTTGTACCAATTTCATATGAATTTTATAGTTACAAGCTTATAAATTTGCATCTTTGGTTTTTGAATATCTATTTATTGCATTGTATACAAAGATTTAAAAGGAAATATGAATAAAAATATTGAAATTCATTTATTCAAGAAATTTGTACCAATTTCATACGAAGTTTAGAGATATGAGTATATAAATTTGCATCATTGGTGTTTTGTTTTCACAATGCAAACTGAAACAATGTATCTTATTGTTGGATTGGTGTTTCATTTTTCACATAACAAATTGAAACAAATTACAATGTAATGTGTAAAGTATAATATATGTTTTCTATTCATAATTAATGTTTTCGTATCTTATTATTGCATGAATGCATTGTATACAAAAATACAAAGGGATTCAATAAAAATATAGAAATCATTAATTCAAAAATCTGTAGCAATTTCAAATGAAGTTTATAGATAGGATTATATAAATATTTATAAAACATGTGTCTTGAGTCTTACCAAGGTATAAGTGTCGAGCCTAAAAATATGGCTGACTAAAACAATGTTCGAGCATTTTCCTCAGAGACATTTGCATCTCTAGTGTCAAACTCAACAGAGCATCCACCTCCTGGTTCAGAACTAAGATCATCATTGTTGCTTGTTGTGTTTGTGACTCCTCTTCTATCAACAAGTGAATTCCAAGTCGCAATCACCCTTTCATAAGGAAATGCATCGACTAGATAATGTGAAACATATAATCTCAAACAAGTCTCCAAATTTTTATCCAACCTATTTCAAAGCTTTGATTTCACAAAATATAGTGCACTAAAAACACGTTCATCTTCTATTGATCCCAAAATCATTGTTTGGAAAATCTCATATAGATGGAAATATTCACTAAGACTTTCTTGCAGGACGCTACTTTGATGCAAAGTATTTTCCATAGCCTTGTTATAGCTCCATTTTCTGTTGGATTGTGTAGGTGTCGATATTGATCCAACATTGTAAGTCCAAAATGTGATGATTGAGCTATCAATAAATGTTTTTGTAAAATACCTTTAATCTCAACACCATTTATCTATACAAGTCCTGCTGAAATACTTTACCAGAATAAACATTTGATTCGAAACATTTCACTTACAAATTGTTTGTTGTTACCATCAAAGACATTCCAGAATATGGGATTCACCACTCCCATAGCCTCTAAAAGATCATCCCTTTTAAAATGATCATGAATTTCTGAAGATAAACTTTATGCAATCTTTCTCAATTTCATCCTTGTATCAAAAATAACATTCTCATATAAGATGTGTGTAACAGGAACTTCTTCAATTTCTACTCCATCCAAATCAACTCTCGTTGAAATGTATGCATTGGAATTTCCTTCCCATTTACAACTATACAAAGATAATCCTTAATATTGAATTTTAGATAGCAATTAGGATCTTTGATGTCTATTAACATTTTCTAGTTCTCAAATACAGGCCTTTAAAGCCCTCTTGGGATAGGTACAACATATCAAGAGTTTGACAGACACGTTTCCTCAACCGTATGAAATCAACAATATATATTGACCTCTCTTGAGCATGTTTACTCAAACAATTTATTTCCCTTAACATGGGGAGAATTCCACTTAAATTCAGTAATGTTTCCAAATATGTTAAATGGTACAATAGATCTTTTTCCTTGTCAACTTCTCTACGATATTTGTACATAAAACCAGCCAACGATGGATATTCTTGAAAAATTATGCATGCAGGTTCATACATAGAAATCCACCTTGTATCTACATCTTTAAGAAGTTTTTACCATCAGTCACACCAATCAAAAATTTATGAAACTCAAGGAATCTCTTGGGACTGCTAGACATATATGCATGAAGGTCACGGATCAACTCTTCTACTTTTGCAACAATGTCAAATGTGCTAACTATTTTGTATGAAAGATTCATTATGTGTGCCATACAATGGATTGGAATCATGTATGGTGCAACAGAGGTTTGTATTCAAATGCATAAACAATTTATATTCCCCTGCATGACTGATGCACCATCTGTACCAACACATACCAATTTAGTTGCAATACTATAATCATCCATTCCAGCTATAGTTCTCAAACTTGAAATAACCAGCTTGTAAATGTTCTTTGCATTGCAATTTTCTGTCATTTTATGTATTGTCAATAAATGAGGTATCCTTTGATGGTTCTCAAAATTATAAATATGAATGCAAATCCACGCTATGTTTTCAATAGTTGTGACCTCATCAATAGATAATGACAAAAACTTTGCAGTTTTTACTTTTTCTTTCAAATCCTCCTTCTCAATCATTGCTAAACATTTGGAAATTTCCCAAGCACTTGTTGTTTGACCAGTGGGATTGAGGAAGATTAGGAAATCCATTAAGTTGAAATAAAACTTTATAATCCTGAAAATCAGAAATCGGTCTACCTTTTTTCAAAATATGGTAGATAGTTGTGAACTGTATATTTTTAGCTTGCAGATTAATCTGAACAACTTTTCCTAGGTGAGCTGTAATAGTTCCTCCTTTCTCAACAAGATTTTCTAGGTGTTTCTTTTCATTTTCATATTCTTCGCATATCTAACATGCATGCATTCTTTTACATTTTTCCATCTCTGTGTTCATTTTATTTGACCATCTGCTTGTTTAACTGACTCATATACTTTACCACAATGTTTCTCTATTGTGTCAAGTTTGAGTTGCATTTTTTGATCCTTTCCTAGTTTCTAACTACAAATAGTACATTTACATTTAGTTGGAATATCAGTACCTTTTTCTTTCTATGTACTGGTTCAATGAATGGAAACTTTGCAGCCCAGTCAAACTTAAAATTCCTGCCAATGGTCCATGTATTTCTCTTTCTTCTCACAGATTTTGGGGTTGCATTATCACCTACAATAGTAGGATCACATTTTGTCTAAATATCTTCAGTTTGTTGGATCTCATCAACATCAATGGGATTGTTTTCTGTTTGTGGTTGACTAGAAATTTCCTCTCTTTGTTCCATTTCGTGATCGTGACTGACCTCAAGTGGAGGCACATCTTCTAAGTTGTTGCATATCTTCTTGTGGAGGCACATAATGAGGATTGTCCTCAAGAGGAGGCATGTCATCATCATGATCAGTGGGATATTGTGCATCTATAAGGAAGTGGGTTTTTTAAATTTTATTATTAACTATATTATTGAATTTTTAATTTTAAAATAAAAAGGGTTTAATTCTATAGATCATATAGTACCTGCATTGGGTGTGTATGGTGGTCACACTTGTATTTAATTTTGCATGTCATCATTAGTGGGATATTGTGCATCTGCAAGGAAGTGGGTTTTTAAAATTGTATTATTAACTATATTATTGAATTTTTTAATTTGAAAATAAAAAAGGGTTTAATTCTATAGTTCGTATAGTACTTGTATTGGGTGTGTATGGTGGTCACACTTGCATCTGATTCTACTCCGATCTCTTTTTGTAACCAGATAAAATATGTGAAAAGAATCCTTTTTTGGATTATCCTTCCACATTGCGAAACACGGAGGATCAGCGAGCGAGGAATTGTCACGTCAGTAAAGGAAAATAATGTGCGGGTGATAGAAAGAATGTAGATGGGTGATTGTAACTTACAAGGAAGGGTGTTGTAGGATGGAAGAATGTTGTAGGTGGGTGGGAGGCACATGAAAGTGAGCGGAAACAAATACGGGGAGAGAAAGAACAAATGTATTTACTCTACGGTTGGGTGGCACATAAAGACGAGAAAGAAGATATAGGCGGGCAGTTTGTAGAATACTGGTGATCCAAAAATGATCAAGTTTTTATCTACTTGATCTCAGACATTTATAGGATTAAATTATTTTCCAAATTTACCCCATTAAAAATCAACTTAAAGAAAACTAAGAATTAAAATACACGCACATAAGTTGATAACGGAGTTCGGTAGAATGTCTATGTCTCGGCATCCATGTAATCATTAATCGATCTATTAACATAAAATGAAGTACAATATCCCTTCACTATTGACTTAAAAGACCTTATACCTTTAATTAAGATTATTCGTAATTTAAGGAACTCTAGAAATGACATAAAGTTTTCCAAGATTGATATGTGGCCCCTACGGTATTTTCATAGTGTGATCCCCCTACAATTATGCCCAAAAACACCAAAATGGATATTTATAAAAACTTCACAAAAATAAATTATATTTTTGAATCCTTACAAAATTTTGAGAAAATTCCCTTTTACACCAAGTGTAGACACCAAATTCGTGTCTCACGACCCCTTGTGACCCGCATCCCATTTCGCAACCTAACCTCATTACCTAAACTTTACACAATTATTTATTAATTACCTTGTAATTGATAAATCCACATCACCTTACCCGCCACCTCACTTTGCCACCTCATCATGACCTAGCCCTAACCCTAAACTAACCTAATTAAGACCCATGACTTGGTCTAGACTCACATCCATAACTAATGCCTCCTTACTCGCACCAAAAGCCGACCTTCTAGCCACTTGACCAAGCCCGCAACTGATCTCTCGGGAGAAAAGCAGGGAAGGTGGGCTATTTTAGTAAAAATAGCCTACTTTTTCCTTACCGATGCCGGTTCCTACTCGACCGCCGTCGGTTACGCAACCGCCATCGGTTCCCTGTAAATGGGCTCCCCAAACCAAAACAACGGATCGGAATTTCATTTTGAGAGATCAGTCAAAGGATTTCTGGATCAACAGAGAGCATTGCGAGCGAGGCGAGTCAGATCTTCACTTGACAAAGCAAAGACGAGAAAAGAAACCGAAGTGTTTGCTGACCAAGGAGATCAACTTGCATCTCGGTCAAAACCAGTAAGTCAGATCTTGCATGTCCCTTTGTCATAACATTTCTTATGTTTTTTGAATCTCAGTCCTCTTAAATCCGTTTCTGAATCCACTACCCAACGTGCCATTGCATCGAACTGTCATTCTTTTGCTTCTAGCCATCCCATTTCCTAATACCATCCAAAAAACCAGCCATTACAAACACCATCTGTATCAAAAAGATCCTATAACCCGCCGGTATCGGTTATCAGTAACCGGCGTCGGTCATCAATAACCGCCATCGGTTCCTCTGATCAAAACCAGAAAACCAGCCTTTCCCCCTACCCAGTTTAACAAAATAATTTAATTGATATTTTGCAGTCTTTTGTGTTAATTCATATTAGCAGGGGAACTGACCACCTTCGAAGGGAAGTTTTATATTTCCTGGGCCCAAGGCAGTTTCCTCATTTATTGTTTAATCAAAATCTTGTGGTCTTGTGTTCTTATTTGCAGGTAGTCCTTCCAAGACAAAAAGGAGTTCTCCGCAGTCAGCCTGATCTTTCCCTACGGTACGCGCACACCATCTCCACATTCAACAGGTATTCCTCCTAACCCTAACCTCATCTGTTTCTAAAAGGAATGAAAGGATAGAAGCAACTCTATTCCCAGAAGCCGAAACATTCCGAGCGAAACATTTTGGCATCACTTAGGTGGGACCCATTTTGGGTTTCTTTCTCTTGCTTATTTTCATTTTAGGAAGCATATTTTTGTTGCTGTTTTTGTTATATATTTAGTAAAGAATTTGTCTTGCTTTCCTAGTTTCGCATTAGTGAAAGTCATCTCTCTTGCTTCATGGAATATAATTTTTGATTTGGGTTTAAAACACGTGCATTGCATTCCTGCTTGTTGTTCTCCAATTCTAGTGAACATAGATTAAGTAGCATGTGTCGTACACGTGGGGGTGATATCCATGGTATTGACGGAAATTAACCTTAGTTTCTTTGCACAACACATACCGAATCACTTCACAATTAACACAACAACTCAAACATCCCCCTTTTCCGCGGTATTCCTCGCCCGATTGAGGTAACCTTATAAGCCAAAACAAACTTGACATTTCCCCTAGGTATTATTGTTTAGGATTTCGACATCATCTTATGTCTAAAGGCATAAGCCCACGATAACTAAAATTAACCCTAGGGTTAGTCTCTAGATTTGCGTGTCCCTCTTGCTTGTTTTCAAATCTGTTTTCTCTGTCATACTTTGTCTTCTGTGATCAATAAGTTGCTAAACATACTCAACGTTGCTAAAATCAAATCAGCAGCCTTTTATATCTTCTTATCCTAGACTTTTGACACCGGCATCGGTTAAGGGACCGACGTCGTTTGATCGTGACCGACACGGTTACTAAACCGATATCGATTCTTGTCTTCATCGGCCCGACAAACCAAAGCGGCTGACTTGCCAAATTCACCATTCGAGAGGTTGTTTTTGTTCTTGATAGATTGAAACTTTCTGTGTGTTACGGTCTATGGTTTTCATCACTCGGAAGCAAGCCGCCGCCATGGTTTCACATGCCTGCTCTGTGTCTTTGCCTGAATCACCCCCTTCACATTCTATAGGGAACCCTACGGACACCAGTGAGATCCCCAAATTCTGTAGGAGACAAGGACTTTGCCAAATTTCTGGATGCTAATCCCAAGGCCTTTGTCAATACTATTTGTCTCATACCCACGACCGTACGCCGATGGTCGGCTCCTTATTGGCATGCCTATTAGTATAGCTGCTCATTTAGCTCCCACTCCTCGATAACAATACCTTACTTCTGCATCACTAGCCCCGTCTCCCAATCCGAAGCGACCCGAGAGGTTCATACGACCCCGATTAGCTTTCCTTTGGTTAACCTTGAACCTCACGTATCGTTACCACCAACTGCCCCTATCTCATCTCTCTTTCAGACCACTCCATTCATGACTTACTCTCTGCCACCTATTCACACGAGCTTTCTTTCTCAAGCTCCGCCTACCTTTTCATTCCCATACACGTATCCAGTAACCTCAACACCTTATATGGGACATCCCTATTCTGTGGCACCATCACCTCATCCAACCACAGATTTCATCAAACAAATGATGGACAAAATGCAAAACCTGGAGGCTTCCGTGTCAGGAAGTCGTAGCGCCTTGACATACGAGCAAGTTTGTCGGGAGCCCATTCACCCTTCTGTCCCCCTTCATTCATATCCTCCTCAATGGGAGTTGCCAAAGTTTACTCGTTTTAACAGTAAAGAGGATCCTCAACAACACTTGCGATCATTTAGACATGCTTGTTATTTGATTGCCCATGATGATGCCTTGTTACTCCGCACCTTTCCCATGTCCTTATCAGGGCCTGCCTTGGAGTGGTACAGTGCTTTAACCCAGCACTCAATCTTCTCTTTTAACCAACTAGCCCAATCTTTCTTGGATCATTTCTCCATTAACATTGCCAAGAAAGTATCTATCACTGACCTCTATGCCATCCGACAATTTGAAGACGAATCTATCGCAGATTTCGTTGGATGATGGCGGGGCCTTATCAACCAACTTACGTATGCCTTGCCTCAAGCCGAACTCATCGAACTATTTACACGGGCCTGCGCTAAGCACATCTCCCCTACCCTCCAAATTCAAACTTTCCACACATTCGACGAGGCCTTTACCATGGCTCGGAAGCTAGAAATTCGAGCCTTAGAAGAAGAGAAATTGCGGTTGCGTAACAAAAACCCCAATTTCTGAACTCCTGATTCTACCAACAAGCCAAACACCACCACTCCTCACGCGTCCACTTCTTCTAAATCAAAAGGAGCTGTCCACGCGGTAATGGTCAAATCTCAAACACCGTCCAATACTCGCATGAAAACCACTTATAAGTACAAAGCCGAGCCCACCAATTACACTCCCTTGGGAGAAACTTATGGCGTCATCCTGGAGAAATTGCTCAAAGCTGGGGCTATCACCTTGCCCCCTGTTAAACCTCACTCTGGGTTTGACTCCACCCACGCAATACCTTCTTGGTACAAAGAAAATGACTTTTGTAACTTTCACCGCGTAAAAGGACATAGTCATGAAAACTGCAAGATGTTGAAAAACATAGTGCAGGAAATGGTTGACGCAGGGGATATAACCCTCGATAATCCTAACGCCCCTGCTAACTGAAATCTGAAAATTTTCAACAAGCCATTCCCAAATCACTCGTCAACAGTAACGTGAACCAAGATATCTTAGCCGAGGAGAGTGTTCATGAGATCCATGCAGTCTTCGATTCTCAGCCAAAAGCCTCTATTGAAAAAATTTTAAATCAAGCCTCTCCACCAACACAGGAGTTTGAACCTCCTTCACCACCATCAAGCCAAAGTGAAATCATTCCTTTACCCATAGAAGAGTTAACTGCCCGGACTTCTCTTCTCATCAACGAGTCTTCTTACACCACATCCCTACAAGACTGTGAGCGGATGCTATCTAATTTATCTATTTCCCAAACGTCCCCTTCTACCACTCTTGCTACACAAGAGGAAGGCTCGCCACTCCTTTTGACATCCTTAGACGAGAAATCTCTTACACTAACATCACCACATTCTTTAAACGTGACAGATCCCCTCGAACACGCCCTCCTACCTATTAGTCCCTCATCGCCTAAATCTTTTCAACGACCGGTTGACCTCTTAACATCTATTGATACAGTGCCTCATCTACCTCCTGTGTCACACCCGCGATGGACTGGAATTACAACCCACCTTTCTTCCATACCAAAATTACAAATCACACCTGGAGACTGTCATTCCACAGAAGATAGACAGGCCCTATGGGAACGTTTGAGTACCCCTTTTTCTACTCAAATGCAAATGACTGATCCTGATGTCTCCACCATATACCCGAAGTGCTTACAGAAGCTTAAAATGCCCCTGTTCTCACCTTCACCCCCCTCACCTCTACCAAATGCCCCGTCCACTTCTATCAACTTAACCAGATCTTCCCCTACGCTTGGGACCTCACCAATGCCCAGTCTAACACACCCGCCTAAGTGACTCGATCTATCCAAAAATAAATCCGTTCTACCACCTAGGAGACAAACTCAATCCGTGCCCCTATCACAATCAAAACCATCATCGTCATACCTACCTTCCATATTGGGACCCCATCCCTCTACCTTACACCAATATATCATACCTCCTGCGTTTTCTTTAGAACAACCTACGCCTTCCGCACCTATCACGAAATTCGGGGTATAGCAACACCGTCACTCCGCGTATCCTGTCCACCTATCAACCCTAAACAAATACCATCATCAAAAGATTTGTTTTCAGTTACTCCTATTTCCCCGTGGTTGTTTTCTGATACCACGTCATCTGCGGCCTCATCATCCAACATAGCTTCTGCGCCAAAGAAATCACGTTTAGTAAAAACCATGTATCAACACCCCTCGGCTAAACCGCCACCCATACGAACTAACCACGCCCAAACATTACCAAAACCCACACAATCAATACCCTCATCCTCTTCCGATTTTGACCCACTCAAAGGATCTTACGCCAAAATCCTTGCTATGTTGGTGGAGAATGCGACCATTTCCCTACCTCCACTTAGACCTTATGACCCGTCTAAGCCCCGACCTATGGATTACGATGAGTCTAAAATCTGCGCTTATCACCGCACACCAGGACATGATGTGGAGGGATGCAAAGCTCTAAAAACCATCCTTCGATCACCTCTCCCGGATAGAAAGATTAAGAAAGACAACTTACGAAGGGAGAGACCTTTAGTTTCCATTCCCTCTCCTATACCATCTGTCCCCGCCTCACCAAGATCTATCATTATTACAACCCCACCTCGTGAAGACCATGAGTTATCCCCACCATCTTCCTCATCTCAGGTCTACGAGATTAATATGATTAGTGTCGCTACTCGAGGGCAGAAAAACAATGGGAAAGCAAAAGAAAACACACCTGCGGCATCTCTTTCTCCGTCAAACATCCCGATTGCACCACCACCTAAAGTGGTCATTCGCGGACCCACCTATCCCGTCTCTAATGGCATTGCCACCGAAATATGATTAAACGACTTCACCAATCGCGGTAAAATGACACTATATGATCTCATTCAGACTTCTAAATCTCATCGACAAGCTCTCGTTGAGATCCTTCAAGGATAGAGGTTTTACCTAATGAAACCCCACTGTTACCTCCATTCTAACACCTAATCACGTTGCTTCTCTCACCAAACAACCCACTACCCCAACCACTTATGTCTCTGTACAACAAGCTGCTGCAGTCAGTTTCTCTGAAGATGAAATTGTCGACTTTGGTACAGAAGATCCTGACCCTGCCCTTTTCATCTCCGCTTACGTCCGGGACATTCGAGTACGTCGGGTTATGATTGACGGGGGCGCTAGCCTAAACATCATCTCTTCAAAAGCCTTCCACGGATGAACATCCTTCTAGTTGCATGTGTGCCAACCCCATCATGTTACGGTCATTCAATGACGCTATTACTTCTACCTTAGGCACCGTGATCCTCAACATTCGCGTAGGACCACGTACTTTACCCGAACTCTTCTATGTCCTTGAGGGAGAGTTCCGATATAATATATTCTTTGGGCCGTCCTTGGATCCGAGCCATGGGATGCGTTCCCTCAACATTACATAGATGCATAAAATTTGAGTACGAGGGGAAGTCTTACACCGTAAAAGCTGACCCTCCCCCCTTTAAAACCTGCAATATGTTATACCGCCCTAACGATGTGCTTATACCAATCAAGACACCCATACATTCAACTCAACCGTCCTCCTCAAATGTACCTCAACCATCCACCCCAACCGCGCTTACGCCTTCAATTGATGAAACCACCATCGCAAAAACCACTTCCCTTCCCGCAACTAACATTCCAACCTCCGACCCCTTAGTAGATGTTTTTCAGCACCTTACGCTGGGGGAGTACCGCCTATATAACGTTAGTTCTTTCCCTACCCCGCAGGAGTACGGACAATTACATGCACATCCCACCTACGACCGTCGCGTGGGGGAGATAATCTCTTACGGACCACCCTATTGCCGCACTAACCTAACGTATGGGGGTGTTGACACATCCTCCATTACCCCTGAACCTCCTCTTGGTGTGGTTCCTTTCCAATCCGATTTTCAATACTTGACAAATCGTCGTTTCGCCCTCACCTTCTTGACTCGCTGTGCGTGGAAAGGCTTTGGTTTTGGCCTTTACGAACAAGGCCGACATACACTCATTCCCGTGACTACCCGTAAACATAACGATCGCAGTGGTCTCGGTTTTCCCGAAACACCTACACAGGAGACACCTCCTGTCAGCTGTATCCTGGAAGAAGAAGACGTCGCCCCTACCAAACCATCATCACCCACTTTGCCATCATCACCCACAGAATCTATAGACCCTGAATCCATCCCCCCTAACTTTTTTTTTTCATAAATGCTATCTTCATAGGTCCTCTCACTTATCAACGCGATAATGAGGACCCATCTTCTCTTCCCCTTCTGTATCCAGACATGATCAAAGAGGATTCGCCTTTGATTAATGTTGTTGAATGCCAGGATGACGACTCCATCCTCACTTACCTTGGTGCGGATGATTCTTATATTCAACGAGCCTTGCCATCTGAAACCCAAACTATGCTGAACGAATCTACCATAGAAATCAATATCCACACGGAGGAGGATCCTCACATTGTGAAGATTGGACAATCTCTTAACACATCAGAACAAGCCGCCTTTACTACCTTTCTCCGTGCTCGTAACCAAGCTTTCGCATGGTCTTACGCTGACATGCCAGGAATTGATCCTACTATCGCCATCCATAACATCACCCTAAACCCCGATTCCAAACCAGTCAAACAGAAATTGAGAAAAATGCATCCACGCATTGCTCTCTTGGTCAAAGAGGAGCTCCAACGACTCCTTTCTGTTTCCTTCATCTTGCCTATTGACTATCCTCAATGGATTTCTAACATCGTACCTGTCACTAAAGCGACAGGGGGACTTCGGATATGCACAGATTTCGGGATCTTAACCTCGCTTGCCCCAAGGATGACTTCCCCCTCCCAAGTATTGATCAACTTGTTGATCTCACTGCGGGCCATGAAATGCTTTCTCTCATGGATGGCTTTTCAGGATACAACCAAATTTTGGTTGCCCCTGCCGATCAACACAAAACTGCCTTCATAACTCCGTGGGGAACCTTCTGTTATCGTGTCATGCCATTTGGCCTTAAGAATGCTGGGGCTACCTATCAGCGGGCTATGACCTACATTTTTCATGACATTATGCACACTATCCTTGAAGACTATGTCGACGATCTTCTCGGCAAGTCTAAACATCGTAGTGAACATCTCGATGTTTTAACCATTATTTTTGATCGCCTGTTACAATATTCTGTCCGCCTTCAACCGAAGAAATGTGTCTTTGGTGTTCTTTCGGGAAAACTTCTTGGCTTTATCGTCTCTTTGCGTGGCATTGAGGTCGATCCATCGAAAGTCAAAGCTATCCTAGAAATGCCCCCACCCAAAAATCTCAAACAATTGCGTAGTTTACAAGGTAAGCTCCAATCTATCCGACGTTTCATCTCCCAACTCTCGGATCGGTGTCAACCTTTCCATCACCTCCTTAAAAAGGATATTGCATTCCAATGGAGCGAAGAATGTCACCAAGCCTTCGAAGCTCTCAAATCCTATCTCTTGCAGCCACCCGTGCTTATCCCACCCCAAGACAACCACCCTTTCTACCTTTACCTTTCCGCCACCGACCATGCTGTAGGAGCCATGCTTGCACATCGTGACTCTGAGAATCACGAACAAGCCGTTTATTATATAAGTCGTACTTTGGTGGACTATGAGACTAGGTACACACATGTAGAAAAATTATGCCTTTCCCTATCATTCGTGGCCACCAAACTCCGACACTACCTTCTAAATCACAAGACTTTCGTCATCACCAATACAGACCCCATCCATTACATGTACGCCAAACCTCATCTGAACCAACGCATTGCTAGATGGCTCATGCTTCTCGCCGACCTCGACCTTGAGTTTATCCACCAGAA
This sequence comes from Taxus wallichiana var. yunnanensis, assembly GCA_018340775.1. Classification (NCBI taxonomy): domain Eukaryota; kingdom Viridiplantae; phylum Streptophyta; class Pinopsida; order Cupressales; family Taxaceae; genus Taxus; species Taxus wallichiana. Next base: position 781,682,568 of record CM031239.1, on the reverse strand, counting down.
ATCAATCAAAGGACAAACCATCGCAGACCAACTTGCGGACACTCCTCTACCGGGGGAACAATTTACCAATTTCACATTTCCCGACGAACTCATCGCTACTCTTTCCCTCACAGAGGAGTCGTACCCAATGACCCTCTTCTTCGATGGATCTAAATGCCAGTCGCGGCGGAGGAGCTGGCGTTGTTCTCATTCCTCTCAATGCTGAACCTATGCCTCTTTCATTCCGACTTGATTTCCCTTGCACTAATAATACAATGAATACGAGGCCCTTGTTCTAGGTCTCAAGTTGCATTACACTTAGGTATCAAATCTATCAACATTTTTGGTGACTCTCAATTGGTAGTCAATCAAGTTATGGGCGTCTACCAATGCAAAAATGAGGAACTTCAAAAATACAAACACTACGTGGATTCACTTCTAGCTTTATTTACCCACTATTCTATACAAACCATTCCCCGCTCCACTAACAAATTTGCGGATACTATGGCTTGCTTAGCCTCGCAAATTCCCACCGCGCTGTTGACTACGAATTATTCGTCGTGGTCCAACAACTTTTGCCCCATCCTATTCAACCCGGTAGTTTGTATGATAAATCTTTGTGTCCACTAATTCACGGGATACGGTACCACCAATTCCACGACTACCTTACAATCTCTGTCCTCCCACCTGACCTTACTAGTAACGGCAAACGTGCTTTTCTTAAAAGTGTTTCGCGTTATGTTGTCATGGGGGGACTCCTCTATAAACGTGGCTTTGATGGTATCCTCCTTCACTGTCTAACTGGCGTGGAGGCCACTCATACCATCCAACAGGTCCATGATGGTATTTGTGGTGGACATTTTAGCGGCCTTGCCATGGCCAAACGAATCCTTTGCCATGGTTATCATTGGCCTACTCTCAATAACGACTGCTACGAATATGTTAAGCGTTGTGTTATGTGTCAGCAACATGCCAACCTTCAACATACTCCTAGCCACCCGCTCCAGATCGCTCGAGATCTTTGGCCCTTCTCACAATGGGGTTTAGACCTTATTGGTGAGATTCACCCAACCTCTTTCATAACATCACCGTTGGATACTCACAGCGACCGAATATTACACAAAATGGGTGGAGGCTATTCCACTCATTTCAATCAAAAAAGAAAAAATTGTCGAGTTCATTAACCACCACATTATCTGTCGTTTTGGTGTTCCTCATCGCCTGATAACAGATAATGGAAAATCTTTCAAAAACAAGTTGTTGCAAGACCTTTGTGACAACTTTGGTATCAAACTTAGTTTCTCATCACCTTACTATCCACAAGCCAATGGGCAAGCCGAGTCCTCTAATAAAACACTAACCAAAATCCTCATGAAAGTTGTCAATGAATCCGGAAGAAATTGGCACGATCACATTCCCTTTGCCCTTTGGGCTTATCATACTAGCATTCATACTTCTACTAATGCCACACCTTTTTCTTTGGTATATGGTACCGAGGCTGTTTTGCCTCTCGAAATACAAATACCCTCCCTTAGAATATCTCTTCAGGATATTCTCACCAACGATGATTTCCGCCAAGAGCGGTTAGCCCAATTGGAGCTTCTTGACGAACGCCGTCTTACAGCTCTTGATCACCTTCAAATCTATCAAAAACGCATTAAACGTGCTTATGATAAGCGACTTCATGAGCGTACCTTTAAGATTGGTGATCTTGTTCTCAAAGAGAATCAACATGTAACCAAACTAGAAAAGAGCAAACGTGGAAAATTTGCTCCCAATTGGATCGGGCCTTATATAATCACTCATACCTATGGATCTGGTACTTATCGTTTAGCTTCGCTTAATGGTAAACCTGAGCCTGAACCCCTTAATGCCTTGCATCTTCGACCATTCTACTGTTGAAATTAGTATTATATCACTTCTTATCTACCTGCCGCTCGTCCCTTGAGCTCACTTACCACTACATACACTCTGTTTCCTACACTTCATAATAACAATCAGGCTCACATAGTTTGATCCTCACCTCCCCTTGATGATGCCTTCCCCTTTTTAGTCTAGTCCATGACTTCAAAGTATTAAAATAAGCCGTATTCTTCTGGGATTTTCTTGAGTCAAACTTCCTACTAACTAGATGCTTCACGCCAAATGAACATCTAGTCATTTAAATTAAATATAGACTGCTCCCTCGAAGGACAGCTATATGCCGAACTATTGCCGCTATTATATATAGACTGCTCCCCCGAAGGACAGCTATGCATTACAATCATATCTGCTACTATAAATAGACTGCTCCCTCGAAGGACAGCTATACACAGTCAGCCTTTATCAGAAGCTTCTCGCATTGATCAGCTTCGTGAAGACCTCAAGAATAATACAATCAATATCCCCTGTAGACTTCCCACATCGATCAGTCTACATTCAATAAAAGAAAAGCCTCATTCAAAAGGACTTTTGAGTCATGGACTTGTCTATTTAGGGTAGGTTCTCTTTCGTCAGAGCACTCACTTTGTAATAAGTTCTGCGTACCTCAGTTATATCATCCACCTCACCTCACCACTTGTTTCAACTCAAGGGATGTGACGTATATCCGATATATTGTGATTATACAACTCTTTTCACCTATCGACTTCTACTGTCATGCAAGGTACCTAGGGATTCAAGCTCATCCTATGTTAATATGTGGTTTGTTTAGCTCTTCTCAACTACGGGACACTCTTTCCTCTTTGCCTCGCATCTAGGATTGTGTGTTGATCTTAATCAGGACATGGTTCCCTTCTCTTTGGGTAAGCTAACTTTCGCTTTACCTATACCTACATCAACATCGCCCATACCTTACCAACACCAACAACATTACCCTATCAACATCAAAATCTTATCAACCAACAAACTGCCTAACCATACCCAAATTGCCTGAATTCACCTTTCCCTGGTCCTAAGGGAGAACTACATCGGTCTGAGGCCCCTCCTTGCTTTGTGCAATGGGCTATGTAGGCAGCACTTCGGAGACATGGGGTCTCCCAAGGTTAGCTCGACCATCCCCTACCATAACCTATCCTGTGTGGTGAATATAAATATTTTTGTGTATTTCTATTTAATCACAGTCCTCTTTATCCTTTTTCAAAACACCGAAAATCAAAACACAAACAATCTTATTATTATCGTAACTTAAATCAACATACATATTCAGTTTTATTTAGATGTTAAACAAATACATCTTCTCTATCATCGACACGCAGGTCGGCATCCTTATTTATTCTTATACCTTGCTAACATGTACTCAGACCATCACGCCTCATCCCGAACTAGGTGATGATCGTGATCGTCGACCCCTCTCGCCGGGCCTCTCTGTCCTCAAAGGTACCACGGCTATTGGTACCGCCCACTGATCTGCCAATCTCTCCTGTAACATATGAATACGCCCGCTCGCATGGAGGACTTCAGCCTCTAGTCTCCCCGCCCGTGACTCCGCAACCACTAACAATCCTCTTGTCTCATTCACCTGCGTTTGGAGCTGCTGAACCAAACGCTGCAGATGATCCCTCTCTGCTGTAATCACCGCTATGTCAGGGCACTCACGCACACCTCGCAGTTCTGCTACCCACCATAATCTATAGGCCTCTGTCGTTCCCGCATCCATTACCCTGCGATCGGCTGCTACCTCTTCAGGCCCTTCTGGAGGTGTTGGCCGGGGAGGTGAGAATGCTGCCTCGGCGTCGATCCTCATATATGGTCTATAAGCCAGGGGTATATCCTGCACAAATCCAAATTGTCGCCGCACGCGATCTATAGGAATCCTCTCATACTCACCCGGCTGTGCCTGCGACCCACCTCAATCGCTCAACACCCTCAACTCCTCGGCTATGTTCTCTGTTACCATATAGTTTCCGTATGGCCTCCAACAGATATCCGCAACCGTCACTCTCTCCCATACCTGCCTGTAATACTCAATATCACCTGTCACGGCCTGGGATCTGGCCTCTTGTTCTGTCTGGACCCATCGTCTGAATCCCAACCTCTGTACTCCGGTCTCTCCTGCCTGGATGGATCGGCCTATTGGTCGCACACAAACAATGTGCTCATAGGCCCAACAGTGTAATAAGTATGAACTATCCAGTGTCGTCCTGTGATTTCGCCTACAAGCCCATAAACCCCTGTATAGCTCCGCCAAATATGCAGGTGCCCATGCAAACGTAACGTTCCTTTCTATCATCTCCCAGATAACACACATCAATGCCTTTGGAAATCTTCCCCCTTCCGCCCTCGGTAATGCATAATACCCTACTGCTATCATTAATATCACTGCTAACCTTGTCTCCTCAGGGTGTGCTGCATACATTACCCCATATGTAAACGATAAACCTCGCTGTGTCAAATCTCGTGCGTATGGACCAAATACTGCTGTTATCGCTCCCCGTGCCGCGCTAGGTAGTGCCTGATATACTGGTTCTCCTGTAATAGGAAGTCTCAAAATCTGAAACACATCTTCCAATGTTACTGTCATTTCACCTGTTGGCAGATAGAAGGTATTTGTCTCGGGATTCCATCTTTCAATCAACGCCTGTAACATACCATGGTTACGTGCGATTCGTGAATAATAACGGATTCCACTTAACCCCAAACGATTTATCAATGTCCATTCCGCTGGTGTTACATCCGCTCGGATTCGTGACAACAGCGCTGGCACACTATCATTCATCCTCAATCCTGCCTCTGCCTGCATACACCAAAACAACAAACAACCATTCAATCCGTCAGGGTTTTTTCAAACATTCTGGAAATTCCTCCAGTAACCGGTACCGGTTATTCATAACCGATATCGGTTGAATAACCGATAGCGGTTCTCCCTAACCGCTACCGGTCACTGTCAATTATATACACCTTCCCTAAAAACAACCACCTACGACAATAATTTTCTCGTTTATTCCTTTTTATACATACAAACATACCTGCAACCCCTGATTGCCTACCCTGTAACACTTACCTCACCTGCAACCCTTGTTATCAGGTTTTCTTTCTCATATCTACCCACCTACTCTCCCCCATCTTATTCACAAAACATGCAGTAGTTAAATCACAAACAAAATGATACCTCTTGGGTTGCAGCAGCTTGAGGTGGCCCTTGTCTGCCCTCCTGTCCTTGCCTGCTGGATGCTTCTCCTCGTTCTGCCATGATCACCACCCTTTTTAACTTTGTCTTTCTGCCTTCTAAATCTCGGATCACATTCACTTTCCTTGTCTCTTTCCTCCTTCTCACCCAAATCTCTCATGCAAATACCTGTCTCAGTCGTCAAAAAGCGTCGCGTTCGCGTATTTAACCTCTTGCATGGCTCTAAAATTAAAACTGAAGTTGCCACCCTAGCTTTTCTATTTTTAGAAAAGCTCATACCTAAATAACCGGTATCGGTCATATAACCGATATCGGTCATATAACTACCGACATCGGTTACCCAACCGATACCGGTTACACACCTGCCTTTTTGAAACAGGGTTCTTTTCTTCATTTCTCATCTAAATTTTTGTCGCGCTTTGCCTCTTTGCTGCATAAACAAATGAATTTACCACATTTGTTCATCCACCACACATAGCATTATAATTTCATTAAACATCATTTATACAAATACACAACCATCAACTACGAATATCAGGAAACTATCAATCTCTACATCATTTGGATCCCATTCATCAGTTACATATATCACAATGTCACAAAACTAACAATTCATCACATCACATATCATTCATACATACGTACAACAAAAACAAAAACATCAACATCATCCATCTATCAACATATCAACTAAAACTTATCATACATTACATATTACCAACCATTAACAAAATATTTAAACACATTTTGAATACTGCACGAGGATCAAAACATCGTCTCTATATATATATACCAGTTTTCAAAAATACAATGTGCCCTACATCATGGGCCTCTGTGATCTCATAATATACCAAAGCCGGCACGCAGGCCGCAATACCTACCAAAAATCTCGACTCGGCTCGCAGGCCGGTCTCTCATATCAAAAATATACTCGGCTCGCAGGCCGGTATCAAATGTACAACTGTACTCGGCTCGCGAGCGGTATATAATAAATAAATGAATCAATGCAATGAATAAATTTCGGCACGCGAGCCTCTATCAATACAACCGGTTCGGACCGGTGCCGTGTCCTATACAAAACCATGTCGGGGATCTATCAGCTCTCCCCACGCCCTCGGCACCTCTCCCCGCTGGTCCCTGTGGTGCCTCTCGCCTCCTGCCCATCACGGACACGCCAGCTGTGGCTGCCCCTCCCTGAGATCTCTGGCTGTGCGAGGTCTCGCCTATGCTTGTGCATACGCCGATACTCGACTCCAGTACTATCAAGAATATCCTGATAATATCGGGCCTCTGCTCTAACCTCCATATAGCGCTCTCGAGCCACTGAAGGAGCTGGGGCTGGTCCCCTGGCACCCAACACCAATACCCCCGAGCTGCACTCGCACTTTGTGGCCGCGGGTGGTGCTTGCTGTCTTCTTGCTGTACTGCACTGGTGCCGTGGTCTTGGTGGTGGTCTTTGCTGTGCACTGCACTCGCACTGTGGCCGTGGTCTTTGGTGGTGGTGCTACCTGTGCCTGTGCCTGAGCCTGGGCTAGCTGCCCCTGTAAGACCCCTATCTGTGCTGCTTGCAGCCAGCTAATTTGCCTGTAAGAGCCTGCACTGACCTCGAGCTGATCCTCTCTCCTATAAGCTGCAGCCTGAGTCCCAGTCAGGCTGCGCAGATGACTACTATCTCATTTGCTCTCTCGCCCACCCACCACACCCTGTATGCTCCCGTGCACCCGGCATCATCCACACCCTCACCTGCTGGTCTCTCCGCTACCCAGTCTGGATCCAAAGGCTGTGGCGCTGGCAGTGGGGCCTCTACATCATCCCTCCTGTACTGAGGGAGGGGAGGTGGCTCGTCCTGTCGTAGCCCCATCTGCCTGCGTACCCTCTCTAGGGGTATCCGCTCGTACTCTCCCGGCCTCCGTCCTGCTATCCAGAATGTATACTGGATCAGGCGCAGCTGTACGCGGGCTCCTCTACCAGGCTGGTGACCTCTGTAGGGTCTCCATACAATGTCTACTGCTGTAAGGCCCTCTAGCAAGTGTCTATAATAGACCACATCCCGACCTGCAACAACTGCTCGTGGCTGGCCCACGACCCCTAACCACCTCTGAAAGCCATATCGGTATACGACCTGTGGCCCTGCCTGCTGAGGTAGCCCTACTGGCCTGATGCATACGATGTGCTCGTATGCCCAACAGTGCAACAAAAATGTAGAACAAATACCAAATCGCCTCCTCCGGCGATAGCCCCATAACTCCCTGTATAATTGCACCAGATATACTGGTGCCCAGGCATAACAGGTGTGCTCCTCCACCATCTCCAGCAGTACCCCCATCAATGCTCGTGGGAAGCGGCCTCCCTCTGAGTCCGGGAGGGCGAAGCAGGTGATCCCAACCATCATCAACACCGCCAGTCGTGTCTCGTGACGATGCGCACGGTACATGTCACCGTACCCGATACTCGCGCTATGGTAGGTCAGTAGCGCGGCTGCATCCCCAAAAACCTGCAGTATGCTGTCCATCGCAGTCTCTGAATCTACCTGGAAGACTGCCTCTCCCTCGATCGGTAGCCGCAGGATGCGATACACATCCTCTAATGTGATCATCATCTCCCGGTCGCCGTGAGATGGAACACATTGGCCGCCGGATCCCACCTCTCGATGAGGGCGACCATCAGGCTGTGATCCCTCTCTATCGCTCTGTACCTCTGGACCCCGCCGAGTCCCACCTCGCGCATGATGGCCCAATGCACCGCAGATACGTGTGGCCTCATCCGACTCAATAGTGGAGGCATCCTATCACGCATCGTCAACTGCTGACGTGCCTGCAAAACCAACCCACATTCTTAGACCCACTCTTTATTATAACATCTACTTTACCATCTAAACCCCCTTTTGTAACACCCAAAACCTAACCCCACACCTAACCCTTCTCCACCCCTAAACCAACCCCCACACCGACCCGCAACCCAACCCAAAAACCCAAAACGCAACCCAACCCAAAAACCCAAAACCCAACCCAACCCAACACACCCAAAATCTAACCCCACACCTCACCCTTCTCCACCCCTAAACCTAACCCCACACCTAACCCTTCTCCACCCCTAAACCAACCCCCACACCGACCCGCAACCCAACCCAAAAACCCCTAACCCAACCACCACCCCACACCAGCCCCCACACCGACCCGAAACCCAACCCAAAAAACCCTAACCCAACCACCACTCCCACACCTACCCCTTCTCCACCCCTAACCCAACCCCCACTCCCAACCCAACCCAACACCCCAAAAAACATTCAATCACTCCCACTCCCACTCCCACCCACAACCCAAAAACAATCCACCCAACCCCCAACCACACCCCAACAAGCCACCCAACCCACCTTCAAACCTAAACCCTAAACCCTAAACCCCATCCCAAACCCAAACACCCAACCCCACTCCAACCACACCCCAACAAGCCACCCAACCCACCTTCAAACCTAAACCATAAACCCTAAATCCCATCCCAACTCCACCCTCAACCCATCCCTTCCCCACCGATACCGGCCGATACGCGACCGATGCCGGTAGCCCCCATTTCAACCTCACCCTATGCTTTTGCGACCGATGCCGGTCGCCTAGTGACCGACATCGGTCACTGTCTCCTGCCCGAGCCGAACCCCCGCGCGGCCCCCAAAGACCATTTTTCACCTATTTTTACCCATCTACCCACCCAAACACCCCCAAATTTTACACACCTAGCCGCCTTACCCTATCTTACCTATCTACCCTCTCTCTTTTTCAAATTACGTCTATTTACTCCTCATTTCCTAAAACAACTAAATTCCTACCCAAACCCCCAATCTCACTTAATACAACCAAATGCATAAAATAAAGAGTTTAGAACCTACCGGTACGACGACACGTCGTCGTGGTGGGATGGGTGGTGGCGGTCCAGCTGGTCCAGCCCCTCCAGCTCCTCCTGCCTGTGCCATGGCTCCAATCCTGATCTGCTGGGTCCCCGGCCAATCACCTGCTGCCTCCTCCTCAATCGGGCCCACTATCAACTCTCTCCGCCAATCAAATAGCTCCACCTCACTCAATAACCCTCCAAATCAACTCTCCACGTCAGACAAGTCAATTTGGATTGCAAATAACAAAAGTGACAATGACAGGCCGTATTTTTCTTTTTATAGGTTTTTCGACCTTAACCGATGTCGGTTTCATTTTGCCCTAAGAAACCGGTATCGGTCCCTTAACCGATATCGGTCATGCAGAATCGACATCGGTTTGATACCCAACTTTCACCCCATTCTTTGCCCTTCTTTACTCCTTGCCTCTTTTTCACCAATATCGCCTCTGTCCACCTTTGCTGCACAACATTTGTTCACTTGTCCAGCCTGACCTACGGCCTCAACCTACCATTCGGCCCGACCTAAGGCCTCGCCCCAACCTATTTGGCCCGACCCAAGGCCTCGCCCTACCTATTTGGCCCGACCCAAGGCCTCAACCTACCATTCGGCCCGACCCACGGCCTCAACCTACCATTCGGCCCCACCCAAGGCCTCAACCTACCTATTTGGCCCGACCTAAGGCCTCAACCTACCAATTGGCCCGACCCAAGGCCTCAACCTACCTATTTGGCCCGACCCAAGGCCTCAACCTACCATTCGGCCCGACCTAAGGCCTCAACCTACCAATTGGCCCGACCCAAGGCCTCAACCTACCTATTTGGCCCGACCCAAGGCCTCAACCTACCATTCGGCCCGACCTAAGGCCTCAACCTACCAATTGGCCCGACCCAAGGCCTCGCCCTACCTATTTAGCCCGACCCAGGGCCACCGCCCAACCACTTGGCCTGACCCAAGGCCGTATCACTTCCATACCATACCCACAATCAACGTTTTATTTTATACATCCATCATGTACCTTGTGTTCAATCGAGCTCACCTGTTCGTGTTTTCGCATGATTAGGGTCCTTGACTTGATCTGTCGACCAGCTTTGCCCAGACCTAGACCGTGACGTTTATTTCAACCAAACCAACCACTTGGTACTGCCGAACATGCCTAAACGTTCCTGTACCTCACCTGTTATATACCCTGGAGCTACTTCCTATGCCTTGGATACCAGGATTATATCACCCTTGTTTGGATAAACTATCGACCTTTGCCTATGCATTGCTGGTTTGCTAGTCAAATCATGTACCCTAGTCGTACTATTGCATTTCAACATGCGTCTGCTTCCTTGGACATACCCCACCACCTTACCATCCTCTCTACCACATATACCCTTTATCAACCCTATCCCTGATTTCCCGTTCACTCAATCTGTGATAGATTTGAGGGGGATTACCTATATCCTTAACATGAGAAACCACTTCATATTATTGTCCACGCAGACTTTCTGGAACAAGCTACACGACAATAAGGGGCTAATGTAGACACCAAATTCGTGTCTCACGACCCCTTGTGACCCGCATCCCATTTCGCAACCTAACCTCATTACCTAAACTTTACACAATTATTTATTAATTACCTTGTAATTGATAAATCCACATCACCTTACCCGCCACCTCACTTTGCCACCTCATCATGACCTAGCCCTAACCCTAAACTAACCTAATTAAGACCCATGACTTGGTCTAGACTCACATCCATAACTAATGCCTCCTTACTCGCACCAAAAGCCGACCTTCTAGCCACTTGACCAAGCCCGCAACTGATCTCTCGGGAGAAAAGCAGGGAAGGTGGGCTATTTTAGTAAAAATAGCCTACTTTTTCCTTACCGATGCCGGTTCCTACTCGACCGCCGTCGGTTACGCAACCGCCATCGGTTCCCTGTAAATGGGCTCCCCAAACCAAAACAACGGATCGGAATTTCATTTTGAGAGATCAGTCAAAGGATTTCTGGATCAACAGAGAGCATTGCGAGCGAGGAACAGAGTCCAGATCTTCACTTGACAAAGCAGAGACGAGAAAAGAAACCAGAAGTGTTTGCAACCAAGGAGATCAACTTGCATCTCGGTCAAAACCAGTAAGTCAGATCTTGCATGTCCCTTTGTCATAACATTTCTTATGTTTTTTGAATCTCAGTCCTCTTAAATCCGTTTCTGAATCCACTACCCAACGTGCCATTGCATCGAACTGTCATTCTTTTGCTTCTAGCCATCCCATTTCCTAATACCATCCAAAAAACCAGCCATTACAAACACCATCTGTATCAAAAAGATCCTATAACCCGCCGGTATCGGTTATCAGTAACCGGCGTCGGTCATCAATAACCGCCATCGGTTCCTCTGATCAAAACCAGAAAACCAGCCTTTCCCCCTACCCGGTTTAACAAAATAATTTAATTGATATTTTGCGAGTCTTTTGTGTTAATTCATATTAGCAGAGGAACCGACCACCTTCGAAGGAAGTTTTATATTTCTGGGCCCAAGGCGGTTTCCTCATTTATTGTTTAATCAAAATCTTGTGGTCTTGTGTTCTTATTTGCAGGTAGTCCTTCCAAGACAAAAAGGAGTTCTCATGATCGGCTGATCTTTCCCTACGGTACGCGCACACCATCTCCACATTCAAGGTATTCCTCCTAACCCTAACCTCATCTGTTTCTAAAAGGAATGAAAGGATAGAAGCAACTCTATTCCCAGAAGCCGAAACATTACGAGCGAAACACCAAGACTCGACTCATCCTTCGGGTGCTTGGAAACCTCATATCTATGTTGGTTCCTCGTGCTTGTTCTATGCAATTATGATGGAAAATCACCTAAACAGGAAAATCTAAGGACCACCATCATCTTCGTCTCAAAATTTCAAGAAACTTTTCTTTCGCATCAAGTCTTGATTCCACCTCTAAGTGCCTCAAAATTCCTGATGATTGCTTATTGCTCCTTATCCTCCTTGATACTACCTCCTCAAACAAGAGCTCAGAGCTCTTTATATACAAGTGAGCTCCTTGTTTACTCTGCCAAGCCACCTAGCCGAGTTTGTTGGAAAATTATTCTTGGGCATCCGAAGATCTTGGGTTCAAGACCCGAAAGCATGCATTATGCTGGAGTTGGTTTTGCATTGGGGGATAAGAATCCCACATTCTCTGGTGAGTGGTCCATTCAAGCCTTTAATAAGGTAGGAGTGCATTGTAATTGACATGGCACAAGCCACATAAAATCCTTTTTCCTAGCTTTACATGTATTCCACAAAGCTAACGGTGAAGGTGTTCATTGAGGTGGAAAATTATTGGTTTGAATGCCCGTTATGTGGATTGTGGTGGATGGAAGAACTATCATGGTAAGTGGGATAAAACATGATCCGTGCATTATTTGAAATGCTCATAATATGGTCCTGAGCTATTTTTGTGGAACCACCGATTAATTTTAGGGGATAATATGAATCCCGAACCATGTGGAATATACTCCAAACCCATCCATGAGGCTTCGACCAATCCCAAATAATATGGGGTAAGCCCAAACAATGTGGTTTAAACTTGATCCAAACCCAATGTGGTATAAACGTGATCAACTCGGTGGGGATTTGATCACCCCACTAAGCTAGAAATAGCTCGACCAAGATGGTTATCAACATGCAATGAAAAATCTAACTTGAAATGCAAAATCAAGCTCGAATGCAAAATTGACATCCACGTGGTGGTTTGAGATCCCACCACATCGGAAACGCAAATATAGCTCTCACACGGTGGCGGGCTCCCCTCTGTAAAAAATTTGAGCATGTTGCTGCCAAAACCAACTTTTATGCCTGATGATGACCGGAGGTCGATAACTAAACAAAATGACTTTTTTTTTTTCCTTTTTGCTAGTTTCACTTTTTCCATATGTCACATCTCGGATTGAGCTGCATTGACCATGGTTGATTTTCCATTTTATCAAACTTTGACCAGCCACCTAATGTGCATACGAACTCCATTTTTGACATTCAAATAGTCGTCAGAAATCTATCGGAATCTACTTTTGCATTGTAGCAATCCTGGGAGATTTAGGGAACCTTTGTTCTACATAATGTCCTCCGATCAAGCTGGGGTGGTTGAAGTGTGCAAGGGGGGCCGCAGAGTACTAGTGATAATATGTAGAATGCTAGCGGGTGGCTGCAATATCGAAACACATTCACACATTTGAAACCCTAAACCCTTCTATCGGTGACATCTACAACCCTAAAGGCTAAACCCTTCTTTCGGATGAATGGATCTCAATGGCATATTCTCGAGATGTATGTTATAAGCCTATATCCCTAATACCGTATGTATGTTGTAACCGATTTACTTTGGCAATATATATATATATATATATATATATATGGAATTTATTATAAACACTAGGCAAACTGACCCCCAAATGAACTACTTCCCAGAAATTTTAGGTGAAAGGCTAGTCCATACGACATTTAAAATTCGCCAAATCAAAATATTCGATAATTAGCAAAGAATCGCCACTAAATTTTTCCCTCGACACGTGATACTAAAAAAATTGTGGAGCACTTTTGGGCTCAGATTTTCTTACATGCATTCAAGGGTATATAGAGGAAATAATCTAGCCAACCCTAGAGCACGTATGGCCCTTTGTTTATGTTTTCTAGGAAATGCAAATCTGAACCATGGATGGATGGTGGTTCGTTGCAGTTGAATCTATTTGAGAAGCCATTGAAGGGATACCATAGGGGTGTTTACCATTAGATGAAATATCTTTGTCAAATTCATTCAAATTAAATTCTTCTTCCTTATCGAGAGGTGGAGGCATAGGCGGTGTATTCTTCTTCAAAAATGTCTCTTTTATTTGTACTTTGATGTTGAATGAAATCAATATGTTCAGCAATTTTCTTCTTCTTTGGAGCGTTAGGATGAAAAATTTTCACATCTCCCCCTTACGTTTGTTCGTCGAATCAACCTTGGCCGAGAGCGATTATACAAGGAAGATGGGAGTTAAACCTCATTAGATTAGACACCTTATAAGATACTCATTGATTCGCCACACTTTACCATTTTCCCTTTCTTTATTTAAACATATTTGTTATTTTGCAACAAAATATTAGGTATACAAATTTCATTTAACACTTTTTTTCCATTTCATTTTATCAAGTTAAAGAATAGTTTGACTTGAAAATTTTAGATCTTATTTCAACTTGAATTTAGAGAAAATGTAAAAAAGAAATTGAATATATAATGGCATGTAATTCACATATACTACCAAGACCATTTATCGTACTTGTGAGAGGCAATAAACACATTTTTTTTTAAAGGATTACATTACTTATAAGTGCACTTAGTCTTTTATTTATCAAATAATAGTGTGAATCAAGTTTTTTTAATTAAAATAATTATGCCGAAGGAAGCTCCTATTGAGAGATTCATTACGAGAAAAATTCAAGCCTTTCCGGTTGGAGTTTTCCTGTCTATTTTCCTAGAAGAATTTATTATTATCTACGATACTACTTTGTAGCAACACTATTTCACCTAATGCACCCAATAGGTATACAATCTTATCGATTTGTCTTTGTTATTATACTCCAAGTCTATATAAGAATAGAGGCTTTGGAATAAGGTGTGGACATCGCTAAATAAAAAGAGAGTTTCGTTAGATATTTTACTTACAGGTGCCCTGCAAGATATCAGATCTACCATATCAAAGCCACCACCTCTCGAGAAGGATGAGTTACACCAATAATTCTTGATCTTTGGAAGACCATCGAATAAATCTGAAGTGGATTCAACTCTTTGCAAAATCCAAAGACCCCGATACTTCGGTTCCATGGTAGTATAGTTTTAACTCAAATTGAATACTTTGATTTAACCATCCATATAAATTCCTATATTAACTAAGTTAAAACTTGTAGATATAATTATTTTTGGAAGTGGTTAGTTTTGTTTGAATTGTGTTTTATTATATATCTAGTTTTTATAGGCATGTGAATGCTTTGGCTAACCATAAAGATCACACAAAACCAATGTGGCTCCTTATGGTCCCACAACTGATCCTAATGATTGAACATAGTCGTCACCTCCCCTTGTCGATTATCCTTTCCATTACCACCATTACCATGTCAACGTTAGATCCACAAGGCATCATAAATTGGCATGCAAATGACCTCCATTGTCAGGCAATGAATAACATGTTAATGACTAACATGTCATCATTGTTTGAAATCCCCAATTTCAAAGTGGGAATCATGCACATTTGTGAAGCCATCATTTTATATCTCCTCTTAAATGCAAAAACATAAAAAGTATATTATTCTATTGAATTCTTATTTCTATGTATCTAAAACTTACATCACTAGTTGATGGTTAATTTCTCTTTAGCAATATATGCCCTTCAAGGCATCTGTGCACATTGGGCTATGCAAATTTTTGTAACTATATATAAAGAGTTGATATTGTTTTTTCATTTTTTCTAAATCTTAGACCTTTTTCTAAATCTGTCATTTTTGTTTGATCATATTCTTCAATGAATTAGCTGAGTATTTATAACATATATGCTTACAATGAATTTGAAAACTACATCACACTTGTAAATGAAATGAAACTCGTCAGCAATACAATTTTGAAATCTATTTATACAAGAATCAAAAACTGTATTCAACTAATTCTCGGTGATGGCATGAGTTTGTACATCTAAATGTTGCAATAAAAAACATTATAGATATAACACATACCACAATTCATATTCCAATTGCATACTACTATATTTAGCATACATATCTACCCAAAACTCACGTCTGATCTCCTTCATGCTTTGGTGTATGTAAAATATTAACTTCATAAACCTAAACTCTAAAAAGACCATTCACTTTTCAATTTGTTTAAACATTTCGCATATATAATTTTCCTCCCCACATCTCCAAAATCATCTCCTTTGGCAGTATTTTCCATATCATGGCCTTGTTTTTGTATTAAATTTGATTTCCTTGTCATCTAAAAATATTTTTGTTTCCTAATTTTTGTCTCAAGCAACTCCGGGTTGGAGGTTGCCTACGCAAGTGAAAATTTCACCATTGGTTTCATTGTAAGTGAACTTAAATAACAATTTTTTTCTTTTGATTTTTTTAACTAGATTGCGTAACGAAATTTGCAATGGTAATGTCAATAAGAATAGGAATGTTAATGAATCATAAAATAGTGATTCATGAAAAAAGCACCAAGGTGAATATGAATAAAAAAATATTAAACCAAACACTAAAAGAAGGATACACATTTTTCTATGTAACATTTTCAATAATTCTTTAAAATTTTGAATCTAAATTTTCAGTGATTCCTTAAATCAATTTGAATATATTTTTGAAAGAATAGTTGACATGTATTACATGTGAATCCACTCTTTGTATACATTTTCAATGCTCACATTTTGACACGGGCCGAGAGTGTGATAATAAAGGTGAAGTGATTATATTAGACACATGGTGGTTGCATTTGGTTAAACAATATCAATTCTTTGTGAGGATGCCAATGGCTTTAGGTAAGATATAATTATGATATTATGTGATGAGAGGTTACATATTACAAACCAAAAATATATATGTTATATATCATATCTATTATGACTATAGCATTATAAAACATATAAAATGTTACCAAAGGCATAATGGATATGTCAAAAGAGGAAGAGAACAAGATAAATACCAAAAAAATAAGGGAACCGAAAGGTGATGGCAAGAAAGAGAAACACAACATAAATTTACATTAAGTGAAGGAAAAATCAAAATTAGCATCTAATAAATCATGCATCTCAAAAAAACTAATATAAATCCAACAATTCCACAATTGAATAAGAAACTAAATAGATAATCATTATTATATATAGATGAATTATACACAACAAAAAAGTGAATAAGATCATAACAATATTTATTAATGTATCCGAATAGAAACAAAACAAAAGTAGTCTAATTATAGAGAAAATAGTAAGAATCCATGCACCGAGAGAACCATCAAGGTAATAAGGATTTATCATTATTTCCATTATATTACTATCACACACAATGGTTATGATCCATTAGGGTTCTCTTCATCTTCTCATTGCTTGGCACCTCAAACAAAAACTATGTAGTATTAAAGATATGAGGTGTGAAAAAATCCATTCCAAACTATTCTAACCTTAAATTTAAGTTTCTAGTGCAAATAAAAATTAAATATCATATACAGTTCTTAAAAAGTAATTTATCAAAATCAAAATATATTCAAGGACTCGTGAATTAATATTAGTGACTTAAAATACAATAGTATTTGTGTGCCTCATATATGCCTTTCTATTATGCAAAAAAATACAATTATCGTCACCAATACTTTGATATAAAATAGGAAAATTCCCTACTTTTATTTTAGTGGATCTTCATGTCTTGATCTAAAAGGCCTAAATAAGTAGCAAAGGAGGATGAGGGTGGGTCACATACTACAACTCATTATTTATTGGGAATTAATAATGTTCACACCAAGGGTGAATGTTAGGAATTAATTGTTGTAAACATTATTAATTCATTATATTGTTATATGAGTTTAGTTGGGAATTAATTGTTATAAAAATTATTACTTCATTATATTATTATGAAATATTAGTAACTCATTAATAATAGTATAATATAGATAAATATTTCTATACGAGTTGTTAAAACAACTCGTATTATTAAGTTAGTTGTTAATTGTTATACTTACTTCCTATTTTCTAGGAAGTTTGTTCATCTATTATCATGGCTATATAATAGCCAAATGTAATGTATAATTCTACGAGATTATTGAATATCATTATTCCATGTGTAAATCTGGTCTCAAACCTTCATTTGGTATCAGAGTGTGTAATTGATCATGTTCCTATGATGGAGAAGCAATTTGATTTGTAGGTGTAGTCGGCCTGTGCTTTGCCCTTGAGGATGAAAGATGTTTACAGGTACTTGTCGTTTAGGTAGTCAAAGTGAAAACAATAGAATCTTCTGTCATTTTTTCTTGCTCGTCCCACATTCCCGTGGATCTCTTCGTATATTTGATCCAAAATTGTCATTGCTTTTGTTTATTTCAAATCGAGGAATCTACAAATCATACCATCAACTTTGGGCATGAGTTTTCACCATTCCAATCTGTTACGACCTGAGAAATCTGTGAAGAGCGGGTTTGTTTAGATAATTCAAAGATACGTTTGAAGCGTCGATCACAATATTCCATTGAATATACACGAGGTTTTTTGCCTTTCATTGGGATATCTCCATCGCTATAATTGTTGTGGCTCTCTCAATGCTTGATACATTATCTAAGCATGGATTTTAGACTGTGTTATGCATGCCATGAATTTTAAAGGAAACACAAATCTGTATGTACATGAGGCACATAGAAAATGTGATCAGAGGAGAACATTTATAGATCTCAACATTCTACCCCTAGACGGGTTTGATTGTGAATCATTTTATTTTGGGTTTGGCTCGTGCTTATTCATGTGACCCAGTTGGCGGAAGCATACCAGAGACCCTACATGTTGAGATTCAAATCTACAACTACATCGATCAGGCTAAAATCTCTTCTTTGGCAATCTATACATGATTTTTGCGTTGATCAAATCAGTAAAATCCGTTGCCTCAGTTCATGCATGTCATCTTTCTACATGTAGATCTAAATTTTCCTATTCAACTTGCATGGTAGTCAGCCGCAATATGTTGGTCGAATAATCTCCTTGTGAATGCAGTTAGTACTAGGGATGATCATTCTCTACGGTAGTATTGTGAAGAAGTATTCAGATGGTTTAAAGCAGATAGTATATATTGTCCTCCAGTCCATGTGCACGTGTAGCCATCTATGAGTGGAATCAATAAATTATACAATAAGGTATTCAAAGTTGTGAATATGTTTTATTGATTGTGAGTCCTTTAATATCTTAGTAATGTTTAGTTATACAATATAAAAGGTCGATTCAAAATGGATAACTTTAATGTTATCATTTTTCATGTATTTAAGATTGAGTATATCCTATTTAGTGTATGCACTTCATCCCATGTAGTTAACATTCTTGTCTAGTATCAAAATATAGAGTCACTTGTTATCATATATTGACATTGTAGTACATCAAGAGTCCTTGTCAAAAGCATGTCTATCAAATTCAAATGTTGTCCTCTTAAATTCGAGTCAAAAATTAAAGTTGAGTCAAGTTTTGAGTCATATAGGTGATTTTAGGTTTTATTTTTAATAGTTATTTTGTAAATTTTCATCATGAGTTAAAGTCAAAAGTTTGAAAAATAAAAACAAATCAGCTTAAAAATGCATTTTTGGTGGAATCCGACGTTCAAGGCATGTTATTGATTCGTATTGTCACATATGGCTGAGTTAGTAGCCATCTACTAGAGGTAGGAGGCATCAAAGGATGGAGGGTGATCAACACCTCTCGTCAGTCACCAATGATGGGGTCGCATTCAAATTTGGTGGTAGTATTTTATATTATTTCAGTTGTGTGGTGTGTGCAGAATAAAGTGGTGTGTGGTTTCCTTCCCCTGTTTGATTAAAATGAGGAAGATGTGCATTTTGGATCTTGAGAACAATTGTATAAGAGGGTAGCTTAACCGAGTTATCCTCGATTGCACAGATCCTTCGACTATCGTACTTCTAACATTGATCGGCGGTGAAATCTATCATTCACTAGAAGTGAAAGCGGGAATTGTTGAGTTCGCGTATGTAGGTGAATCGGTGGAAGTGTGATCATTCTAGTATGGGGTTCACTATGGTGAAGTGGATTGGTCATGTGCAGTAAGATCTAGACAACAAGATCTAAGCCAACAAAGTATGCAAACCTAAAATTATGCGGAGGCATACGATTCTAGTTCCAGTTCTATGGTGCATTTTTTCCGTGTTCACATTAAGGGGGTGAATATTGGGAATTAATAATGTTCACACCAAGGGGGTGAATGTTAGGAATTAATTTTTGTAAACATTATTAATTCATTATATTATTATATGAGTTTAGTAACTCATTAATAATAATATAATATAGATAAATATTGTTATATGATTTGTTAAAACAACTTGTATTATTAAGTTAGTTGTTAATTGTTATACTTACTTCCTATTTTCTAGGAAGTTTGTTCATCTATTATCATGGTTATATAATAGCCAAATGTAATGTAGAATACTATGAGATTATTGAATATCATTATTTCATGTGTAAATCGGTCTCAAACCTTCATTATGTGTCTTCCCCTATTCTAGAAGTCGTTGAAAAATAAATGTAAATGTTTTTATACCTAAAATTAATTGTACCCAGAAACAAATTTCTTCATTATCAATATTGATTGGCATGTCGTGAACTACTATGCAACCTCCCATTCAAGTTCTATGTTGCACATGAGGAATTACCATAGTTGGATATTGATATTTGGTATAATGATAACTGATCTTTCTAAAAGTGAATTTCTTATTTCAACACATCTATCAAATTTAACTACGAGTTCATAAAATTAAAGGGAAAGAAACATTTACATTATGCATAAAATGAGAATGAATCACTATAATTTTGGAGCTAATATCATAAAAACTCATTACACATCCTACTCACAACAATCCCATAAATCCTTTTAATGCCCCGCCTATTAGGTTTTCTAAAGGTCCACCAATATTTAAAACATACATGACTTAACTAGAAATGATATTATCTTCATAAAACCTTCCAAATAATTTATAAATAAATAAATATCCTAGATTTTTGATACATTAGAAATACGAAACAAGACATCCAAAGAAATAAATTGTTAATATAACATTACATCAAATAAATGAAAACACATTTTTTTAAGATCATAATCATCACAAAATAACTAAACCAAAAAATCCATATTAAATCTTTTGACGATACAATTAAAAATCAAATGAAACTTTTTGGGTTTCTAACCTTCACAGATCTAACTTAATGGAGAAACCCATATTAAATCATAAAAATACTAAATAAAATGAAAGTTTTACATACACACTCCCTAATTAACTAAATGGAAAAACCCAAAAAAATCATTTCCTATATAGCTACTAAATCAAAATAATATTTATTCATTGAGAATATTTACAAATAAAGTTAGAAAAAAAAACAATATAAAACCTTGTTAGAAACCATTTATTATTGTTCACATTAACATGGAAAATTATAATACTCTGGATAATATAATATATTATAAGTTGTAATATGAATAATTATAATGAGTAATTATTCACTAATATTTTGGTTTGGATGTAAATGAATTGTTATTAACAACTCATGTTATTTAGAGTGTGTATTGTTACGTGAGTAATAATCACTCTTGATATGGAGTTTTGGGTGGTTGAGTAGTTGAGCCAAACTCCTAAAATATAGGAGATACTTGGCCTATATAATTTGTAATGTTTCCTAATGAATACAAAATAAATAATAGAGTTTACATGTGTTTAAATCTGACCAAATATTTCATTTGGTATTAGAGCTAGTGTAGGTCATTTTTTCAAATGAAATTCTAGAATGATTGTGGAAGGCAAGTGTTATTTTGTAAGTGTACCTGTACATATACATCAAAGGATTCATATCTTGAAAAAATGTGATAAATTGATTTTTCTCTCAAAAACCAATATTAAAAATATTAAAAAATAAATTAGGTTTGTTTATTTTCATATTGGTAACATTATTTCAATTAATTACAAAAACCCAAATCATGGTTAAGGAGAAATGATGAAATTATTGACTATGACCTACAATGGGATCTCAACGCTTGGTTGTGGATATGGTGGTACAAATCATAAATAAAACAAAAATAAATAGTTCTTATACTTGGGACACTGATCTTCCTCCAATATTACCTCCATCCACATCCAAAGCATAGTACATAGCCCATTCACATCTCATACAAAGTTTTATCCATCGTATACTTTATATTAGCTCATGCATCATGTAAATCTTGGAGTGAACGGGTTTGAGTAATGTAATTTTATCTCTCTCTCTCTCTCTCTCTCTCTCTCTATAAAGGACTAGATAGAGAATTTGGTTGGAAATTTTATTTAGTAAGAATGTATTATTTAGAACAAAGTGGGAACATTCATATCTAGTGATAATTGTCTCACAATGGAAGCACCACTAGAAAATTCACTGGGCTCAATTTCCACACTTGGAAAGTAAAAATACAAATGTAATTAATGAGCAAGAATATGTGGACGATTGTAAATGGGAAAGAAACAATACCATCGGATCAAATAAAGATCATAATGGAAAATGAGGGATGATAAAGTTGAAGCCATTCACTGGCTTAGCTCTTTCAGATTTTGAATTGCATCATGGCTATCTTTAAAAAAACATCAAAAGATATGTGGGAAAATTTAAAACAATTATTTGGAGAAAAATAAGGCAATGCCAAGTTTTTTTAAAAACTCTTTTTGTTTAGATTCAAATGAATGATGACTTCACCATATCCAAATCACATTAATGATTTTATATCTCTCACTAGAAAATTAACAAAATTTAAAGCTTTAGTTGATAATGAGGATGAAAAATCCATATTGTTGAATATTTTACCTCCCAAATATAATGTCATTTTTACTCTTCATCATATTCCTTATAAAGCTCTAGAGGACATGATTGTATCTCTCATAATTGAGTAAAAAGGACTAAAGAAGATTTAGAAGAAGAAATTGTGTTGTACTTAAAAAAGAAGTACAATAATTTATGCAAAAATAAAGAATAAATTGAACATTTATATTTCAAGAAAAAGGGACATTATTCTTCATATTGTAGAATTCTAGCTAAAGATTTTCTCAATAGAAAACTCAAAGCAAATGAGGCCAATATAATCACTGAAGAAGAATCAAATAATGAGGATGAACAAATAAACTAGGACAATGGATATAATTCTGAATATTTCCTATACTAAGTGAAGTTACCAAAGGATGAAGGCACAAGAGGTTAGAGGTTGATCGGAGACCTCTCGGTGAGTCACCAATAATGGGGCCACCTACAACATTGGTGACATGTGTGTTTGTAGTTTATTTTCAGTTGTGTGTTGTGTTCCTAATTGTATGGTTTGATAAATAAATGAAAATTTCACATTGAGGGGGAACATAATACCAATGTTCCATTTCCATTGTGAAATATTTTTATACGAGTAGAAATTCATCTATCATCTCCCGAGGTGAGATATTGATGAGATATAATGAAATTACTACACATCATGATGTGGTTTTTGTAAGCCACTTACAAAACCATCATTTTGGCTTTAGTAAACCACCATTTTTGTTGTTGGTAACCACATTTTTTTGGTTTGTGGTAAACCACTTGTAAAACCACCTTTTTGGTTTTTGGTTAGCCATATGCAAAAATGTCATTGAGTTTTGTGGTTGTCTTGTGAAAATCATTAAATCATGAAAACGGGTATAGGTACAAAATTGATGTTTTTCCTATGTTCACACTAAGGGGGTGATGTTAGGAAATCATTTTTAGTGTTCACATTAGCATGGAAAATTATATTATCTTGGATAATATAATATATTATAATTTGTAATATGAATCATTATAATGAACAATTATTCATTAATATTTTGGTTTGGATGTAAATGAGTTATTATTAACAACTCATGTTATTTAGAGTGTGTATTGTTATGTGAGTAAAAATCACTCTTGATATGGATTTTTGGGTGGTTGATTAGTTGATCCAAAGTCCTAAAATATATGATATAGTTTTCCTAAATAATTTTTAATGTTTCCTAATGAATATAGAATAAATAAGAGAGTTTATGTGTGTTTAACTCACGACCAAATATTTCAAACCTTATCCATAAAATAAAAAAATTCTTGGAAAGAAGGCATTGAAAGAGAGAAAGAGTTTATGTGTATCATTGGCATTGGTTTATATCTATGGCCTAGAAAATAGCTACAAAATTTTGTAAAAATGATAGTGGAGTGGATGGTGGACCAAATAAAGTTTGAGTGGAATATTATTAAGGTATTGTGTATATCTTCTTGTGTCAAGGAACAATTTGTTGTCTATCCATGTAGATATTGGAAGGATGGCATTAATGACACTTTACTATGAAATTATCAAGCTTATTGTAAATGGCCTATACAAAAATATAAGGGGTTGATAATTTATGAAAAAAATGTATTATATTAGGTAACGGCACAAAAAAACTAAGATAATGTGGAAAATAATACTATACTACTTGGGTTGCTTTGATGATATACTTTGTTATTTACAACAAAGTTTCTTTTCATGCAGTGTGTCTCACTACTAGAGGAGACCTTGTGAAGTATTTATGGGTGTTATTTTGTCACATGGGATGTAGGAATAGTCTAATTCTACAGTGAGAAATAATATAGAGGATATGTCCATCAAGGGGATAGAAGAGGAACAGAAAAAGGATCACGATGTTACGTGTCTAGTTTACCACATAATTCCTATCCTCATGTGTATAAACCCTTTATACATTGGCACACATAAACTATGATTCACCACTCACTTTGTCATATCATACTAAATAATATCTTAGCGCACTCAACTAAAGTACGAGAAAATTTGAGCTTCTGTCATGTTTAGTAAAGATTCAAATAAATTTCATATTCATAACTATATTACTAAGGAAAAGAACATCAAAATGTACATTCATTAACCATAAATATTTACCAAAAAATAAGGATAGTAGCTACACAAATTCATTATGGAATTCATCATTAGTACAATAATCCTTGTTCTCACTATCTCTATTCTCCATCTTAGATTCTATCTCTAAGTCTACGTACATTTGTGTGTCCCTTATAATAAACCCTCAAGGGGTATTTATACTAGTGGGGACTTGCCCTTCACTAGTTTGAACAAGATTTATATTTAGCCTTTGATTTTAGTCTAAAATCAACCAATTATTACATTGAGGTGGTGGATACACCACATGTCACTTGTTTTATAACTTAACACTTTAAATATTAGTCCTTTTTTCCGCCTTAAAGTTACACTTCTTTGATGACCTTTTTTGTTTTGCATGCTTCTTTTGATATTCCTAAACAATTTATTTTGTCACTCGATGGCCTTAAATTTCCACTTCATGCATAAATTTTTATTTTTGGTACCCACATGTTTAGAAACGCATTTTATTTTCTATATTTATCCCAATTGTTTTTGGTGCACCAAAATTTCCTTCTCATGCAACTTCCCTAAAAATATAACTATTTACATGTATATCCTTTCCACTATATCCATGTGCATCTAAATTTTTATTTATGCTCTTAAATTGGGAATTAATTTGTTTATCCCAACACCTACGTGTGGAGTGTGTATCCTTCTTCCAATAAATTTGTGTAATCAAACAATATGAAAGAATAAACAATAAGAATTATTTTCCAATGTGGGACTTAACCAATAACTGAATAAGAATTTAGGGACTCAATGTCACCCCACACTAAATTGGCTTCCCACTCTTGGGTAACCCTTTATCTTCCTTCTCAAACACTTATGATACCTCCTTCCTTAAGATTTTTTCATCCACCTTCCACTAATCTAACGGTTTCTAATGGAGGGTCCCATTAATTCTATGTGTGTGGTGAGATCTTTGAAATACTTAAGACCTATTTTAAGCTCTTGCACTTTTGATTGAAGTTTTATTAATATTTTCATGTCTTCGTATTCATTTCTTCAAGTATACTTTCTTTTTTATATGTTAGATTCCTCATCACAACTAACAGATGCTTGATTTTATCTTTGTTCACATTGATATCATTAGTTTACCATAGCTATCCTTATTAGTTTCATTGTTATTGTCAGAGACACCTATTTCCTAGCCACACCCCTCACACTCTCATTCAATCCTAAAAACCTATCTTATTAGCCTAAATCATGAATTACCCTCGTAAAATCATATTTACCTTCCATAAAACCTATCTACCTAACTATTTAATCAAGCTAAACGTTCCCAACCATCTACTAACCATCCTAAACCATTTTTATCTTAACATCATAATCCCCTAAAACCCCTTAACCTCTTCCAGTCATACCCAAACCCAAAAAAACCTCATTTAGAAGTGGTTAAAACCACTTCTAACCCATTTTTCTCACATTTATTGGATAACCGATGTAAGAAGAGAAAATTACCAAAATGAAAAATAAACAAGCATGCAAACCTCTCAAAGCAACCTTTTGTGAAAACCTCAAATAAGGGTATCTTATGAAACCTTATAGAAAGAATGTCGAAGTGTTTTTGGGTGCTCTTGAGTTCTCTCCAAGATTTGAAGGCAAATTCTATAGACACAAGAATTTTAATAGAGTTTTTGTGCTTCAAATTCAAAAGGTATTAGAAGGAAGGTAAGATTGTAATTTATAGAAACAGAAGGTAGTTGAAAGCGATTATACACGAATAAATGAACATGCTAAAAATAACATTATGGGAAATTTCAATAGTGTCAGGAGCAATAATGAAATTAATTACCAAAATCTGCAACCGGAAAGGTGGTTGTACGTGCATTTTAATTGCCCCCACCTTTCTAGGATTCTAGAAGTGCAGTTAACTAGGGTATTCAAAGTGGAGTCTAAGTGGAGTTTGATCAAGTGGAAGATGACTAGGATGTGCACACACTTAATTAATTAATTATTTAATTAATAAATAATAATTAATTTATCCAAAGGGGTACAAACAAGATACATGGGATTAATTTAACTAATCCAAAGGATACAATGTGTACTAATTAATCAATTTAATTAATTAATTGCAAATGGATGAATAACATGGATTATTAGCATAATATTGGGAGCAAGTGGAAACATGAATGTAAATTTAGGGTGTCTTTATTTCACCCCTCTTTAAAGTGTTATTGTGAAGTAATAGTTCTTTAAAGATAGTAGACGCATGATCGAGATCGAGCGAGAAAATTGTGAAGCATTAGGGTGCCCCATGAATCAGAATGGTAGAGGAATGCCCCTCAAGGGGATGGATGATGCAGCAAGGTGGTGGAAAACCACTTGATAGGAAGAAAGCAAGGGATTAGAACAAGGATGGGAAAGGACTATGTTCGTAGCATGAGCATTACTTGGAGAGTAAGTTTTTAGAGAAAACTAATTTTTGTTGTTGCACAATAGAGTTATCACCGTGATTATGAAAGAATCAAGATGGTTAACCCAAATGTGTGTAAATAAACACACATAGCAAAGAAAAGATAAAAGGAAAAAAACCCAATATATAAATTAGGTGCCGACATCGGGGTTATAAAGGAACCAAGATGTTATCAAACTACTTGTAAGTGTAAGTGCGAGGTAAGTGCGCAAGCAAGACTAACACACAATAATAATTTTCTGATTTAATTTCATGCAGAGTAGGTTACACATATATAGGAATATGTATTCCTAAAAACAAGGAGGTTGTTCAACAACACTCCCTCAAATATCTCTCTCAACACTATATACGTGATATTGTTTTAACTCACAACAATATCACAACTATCAAATAATCTGACCAAATATGTGAATAATTACTCACGTAATTATTCTCTTTACAATATCAATAATAATGGAGCACTAATATATATTTCCTAACATTCCCCCCCTTAGTGCGAACATGGGAAAACCTCCTTTGTACTGCAACGTGCCGCTACGTAGCATGCTCATGATCTGGATGGTTTCAAGGACAATACCAACAACCTCTGGATGGTTTTCCAAGTGGTTAACCAACAACCACACAACAGATGGTTTTTGAGGAAAGTACCAACAACCTCTGGATAGTTTTTATGGATAACTAACAACCACGATATCATGATGATGCAGTAGTATCAACAACTCTCATCACTATCTCACTGCAGGGAATAACATAGGAAATCCTACTGAAATCTGTTGCTCATACATACATAGAAAAAGTTGACATACTGGAAATGGAACATTGGATCATGTTCCCCCCCTCAATGTGAAATTTCCACTTATTGAAACATGAACACTGCAAACAGGAACACTGATACTGGAACTCTGAAAAAAACATGACAAGAAGCACACGACACAAGCAGAAAGCAAATACACCACAAAAATGTCACCAAACCATCTGTGTAGCCCCATCATTGGCAACTGACGAGAGGTCATCTGAATGACCTCCAACCTCCGATGCCTCCTGCCTCCGGTTTCATGCTCAGAACAAGAAGTCTTCAGAGCCACTGTCTTCATTTACTTGTTCTTCCTCATAATCAGATTCATCGTCTATGCCCATATTTGCTTCTTCCATTTTGATTGTTCCATTTAGAAGATCACGAGCTCGTTTTTTACAAAATGGAGTTTTATGCCCCTTTCTCTTGCAGTAAAAACATTCAATTTCCTCCTTATTTTTGGAGAAATTCTTGTACTTCTTTTTTAGGTACAATGCAGTTTCTTCTTCTACATCTTCTTTAGTCCTTTTTTCCTCAGCTAGAAGAGCTGATATCATATCTTCCAATGAGTTGGAAGGCATCTGACCAAGTGTGAAGACAATATTACTGTATTTGGGAGGCAAACTATTTAACAGAATAGCTTTTGCATCTTCATCGTCTACAGGAGCTTTTACTTCTGCTAGCTGTCGGAGAAGAGACCGTAAATCATTAATATGACTGGACATTGTAGTTCCTTCACCCATTTTTAACTTGAACAACTGCAATTTGAGAGAAAATTTTGCGTTCACTGCTTTAGCACCAAAGGTTTTGTTCAAGTTTTCCCACATTTCATGAGACGATTTCTCGAGATCAACATAGTGTAGCTCAGTATCTGAGAGAGCAAGACCAATAATGGCTTTGGCTTTATCATCTCTCGTTTCCCATTCTGCCAATTTGGTCAGATCTGTAGGTTTAGGTTCTTTTCCATCGACTATCCGCCAGAGATTTTTATTCATCAGTTGCATCTGGATCTTCACTTTCCAAGTATGAAAATTGAGCCCATTGAATTTTTCTAGAGGGACTTCCATTGTGAGATGGAGAAAAAAAAAAAAAAAAAAAAAAACTTCTAACAACACTTTTGACGTTTGACAAGACAATAATAACTTGAAAAAATGATAACAACTTTGATTCTTTAAAAATCCTAAAATCACCTAAACATATTTTGACGATACAATGATGAAAAATATATTAATTTTGACTTGACTGAGTAGACACTCATAGACTCGACTCAAAACAAACATTGAGTGACACACAAAAAATAATATTATAACTATGGTACATATTATAATATTATAATATTATACCAAATCTTGATGGACATACATGACACATTATCAAATAACCTAAAGTATTCAGTTATGACACTTTACAAACATAGAGAGACAATGAAATAAAAGACAAATTACATATGGACAAATAAAATCAAATTACACGGACTATGTAATGAATCTGAAGGTAATTTGACAGCAACAACATACGTGGCATATCTGCGCATGGAAATATGGAGACACGTTTCAAACTTGGAGAAAAAAATGGTGCATAGAAGTCGGCAGGAGCTCGGATTTGCATGGATCAAGAGCCAAACGTGCTAAATCAACTGAATTTAGAAGTTTCTGTCAAAACAAGAATCTGCAGGAACTGCATCAAAGCCACCGATGTTGATCTGACATGAGCGCACAAGTATTAAGAAATGCAAACTTCTAATTGTGATGTCCAAACACCAGAAGATATCGACCAATCAAAGTTTTGTATAGGTTGGATAACGCCTAACAGCAGTTATCGGGCTTCATTATCAATAAGTGCGTGAGAGGCAAGACAAGTGGATCGACTGTCAAAACTGGCAGAATGCACCTTCACATGTAGGAGATACGTTGCCTCCTTAACTTTCTCAAACACCGATGAATCATCAATTGTGCAAGGCAGACCTGTACCATATGCTACATAACGTGATTTGGAGCAGTCAAACCTTATTTCTCAATGACAGGCTGATAGATGATAGTGACTGTCGTACAGACTGTTAAAATGATATGGTCAGACGTTCATAGTGCATGGTCGATATCAACAAGCCTCTGCCACGATTAAGAATTTCAGACCCTTCTGGCATCAACCATGCCACTGTCACCGTGCCACAGATTTATTCCGTTCTCAGATGCAACGACACAGAGAGCTCATGAACGATGCAAACTTGAGGTAATGTGGCTGATATTTGAATCCAGATCCACGACATGACCAAAATCAATCCATATTTTTGATTTCCACAGATTTAACGTCGCTCTGACACCAAATGTAAGTGCAGGTAAGTGCAGCAACAGACTAACACACAATAATAATTTTCTGATTTAATTTCATGCAGAGCAGGTTACACATATATAGGAATATGTATTCCTAAAAACAAGGAGGCTGTTCAACAACACTCCCTCAAATCTCTCTCTCAACACCTATATACGTGATATTGTTTTAACTCACAACAATATCACAACTATCAAATAATACAGCCAAATATGTGAATAATTACTCACGTAATTATTCTCTTTACAATATCAATAATAATGGAGCACTAATATAATTATTTCCTAACAAGTAAGTTGTCTAAAAGAGTAAATATCAACAATGCAACACAAATTCGGAAAAGAAGACAATCAGCTATTCCCTAATGTGTGCCACAATGATGGTTAAGTAGATACAAATGCTCCCAAATGGAAATAAGATCAAACTGGAAGATCGAGTTAAAGTGAATCCTTATGACACTCTTGTTGAATCCGTTGTGCAAATGATCAAAGTTGAAATTTCCCCAGGTGAAGTTATATCATGAAGGAAAAACAATTTGTGTGACTTGCCCCAAGCAGAGTTAGCATATCATGAAAAGGGAAGAAAGTGATAGTTGTAAGATTGGCACGAGCACTAGAGTAATAGATAAAAGTATGACGTTTATCAAGATTGTATTGAGATGTTGAATGATTTACTTCAAGGGTTTTCCAATTGTATGATTTATGTGAGAAGTGAATGTTTGTTCAATTTTTGTGATTTTTTTTTTTTTTTGGATTTTTGAAATATTTGATTTTTTTGGATTTTGTAAAAAAATGAAGAAATTCCATGGCTTAAATAAACCAGGAGGAAAAAAAAACGCATGCAAATGACAAAAAAATATATAAAAGGAGTAACAGAAATAAACCTAATATGAATAGGAAAGAACCACACCAAAGTTATATGTGAACTAGGATGTGAATAAATTTCTTGCAATTGGTCCATCAGCGCATTCTCAGCGTATTCCAGTACACACAAGATCTTGGTTATTTTAACTATCAAACATAAGAAAATAAGCTAAAAATAGACAATACAAAATTCCATATGTACAAATGTTAAACAAGCAAACAAGCTAGTGAAAAAACACACCAATGTAAAAATCTAATAAAGAAGCAAATATATACAGATGTCAAGTTGCCCCCAAGAGAAATCCAAAGCCAAGTGATGTCCCTATGCAAAGTTACATTGCAAAGAGTGGCTTGATTGATTGGAAAAGATGATTGGGAACAATCAGGTGAAGAAAATGGTGAACAAAATGGTGATTGCATGTTTTTTATTGTCTAAACAATTTTATATTGTTTTTGGGATTTTGAACAATTTTATATTGTTTTTGTAGTTTTTCGAGACATTTTTTGAATGTTTTTGGTTTTTTTGGAATTTTGAACCACACGCCAAAGAAGAGGGAAAGGAATATCCCAATTCCAAACTAACATACTAAATGGAAGGTGAATAATGGTGGTAGATAATGGGCATAGAAACCTGCCAAGGAGAACATGCGACACATGGCGAGGCAAAAAGTTAAAAGCGGGAAACAAAGTGAAATGATGAAATAGGTGGATGCTTGACCGACATGCCCCAAAGATCAAGGGTTACTCTTCATAGACTCAGGAGTATAACTTATTTAGATGAATGGAATTAATAGTCTCCTTCAACTCTTTGCCATCCTTGGTAGACAAATTATATGTACCACATCCAAATTTAGCAGTTATAACATAAGGACCCAACCAATTAGGCTCAAATTTCCCTATTTTTCTCATGGTTTTATTGTGTTATTTTTATTTTCCTTTAGGATAAAATCACTGATTTCAAATTGTCGAGGTTTGATCTTGTGATTATAATTATAGAGCAATCTATTCTAATATCCTGCATAGGGTTAAAGGTGTGAAGCCATCTCTCGTCTAGTAATTTTAGCTCTATAAGGTGTGCAACACAGTAATCCTATTCATGACCGAGATGTTGGAGGGATACATAAAGTGAAGGCATCTCGACTTTGATAGGTAATATGGATTTATATCCATATACTAGGGAAAATGAGTAGCTCATGTAGGTGTACGGAAGGAAGTGCAGTAAACCCAAAGGGTAGGATATAATTGTGTATGCCAATTACATCTATGTTTATTGACAATATTTTCCAAAATAGACTTGATAGTATTGTTTGATGCTTCAGATTGGCCATTGCATTATGGATAATAGGGTGTAGCCCATTTTAGGTGGATATTATATTTCTTAGCTAGGGCCTTGAGATCCTTATTTTTGAAAGAACCACCATTTTATGTGACATGATAAGCGAGTGGGGATGCCAAAATGATAGATAATATGGTTGAAGATGAATTTAGAAATATTGCACCTAGTAACGTTAGTAAGAGGCATAGCCTCAACCCACTTGGTGAAATACTTAGTGGTGGTTATAATAAAAGTGTGGCCATTAGAAGATGTGGGCTTTATTTTTCCAATTAAATCAAGTCCCCATTTTGAAAAAGGCCTAGGTAAAGTAATAGGTTGGTGCATGAATGAGATTACCATGTTTTTGGAAAGCTTGACATTTCTTCACAAAGTTGCATGCATCTTTCTCCATTATGGGCTAGTAGTATCCAATGTGTAAAATCTTCTTTGCAAGGACTATTCGCTGGTATGGGAACTGCAAATACCCGAATCATGTACTTCAACTAGCATATTATTATCTTCATCCTGATTGAGACATATTAAGAGAGTCCCATCATAGCTTATTTAATAAAAGGTGTCAGCAAGAAGGGTGTAGCGTGAAAGCACGTTGTGCTAAGGCTCTTTTATTATATGAATTAAAATTAGGAGGATAGGATTTAGTTTGAATGAAGGTGTATTTATTGTGGTACCGGGGATGATTAGGACCAATAATCTCACAAACCATGGTGGACTCTATAAATTTGTATACAGGCACCAAAAGATGTTCAACAAGGAATTCGTTGTGAGTTTGATTAGTGTTGAATGAAATAAGGGAAGTGATATTTTCCATGGCATCCACTGCTTTTTTTGTACATGAGGAATTTGTTCAAAATTGATAATCTAGAAATACCCTCTAAGGATCTCAACCATTCTTTTAGAAGGTAAGAGCTTTTCATAATTTACCTGATATTCTCTATTAACTTGATTAATGACTAGAAGAGAATCACCAAGAACTGTCAATTCTTACAGGCACCATGAGATAGCAAACCCTAAGCCTGTTATCAGTGCTTCATACTCTGTTATGTTATTTTTGTAAGGGAAGTTGATACAATAAGATTTAGGTATGAGGTCTCCATCCTGGTGTACGCAAGATAATTCCTACTCCAGAACCATGGATATTACAAGATCCATCAAAGAATAATGTCCATAAGGGTGTTGCTTCTATGTACAACAAGTCTTCATCTGGAAATTCAAAATTTAGTGGTTGTGAACCTAGTAATGGTGTTGCGGCCAATTGACATACCAGTGTTTGAAATTTGATAGCCTTTTGGTTGACAATTTCAATGTCAAATTCACTAAGTAGTGCAATCCAGCTAAACATGCATCCTATTATGATTGGTCTTGAAAGTAGGTTCTTAATAGGATTAACCCGTGAAATTATATTAGTGGTATGATTTAGGAGATAGTTTTGTAACTTGTCAAAATTATAAGCAACTACTAAACAAGCCTTTTCAACCTATGAATACTTGGTCTCATGTTCAAGGAGAGTTCTTCTCAAGTAATACACAGCTTGTTCCTGACCCTTATCATTGTGTTGCACTAATAATTTCCCAATGGCATGTTCTGTTGTAGATGTATACAAAAAAATAGGCTTATCTTGTATAGGTGACATGAGTACCGGTGGAGATGCTAGGTATTCTTTCAATTTTGCAAAGGCATCTTGACAATCTTGTGTCCATTTGAACTGGACATCCTTTTTAAGCAATCTGGTTGAAATGATGGAACTTATCTTCCAATTGGGAGATGAAGTGACGAATAGACTATATTTTTCCTTGTAGGCCCCTTAGTTGTCGAAGGTTTTGAGGAGGTGGCATATCTATTATAGCTTTGACCTTGGTAGGGTCCTCTTGAATTCCTCTTCGCGAGATAATGAATCCCAGAAGTTTCCTTGAAATGACACCAAAGACACATTTTTTTGGGTTAAGGTGAACCTTGTACTCCCTTAACTGCTCAAATATACACCTAAGAACTACTAGATGATCTACCCTACAATTATATTTAGCAAGAA
Organism: Taxus wallichiana var. yunnanensis; assembly: GCA_018340775.1. Classification (NCBI taxonomy): domain Eukaryota; kingdom Viridiplantae; phylum Streptophyta; class Pinopsida; order Cupressales; family Taxaceae; genus Taxus; species Taxus wallichiana. Next base: position 781,648,152 of record CM031239.1, on the reverse strand, counting down.
TATCATCGACATAATCTTCCATTATGTCATGAAGAAGGTCGTGGAAAATAACAATCATGGCACATTGATAAGTTGCACCAACATTTTTAAGGCCAAAAGGCATGACCTTGTAACAAAATGTCCCCCATGGGGTTGTAAAATATATTTTATGTTGGTCTTCTTCAGCAATTTGAATTTAGTTATACCTATAAAATCCATCCATAAGGGATAACATCTCATGGCCCACAGTAGAATCGATAATCATGTCAATATTAGGAAAAGGGAAATCATCCTTAGGACATGCCTTGTTAATGTCATGAAAATATGTACAAATACGGATTCGGGGGTCTTCTTCATAACTAGTACCATATTATATATCCACTCTGAGTAATCAATGCACCGTATGAAGCCTGCATCCAATAATTTTTGTAGTTTGGCCTTAACAAGAAATGCAACCTTGGGATGCATTTTACGTAGTTTCGCTTGATAGGTTTAGCATCTGGGTGCACCACAAGGTGATGAACCACAAGAGAAGGATCAAGACCGAGAATATATTTGTAAGACCAAGTGAATACATCCTGAAACTTGGTTAGAAGTGTTGTGAAGGCTTTGATTTCGGTTTCTGATAAACTGGCACCTAGTTGTAACAATTTTGGTTGGTCTTTAGTTCCAATGTTAATGGTTGTCATCTCTTCTACCAACAGCTTAGAAGTGTCATTATCTTGAAATGATGTTGGAGGCTTGTGTATATTTTCAGATATTTCTAGATCTAAATCTCCTCTCTCTAGTGCCTTTTAAAAGGTTTTCACTAGGAAATGCATCCTTTTATTTCTTTTTCTTTTTCAATTTTTGCTTCTCGTATAATGCCTCAGAAAGGTTTTCACTATGTGAGATATAATTTGTCATTTTTATATGTTTAATTTATTTTTCTTTAGGACTAGATATTGTAAGTTCTTTTCCAAAGTAAGCGGTAACATCAAGGTTTATATTGAAACCCTTCTTGTGATCCGACAAGGGAAAAGGGTCCCAAGCCCCGAGGAACTCCTGGATGGCCTCATAATTTTGAAAGAGATCCATAGAAATATGACACCTTTGTTGGTCCTGATAAATGAGGGAAGGATAGAAAACGTCAATGGTTTGAACGGATAAGTAGTATAGGAAAAGTGTAGTTTCGGTTAGGTCTTGAAGAGTCTATGTGTGGAACCGACATCAATTTCAAAATCGAGTCGGCGTCGCTAGATAATACCTCAAATACTATAGGCTCTTCTCATATGTTTCATATCCTATATCATATGTGTAAAGGTTAGACTTGATATTTATAGGTTCAAGAACATCGTGCCCTTGTGGTCCAAGGTCTCTTCCTTTCTAGTTCATGTTTTTCATTATTTTATGGCCCCTGGTGTAATTGGTGGATTCATAGCATTCTGCCATCCTTTCATCATATAGCCAAGAGTCATCAGAGATTGGAATATGTTCATATTCTATATATCTATATCGTCTCCAAATATTTTTTCCAAGATAGTAAGTTAGATGTTCTTGTATATGAGGAGCATTAGGATGCCCATAGCTATGAGGCGATAATGGGATTTTTCCAACAAGGAATGTATTGTCAAGTGTGTACTCGCCTAAACCTTTATGAGATAATGTAATTTGGTGACACCTTAGATGTAGATGCTTCAGAGGAAGGTGCGGAAGCATGAGGGCTCAATAGTATATCCGGGTCAATACAGTTGGTAACAATAGGAGTTGGGCTAGGTTTGGTTGTGCTATCACAGATGGACAATAGTTTTCCTTTTTGTACCTTTCTTTGAAAAAATTATAGTATTCAAAGGGGTCAATATTACCACGCAAGGTGAACTCTTTTCCGTTATGTGGAAAATTTATGCATTGATGGAAAGTAGAAGGTACGGTTTGCATCACATGTATTCAAGGTTTACGTAGAAGAAGGTTATATGATGTGTTTGCCTCAACTACATGACACATAGTGTCAAGGACCTACGACCCTACTTGTATGGGAAGAGTGATGGTGCCACAGGACTGACGCTCAGTATTATCATAACCATGAATGGTAATGATGTTACAATCCAAGTCATATATTGTCTTACCAAGGCAACGAGAGAATTTTTATAGAATAGATGTTAAGGGATGCTCCATTGTCGATAAGAAATCTCTTGAATTTATGATTGGTAACATAGGATTCGATGTATAAGGAGTTATTCTTAATCAAATTCGGGTTCAACATATCTTGAGGGCCAAAATATAATATAGGAGTTTCAAGTGTAAGGTTTGTGATCATAGCCTGAAACTATTGAACATTGAGAGTATGAGGAACACGTGATTCATTTAGATCACGAGTGAGAATATCTTGAAATCTAGGTGACTCTTTCAGTAGTTCCATGAGAGAGATATGTGTTGGCGTGGTTGCTAATTGTTTGATGAAGTCATACTGACATGGAGTGGAATATTTGGCATTAGAATTTGACTTTTGATTTGAAGGAGCTGTTGGTTTGGACGTTTGAGGTTCTACAGAAGATGTAGAAGGTTGGTTTGCCGTAGGAACCCATATCTTATGTTGGTGTGTGGTCATGGAATTACTTGAAGGTGTGAATTTAATGGTTGCCATTGTAGATGGTACTTCCTCAATAAATGAGATAATTGAACTAAAATCAGTGTTATTGGAAGAAGGATGTTTGTCAGCATTTTTATTATCACTGCCATGTTTGGGAAATGGGTTTGAGAACACCTTAAGATTTTCATTGGGTATCTTATTTGGTGATGATTCTTCAATAGTGATATCACCACTATCAATGAGATCTTAGACAAAATGACATAAGTGAAAGTAACAATCAGTCGGGTGACCATCAATGCGATGAAAATCACAATAAGTATCCACCTTGTACCAAGTAAGCTTGGGTTCTCCCTCAACCCAAGGTCTGGTGATGGGATAAGTAACCATATTTGTATTAACAATTTGTTGAAATACATTTGATATAGGTTCTCCCAAAGGAGTGAAATGACGTTGTTTAGAATTAGGAGAGGACGAAACCTCTTTGCTAGAAACAAAAAGAGGTTGTTTACCTTTGTTGGGTCTAGTCTCAGTGTTGTGGACATTGTGGTTGTGTGTAATACCATCATTGACCATATTATGATTGCGGTTAACATGTTTATATTTGTCTTGGTGAGAGCTATTATAATGGTTACTATTTTTCCCATTGTCTTTTGAATGAGGTTTAATCAAACATTTTCCAATAAGGGATTTTTCAATCTACGATCCTTTCTTAATAACTTCTTCAAAAGTATTAAGGAAATACATTTGCATGTGAAAGGATAGCTCACTATTGAGATTGGGTACAAATATGCTCATGAGATACTTCTCAGGCATGGAGCATGGGAAATAGCTAGCAATCCCATGCCATCTTTGTAGGAATTGTGTGAAGGTTTCATTTGTTCATTATTTGACATTACACAAGTCCATCATTGTAATTTCAGAATTTTTGTTGAATGAGAAATGTTTGACGAACTTATCTAAGAGGCCCATGAAAGTTTTCATAGAGTCCTTGGGGAGAAGTATGAACCACCCAAGGTCAAGGCTGGTCTTCCTAGACTTCGTGGAAAAAGATGCATTAAGAAGACATCACTATAGGCCACCTCTTGGAAAACCGTATAAAACTCTATGATATGCTCTCTAGGGTCACTCTTGCCCCTATATTTTTCAAAGTTAGACGTCTCAAAATATTTTGGAAAAGGAACATGCAAAATGTGCTTATCGAATGGGTAAGGACACATTTCTTTAAAGCTGAATTGATTTCCTTGATGTTTCATACTAGAGATGGTATCCTTAAGCATTTTCCATTCTTGTCCAAATGGTGAGTTGTTCTCTAAGAAAGATAAGGAGCCATCACTTGTAGAGATATTGTTATCTTTGGTGTGTGCGGTATGACTCTTAAATGAAGCATCACTAAATTTATTTGGTGCCTCCTTTTCATGGGATTCATTGTTGACTTTGGAATTTAAAATGGAAAGTTGTTTAGCCATGTCATTAATTTGATTCATGAGGGCTTGACTAGGATTAGAAGTCGAATTATTTTATTTTCCTTTGTTCCTTTTGTCAGATTTTTCTTTGTATGATTCATCGTCTATGGCGTTATTTTAGGTGGAATTGTTTTGATCATCGGTATTTGTGTGACCGGAGTCCTTCCTCATCGTCATTATTTGATGAAATGAAAGGTTCGCCCTTATTAGGTGGTGGTTTTCTAAGTAATTTTTGTAAACTAGCTTGATCAAAGTCGAGAGGGTAATGTTTATTCTATCTCAAGGAGACGAAGCAAAAATTGGTCTTTATTCATACGTAAAATATTTTCAACATGGGATTGTTCTTCAAGTGAGATGTCATTCTGATCATCCTTAGAGTTTTGGTCATTATCACTATCAAAATTTCCAAAAGGATTTCATTCACCCCTTCTAAAAGGACTATAATCTTTGTGTTGTGTTCCCACCATTTTTAAAATTGGGAGGGAGAAAAGGAGATATGCGAAAGATAACTCAACTCGTAGTAAATTGAATGTGACGATGGAAGAGAGGTGTGTAATTAAGTTTGATAATAGATTTTACCTTAACAAAGTGAATGCTAAGATGAGTAATATGTGTGGAAGGTATGAGTGATGCAACCCTTAAAAAAGTGAATGTCAACATGGAAGCGTGTGAAAGTGTTTGAGAAACTCAACCCTTGACAAAGTGAATGCCAAGATGGAAGAGTGGCGTGATGTGATGAAGGTTCACGTCATCTAACAAAGTGAATGCTATAATGGAGGAGGATTATAGTGACAAAAATTCAAATGTGTTCAACCTCTAACAATTTGAATACTAGAGTGAAGAAGTGAGGATAGATTGATTGGAAAAAACACTCTATCACCTAACAAAAATGAATTCTAAATGGGAAGAGGGTATGAAAAAAGGAGTCGAATCATATGTGATGTGTTCAACTCTTAACAAGAATTAGTTAAGATTGAAGAGGCTAATGAAGAGAGAATGCTCAAATACCGACTTGTGACGGTTGAAGCATTGAAAATAAGATATTATGAAGTGTCTAGAATGCAACAAATATGTTGTCAAGTTAGAGACGTGAAGAAAGCAAACGTATTCATTTAACAATGATGTTGTCAAAATAAAGGTTGTAAGAGGAGAATGAAGATGAAATGTGATGAAATAAGTTGTGGAAAAGTGAAACACAACACCGATAAGATGTGAGTTGTAAGATGAAAGTTCTTGAGCGAGGACGTGGATATCCACAACTCAAGACTTGATGTTTAAAAGAGGATGAAAAATTAAACTTTAGGAAATGTAATCCAAATGTTTAAGTGTTGAATGAAATGGGAGATGAACTCAAGGAGGTGAATACGACAGATAGAAGGATTTGATAATCGTGAAAAGGGAAGAATCAAATAAGTGAATAAAAAATCCAAATGAGTGAAAGAAGCTCAAATGGAGAAGACAATGAGGATGAAAAGAAGAGAAAATTGAAATAATGAAAAAGAGATGAAAGTTCCAAAAAGGGGAAAATTGAGATTAAAATGAAGGTTAGTGAATGACTGATGACGAGAAGAAAAGAAGATGAGAATAGATGAAATGAGAATGAAAGTAGAATCGAAACAAGGATTGTTTGGAAAAGGACAAAAAGATAAGAAAAGTGAAAGATGAATCCCAAACAAGGAGTGTTTGGGAAAAAGTGAGTGTGGAACACTGCAAAAAAAAGGAAACCAAAAAAAAAAGAATAAAGTTGGAAAAAAAGAAGAAAAAATTTTTGAATGTTTTTGTGGCCTCTACCTTAGATTGGCTTGGACAATGTTTAGATTCCTAGGTGGCTCTCTCAACTAGAATTCAGAAAAATATCCGAGCGAGCACGACGCTATTAATAGCCGACATCTTTACTTCACCCTTTTGAAACCCTAAAAAGACCTTTCTTGGAATGAATCACACTGGGGTCACCACTACGGATATTTCGTGACTCTAACTCACAAAGGCTTTACTATTCAGGTAGGATAAAAGGTTCCCATTTCATCCACTAGTTCCCTTAAGGTGTGGACTACTTTGGGGTTCCTAGAACCACCCCCTTTGTTGTAGCTTAAGGCTTATGCCAAGGGGGTTATGTTCTAGTTAAGCGGTCGAGCCGTAGCTCTTAACCGAACCTGCAAATCAAGTGTTTTGAATGTGGTGTTTTTTATTTTTATTTAGGTGTGGTTTGGTTGAACTCCTTTGGCAACTGTAGTTAGTAGTTTTCAATTTTTAACCACCTTGTGGAAGATCGGGTTCTACAAAAATGATTAGAAAGTTTTTCGGAATGAGGAAAAAATAACAAAACAAATGAACAAGAAAACATAAGCAAACCCACATTTATGATTTCTAAGACCACTTGAAAAGTGCAAGGAAAGAGCATGCATGTGGGTTGGCTTTAGTTAAGTGAAAATTTAATTCCCAATAAACAAAAAAGAAAGAAATGACCACGTTTCTGATTCCCAAGATCACTTTAAAAAGTGCGAGGGAAGATCATATATGTGGGCGATTCATGTTAGTCTCACAAAAACAAAGGTAAATGATAAAGGAAAAGATGTAAAAACATGTGACAAAGTGTTAGTATAGATTAGAAATGTTGAACGAATGGTAAAATTGACATTCCATGAGTTAAGATACACATTGGACTGAACTTTGTAGTTGTAAGTTCTTTGATTTCTATGTGAACGTACTTCCATTCAGTGGGTTGTTTTTCTTGGGTCTTTGGAGATCGACCATGACAGGTCATTGCTAACGAAAATGGGAATGCAGCCTATTCATAGCATAAGAGAGATCTAGGATCCTATATAGGACTAACCTACGGGATCCTAAGCTAGGTAAAAAAATATATTTCTACCTAAGCTATGTCACTTGATAGAATTTTGATTCTAACCTAAAGCTCCTTATTCTGTTATGATTGGTTGATTTGCAACCTAACCTAAGCTCGGTGCTAATGGAATTAGAAAGGTTACTAGGTATTAAATTAACCTAGATCCTAATACTACAAGGTATTATTGTAACCTAACCTAGTGTTTTAAACTATGGCACTTTGAATTATTTACCTATATTTTGTTTATCTAAACCTAATTTCTAAGGCCTATGGTGGGGGTTAGTTGTTAGTGTTATATCCTAAGGTATAAATTTTAATTCTACCTAAGATCTAACCTAAGCAATCTAATCTATCCTAAACTAATGGATATGAATGGGGAATAAAGTAGTCGCATGCACATGGGCGACGGTTCCTAAGGCATTTATGTTATTGATAAGGTTGGTAAATGCATACGGATTGCCAGTTTTGGCAGGGGCTAGATGACTTAGTGGAGGCTTAGGTGATAGTATCACTAAAATGGAAATACATGTTATTTTTGACTTGGCATTTGCCAAACTTGGTAGCAATGGCAAGGAAGATTAGGCTGTAGATTCAGAATTAATGGAATTAATTGCTTTTGGTTTACGAGCCCAAACTGTCTTGGTAGGCATGCTAGTGGATTTTTGTTGGGTTGTTTCACTTTGCATGTTCTCCAATTTTCATTCTGCATGCACTCTGGTTTTTCAAACTAGTAGGTTGAACTGCACTTCATGGCTATTTTTGACATATTGAATATATTTTCATTTCGTGGAATTTATAAGAGGCATTGTGGAAGAGGTATCTGGTTGTTTGATATTTCATGGAGAAGAGGAGAAGAAGTGAGCTAGGCTAGAGGTCTTCTTCAATTTGATAGAGACACTATCAAGCATGATAGGCTCGACTGTTAAAATCTCTTGCTTTCCTCTAAGTGTTTTCATTAAAGCAACTCTGCTCTATTGAGTTTTGTGCATTGCATGCTCTATTTGGTTAATTGATTTATGGGTTTAGTAAATCTTGCATTCTGGGTTTCGAATCCATGGAATATGTGATTCTGTTGGAAACTTATGTTGTATTGTTTTAGCACAAAGAAATATGCATGCAAGTACAAAGTTGTTAACTCTGTTTGGAATTTTAGTTGTTGGAAATTGTTTGTTTGGGTTCGACTACTTTCGTTGCCAATAAATTACTAGCTGAGTTTTTGTGGAAACTCTGAGTTCCACCTGTGTCTATTGAGATTAGTGTTTTGTGAACTCGATGTGTTTTGTGATCTCGAGCTGGTAAAGAACTCATGTTCTTATGAAAACTTGTATGCAAGTTCAAGATTTCTATTGGAAACTGTTTTATTAGGAGAGAATTGTTGTTGGAGATTCGTGGTTCTATGGTGCTTGCATTTTATTTCATAGATAAATGGGACTGTGGATAAAACCGTATATGGCTTGGTTCTTGTATTTTATCTTGCGAAAACTTATACTATGGTTAAAACCTGCATATAACTTGGAGCCTGTGTTTTATTATCTTGGATAAATTAGACTATTGATTGAAGTCCGCATATGGCATGGTGCTTGTGATTTATTGTTCTTATGACCATATAAACTGTTATTGAAGGTTCATTATGAACATGGCTTTCATGTTTTGTTGTTTGTTTGTTCTGAACTCGATAAGGTTCTTACATTTCGTTGAGTTGGGAAACAGGGTTTGATAAGATGTTAACAGAAAATGGAAGCTCTATTCTTATTTTTAAATGTTTATAAGTAATTACATTATTTTCGGCATAACATTACGATGCTGGTGTATATACGAACTCATGTGAGAATCTGTGATGCAAAGTCAGACAATGAAATTATTACTTATTTCGAAATGGTAACTTGAATGAGAAGTCAGTTCATTCGGTATTCTTTTGTAGTTTTTCTTGTTTTAAAAGGTAAACTAAAAAGGGAACAAGTTGTTTCCTGAACTTGTTTATATTCTCTTGAATGATCTTGAGCCTTGAAGGAGCTTATAATTTCTTGTGTTCGGAATTACATATTGAGTCTTGAACTAGTTTTATTTCAAACATATTCATTCAGGTTATGACTTTAAAACTGGAAACATGGTTTAGAGGGTTGTTGGGTAAAATATTCGTGTTCTTGACTGAAATTATCTTGTTGGTTTATCATTCTTATTGGAATCCCAATCGGTTACCTCTTATAGTAATATGTTGAAATATAGGACTGTACTCTTGGGAAGAATTTGAGTGCTAGTACCTACTCAGATTTCACACCTCTTATTGGGTCCAATAAATGAATGTTAAGTCTTGAAAGATAAATTGCGATTCAAAATTGATTGCGGGTTGTGTTTGAACTTCACTATTTTATTATCCCGAGTTTAAAAAGGGAAAATTAAGGGTAAGGATTGATGGAACTTCACTGTTTGATGGTAAAGGGTTCTAAGAAAGAAAAATTGTAGCATGTTTTCTTATTACCTTGAGGCTGTTCTTGTTCACTCCTTTGGGAACCTTTGCACAAACTTAGACTGTATGTATAAGAAAAGGTAAAACTGTTAATTAAGTTGAAAGAAATGATTATAGATTGGGATCATATTCTGTTAGGACTCCTTTCCTAATGCAGTTGGGTTAAGTTCATTGGTTCGGAACCTTCTGTTAATTATTCTTATTGGAAAAAGAGAATCAGTACTTAATTAGTCTTCTTATACTTGTCATTTGACTAGAATGAAGTAGAAAGAGATTGATGATTGGTTGGTACAAAGGAAATGCAAACTTGTTGTTTGACTGTTAATCCATCATTCCTTCTTGGATTTCTTTTATGTGAATCTGTTCTGATGAATACCATAAAATGTTGAATGTTAAAGTAGATGTCCTTTAAAGGAAACAGTTTAAGTCATGATATGCACCTATTTTTGCTTTGCGAGATGTTATGTACTTTGGCATAATGGAAATGGTTTCTCTTCTTCTTTACTTTAAAAATTAGATGAAACATCCTACAGAGAATATGCTATAAACACTTCCTGTATCTTATAGTAAAGATGAGTGTTGTATTATATTTTGGTAGGATTGGAAACAATGAGATGTTATGATCTGTTGTTTGGTAAAGATAATTGATAGGATCAATTATACTTTAATTTGTAAAGCGAGATATTATAGAATATATTATGTTCTTCTTTTTGTGAATTATGGTTTATTAATGTTATTCTCTTTATTGTTATTACTTATGCTTAGAGTATGAAATACTAATTGTTCATTAAAGTAGGGTTGTTTTTATTGGAATAATTAGAAGAATGCACTTTGTTTTAAGGCTTAGTGCTTATCATGCTCGGTTCATTAAACCGACCCATCATGCTAGCAATTTTTGTATATGGACTTCATAAGTGATAAAAGAAGGCAAAAACTTATATGATGCATTGGCTGATCTAAGTTTGATTCTTGTGAAGAATTTTGATTCATTCTTAAGTTGTATTGAAAAAGAAATTTTATAATCTTTTGAATGAAAGTTGTTGTCATGCAGTAAGCCTAAAATGCATAAGTTTGTAAATGTATAAGTTTTGAAAATGAATTGAAGGATGAGAATTTACTTGCATGGGTTGTGTAAATTATCTTGTACCTTTGTAAAAGAAATGGAATCCTATCTTGTTGATATTCTTCATGTTATTTATATGTTTAAATGAGTATTCTTGGATAAGTAGGAAAAAGGGAATTAGAGTTATTTCCCTAAATGTGATGCAGCTAAATAAGCTGCAGAATTCAATGCTCTTATCTAAACAATTCATATTATTAAGGTAATGTGTAATGAACTTACAATGAAAACTATGGAATTTGTAAAGGTCATAAAGGGTGTTTTAAACCCTAGAACTTAACCATGAAGAGGAAGACTCTTCCTCTCTTATAAAAATTAAACAAAAAGGAAGATATGATTATAATCATTAGACTTCATTTAATAAAGCCTATTAAGTTACAACCTAGGTGGTTGTTACACTTCCTTGAATGGTTAAGTCACATTAGATGGAACTTATGAGGTTGTTGTCCTTTCTTCTTGGTAGCTTTTTGTTGATCCAAAATTAATGAACATCAAAAGCAATATTAAGTTAAGGAAGTTCTTCAAGGATTAATGGAACCTGATTTGGAAAATAACTTAGGAGAGTTGGATTAGGGTTTGGACAGGGTTGCTGAAATCTGCTTTTAAGTATCTAAATTAATTAAACATTAATAATCTCCTAAGGGTATGTACATCTTGATGAGGTTGTTCTCAGTAGGTCTTTGCCGCAGACACCAACTACGAGGTTGTACCTTTGAGAATATTGGGATCTTCTCAAGAATACATTGTTGTAGTCAACATGTGGCAACACCCTTTTGCATTGATCGTCTAGGTCTACACAATTATGGAATTCAACTTAGTTTTCTCTAGGACTAGGTAGTAGCATAGTTATGATATGAAGTAGCCCTCTAGGACTCAGGTACCTTGGCACACGGGGTTGACCTAGGTTGACCCAAAGTATACTAATATATCATAAGTCTTTGTGAGCCCCTTCTTATCATAACCTACGTTGTTAACTTGAACTAGGGTTAAACCTTGGGCAAGAGGACTGATGAAATTCAAGAAAGGACATTCTAGATAAAAATAGAGTGGGGGTGAAGGATGTATTCGGATTGACAAGTATGCCATCAAGGAATAATTAATACCGATAGTATGTTAGAAATCTTTGGCCAAAGTATCACAAGTCTGCTAATTGCGTTGTCCTATGTCGCATAGTCTAAGGATCGTGATGTAGATAATATTGGTAACCACTATTCAGGTTAGGTTCCTTAGACATATCACTCAATACCTAGAACAGGTAAAAGAACCAAGCATATGTAGTATACGAAAAGTACTCAATACTTAGTGTTAAACATGAATAGATTGGTAGTTCACCGAGTCATGAAAAGAATAAATCAATAGCCTATTGATTCATCACACTGCATATGGTTATACGTTATAAGAATGGGTGTTATGGAATGTGTGTTCTAAATTATGTATTTAGAACAGATAACATTAATAAAAAAATTTCCTTGTTTCTAAAGTCTTAAAATAGGAATGTTACATCTTGGTATCGAGCTAAAGGTTACAACTCTTGGACCTATTGTGTCCATAATCGATAAAAATCGAATTTTCTTGTAATAGAAAATGGTTAGGACAAGAGGAAATGTTGCGAATAATGCTCCACCGAGGAAGGAGTAGCAACAACCTAAAAACTTGATGAAATCCTTGCTTCCCCTGTTGGACACAAGAGATCGTTTGACTGTGCTTGAGCAACAAGTGATGGGTAATGAGGAGGAAGAAGAAGCTGGTAATAACAATCAGCCACCTCCTGAGGACAACCCCAATATGGGTGTTGATAATAACAATACTAATGTACTGTCAGCTAGAAAACAAAAAGGCTAGGTTGGCAGCTGAACTCACCAATGACATAAAAAGGATAAGTCCACCTAAGTTTGATGGCACCACATTAAGTGATGGAGCTAAGAATTGGCTCAGCGAAATGGAGAAGTACTTTGCAATAAGGAACTTCTTAGAAGAAATCAAAGCTATTTGGGGAGCATATCAGATTTCCCATGAAGCATCTTCATGGTGAGATAGCCGTAAGGATGAGCTAAACATTGATGAAACTAACATCACTTGGGATAAATTTAAAAGTTATTTTAGGCAATGATGGCTGCCACAACTTTATTATGATCAGAAAATGACTGAATTTTAGAACTTGGCTCAAGGGAAGTTAACTGTAACTGAGTATTGGGAATGGTTTACAAAACTACTCAAGTATGTACCTCAGTATCAAACTGATGAGAAGTTTAGGATACAGAAATTCATCATGGGATTGAATCCCATTATTGGGGGAGAGGTTGATGTTCACAACCCAACCACTATGGAAGGGGTTGTTGAAAAATCCATAAGGCAAGAACAAAAATTAAAGGCTATTTCTGCTCATAAGGAGGAAGTACGGAAGAAAGTTCCAAACTCTTCTTCAGCTTCTCTTGCACCTAAGAAAGGACCATGGAAAAATTTTGGTAATAAAAGTAAGTTTTCAGCTGATAATAATAAGAAAACAATAATGAATAAGTATCTTTGGAAATACACAGAACAATTTTGCCAAGAGTAATAATAACGGATGGAAGTCCTATGGAGGTCAAAATGATAACTTTAAGGTTGGAAATAATTCTGAGCCTAAAAAGGGACCGGTAGGAGGCTGTTATAACTGTGGCAAAGATCATTATGTGAATCAATGTCCTTTGAAGAAGGATGATCGTAATCAGCAACACAAGATACATGTTGCAGTAGTTGACAAGCAAGTTGAAAAGTAAGTTACACCTATAGAAGTTCCTGGTAAGTTATTCGGCATACCTGTAACTATTCTTTTTGATATGGGAGCTACTGAATGTTTTATTTCTAGTAAACTTGCTTCAAAAATTAAAATAAAAGATGGAAAAATGGATAAATCATGGACTGTACATTATGGTAATAATTTTATTCATACATTTAGTATGTGTCTTTCAGGGTAGTCCTTGACTTACCTAGTTTTTTACAGAAATTGATCTCTATGTAGCACCTTTGGGATCTTATGATATAGTCATAGGTGTAAATTGGTTAGCAGAGCATAAAGCAAAGGTAGACTATTTTGAAAAACATATTAGTTGTTTAGATGATCTATAGAAAACAACAGAGATTCAAGGTGTAAAAAAGAAAATTTTGTTAGGAAATTGTTTGCTATGCAACTTAAAAAGGCAAAAAATAAGGGTTGTACCTTATATGTAGTAAACATTTAAGAATCTATGGAAGAAAACAATGATTTCATGGAATGTTATCCGCTGTTATGGAACTACAAAGTGATGTGTTTTTCGAAGATTTATCGGGGTTACCACCCAAAAGGAGTTTGACTTCATGATTGAAATAAAACTATGTCTTGAACCTATTTCTAAAGCACCTTATCGAATGACTACCATAGAGTTAGAAGAGCTTAAGGCTCGATTGCAAGAAATTTTTTCTAAGGGTTTGATTAGACCAAATGTTTCACCTTGGGGAGCACCAATGATCTTTGTGAAAAAGAAAGATGGAACACTTAGATTGTGCATTAATTATAGGATGTTAAACAAAGCAACAATCAAGAATAGATACCCACTTCCTAGAATTGATGATCTATTTGATCAGATGCATGGAGCATCGGTATATTCTAAGATAGATATTCAATCTAGATATCATCAATTATGAATTAAGGATGAGGACATTCATAAAACAACTTTCAGAACAAGGTATGGACATTATGAATTCACGGTTTTACCCTTTGGATTAACGAATGCACCTGCAACTTTTATGAACTTAATGAATAATATCTTTCAAGAATACTTGGACAAGTTTGTACTTGTATTCTTGGATGACATTCTCATATATTCTAAAATTATTGAGGAGCATCATGAACACTTGAAAATAGTTTTGGAAATTCTGAGAAAGAGACGGTTGTATGGTAAGTTGTCCAAATGTTCTTTCTATGACACTGAAGTTCACTATTTGGGTCATGTTATAAGTAAAGATGGGATTGTTATAGATCCTTCTAAAATTATAGCTATAATTAAGTGGCCTACACCAAATAATGTACATGAAGCTAGAAGCTTCATGGGCCTTGCTGGTTATTATAGAAAATTTGTTAAGGATTTTTCCAAGGTGGCTGCACCAATAACTTCATTGCAGAAAAAGGATAAGAAATTTGTTTGGAATGATAAATGTGAATTTGATTTTAAAAATTTGAAAAGTTAGTTGACTTCAACACCTATTTTAGCTATACCTGATCCTAATGGAGACTTTACGGTTGTAACGGATGCATCTGGGGAAGGTCTTAGAGGTATTTTGTTACAAAATGACCATGTCATAGCTTATGAAAGTAGAAAACTTAAGTTACATGAGTTGAATTATGCTCCACATGATTTAGAGCTTCTTTTCATAGTTCATGCACTTCAAGTTTGAAGGAATTATCTACTTGGTAAACCATTTGAGTTGAAAACTGATCATCTTGGGTTGAAATACATTTTCACTCGGCCAAATTTGAATGCAAGACAACGAAGGTGGCTAGAGTTTTTGTGTCAATATGATTTTGACATAAGTTACATTAAAGGAAAAGAGAATAGAGTGGTTGATGTTCTAAGTCATAGGAAGCACATTTCTACTCTTATAACACTAAGAACATAGTTTAAGGATGAAGTAAAAAGTGTTATGGAATCGACTCTAATTTTCATTAAGTAAAAATAGTGCTTGCTGCAGATCTAAAGGATGAAAGGTATAAAGGTTTTCAATTTGATAATGAGGGAATCTTATGATATGAAAATAGAGTACACATACCTTTTCCTAGTGATTTGAGAAAGAAATTATTAGCAGAGTTTCACAATTCACCTTTTTCTGGACACCCTGGCATTACAAAAATGCTTGCTGATATAAAACAACAATATTTTTGGAAGGGAATGAAAAAAGATGTTATTGATTTTGTGACTCATTGTCTAGAATGTCAACGTGTAAAAGCAGAGGATATGCACCTGCTAGTTTATTGTATCCTCATAGCATACTTTGTAGTACAAATGGTAGGTAATAAGCATGGACTTTGTACAAGGATTGCCTATGTCAAGAAATAAACATGATGTTATTTTGGTAGTAGTTAACAAACTAACAAAAGTAGCTCATTTTACTGCTGAAAATCTAAAGGATGATTCTCCTGTTTTGGCTAAAATATTCGTACACAAAATTTCCAGATTACATGGAGTACCTGAATTAATCATATCCGATAGAGACCCTATAATGACGTCAAGGTTTTGGCAAACGCTTAATGCAACTCTTGGAACTAAACAAAATTTCAATAATGCTTATCATCCAGAAAACAAATGGACAGATGAAAGAGTAAATCAAGTTTTGGAAGATATGTTTAGATGTATTGTATGGATCAAGTAGTATAAGTGGGAGAAGTACCTTCCATTAGTTGAATTTGCATATAATAATACATATCATCCTTATCTTAAGATGGCACCCTTCGAGGTGCTTTATGAAAGGAAATGCGTAACCCCTATTAGTTGGGATAGCATTGAGGATAGAGAGGTAATTGGACTTGAAATACTTATGGAAATGGAACAAAAAGTTAAAATAATTTGTGAATGCTTGAAAGAAGCAAATGAGATAGGAAAAAGAGTTATCTTGACTTAAAGCGGGTTGACAGAAATTTGAACTTGAAGAGAAGGTGTTTCTTCGGGTTAAATCAAAAGAGTTCCATAACTTTTGGCAAGCTGTCACAAGTTATCACCTCGTTATGCAGACCTTTTGAAATAGTTGAAGTAATCAACCCTGTAGCTTATCGTTTAGCACTACCACCTGCTTTGTCACGAATACATGATGTTTTCCATATTTCTTTGCTTAAGAAATATGTTTCAAATTTATCACATGTGTTAAATTGGAATTCCTTGCAGGTTCAAGACCCAAGAATAATCGTGGTTAAACCCATTCGAGTGCTAGAAACTCACCAGTTGCATTTAAGAAATAGATAAATAAGTCAATGTAAGGTCCAGTGGGACTAGTTTAACAAGGAGAGTGCAACTTGGGAAAATCTAGAGGATATGAAAACTACTTTTCCATATCTATTTGAACAGAATTGAATCTGTTGACTGATAAAAAAATTATTATTTTATCTTTTATGACGTTAAGTAAGCTAGTTTTGGGAAGATATTTACTTGAATTGAATACAAATTTATTTAATTATGATTTCTGGAACTATAAGGTTTTGAAATATTTGACTTAGGATAAGAGAAGTGAATGAGTTGACTTTCCTTGATGTAAATTGTTAAAAGAGATCATCATTGGCATGATGATTCTTTTTAGGAGGGAAGTATGTAACACCCTTGACAATTGTTATTTTCCTCCTTTGCATTCAAGTGTTGAAATGTGATTTTCCTTATAAGGATATGTTCTTCTGACTATTGGAAATCATGTTTGATATGGATAAGTCTTTTCTACTCTTAAGATACTTTGATTGAATTGGAATGGCTTCCTGAATCAATTTTTCACTTATGGTAGGTGATTTGCAATCTGGTTTAAGAGTTGTAAACTTATCTATTTATTTGACTCATCCTTGGATCAATTTCAATGATCCAAGGAATGTTTTAAATCTGCTATGTTTTAAAATTTCCCTTGTTTCTAAAGTCTTAAAATAGGAATGTTACAAAGTAAAAGATTCAAAAACACGTGAAAAGTGTTATTCTAGGTTAGAAAATGATAAAATGTGTACAAAATGGCTAAAAAGTATGAAAAATTAGACCGAAGCATCCAATAACACTAAAATGGCAACATGTACAATTAGCATAAGAGAACACTTAAAAAGTGTCCACAAACCCTACAAAAGGAAATGACATAGTTAGTATAATAAAAATAAATAAAAGGAAATTAATTTAATTTGTAACTGAAAATTAAAAAAAAGAAAGTATAAATAAAAATAAATAAATAAAGAAATAAAACCTAACCCTAAAACTATAAAAAAGTATAATATAAACTTAAAAGCCTAATGTAGTGTAAATTTGCTTTGTGTGTGTGTGCAAGTGGGTCAAGCATCTCAGAGAGGGATATGGCTTGACAAGGATGGGTGGGGTAGGGAAGGGCTTGAGGTCTTAGTCTACAAGGAGGGAGGATTTGTTAGTGCAAATCAACAACACCCCTAAATTACCTTGAGATCTCGCAATCGAGAAATGGGTCATTTAGTGTGATTACACAACATGGAATCTTTTCCCCAAGTGTGGGACTTGCAAAAATGGGAAAAGACTCTCCACATTGAAGGTTGGTTCCTCTACTCCTCTGATTAGATGTATGCATGAATTTTGTAGAGGTTTAACTCAAAATTCTACTCTAATTTTGCTAAGGAGACAAGGATAGGAAGAAAAGAAGATAAAACTAAACTGACAAGGTGATACACCAAAGGAGTGGTGAACATATATTTTTTTGGATTGACACAGATTATAAAATGCAACACAAATCATGCACAAATTTCTAAAATTGTAATGAAGGATCAGGATAGAGCAAACAAAACAAGAAAGGATTGAAAATTCATTCGCAGAGCTTACATTATCATTTCCATTTTTAAATACAGCAGACATTACAAAAACAAGGAGGTAAAAAATGTGTTGCAGTAATCCTAAAAAGTTCGATATTCCACAAATTCACTTGCCAGGTGAATGAGGGAGCCTACTGTAACATAAAAAAACATCCAACCCTTTACAAATGAGTCAAATTTGGCTTTTAACAATGAAAACTCGAGTTCGGGAAGGAGAAACACAGAAAATTGAAATCAACGACTCAACCATCGACCGGATCCATAAAAATATCATGGGTACCCTTAAAAGTTCATTCCCCAATATTTTTGACCATGGTAGAGAAGAATGGAAGCCATACTGCATTAAAAATGGTGGTTGAATGTTGGTTATGCTCTTTTCCCCATGCCAAAGGCATTTTTCTCTCATTAAAATCCACCAAAAACAAAATTGAAGATTTCATCATGTAAATGACTTCAATAGCTTTCCAATGACACCAAAATCAAGAAAACCAAGCTCTAGATCGAAAGATATGCCCTCGAATATTTAGGGCAAACTTGGGGCAAACATTAGGTCGGCGGGCCGAAACCTAAAAATTTTCCCCTTTTTGAATTTGGGAAAAATTCCCAAAAAGCTCCATGCCCCGCCACTCCACTACCACGTGGTGCTTCCTCATTCATCCACGGGTTCAAATGGCCATTTTACCTTTTTTGAATTTTAGAAAAAATTCCAAAATTTCTCCATGCCCCATCGCTCCACCGCCTGTAGACACCAAATTTGTGTCTTACGACCCCCTGTGCCCCGCATCTCATTTCGCAACCTAACCTCATCACCTAAACCTTACACAATTATTTATTAATTACCTTATAATTAATAAATCCACATCACCATACCTGCCACCTCATGTCGCCACCTCATCATGACCTAGTCTTAACCCTAAACTAACCTAATTAAGACCTATAACTTGGTCCAATTCCACACCTATGACTAATTACTCCTCATCCGCACCTAAAACCAACTTCATAATGACTTGACCAAGCCCGCTACCAATCCCTTGGAAGAAAAGGAGGAAAGTGGCTATTTTACCAAAAATAGCCCGCTTTGACCTGACCGATACCGGTTCCTACTCGACCGCCGTCGGTTGCGTAACCGCCATCGGTTCCCCGTAAATGACCACTTCCAACCAAAAACAAAGGGGGATTTTTCATTGGATCGAGAAGAAAGAGAAATCATCGAAAGGATCCGGATTTTCTTGGCCGAGCAGAGACAAGTGAAGAAACAGGAAGAGTTTACAGAGAAGGACATCAAGCCCAAGACTGCAACTGAATAACCAGAGCCCAGTAACACTCATCCGAGCATCAGAAGAGGAGATAACTCATCTTGGATTGTCAAATCATCCAACTTGGGTCCTGTCTTCATCATCACAGTCCTGAAACCTGCATCTGCATCAGGGACTAGTGAGTAGTGTTTTATATATGTTTCTAAGCACCATTTTCTTGAACTGTTGATTAATAGTAATCATAAGTTTATTCCTAGATCTACTACCAGCAACATACTGCACTTAACCTTCACCCATACATCCTGATATTTCCCAGAAGGCCATTTTATCACACTTTGAGTCTTCCCTATCCTCCCGTCATTCCCCTAAGCCATCCCCCAATCTTAATAACCCCACAATCACCTTGCAACCCACCTCTATCCAGAAGCACTTAGATTGCTGACCCTCTACCGGTATTGTTTATCCCCTACCGGCGGCGGTTCTCTAACCACGCCGGTCGGTTACCCGGTGCCGGCGTGGTCACCGTGACTTATACCCCAAAACCCTTTTCTCACCTATTTTCCACCTAATAACCCAGATCCAGTCTGGTTTATCCCTATAACTCAACTCCGAACGTACTCAACGACCGAAGAATCGAACAAACAACGTGACACTTTATTATTGATAATTTAGTTTCTATTGCTTTGCAAGCGAGATACCTAAATCGTGATTTTGCAATAGCTTTCTTTGTTATCATTTGTGTTAAATCGTATTAAAAGGGAAATGACCACCTTCGAAAGGAAGTTTTATATTTCTTGGGCCTAAGCAGATCCTCATTTATTGTCTAATTAAAATCTGGTGGTCTTGTATTCTTACTTGCAGTAGTCCTTCCAAGACAAAAAGGAGTTCTTCGCAATCGATCGATCTTTCTCTACGTGACGCGCACACCATCTCAACATTTAACAGGTATTCCTCCTAGCCCTAACCCTTATATCTGTTTCTCAAAGGAATGATAGGATAGAAGTAAGTCTATTTCGCGAGCCGAAACCATTACTGTGTGAAACATTTTTACACGCCGGTGGGACCCATTTCGGGTTTCCGTTTCTCTTGCTTGTTTTCATTTTAGGAAGCATACTTGTTGTTGCTATTTTTGTTATATTTAGTGAAGAATTTATCTTGCTTTCCTAGTTTCGCATTAGTGAAAGTCATCTTTTGCTTCATCGAATATCATTTTCGATTTGGGTTTAAAACACGTACATTACATTCTTGCTTGTTGTTTTCAATTCTAGTGAACATAGACTAAGTAATGAATGTCGTACACGTGGGGGTGATTTCCACAGTATTGACAGGAAATTAATCTTACTTTCACTGCACAACACATACCGAATCACTTCATAATTATCACAACAACTCAAAACATCCCCCCTTTTCTGCGGTATTCCTCCGCCCGATTGAGGTAACCTTATAAGCCAAAACAAACTTGACATTCCCCTAAGTCTTTTGTTTAGGATTGACATCATTCCGTGTCTAAAGGCATAAGCCCACAATAATTAAAATTAACCCTAGGGTTAGTCTCTGGATTTGCGTGTGCATCTTGCTTGTTTTCAGTTCTGTTTTCTCTGTTATACACTGTCTTCTGTGATTACCTTAGAACAATTTGATAAATGCACTGAGCGTTGTTAACAATCAAATCAACAGCTTCTTATATTTTCTTATACCAGTCTTATTACACCGACATCGGTTAACTGACCGACGTCGGCTATAGTCTAACCGACATCGGTTACCAGACCGATATCGGTTACTGTCTTTTACAGTTCCTGACAAACCAGCAACTTACCAATTTCACCATTCTGAGTCTGTTTCTGTTCTTGATAGATTGAAACCCTACTGTGTACTCCTGTCCATGGTTGTTATCACTCGAAAGCAAGCCGCCGCCATGGTTTCACATGCTTGCTCTGTTCCTTTTCTGAATCACCCCCTTCACATTCTGTGGGGAATCCTACGGACACCAGCGAGGTTCCTAAAATTCCTGTGGGAGATAAAGAATTTGCCAAATTTCTGGATGCTAATCCTAGCATTGTACAATACTATTTGTCTCATGCCCTTAACCGTACACCCGATGGTCAACTCCTTGTTGGCATGCCTAACATGATATAGCTGCTCATTTAGCCCCTTCTCCGCTTGATAACTCGCTTTGCCTTCCGCATCCTTAGCCCCGTCGCCTACCTCAGTAGCTTCAGGGGTCCATACGGCACAGATTGGCTTTCCTTTGGTTAATCTTGGGCCCAACATGTCATTACCGCCAACTACTCCTACCTCGTCTCTCTTGCAGACTGTTTTGTTCATGACTTGCTCTCTGCCACCTATCCACACGAGCTTTCCTTCTCAAGCTCCGCCCACCTTTTCATTTCCACACACATATCTGTAACCTCAACAACTTATATAGGACATCCCTATTTGGGTGCCTCAACACATTCATCCCGCATACCTTATCAACATTTAACCCCACCATTGTCTAGAGGTGGCCCTTGGCCCAACTTGCCTCTGTTTACCACAACCACACCATCATCTCATCCAACTTCTGATTTAATTAAACAAATGATGGAAAAAATGCAAAATCTGGAGGCTTCTGTTTCAGGAAGTCGTAGCGCCTTGACATACGAGCAAGTTTGTCGGGAGCCCATCCACCCTTCAGTCCCCCTTCATTCATATCCTCCTCAATGGGAATTACCAAAGTTTACCCGCTTTAACAGTAAGGAGGACCCTCAACAACACTTGTGATCATTTAGACATGCCTGCTATCTGATTGCTCATGACGACGCTTTACTACTCCGCACCTTTCCCATGTCCTTATCAGGACCCGCCTTGGAGTGGTACAGTGCTTTAACCTAGCACTCAATCTTCTCTTTTAACCAGCTAGCCCAATCTTTCTTGGATCATTTCTCCATTAACATTGCCAAGAAAGTATCTATCACCGACCTCTATGCCATCCGACAATTTGAAGACGAATCTATCACAGATTTCGTTGGACGATGGCAGGCCTTATCAACCAACTTACGTATGCCTTGCCTCAGACCGAACTTATCGAACTGTTTACGCGGGCCTGCGCTAAGCACATCTCTCCTACCCTCCAAATTCAAACTTTCCATACATTTGACGAGGCCTTTACTATGGCTCGAAAACTAGAGATTCGAGCCTTAGAGGAAGAGAAATTGCGGTTGCGCAACAAAAACCCCACTTTCGAACCCAAGATTCCACCAACAAACCTAACATCACCAATCCTCACCCATCGACTGCTTCGAAATCAAAAGGGGCCGTGCACGCGGTGATGGTAAAATCCCAACCGCCATCTAATACCCCGCCAAAAACCACCTATAAGTATAAAGCAGAGCCCATCAACTACACTCCCTTGGGAGAAACATATGGTGTGATATTGGAAAAATTGCTCAAAGCAGGAGCCATTACCTTACCTCCGGTTAAACCTCATTCCGGGTTCGATTCCACTCATGCCATACCTTCTTGGTACAAAGAAAATGACTTCTGTAACTTCCACCGCGTGAAGGGACACAGTCATGAGAACTGCAAGATGTTGAAAAACATAGTGCAGGAAATGGTTGATGCGGGGGATATAGCCCTCGATAATCCTAACGCCCCTGCTAACCGAAATTTGAAAATATTCAACAAACCATTCCCGAATCATTCTTCTAAAAGTAATCTAAACCAAGATATCTTAGCCGAGGAGAGTGTTCATGAGATCCATGCAGTCTTCGATTCCCAGCCAAAGACCCCTATCGAACAAATTCTGAATCAAACCTCTTCACTAACGCAGGAAATTGAACCCCCTTCCTCGCCATCGAGACAAACTGAAATCCTTCCGTTCCTTTACCCATCAAGGAATTAACCGCCCAGAGTTCCCTGCTCACAAATGAGCCTTCTTACACCACATCCTTGCAAGACTGTGAGCGGATGTTATCTAATTTATCTATTTCCCAAACGTCTCCTTCTACCATTCTTGCTGTACAAGAGGAAGGCTCGCCACTTCTTTTGTCATCCTTAGATGAGAAACCTCTTGAACCGACATCACCACATTCTTTAAACATGACAGATCCTCTCAAACACGCCCTCCTACCTATTAGTCCTTCATCACCTAAATCTTTTCAGCAACCGGTGGACCTCTTAACGCCCATTGATACAGTGCCTCATATACCCCTTGTATCACACCCACAATGGACCGGAATCACAACCCACCTTTCTTCCATACAAAAGTTCCTATTCACACGTGAGGACTGTCATTCCCCAGAAGATAGACAGGTCCTATGGGAACGTTTGAGTACGCCATATTCTACTCAAATGCAGATGACCAATCCTGATGCCTCTACCATATACCCGAAGTGTTTACAGAAGCTTAAAATGCCTATGTCCTCATCTTCACCCTCCTCATCTCTACCAAATACCTCATCCACTTCTATTAACCTAACCAAATCTTCCCCTATGCTTGGGACCTCACCCATACCTAGTCTAACACATCCACCTAAGCGGCTTGATTTATCTAAAAATAAAGCCATCCATCCCATTAGGAGACAGACTCAATCTCCTCCATCTAGGCCGTTAACACAACTAAAACCCTCGTCGTCACACCTACCTTCCATATTGGGACCCCATCCCTCTACCTTACATCAATATATCATACCTCCTGCATTTTCTTTTAAGCGACCTACGCCTTCTGTACCCATACAGAAATCCAAAGGTATAGCAACACCGTCACCCCGCGTATCCTGTCCACCTATCAACCCTAAACAAATTCCATCATCAAAAGATTTGTTTTCTGTCACTCCTATTTCTCCGTGGTTGTTTTCTGATACCACATCATCTGTGGCCTCATCATCCAACCTAGCTTCTGCGTCAAAGAAGCCACGTTTAGTTAAAACCCATTATCAAAACTCCTTGGCTAAACCACCCCCCATACAAACCAACCACACCACGTCATCACCAGAATCGACCCAGTCAATAGCCTCATTTTCCTCTGACTTTGACCCACTCAAAGGGTCTTACGCCAAAATCCTTGCTATGTTGGTAGAGAATGTGACCATTTCCCTACCCCCACTTAGACCTTATGATCCATCTAAACCTTGACCTATAGGTTACGATGAGTCTAAAATCTATGCTTACCACCGCACACCAGGACATGACGTAGAGGGATGCAAAGTGTTGAAAGCCATACTTCATCCATCACCTCTCTCAGATAGAAAAGTTAAGAAAGACAACTTCCGAAGAGAGAGACCTTTAGCTTCGATTCCCTCTCCTATACCACTGTCCCCGCCTCACCAAGATCTATCATTATTATAGCCCCACCTCTCGAAAACCATGACCTATCCCTACCATATTCCTCCTCTCGTATTCACGAGATCAATATGATTAGTGTTGCTACTCGAGGCGAAAAACAATGGGAAAGCGAAAGAAAACACACCGTGACATCTCTTTCTCCGTCCACCATCCCGATTGCACCACCACCTAAAGTGGTTATTCATGCACCGCATATCCTGTCTCTAATGGCATTGCCCACCGAACTATGATCAAACAGCTTCACCAATCGCTGTAAAAATGACTTTGTATGATCTCATTCGGACTTCGAATCTCATCGACAAGCTCTCGTTGAAATCCTTGAGGAAAGAAGTTTTACCTAATGAAACTTTGCTCGTTACCTCTATTCTAACACCCAATCACGTAGGGGCCACTCCAAATGGCATAAAAATTTTAATGCCTTCCTAGCTTTGCTCAGTCTACATCCCATTTCAACATTAAATATCCAACTTGGAAGGTCCTAGCCTTAGCTTTCGTATCAAAGGTTCTCTTGATCAAGGCTTGGTCTTTCTCCATTGTTTAGGCTACATGCTCTCGATTTCTTGGAGTGCCATCAATTCTACATATCTAACATCCATGGGTTCAAACTCCAACAATTTCAATTGCTTCATGAGTTCCAACATTGGCAACTCAAGTGACATAGATAAGATTTCCTCTCTTCCATAAACAAGTCTAAATGGAGAGTTCTTTGGTGGATCTCTTGGGAGTTATCCTATCAACCCATAAGGCTGATTTAAGTTTAGTGTGCCAAGTCCTCTTATTTTCATCAAGAGTGCTCTTGATGATCTTTAATAGGTTCCTATTATCCAAAATGTGCCCCCTACTCATTTTGTGGCTAACTCCTCTCATTCTTCCCTCTCTTGTGCCTCAGTCACAAAATTTTTCTTTTCAGGCACTCAAAACCTTCTGGAAATGGCACCATTGGATAGAGCTCTTTCTTAGCTTTCCAGAAAGGTAAAGTTTTCCTCCTAACTCATGTATTTTTCAAGTTATGGCTCGGTGGAGTTTTTGTGGGAAATTTTCCCCTAGAAGGCCCGTAGCCAATCAGAACTCTTCACGTGTCCAGGCCAAAAATATCAAAGCGACCTAATTTGGCCCTGTTTTTCCCTAAAACTTCAAATCGCCATATATTTCAATCCAGAGCTCGGTTTTTCATGTTCTTTATATCAATGGAAAGATGGTGAAATTATATACAAGATTCTAGGGTCAATTTTGCATTTTGGTGGAGTTTGGAGAGATAAAATCAAAAAACACTTCTGGCACATGGTCATGAACAGAAATGAATTTTTAACCACCGATTTTAATGAAGAATGGCTCGCATTCTCTCCCAGCATGGTTAAAAATGTCAAGGAATGGGTCTGTTAGGTTGCCCATGCTGTTTTGATGGAATTTTGGTCAATGGTTGAATCCCTTCCATGTTTTCCCACATTTCTCTCTCCTGGGCTCGTCCCTTGCACTGTAAAAGCCAGATTTGGCTCATTTTTCAAAGGGTTGAACATTTTTTGTGTATGGCAAGCTCCCTTTTTCACCTTGGAAGTGATTTAGTGGAATAACAGACCTTTTCTAGAAACTACAACTATATTTTTGCCTTTCAGGTGTTTGAATGCAAGTGATTTTGATGTTAAAATAACAATACAGGCCCTGTGATTAGTTTTTATCCTCTGCTGGTGTTGTTTGCCTAATTTCTAACACTTCATTACAACTATTAGTTTGTGCATGTTGTTTTTGTTGCATTTTATGAACTGTGTCAATTTGTAGAAGTAAAAAATGCTCACCACTCCTTTGGTGCATCACCTATTAGCATTAGTTTTAGTTCTTTCTTTTTGCATTTTCTATCCTTGTCCCTTTGAAATTTAGAGTAGATTTAAGAGTTTAAACCTCTTGCAATTGTGCAAGTAAAATAGCTGATCAGAGGAGTTGAGGAACCAGCCTCTAATCTGGAGATTTCTCTTCCATTTTTGCAAGTCCCACACTTGGGAAGAGGATTCAATGTTGTGTAATCACACTGGATGCCTAAAACATCAATTCAAAACCTTGATTTGCATCCAGGGGTGCTGCTGATTTGCAACAACAATTTTTGGCACACTGGTGGGACCTTAGAGGTCTTCCACTTTATCTTTGACAGGTTGGTGTGTTCCTGTTAAAGATCTAGCCTTTTGGAGGCACTTTCAAAAGCACATCTGGTGACTCCATCTAGTAAACAACTCATTCTCTAAGTTATAGACCTGTTTTCCATTCATTTCCATCCATTCTTCTTTCCATCATTTTCATTCTTTTCCATTCCATGAAGTTGTGCAATCATGACTTCATTTCCATCATGGAATTCACATTTACAACAGCAGTATATCACACCTCCAACATGTTTTACAAATCCTCCAAATCAGCATGTCTACCCATATGAGCAGCAGTGCCAAAGTCAGTTTGGATATGAAGCATGTCAAGCACAAGGGTATGCTGGTTGTGAGGGCAGTCAAGAAGAAAATGCAGATCTGTTGGAACAAATCCAAAATATGGAGGTAAACATGGTGCAATCCAGGGCTCAAGCACAAATGAAAGCATTTAGAATCGGTTGTAGAGCACCTTGTCCATGGGTGGGACATTTTCCAAGGTAGTACAACCCTCAAGAGAAGCTAGACTTCATGATTACAACACTACCATTGCTTGCAAAGTGGACTGAAGGAATAAAGGTGTATGAGAGGAGTATTCAACAACCTTTTCAATAGGTAAGCACACCATCTCATGCCTTTTCTCTCCCTCTTTCCCAATCTATTTTATCTCAGCAGTGTCAAGTTTTAAACTCTCCATCTGTTGTCCCAAGTGTTGAATCCATTTCTCCATTCCCTAGTCTTCCACCCCATCTCAATTCTTCTGTCCTTTTCCCTTCCAAACAGCCATTCCCTCCAAAGAAACAAGAGTTCCTACCTCCTCCACCACCACAAAAAATTGCAAAATCAATTGAGTTACAATCCACTTCTCCTCTTGCATTCCCAAATCCATGTTGGGAGGATAAAAATCAGAATGCCAATCAAGGAAAACAATAGCAGAAAGAAGAGCCAAACAAGGATGAAGAAATTCAAAGTCTGAAGAGTTGGGCTCTTAAATTTGGGATGAAAAAGATCCCCTTGATGGTTAAGCCTTTAGAAAAGGTTGGAGTTGGAAAACAAGTGGTGGTTAGGACTGAATTTGCTGCAGGAAGAGAAGAGCAAAAAGAAGAAGCAGATCAGCAATCAGTTTGCTCAGAAAGTAGTTTCCATGTTAGCATTCTATTTGAAGAGAATGCTGATTCAATTCAAGTTGCACAATCAGCCATGGAGGAAGAAAGCTCTGAAGAAGATCCTACAGTCCCAACTTGTCCTCTAGAGCAGCAGATCGAAGAGTTTGACTTAATGAACTTCATGCTAGAGGAAGAGTTCTATCAAGAACAAGATTGTCTTCAAGTAGTAGAAGAGGGAGAAGCTGCTCCAAATCCAAAAGAAGAGGAGCACATTCTAGTTGTAGAGGAGAAAATTGTAAATCCAAGGGCTTTGAACACAAGGCAGGCTACAGGAGAACCTTCAGTTCTTCTTTCTACTTCATCCCTCTCGTGTTCTAGTGCTGAAGAAAAGTTTGATCTTTCAAACTCAATGTTGGAGGATGAAAGAAACCATGATGATCAAGTTACAGATCAAGAGGAAACTATGGAGGAAGTTGAGCATTTGCATCAGGACAACCATGAGGTAGTGTATCTGTCAGATTTGGAGGATTATTTTGATGAAGAAGAACTGGTTGAGTTTCCACCATTCTCTCTTTCATCTTCCACGTCCCAAATACTTGAGCCTGCTGTCATGAAGGAGAGCATTCATTTGCAGTAGCCTGCATCTTATAACAGCTCTTTGGAACCAAGATTGGAAGATTTTAATCTTTCATGTTCTTCATTGGACGAAGAGAAAGGGCAGAAAAGTCCTACCATTGCTTCCACATCACCCACCCAAGAAGGTCTACAAGAAGACTCCATTTTTGGAGTTGAAAATCAGGGCAATGGGTATACTCAAAGGACCATACCTTGCCCAATCAAGTATCTAGCTTCATTGGAACCAAAGGAGAAGTCACAATCAGTCATGCTTGCTCCTAAGCATGAGGATGAGCTACAAAGAACCAAGGATCAGCTATCATACCTCTCCAATCCAAATCGAACAACTAAAAGAGGTATTGAATTTGCCTTCACCTGATACCTTGATGATTTGGGTGGAAGACCAGCTTCTTGTTGATTTTCCATTCATCCAATCAGCCATGTTCAATGCCAAATCAGTTGCATGGTTTCCAATTTTGAAGAAAGGAAGCTATTTTGCACAACCAGTTGTAGGGTTTGTTTAGCCCACTTTTGCTTCCAGTTAGAGTAGGATATGTAGTTTTTCTTTCACTTAAAGAAGTGATTGTGCACACTCTACATGTTCCATTTTGGAGCATGTATGACCTTTGGTTTTGTACATAGTTTTTATGGTGCTGGTTTTACTCTTGCAGTCCATTTCATTGGGTTTCCAAGTGGCTCCGAGAGGAGGTTTTCAAAGTTCAGATCATTTTGCAGGCTACAACTCATGACTCCATGCCCAATGGATGCTTCAGGCAACTGGTAACTTCATCCAGTAGGCAGATGACCCCTCCGAGTCACAAAAATTATTATCCAAAATGTGTCCCCTACTCATTTTGTGGCTAACTCCTCTCATTCTTCCCTCTCTTGTGCCTTAGTCACAAAATTTTGCTTTTCAGGCACTCAAAACCTTCTGGAAATGACACCATTGGATAGAGCTCTTTCTTAGCTTTCCAGAAAGGTAAAGCTTTCCTCCTAACTCATGTATTTTTCAAGTTATGGCTCAGCAGAGTTTTTGTGGGAAATTTTCCCCTAGAAGGCCCGCAGCCAATCAGAACTCGTCATGTGTCCAGGCCAAAAATATCAAAGCGACCCGATTTGGCCGTGTTTTGCCCTAAAACTTCAAATCACCATATCTTTTGATCCAGAGCTTGGTTTTTCATGTTCTTTATATAAATGGAAAGCTGGTGAAATTATCTACAAGATTCCAGGTCAATTTTGCATTTTGGTGGAGTTTGGAGAGAGAAAATCAAAAAATGCTTCTGGCACATGGTCATGAACAGAAATGATGTTTCAACCACCAATTTTAATGAAGAATGGCTCGCATTCTCTCCCAACATGGTTAAAAATGTCAGGGAATGGGTTTGTCAGGTCACCCATGCTATTTTGATGGCATTTTGGTCAATGGTTGAATCCCTTCCATGTTTTCCTGTGTTTCTCTCTCTTGGGCTCGTCCCTTGCACTGTAAAAGCTAGATTTGGCTCATTTTTCAAAGGGTTGAACATTTTTTGTGTATGACAAGCTCCCTTTTTCACCTTGGAAGTGATTTAGTGGAATAACTGACCTTTTCTAGAAATCAGAATCGTATTTTTGCCTTTGGTGTTTGAATGCAAGTGATTTTGATGTTAAAATAACAATACAAGCCCCGTGATTAGTTTTTATCCTCTGCTTGGTGTTGTTTGCCTAATTTCTAACACGTCATTACATGGGGTTTATCGTTTGTGCATGTTGTTTTTGTTGCATTTTATGAACTCGTGTCAATTTTTAGAAGTAAAAATGCTCACCACTCCTTTGGTGCATCACCTATTAGCATTAGTTTTAGTTCTTTCTTTTTGCATTTTCTATCCTTGCCCCTTTGAAATTTAGAGTAGATTTAGTAGTTTAAACCTCTCGCAATTGTGCAAGTAAAATAGTTGATTAGAGGAGTTGAGGAACCAGCCTCTAATCTAGAGATTTCTCTTCCATTTTTGTAAGTCCCAAACTTGGGAAGAGGATTCAATGTTGTGCAATCACACTTTGGATGCTAGTATGATCAAACTAGAAATCGATCAACATCAGGGGTGTTGCTTGATTTGCAACAACAGTTCTTATTGGTAGACTAGAAACAGCTTGGCCATTACCTCGAGGGTAATAATTTGATGAAGTGGTCAGATAGATCCCATTCCTAACACCTATTTAGTTACCTTTGATCCTATGAATGCCAATGCATTATCTGATATTATAGTGGTAGGTATACCAAATCTTGTTACTATCCCCTCATAGAAGTCTAGAATGCTAGATTCATTTGCCTCTTTGAGTGCCACCACCTCGGTCCATTCGGTGAAGTATTCTCTGTTAGAATCCACTTGTTTCCTTGGCTTGAGTTTGGGTTAATGACTCTAATGAAGTCCAAACCCCATTGCATGAATGAATGAACAATCACTAAACACCTTGGGCCAATAATAATAGCTAGCCTTCATAATCTTGAGGGATGTCACTCTTGGAGAAAAATGACCCCTACCTGATCCACCATGGAACTCTTCTAACATTCTCTTAATTTGATTTATCCCAATGCATCTCAAAGAAAGACTCCATTTATATCCTTTTTGAACAAGACACCATCAACAAGTGCATATGGGATAGCCTGTAATCAAAGTGTCTTCTCTTGGTTTTTTTCATCTCTAGAGGGCATAGGCTTGTTTGTAAGAAGTGCATTATGTCTTGGTGTTTCACCTTTTTCTTAGATTGTTTCTTTAAAGTGTTGAAGAAACAGATAGGGTAACGAGCATAGGAGGAATACCTGTTCAAATTTCGGTCGATGGGTTGTTACGCGCATATGAATTCTAAATCCACAGCTGACCGTGAGAGCTTCCTTTTGGCTAGGAGGAACTACCTATAATGAAAACAAGACCACTAGAAGGAATTAAACAATATGGGCAGTGAACTGCCTAGTGTGAGCTAGATCTGGGAAGTATGATACTTCCTAGATGGCTATCAATCCACTATTTTAAACAAATTAATGTTGTAAACAAAGTAAATCCTATTGTTATTTTAAAATGATTTAGGTATCTCACTTAAAACACAATAAGAAAATAGATCTAATCTAACAAGCTAAGCTAGAATAGAATCCAAAGGTCAAATGATTGGTTCTGGGTTCTGCAAGTCTGATAAAGGTCTCAAGTAGGTCACAGGTGAGTGAGGGTGAGGTAAAATTAGGTGGGTAGGTCTCTGTTTAAGGATGTGTGGGAAAACACAGAGACCGTGTTGGTCAAGGGTGACCAATGGTGGTTAGGTATAACCGGTGCGGTTCTGTGAGATCTAGAAATGTCACATAACAGGGTTTTGGTCTCCTTTGTGATTACACAAAGGATTTTGGTTGGTCGGGATGAGGTATTGGGTGACTGGAAGTAGGATTTTGTGAGGTTTTAATGGGTCTATGGAGGTGAAAATGTTGGAGAAGGTCAATAGGGAGCAAGATAAACAATGGGTGATAAAATAATGATGAAATGAAATAAACCAGAGAAGTATGATGTTATACTTACTTGGATTTCATTCCTGAAGGTCTGTGTGTGAAGGATGGAGGTGCTGATGATGGGTTTGAAGGTTGCAAGTGATCACCAACTGAAGAAAAGCTTCTGCATGGGCTGCATGCACACCTCTTTGCTTGGATAGATCAGATCATGGTTGGGATGGCTGTGCAGGAGAAGATGCTCAATCTCCTTCCTTGGATGTGAGTTTTTGCTAGAATTGTTCTCTCTGAAGATGTGTTATCTCTCTGAGATTTGTTCTTGCTCTGTCAATTTCTTTCTTCCAACTTCCAAGTTTCCAAGTTCCAACCTTGAGAATAAGGTTTTTTTGGGTTAAAAGGGGTAACCGACGGTGGTCCATCTTAACCGGCGATGGTTAGGGGTAACCGACGTCGGTCAAGGTGGGATTTCCTAGGTTTACTAAACTTAGGGAGATCCTCCTGATTTTCTTGGATCTCATGTCATTATCCCATGGATTAGACTCAAAGCCTCTTGTGAGCATGCGGGAATGTGGTTAGAGGGAATGTAGGCATTGATTTTTAGGGTTTGGGTAAGTCTTAGTTAGTTATGGGAACTTGCTAAGAATAGGTCTTAGGTTGAGTTAGCTTGGTGAGGTGTCTAAGTGAACTATATGTGTAGATATTATTTAAATAAGATATTTAAATAATAAATATAGTGAGGATAATGCATTAATTTAATTAAATTAATTAAATTAATATTAGTGGGGTGAAGGGGGTCATGGCTAGGTAAATGTAATAAAGGGTGCTTATATGTCGAGGGACAAAAGGGGAGTGTGACCTAATTTTAGTGTCTACATTTTTCCCCTTTTTGTTATAGCTTGTATTGGTAAGTGATGCTAACAAAAATAAGATGTGGTTGCCCCATGTGAGGGTGAAGGTGATCCCCCTCAAACCAGAACTGACGAGGCAAGTAGGTGAAGCGGTGAGTGGTTTGATAAAAGGTAAATGTGAAGAAAAGGAAAATGGGTAAAGGAAAAAGGTGAAAGGTCTACTCGGGTGATCTAGGTAATGGGTCAGGGTCAAAGGTAGCAATAATCAAATGCACGCACATGTATAAACTGCAGCACACTACCGGGTTGAAGAGCAAGAAAACTCTACATCGTCTAAGGTCGATAGGTTTATCCAAACAAGGTTGAAGTGAATCCGGTATCCAAGGTATAGGATAAGGTCAGGAAACACAACGTAGGTTAGGTGTAGGAATGTTTAGGTATGTTTCAGTACACCAAAGGTAGGGTTAGGATAAATGGTCATGGAAATAGGCTAGGTAAGGTCATTGGGTCAATCAACACAGGTAACAATGCCACAAGGTATAGCAAACACATGAGGTCAAAGGTCACTAGTGATGGTCCAGGTCCAAATATCTAGGTCACGGCATGGGTAAGGCCGAGGTAGGGGTAAAATAATGAGTCCCCAAAGGAGGAAAAATGGAGGTAGAAGTGATGAGGTCAGGAAAGGTAAGCTAATGGGTTGGGTAAAGGTATGGGGTAAAGAGCAAAGGTAAGGGTGGGGTAAAATGGAAAAGTAAGGGAAATGTGTAGGTAAGGGTGACCGATGGTGGTCATGGATAACCGACGTCGGTATAGGAAAACCGGTGATGGTTAGGTAGGGCATGAGACCGATGCGGTCTATCGAGGGAACCGACGTCGGTTAGGTCGGGTTTGGTATAAAAAAAAAAATCCACATTTTATTATTCATTTGTGATTTTGAAGTGAAGAAATGAAAAAAAAAGAGAGAAAAGTGAGAAAAGCATCCAGAGGAAATGGGATAGTGAGCTGGCATAGTGGTGAGTTGATGGTGGTTGGGTTGGTGAGTAGTGGGTCCATGAGATCTTAGTGAGGGATTCGATTGGTTGGAGTGTGTGGGTAGATATTTGGTGATGGCAGAGGTAGAGAGGGATCGGTGGACCACCAAGCATAACAGTGGCTAGATGTGCCACCGAGATGGGTAAAGTGTGATGAGGTAAGCACCTAACTCTTTAATGTTAATTAGATAGAGTAGATGGTGTAATAGTTGTTTATTTTAGGGTTTTGTGGGTGTTTGTATTTTGTGGGTGGGAAAAAAGTTAAATCGGGTATGGGGGAAAAATGGGCAAAAAAAAAAGAGGGGGAGGGGTAGGAAATTGGATAGGTGGGGTGGGTAGGGGTTTTGGGGTAGTGTAGGTCAGTGTAGGTGGGGTAAAAGGGATAGGTGGGAGGGTTTAAAAAAAAGGGGGTTTGGGAAGTCATGGATTTTCCGTGACAGTGACCGGCATCGGTCAAGCTTGGCTAGCATCGGTTGGGTAGAACTGGGATTGGTCACCTAACAGGTGACCGATGCCGTTACGTGAACCATGGTTGGTCAAGTTGAACCGGTATCGGTCACCAAATAGGTGACCGATGCCGGTTTAAGGGTGACCGGAGTCGGTTAGGATGAACCGGCACCGGTCGGGATTTTAGGCAAAAGGGTCAAAAAAATGATGTAGGTTAGGTGGTTGAGATGGGTAAGGTAAAAATAGGGTGGTGGGTAATGATAAGTGATGAATAAGGTCATGGTAAAGGTAGATTAATGTTGTGCTTTGGATTGGATGTAGGGTCGATCGTAGTTACACATGCGAGATAGGGTTCCACCACTATTGGTGACATTGCATGGCCTAGTGAGCCCATTGGAGCTAACACATGGAGGTAGTGGGCTTGAGTGGTATTTGGCACTACCAACATGTTGTTTGGTAGCCTAGTTTGATGGTCATGCTCATCGATAGATGGGACTCCGCAACCAACACGTTCCACCTTCCGATGGGTGAGATGACTATCACCCTGGAGGACATGTTCAGATTCTGAGGTTACCCATATTGGGGGCCCAGGTGTATTCTATCTCCTCCGAGGCCTCAGAGGAGCTGATCGGGACTATATTTGGTGAGGGGGTGGTGGAGTTGAGCTTCCATAGTGCTAGTTTGAGCTATGGTAAGATGTACCTAGCCCATCCGGATGAGACGAGGCTAGTAGTTTTATTGATGGAGGCAGTGTGCTACTATGCACTGCCTGATGTAGAGGGTGGATGCTTTCCCCGATCTGATGGGGGTGCTCCATGATATGATGGTGCATGAGACATGTTTTCCTAGGCACCAACATTCTTGGTGTAGCTTTATAAGAGAGCTGTGGGCGTATGGGTGGTACGCAGGTTTAGCCTGTGTTGTACATTTATACTACACTGTTGGGCCTATGAGCACATAGTCTATGTTTGACCTATAGGGATGCCCTGAGAAGATGCATTCCCCCACCGAGATGTGTGTGGTTGGGATAGGAGATGGGTGTTAGTTGTAGGAGAGCGGAGGTCGAGATAGGCCGACATATGATGTGGCCCATTTTTGGTAGTTGTTGGAGGGGTTATCCGGAGTGGACATTATCTGGAGGCCATATGTGGGATTCCCCTCATATAGGCACATGCATGAGGAGCTAGCTGAGCTCTAGCTAGAGAGGTGGATACAGGGTCACCGTGTCGGGGAGGATGAGATGATCCGGTCGACAGGGTCCGATGGTAGTTTGGGCTTGTACAAGATATTCCTCCACCCTTCCCATAGTATCGAGAGAGATGACATGGAGAGGCCTCTACCTCTACCATAGCCTACAATGCCTACAGAGAGGAGGAGCAGCTAGTGGATCAGTGGATTGATGATGTCTGGATGCATAGATAGGTATAGGTAGTGGTGGGTGGCTCAGTTATGAGCCATACCACCTAGACCAGGGGCAGCCAGATTTAGCTACCATGTGACAGTGTAGAGAGACACCCTATAGGGGTAGGTAGTGACATTGATCATGTAGATAGGTATACTCTACAGACATAGCTGGAGGGGTCAGAGGTAGAGGTAGCAGAGCTATGAGTACAGGTGGCCAGTCTGCAGGCCCAGATGGCAGAGGGAGAGGGTGGAGGAGATGGAGGAGATGGAGACAGAGATGGTTAGGTGGCAGCCTTACAGGCTTAGGTGGTAGGATTACAGGCCATTTGGCCATAGCCAGGCACAGATTGGGGTCTTACAGGCCCAGATATAGGCACATAGGGATAGGGGCACCACCACAGGCATAGGGAGGGGGCACCACCACAGCAGGGTGGTCCCTAGTTCACAGTGCAGTAGGTAGGTAGATACAGGGGCCGAGACCTATGGGACCACCACAGACCATGCCTATATCTAGGTTATGGGATGCCCTAGGTGAGGCGTGATACTATCAAGACCAGCTCATGGTAGTGGGATAGACTTCCTCTCTTATGGAGAGTACAGGCACATAGGCATCTAGTGAGAGGATGAGATCCCACACACATAGTGTGGAGAGCACAGAGGAGGGTAGTGAGCTCCGAGGCCCGATCAAGGAGAGGCCACCAGTGCATGGTGAGTGACCTGAGGTAGAGCTAGGTGATGTGTGTATAGGGCTAGAGGACATAGGAGGCCGAGGGTGTAGGTGACATGAGAGATGGAGGACATCGGTGAGATGTCTGATATGTGGCCACCCGATTTTTGATGTATATTAGTGATTATTTTTTATATATATGCCGAGCCTGCGTGCCGAAGATAGTTGTATTTTTTATCACATACCGGCCTATGTGCCAAAGATAGTGAGGATGTATGAGTGATTTTGTTGTATATTGTGAGCATATACCACCTGCGTGCTGAAGATTTTTTTGTATTGATTCATTCATTCTTTGTGTATATATGAGACCGGCCTATGCGTGTCGATGACATTTTGTATTGTATATCGGCCTGCGTGCCAACATTTTTGAGATGATGGCCATGATGAGATAGACATGTATTTTGAGATACACATTTATTGATTTATATGATGAGATTCATGGTATTTTGTGATGTGTTAATATGTTTATGAGATATTGGTTTTATGGCTTGTGTTAGATGAGATATGGATTTGTTATTTTGATATGGATTGAAATTAGGTGAGTTAGGCATGATGGAGTTAGGGCATAGGCATGGATCGAGTCAGGTTAGTTAGGCATGGATCGAGTCAGGTTATAGGCATGGATGAGTCAGGTTATAGGCATGGATTGAGTTAGGTTATAGGCATGGATTGAGTTAGGTTATAGGCATGGATGAGTTAGGTTATAGGCATGGATTGAGTTAGGTTATAGGCATGGATGAGTTAGGTTATAGGCATGGATTGAGTTAGGTTATGATTGATTATATGAGTTAGGTTATAGGCATGGATGAGTGATTTATATGATTCATTATGAATGATGATACTATGGGTCATATGTGAAATGTTGTATAATCTATGCATAGTGATGATAGAGAGATGGTAGGTGTAATAAATGTATAAAATGGTAAGCAACTTGTTATGTATGTGGCTTAATTTCCAATTTTGTTAGAAAAGGGGAACTAAGTGAAATGTGGGGTAAATGGTGAGTTAGGCATGGTTGATGAATTGTTTAGGGTAGAGAATGGCCGAGCTAACCTCCAAGGGCCCCATGCCCTCGGAGTGTTGCCTACATAGTCCCGGTGAAAAGGGACCTCAGGCCGATGTAGTTCTCCCATGAGCTAGGGAAGAATATGAGAATGAGTTGGTAGGTTTTTGGGCATGTTGTGGGTTTAGGTTTAATAGGTGTGGGTAGATTATAGGTAAAATGATGTAGGTGAAGGTGATTATGGTGAAAGGGAGGATTACCCCAAAGGTAAGTGTCGAGGACCAAGTCCTGTATAAGGTAATCAAAATGTAAACAAAGATGGTTAAAAGATAAGAGGGGGCAATAAAGCCACCTGATTGGGTAGGATCATACCGAGTAGATCATACCTTGAAGGGGGTGATGAACACAAGACTCAAAAGGCATTGCACGATTAACTGTTCTATGGTGAAAGTAGTCACAGGATCACCAAATGTGAAATTCCAAGATGTCCCTTGAGGAAATTTAGGAAATGAGAGTGGAAATGGTAAGGTGGGTGAAAGGTAGTTAATTGTATATGTTTTGAGTGACAGGTCTTTTGGGCAAGAGGTCCGAGGTCACAATGGGCAAGTCCATGACTAAAAAGTTTTTTTGTTTTGATAGAATGATTGATGTGGGAAGTCTATATGGGATAAATAATATGGTACTCCTTGAGGTCTTCGTGAAGCTGATCGATGGGAAGCTTTGGTTTCTCTCTTTTTTTTTTGAAAGCTTCACATAGCTGTCCTTCGAGGGAGTAGTCTATTTATAGTAGCAATTTGGTCGAGAGGAAGATGTCCTTTTGAGGGAGTCATTTTTTATTAGAAGTTTGACTCAAGGAGTTTGGTCCCATTGGAGGTCTTTGAAATCATGGACAAGACCAAGGTGAAGGATAGGACTCTTGTTCAAAAGGCAAGGTGGAATGACCATGGGATCTCATCTAAAGTAGATGAAAAGTATCCATGAGAATCATGCTATGTGTAGTGCCATGGTACACATATTCAAGAGAAGATAACAAGTGATGGGTACTCACATGATTCTTGTTTAATCGTTAGGGAGGTGTATGGAGTGGATAGCACTCAAGGGATGAGCTGTAAAGAGACAAAGGGTGAGGTAGGACAATGAGTCAACAATAGAATGGTTGAAGATGTAATGCGTTAAGGGGCTCAGGTTGGGTTTACCCTCAAGTGAGGACAAATGATAGGCACCCGATCCATAGGTATGAGTTATGATGTATGGTCCAAGCCAATTAGGAGTGAATTTTCCCGTTTACTTTTTTCTACTTTGGTTACGTGTTGATTTTCTTTCAA
Source organism: Taxus wallichiana var. yunnanensis (assembly GCA_018340775.1). Classification (NCBI taxonomy): domain Eukaryota; kingdom Viridiplantae; phylum Streptophyta; class Pinopsida; order Cupressales; family Taxaceae; genus Taxus; species Taxus wallichiana. Next base: position 781,609,508 of record CM031239.1, on the reverse strand, counting down.
GACAAGGTCACCGACTTGGAAGGTTCATTCATGAACATGTTTTTCATAAGCACATTTGATACATTGTTGGTAAACTTGAAGGTGATCCAGAGTGTTAAGATGATGTTCATCTAATAACTCTAGTTGTGCTAAGTGGTCTTGATGAAATTCATCATCAGTAAGCATGTCATGGAGAGAAATGGAGTGAGGGGATCTGGACTTTGAGAGGTAGAACAACCTCTATACCGTAGACCAAAGTGAAAAGGGTGTGGCCATAGTGGAAGTGTGAATACTAGTGCGGTATGCCCATAGGGAAAAAGGAATGTGTGTATGCCAATCCTTCCCAGTATCGTCAACCACTTTCATGAGAATTTTGTTGAGGGTTTTGTTAGTGGATTTGGCTTGGCCATTGGTTTGTGGGTAATAAGGTGATGAGAAACTAAGTTGAATGCCAAAGGCATCAAATTTTTTGCAGTGTTTTGTTTTTGAATTGTTTTCCATTATCAAGTGATGAGGTGATGAGGGACACCAAAGTGAAAATGATGTGATGGTTAATGAACTCACATATTTTCTTGGCTTTCATGGAGATGAGTGGTATGGCTTCCACCCATTTTGTGTAGTATTCGGTAGTAGTTATGATCCATTGATGGCGTTGGGAAGAATGAGGATTGATTTCTCTCGACAAGATCCAAACCCCATTGAGAGAAGGGCCAAAGGTCACGAGTGACCTGTAAGGCATGACTGGGTGTATGATGAAGGTTGGAATGTTGTTGACATTTCACACAATGTTTGACATAGTCACAACAATCATGGTTAAGGGTTCGGCCAGTAATAGCCTAGGTGAAGAATACGCTTAGCAACAAAGCAAGGCCACTAAAGTGACCTCCACATATGCCATCATGAACCTCCTTAATGGTATAAGGAATTTCAGAACTTGTGAGGCATCGTAAGAGAATACCATCAAAGCCACACTTATAGAGGAGTCCCCCTAGGATAATGAAATGGGAGACCTTTTTAAGGAAGGCGTGTTGTCCATTATGGGTGAGATCAGGAGGTAAGATGGAGAGGAAAGGTAGTCGGAGTATTGTTTATACCAAAGGTCACTCGGGTCAGGGGTGTCATTTTGATTGAGTAAACATCATGAGGTAAATAAGAAGGTGAATGGAGGCATTATATATGGTGACAAATATTTTGGAATCGGTAGGGAAGTGGGTATTTGGGAAGCTAAGAAGGCCATGGTATCTGCAAATTTGTTGGTTGAACGTGGGATGGTTTGAAGGGTGTAACGATCAAAGGTGGTCAAAAGTATGTCTACATGATGTTTATACTTTTGAAGTATCTCATTATGACATTGGTACATACCATTGACTTGGTTTATGACCAATTGTGAATCACCAAAGATGTGGATTGATTTGACATCTAGGGCATAGGTGGCTGGAGACCTAGTATGAGTGCTTCGTACTGGCAATATTGTTGGTGCATTCAAAGTCTAGTTTGAAAGACAAAGGCATGGGTTCTCCATCTAGAGGAATGAGGATAACACCAGCCCCACCCCCACGCTGACACTTGGAACCATGAAGAACAATGTCATTTGGTAAGGGGTTTGTCCAGGGAAAGGGTAGCAATGGATTCATCGGGAAAGTCAAAATTAGAGGGTTGGTCCCCGGAAATAGGTGCATCAGCCAGTTGGTTGGTGATAGCCTGGCCCTTAATGGACTTTTGGTGAATGAATTCAAGGTCAAGATCAGCTAAAAGCATAAGCCATCATGTGATGCTGATTTTGATAAGGTTTGGCATACATGAAGTGTAAAGGATCGGTGTTGGTCACAACATAGGTTTTGTGGTTGAGTAGGTAATGGCGGAGTTTGGTGGCAATGAAAACTAAGGCTAAGCAAAGCTTTTCTGGATGGTTGTATCGGGTTTCATAGTCCAAAAAAGAGTGGCTTATGTAATAAACCACCTTGCTCCCTGTGTTGTTCATCGCGATGAGTGAGCATGGCTCCCAAGGAATGATCGTAGTAGCTGATATGTATAGGTAAAAAGGTTGATCGTCTTTAGGTGGAATGAGTATGGGTGGTTGGAGAAGGTATTGTTTTAGGGCCTCAAAAGCTTTGTGATAGTCATCATCCCATTTAAAGGAGACATCCTTCCTAAGTAGATGATGAAATGGTTGACACCGATCAGATAATTGTGAAATGAAATGGTGAATGGACTACAATTTACCTTGTAGGCTATGGAGTTGTTTAAGGTTAGTGGGTGGAGGCATTTCCAGAATGGCCTTGACTTTAGTAGGGTCAACTTCTATACCATGGAGGGAAACAATAAATCCCAGAGAGTTTTCTGAGAGAACCGTGAAGATGCACTTTTTAGGTTGAAGGTGGATGTAATATTTAATGAGGTGGTCAAAGATGGTTTTGAGGATGGTGAGGTGCTCGAGTGACATTTAGATTTGGCCAAGAGATCATCCACGTAATCTTCAATATGTGATGCATGATATCATGGAAGATGTAAGTCATAAGCACGCTGATATGTAGCACCAACATTTTTAAGGCCAAAAGGCATGACTCGATAGAAAAAGGTTCCCAAGGGGTAATGAATGCGGTCTTGTGTTGATCTCGGGGCAAGAAAAATTTGGTTATAACCCGAGAAACCATCCATGAGTGAGAGCATCTCATGACCAGCGGTGAGGTCAACCAGTTGATCAATACCAGGCAAGGGAAAGTCATCTTTCGGGTAGGGTGAGGTTGAGGTCACGGAAGTCCATGCAAATGTGGAGTCCCCCTGTTGCTTTAGTAATAGGGACAATGTTAGAAATCCAATGAGGATAATCAATGGGTAAGATGAAGGAAATGGAAAGAAGGTGTTGAAGTTCTTCTTTGATGAGAAGAGCAATGTGAGGGTGCATTTTCCTCAGCTTTTGTTTGATAGGTTTGGCATCGGGAATGGTTATGATATTGTGGACCACTATGGTGGGGTCAATACCGGGCATGTCTGCGTAAGACCAAGCAAAAGCATGGTTATGATCTCGGAGAAAAGAAGTGATGGCTTCTATTCAACAACATCTAAAGATTGTCTGATCTTTAGGATGTGTGGGTCATCTGAGTATGAATGTTGATCTCGATAGTTGATTCATTCAACATGGTTTGTGTCTCAGAGGGTAATGACCGATGAATATATGAGTCTTCTACACCAAGGTAGGTGAGTATGGATTCATCATCCTGACATTGAATGATGTTAATGGTAGGTGTGTCATCATCGATCATCTCAGGATATAGGAATGGGAGAGTGGAAGGGGCCTCACCTTCACGTTGATAAGTCAAAGGCCCCAAGGAAATGGTGTTTATGAAAAAAAAAAAAGTTAGGAGGGATAGATTCAGGATCCATCGACTCCGTGGTGAGGGTGGTGATGAAGGTGGAGAAGGGCTAGGGTCTTCAATGAGTTCAATGTGGGCCTGTTTGGTAGGAGGTTTGGGGAAGCCGATACCACTATGGTCATTATGTTTATGGGTGGTACATGGAATAATGGTATGGTGGCCTTGCTCATAAAAGCCAAAACCAAAACCCTTCCACACACAGTGGTGTAGGAAGGTGTGGTGAAATGGTGATTGGTAAGTGATTGGAAGTCAGTGGAAAATGGGTGGGGTTGTGATGGTGGTTTAAGTGTGTAAGTGGTAGTATCAAGTCCCCCATAGGTGAGACTAGTACGAAGATGAGGAGGACCATAAAGGAGGTGTTCTCCTATATGGTGATCATAGTGAGGGTGTTGGTGAAGGCTTCCATACTCGTGCGGAGTAAGGAATGTGTTGACACTATATAGGTGGTACTCCCCAGAGTGAGGCGTTGAAAAACACCTTCCAAGGGATCAGTGGTTGGTATGTAGGTAGCTGGTATGGATGATGTGTGGAGGTGATGTGGAGGTGGAGTTAATGGATTGGGAAGCTAATGGGTCAGCCATGGAGGTTATAGTAGTGGTAGGAATAGAGGAGGTATGTGTGGTGAAAATAGTGGTTGTATTGGTAGGTGGAGGTGTAGGTGAAGTGGTAGTGGTTGCGAGAGGTAGATGGCTTGATAGGTATGAGCACATCATTGGGTGGTAAAGCATGTTGCATGTTTTGAAAGGTGATGGGTCAGCTGGAATGGTATAAGTGTGTCCTTTGTGTTCAAACTTTACACAACGATGCAAAGTGGAAGGAACGCAACCCATGACATGGATCCAGGGTCTACCAAGCAACAAGTTATATTGGAATCCCCCTCCAAAACATAAAACAATTCTAGAATAGTGTGGGGGCCCATGCGAATGTGAAGGATGACAAGTGCCTAGTGTGGAGGTGATAGCATCATTGAATGAATGCAACATGACCGGATGTTTATGCATGTAATTTTAGGTATGCGCATTTGAGAAAATGCATGGGATGAAATGATGTTAATGCTAGTGCCTCCATCAATCATCACATGGCATACCCGTATGTCATCAATGTGGACAAGAGATGAAGAGGGTTGGGTCCGGGTCATCATTTTGGTGTGGTGTGATCTCCTCCTCTGAGAAGCTAAGGGAGGCCACTTGGTGAACAAGGTGAGGTGAGGATGAAGGTGGTAATTTGGTGAGAGAGGCTACATGATGGGGTGTGATAATGGAGGCTACGGGTGTAGGGTCATTGGGTAAAACCTCAATAGATTGAAGAACCTCCATGAGGGCTTGATGATGGGATTCGAGGTTTGGATGAGGTCGTATAAGGACATTTTGAGGGGAGATTGGTGTAGTTGTTTGAGCATGGTGTGATGTGTGATGCCATTAGAAATGGGGTATGTGGGGCCATGGATAGTTATTTTAGGTATGGGTGTAGATGGTATGTTGGGTATAGGATTGGTTGGTGGGTCAGCTGCCTTTTCTTTTCCCTTCTGCATGCATGTGTAGTGATGTGTACCATGTTGATTTGAGGGAAGTTGGAAAATGGAGAAGGTGTAGGGTGAGTGGTATAATGACATGAAGGGAAAAAACCTACTGGAGGAGAAAATCCCTGTGAGGTAGTTGGGGGCACAATGACATTTGGGTGGTGGCGTGGCAAGTTCTCTGATGTGAACCATGTTAATTTCAAATTTTGTGTGTGGCTCTAGGAGCTGTGAGGGTGGAGGTTGTGGTTGTTGAGTGGGAAGTGTGGGAATGGGTGTGGTGAAGCAGGATCCTCATCAAGAAGGTCATCGTCATCAAAGTTGGTTTAGTGGACACAATTGGATAAGGATGGTTTTCAAGGCCTTGTAGTTCTCCACATCATGCCCTAGCACATGATGGTATGCAAATTTTAGTATCATCAAACCCTTTTGGCTTGGGTTTGAGGGGGTAAGGTCGGAGTGGTGGTAATGTGATAACAGAAGTCTCGAGGAGGTTGGTTAAAATTTTGGCATAGGACCCTGCTAGTGGATCACAATGGGAAGTGAATGTGGGTTTGGGTGTAGGTGTGGTTGGTTGTCGGGAATTTTTTTGGAAGAGTAGGAATGGGTCGAGCTATGGGTTTAGGTGCCGGTGTGGTTTGAGGTATCGGTCGGGTTTGTTTGGGTAGGGGTATAGTAGATGGATGGGTAGGAGGGTGTGGGGTTGTTTTGACTACCTTGTTGTGGGGTAGTGGGGTTTTTTTTTGGGTTGCACCTTCTTGGGTAAAGGTGATGTGGGTGTATGAGGTCTAGAAGGAAAAGTAGATGGAGGAAGAGGGTGAGTTACCCACCCATGGGGATAATGGGGGTGCTATGAAGGTAGATGATGTGGGTCGTACTTGGGGTGTGAGGGACAATGACTGAAGTGTAGTGGGTAGTGAAGCAATAGCTGAAGGTATTGGAGGTATTGGTGGTAAAGAGACTGCAGGTGCGGGTATAAGTCATGTTGTGTGCCTAGGTAGGTTAGAGGTATGTGAGGAAGGAATGGGTTGTTGTGTTATTGGTTTATGGATGGGTGAAGGGTGCTTGACCATGTTGGGATAGCTGAGGTCTTAAGGTAGATGGGACAAGTGTGGGTGTGATTGGTGTGGTATGGGGTATGAGGTCGATGAGTTTGTTTCTTTGGTTTGGGTGTCGGAGTAGGTGTGGTTTGACGTTGGAGGATGTAGCTAAATCTAGTTTAATAGGTGGATGAGTAAGGCTGGTGGTTGGGTGACCCCTAAAGTGGTAATAGGTTTAGTGGAGGTAAATGTTGTGGGTATGGGTTTGGGTTTAGGTATAGGTCGGGTTATGGGTAAGGGTGTGGTGTGAGTGCTAATGGGTATCGTGGAAGGGGTTGTGATAATAGTAGTTGTATTTGGTTTGATGGGTGGAAATGTGTTTGGGTAGATAGTGGAGGTGTCATCGAGGGATCTCTGCATCTGTGTTGAGACAGGGAGTAAGAGGCGCCCCCATAATAAAGCCCTATCCACATAATCTAAGTGATCGGCCAAAATGTGAGAATGACACGTCTGTGGGTGGAGTTGGTGAGGACCTAATGGGAATCCCGTAAAATGCATCTTAGAGATGGGGAATTGGAAGCTTTAGCTTCAACTTCCGTGGGTAAGAGAGCTGAAAGTAGGTCTATTGGATGTTGGGTAGCTGATGGAGAATGCTCATGCCAAGAGGAAAAGGTATCTCCACTGGGTCTATGATGGGTGGAAGAGATGATGGGAGCTCCTCTATAAGTGGAGGAATGGATAGGTGCTCCTGTGGAGGAGGTAATGGGTGGAGGAGGTAATGGGTGCTCCTCTATGGGTGGAGGAGGTAATGGGTGCTCCTCTATGGGTGGAGGAGGTATGGTAGGTAAAGGTTCTCTAAGTGGAGAAGCTAGGGGTGAGATGGTCTCAATGTTAGTGGAAGACCCCTCCGTAGGTGATGAAGGAGATGAAAGGTGTTCCTCTATTGGTGAAGGAATGGTGGAGGTTGGTTCCAGATGTGGAAGGAGGATTTGGGCTAGGATTTCCTCTATGGAAGGGATGTGAGGTAATTGAGAGGTGACAGGTACCTCGTTAAAGATTGTGTGAACCTCACGGGTATGGGTATCGTGAGTGGATGTCTCACCGGTTTGATTGGATGAAGGGGCATGATTGGGAAATGGTTTTTTGAAGATTTGTAGATTTTGGTTGGGGGTGGCATTGGGATTATCCATAGTTAACTCACCTTTCTCAAGCATTTCTTGGACAATATTCTTGAAAGTGATGTAGTTTCCATCACTATGACCCTTCACTCGGTGATAGTTATAGAAATCATGCTCTTTATACCATGCGGGCATGGGGTGAGCAAGGTCAAAACTAGTGTGTGGTTTTATGGGTGGAAGGGTGATGGCTCTCAGCTTTGATAAGATTTTCTAAGAAGATAAGAGTAAGGTTCCCCAATTGGGGTATATTTTCATTGCTCTTGTCTGAATCAAAAATCCTGGACAGGTGATAGATTAGATGAGGGTGTAGCCTGATTGGATGGATGAGTTGGGCCGGCCTTGAGTACCACTGCGTTAGTGGTACCCTTAGCCTTTGAATAATTGGTTGGTGGTTTGGAAGAAGAAGAGGTTTCATTTGACTTGAATGCCGAATTCTTATTTCGTAATTGGATTTTCTTCTCTTCGATGGCCGAATCTCTAACTTTGTGCCATAGTGAATGCCTCATCGAATGTTTGGAAAGTTTGGACTTGTAAGGTCGGGGAGATATGTCTAGTGCAAGCTCGTGTGAAGAGCTCGATGAGTTTAGTTTGTGGTAGTTGGAAGGTAAGTTGATTGATCAAGCTATGTGCCAATGAGTGACAAAAAATCTATGATAGATTCATCCTCATACTGACGTGTGGAATATAGATCGGTCATGGTAACCTTCTTGGTGATATTGATAGAGAAATGATCCAAGAAAGCTTGGGCTACCTGATTGAATGAAAATATAGAGTGTTTGGGTAACCCACTATACCAATCTAATGCAGGTCTAGTGAGGGACATGGGAAAAGTTCTCAAAAGCAAGGCATCATCATGAGTGATCAGATAACACCCATGTTTGAATGAGCAGCAAATGTTGTTGTGGGTCTTCCTTACTATTGAAGTGGTTGAATTTAGGCATTTCCCAATGCACAGGGTATGAATGGATAGGAATGGATGGGTGAATAGGCTCATTGCAAATCTCATCATAGGTGAGAGTGTTGTGAGAGCAGAAACCGATGCCTCCAGTGTCTGCATCTTGTCCAACATCAATTTAATTAGGTCATTGGTGGGTTGTGATGATTGGATGCCTCCTATAGTGTGAGGAGGTTGGTTTTGGGCATATAATGGGGGTGGCATTCTAGTGTATGGGGCTGCCATGTAAGGTGGTGGAGAAGAAGGAAATGAAATAGGGGGTACATACCCGGAATGAATAATAGATGAAACATGTGGTTGTTGGTAGTATGTATATGGGGGTGGAAGGGTCGTGGTAACCCTAGTGGCAATAGGGGCTAATGATTGTGGAATGGAAAGAACCACGTTCTGAAATGGGGTAGGAGTCACCGACACTGGAGGTGGGAATGTAGCTACAGGTATGTGTGAGACATTAGGGGTGGATGAGGTTGTGTTTGGGGTAGTCATCGAGGGTATGGTGGATGTAATGGGTGCCACAGAGATAACAGATGTGGCAGTCATATCATGGCGGGTATAGAACCTAACTGTGAAATGACTATGGGGGTAAGGTGGATGTGGGTAGCATGGAGCCAGATGGGGCTGATGTGGAAGTGGGTGTGAGAGTCGGGGGGATAGATATGGGCATGCCATATATCAACTGACCCGAGGCATCTCGAGTGGATGAGTGGGAGAGGTAAAACTACAAGGCGACAGGGTTCTGGTCAAGGAGTCATGTGAACTCCTCATCTCTCGAGTAGTGATAGTAGTAGGTTGGATGGGATCCATGGCTGGTGATAAAATAGAAGGTGGTGAAGGACTAGGTGGGAGTGGTTGGAAACTGGCATGGAACATGAGGGTTTGCTTGTCTTTGGGTCAGCACCATGTGAACCAGTATTGATCAGGTAGGGCTGCTTCTCTGTAAATGATATAGAGAGAACAGTAGAACAAGTGAATCTAGTGATAAAAAATGGATGAAGTAACAAATGGTGGGTGGAATGTGAAATAGGCTAACCGATGCCGGTTAGGGAAAACTAACGTCGGTCAGTCAGGGGTAACCATTGCCGGTCACTATAGAAAATGGACAATGAGTAAAAAAGTGAGGCAGAAGGAAAAATATGACAAGTATGCCAAATCTGGGGATGTGTAAAACATCAATGGGAAAAAATGACAGTGACAGAGACTATGGAAAGTGGAAGAAAGTGAAGTGAAAATGTCCTTTTGAGTAGGTTAGCAAAAGGACCTGGAACCGAACGTCGGTTGGGTATAACCGATGCATGGATCGATGAGGTAACCAATGATGCAGTTATTGTGAAATTGAAATAGTGATGAAAGAAAGTGGTTGTGAATTAAAATATGATGTAGAATCAGACCCAGAATTCTAGAAATGATGATGATATGGCCCAGGCACACTCAGGTGAAGCTAGAATACACCAGCTATGATGAGGAGCATGCAAGGATGAACAAAAAAAAGTGATGAACGTGATCTTTCACCTCAAAACACAAGCCAAGTAGAAACACTAAGAAAATGTGATCCTAGGAGTGCCCTTTCTATTATGTTTGTTTAGCTTATGCTATTTAGGGACTGACACATGAATTGTGAAATAGAGTTTTTGGTGAGGATGGCTTCCTACAAAGAAGGAGATCTAAAGGTGAGGTTTTAGGTATGTTATGGTGGGGGGCGGGCTTCGCTTGAAGTATGACTCGATAGAGCAAGTGAGCTAGGTGCCCATTGTGTCATGATTGTGTGATCACCTACAACTTCTTCTAGGTAAGATGTTGTTTAAGAATGTATGTATTTTGAATTTTTGTGTGGTTTGGTAAGACTCGAGAGAAAGAGAAAAGGATAGAAGTGCTTTTCTATGATTTGTTTGTCAACCATCAGTTGGTCATGACCTCCAACATATAGGTTGCCCTCAATTAATGTGAGCTAATGCAATAAATAGAATGGAATGCAATTGTTTTTAAACCCAAATGAAAATGTGAAATTGGATGACACAATAAGATGAAGAGGAAGAGGGATGCTCTTTCACTATAATGCAGAAAACATGAAGAAATGATTCTTTTTAATTACACCAAAAGAAAAGTTTCCTTTAGAGAAAATAGAAAGAAGAGTGGATTACCAAGGGAAGAAAATTAGTGTGTATGCTTTTTAGAAGGAAACAAACACACAATTTTTTCCTAGGAATGAATGAAATGCAAGGAACCCGGATGGGTCCCACTGGGTGTGCCAAAATGTTTCACCTTTTTCTTAGATTGTTTCTTTGAAGTGTTGATGAAATAGATAGGGTAATGGTGTAGGAGGAATACTGTTCAAATGTCGGTTGATGGGTTGTTGCGTGCGTATGACTTCGAATCCACAACTGATCGTGAGAGCTTCCTTTTGGCTAGGAGGAACTACCTATAATGAAAACAAGACCACCAGAAGGAATTAAACAATATGGGCAGTGAACTACCTAGCGTGAGCTAGATCCAAGAAGTATGATACTTCCTAGATGGTTGTCAGTCCATTATTTTAAACAAATTAATGTTGTAAACAAAGTAAATCCTATTGTTATTTTAAAATGATTTAGGTATCTCACTTAAAAACACAATAAGAAAATAGATCTAATCTAACAGGCTAAGCTAGAATAGAATCCAAAGGTCAAATGATTGGTTTTGGGTTCTCGTAGGTCTGATAAAGGTCTTGGGTAGGTCACAGGTGAGTGAGGGTGAGGTAAAATTAGGTGGGTAGGTCTCTGTTTAAGGCTGTGTGGGAAAACACAGAGACCGGTGTGTCGGGGGGTGACCAATGGCGGTTAGGTATAACCGGTGCGATTATTGTGAGATCTGGAAATGTCACATAAACAGGTTTTGGTCTCCTTTGTGATTGCACAAAGGATTTTGGTTAGTCGAGATGAGGTATTGGGTGACTGGAGTAGGATTTTGTGAGGTTTTAATGGGTCTATGGAGGTGAAAATGTTGGAGAAGGTCAATAGGGAGCAAGATAAACAATGGGTGATAAAATAATGATGAAATGAAATAAACCAGAGAAGTATGATGTTATACTTACTTGGATTTCATTCCTGAAAGGTCTGTGTGTGAAGGATGGAGGTGTTGATGATGGGTTTGAAGGCTGCAAGTGATCACCAACTGAAGAAAAGCTTCTACATGGGCTGCATGCACACTCCTCTTTGCTTGGATAGATCAGATCATGGCTGGGATGGCTGTGTAGGAGAAGATGCTCAATCTCCTTCCTTGGATGTGATTTTTGTTGGAATTGGCTCTCTGAAGATGTGTTATCTCTTTGAGATTTGTTCTTTCTCATCAAATTTCTTGCTTCCAACTTCCAAGTTCCAAGTTCCAACCTTGAGAATAAGGTTGTTTTGGGTTAAAAGGGGTAACCGATGGTGGTCCATCTTAACCGGCGATGGTTAGGGGTAACCAACATTGGTCAAGGTGGGATTTCCTAGGTTTACTAAACTAGGGAGATCCTCCTGATTTCTTGGATCTGTGTCATTATCCCATGGATTAGACTCGGGAAGCCTCTTGTGAGCATGTGGGAATGTGGTTAGAGGGAATGTAGGCATTGATTTTTAGGGTTTGGGTAAGTCTTAGTTAGTTATGGGAACTTGCTAAGAATAGGTCTTAGGTTGAGTTGGCTTGGTGAGGTGTCTAAGTGAACTATATGTGTAGATATTATTTAAATAAGATATTTAAATAATAAATATAGTGAGGATAATGCATTAATTTAATTAGATTAATTAAATTAATATTAGTGGGGTGAAGGGTCATGGCTAGGTAAATGTAATAAAGGGTGCTTATATGTCGAGGGACAAAAGGGGAGTGTGACCTAATTTTAGTTCAAGCTCCTAATCACTGCAATAACATGCTTCTCAATGAAGGAATACCTCACCTCATAGTCCTCCAAGCTTTGGCTAAAGAAGGCAATTGGTTGCTCTACATTTTATTTGTTCTATTGTACTAAAATTGCAGAAATGTATCATCACCACCAAATGCATAAAGGATAAAATATTTAGATAAATCTAGGTTAATGAGAGTTGAATCTTGTGAGATAGCCTCTTTGATTGCCTTAAAACTTGCCTTACCTTTGATTGTCCATTTGAAGGCCATACTTTTCTTCAACATCATAGTTATTGGCTTGACAAGGGCTGCAAAGTCTAGAACAAACCTTCAAACAAAATTGATTCTTCCCAAGAAACTTTGAAGGGTCTTCTTGTGACTTTGTAATGGTAGTTCTTTTATTGCTTTGACCCTCTCTAGGTCAATTACTAATCCCTCTTTGGAAACAATATGGCCTAGGAGCTTTCTTTCATGAGCTAGGAAAATACATTTTTTGGGATTCAAGGATACCCCAAATCTTCTACTTCTTTGGAACACTTGTCTCAAATGAAAGAGATGATTTTCTACACTTTTAGAAAATACAGTAATATCATCTAGGTATATCAACACTATTTTGTTGATCAATCCCTTGAATGCCATATCCATTTCCCTTTGGAAGGTAGCTCCAGCGTTAGACAACCCAAATGGCATTTTCCTATATGCATAGGTTCCCCATTTGGTGGTGAAGGTTTTTTTGAACTGATCATCCTCGTTTACCATGATCTGATTATACCCTAAATAACCATCTACCAATGAAAACCTCTCGAGCAACAACAACATGCAAAATCTACTCCATAGAAAGAAGTGGGTAATGATCCTTGAGGGATGCTCTATTCAAATCTATAAATTCTACACACAATCTATTTCTCCACTCCTCTTTCTAAATGGAACCAAGTTTACAACCCAGCTTTAATGCTTGATATGAAATATGATACTTGCCTCTATTAACTTATTCAATTCCTTCTTCGTGAGAGGCTCCATGTGTGGATTTATCGTGGTCTTTGTTTTTTCCTAATGGGTTTAGCACTTGGATCTAATTTAATTATGTGTTGAGCTACCTTGGGATTGAAACCTCTCAAGTATTCATATCTCCAAGAAAATATATCTAGGAACTCTTGGAAAAGTTGCATAAACTCATACCTTTCTTGCTTGGTTATCACTTTACCAATTTGAAGTGATTTGTCTTCTCCCATCAAGATGGGAACTGAATCTTCTCCCTTGCATTGGATGTTTACTCTCTCCTTCCTAAATTGATCATTAGGATTAAAGATGGACTCCAAAGTGACAAGTCATTTTGGAAGTGTGTTGGTTCTTAGCTATGCACCACTTGATCACCATATTTTTGTCCTATCTTTTCCTAATTTTGGATGAGAACTTAGCTTCTTCTTGCAAGAAATTGATGGTTTGTTGGTCACTTTCAAACACTTGCCAACTTACATTATTGTCTAGCACTGATGGCCTTACAATCACATGAATGTTTGGCTGCACTTTATCTTCCTTGATACTTTCCACAACATCAAAGGCTACTCCAACTACTGCAAGCCTATCAGTAGCTTGGTATCCTTTCCTAGGGATGAAGTTGATGCCAAATCCTTAAAAATCCTAAATGAGGTCCCACACCCTATTCTTATAACTCTTGAGTAGGTAATTTTTGGCAGCATGTTGTCCTTTAACACTATTTACAATCAGTTCACTATCACCAAATACTTGTAAGTTTTTGATACCTCTCTTTCTTAACCAATGCAATCCATGTATCAAAGCTTCATATTCAGCAGTGTTGTTAGAACATGCAAACTGAAATCTAAAAGATGAATAATACTTATTTCCTTGAGTTGAAAGAAGCATAGCTCCCCCCTACACTTTGTCTACTTCTTGATCCATCAAAGAATAGCTGCCATACCTCATTGTCATCTTTATGGTCTTGCTTGGTGAGGGTAGGAACAGGCTGATTTTCTTCATGCATGTAATAAAATCCTAGTTCAGATACCTCTATTTCCTTGTAGGGATCAAAATCATGTAGCTTTCTTGCACATTCATCAAGGGTCAAATTTTGGATGCTTCCAACTTTGGTGTTAGCTTCATCTGCACATGGATAATCCTCTTGATCAAATGCTAAACAATTGGCATTGATTTGGCTTGGAGTATGAGGCTCAATTTGAAAGTTTACAATAGGTTCAGATCTGATTGTGGCCTTAGTTCCATATCTAGTCTGAAACAACATGTGTGACCAATCAGTAGATAAATAGCCTCTAATTCTAGCTGTGAAATCCCTTGACAAACATAGGGAAAAAAGTGGTGGTAAATCTATCACTGACACATCTTACAAAATAGTGACATTGGGGCATGCATGCAAAGTGAGGCTCAAATCTTTAATTACCCCTACTATTTTTACTGTTGTCCCATCCAGTTGTACCACCCCTTTGGATATGACTTCATATTGGAGGCCCAACTGATCAACTATTTGCTTGGGCATCATAGAACTACTTGCCCTAGAATCAATCATATAATTGTGTACTAGTTTATCCCCAATGATCAATGAAACATAGAATGGAGGGGGCTTCAAAAATTTACCTTATTGTCCTCCAAGCTTCCCCTTAGGCTGAGAAGCATTTGTGAGTACCTTCTCTTGCATATGAGCTTGTTGATTTGAAGTTGACCAATTCTTCATGGCAGCTTGTAGTAGATCCCTTTGGCCTGGGATGGATAGTGATTCCCACATAGATATATTCACATTTGTCTTCTTCATTTGTTTAATGATGTTAAATGGGGATGAAAAATATATTTGCTGCCCTTTAGCCTACACATTATTTTCTTGTACATGGGCTACAACAGCTGGCATTTGAGTTGGTCTAGAAGGTGGCTTAGGCTATCCTTGCACATTTGGAACTACATTTTTCTTGCCAACACTTTGTGGAGTGATGGAAGGTTGTGGATCACCTAGAGCTAATGACTTCCCTTCACCAATATTCCTCTTCTTTGACCATGTGTTAGCTACTACTACATTGAGAAATTGTTTAATTCATACGACAAAAATCTTTAACTTGCCAATTCATAAGTGTAGTATCATTTGGAGTTGTATTTTGCTGAGATGTTCCTTGTTTTTGGTTTGTTTCTTGACTCACCTCACTCTCTATGCCAATTTCTATCACTATCAAAGCTTGGTTGAAAGCACCATTGAAGCACATAGACTGGTTATGAGGTTCATTGCATGGGAAACACCAATCATACTCTTGAGCTATATTATTTTGCACTAGCACTAAGGCTTTAGAGGTAGATGCAGCATTGGGGTTATAGGGCAGAAAAGTGTATCATTGGCAGGAGGCCTTACTTGATTTTGATTTGCAGCTGGATTGGGTGGCCTATTAGGCTGATATGGTGGACTATTAGGCTAGGTTTGAGACTAATAAGAGGGTCTAAAACATTGGGCTTGATTCCTCTTGAGTGTAACCAGCTCATTGCCTAAATTTTGTAATTATTTCATGACTTCTTGAAGTTCACTTGAGGCACTAGAGGATGAAGTAGAAGTTTCATTTGAACTCTGATTTCTAGGTGTGGGAATAGGAGCTAAAGTAGGTGCTTGACTAGTGCTTGGGTTTTCCAAGTTTGGATATAAGGGCATGGGAGGCCTAGGCACCAATTTACCAGCTTGGATCAAACAATTCTTAGCCCTAATGGTGATGCTATAAGCTGCATGTATATTTGCACCTCCCATGGATTGGATTAACATAGAAATATCATAATTTAAAGCTTTGAGATAGTATAAGAAAATAGCTTCAGCTGTTGGCCTTACTATCAATGGGATTCTATCCCATGTCCTTTAAAATTTGAAATTGAAGTCTGTTAGCTGCTCATTGGGAGCTCTCTTGATAGTTGTCAGTTGTTCCAATAGAGACAAATTATCTCCCTTTTCTCCAAACTGATCATGGAGAGCTATGCACAAATGGTTCCAATTTTGGATATCCTACCCCAAGGCTCTGAAACATTACAAATATTTCCCTTTGAATGAATATTCCAACAATTTGACAACAATTTGCATCTCAACAATCTCATGGATTGCACAAAAATAGCAATACCTTTGACATAATCACTAGGAGTGGTCTGATTTTCCAGTAAAGTATGGGATGTTCTTCAATGTTGTAACTGGAACTAGGTTTTGTGCATTGAGAGCAAGTGGGTTGCTGCAGTGAAGTTGACATAAGGGTTGTGTTGTGCCATTCTGATTGGCCTAAGAACCCTTGTTGATTGGGTGAAAGGTCTACCAGGTGGAGGAGTTGATAGAGTTCTATTTGGTGGAGATGGAGACCTTTGAATTCTTCTTCCCCTCTCTCTTATTCCTAGGGATAATTATAGATAATCAGATAATCACTCCTCTATGGCCCTTGACCTTGTTTGGATCCTTCTCATGAATATTCAAACTTAGACTGCTGAAACCAATTGATTTTATCCCTTTGGAGTTGCTAGATGTGCAAATCAAGGCTCTTTTAAGAAAGAAAATTACAAAAATGCACATCAACTTTGTTGTAATGAAGATGAAGACCTCTAAGGTCCCACCGAGCGTGCCAAAATTGTTAGTGCAAATTAGCAGCACCCCCTAAATGACCTTCAAATCTGCAAGTGAGAAATGGGTCATTTAGTGTGATTGCACAACATGGAATCTTTCCCCAAGTGTGGGACTTGTAAAGAATGGGAAAATATTCTCCAGATTGAAGTTTGGTTCCTCTACTCCTCTGATCAGATGTATGCATGAAGTTTGTAGAGGTTTAACTCAAAATTCTACTCTAATTCTACCAAGGAGGCAAGGATAGGAAGAAAAGAAGATAAAACTAAACTGACAAGGTGATACACCAAATGAGTGGTGAACATCATGTTTTCGTAGATTGACATAGATTATAAAATGCAACACAAATCATGCAAAAATTACTAAAATTGTAATGAAGGATCAGGATAGAGAAAACAACACAAGAAAGAATTGAAATTTCATTCACAGAGTTTGCATTGTCATTTCCATTTTTAAATACAAAGTGCATTACAACAGAGAAAGGATGTAAAAAATGTGTTGTAGTCCTAAAAAGGTCTGATATTCCACAAATTCACTTGCTAGGGTGAAGGAGGGAGCCTTCAGATCATACAAAAAACGTCCAACCCTTTACAAATGAGTTAAATCTGGATTTTAACAATGAAAACCCGAGTTCAGGAAGGAGAAACATGGGGAAATTGAAATGAATGATTCAACCATTGACTAGATCCTTCAAAATAGCATGGGTACCCTTAAAAGTTCATTCCCCAAGATTTTTGACCATGCTAGAGAAGAATGGAAGTCATATTGCATTGAAAATGGTGGTTGAATGTTGGTTCTGTTCTTTTCCCCATGCCAAAGGATTTTCTCTCATTTTTCTCTCACTAAACTCCACCAAAAAACAAAATTAAAGATTCCATCATGTAGAGGACTTCAATAGATTTCCCATGACACCAAAATCGAGAAAACTGAGCTCTAGATCAAAATATATGCCCTCTAAAGATTTAGGGAAAAGCTGGGGTGAAAATCGGAGTTACTGAGCCGAAACCTAAAAAAATTTCCCCTTTTTTGAATTTGGGAAAAATTCCCAAAAAGCTCTCAGTGCCTTGCCGCTCCGCTATAACGTGGCACTTCCTCATTCATCCATGGGTTCAAATGGCCATTTTACCTTTTTGAATTTTGGAAAAATTCCAAAATTTCTCCGCGCCCCGCCGCTCCACTGCCACGTGGCACACTTTGATTTGGTGTGGGCCTGAATCAATTTTCTTTCTCTCTGGCCCGCTGGAAATTTTTTTCCTTTGTGCCAATTTTGGAAATTTTGGAAAAATTGCCAAATTCTCCACATGCCACCGACCTCCGAGAATAGGTCATGTGTCATCCTCCCATTAGTCCATGGGGATTTAACCAAAATTTTCATTTCCTCTTCTTAGAGAACTCGGGCCAATTCTTTCCTTTGCACCTTTTGCTATTTTGGCAAAAATCCAAAATTTACTTTACCCATCCAACTCCCGCCACCCTCATGGACACATGGCACACTCTCATTCAATATGGGGCTTCTGGGAAAAAATTTCCTTTGTGCCATTTTTTGAAAAAAATTCAACCCGCCCCTGCCGGTCCGATCTTCGCCACCACGTGGCAACTCCTCATTAGGCATGGGCCTTAATGAACTTTCTTTTCCTCCACAGGCCCACGGGAAAAAATTTTCTTTGTGCGCCACCCACTCCTTAGTGATTTTTTCCAACTTACCTCCACTGACCCACCATTCTTCTACCATGTGGCACATTCCTATTGGTTGTGGACCTTCCTAGGGAAATTTTCCCTCAAAAACTCCGCCAAGCCATAACTTGCAAAATACAAGGATTTAGAAGGAAATTTTTACCTTTCTAGAAAGGTGAGAAAATCCTCTATCTGATGAAACCATTTTTAGATAATTTCGAGTGCCTGAAAAGTGAAAAAAATTGAATGAGACACAAGGAAGGAAGGAATGAAAGAAAGTTAGTCAAAAATAAGCAAGGGGCTTATTTTGGATAATAGGATCTTTGTAGGGCGTCTTGCAGCCGTGAGGGCTTGGGCCGGGGAGGTTTGGATCGGGATCGGGAGTGGGGAGGGGAGAACAAGTTGAGGGCTCGGGGTGGGTCAGTAGGGTGAGTCAAGGACTCGGGGTTGGGGTTGGGTGAGGTGATTTGAGTCGGGAATGGGGTGAGTAGGGAGGTTGTAAGACGAGGGTGAGTGGTTGGGGTCATTGTGGGAAATGAGATGACTTAGGTCGATATGGGGATGGGTGGGAACAAGGTCCGGACGAGTTCGGGGTAGGGTATCTTTGCGATTTTCGTAGGGGTAAGGAACGAGATGGGGAAAGTGGGGGATTTTGGAAGGGATGTGGGAACGGGTAGGGGATCATGGTAGGGGTTATGTAATATGGGTCCGTGATGTAGTATGGTGGCTCAAGACCGAGCTTGGGGTAGGTTGGGATTGGGAAGGATGAGCTAGAGTGAGTGAGTGAGGATGTGAGGTGGGTGGAGGAGTTGAGCCTAAGGGGATATGGGAAATATGGAAGGGGTAGGTTGGGAGGAGTGGCTTGCCAAGCTAGTTGAGTTAGGTAGGGAGGGGGTAGCATAGTTAGGTTTTGAATATTTTTTTGGTTTGTTTTTCAGAATAATTTTTTTAATTTACTTGAAATCTGAATTATATTTATTAAAAAGCTAAGAATTTGTTTTTGAAAATTGAAAATCTAACAAAAAATATGCTTTTGTTTATTACATAACAAAAAATCTAATTGTATTTTTTTATATTGCATGTTGTGTAGAAAGGACACACAATGTAGAAATGGAGAAACTAAAAGGTAAAGTAAAATAGCTCCTACTTGCAAAAGTAACACAATAAACAATACCTTTCTAATTCACCTGTGAAAGTTGCACACAAACAAGAAGATTTTTGTGAAACAAATAAAACACCGGAATAATAAATTAAACCAAAAACAAAAAAAATTGGGTGTGACTCCCACTGGGTGTGCCAAAATGTAAGCAGAGAAAATTACCAAAATGAAAGATAAACAAACATGTAAACCTCTCCAAGAACCTTCTATGTAAACCTCAGATAAGGGTCTCCTATGAAACCTTGTAGAAAGAATGTCAGAAGTGTTTTGTGGGTGCTCTTGAGTTCTCTCCAAACTTAAAAGGAAAATTCTATGGACACAAGAATTTTAACAGAGTTTTTGTGCTTCAAATTCAAGAGGGATTGGTAGGAAGGTAAGCTTGTAATTTATAGAAACAAAAGTAGTTGAAAGTGGTTATATATGGATAAATGAACATGCTAAAAATAAAATTATGGGTAGTTGCAATAGTGTCGGGGCAATAATAAAATTAATTACAAAATGTTGCATCCAGAAAGGTGGTTGTATGTGCATTTTAATTGCCCCCACCTTTCTAGGATTCTAGAAGTGCTAGTTAACTAGGGTAGTCAAAGTGGAGTCTAAGTGGAGTTTGATCAAGTGAAGATGACTAGGATGTGCACACACTTAATTAATTAATTATTTAATTAATAAATAATAATTAATTTATCCAAAGGGGTACAAAGGGTACATGGGATTAATTTAATTAATCCAAAGGGGTACAATGTGTACTAATTAAACAATTTAATTAATTAATTGCAAATGGGTGAATAACAGGGTGTATTAGCATAATACGGGAACAAATGGAAACATGGATGTAAATTTGGGGTGTCTACAACTGATGACTCTAATAGAATAGCCAATGATTATAAATTGACAACCAAACTCCTTGTTTGGGGATCTTTAGTCACTTTTAAAAAAGCTATGTTGAATTAACCATCAAGATGACACAAATACGAGCATCTAAACACATTCCGTGGCTCAATCAAGCCCAAAGAACATTCACAAACCTATGTAAGGATCCCTCAAGATTTTTCCTTTAGTTTATGCTAGCAAGGTATGTATCTTCATCTTAATTATATCCCAAGTTCTTTACGCATCATCTATTATTTTTCCCAAATTATCAAATTCATCTTTTTGCATCCAATTAGCTTATTATCAAAGAAATCAAAGTTCATCAGTAATCACAAGCTATTTTTTCTAAATTTGTAATGATTTTGCTTGAATCACTCACCCATGATTCCTATCATTCTATCATTCTACCAAATTTACATACTTTTAGTCATTTCGGCATTCTATTTTTGTCTAATCTATTTGTTCTAAGATGTGTCTCCTTGTAGATGACAGTGTCAGGTAATTCACACCCCATTATAAGTATCTACGACATCCTAATTGTACAACAATCCTTCATGTGGGATAATTTTGACATCACACACGAACTTGTCCTATACGCCATATCTTTGAATCTTGAAATTGACTATATTGAAGACCAACTTGAAGCGATCTATGAAATATAAGATGTAGCATAATAGGATCTCTCCATCCCTCTTGAATTCTAATCATATTTTCATTATCTTATTTCATATCATATCACTTGATTGTAAAAATGACTTGAAATCCCTTGAGGAAGCCCATTGGTTCATGGGATCGGTCGTTTCGAGAAAATCATTTAATATTTATCTAGTATTTACCTTGTTTAGATGTCATTTAATACGAGGTCCTCTTTCTAAGTGGAAGGAGGAGTATTCTACATTTTTGTGTACCCACTCACCTCGACATTACATTTTTCAATGCAGGTATCGCTAAACCTTTCTAATTTTATAGTTTTGTGTATTTCATTATAATGTTAATGAACTGAAATTCACCTCAAGCATATGGCTTTCCTAGTAGGAACCTTAGTCCTTGTTTTGATTAGATTCGATATCTTCTTCTTTTAATTTTCTTATCCAATTCTCTAACCTTTCATCTTGGAGTTCCTTTTCTTTCACATCTTCAAAAACACATAACATAAATAAACTAGAAAAAACACTTTGCTATGGTTTTTCTTTGTGTACATGACATAATGTGGCCTTTTTGGGCGTACGTGGGATAGAAAATTTCTTAGAACTTTCTAGGTCTTATCTCCCTCTAGGAGCATCTATATAATTTCCCCTTCCACCTTGAGCCAAGCTATTGATGATGCATCCCTGAGCTAGTGGAGGAGACGCAAGAAATGGCACCACCACTGAAACACACCCAAAAGTTTGTTTCGAAAGTTTTCCATGAGGTAATGAATCTCCCCGATGTTATTTTACATGTTCCTGAGTTTGACGTTGCATACCAATTGTTAGAAAAAAATTATCTTATTGGTTAATTTATAGGTGTATCCCCTCTGAAAGCATGCTCAAATCATGTGTTAACTCAACCTACGCCACTCACGGCATCCGGCTTGTGATTTTTCAAAACATGACCAAAGGCTTTTTCCTTTTCCATTTTTTTGAACCCTCGCATGCTTTGACCATTCTAAACCACTCGGCCACATGGTATATGCACAAATAAATATTATTTATCTTGCCATGGACCAAAGAATTTGTGGTATCTAAGTTTGAAGCCCTTAAATTGCCTATTTGGGTCAAATTTCCTCACCCCGCCACTCCCTTGTGTTCATTTCTTACATCAAATAGCTTCCTCCATAGGGCGTGTTGTTTACATAGAACCTCAACAATTTTATAATGTTAGGCCACATAAACATGTTTGTGTGGAATTCAACCTCTCTCAAGAGTTGAAAGAGTTTGTTGAGATTCAAATGGGAGATTCTCGCTATTCCCAATGTATTTATACATTAATTTTCCTAACACTTACTTCCGATGTCAAGCCTATGATCATAAGATCAAGGAATTCCCTCTTTATGTTCCACTCAACCGCCCAGTACCTAAGGTGGTTTCGGAAGTGGAAAAATCCCCTTAGGAGGAAGGGTGGAAAACTATAGGAGGGTGGAAAAACAAGAACAAATCAACTCAAAACAAGGTCCCTGACACTAACGGCTCGAGCAAGCCCAGTTTTAAGGAACAAACCTATGGCCAACAACAACTCAAGGAGCCAGTTATAGATGACTCATTTATCCCCTTGACTAAGTTATCAAACATGCCCAAGGTGGCCTTAGTTCTCATAGAACCAAAAAACTCCTTCTAAAATTCCTCAACTCTTTCGAGTTCTCAATTGGTTTTATAAACTCGATCTACAAAGCTCATTTAAAAGGGCCCAAAGTCCTTCTCACCACTCCTAGGATCACGGTCTCACCCAAATCATGGAATTTTTGAGGAATACAATATAGAATATGCTAGATAAAGGAAAATTGAACTACAATATTTTATGAAGAATAATAATGCTCAAATTCTCCATAATCAATTTGATGTTCTAGATGGCCTAGAGGTAGGAGATATGGCACTTGACCAAATTTTACCATGAATTTCATGTCATGGAATATGCGAGGTCTTACAAACTCTAACTGCAAGTATGTTGTGCAAGAATCTTGTAAAAAATTACCAATTTGGATGTTTTGTGTTTGCAGGAAGTGAAAGTTATAGGTTTTTAGTTGGCGATGGTTTGTAAATCCATCGGCGGCATGATAGTCGGGTATTCTACAAGTAATCATGATGTAGGGTGTGGGGGTTTAATATACCTTTTATCTCCTAAATAGCTGACCTTATTTATGGATAATGGGGTTGACCCCACCAATTATGCCATCTGGGCCTTATTTAATATTGGCGGAAAACCTTTTTCTTTATCAAAATTTATACCACTAATGATGCGGCTGAAAGGGCTAATATTTGGAGGTGGATTGCTAATTTCTTTCCATATGCCTATTTGGTCATTTGTGGTGAATTTAATATGGTGGAGCTTCCCTTTGGTAAGTATGGGAATCTTCCCATGCATTATAGTGCTGGTGAAATAAAAGTGTGGTTCTATATGCATAATAAATTTGGGTTTTATGATCCTAATGCTTCACACACTCCCACTTCTAAAGCTTGGTTTAATTGATCCAATCTACAAGGTGAATCAGATCGGGTCCTCAAATGGATTGAAAGAGCCATGCTATCAACTGAATATTATTTTGATTTTACCACCATCTAATCTTTGTCATTGGAAGTAATTCTTGATTTTGTCCTTTCATACTATTCCCCCATACGATTTCGTATCACTTCGCAAGATCGGTGACCTTTTTGCCATAAAGGTTGGCTTTTTTCTTAATACTTCCTGATGGATCATGGGCCCACTCTTGATCACATCAAGAAGGTGTGGAAATTTTCACCTCAGTCACATCACTACCAAAATTATCATCCACCTGTGCAGTCCACTTGGACACAATGGTGGGAGGATGTGATGACTAGGATGACCAGATTCCTCAAAATATATGGTTGAAAGTTGGCAAATATTCATAGTCAATCCTCTTCTACTAACTCCTCTCGATCTTATTCAAGTGGTTTTGGCACTATAAGGAAATCATTTCTCTTAAATTATGCAACTCCAAGTGGAAGAAATTTGTCAAAAATTCAAATAGAAGACAACTATAATGCTCGGGAGCTCAAATTCATTCCCGCATGCATTTTCTCAAAGTGGGGTATTGTGTTATGAAATTTTTTTTTCTCTCGAGATCCAAATAGCCTTCCCAAAAAAATTGGGTTATTTAGTATGGATAAACTAGGGTTATGGATCCCCATCTTATGCTATAAGCCTTTTTCAATCATTACAAGCTAGTTTTTCAAGCCCAAGCTCTCTCGGAAGAGAGATAGGTAGGTCTTGAACAATGTCATACTATCATTCCTTACAAACTCACTTCGGCTCAAAGGATATCATGTGACCTTATGCTCAATCTTGATTATATTCATGAAGCGGTCATGCAAATGGCTAATGATAAAGCCCCAGGTGTGATGGTTTCCCATGCAAGTTTTATAAGTCGCTTTGGGACACTGTTTGCCCATACCTCTATTAGGTCTATCTTGAAGGCTTATAAAACCAGTCAATTGGCACTCGTATCAATAAAAAAAATATCAAGTTGATTCCAAAATATGGAGAACCTGAGTAAATTACCAAATGGTGCCCTATCACCTTGTTTAATGTCTCTTATAAGATCATTTCTAAAGCCCTTACGATTCGAATGTGACATATTCTTCCTGTTATCATCTAAGCAAGAGTAGAATAGTTTCATTCGGGGCATTACATAATGGATAATATTATTGTTGTTTGGGAGGGCATGGAATGGGCCCATAGATCTAACCAACCTATTATGTTTATTAAAATTGATTTTGAAAAATATTATGACATGATCGAATGGCCTTTTATCATTATCATGCTTCATGCCTTAGGCTTTGGCCCTATTTTTATTCAATCTATTCAAATTCTCTTTTCCATTTCCTCAGTCAAAATCACCATTATTGGCTGCATCTCAACACCTTTTGGCCTATTTTTTTCCATTCATCAAGATTTTCCTCTTGCACCCGCATTTAATGTTCTTGTGGTAGGGTTTTGGGTATCTGCTTTCCCAAGCCAAATTTCAAGGGCTTGTCCAAGGGATTGTGTTTCCTTCTATGGATAATTCCGACATCTCAACTTCCATTTTTATAGTGATTCCTTCCTTACCTTACTTAAGGAATTTGGCCTCCGACTCTTCAATTTAATGGCGTAAAACACAATTTTATTGGAAATCCTTCCTACTAGTGCCCTCTTGGATGGATTCCTATGATTGGAATATGTTAGGCCATGGTGAGATGTTTAAATTTATAGGCATTCCTTTTTCTTTTCAAGCATTGCCTACGGAGCTCTAGCAAGTATGTGATTCAATGTGTGGCCAAAAATTGGAATATTGGATCACCAAATTGTTGTCCTTAGTGGGAAAATTCCATATTTGTTCTAAAGTTCTTGAAGCCACCCATATTTATTATTCCTCTTGCTAGGTGCCCTATATGAATTCGGTGCACAAATTAGAGAGGCTTCTCAAGGAGTTTCTCTAAGCCAATGCCTCTTAAGGAGAAGGGTTTCAGGGAGTGGATTGGGAAACTTTCTGCCTTCCCTGTGAATCTAGGGGAATGGATCTTATTGATATCTAGAAACAAGGTCAAGCACTTTTTTCTAAATGGATAATTCACTGCATCAAAGGCCAAGAAGCTTGGAAAGTGGTTTTTCAACATGACATTGAGAAGGGATCCAATTACGACTAAACTACTTGGAAACGATTAGTATTTTCCAATATCCTCATTTCTCTTGTTCCTATCAAATTTTTGGGAACCTTTGTACTCAAAAGTATTTGGAAAGCATGGGATGGTATCAAACCATGGTTATAATGGAAAGGAAATAGTTTTTGCAATGGACTTTCCATCAACCAACACTCCTTGTGGTGGTCACCTGTCATTCAAATCTAGGATAGGTGCCTTGCAGAGATCCCTGACATTCCTGCACTTAAGTTATTCAAGCACAGAATTCACTCAATTCAAGACCTCTACAAAGTAAACGCCTTCAATCTTGGTGTCCTTGGACTGAGCTAAAAATATGATTCAGATTTTTATGCCGATCAAACTATTATCATGGTAATTATTGTCGGTGTTCTTGATCATATGCTTCATAATATATTTTTGCTTCCTTCTCATCCTTGGTAGATGGACTTAAAGTGGTTTGCAGATAATCCATTCTAGAATTATGTGGCTAGCAAAGGGTACCATTGTATTTCACCTCATCTTCCCATGGTTGGAAAGCTTAACACTTGATGGGGGATTAATTCTTCTCCATCTTGTTGGAGAAGGAGATTTGACACAGTCATGTCCACTTGTGTCAAACCTAAAATCATGCATTTCCTATGGTGTATTTTACATCAAGGTCTTCCAATTGGGGTTTAAATGGTTCATATTGGTGTTCCTTCTCCCAAATGTCCCTTTTGTGGGAATTTTGAAATTATATTACATCTATTCTAAAGTTTACCCAAATCCCAACATGTCGGGAATTGGATTCATTCTTTATTTTTTCCTCTCCGACTAGAATGTTTTACCTGGAAACATATTATTCTAGGAGATAATCCCAGATTTTCTTACATGTTTTCCCAGATCTGGCATGCTTTCAGAGGGGAAATTCTATTATAGTTATCGAAAGAAGGGAATTCATTTTTTCTAATGCTGAGGTTGATCAACATTTTTCCTTGTATAATAAATATATGGCTATCTCTAATGTGTTGTTACACATTCAAGTCCAAGCCAACAAGGTGGCTCTTGAGGTGGAGGACCTCCACACCCTTCTCGCGGTAGTGGGGTGATGCACCATGCAATGTTTCTCACAATCCACCTTCGCCCTCAAGGTACTCTCTTCCCTATGGTGGTCGTTCTAGAGAAGGGTTTTGAGCCATTCATAGTGGCATTATTTCAATCATGTTCACCAATCATCACATATTCAACCACGAGATAATATTTTCCCCCTCATCTTGGCACCATGGTTAGGGCTCCGCCTCGGCAGCGCATCAACTCAGGTGGGGCTCACCTAGTGTCTCTCGAGCCTCACACCCTTGATGGGTTGGGCTTATCATCCCCGACTCTACCTCTATCGATAAGTTCCCTTGTCTAGCTATGGTCATATATCCCACATGGGATTCTGCTAAGAATGAAGAAGAATCCACTTTGTGCTCAAGTTGGGAGCTGCCGAAAGTTGGAAAAGACTTACCTAGTCATGGTGGCCGATGATCATGATCATTCTCCTACTTTTTTTTGTTGTCATAGCTTAATCTTGGCTCTTTGTTTTATTGATGTTTTCCTAGGCTAGGCCTAGTTTGTTTGTGGCTTTGGGGCATGCTCTCATACCACCCACTTTTTGTTGAAAATATCTTGTATCATGTTTTATTGAATATAATATAATAGCCGTTTCATCAAAAAAGGAAATAATGAACATAGGTACGCTCTTTTTATTTCATTCTTTCTTTCAACATTACATTTTGTTTGGATTTTTTCATTGAAGTAAAAATTTCCTTTTGGATATTAAAATAAAATTTCATATCTACTTTCTCACATAGTCTAATTAGGATTTAAATAAATTACATTCACAAAAATCCCTTCACACACAAATAAACTATGTATCACATAACATTCCCATTGAAATGCAGTCCTTCCCGGGAAGACCTACTTGGATTTCATCACAAGAGGAAAATCCAACTCGGTTTTCGGCCGAGTATAAACAATATGGTGGGTGGTATATTGGCTAAGCACTTGACACCCTTATCATTATAAATTCCGCAAAGTAGGGGGTAGGCCTCAATATCACACCTCATACTAACACCAACATAGATATGGTCCTCACCTACCTTCGAGTATATATATGACTCTGTTATGCCCTTAATCTACTTTCTCTTAAATGTGATATGATTAGTTGTGGTGCCTAGCATAATCTCTCCTTAGTCTTGTCACATCTTTCTATGCTTTCATATTATAGTAGGGTTGGCATATGGACTAACCATTACCTAAGTAGGATATATATAGAAGGTAGGGGTAGTATGTGTAGATTATCTTGAGCATTATAATCTTATCGTAAGGTTTTGGAGGTTTCCCCCTCGAAGTGGCTATGTGATATAAGCTATTATATAATGTTCTAAAATTTTTTTCATTGATCATTTTGGTATTATTTGCGATCTGTTATTGAAAATATCTAAGAATTTTCATTACAAGTGATATCAGAGCTTCGATCTCACAATCTTCTCTATGACAATTTTTTTCTAGTCTACCGACAACTACTAGAAAGTAGGGAAAAATTAGTTTTGATTTTGGATTTTTTTAATTTTTCCATCACCGTAGTATTTCTCGGGAATTGTTTTTACAAAAAAAAAGTGTTGAAAAAAAGATTCCAGAAAAATTTTGGGCCTTTCACAATATAGAAATCATTGGTTGTCTTTTTGTCAAGATCGCAATGGTACCATCCACCCATAACCTTTTTTCAGCCATTTTTGCTCTTTTTGTTGTCACCACCACTAGTCTTGTTTTCAAAAGACCTTCACAACCATACTGATCCACCAAAGACCCTATTTTTACCACCCCAAACCCTAAACCCTAATCCTTAAACCCTAAACCCTAATCCCTATACCCTAATTAAGTGTAGAATGCTCAACTTGTGGTAGCGATAAAGGATCTAACATGCCGAGTCAAACACCGTGTTAGGAAGAGGTAGACTATAAGTCGATTTGTCTTCTACGATAGATGAAATCTAGGCGAGATGTTCAAGATATGGTAAAGAAATATTATTTACGTCAAGTTACAACAAAATTATGTGACAATATGGGACATATACAAGCCCAAATCACCTCTCTCATTGCATTAATTTACATTATAGGAAATACTTGATCATCTATTAACCCTCCACCATATACACCACCATCAACAAGTCTTAATGGAGGGTTAAGTAACATGTTATCAAAGGTGGAAATGTGTAAATTTGATTGGAAGGATCTAGTTTCTTATATCAACCAAATGGATAATGTTTTTAATCTAAACCAAATTCTGGTGCACTGAAGGTTATTGTAATATCCTTATATACGGAACCATACCAATTCATTTGGTATCACTTTGGTTAAGCACACAATAACAAAAAATGGGACTCAATCTCTTCGGACAAATTGATTAAGCTAAATGTTGATTTTTATGCCTAATCTAATTTTATTGTAAAGTATATAAATATGCGATTAATTACAACAATGAATACTCAAGGAAACTAAGCAATAAATTATGAGACCTTAGTTACAAGGAGGATAAGAAGGTACTTATTTGATTCGTAATTAATTCTAAATTGATCTTGAAGTGTTGACCAAGTGAACATTTAGTCACAAAATCATGCACTTACTACTATTGTACCACCAAATATATTGTTTTATATTGGATCTCGTGTAAGAAAATTATTTACTAATGGTTCATCCCATATTCCTATCATCAATTTAGTTGGTCATTTTCATTAAGTGTCTTTCACATTTGTTAGTTACTCACAGTTCCGATCGTCTCTCATGGAGTCTCAGTTGTCGTTATTTATTCAGTAGTCATCTCTAGTCTTTGACTAGGGTACCTAGGAAGGGATTGGGGAACCCGTCGGTGCCTCGGTCCTCATTTTTAGGTGCCCTTGTCCTAGTTGCACTTGGTTCTCATTTAGAGTCTCAAGTTTGGTCTTTGTATTTCTCCCTCTCATCCTTCTAGGTACTAGTCGGCATGTCGTTTCATTAGACTTAAAATTTGAGCAAGAGATCCCTATATAAACACAACATACACATTATCTTAAGGGTGTACTATTTATACTAAGGTATAACTATCTACATAAGGAAAGGGAGTACATTTGGGAATTATTTTGCATCACACATTATATAGGAAGGTTTATATTCATTCTATTCCATCCATCATTTGCATCTTACATCTAGTTATTTCCCGCTACTTTGGCATCATTGGCGTTAGGGAACCCTAGGCACATAATTACACACACATGCACATATAACTACATTGGGTCTGAGATGTAGTGCAGCGCTCAGTCATAAGTCCATCCATTTGGCTAGTTGAGGATAGTCTAACCCATTCATTTGCATCTTTCTTTTTTAGGGTTTGATGCTTTTGTGTGGGGTTTTATAGGAGATTATTCATTGGAGATATACAGCTACATTAGGGAAGCTAATGTGACATACATGTGAAAAATAATGAGTTATTGTGAAGATCTAGTGACAAACTCAAACTCAAGTTTTGAGTTATTCGTACACTAGGAAACCCATACCGTGAACTACCGTGATCACATGCGCCCTAATCCTCCCATAGGAATCTTATTCTAGAAAAATATTCATCTACTATAACTTCTTGAGGTGTGTTGTCATACTTTGTTCTGCATGTACATCATCTAGTACAGTTCTAGGTCACTGCGAGGTAAGTTCATTTCAAGTTAGTACCTTTACTCCCCTATTCAATTATTTCATTTTTTTAGAATAACAAAATTTTAGTTTAAATGATTCATTTCATTATTGTACTTCCTAGATTAACCTATAAAATTCATTAATTTTAGTTAATAATTTTGGTGAACTTGTACTTTAAAACAATTTTTCCTATGATCCACTTTAAACCCTAATGGTTAACCATTGTTCATCTTCCTCTCAGCCCCTCATATCTCGTTTTAGCATCAATCCTGTCTATGATGACACTTCCATAACTAAACTCACTACTCTCTATGGTAATTCTACTCTACCACCAAAATTTAACAACTCTTAGATGGTCAACAATATGTGCCTACTAGTTTTGAAAATTATCTTATTGGCATTAGTATTATTGAGGACTCAATATCCTTTACTCATTATACACCATGCTATACTTCTACTAGTGATCCTCCTTCTGATCTTTATAAAGAATTCCTAGATGATTCTCTTATCGATTACATGCTTGGTATTGAAAATCACTCACATGTGCATACCGATTCTTCTCCTAGTCAATCCACTATTATAGTTCCATCTCATGATTCTCCTAATTCTGATCTTTCCTCCCATAATTCATCACATACTAGTTCTCATACACATTCATATTATGTTGATGAACCTATCGATGGTATGCATAATGACATTCTCACATCTGAGTCTTTAGGAAATGTTGATGACACAGTTGATAGCAATGATTCTCTTGATTTTCATTCGAAAAGTGTGAATCTCTATCACCACTTTATTATGAGGTTATATCTAGCATAGTGCATGAGTCATCTTCATCTGTTGGTTCTTCTTCTACCACCATTTCCTCTCCCTTTGTTGCATCATCTACACCTATTACTTAATCTTCTACCATTATTATGTCTCCATCATTCGCTTCACCTCTTAGGGATGTTTTTGATGCTAGTCATCCCACCGTTATGCATATTCCATCTATATCATCTACTATAATTTCTTTGGAACCCACTCTTGGTGTGCCTTTAGCATCATAATATCCTTCATCTTCTCTTGACATCCCTATGGTCACTCACAACAAGTTATAGTTTCTTAATATGTTATTTCCATCTTCTATTATCCCTTCATAGGATATCATATCTCTCATGCATGTTGTAGGTTAATTACAATCTTAAGTTTAGTTTCTCACTATAGAAAGTAGGGCTTATTATGCTTCTATTAACATTAACTCATTACATGGTAACCCTATTCCCAAGAGGATTCATAACTCCACCTTTTCTAAGGACTTTATCATGCCTACATTCACATGTTTTGATGGTACTAGTGACCTTCATGCTCATCTCCTTCATTACTACATGGCTATGAATCCCTATTCCAATGATAGGTTATTGCTTAAGGATTTTTGACATAATCTTACCAATGAGGCATTGCAATGGTTTACGCATCTTCCATTTTGGTCCATTAGTACTTACTATGACATGGAGGATGATTTTCTCTGTCATTTTATCATCAACAATGGCCTTAGAGTTACTTATGACTGCCTACCTAAGTTACATCAAGGCTCATCGTAATTTATCATGAGTTAGATCTTACGGTTCAATGCTTGTATACACTAACTAATATTCCAACCCATTGATTTAGAAAAACAACTCATTTTCTATCTTGGTTTGATTCCCATGATTAAGAAAATATTACAATATGGTACATGTGAGTTATTCACTCTCTTATGCTACAAATTCCTATCCCTCGAACAAGAAATTCTCTCAAGCACATGTCATTAACCCTCCATCTACCTCCACATCTATTACATCATCTAGTGCTCGTTCATTTTCATCGGTTAAGCATCCTACACAGTCTCAATCTCTACTTACCAAGCTAACTCAACCTACTCCATCACAGAAGCATA
Source organism: Taxus wallichiana var. yunnanensis (assembly GCA_018340775.1). NCBI lineage: Eukaryota > Viridiplantae > Streptophyta > Pinopsida > Cupressales > Taxaceae > Taxus > Taxus wallichiana. The sequence continues at coordinate 781,577,366 of CM031239.1, read as the reverse complement.
CTCCTCCTCCATGGTAGACTACTTCTCCAACTACTTCATCTTCCTCACGTGATCCATTACACTTCTCTCATCACACTTGACCACATGATGTGCTACGTGTTTTACTTAATGAGTGTCTAATTCACTTATCCTCTAACTAACATCATCCACAACATCATCTATAGTGTTAGCGTGATTAACCCTAATTTAATTATCATCACATCAAAGGCATAGGGATAATGATTTTTTCCCTTCATGATAGATTACAACAATTAGAGGATAAGGGCATCATTTCCTTTGGCTCTCACTCACATGAGTGTTCTATCTCTCCTCTACCTCGTCAGCACATTTCTACCCATGTTGACTTATCTCCTCCATCTAATGCTAAGGTTATTATGCATCCACCACCATAGGTCATTACTCATGTGTGATCTCCACCACATCCATCCATCACTACACCATCACATCCACCACATCCACTCCATCCATCTCACCTATCAAATCATATTTTTACTTCACATCAGCTACGAAAAACCCTCTGCATTCATACATCCTACCACAACTCCATATGACATTGATCTGGTTCATATACTCATGCTAATTCCATCCCACATGCTTCCACCACTTCCCACTTACTTGGTCTTTGGTAGGTGATTACTACCACCTTACCCCCTTATGATGCACTTGTGTTCCTATGGTTCTGTTTCACTCGGAATGACTCGTTCCTATAGAAACAGATAAGAGTTAGGTGCTAGGAGGAATACCTGTAGAATGTCGAGATGGTGTGCGCGTACCGTAGAGAAAGATCAGGCTGATTGCGAAGAACTCCTTTTTGTCTTGGAAGGACTACCTGCAAATAAGAACACAAGACCACAAGATTTGATTAAACAATAAATGAGGAAACTGCCTTGGGCCCAGGAAATATAAAACTTCCTTTCGAAGGTGGTCAGTTCCCCTGCTAATATGAATTAACACAAAAGACTGCAAAATATCAATTAGATTACTTGGTTGAAACTAGTAGGAGAAGGCTGGTTTCTGGTTATAGTCAGGGTAACCGATACCGGTTTCTGGTAACCGCCGTCGGTTGGGTCTAGGACCTGTAGGTTGATTGTTTTGGTGGGGTGTTTGTGTTTCTTGGTGTTGGTAAGGTTGGTTTATGGATGATATTAGGAAATGAGATGATGAGGGGTAAAAGAATGACAGCTAGATGCAATGGGATCTTGAGTAGTGGGTTCAGAACTGGATTTAGGAGGACTGTGATTCAAAGAGCATAAGAAATGTTATAACAGAGGACATGCAAGATGTGACTTACTGGTTTTGACAAAGATGCAAGTTGATCTCCTTGGTTGTAAACACTTCTGGTATTTCCACTCGTCTCTGCTCTGTCAAGTGAAGATCTGGACTCTGTTCCTCGCTCGCAATGCTCTCTGTTGATCCAGAAATCCTTTGACTGATCTCCAAAAAAGAAATTCCGATCCGTTGTTTTGGTTTGGGGAGCCCATTTACAGGGAACCAATGGCGGTTACGTAACCGACGGCGGTCGAGTAGGAACCGACATCGGTAAGGAAAAAGTAGGCTATTTTTAGTAAAATAGCCCACCTTCCCGCTTTTCTCTGAGAGATCGCCAGTTGCGGGCTTGGTCAAGTGGCTAGAAGGTCGGATTTGGGTGCGAGTAAGGAGGCATTAGTTATGGATGTGAGTCTAGACCAAGTCATGGGTCTTAATTAGGTTAGTTTAGGGTTAGGGCTAGGTCATGATGAGGTGGCAAAGTGAGGTGGCAGGTAAGGTGATGTGGATTTATCAATTATAAGGTAATTAATGAATAATTGTGTAAGGTTTAGGTGATGAGGTTAGATTGTGAGATGAGATGCGGGTCACAAGGGGTCGTAAGACACAAATTTGGTGTCTACGGGTTCTTACATGAATTTTGAAGTTTTTCTCTAAGAACCTTTCATCACGTACTTCACAAAGTGTCATCTATTGCACTCAATCATTCCCCAATGACACACTTGTGTTCCTACTTTTGTTCTTACACGACTCTTGAGGGTTTTTTTCTAAGAACCTTTCATCATGTGCTTCACCATGTCATCTAGTGCACTCAATCATTTCTCAATGATGCACTCTTGCTTACATGGCTCATTCTTGACTGCTAAGGGGTCTTAACTAAATGAGCCTATTCATTCACATCTTTGGGGCATCACTAATCCCCTATCCTAGTTTCATCATACTAACATATTACGATCACATTGCATTATCATTCATCATGACATGTTAGTTTTACAATCATACATTATCTATTACACTAACCACACATTACAAATTCCATTCAACAAACATTTCATTTAACTCATCAATCAAATTACATATGTTATCTATCATCATTCACATTACACATTTTTTCTATCATTATCAACATTATAGTGTAATTCTACATCAATACACAAGAATGATATACAACACATTAACAACAATAAACATTGAGTCACATTGTGACATCGATAAATAATGAAATAAACTCATCATATATCCATAACATTTATCCATATATATATTGAATACATTCATCATTAAAAAAATCATTATTGGGGGTAACTCCACCACATCATATACAAAAACACAAATCAAATCTCATCATCACTATCACTCAGCATCTTTGTGAGATCCCTAGAACTATATGCCTTACCACTACTACCTCTCGTATCGTTGTTTACGGCCTCGATACCTTTCCAATTGCCTACATAATAAAGTGTTATCGTATCTGCTTTGTAAAAGCGACGCTACAAATCTACATATCATTTAAATACATCATGTGTAAAGGTAGAACCACCCAACGCCTCTCGGGATCATCGAGTTTCCTCACATCCCTCATCCCTCTTGTCTAGAAATACATTGCATGTTGTTGTTGGCATGGCCCTTGGCTCAAAAATGGGCATGCTCACTTGCGATAACGTCCACATGCTCAAGTATCCCTCCACCAAGTATATCATTTAGCACATTCCGTGTCAATGTGTGAATGGATGTGTCTACAATCGGGGATCAATACACATCACCTACAACACAAATAACATAATGAATCGGATAACCATCATTATAAAATAGGAAACAATTAAGTACATAATAATACTATACAAATACTTACACTCGGCTACATCTGCTACTACATTATTGGGGGCATTGGCTTCCCCGTCTCTACCTCCTCCATATCTTGTCATATCTTGAGCATTTCTACTTTGATTAGCTCCCCTTTTATGATGTTCTTGTTATAATTTCACCTACCATTGTACCATACATATTACACATGCATTATCTCTCCTTCACATTTTCCTTCAATAAATCCACACACATTTTGATGATCTTTATCACACTTTCTATTTATCTCATGATTACTTTCGATTTAGCATTCATTCTTATCATCACTTTTTGTTTCACTGAATCTAGATCATTTCTTTGAATGTTGATGAAACAAATAAGGGTAAAGGGATAGGAGGAATACCTATTGAAATGTTGGTTGTAGGTTATTACGCACATATGATTCTTGGATCCACATCTGATCATGAGAGCTTCCTTTTTTCTTGGAGGAACTACCTAAAATGGAAAACAAGACCACCAAATAAAAGTTAAACAATATATGTAGTGGACTTCCTAGCGTGTGCTAGATCCGGGAAGTGTGATACTTCCTAGATGGTTGTCAATCCATTGTTTAAAACAACTTAATGCTAACAATAAAGGAAATCCTACTATAGTTAAAATGATTTAGGTATCTCATTCGTCTATAATAAGCAAATTTGTTCACAACAGGCTAAGCTATGATTGAATCTAAAGGTCAAGGTCACTATTAGGGTATTGATATTGGTCAAGGTGAGGTTCTGGGTTATTTTGGGTACTTAGTGGAGGTTTTGAACTCGGTCTTAGTATCGGTCAAAAACATAGAGACCAACGTCGGTCTGGTATGACCAATGTCGGTTTAGGTTAACCGGCGGTGGTTGTGGGTAACCGGCATCGGTATGGTCATGGTATAGGAAACTCAATAAAAACTTGGTGGGCTAATGGATCTAAGGCTAAATGAAAATGGAAGGGTAATGGCAAGGTTCGTGTGGGGCTGGATATGTGTAGGGGTGATAAAAATTTGGGTATAGGAAGTTCAAGGGTGTGGGTGAAGGGATGGTCAAGTTTGCATGGAGGTAAAATGGTGGGGAATGGAAATGGGAGTAGAAACTAACAACAAAAGTAAAAGGATCTACTCAAATGATAATGAACCAGTGTTGGTTAACAAAACTTACTGTTTATACGAGCTTGATGTCTGGTTGGAAATGGTGGGTGATCAAATGGAAGGAACTTGGTGTGGTGTTGGTGCTTCCCCGGATGCTCTGTGAAGGCAAATGGCTCTGTGGTTGCTTCAGGTGTTGGCTATGGATGCTCTGATGCATGTACGGATGTTGGTTCTGCTTACATGCAACTCTGGTTTCGTCACTTATTCTTAGAAGATGTACCAACCTCTAAACAATGTTCCAACCTTGAAATAAGGTTGTTTTGGGGGTTAAATGGTAACCGACGGTGGTTCTGGGTTAACCGGTGGTGGTTTAGGGTAACTAGCGTCGGTTAGGGTGGGATTTCCTAGGTTTACTAAACTAGGAAGATCCCCTTGATTTTCGGGATCTCATTCGTTTGCTCTACGGATTAGAATGGAAGCTTCCTTATAACATGTGGGAATGTGGTTAGAGGGAATGTAGGCTTTGATTTTTAGGGTTTTGGTAGGTCTTAGTTAGTTATGACAACATACTAAGAATAGGTCATAGGGTGAGGTGGCTAGATGAGGTGGATATGTGGGCATTATCTCAATTAGACTATTTAAATAATAAATATTGGGAGGAAAATGAATTAATTTAATTAAATTAATATTAGAGTGGGGTGAAAGGGGTCATGGCTAGGTGATTTTGTTCTAGTTGGTTATTTTTCGAGGGACCGAGGGAGTGTGACCTAATTTTAGTGTCTACACTTCCCCTTTCACCGAAAGGGGGTCATATATTTGGGATCATCCTATAATTCCCCTTATATCACTACATGTTTGACAAATAATACCAATTCATCATTTTCAAACATTTATTAAGTTACCACGTGATATTTCACCATTAATTCTGCCTAAAGATCTAATCATGGCAACATACGTATAAATTCCCTATACGACATTTCATCACTTTCCCCTAATGACCTAACCTGGGGAAAAAACCATTAAATCTCTCTATGAGTAACCAATCAAGACAATCAATCAATCTATTAATGCATTCAAACCTCTAACAATCATCATTCAATAAAAATAATATAATATATACGGCCTCCCAAATGACCTAAATTGGGAGTTACATTCCTTAATTTCCAAGATGACTTAACTTGGGAAGTTATTATACATTTCACTTTTTGTTCCCGATGACCTAACTTGGAAGCCATCACATTACAGTAACACCCATGGAGTGGGGGAAATATTTCCTTTCCTATACCACTCCTATATGGGTCTAATAATTGATCGAAATTACTTGGATCCAAAAACCACAAATGTTTGATCTAAGTCTATCTGTAGTGGCTAGATATTAAGGATGTAGTTACAGGTTGGAGAATAATACAACTTTCCCCCTACACTCTTCCTCTAGTGGTAGGATGCCCAAATCATCTGGTTGACTATTCATATACACATAATCAAGTTGGGAATTGATCACTCCCTACCCCATCTTATCGTCATCATATGCATTTGAAATCACCAATCCTCTAGCATTGCAATCATAGCTCTCATTTAGTGCACTTCATCACATTATTACACTTTTCGATAGGTTACATGGATCAATACATTGATCCATGGTTCAACACATTATATGTGATGGGTGTCATTATTACCTTCATTTAATCAACTTCTTGTTGATGTCATATCAAACTAGGGGTGTGTCCAAAGCTATATGCAACAAGAGTACTTTAACTGATCTAGTAGTTGACTGTAACTATTTTTATATTTTCTAGGGGATCTCTTTAATGTCTTAAGGACTTCTTGGTAAAACCTTATTCAAATCAAACTATGAAAACTTGCTGAAAGAAAACACACCGTGCAAAAAGGAAACACACTTGCTATTGGAAAATAAACACACTTGCTTTTGAAAGTAAACACTTAGATTAAAATGCTTGAAAACAATTGCAAGAAATATAAAGATTTATCTAAACACATGCGCAGCATGTATGTAATAGAATTTAAGCTGAAAGAACTAAAGCAATGCAAAATTAACATATCTAAGCTACTTGCTGAAGAAATATAAATACCAAATAAATGAATATCCTGGTCCTTGGGGGAGTGGGCCCTTGCTCCTCCTTGAATCAGGATTTTAACAACTCAGAATTCTCTCAAATCAAAATGGCTATTTTATTGATGAAAACATTCAGTATTACAAAACATACTGGATCGGGATACTTAGTCTATTTCTCTTCTCTATTCTATATCTCTAATCTCTAATCTCTATCTAATATAGGTCTGCATTTATATACATTTTATAATCCTAGTTGTCTCAATGATTATGATGAAATCGAATCATGCCTAGAATAGATGCTAAGTCGGATGGCGGTTGATCAAAAACTGTAGGATAACTCTTCCTAGATCTGTGTTCAAAAATCTTCTTGTCCTTCATGATTGTAGATGCAAAATTTCTAGATGTGGTTTAAAATAGATAACTCCCATCAGTTTCAAAACTTTGGAGAAGTTCCAGAACCATAGGAAATTGTTAAGAACCAAAACCTATGAGAGTTTTGGAGCTGTCACCAGGAGTTCGGAACTAAGTCTGAAAATTCTGGAACTAAATTCTGGAGTTTCAGAACTAAGTCTAAAAGTTCTAGAACTAAATGATGACTGTGTGATGGAGTTCGAACTAGCTTGGAAGTTCGAAACTAAGCTATGTAGGATCAGATGCTATCAAAAACATACTAAACACCACCTACTTCATTTCCTTGACTGATTAGACCTGCTTTATTACAAAATTGAATTTAAACACACACTATGTTAGGAATTTCAGAGTTTTTAACATTAGGATCACAATCAATCAAAAGACAGATAGTTACATCCTAACTCATATCAGATCAACTAAAAGTCACACAATGCAATCAAACTTAATCAAAAGGAGAGTATGATGAGATCATATATTATACATTAATCATACACATAATGGCCTCATCATTTCCCCGAGACTTACTTGTTTGTAATTCCCTTTACAAACTCATTCTTCAAAAGTGGGATCATATGTTCTGCATTCGATTTGATTTCTCAAATCAAATGGTTGATACTGAATTTTCCAATGTTTAAGCTCAGATGTACTATACCCAACTCTATTTCTTAGTTTCCTCTCCCACTTTTCAAATTCAGCAGGGTCCTGAGGTTCTCTGTTCTGCCAAGGAGACATGGGGGTGAGAAGTAGAGGTGGCCTCATTTGCATTCCCATCCATATTTGGTTGTAGTTTTCATTGACTTGGGGAATTATTGTGCATAATTTTTTGGCCCTCTCCAAACTTCATATTAGATTTTTAGGGGAAATTACTTCCCTTCTTTTCAAAGAAACAGTAAGGAGTTCCCACCTTGTTAAGCATCCTTCATAAATATCTTCCAATTTTTCCTCCTCATATGAGGTGAAGGCATCAATACTCTTTTGCAGAATATCAAGGTAATGTTTCTTGAATCTCTTATCAAAGGCATGAGTTCTAAAATGTGTGAGGAAGGCAAAAGTTTTACCATAATGAGCTCTCATGTAGAGGCCTGTTGAGCTAGCTTTCAATAAAAATTCAAATTCTCTTTCCTTCCATGCAATTTGGTTTTGTAAAAGAGAGACAAATGCATTGAGTTGGCTCTCCCCTACATATAAGTTAATCATAAATCATGTGTTTTTCTGTAGCATATAATTGCAAAGATAAAATTCACATAGGAGATTTTTCTGCTTGTAATTTGGATAGAGAGTAAGCTGTCATGAATTCAGATTCATCTTGTAGTTCATGTGGAAGCCCACATGTAATTCTTGACAACTGCTAGCGAATGAACTGCTCTTCCAAAAATACACTATATGCAAGAGAAGGTCTCTTGCAGGCAAGTAATTTCTCACTCATAATACAGACCATATGAATTTTTGCAAGACATTTATATTTATTTCCTTCCTCCTTATAAAATTTTTCTTTCCTTCATCTCTTCCTCCATCTTGGTCTTTAATTCCTCATTTGATGTTTTGGCTTCTCTGAGCTCTCTGCAAATATCATCCCATTATTGTTTCAATGGCAAATAGGTCAAATCATTTTGTGCAGAGGTTGTGGACACAACACTCTATTTTATGGAAGTCTGGAACTCTTCCTCTTTTTTTTAGCACTACTTCTTCTTGGTTGCGATGCTTCTTCCTTTTGGTGCAAGTGAGTTGTTAGCTCATTAATGAGCGTTTCCCTTTGTTCTAATTTAAGTTTGAGGAAGTCCAATTCCTCATTTTTCTCTGATAATAAGCTCTACTCTAGACAAGAACAAAGCCTGTTTAACTTTTTGTCTTTCCTCTTTACTTTTGAAATTATTTGAGGAGTTTGGCATTCTTCCTCTATTAAAGGAAATTTTCCTTTTCTTATCCTAGATGCCAACTCTTCTTCTTCATGTGGCACTGCTGAAGGTTTAGCTAACTCCTAAAAATCTTGATCATCAAATATCTCTTCTCCTCTATCCATTTCAACATGACTTGGCTCAGGTGGAGTCATGGCCATGCTACCTAAAATGTTAGTAGCTTCCTCTTCCATCCTTTCCTGCTCACTCCTTACTTCTGGAGTTCCCCTTGACCTCTTATGAATTTTTCTTATCTTGGGAAGTTCAATATGCCCAGTAGTGAATTTCCTTCTAGAACTTATTCTTATTGTTCTTTCTGGTTCTTGTGTGGTTGAGCGATCAATGTCAGAGACAGATATTGGATCTTTCGAAGTTGTTGTAGAAGATGAAATTTCCTTCACAGTACATGAAGGGTCTTCTATTTTAATCTTCCTCACCAACACTCTTTTCCTTGGTATGTTTTCTTTTTCCATTTCCCTCTATTCTTCTACGGGGCATCAATTTCTAGATTAGCTGAAGGAGAGAATGGGGCTAGAATTACCCTTCTAATAATATTAGGGTTTTTTTAACTTGCCAAGAAACTCATCCCAAATTTTTTCTCCATTATTTTTTGATAGGAAATGGCGTTGGAATATTAAGTGAATTAGACCATGATGTCTAATTTTTCCAACACCCCAGGAATATCTCGAACCATGGTCTAAATGGAATAAAAAAGAAACCCTAGGAGGTTTATTATGTATTCAAGCTTGGTGGCTCCATACTTCAGATATATGAGCATTTTTAAGACCTCCTTTCCCACAGACCCAAACTGACCATCACAAGTTAAATATTTTACTATCCAGAATGCTACCCTGTCAAAGGGTTTGGGAAAACTGGCCCTTCTGACCCCTTTTATGATTTTCTTTGTATTATAGATATACTAGGGTTCAACTTCTTCTTCTTGCAGCAAGACTTCTACCAGTTCTTTCAAAGTCCCCTTTACAGGTTGTGGGACATGAACAATGGGTATTCTAGACACATTACTTACAGTATTTACAGAGAAAGGAATAAAGACATTTCTTACTTTTGTTCTAGACTGTTCTAGATTTATGATGAATTCTCTTACCAATTCATCATTATGCCTTGAAAATTTCTTTAGGAATTCAAGCCATCCTGCATGCTCAAAGATGGATGCTACTTCTTCGTCTACAAGCAGCTAGGAATCATCCTCTGGTTCTGATTTCTTCTTAATCCCCATATCAGCTTGAGTTCTATCTTCCTTGATTTCATGCAAATTGGTTATAGGCCTTCTCCTTAGCTGCAGTGCTAATGGCTTGGCTGCGGAACCTCTATGTTTAGCTGTGGAACCTTATTTCTTAGCTACAAAACATCTGAATTCTATGTTCTTTATTTCGGAATACCAACTCAATTCACTAATCCTTCCTTAAGATACTTTTACAATCTTTATCTCACTTGATGTTTGCAATAATGATTATTAATGATAACCATGCCGCCACTTATTTCATCCAAAACAATATCATGATTACACACATGTAATCATAATGTATAAATAAATAACTCATCATACCTACTTTTTAAATTAAGTCGCATCACACATGCAAACATTTAATCAACCCTAAATAAGTTAAAAGACATAATTACCATCCTTGATGATGCAAGCCTTTAGCTATAATGACTCGTCATTCCTACAAGTAAAACAAAACATGATTAGATAAGAAAGCTGGAATTCAAAATAATTCCTTTATTTGAACTAGCCAAAAAGAGGTCAACCACCATTTAATGGTTTTCAATTGACCTTGAGAGATTTTTATTATTATTATTTTTTTATTTTTTTTTTTTGGGGGAAGAAGATGCCATTTACTGGTTTTCATCTTCTTCCCTTTATTTTGGATCTATCGATTGACTATTTGATCATTTTGGAAGAATTGAGTTCTTCCATATGATCAAATTCTTTTCTGCTTCAATCTTCCTCAAAAAGTCATTCTTAGTGGGAGGCTTCCTATAGAGTTTCAGTCTATGTCCATTGACCAAGAGTGTTATGTTTGCTGCCATCAATGGGAAGTAATTGAATAGAACCATTATCAAAAATCTGATCAATTTGATAAGGTCCAAACCATCTGGTTCTCAATTTTCCCTTAAACTATTGATACTTAGAGTCAAACATTAATGCCTAGTCTCCTACTTTGAATTGCCTTTTCTTGATATGTATGTCTTGCAATTTCTTCCTTTTCTCTTGAATCATCTTTGTCTGTTGATGTGCTTCTATCCTTAATTAGTCTAATTCATTGAGTTGAAGGATTCTTTATTTTTGAGCTACATTTAATTCAATTCCCACCTTTTGTACTATCCTCAATGTCTGAAGTTCAAATTCTATAGGAAACAAGGGTTTTTTCCCATAGACTAATTCATACGATGAAAACATTGTTGTAGTTTTCCAAGTTTTATTATACACCCAGATAGCTTCAGGTAGTCTCTTTACCCAATCTTTTCTCCCAGCTTCAACTGTTTTAGTAAGGATGTTCTCTAATTCTCTATTTGTTACTTCTACTTGTCCATTTGACTATGGACGGTAAGGAGATGAATTCCTATGATTGATTTGATGATACCTTGTCAAAGATTAGATCATATTAGACATGAATTGTGTTCCCTGATATGAAACTATGCTCCTTGGTGCTCCAAAATTGATCACAATTCTATTCCAAAGGAAATCAGCAACTGCTTCCTCAGTGGCATTTGTCAATGCCTGCACTTTTGCCCATTTTGTCACATAGTTAGTACATACAAGAATATATTCCTTCCCTTGTGAAGGAGGATTAAAGGGACCAAAAAAATACAATCCCCATCTCTCAAATGGTTCAACCACAACTTGAGGCTGAAGAGGCATTTCATTGGTGAAAGTTGGTTGTCCCATCCTTTGACAAGGATCACACCTCTTGATATATATTTTCACATCCTTGTATAGAGATGGCCAATAATAACCAGTGCCAAGTATCTTATGAGATGTTCTTTTTACTGAATAATGTCCTCCACTTGGTTCATCATAACATGCTCACGAGGATGTCAAATATTTCATCTGTCTTACACACCTTCACAAGAAAAATCAGGGCCACACTTAAATAGAATTTTCATTTAACCATTTGAATTATGTACTAGTTTTAATTAACTTCTTTATTTTTTCTTAGGAAAGAAGGAGGGAACTTCCCTGTTGCAAGATAATTTTCCATATCAGAAAACCGTGGTGTACTTACCGAGATTGCAAATAGTTGTTCATCTAGAAAGTTATCCTTGATTGGATCTTGTTCCCTGTGGTGGTTAGTCTTGATGGAATATCAGCTACCACATTAGATTTACCTAGATTTTCCACAATGGTAATATCAAATTCTTGCAAAAGTAATAACCATATAATGAATCTTCCTCCAACTCTGTTTTTTCATTAAATACTTAATTGTTGAATGATTTGTGTTTACAAATATCTTGTACCCTGTAATATGATTTTTGAATTTATTGTTTGCATAAATTACAGCAAGAAATTTCTTTTCAGTGGGAGTAAGATTCTTGCTAAGATAGTAAATGGCATACATATTTCTTTCTTCATCTTTTTGTCCCAATAATGCACCAATGGAATAATTTGAGGCATCTGTTTGGATATGAAATGGCTTTTCCCAATTAGGACCTCTCAATATTGGGGCACTGATTAATTTGTTTTTAATTTCTTCAAAAGCATCTTTGGCACTTTTCATCCCAAAGAAATTCACGGTCCTGGTTAGCAAATTAAACATGGGGGCAAAGTGATTTTCTTGAAATATTTTATAAAGCATCTATAGTACCTAGCATGTCTTAGAAATGATTTGATATCCGTGGGATTCGAGGGATAGGTAAATCTGAAATGATCTTAATTTTTTTATCCACTTAAATTCCTTTTTGTGAAATATGGTGTCCTAATACAATTCCCTCATCCACCATCATCAAACATTTTTCATCACTAAGAGATAGGTTGTGTTGTTCACATCTTGTTAACACTCTGTCCAAATTTCTCAAAGCATCTTCAAATGTATCTCCATGTATAGTGAATTCATCCATATATACTTCAACACAATCATTTGTTAGATCAACAAAGATTACAAGTACAACTCTCTGGAAATTTACAAGAGCATTGCATAAACCAAATGGTAACACTCTATAGGAAAAGGTTCCCCATGGACATATAAATGTTGTTTTTTCCTGATCCTTAGCAAGAATAACTCCGATATGATTATACCCACTAAAGCCATCCAAGAAAGAAAATTATTGTTTACCTGAAAGGTTATCTAAGACTTGATCTATGAATGGTAAGGGAAAATAATCTCTTATTGTTGCTTTTTTAGTTCCCTATAGTCAACACATATTCTCCATTTTCTGTTCTTTTTGGGAAAAATTACAAGAGGATATAACCATTGACTATATGAGATAGGGTAGATGAAACCTACTTGTAATAGTTTTTCAATTTATTGTTTGACTATATCCCTTAAAGATGGGTTAATCCTTATTTGATGATGCTCGACTAGTTTAGTGTTTTTCAAGTATAGATGTGATGAGTGTAGATACTTGGATGAATCCCCTTCATATCTTTTTAATCCCAAGCAAAAGCTTTAGTATGATTTTTTAGAACATCAAACAATTTAGCTTCTTCATCCTGTTTCAACCAACTTATTGATGTTTAAAGTTTTTCCTGGTTGAATTTCAACATGCTTGGTTCTGATATGTGATGAACTAATTTGTGGAAAGGGTTTCATTAAAGTATTTAATGGACATGCATGTGGTAAAAAATATGGTATGTAGCAACATCTCCAAAAGTTCCTTGAGACAGAATCTTTGGATAAAGGACAGAATGAGAATTATGGTACTTATCTCTTTGCAGTCAAATTCCTCGTCACTTCTACATTCTATAAATTCTTCACCACTTCCGATGTACTTGAAACTGAAGCTACCGATTCATCCTCTCCCCATGATAAATCTCATTCCTTTGGAATGAAATCATTTTCAATCAAAGAGAACTGTTGTTTTCGTGGTTCGGAACTAATTGTAGTGGTTTTTAACTATAGCCATATGTTAGGAACTAAGTTCGTGGGTTTCGGAACTAAGTTCACGGGTTCCAAAACTAAGTTCACGGGTCCCAAAAATATTTTGATGATTGTACATGTAGACAACAGTTTCTCATCCAATGGTGGATTAATAATCTCTTCTACTTCTCTTACATGATCCTGCAATGTGATCATAGCCAAAGAAGATAAATTTTGCTTATTAGTTTCAAGAGAATCAACCCAAAGTTGTTCATGACTGTCAATAAAATTTTGTGCGGTAGGATATAAGGAAATTTTTTTAGAGTTCTTACCATTCGATATTGTCATATCACCTAACCTGAAATCTATGCAAGAAGCAATTGTAGCTAACCATGGTCTACCCAAAATAATGGGATAACCCAATGTTTTACCTTTTGGCTATAATATAAGAAAGTCAACTAGATATTCCCATGACTCTACCATCACCGCCATGTCTTCAATAATTCCTTCTAGTTTTGCTACAGACTCATCTACCATCTACAATATGGTATTAGTAGGTTATATACCTGTTAATGGTAATCTTTTCAGAGTATCCATTGTCATTACATTGATAGCAGCTCCCAAATCTATCAAAACATTATGTACATCCTTATTTTCTATAGAGACAGAAATAACATGACTTCCAAGATCTTCATATTTGGGAAGTAATAGTTTTCCTACTAATAAATTAGCAAGTTTCCCATCTACTTTGATAGTCTTGGGATACTGTCTCTTTCTTCCAGGATTTTTCATGCATAATATTTTGATCAATTTGTTCAATTCTGGAATATCTTTAATTGCTTGTAATAGTGGTATTTCAATATTTAGTTTCCTTAATTCCTGAACTAATTCAAAATCCTTGATTTCTATATCTTCTTTAAATCTCTTAGGAAATGGAGTCTCAATAGTGTTGCTATCTGGCTCCTTTTCTTTTCTTTCTATATCCTCTTTTGGAAAAACAATACTAGGGTTCTCATTTTCTTCTATCATTTCAGTGATTATAAGGGGTGGACTGTTAATGATTTTCCTAGATCTAGTTTGAATATCCTTACAATCCATAGCATGTAAATCAACTGATTTTTCAAGTTTTGTTCCATAAACAGGAGTTGTCAATTTGTTTATGGGGTTTGCTACTATTTGTGCTGGCATTTGTGTTTAGATAACATTCTCATTTTGTGAGTTAATGCGCAAGGGATCCCATGATGGCTCGTTGATTCTAATTCGAATATGTTCTTCCGTGGGAATAATTAGGGTTCCATCTAGGTTATGACTAAGAATAAGGATTTCCTTGACCTTGTTGATGTCCTTGAGCATACAGCTTGATTTTCCCAATCTTGAGGGTTCCAAGTTGGTTGAGGTACCCAAGGTGGTTTTCCCCAATTTTTTGGTACTACCTGAGTAGCCCATGGCATTTTACATGGATTAGGAGCTGATCTTGGCATAAACTGCCCTTGGTTAGGTTGTCTCTGAACAAAATTCAATTCTTCAGTTGTAGATGTGGCACTGGTTTGTTTAAGCTGATTTTTAATCAAAGGAAGAAAAGACCAAACATCAGTATCATGTTCTTTAGATTCACTGATAATACACATTTCTATTTTATCCAAAGGACAATCTCTTAATGCATGCTTCTTCCTACATCCAGGACAATACATAGCCAATGGTTTAGTTTTGGAATTTTCTTTAGCTTGTAATCCATCCATAGTAGAGGTTAATTGCACTAAAATGTTTGTTTTAAAGTTTGCCAACTCATCCATTAGTTTGTTCATATCTGGATTCAAACTTTTTACTGATTTTCCTTTTCTAGGTCCACCTCCTATTCTGGAATAGCTTCTACAAATCTCTTTAATTCCATTCATTCTTATCTCGATCAATATCTCCCCTCCTATCAAGTTAAGGGATTCTCTAGATTCGTCATCCAAACCTTTGAGAAAGATGGTTTTACTTAATTCCTCTGTAAGCACAAATCCACATCTTTTGCTAACAAAGAGGAATATGTCTAAATAGTCTTCTATGTTTTTGTCCTCTTCCTGCTTGATTTTGAAGAATTCTTCCTTCCTATTTCTTCCTCTGCAATAATCCTAGTATTTATCTAGGAAGGTAGTCTCCATTTGTGCCCAAGTGCTAATAGAGTTGGATGTTAATCCCATGAACCACCTCATTTTTGCATCCTTTAAGGTTGATGGAAACATCTTGATTTTTTTATTATCTATTTTATAATCATAGGTCTGACATAGCACCTTGAATTCAAACATAAATTGGTCGGATCTTCAAATGAAATCCTCCGAAAGTGGGTAAATGTGCAAGTGAGATTATTTTCATTGATGTGTCATCATCTCCCTATTGGATTGTATAGGTAAAGGTCCTATCAAGTACTCCCTTAGCATCTCATGCCATTTCAAAAATATTTTCTAAAGTTTCCTCCCAATCAATGTGGTAAGTTGTATGCTTTGGGGAAGGTGAAAATTGAGGAGTAAGAGCTTGACTACTCAATTGAGAATCAAAACTTACCCTCAATGGATCTTGGGTTATAAGTCTTTTCCTAAAAGTTCCACTCCCTTCAGTGACTAATCTAAGAACTCCAAGAATGGAAATTTTGATTCTTGTTTGACAGGGGATGGTGGTACCTCCAATTCTTGATCAATTTCCTTACTTTGACTAGAAGATGTTATGAATTCTTGTGAAGATTTTTTTGGAAGGAATCTACCTTGTGAGTCTCTTGGTCTACTCATATATTTTGTGATATAGTAGGGAAGATTCTTCAACTACTAGATGTATGTTTTGTTGCTCTTGCTAACACTTAATTAGAAAATTCCAATTGGTGTTCCATGGAAATGGCACCAAAAATGATGGGTGTCATTATTACCTTCATTTAATCAACTTCTTGTTGATATCATATCAAACCAGGGGTGTGTCTAAATCTATATGCAACAAGAGTATTGTAACTATTTTTATATTTTCTAGGGGATCTCTTTAATGTCTTAAGGAATTCTTGGTAAAACCTTATTCAAATCAAACTACGAAAACTTTCTGAAAATAAAACACACTGAAAGCTTGTTGAAAGGAAACACACCGTGTAAAAAGGAAACACACTTGCTATTGGAAAATAAACACACTTTCTTTTGAAAGTAAACACTCATATTAAAATGCTTGAAAACAATTGCAAGAAATATAGAAATTTATCTAAACACTGTAGCACAAGTATGTAATAGAATTTAACTAAAAGAACTAAAGAAATACAAAATTAACAGATCTAAGCTACTTGCTAAAGAAATATAAATACCAAATAAATGAATATCTTGGTCCTTGGGGGAGTGGGCCCTTGCTCCTCCTTAAATCAGGATTTTAACAACTCAGAATTCTCTCAAATCAGAATGGCTATTTTATTGATGAAAAAATTTAGTATTACAAAACGTACTAGATCGGGATACTTAGTCTATTTTTATTCTATGTTATATATCTATAATCTCTAATCTCTATCTAATGCAGGTCTGCATTTATATACATTTTACAATCCTAGTTATCTCAATGATTTTGATGAAATCGAATCATGCCCAGAATAGATGCTGAGTCGGATGGCGGTTGATCAGACAACTGTAGGATAACTCTTCCGTATCTACATTCGAAATCTTATCGTCCTTCATGATTTGTAGATGCAAAATTTCCATATGTGGTCTAAAATAGATAACTCCCATCAGTTCTAGAACTTTGGAGAAGTTCTTGAACCAAAGGAAATTGTTAAGAACCAATACTGTGAAAGTTATGGAGCCTAGGAACTAAATTATGGAGTTCAAACTAAGTCTAAAAGTTCGGAACTAAATGATGAGTGTGTGATGGATTTTAACTAGCTTGGAAGTTTTGAAACTAATCTATGTAGGATCAAATGCTATCAAAAACATATTTAACACCACCTACTTCATTTCCTCGATTGACTAGACCTTATTTACTACAAAATTGAATTTAAACACACTCTATGTTAGGAATTTCAGATTTGTTAACATTAGGATCACAATCAATCAAAAGATAGACACTTACATCCTAACTCATATCAGATCAACTAAAGTCACACAATGCAATCAAACTTAATCAAAAGGAGAGTATGATGAGATCATGTATTATACATTAATCATACATATACTAGCCTCATCAATATGGTTCTTTTGGCACGATATTACTACCACATCTATGTGTTCTACTATAACATGGGATTATTTGTATTTCTATTAGGTATGCATCTCTATCTACTTTATGTTACCAAGATTTCCTCTTCTCAATATAAAGTGGGGGAAATGTAGTCAAAAAATCATGCACTAACTACTACTATTATATCGCCAAATATTTTGTTTTATATATGGATCTCACGTAAGAAAAGTATTTACTAATGGTTCATCCCATATTCCTATCGCTAGTTTAGTAAGTCACTATCATTAAGTGTCTTGTACAGTCATCACTTACTCGTATATTTCTGGTCATCTCTCATGGAGTCTCAGCTGTTGTTATTTACTCAGTAGTCATCTCTAGTCTTTGACTAGGGCACCTAGGAAGGGATTGGGTTGCCCGTCCGTGCCCGATCCTCATTTTTAGGTGCCTTGGTCCTGGTTGCACTTGGATCTCATTTAGAGTCTTGAGGTCAGTCTTTGTAGTTTTCCCTCTCATTCCCCTAGGTACTAGTTGGCATGTTAGATCATTAGTGTAAAAATTTGAGCAAGAAATCCCTATATAAACACAACATACACACTATCTTAAGGGAAGACTATTTATACTAAGGGATAGCTATCTACATAAGGCAAGGGACTACATTTAGGCACTATTCTACATCACACACTGCATAGGAAGGGTTGTATTCATTCTATTCCATCCACCATTTACATCTTACATCTAGTTATTTCCTACTACTTTGGCATCATTAGCGCTAGGGCACCCTAGGCACATCATTACACACACATGCACATAGAACTACATCGGGTATGATATGTAGTATAGTGAAGTGTCATAAGTCCATCCATTTGATAGTTGAGGACAGTCTGACCCATTCATTTTTATATTTATATTTTAGGGTTTGATGCTTTTGTATGGGGTTTTATAGGATATTATTCATTGGATATCTACATTGACATAAAAAAATCTAATGCGACATACACACCAAAATATCGGGTTATTACAAAGATTTAGTGACCAATTTAGACTCGATTTCGAGGTATTCTACAAACCAGGTGCCCATATTGTGAACTTGGGCATGCACAGGGCACCTAATCCTCCCACAAGTGCCCTAGTCTAGCCAAATCTTCATATGCTGCAACTTCTTAAGGTGTGATGTCATACTCTATTCCGCATGCGCATCATCCAATACAGTTCTAGGTCATTGTGAGGTAAGTTCATTTCAAGTTAGTACCTTTTCCCTCCTATTCAATTATTTCATTTTATTTATAATAACAAATAAAACTAGTTACCATTTATATTTCAGTTTATAATAGTCATTTCATTGTTTTACTTACTATATTAACCTATTAAATTCATTAATTTTAGCTAATCATTTCAAATGTAGTCACAAAATTAGGCACTTACTACTACTACTATACTTCCAAATATGTTTTTTTATATATGGATCTTGCGTAAGAAAAGTATTCTCTAATGGTTCATCCCCTAGTCCTATCGTCATTTTAGTCAGTCATTATCATTAAGTGTCTTACACAGTCGGCGATTACTCACAGTTTTAGTCATCTCTCATGGAGTCTCAGATGTCATTATTTACTTGGTAGTCATCTCTAGTCTTTAACTGGGGTTCCTAGGAAGGTATTGGGGCACCCGTTAGTGCCCTGATCCTCATTTTTAGGTGTCATGGTCCTAGTTTCACTTGATTCTCATTTAGAGTCTTCAGGTTGTTCTTTGTAGTTTTCCCTCTCATTCCCCTAGGTGCTAGTCAACATGTTAGGTCATTAGTGTCAAAATTTGAGTAAGAGAAACCTATATAAACACAACATACACATTATCTTAAGGATGTACTATTTATACTAAGGGTTGGTTATCTACATAAGGAAAAGGACTACATTTAGGCACTATTCTACATCACACACTATATAGGAAGGGTTGTATTCATTCTATTCCATCCACCATTTACATCTTACATCTAGTTATTGCCCACTACTTTGGCCTGATTGGCAATAGCGTACCCTAGGCACATAATTACACACACAAGTGCATAGAAATACATCAAGTTTGAGATGTAGTGCATCTTTATTTTTAGGGTTTGATGATTTTATATGGGGTTTTATAGGAGATTATTCATCAAATATCTACAAAGTGACATCAACAAAGCTAATGTGACATGCATGTGACAAAGACCAAGTTATTACAAAGATCTAGTGACCAACTTAGACTCAAGTTCGAGATATTCTATGAGACCAAGGTGCCCATATCTGCGAACCAAGTCACCCATAGGTAGCCTAATCCTCCCACACGTGCCCTAGTCTTGCCAAATATTCATCTTTTGTAACTTCATAAGGTATGTTGTCATACTATGTTCCACCTATGCATTATCCATTATAGTTCCAGGTCATGAGTTGAGTTCATTTCAAAGGTTAGTAAATTTCCCCTCCTATTCAATTATTTCATTTTATTTAGAATAACAAATAAAATTAGTTAGCATTTATATTTCAGTTTACGTAAGTCATTTCATTGTTGTACTTCCTAGATTAACCTATAAAATTCATTAATTTTAGTTAATTAGAATAGAACAACAAGAGCGTCACACAAAGGCTCAAAAATGCAAATCAAGAGATATGCTTTGGATCTGCAAAGACTTGGAGAGGGACAGCGGTGCCCATGGATGCCTTGGGCCTATTTCGAGGTGCCTAGGTTTATGGAAAAGCTCAGAAACCTCATCTCGTTAGTCACAAGTTGTTCCCTGTTAGTCACCTTTAGTCACACCAAGATTGTCAAGGTCACTGAAACCTGCAATGAAATATGAACCTGCAAAACCCTCAAATAGACATCAAATCCTAAAAATAAAGATGTTGAATGAGGTTTCAGACTGTCCTCAAGTTTCACAATGGTGAAATTACGAATGAGTGTTACACTACATCTTAGACCTAATGTATTTATATGTGTGTGTATGTGTGCGGAATCATGTCCTAGTGTCTCATGCATTGTGCATGTCACACTTGATAGCTTGAAAAATAAAGTAGATGTAAAGAAATGTAATAGATGTGTGCATGGAATAGAATGAACTTCCCTCCTATGAAGTGTGTATGTAGAATAACCAGCCCTTGTGTCCCTTGGATGGTGCTAGATGGATGTAACCTTAGGTGGTGATAACTAATGCTTAGTGCTTGGTCATTTATTATGATCACATAACTTTATATTTATATGATTCCTTTGATTGAACTTCGTAACTAACCCCAAAAAGTATGAATACAAAAAGATAAGATGCTCAAACTATTAGAAAGGACCTAAAAAGTGTGAGTAAAGCATGAAGGGGTTAGGGGCACCTAGAGGGGACGAGGGGGCCTAGCACTAGCATCATGGCTAGGTGCTAGTGTCTAGGATGATAAAGGTCAGAGTATGAAAAGGAAGACTAAGCAAGTAAGAATGCAAGACCAAAAGTGGTGACAAAAAGAAAATAAGGGTGGTCAAATACATGGGTTGATTAGTACTTTTCTTACTTAGGAATCATATGAGTAGTAGTATGTAATCATGACTATATAATTACCCAAAGTGTTTGATTTTGCATCTACATTTTCCCAAATTTATGTTGGTGAGCGGAAATCTCAAGAAAATAAAATAGATAAGAGATGCATACCGATAACCATGTAGATCGTTGATGACAACATGCCGAGGGACTAGACAGAGTGTGGAGTGATAAAAGTGTGAAGCGTGGATTTTAAGAAGGAGAAAGTGCACAAAGTGATTATTTTTCAAAATAAATCCCTTAGTTATTTTAACTCCTCATATCCCTATTCGGATCTCGAGGTTCATTATTGTAGGTTACGCGTACTTTGGTTGACTCCTTGGCATATTTCATTGGTTGTATCTCCCCATGTGCTCCGCGTTCTTGTCACTTCTTTTGTGTCTTCCATCATCCCTATCTTTTCCCTATCTCCTTCCATATTCCCTTGCATGCTTTCATGGTGCATCCGCCTTCTTCCTAGCAGTTTTACATCCTCCACGTACACCTTTGAGTTTCCCTCCAAGATGGATGCATCCTATATAGTATTCCATGCCCCTTTCTCTTCCCGTAGTCATACATTATTTCTTTAATTCTCTCCCTCGCCTAAATACTTGGATCCTACAAGAAGGCTTCCATTCCTATAATGTGTGTCACCTTTGCACGCTTGTCCTTTGCTTTCCCCTTATGTGTCTCTTTATCTTATGTGTGCCTCGTGCCTTCCTCCATGCTAATTTTTTTGCCACGTGGCAATTTGGCGGAGACTTGAGTGTGTTACACATAACTTATCAAAGCATGCCAACAGGGTGCTAAATCCTTGCAACAAACCACTATTTGAGACATGAAAGAAACAAAAAATAGATGAACAATTGGCTAATCTTACAGCCAATCAAAATGTGCTACATGTCATTGTGTGTTCAGATTTCATTGTATCCTCTAGATCTCCATAAAATTTTCTACAATTCTCTAACACATGGGTGCCTAGGCTTGTTTGAAAACTATTGACATAGGTTACACTCTAGATTACTCAAAATCAAATATTCATGGGATTTGGTAGGTAAGAAGAAGGAAACATGTTTTCATCCATTAATGCAGAATCTAATCCGCTCAACCACCAGATTTTTCTTAGATATCACCTCATTCCTTCTCCTACAAGCTAGATCAGAAATAGGAGGCACATCTAATAGCATTAAGGTGGATTTCCAGAACTCATTGCGGTTGAAGATTCAAATCTGATTTTCCTCATCTTTCTCTTCTTCTTCTCTCCTTCTTTTCTATAAATATCAAATTATGGTTCATTGTAAAAGGTTGGACTCCTTCAGTTTGTAAAGGCATTATCTAGGTATTTCCTTACATTTTGAGTTGTAGGCCTTTAGATCTGGTCTTTGCATGTGGATATCAGCCTCATATGCCATTGTGATCGATTGTGCACTTCGGAAGTAATAGAATATTGGTTTTATGGATACTTTTTGCCTTAACATGTTTTATTGCTTCTCCGACCTCTTCTTGATTATTCAAAATCTGAAACTTAGTGAAGAAAATGCATAAGTTTTGCATGGGAAAGAAGAGTGCATTCAAAGGTGTGAGAGTATCAAAGAGGATCGCGCATAAAATAGAAACATGTTCGGGACTTAGCCATTTTCGAAATGAGGATCTATTTTTGGAGATAGCATGTGGAGCACTCAAACCGATTGGAGGCTTATGCGACATGCATTGGCTATTTTTGGATGATTAGCTATGAAGTGATTTGCATGAATGTAGGCTAAAGATAGAATGACAAACTGATAGTTGACTAAGAGAGATCTATTGTTAACACTCTTACATGTAAGCCTATTTTTGTAATGGCGCATGGCTAATAATAACATGCAACCTATTTTGGGATTAGATAAGTGGTGAAGGGAAAGTCCCCACCCTTATAAATATGTATTGAACTATGTAACAGAGAGAACATAGATATAGGTGTGAGAACTAGGTTATAGTGAGATTATGTTGCTAGATCTGTTACGCACATGAGCGTATACTACTATTATTGTAAGGAAGCTTCTGTGTATTTACTACAATTAATATAATGGAGATTATGGACTGAAACAAGGTGTTATCATGGTTATAATTCAGTATTACATGCTTGATTACATTATGTTTGTCTATTAAGTCTATTATTCTCTAGATCTAGATCTGAATATGCACTATAGAAAGATATATTAGTCATAGATCTAAATGAATAAATTCTTCATTATGCTAAACATCCTATAATAGTAATCCTAAAGAGGTTCTGGTACCTTTGCATGCTTCGAGTGAGTGCTTAGTCTAGACTAAGTGGTGTGCTAGTGTCTTGGGGCTTGTATTGTTGAATTCTAGGCCGCATCATTGGTTCCATTGTCGGGACCTCTTTTTCAATTGTATTCAGGATGGTTCATGATGAAGACATACCATTTGACCTTAGCAAGTGTTGAGGATTGGATGCATGATCTAGAAGAATAATATGCATGACGTTTTAGCACTTGGATCTAAGTTTAACGTACGCGTGTGGGTAGAACAAAATCTATATGATAATTTATATATGAGAGATTTTTACTATCTTTCTAGTAGAATTATATGAGTGGCTGGTTGCTTATACATCTAAGCATTATTAGAGGTATAGCACACTTGTCTAGACATAGGAATAATTTCGGGACCTTTATGATGCTAGTCCGATTTGGACTTGTGTTGTGGATACATGGTTCCATGGGGTTTTAGACAGTTATATCTTCGAGTACTCAATTTCCATGTATTCATGCCCAGAGGTAGCTAAATTCTAGTTTTTACGATATCTAAGGGGAACTTACCTACAAGGAATTCCATTGGCGATCAAGATCTTGATGGTAAATTTGAATTTGGAAAGTAAAATGATGGCTAACTAAGCCCCACAATATTGGGGGCTAGGAGAAGGTTTGGTGAAAGTTGGCGTTCTTAGTGGTAGAAAGGAGAGAGGAAAGGTGACTTAAGTATAATGAGGCATGTGAGAGGGAGGTAGAGAAGTAGCGTGACATTGTAGAGTGGATGGCATTGAGGAGAGAGATGGCTTGTGAAGGATTTAGGGCTCACAAAGGAGACATGGATCCAGAGCATTAGTAAATCCCCCATCTGGGAAATCATGACAAGGATCCCTCCCCAGACCTCACACATAAGCGCGCCAACAGATATGACCTAGGTTGTGGGCACACATCTCAATTCACATGGCAACCTTTCCCTTGTGCTTGGTTTTCCAATATCTAGTACGACATGATAGTCAACAAGATAACTCAACCAAAGTGGGAGAGTAGGAGTGAGTCTTATAAGAGGCACAGTGATGGCAACACAAAAAACTTTGTTGTTATATGGGAGTACCTTTTTAGGTGTATCATCTACACAAAATACATGTGTTTTGATTTTTGGAATAACTTCTAGAAGTGGTAATGCTTTGCAGACTATCGAGGTACATTTCAGGCTCTACTATTTGGACAGAGGGAAGTACATCTTCCGGTCCAACCCCCTATAGGTTCAGAAGTAGGAGGCATAGGTAGCTCGTGTTCCAAAGTGGATTTGTGGTGGTTCTAGAGGTAGAGGAAACACAAGAGGTTATGGATCAGGTGGGCAAGGTCTGTACCAACCCTAGAATATTTACATGGAGATGTCTCTTCATCTTCTAGAGTATAGGGGCATAGAAGATGTTGCTAAACATGTACATATGTGTGAAATATTGTGGCACACAAAAGGAATCATAGTTTCTAAGTGTAGGGAAATATAATTTGCTATTACATTACAAAGGCATGCACACACAAGCAAGTACAAAATTTTGACCCTGATCAAACTTGCGTAGACTATATAGCTTTAAAAGATGCATTCCTTAAAGAGTTTCACATCCCTGAGTTTGAGTAGAAGAGTATAAGTGCACTCAAGGATATTAAGCAAGGCACTACTGAAAGTGTTAAAGAGTATGATGCCCATTTTAAAACATTGTTATCTAAGCTTTCTTATGATATACATGTAAACTAGCACGCACAATGGTTCGTTGGGGGCCTGATTACCCCTTTTAGGAGAGAATTATCACATAAGACATACATTGATCTATGCGAAGAACTTGAAGCATCCTTATGTTGAGGCAGTTAGAAGCATAGACACTAGGGTGAGCCCATTTCTAGAAGCATAGATTATAGCTATGGCAAAAGATTTGGAGAAATTATCAACAAATTCAACACACGAGACGTGCACAGGGATTTGGTGCACAAATTGTGAAGTAGAAGGTCACACAAAGGATAGTTTTCCTCACATATCAATGCACTCATTGTTGTTGGATTGTAAGATATGCCATTTAAACCATGATTCTAGTTTTTCCCATTACTACAACATGCAATAAGGAAGAATGTTTCAAGCTATTGTAAAATCTGCAGGTCCACAACTCATGACAGAAAAGATTTTCAACCTGATTGGTAAGATCCATGATGCTATAGATATTGGTGTACAATAGACATGAGTTTTAGATAACTCTAAGGGAAATAATGATCATCAGGACTGGGATCATAATCAGGTATGCTATGATTAGAATGAAGGGCATTTTGAAGGCGGTCATGGCATAGGTCGAGGATATCATGGTGGATTCAAAGGATGAGGCCATGGTGGTGGAAGAAGTGAGTTCCCTCGTGGAACATGTTATACATGTGGATATCCTAACCACTATAGGCGTGAATGTCCTTAGAATATTACATGTTTTTTTTGGAAAGAACCATAGCTATGAGGAGTTCCCGAACTTGTATGATCATCTTAGTAAGTAAAGCATAAACAAAAAAAAGGTGCAAGGATGGTTAGGATACAACGTGCTATTGAAAATCAATGGATGCCTAAATTGGAAGTAGATTCGAGGCATTGCAAGTGAAGATCACGACCCACGCTAAGGTGGCACATGCTAGAGAAGCATTGCAGTAGAAGCCTACCATCACTAAGGAGGAGGTTCTACATGCATAGTACCAGATCCTACCCATCAGAAGGAGGTTTATCAAGAAACCATGGAAGTTCTCAAGAATCTTCAAGGTGAGATACAGTACTTAAAAGAGAAATCATGGAAGATGGAGCAAAATAAAGAATCAGAGATGGTCCAAACTGATATGGATGACTTAAGAGAAGTGTGCAAACTATTATGCCTAGAACATATCATTTAACTATTAGGGAATTGGTTAAAAGTAAATACTCCACATGTAAGTGCTAAGACTAGATGGTAGATCCTGCATGTGAATATTCCCTCTCAAATTATAGATTATGATAAGGAAATTAGTCGAATGTTGTTGTGAATGGTTGGCTATTTAGTAATATCTTGATTGATATAGGTGCTGAAGTCAATGTTCTTACTTTAGATGCATGGGTACAAATGGGAAGACCTCCATTGCATCCATCCTCTAATGTATTGTTCATGGCTAATCGAACTAAGGCCACTCCCATCATATTTTTGAAAGATGCATCCATTACCATACAAGGAGCCAAGTTCATTGGAGACTTTGAGGTTTTAGCACTGGCAGAGTCAGATAGCTTCCTAGATCTATTGGGGTGTCCTTGGTGCTATGCAAATAATGTTGATCTTCGATTCAACAAGGGTTATATTAGTTTTGAAAACAAGGAGGAGAGAGTTATTATCCATTTAACAGATGGCAAATCTATGCCCTATGTTGAGCCCTTAAGTGAAGAAGATCTGAATAGGATTTATGTATGTGCCATCTAGGATCCGAAGTACTTGAGCCATCTAAAGAAGGAATAATTCAGTGGGAGGATGCATAGTCTATTATCTATACTACAATTTTTTCTTGTGATAATTGTGCTCATATCACTTATGAGTTGGTAGGGTGCGAAGTAAAGAGCATATTTCCTATAGGTAGAAAACCATGATATGTCGGGATGATAGGTAACAACTCGATACCTTGTTACACCGAGAGAAGGAGATCTTATGGCATTCCTGCATGCCATGGAAGAACAATGGATAGACCCATTAGAAAGAAGAAATATGCTAGCATATACACTACGTGGGACAACAGTACACTATTGGGTGGCCCATAAGGATAATCTTGTAGGATGGAATGAAATTAGGATTGCTCTTGCTACTAGGTTCTTCAGGAGCAATGCACCTACTCAAATATATACTTATCATGGTAATCAACTTGTTCAACACCACATTCAGAAGTGTGAGAGACTCTAGACAGAAGGGTAGGAATCTTTACCACCATCACTATAGGTGCACAAGTTTTATCCCACTTTACAAGGTTGCATGCGTGCTTGGTATGTATATGTAGAAATCCATAGAGAGACTAGAAATTGGTAGGATTTAACTTCATGAATGGCCCAGACATTTGACTTCTTCTCTACAAATCCTCTGATGGAAGAAGCATTAAAAATCATAAAGCACTTAACTATGGGAGATAGTGCCAAGGATGAAGAACTCCTTTAGGGGTCATTTGATGAAGGGGACTCAAGATCACATCTTGTTAAAGAAATAGAGGATGATACAACACTACTTAAATTAGCTTTGCTTAAGAAAGAAAAATTAAAAATGGTATACTTAGTGGATGACAAAGAAGAAAAAATCTAGATGTAAAGCATTCAACGGTATGCATGAGGTGTTGGACAATGCATATAAGACCACGTGTGCCTATAATGAACCTATGAAGATAGGAAGGTGAATATTGGATTAGATACTAAGCCAAAGGAAGCCATAATTGGGGATTATTGGTCAGACTCTAAAGTGGAAAAAACCATAAAGTTACTATGGGATTATCGGGACTTATTCCTAGAGGGTACCATGAACTTAAAGGTGTGGATGAATCATTAGAGGATATGAAGATAAAACTTAAATAGGGTGCGTGCCTAGTTAGAAAGAGACCCTACAAGATGAACCCCAACTAGTGAAAAAATGTCAAAGAAGAGATTGACAAAATGTTGAAGACTGGAATTATCAAGCCCTTGATGAGTCAAAATGGGTTACTCCAATGGTGATCGTGTATCAAGAAGGAAAGACATATCAATATTTGTGTGGACTAATGGGAGATTAATGTTGCATGTGTGAATGATCCCTTTCCTGCAGCATTCACCGAGGAAATATTAGAAGGCGTTGTAGGGTGCGAAATATATTCATTTGAGATGGGTTCTCTGGGTATCATCAGGTTTGGATTTCCTAGGAGGATCAGGAAAAGACTACGTTTAGTACTGAATGCGGTAGCTTTGCCTATAATATAATGCCTTTTGGTCTGAAAAATGTGTTGATGTATTTTCACACATAGTTGTTCAAGCATTCAAGGAATTTATTCAAAACTTCTTACAGGTATATTTAGATGATTGGACGGTGTATGGATTAGTTAAGGATCACTGTGACAATCTACACTTAATTTTTGAAATATGTAGATAGTTGAGTATCGATTGAACATCAAGAAGTGTATTTTCTACAACGTTTGGGATATTTTTAGGAGAAATAATCTACAAGGAAGGTTAGTTGGTTGATCCATCCAAGGTTGCAATCATTATAGGCCTAAGAGAGCCTACCAGTCAGAGTGAGGTACATGGATTTTTGGGTCATATAGGATATTATAGGAAGTTTATCAAAGCATATGCCAAATTTTTCATACCGTTGGAAGAGTTACTGAAAGGGAAAGGTACATTATCTTGGGGAGAACCGCAATAGAATAAGGCGCAATGAGACATTAAAGGAAAAACTTACTACCGCTTTATTCTACATTTTCCTTCGTGGGACTAACCATTTCATGTACATGTTGATGCCTCGGCATGGCCATTGGTGCGGTGTTGGATCAACCTTGAGAAGGTATTATAGATAATCCTATATGTGTTTCTAGTATAAATTTGACTCTGTGGAACAAAATTACACAACTATAGAGCACAAAGCTTTGCAAATGATCTATGCGCTACATAAATTTTGATAGTACCTACTAACTACACCATTCATCTTTTATACAAATCACATGGCATTAAAGTATCGGTAAACAAGCCTATTCTACAAGGGATCATATGTCGATGGATGCTCTTATTTCAGAATTTGATTTCACGGTTGTGGTCAAACCAAGGAAAAGCATCCACATCTCCAACCCCGCCACCTCACCTCGCCACCTCACTATGACCTAGCCCTAACCCTAAACTAACCTAATTAAGACCTATGACTTGGTCCAGACCACACCCATGACTCATCACCCTCACCCGCATCAAAACGAGAACCTAATAATGACTTGACCAAGCCCACAACTCGACCCTGGGAGAAAAGGAGGGAAAGTTGGCTATTTTACTAAAAATAGCCACTTTGACCTAACCGACATCGGTCCTACTCGACCGCGCGTCGGTTAGGTAACCGCCATCGTTCTCATAAATGACCTCCCCAACCAAAACCAAAGGATCCGAATCCATTTTAAAAGGAGAGACAAGTGAGAAGAGAGAGAAGAGTTTGCAGCAGAGAAGAGCATTGAGTCCAAGATCAGAATCGATCAACGAGATCACTGTCACACTCATCCAAGCATTGGGAGAGTCAGAGGATAGCTTCATCAGCTCACTTTCGATTTTCGATCATCCCACCGAGCTTTTCCTTCATCACCACATTCCTGACTCGTATCCTCATCATAAAGTAGTAAGTAGTATATTTGTATGCTTCTAGACTCCACTTCGTGAACTTTTGATTCATAGTAATTATAAGCTCACCCCTGGATCTAACACCCGGCAACACCCTGCACCTAACCTTCATTCATCCATCCCTATATTGCCCAGAAGATAGCTTTCTCACTCTCTGAGTCTTCTCCATTGCCTTACTATTCCCCCTAACCATCTACCAACCTTAAAAACCCCATAACCACCCTATAATCAACCTCTACCCAGTAAGCCCTCGAATCATCGCCCTACCGATATCGGTTATCCCCTACCTGGTAGCGGTTTTATAACCATGGTCGGTTATCCAGTGACCGCATCGGTCACTGTGACTTATACCAAAACCAACCTTTCACCTATTTATCTCCTAACAACCTCAGATTCAGCCTGGTCTATCCCTGTAACTTGATCTGAACGTATCAATAACCAGTGACCAAACAAACAGAATGACGTTTTATTATGGGTAGTTTAGTCTCTATTGCTTTTAGTAACGAGGTACCTAAATCGTGATTTCGCAATAGCTTCTTTATTATCATTTGCAATAATTTATATTAAAAGGGAACTGACCACCTTCGAAAGGAAGTTTAGTATTTCCTGGGCCCAAGGCAGTTCCCTTACTTATTGTCTAACTAAAATCTGGTGGTCTTGCATTCTTATTTACAGGTAGTCCTTCCCAGACAAAAAGGAGTTCTTCACAATCGGTCTGATCTCTCTACGGTATGCGCACACCTTCCCAACACTCAACAGGTATTCCTCCTAACCCTAACCCCTTATCTATTTCTCAAGAGAATGAAAGGATAGAAGTAACTCTATTCTGGAACTAAAATTTGTGTGAAACATTTTGGCACACGGTGGGACCCTATTCGGGTTTCTTTCTTTCTTGCTTGTTTTCATATAGGGAGCACACTTGTTGTTTCTTTTCTTCTAAATATTCACAAAATATTTTGTCATTTTGGTAAAAGAATTTGTCTTTCTTTCACATCTTTGCATTAGTGAAAGTCATCTTCTTTGCTTCATCGAATATCATTTTCGATTTGGGTTTAAAACACGTGCATCACATTCTTGCTTGTTGTTTTTAATTCTAGTGAACGTAGATTAAGTAACAGGTCATACACGTGGGGGTGATATCCATGGTATTGATGAGAAATTAATCTTACTCTCACTGCACAACACATACCAAATCACATCATAATCTACACAACATCTCAAACATCCCCCTTTCCCGCGGTATTCCTCCACCCGATTGAGGTAGCCTTACAAGCCAAAACAAACTTGACATCTCCCTTAGGTATTTTGTTTAGGATTGACATCATCTGGCATCTAAGGCATAAGCCCAAAAGTGATTAAAACTAATCCTAGGGTTAGTCTCTTGATTTGCTTGTGCATCTTGCTTGTTTTCTATTTTTCTTTCAGTTGTTGTTTCTCTGTTATACCCATGTCTCGCTTATCACTTTGCATAGCTTTGGTGGGTATACTAAGCCTTGTTATCCCCAAACCAAGTAGCCTCTTACATTCTCTCTTTTCCTTCACAGTGACCAGCACCGGTCCTCTTCTACCGACATTGGTTATCTGACCGACGCCGGTTATAGTCGACCGACATCAGTTACTAGATCGATATCGGTTACTATGTTTTATAGTTCTTGACAAACCAGTAACCTACCAATTCCAACATTTTGTTGTGTTTTCTATTCCTGATTGACTAATTCTCTGTTGTATCCTCTTGTCCATGGTTGTTATCACCTCAGCAACAAGCCGCAACCATGGTTTCACATGCTTGTTCCATGTCTTTTCCTGAGTCACCCCCTTCGCATCCTATGGGGAATCCTACAGACACCAATGCTTTTCCCAAGATCTCTGTCGGAGATCCAGATTTTGCTAAATTTTTGGATGCTAATCTTGGCGCCGTACAATATTATTTGTCTCATACCCCTGACCGTACACCCGATGGTCAACTCCTCTTGGGTATGCCTATTAGTATAGCCACCCACTTAGCTCCTTCCCCACCTAATAACTCCGCCTCACCATCTTCATCCTTAGCCCCGTCTCCCAGCTCAGTGGATTCGATGGTCCATACTGCACCAATTGGCTTTCCTTTGGTTAATCTGGGCCCCACATATCACTACCATCCACTGCCCCTACCTCATCCCTCTCACAAATTACCTCTTTCATAACTTGTTCTCTACCACCTATCCACACGAGCTTTCCTCTCGTGCTCCGCCCACCTTTTCATTTCCGCAAACTCATCCAAGTGGCCTCAACATCTTATATAGGACACCCTTATTCGGCCACCCCAACACATTCATCATCGATACCTTATCAACATTTAATCCCACCATTGTCTAGTAGTGGCTCTTGGCCTAATCCTCCTCCATTTATGATGACAACACCATCATCTAACCCAACCAATGATTTAATTAAACAAATGATGGACAAGATGCAAAATCTTGAGGCTTCTATTTCAGGAAACCGTAACACCCTGACATACGAGCAAGTTTTTTCGGGAGCCTATTCACCCTTCTGTCCCCCTTCATACATATCCTCCTCAATGGGAATTACCAAAATTTACTCGCTTTAATAGTAAGGAGGACCCTCAACAACACTTGCGATCATTTAGACATGCTTGCTATCTGATTGCTCATGACGATGCCTTACTACTCCGTACCTTCCCCATGTCCTTATCAAGACAGACCTACTCTGGAGTGGTACAGTGCTTTAGCCCAGCACTCAATCTTCTCCTTTAACCAGTTAGCCCAATCTTTCTTGGATCATTTCTCCATCAATATTGCCAAGAAAGTATCCATTACCGATCTCTATGCCATCCGACAATTTGAAGACGAATCTATCGCAGATTTCATTGGACGATGGCGGGGCCTCATCAACCAACTTACTTATGCCTTACCTCAGGCCGAGCTCATCGAACTCTTTACGGGCCTGCGCTAAACACATTTCTCCCACCCTCCAAATTCAAACTTTCCGCACCTTTGATGAGGCCTTTACTATGGCTCGAAAACTAGAGATTCGAGCCTTAGAGGAGGAGAAATTGAAGTTGCACAACAAAAACTCAAATTTCGAACCCAGGACTCCACGAACAAACCCAACACCACCAACTCTCACGCATCGGCTGCTTCAAAATCAAAAGGAGTTGTACACGTGGTAATGGTCAAATCTCAAGCACCATCTTATACCCAGCCGAAATCCACCTATAAGTATAAAGCCGAGCCCATCCAGTACACTCCCTTGGGAGAAACTTATGAAGTGATCTTGGACAAATTGCTTAAAGCAGGAGCTATCACCTTGCCTCCTATTAAACCTCACTCCGGGTTTGATTCCACCCGCGCTATACCTTCTTGGTATAAAGAGAATGATTTCTGTAACTTCCATCGCGTGAAGGGACACAACCACGAAAATTGCAAGATGTTGAAAAACATAGTGCAGGAAATGGTTGATGCAGGGGATATAACCCTCGATAATCCTAATGCCCCTGCTAATCAAAATTTAAAAATCTTCAACAAACCATTTCCAAACCATTCCTCTAATAGTAACACAAACCAAGAAACCTTAGCCGAGGAGAAGAGTGTGCATGAGATCCATGTGGTTTTCAACTCCCAACCAAGGGCTTCCATCGAAGAAATTTTGAATCGAGCCTCTTCACCGACGCAAGAGTCCTCGCCCCCTTCTCCTTCATCAGGACAAGAGGACAGCCCCGCTATTCCTTTACCCATAAAGGAACCAACCACCCAGAGTTCTCTTCTCACAGAAGAGCCTTCTTACACCACATCCCTGCAAGACTGTGAGCGGATGTTATCCAACTTATCTATTGCCCAAACATCTCCTTCCACCACTCTTGCTGCAAAAGAAGAAGGATCGCCACTTTTTCTGTCATCCTTAGAAGAGAAACCCCTCGAGCCTACATCACCAAATTCCTTAATCATGACAGATCCTCTAGAACATGCCCTCCTCCCTATCAGTTCTTCATCACCTAAATCTTTCCAGTGACCGGTTGACCCCTTAACACCCATTGATACAAGCTGCCTCATTCACCCCCTGTATCACACCCCCAGTGGACCGGAATCACAACCCACTTCTCTTCCATATCAAAATGCCCATCCATACGTGAAGATTTTCATCCCCCAGAAGATAGACGACTCTTATGGGCACGTTTGAGAACACCATGCTCTACTCAAATGCAAATGACTAATCCAGACACCTCTACCATATACCCAAGTTTTTACAAAAGCTCAAAATGCCTATGTCCTCACCTCCACCCCCTCATCTCCACCGAATACCTCATCAACCTCTATCAACCTAACCAAACCTTCCCCTACGCTTGGGACTTTACCAATACCCAGCCTGACGCACCCACCTAAATGGTTAGACTTATCCAAAATAAAGCCATCAATCCACCTAGGAGACAGACCCAATCTCCTCGAGTCCAATCTATGCCTCCGCCACAACTAAAACCTCGCCCCCGATCACACCAAGACAACAGCAGCAGCACGGCTTCAACCCTCACCGTCACACCTACCTTCTATATTGGGGCCTCACCCCTCCACCTTGCCTCAATACACCATGCCTCCCACATCTTCTTTAACACGACCAAGCACCTTCTGCACCCATACAGAAATCCACAGCATCTCAACACCATCGCCCCAAGTATCTTGCCTACCTACCAACCCTAAGCAAACTCTTGATCATCAAAGGACTTGTTTGCTGCCGCTCCTCTTTCCCCATGGTTGTTTTCTGCCACCACGTCATCTGTGGCCTCATCATCTAACCAACTAAACATGACTTCTACGTGCAGAAGAAGCCACGCCTAGTTCAACCCAATCATCAAAATCCCTTGCCTAAACCACCACCCATACGAACCACTCATACCCAACCATTACCAAAACAATCAATAATCTCACCCACTCAATCAATAGCCTCATCTTCATTTGACCCACTCAAAGGATCTTACGCCAAGATCCTTGATATGCTGGTAGGGGATGCGACCATTTCCCTACCCCCACTCAGACCCTATGATCCATCTAAACCTCGACCTATAGGTTATGATGAATCTAAAATCTGTGCCTACCACCGCACACCAGGACACAATGTAGAAGGATGCAAAGCTTTGAAAGCCATCCTTCGCCAGTCGCCTATCTCGGATAGAAAATCTCAGAAAGACGACTTACGGAAGAAAAACCCTTAGCTTCGATCCCTTCTCCTATACCACCGTATCCCCGCCTCGCCAAAATCTATCATCATTGCAACCCCGCCTCTCGAGAACAATGACTTATCCCTGTCATCTTCCTCATCTCGCATTCATGAGATCAACATGATTAGCATTACTACTCGAGGTCAGAAAAACAATGGAAAAGCTAAAGAGAGCACACCGCGGTCTCTCTTTCTCCTTCCGCCATCCCGATCGCACCACCACCTAAAGTGGTTATTCGTGGACTACGCCTATCTAGTCTCTGATGGAGTTTCCATCATCACACTATGATCAAACAACTTCACCAATCTCCCCGTAAAATGACACTCTATGATCTCATTCAAACATCTCGAATCATCGACAAGCTCTAATTGAGATCCTTCAAGGGATAGAGGTCCTACCTAATGAAACCTTCCCCTCACCTCCATCTTCACACCCAACCACGTTGCTTCTCTCACCAAACAACCTACCTCCACAACCACCTCTCGTCCCCGTACACAAAGCAGCCGTCTCGCAGTTTTTTCAAGAAGAAATTGTCTTTGGTGCGTAAGATCCTGACCCTACTCTTTTCATCTCGGCTTACGTCTGGGACATCCGGTACGTCATGTTATGATCGATGGGGGTGCTAGCCTAAACATCATCTCTTCCAAAGCCTTCCAACAGATGAATATCCCTCCTAGTTGCATGTGTGCCAACCCCACCATGTTGCATTCATTCAACGATGCTATTACTTCTACCCTAGGCACGTGATCCTTAACATTTGTGTAGGGCCACGTACCTTACCCGAACTCTTCTATGTCCTGAGGGAGAATTCCAATACAACATGTTGTTAGGCCGCCTCGATCCGGGCTATGGGATGCGTTCCTCCACCTTACATAGATGCATAAAAATTGAGTATGAGGGAAGTCATACACCGTCACAAAGCCGACGCTTCCCCTTCAAAACCTCGTAATATGTTATACCACCCTAATGATGTGCTTGTACCAGCCAAGACACCCATTGATCCAACCCAACCATCTACTTCAACCACGCCTCAACCATCCACCTTAGCCGCACCCACACCTTCGACCAATGAAACCACCGACGCAAATACCTCTTCCTTCCCCATGGACAACATCCCAACCTCGGATCCCTTGGTAGGTGTTTTTCAATGCCTTACGCTGGGGGAGTACCACCTATACAATGTTAGCACCTTCCATACCCCACAAGAGTATGGACAATTACATGCGCATCCTACCTACGACCATCGTGTGGGGGAGGTGATCTCCTACGGACCACCTAATTGCCGCACCAACCTAACGTATGGGGGTGTTGACGCATCCTCTGTCACCCCTAAACCTCCCCTTGGTGTGGTTCCCTTCCAATCAGATTTTCAATATCTAACCAACCGTCATTTCGCCCTCACCTTCCTGACGCGCTGTGCTTGGAAAGGTTTTGGTTTTGGTCTTTATGAGCAAGGATGACATACGGTTATTCCCATGACAACACGCAAACACAAAGATCGTAGTGGTCTTGGGTTTTCTGAACCACCTACACTGAAGAAACCTCATGTCAATTGTATCCAGGAAGATGACGAAGTCACCCATTCCGAACAATCATCACCCATTTTACCATCTTCACCCACGGAGTCGATAGACCCGAATCTATCCCTCCTAACTTTTTTTTTTCATGAATGCTATCTTCCTAGGTCCTCTCACTTATCAACGCGATGGTGAGGACCCATCTTCTCTCCCCCTTTTACATCCAGACATGATCGAAGAAGACCTACCTTCGATTAATGTTGTGGAGTGCCAGGATGATGACTCCATCCTCACCTACCTTGGTGCGGATGACTCTTATATTCAACGCGTGCCTTACCATCTGAAACCCAAACCATGTTGAATGAGTCGACTATAGAAATCAACATCCACATGGAGGATGATCCTCACATTGTAAAGATCAGACAATCTCTCGATGCATCAGAACAAGCCACCTTCACTACCTTTCTCCGTGCCCGCAATCAAGCTTTCGCTTGGTCCTACGCCGACATGCCAGGAATCGATCCTGACATTGCTGTCCATAACATCACTCTAAAACCAGACTCCAAACTAGTTAAATAGAAGTTGAGAAAAATGCATCCACGCATTGCTCTCTTGGTTAAAGAAGAGCTTCAACGACTCCTTTCTGTTTCTTTCATCTTACCTATTGACTATCCGCAATGGATTTCTAATGTTGTACCTGTCACTAAAGTGATGGGGGACTTGATATGTACGGATTTTCGGGATCTTAACCTCGCTTTGCCCAAAGGATGACTTCCCCTACCTAGTATTGATCAACTTGTCGATCTCACTGCGGGCCATGAGATGCTTTCTCTCATGGATGGTTTCTCAGATATAATCAAATTTTAGTAGCCCGACCGATCAACATAAAACCACCTTCATTACCCCCTGGGGCACCTTCTGCTATCGTGTCATGCCATTTGGCCTTAAGAATGCTGGTGCAACCTATCAATGGGCTATGACTTACATTTTTCATGACATTATGCACACTATCCTTGAGGATTATGTCGATGATCTTCTTGGAAAATCCAAACATCGCAGTGAACATCTCGATGTTTTAACCATTATTTTCGATCACCTATTACAATATCATGTGTTGTCTTCAACCAAAGAAATGTCTTCGCATCCTTTCGGGAAAATCCTTGGCTTTATCATCTCTTTGCGTGGCATTGAGGTCGACCCCACTAAAGTCAAAGCTATTTTAGAAATGCCCCCACCCACTAACCTAAAACAATTGCGTAGTTTGCAGGGAAAACTCCAATCTATCCATCATTTCATCTCACAACTCTCGGATCGATGTCAACCTTTCCATCATCTCCTTAAAAAGGACATTGTCTTTCAATGGAGCGAGGAGTGCCACAAAGCCTTTGAGGCTCTTAAAACTTATCTCTTGCAGCCACCCGTGCTTATCCCACCTCAGGATGATCACCCTTTCTACCTTTACCTTTCTGCCACCGACCATGTCTGTAGGAGCCATGCTCGCACATCGTGACTCCGAGCATCGAGAACAAGTAGTTTATTACATAAGCCATACTCTTGTGGATTACGAAACTAGGTATACACATGTCAAAAAGTTGTGCCTAGCCCTATCATTCGTGGCCACCAAACTCCGACATTACCTCCTGAATCACAAAACTTTTGTCATCACCAACGCTGACCCCATACATTATATGTACGCCAAACCTCATCTAAACCAATGCATCACCCGATGGCTTATGCTCCTCGCCGACCTCGACCTTGAGTTCGTACACCAGAAATCAGTCAAAGGACAAACTATCAGACCAACTCGCGGAAGCCCCTTTACCTGGGGAACAATTTACCAATTTTACTTTCCCTGATGAACTCATCGCAACTCTTTCACTCAATGATGCATCTTATCCGATGACTCTCTTCTTCGATGGATCTAAATGCCAACGCATGGAGGGGGTGGGTGTTGTTCTCATTCCTCTGAAGGTGAACCTATGCCTCTTTCATTCAGGCTCGATTTCCCCTGCACTAACAATACAAAGCGGAATACGAGGCCCTTGTTTTGGGTCTCCACGTTACGTTACACTTAGGTGTGAAGTCTATTAACATTTTTGGTGACTCTCAATTGGTAGTAAATCAAGTCACTGGCATCTACCAATGTAAAAATGAGGAACTTCAAAAGTACAAATGTTACGTAGATTCACTTTTGACCTTATTTACCCATTATACTATCCAAACCGTTCCACGCTCAACTAATAAATTTATGGATACTATGGCTTGCTTGGCCTCGCAAATTCCTGCATCACCAACTGATTCTGACATATTTGTCTTGGTCCAACAACTCTTTGCCCCATCTTACTTAGTCCCGGATGTTTGTATGGTAAATAATGCATCTGCTGACTCGCAGGATACCTGGTATCACCAATTTCACGACTACCTTACAAACTCTGTTCTCCCACCTACTGACCTTAATAGTAATGGAAAACGTGCTTTTCTTAAAGGTGTTTCTCATTATGTCATCATGGGGGGACTCCTCTATAAACGTGGCTTCGATGGTATCCTCCTTCGATGTCTAACCAATGCTGAAGTCACTCATACCATCCAACAAGTCCATGACGGAATTTGTGGTGGGCACTTTAGTGGCTTTGCCATGGCCAAGTGGATCCTTCGCCTAGGATATTATTGGCCTACTCTTAATAAAGACTATTGTGAATATGTTAAGTGTTGTGTTATGTGTCAACAACATGCCAACCTTCAACATACTCCCAGCCATCCGCTACAGGTCGCACGAGATCTTTGGCCTTTCTCACAATGGGGTTTGGACCTTATTGGTGAGATTCATCCACCTTCTTCGCAACATCACCATTGGATCATCATGGAAACCGAATATTACACTAAATGGGTGGAGGCCATTCCACTCATTTCAACCAAAAAGGAGAAAATTGTTGAATTCATCAATCATCACATTATTTTTCGTTTCGGTGTTCCTCATCGCTTGATAACCGATAATGGAAAATCTTTCAAAAATAAGCTGTTATGAGCCCTTTGTGACAACTTTGGTATCAAACTTAGCTTCTCGTCACCCTACTATCCACAAGAAAATGGTCAAGCCTAAATCTTCTAACAAAACCTTAACCAAAATTCTCATGAAAGTTGTTAACGATTCTGGTCAAAATTGGCATGATCACATCCCCTTTGCCCTTTGGGCTTATCGTACCAGCATTCATACTTCCACTAATGCCACACCATTCTCTCTGGTGTATGGTACCGAGGTTGTCTTGCCTCTCGAAATACAAATCCCTTCCCTCATAATATCTCTCCAGGATATTCTCACCAATGATGACTTCCGCCAAGAGCGGTTAGCCCAATTGGAGCTTCTTGACGAGCATCATCTTACCGCTCTTGACCACCTTCAAATTTATCAAAAGCGCATCAAGCGTGCTTATGATAAGTGAATTCATGAGCGTACCTTTAAAATTGGTGATCTTGTCCTCAAAGAGAATCAACATGTAACCAAACTAGAAAAGAGCAAACGTGGAAAATTTGCTCCTAATTGGATTGGGCCTTACATTATCACTCACACTTATGGATCAGGTACTTATCATTTAGCTTTGCTTAATGGTAAACTCTGAGCTTGAACCCTTAATGCCTTGCATCTCCGACCATTCTACTATTGAATTTAGTGTTACATCACTCCTTATCTACCTTGCGCTCGTCCCTTGAGCTCATTTACCACCTCATACACCTTTTTTTCGTGCATCTCAAAGTAAAATCAAACCCACATGGTTTGATCATCACCTCCTCTTAAAGAGGCCTTCTCCTTTTTAGTCTGGTCCATGACTTAAAAGTATCAAAATAACAAGTTCTCAATTATACAATTCTGGGATATTCTTGAGTCAAACTTCCTACAAAACTAGATGCTTCATGCCAAACAGACATCTAGACCTCCATAAACTATAAACTAGACTGTCCTCGAAGGATAAAAGCTATGTGCAAAGCCACATCTACTACTATAACTAGACTACTCCCTCGAAGGACAGCTATGTGCAACGCCGTGTCTACTACTATAAGTAGATTGTTCCCTCAAAGGACAGCTATACAAAGTCAGCCTCTATCAGAAGCTTCTCGCATTGATCAGCTTCGTGAAGACCTCAAGAACAACAAAATGCATATCCCATATAGACTTCCCGCATCGATCAGTCTATATCCAAAAAAATCAAAGCAGTATTCAAAAGTACTTTTGAGTCATGGACTTGTCTATTTTGGTTTGGTTCTCTTTCATCAAAATAATCACCTTATAACAAGTTCTCTATGCCTCAGCTATCCCATCCACCTCTCCTCACCATTCTTCACAATAACAAAACTCAAGGGACGTGCGTATATCCGATATATTGTGATTATACAACTCTTTTCACCTATCGACTTCTCGCCTATGCAAGGTACCTAGGGATTCAAGCTCATCCTATGATAATACGTGGTTTGTTTAGCTCTTTCCAACTATGGGACAATTTTAGCCTCTTTTACCCGAATCTAGGATTGTGTGTTGATCTTAATTAGGACATGATTTCTATGCTTGGGTAAGTTAACCCTCACTTCACCTATACCCACACCAACACCAACAACATTACTCTACCAACATCAAACTTTTACCAACCAACAAATTGCCTAACCACAACCAAATTACTTGAATTCACCTCTCCCTGGTCCTAAGGGAGAACTACATCGGTCTGAGGCCCCTCCTTGCTTTGTGCAATGGGCTATGTAGGTA
The DNA here is from genome assembly GCA_018340775.1 of Taxus wallichiana var. yunnanensis. Taxonomy (NCBI): domain Eukaryota; kingdom Viridiplantae; phylum Streptophyta; class Pinopsida; order Cupressales; family Taxaceae; genus Taxus; species Taxus wallichiana. Next base: position 781,535,955 of record CM031239.1, on the reverse strand, counting down.
GCACTTAGGAGACATGGGGTCTCCCAAGGTTAGCTCGACCATCCCCTACCATCACCTATCATGTGTTGTGTTTTACTTAAAAATATAAATATTTTCACATATTTATATTGATAACACTCACCTTTGTCCTTTTTCAATCCAAACATTCAAAACACAAACATTCTTATTATTATCATAAACTCAAATCAACATACATATTCCATTTTATTTAGATGTTAAACAAATACATCTTCTCTATCATCATCGACGCATGCAGAATCCTTATTTATTCTTCTACCCCTATGTAAATTCACTTAGACCCCGCGCCTCATCCCGAACCAGAAGTGATGGTGATCATCGACGCCGCTCACCTGGCCTCTCCATACTCAAAGGTACCACTGCTATTGGTTCCTCCCACTGATCCACCAATCTCTCCTGTAACATACGAATATGCCCTCTCGCGTGGAGGAATCTTGCCTCTAGTCTCTCCACTCGAGACTGTGAAGCCTCTAACAATCCCGTGGTCTCATTCACCTGTGTTTGAAGCTGGTGAACTAAACCCTGTAGGTGGTCTCTCTCCACTGTAATCACAACTATGTTAGGATGATCGGCCCTCTCATGTATATCTCGCAGCTCTACTGCCCACCATAATCTATAAGACTCTGTCACTCCTGCATCCATTACCCTGCGATCGGCTGCTGTCTCTTCTGGTCCTTCTGGAAGTGTCGGCCGTGGAGGTGAGAATGGTGCCTCGGCATTCGATCCTCCTGTATGGTCTATGAGCCATGGGTATATCCTGAACAAATCCAAATTGTCACCGCACGTGATCTAGAGGAATCCTCTCGTACTCACTGGCCTGTGTCCCGCGATCCACCTCAATCGCTCTACACCCCTCAAATCCTCGGCTATGTTTCGCCATCACCATATAGTTCCCGTAAGGCCTCCAACGGATATCCGCAATCATCACCATCTCCCACATCTACCTATAATACTTGGCATCATCTGTCACGGTCTCGATCTCACCTCTCTGCTCTCGCTCGGACCCATCACCAATCCCAACCTTTGCACTCCTGCCTCTCTCCGCCTAGATGGGTTGGCCTATTGGTCACACACACACAATGTGCTCATAGGCCCAACAATGTAATAAGTATGCACAATCCAAAGTGTAGTCCGTGATTTCACCGCATGCCCATAAACCCCTGTATAGCTCCGCCAGATATGCGGGTGCCCATGCGAAAGTCACGCTCCCTTCTATCATTTCCCGAATAATACACATCAATGATTTTGGAAATCTTCCCCCATCCACTCTAGGTAATGCATAATACCCCACCGCTATCATTAATACCACGGCCAACCTTGTTGCCTCAGGGTGTGCCACAAACATTATACCATAAGTGAATGTCAAACCTCGCTGTGTCAAATCTCGTGCGGCTGGACCAAATACTGCCGTTATCGCTGCACGCGCCACATTAGGCCCTGCCTGATACACTGGTCTTCCTGTAATTGGAAGTCTCAAAATTTGAAACACATCTTCTAACGTCACTATCATCTCCCCTGTTGGCAGATAGAAGGTATTCTTTTCAGGATTCCATCTCTCAATCAAGCTCGCAACATAGCATGATTGCATGTGATTCGTGAATAATAGCGGATTCCGCTTAACCCCACATGGTTTATTAATGCCCACTCAGCTGGTGTTACATCCACTCGGACTCGTGACAACAAAGCTGGCACCCTATCATTCATCCTCAACCCTGCCTGTGCCTGCACACATCAAACCAACAAACAACAAATCAACAAATAAATTCCCACGTGTTTTTTATCACAATCTGCAACTTTACACAGTAACCGATATCGGTTATAGATAACCGATACCGGTTACCTAACCGATACCGTTATTCCTAAATGATATCGGTCACTGTCAATTCCATCTACCCTGCTCAAAAACACCACCTATGATAACTTATTCACTTGTTTGCACGCCTCTCTATACCTAAAAACATATTCAAAACCCCTGATTACCTACCCCATAACACTCACCCCATCCCAAACCTTTTCCTATCACCTTTCTTTTTCATCTCTACCCACTTACCTTCCCACATCCTATTCATACGCATGCAAAAATTTAATTCCAACCAAAAATTATACCTCCTGGGATGCAGCAGTTTGAGGTGGAACCTGTCTTCCCTCTCCTCTCTGCCCGCTGGATGCTTCTCCTTGTTCAGCCATGTTCACCACCCTCTTCACTATTACTTGCCTTTACGCCTTCTTAATCCAAGCCCATGATCACTTTACCTATCTCTTTCCTCCTTATCACTCAATTCTCCCATGCAATTACCTATATCGACGTCAACAGCCTCGCATCCTCGTATTTAACATGTTGCATGACTCTAAAAATAAGATTTCAGTTGCCTCCCAAGCTTTTCTATTTTTAGAAAATCTCATTTAAGAGTAACCGATATCGGTTAGCTAACCGGTATCGGTCAGGTTGTGACCGACATCGGTTATCTAACCGATATCGGTCATCTATCTCCTCTTGCTTAAACCTAATCCTTTTCTTTTTTTTTTTGAATTTTTTTGGCAGAGCCGCCTCTTTTCCCTGCATAACGACATCACTATCAACATCCATCATCATAATAAACATCAACATTTCAAAACATATGCATATCATCAAAACATCATCAACATCATCTATATATACATCAAATTCCAATACCATCGACAAAACACATACAACATTATAATATATGCATCAAATCAAACATTATACACACCATGTGGATCAAACTCATCATCTATATATATCCTCAAATCAATGTCAACATATACAAATTGCCCTGCATGGGGCCTCTATAATCCAAAATACAAAGTCGGCACGCAGGCCGTTGTCTCTGTCAAAATCTCGACTCGGCTCGACTCTCGTGTCAAAAATATGCAGCTGGGCCGGTCTCTCATGTCAAAAATATACTCGGCTCGCAGGCCAGTATCAACTATACAAAAATGTACTTGGCTCACAGGCTGGTATATACAACAAAAATGCATACATAAATCCTATGAGGGCACGCAGGCCTCTATATACACACTCGGTTCGCAGACCGGTGTCTCTATCAACAAATCCTCTATCAAATCAACAAAACCCATCTCCGCTCCTGGGGTGACTCAGCTCTCTCCCCCTCCCTCGGCCCGTCCCTCAGCTGGCCCCTGTGCCGGATCTCACCTCCTACCTGTAACCGACCCACCACTGTGGCTGCGGCCCCTTGTGACTTGTGACTCGGGACGTCTCGGCTCTATGAGCCGCATATGGCTGATAATCGGCACCGGTACCATCTAGTACATCCTGATAATAATGGGCCTCCGCTCTCGCCTCCATGTATCGGGCCCGTGCCACCATGGCTGGTGGGGCCTGGTCCCCGGATCCTAAAGAAGTGGGCCCCGCCTCGCCCGTACACCCCGACCCCGAGCTTGTACACTGTGGTGGTGGTGGTGAGCTGCCATCGAGCCTAACAGGACTGGCGTGGACTGCTGCCATCGGAACAGGATCGAGACCCGAGGGCTGTGCCTCGTGCTCTCGTGCCTCGTGCCTGCCTCTGCCTCCTCCCTGTGCTTGGGCCAACTGCCCCTGTAGCACTCCGATCTGTGGCTCGTGCAGCAGCAAGCAAGTTGCCCCTCGTAATAACTACACTTGACCCAAGAGATGGTCCTCTCCACTATAATACCACTAAATCTGGCTGTGGGTTGTGCTGCTCTCATGACCGCCTCTCTACCCCCGCCCACCCACCAAACCAAAAATGAACTCGTAACCCCGACGTCATCCACTATGTCATCGCTCGGTCTCTCTGCTACCTAGACTGGGTCAAATGGCTGTGGTACAGGCAGTGGTGCCTCTACATCCTCCCTCTAATACTGTGGGAAGGGAGGTGGCTCATCCTACTATAGCCTAACTGTCATCATGCCCTCTCTAGGGAATCCTCTCATACTCCCTGTGTCTCCATCCAGCCTATCCGTAAGATGTACTGAATCCATCGCAGCGGTGTGCTCTAGATCCTCCATGGGGCTGATGGCCTTTGTATGGCCTCCATATAATATCTAATGCCGTTAGGCCCTCTAACATATGCCTATAATAAGTGACATCCCGCCCTGCGATAACTGCTCGTGGCTGGCCCACGACCCCCAACCACCTCTGAAACCCATACCTATAAACTACCTATGGCCCTGGCTGCTGGGGCAACCCTACTGGTCGTAAACACATGATATGCTCGTAGGCCCAGCAGTGTAACAAGAATGTCGAACATATCCCAAATCACCTCATACGGCGATGATAGCCCCTGAGTCTCTCGTCAGATAGCGCACTGATACACCGGTGCCCATGCATAGCAGGTGTGCTCCTCCACCATCTCATGTAGCACTCCCATCAGAGCCCATGGGAAGTGGCCTCCCTCTGAGTCAGGGAGGGTGAAGTAGGTGATACCGATCATCATCAGCATGGCAAGCCGTGTCTCCTGTCGATGTGTGTGATACATATCACCATAGCAGATGCTCGCACTATGATATGTAATCAATGGGGCTGCATCCCCAAATACCTATAAGATGCTATCCATCACTGTCTCAGCATCCACCTGGAACACCTCCTCACCGATGATCGCAGTCTCAGGATGCGATACACATCCTCTAAGGTGACTATCATCTCTCCAGTAGGGAGATGAAAGACATTGGTTGCTCGGATCCCATCTCTCGATGAGGGAAACCATCAGGCTATGGTCCCTATCCACAGCCCTATACCTCTGGACTCCACCAAGTCCAACCTCCCGCATAACTGCCCACTGCGCTGCGGTCACATGTGGCCGCATCCACCCCAGTAGAGGCAAAGCATCCGATCTCGCATCATCAGCTGCTGGCGTGCCTGCAAAAACAACCCACTCCATCAGGCCTACCCTTTACAAAACAACTACCTTAACCCTCTATACTCACTCACCCACCCAATCACAACCCGACTCTATAAGCACATCTACACCCACCTATCTTACCCTATACATCTATAAATTCCTCTCACTCTTATGGTCCTTCTTTAAATATCCTACCCACTCCAATCAAACCTAAAACACCTCATCTCCCTCAACATCAATAACCCCACCCAACAAAAATCTACAATATCCCCTTTACCTATCCCACACCCTACCAACCACCCCACTTATACTCCACCCGCTCTACTCTCACCCTATAACCATACCTCAACCAATTTAACCCCTCCTAATTCATACACAACCCATAACCTATCCTACCCGAACCCGGCCCCCAACCACCCGATTACCCCCCACCCCAATAACCTTTCCTAGCAACTCTACCTTCTCCCCCTTCACCCCAAAAATCTATCCTACCCACCTACAACAAACCAACACAACAAATTTCACAACCTTACCTCCTACCCATGGTGACCGGTACCGGTCACCCTCGACCGCCATCGTCCCCCCAACAGTCTATGTCTAAATTTTATGCACCGACGTCGGTCGACACATGACCGACGCCGGTCTCTATAACCACTAATCTACACAATCTTGCACTGTGACCGATGTCGGTCGCCTAGTGACCGACATCGGTCACTGTGGGATTTTGGGGCCGACCAAAAATGGCCCCCAAATCCCCTTTTTTCCTATTTTACCCATCTACCCAAAACAATTGCCTAAAAACTTACCCACCCCCTTTTGTTTTGGCCTACCTAACATATCTACCCACTCCATTTTACGATTTACCTTCATTTATTCATTATTTTATCAAATTTTGGATTCCTACCCCAAAACCCACATCCTAGCTAAATTCATCAACTTCACACAAATAGGGATTTAGAGCCTACCGGTATGACTACACATCATCGTGGTGGGATAGGTGGTGGTGGTCCAGCTCCTCCAACACCTCCTGCTCCTCCAGCTGTAGGCCATAGCTCCAAATCTCCTCAGCAGGTCCTCAACCAATCAAACTCTACCTCCTGATCTCTGGGGCCTACCAATAACTCACTCCCCCACTCAACTAGTGCCAACTCAGCCCAAAAACTCAACCCAATCAATTCAAAACTCAAACAAGAAAAATTTGGCACTCAAATTCACAATGTGAAAATGACATGCCATATTTTTTCTTTTTATAGGTTTTGACCTCTAACCGATATCGGTTAGGTGCACCCTAGATAACCGATATCGGTCTCTAACCGATATCGGTCACCACTAACCGATATCGGTTACCTGCCTAGTTTACCCTAACTGCCCTTATCCACCAATCTCTATTTTTCACCACATCACCTACCCCCAACTTTGCTAAATAGCCTTATTTTGAATTCATCGGCCCGACCCAAGGCCGCAACCAACCAATCGGCCCGACCCAAGGCCACACCAACCAATCGCCCGACCCAGGCCGCTAAACATCAACCAATCAATCGCCCAACCTAAGGCCGCAACCAACCAATCGCCCAACCCAAGGCCGAATCAATCAATCGGCCCGACCCAAGGCCACAACCAACCAATCGCCCGACCCAAGGCCGCAACCAACCAATCAGCCCGACCCAAGGCCACACCAACCAATCGGCCCGACCCAAGGCCGCAACCAACCCATCGGCCGACCCAAGGCCGCACCCAACCAATCGGCCCAACCCAAGGCCGCAACCAACCAACCAACCAATCGCAACCAACCAAGGCCCGACCAACCAACCCAACCAAGCCCGACTAAGGCTACACTAATTAAAGTACCTTGACCGAGGCTCGTAAATTACAATTCTATCCACCCATCATGTAGTTGTTTGTTCAATCAAGCTCACCTGTTCATGTTTTAGCATGACTAGGATACTTGAATTGATCAGCCGACCAGCTTTTCCTAGACTAAGACCATGATGTTTATCTCAACCAAACCAACCATTTAGTACTACCGAACATGCCTAAACATTCCGGTACCTTACCCATTATATCCCCTGGAGCTACTTCCTATGCCTTGGATACCAGGATTATATCAACCTTGTTTGGATAAACTATCGACCTTTGCCTATGAATTGCTTGTTTTCTCTTCAAATCATGTACCCTAGTCGCACTACTACATTTTAACGTGCATCTACTTCCTTGAACTTACCCCACCATCTTACCATCATCTCATCATCATTCACCATTTATCAACCCTATCCCTGATTTCATGTCACCTCAATCTGTGATAGATTTGAGGGGGATTACCTATACCCTTAACTGGGGCAACCACTTTTTATTATTGTCAGTGTAGCTTTACAAGACAAGCTACACGACAACAAGGGGCAAATGTAGACACCAAATTTGGGTCTTATGATGCCCTGTGCCCCGTATCTCATCTCGCAACCTAACCCTACCTCACCACCTAAACCTTACACACTTAATTATTTATTAATTACCTTATAATTAATAAATCCACATCTCCAACCCTGCCACCTCACCTCGCCACCTCACCATGACCTAGCCCTAACCCTAAACTAACCTAATTAAGACCTATGACTTGGTCCAGACCCACACCCATGACTCATCACCCCTCACCCGCATCAAAACGAACCTAATAATGACTTGACCAAGCCCACAACTGACCCCTCGGGAGAAAAGGAGGGAAAGTTGGCTATTTTTACTAAAAATAGCCAACTTTGACTTGACCGACGCCGGTCCCTACTCGACCACGTCGGTTATGCAACCGCCATCGGTTCCCTATAAATGACCTCCCCCAACCAAAACAAAAGGATCCAAATCCATTTTCAAAAGGAGAGACAAGTGAGAAGGAGAGAAGAGTTTGCAGAGAAGAGCATTGAGTCCAAGACTGTAACTGATCAACGAGATCACTGTCACACTCATCCAAGCATTGGGAGAGTCAGAGGATAGCTTCATCAACTCACTTTCGATTGTTGGATCATCCCACCTGAGCTTTTCCTTCGTCACCACATTCCTCGGACATGTATCCTCATCAGAAATTAGTAAGTAGTATCTTGTATGCTTCTAGACTCCACTTCATGAACTTTTGATTCATAGTAATTATAAGCTCACCCCTGGATCTAACACCGGCAGCACCCTGCACCTAACCTTCATTCATCCATCCCTATATTGCCCAAAATAACTTTCTCACTCTCTGAGTCTTCTCCATTGCCTTACTATTCCCCCAACCATCTACCAACCTTAAAAACCCCATAACCACCCTACAATCAACCTCTACCCAGAAGCCCCTGGATCACTGCCCCTACCGATATCGGTTATCCCCTACCAGTAGTGGTTTTATAACCACGGTCGGTTATCCAGTGACCAACATCGGTCACTGTGACTTATACCAAAACCAACCTTTCACCTATTTATCTCCTAACAACCTCAGATTCAGCCTGGTCTATCCCTGTAACTTGATCTGAACGTATCAATAACCAGTGACCAAACAAACAGAATGATGTTTTATTATGGGTAGTTTAGTCTCTATTACTTTTAGTAACGAGGTACCTAAATCGTGATTTCGCAATAGCTTCTTTATTATCATTTGCAATAATTTATATTAAAAGGGAACTGACCACCTTCGAAAGGAAGTTTAGTATTTCTTGGGCCCAAGGCAGTTCCCTTACTTATTGTCTAACTAAAATCTGGTGGTCTTGCATTCTTATTTACAGGTAGTCCTTCCCAGACAAAAAGGAGTTCTTCACAATCAGTCTGATCTCTCTACGGTATGTGCACACCTTCCCAACACTCAATGTATTCCTCCTAACCCTAACCCCTTAATATTATGAAAGAAGATCATGGTGGTATTGCAAGTAGACACTATGCGGGTGATGCCACTTTGCAGGCAAGATTCTACTCATTGGATTATTATGGGAGACCTTTATAAAGATTTTAAGGAATTTTGTAAGGCTTGTGATCATTTTTCAACATCTTGGGAAACTAGGTCAACGAGATGAAATGCCTCTAAGACCCATTACTAGCGTAGAACCGTTTGAGAAATGGGATATAGAATTGTTGAGTCCTATTTCACTAGTTGGGTATAGAACTAGATCGCATTACATCATAACTTGCATGAACTATCTAACAAGGTTGGCAAAAGCATCACCTACAAAGGATTGTACATGGCTACGTGAGCTGTGTTTCTTTGGAAAAATATTTTTACAAGGTATGGATGTCCTTTAAGTTTTACCAGTGATAGGGGCACACATTTTCTTAATGCGAAAATCATAATTTTATTGGATGAATTCATGATTGCACACCATAAGACTACACCCTATCATCCTCGGGAAAATGGGACTGCTGAGGATTTCAACAAAATTTTGAGCTAGACATTGACAAAAATCTATGATGTTAGAAGAAAGGATTGGGATGATAAAGTATTTGTAGTAATTTGGGCATATCAGACAACATATAAAAGGTTGAACAAAGCCACACCATTTTAGTTAGTGTTTAGCATGAAGAATTTCTTCCTATGGAATTTATGTTACCTTCTTTGTGTATTGTGCACACTGGAGGTCTTGTTGATGAGTAGGAATTAGAATAACAAATTGAAAAGTTAATCAATTCAGATGAGCAATGAGCCATATCACGTTAGAGTCAAAAACAAGAGAAGGCTAGGTAGAAAGCATGGCATGACAAGCACATTAGGGATAAAAAGTTAGAGATATGATAGATGGTGCTCCCTTATGATTCTAAGTTTTTTCACCATCTAGGAAAGCTCAAGGTACATTGGTTGGGGCCGTATTTTATCACTCATATACTTGAATCGGGAACTTGTCAGTTAGAGGAACTTGATGGAATACACAGATTACAGTTACTTCAATAGGAGTAGGTTAAAGCCCTACTATAAATAAGCCTTCTTAGTGTTTTTAATTAGCGGTGTTTCCATTTAGATTACGTTTTTAATTATGCATTCCCTTAATGTATTTCCTTGTTTGTCTCTATGCTTTGTTAATTCAGTTGGTGTGTTTGTGTAATAAGCACATTTACGTGCCATAAGCTACTTACTATTTGAATAATTTTAATGCAAAGAAGACTGCACATACCTTTAGTTTGGGGTAGGTTGTTGATATCCGTGTACATGACTATTGAAAATAAGTACACATGAAAGGAATTATCTATGGGTTTTATTCAAGGGTGGAGAATTGAAAAATAAGAGAGATTTCTTATGGTTATAGGGACCATAGATAGATAGGAATGAAGAAACAAGTATAACATGAGGTAAGCAGAGGAAAAAAATACTACCAAAGTGGAAGGCATAGTGATGAGGTACTCAGCAGATGGAAGCGCATCAAGAGAAGTCTACCCAAAAGGTAAGAGGAAGTACTAGAAGGTTATAGCTTGGGCGTGAAGATGTACAACATGAAAATAATGAAAATGGTCAATTAATGAAAGGATTGTTGGTAAGTGGAGGAGAAAAAAAATTCACTAACATTTTGAAATTCTATATAAGTATGGGATGTAATTTCATTTTTACCATTGCAATTGAGAGAATTTGAAAAGGGTTCAATGTGAACGAAATGAGAAATCATGTTGAGGTGTGTAGAGTGTGAAACTGGATGTGGAGAGATGGGTTGTGCATAGGAGAAGCTTACATTCTCATAGGTGAAGGGTTTGAGAGAAGCATATGCATTACAAATGAGCTAAGGCACACGATTTCCACTAGGGCATGGAGATTTAAACTAGGGTTTTAACTTGCTTGATTACAAAAGGAAGAGAAGAGAGATTTTTTTCAAATGGCACTGAAGAAAGCACCCACACTAGGAGATAAAGGGAAGAAGAAATTACTCGAGAGTAATTTTCTTAGAAATGCAAGATCAAGAGGGCATAATTGTGGGACAAGAATGGGATTCCCATATCCACCAATGTAAAATCAATGATTATAACCATTGAACATCAGATAATAAGAAGGATCTCGATGCATTGCTACGCATGAAAATGAATAAGCACACGGAAGAGGATATGTGAAAATATGATGACACTTTGGTGAGAAGTTTCGAAGTAGAATGGAGTCTATCGGCCTTTATGAGCTACCATATTTTGGAAAATATGAACCATTGTATTGGTGGTTGATGAGTAGACTCTATGAGGACTTCTTTTAATTTTTTGGACAGAGGGTAAGAATCACATCTGCTTTGATTTCAAAAGTGATAGGACTAAGGGCCTCAAGATTTGATCTGGATAGTGATTTAACTAAAAAGCCGTAATCTTGGAAATGAGGAAGGAGCTCAGTACACTAAGGGTCCGCATGGCATGGACATTGATAAATTGAAAAGTCACCTAGTAGTGTAGGAAGTTGCACATCTTGTGACAAAGTGAATGATCAAGGAAGGTGGTCATAGGTAAACATAATTTGGTTGCATGCAACAAAGAAAATGTCTCAAGGAGTGGTCTACAATATTACAGATCACATAGGAAAGACAATCATTGAAGAATCATAGATAGGTGACATGAATAATTTTTCACATTGTGTTCTTATATTTGGTATTTGTGGAGATAGGGGTACGTGATGGGCCAAAGGAAAAGATTTTGGAGTACCCAACGGAACACAATTCACTGCGGAAAGATTTGGTAAGTACTTGTGTGATGGATCAATGATTGGACCATTCAAGAAGAGGGCAGAGATGTGGTATGATAGACTCTGCACGGTGTTTGAAGAAGAGTGGTGCATACCTAAGGATTTTCCTTCAATGGTGGGTAAGGTAGTTCAGTTTGCTATATACCAACATTTTTGCATCATGTGCGATGAAGAATGAAGCTTGGAGCCCATGGTTCAAACTTCCATATGCCTTCACATCAAGATATTTCCAAGCATCAGTTCATCATTTTTCAAATGTGCATCACCTAACCTTCAATGAAAATAAGGTATATTGTGACTACCACACTCTAAGGAAGAAGTATATATATCCAGGGCTCAATGAATACAATGAAAGACTTATTTCAAATATTATAAGCATGAAGCTTGTAAGCTTGGTAATTGGGGAAACTAGAGTAGTGCTTGTGTACCTATAACTCCAACTCAAGATGTATAAAAATACATATGTGGAGAATTATCTCGTGCTCCAAGGGCCGCCAAAATGTAAGCATATAATGGAAAATGTTCCAACACCTAAGCCCACATAAATAATTTAGGTAGATGGTGAAGAAGAAGAGCATAAAGATAGTGGTCATTTGGAACACAGAGGCAGAAGACAACCTCTAAATAAGGATGAAGTTGAGCGCAAAACTACACCACCTCAGCCACAAGAGGAAGATGATGAGGACTTGGATGCAGTCCAAGGAGAGCACCATTTCAAGATAGTATTCAGGAGAACAAGGACCCAAGGTGATACTCCAAAAATAGTGTGCATATCACCTCAACTCTCTCCACGAAGGAGACAAATGAGAAAAGAAGAAGGAAATTGAAGCTAAATGAGGAAGTGGAAGATTTAGAGGAAAGTGTGCCCAATTCTCCTACACCTCCAGAGAACATGGAAGAATAAAAAGATGAAGAAATGAAGGATGGAGAAGAGGGAGAAAAAGGGACAGAAGAGACAACAACCAAAACTACTTAGGACATAGCCGCACAAGTTCCAAATCTTAAATCCCAAGTTTCTAAGCAGCCTAGATCAAGAAGAACAAGTGGTTAGTATATTCCACTAGCCATGGTTTACTTCGAGGACATAGGTAAAATTATTTGTGCCTGTTTCCAAAGCACAATGACATAAAAGGAGTTGTACGACTAGTAGTTAATGGATGAAGATATGAAAATAGTGCACACAAGGAAACAATTGTCATGGTCAATGCACACACACATAGATGAGCCAGACTTTGATGTGTGTGAGGCTTCATGTGTGTCAGGGAGGTTGAAAAAGAAACCTCATGTCGACACATACCAAGTAAAGCCTCTTGTTATGTCAAATGATAAAATAAGAAATGCTTTAGTGAAGGTCTTGATAGAGGTCACACAATGGAATATGGATAAATCTACAATAATTAGGGTGCTAAGGGAGAATATCAAGACCAAGTATGAGGAAATAGCGCACCTAAAGTAGGAAAGAGACTTGGTCCAAAAGAATAACATTGTGTTTATCAGCATGGCAGAGGAGATTGGTGGCAATGTCATGAATGCTAGGCCACACTTAGAGCCAAAGATACCCAAGATGTTTCCTTCTGCAATACATTATGTCAGTACATTGGTGGACTTAGTGCTTGAATATGCACCTCTATGCATGCCTGAACCAAAGGATCTAGCATAGGAAGTAGAGTGGGAAAAAGATTCAGTGATGTGGAAGATTACATCATATGAAGGATTTCTTCAAAGCTTATAGGAGGAACTAAAGAAGGTAGATCAAGTGCTAAATATTTGTACAACGCCAGATGCCGTTATAAGGACCAAGACCATTTTAGAAGATAATGAAGTCCTGAAGGCCATGAAAGATGAGACATTGGGCTACGCAAAATGATTAGCCCTTGTTAAGAAGAAGTGTGAGGCCCTTACAACAACTCAAGAACCACACAAGGAAAGGTTGGATGAGCTTGGGAAACTCATCGCTCAAAATATGGACTTATTGGAAGGGAGAATGACTGGCATGTCTAGCATTGTGTTGGTCTTACAGAATGAGAAGGGAGAGATTGCAAGGGATGAATTAGAGTCAATTATAGTGGATATTCTAGAGAAATCAAAGGTCACATTCAATGACTGACAGACCTTATAGGAGGAGATAAAATAAGAATATCCCGAATTGATTATTCAGGTTGCAATAGAAGATACTGTAGGTTAAATACATTCTTTTATTCATTGAAATTATTTCTATTCTTCTATTCATATTCTTTGATTCATTTTGGAGACAACCATTGCTGGGGTGGCAATGTAAACTAGTGTGGGGTAATGTTGATCAGTCAGAATCTAGAACTTAGTGAAGAAAATATAGAAGGTTTATGTGGGAAAGAAGAGCGCATTCAAAGACGCGAGAGTATCAGAGAGGATCGTGCACAAAATAGAAATAGGTTTGGGACTTATCCATTTTCGTAATGAGGATCTATTTTTGGAGATATTGTGCGGAGCACTCAAACCGATTGGAGGCTTACGCAACATGCATTGGATATTTTTGGATGATCAAATATGAAGTTGTTTGCATGACTGTAGGCTAAAGATAGAATGGCAAATTGATAGTTGACTAAGAGAGATCTATTGTTAACACTCTTACATGTAAGCCTATTTTTGTAACGTCTCATGGCTAATAATAGAATGCAACCTATTTTGGGATTAGATAAGTTGTGAAGGGAAATTCCCCACCCTTATAAATATGTAATGAACTATGTAGCAAAGAGAGCATAGATATAGGTCGAGAACTATGTTATAGTGAGATTATCTTTGCTAGATATGTTATGCACATGAGTGTATACTGTAATGAATATAATGGATATTATGGACTGAAACAAGGTGTTATCATGGTTATAATTCGGTATTGCATGCTTGATTACATTATTTTTGTCTATTAAGTATGTTATTATCTAGATCTAGATCTGACTATGTACTATAGAAAGATATATTAGTCATAGATATGAATGATTAAAGTCTTCATTATGCTAAACATCCTGTAATAAAGCAACCCTAAAGAGGGGCTTGGTACATTTTCGTGCTTTGGGTGAGTGCTCATTCTAGAATGAGTAATGTGTCAGTGTGATGGGGTTTATATTGTTGAATTCTAGGTTGCATCACCTCTCCTTTGCATTGTGTGTTTTTTGTGTTATCTCACGTCCCTTGTATTTCATTTTTTGATTGTGCTTCATGAGAATGAATGTGTCAATGTTCTCTAGACTCGTGATATGCGTGCCTATCCTCCCTCTATGCATTCTCCTTCATTTTCACTCAAACCTAGTCATGTTCACCCCCTTTCTTTCTAGTGTTACCACCTTCTTTAGATTAGTTTTTTCCTTTCGCATATCCTTATAACATTGGTCCCTTGGCATGAGTAGTATAAAATATCATTTTTACATTTGGAGTAGTTGTAGTAGTAGAAATGGGTAGAGGAATCAGCCTTCTTTGGAGGTTTGTCTCAAGCATGCAAGGTCCCACAACTTGGAGACAATCCCATTATTACCTCAATGACCCGGTTCAACTTGATATAGGACAGTGCGGGTTTGAGCTCCAATAAAGTGATGATGAAAATGAACCTAGGGTGGAATCACATGTGAAGATGTTGAGATGTACCTATTGTTGATGTCAATTTTATTGTTGATGTTGACTCACGCTTTCCATACCGATGGACCTACAAAAGAGAAGAATGGACAAGTAGTCAAATACGCATTTTTATGTGTAAAAAAGTATGTAAAAATGTTGAAAAGGTGAAAAAGGAATGTGTGAACCTGATCTGTGATGAGTAAAAGGGTGTAGAAAGGATCTGAAGATGTTGTAGAAGTCGAGTTTTTGGGCGATCTCATGTTGATTACACCGACCACAATTTTTTGGGGTGATCTCACACCAATGAAATGGAATAAGTGTAGGGAGAAAGTTCCAATGTTATCCTCCAACCTTTAACTACTTCCTATAATGTAGGATACCACTACAAATGGTGTACAAAATTGCTGAAAGTTTTAAGGATAGTATGCCCTATAAAAATTTATGTGTGGAGTCCTATAAACTATGTGTAACTACCAATCACTGTGTAATTTCCCCTTGTTACTAGAATCTAGGAATGGCATCATTGTGCTAAGGACCCAACTCGATTCTAAGCCCCTGTCTAAAACTAAAACTATGTTGTACCAAGATTTACTATGTTTTGTTGTGTATAACATTGTATGGGGTGACTGATTCACTCAAATGATGCCCCCTCATTTGGGGTACATGTGACATCGTTTAAGGAGTATGCATACTAAAATAAGACCAACCATTATGGTAAATTGTGCCCTATGGGGAAGGGAATGTGCTTGGTAGAAACCAAGGCACACACAAACAAAGTGGTTGGGAATTAAGTGTTAGTACAAGCAAAGAAAAACATGCATGTATAAGATAAAATGTAAGATAAGTAGACAATGTGTAACTAAGACACAAGTAAACATGTAAGAAGATAATGGAAACTATGAAAAATGGGTTGAAAACATAGGAAATCACTCATGATGTTGTAAGAAAATCAAGGTGGAATTGGTCAGAAGCGTAAAAGTGTGCACACAAGATAAAGGGAAAATATCGTAAACAAGAGCATACAAAGTGCAAGAAATTAAAAATAATGTAACAAACAATCATGGAAGCCAATAGTCTTGCATAAAAATTTTACACATGAAGCACTCATTATCATGTTAGAAAGATAAAAATTATGTAAAAGCGTGTATAATCTAATAAAGTAATGTCCTATGAAACAAAATAAAAAATATCACATTTAGTGTGTGAAAGTGAATGCCCCCAAGAACCTCTATGAGACTGGGAATAGGTATTGCACTAAGCATCCATGTTGCATGTAATAGATCTGTATAATTTGTGATCACAACTAGCAAAGCAAGTGAACATGTATATGTTTATGATAAAGATAATGACATATAATATATCTATCTAGCATGTGTAATAAAGTGTACATGTAAAAGCATAAGTAAGCAAGAGTAAATGCAACCAAGATATGCAATATGTTATGGATGAGGTGAAATGGAATGTAGTGTGAATGATAGGATCTGTGTGCCCCTTGAGTGGATGTATATGCATGACTTGAGGTTCATTTATACATTCCCCCTCAGCAGTCAAGAATGAACTATAAATGAGAGTGTGTCATCGAGAAATGGTTTAAATGTGTGTACTAAAAATATGTGATCATCAAAGCACAAAGTGTAGAGTGTAAGTGTGTGAGTGATTAAGTGAGTTGATTAAATAATTGGGTGTGATGACATCCATTTGATATGTATACCCTTAGCAATCGAGTATGGACTGTGGAACTAGAGTGCCTCATAGGGTAGTGTGTTGCATTGGTTGTGTTTTGTGTTGTTTTGTTTACGTATGAGAGAAATATGTTATGAATATGTTGCTTTTCTAAGATGTTGTGAAGTTTTGTAATAGGTTTTGAAAGGTGTGTATTATGAACGTGTTATATTTGTAATAAGTTGTGTCACATTTTGAAGTGTCGAGTAGGTAGTGTGTTGTGAATATGTAGATTGTGTAAGATGTTTGTGTTGATTGCTCACAAGAGAAATGTGTCATGTGATGAAAGGTGGGTGTCGTAAAAGCATTGAATGTTTAATTTATTAACTAAAATATGAAAATGTTCTATATTCTAAGCTAATCTGATGCTAAGAAAATTCAGTAAATAACAAATAATGTATAAATAAAAAGGAACCAAACAATTAAGAAAGTAGAAATGTAAAACCCTATAGTGCAAGAAGAATTAGAAAGAACTCAGCTGATTCGATGATCTTGTTGGATTTTATTATAGAGATGGCTAGAGAAATAGGAGGAGGAAACAAATATGTCGATGTCTAAAAAGTGTATATCTAGCAAATCCTAGTGGATTGAGATGCCTAGATAGGTGCGGGGGCACCCGTGGGCACCCTAGTCTCATATATGGGTTCCCTGATCTATGAAAAATATTTGTAACCTTCCTCTGAGGAATTTCTTAATGGGTACATACCTTCACTTCTTATCACACTAGTTTCACAGATTGCACAATATGTCATTGGAAATTTAAAATGAAGATGAGATCTCCTATGCAATGTGATGCATATAAACCAACCTTATGTCTTGTGATGGAGCTAGATGGATGCAAATGTAGCCTTTGATGGATGTAATCGTAGGTGGTGATATTAGTTCTTAGTGTTGGGTCCCCATTATGGTATCATACCTTTATATTTATATGGTTCTCTTGTTATAATTTCGTAATTAACCCCAAGACACCAACCACCAAAAATATAGAATGCTCAAATGGCTAAAAAGTTCCCAAAAAGTGGTGGGAAAGTGGAAAGAGGATCGGGGTTCCTATGGGCCCCAAGACTAGTTTGGGAACCCCATTCAAGGCTAAAATGGTGAAAAATGAAAAAAACACATTGGGAAAGTATGTGTTAAAGGTTGGCAAAGTGACAAAGTAAAGTAAAGTAAAATAGCCAAAAGAAGAGGGTTAATTAGTAATTTCTTCACTCAAAAACCATATGAATAGTAGTATGAGATGGGGACTAAATAATTTCTAAAGTGCGTGATTTTGTGACTGTAGTAATATTTTGTAGATATGTCGAATGTGTTATATGTTGTGCTGAAGATGCGAGGAGATTATGTGTTGTTTTTTTTTTCGTTGAGATGGTTTTAATGAGTAGGTGTGAGCACTATGAATTTTTTGGGTGTTTAATATGTGTGATTGGAAGAATAGGTCGCAAGTATTGTTGATTTTGTAGTGATGCATGTGTGGAAGAATTATATGTTAGCATATGATGTGTGATTTGCAATGTGTAAGGAAAAGTGTTGTGTGTCATGTGTGTGAGGTTCATGTGTATAGTATGCCCTCAACAATCAAGTGTGAACCAAAGCACAAGAGTGTGTCATTAGGAAATGATGATGGAAATGTATCAAGATTTGTATGATGAATGTAAAAGACTAGATGCAATGTGTTTAAGATGGAAGATAGCTGATGATGCTAGAAGAGGGGGAGTACATACGATGTCCCCTAGTTTATAGTGATGATTTTGTTAGTTGATGAAAAGTGTTGAGTGATAAATCATGAGATATTGTATTGTATGCGTGAATAATGATAGATGGTGATAAATGTATATATATATATATATATATATATATATATATATATATATATATGAATGAGTATGTAATAGATAGATATGATGTGCAAAAGAAATGAATTATTATTATAAGATATCCCTCAACAGTCATGTAAGAATCACAAGAACATGAGTGTGTCATTAGGAAGTAAGGTGATAGGAGTCACCTACCAAAGACCAAGTTGGCATGAAGTGGTGGAAGCATGTGTGGTAGAAGAAACAACAGGACCATGTGATGGTGGAGGAATTTGAGATGTGTCCGGGCCACTAATAGAGGGAGTAGTTGCTTTGACAAAAATGATTGGCTGTTGAAATGGTGGATCATTGCATAACAAAGCAGCAGATCGATGCAACCTAGAATTTACCAAAATAACCCAAACACATTGGCACATCACTCAGCCTAGACTGAGTACTCACCGAAGCACGTAAAGGTACCAAGCCCCTCTTTAGGGTTACTTGTGTAGGATGTTAGAAAGATGAAGAGTTAATGCATTCAGATCCATAATTGGTATAACATTCTATAGAGCATATTCCATATCTAAATCTAAAGAGTAATGGATTCAAGTAATAGCCATAATGAATTCTACCATGCAAGATCTAGTTGTAATCATGTTTAACACCTTGAATCAGTCAATACACTCCATTATATTAAACACAATAAATACAGAAGATTCTTATAATAAGTAATACCATAAGTTCATGCACGCATCAGATCTGGTAGCATAACTTCACAATAACTCATATCCATCCCTTCTATACTACGCAGATCACTACATATTTATAAGGGTGGGGAATTTCCTTCACCAATTACATAATTCCCAAAATAGGTTGCATGCTGAAAATAACCATACACCTTTACAATAATAGACACACATACAAGTGTGCTATTAATAGATCCCTTCTATTTTACTGGCAGTAAATATTGTATTATTAACTCAAACCCATACAAATTTCTTAGTAGACACTCTTCCAAAATATCCTATGCATGTCATGCAAGTCTTTATCCAGTTTGTGTTCTCTGCACGCTATCTCCAAAAATATCCCGTACTCTCGAAAATGGCTAAGTCCCGAATCAGACCTTATCCTTTGCACACATGTCATTCCCTATCCTTCTATGCCTTTGAATGTGCCCTATTCTCACATGCAAACCTTTTGTGTGCCTTCTGCTAAGTATCATACTTTTTCTTCTCAACATTACCCCACACAAAACTGCATTGCCGGCCCAAAAATGGTTGCCTCTTTTTACTTCTAAAGAATAAAGAATAAGAAATGGAATGAAATTAAAGAATTACTGTACAAAGAATGACTTTCACCCTGCAACATCCTCTATCTCAACTGGAAGAATTAGCTCTAGATACTCCTCTTTGATTTCAGCCTCTAAGGCTTGCCAATCAATCAAGCAGTGTGGCTTCCACCTTTTCCGAATATCTGATGCAATAGAGTCTAACTCTTCTTGTGCAATCTCCTCCTTCTCGTTTTGCAATACGATAACAATGTTTGAAATTGCAGTCACCATTCTTTCTAGAAGATCCATATTTTGCACTATAATTTTTCCAATTTCATCCAGCCTATCCTTGTGGGGGTCTTGGGTTAATGCAAGGCCTCGTGCTTTTTTCTTCACTAGCGCCAATCTCTCCATGCACCTCAAAGTCTCATCCTTCATTTCCTTCAGGACTTCATTTTCTTCTACTATTATCCTGATCCTTCTTACTACCTCTAGAGTTGTACATATATTCAATTCCCTGGTCTTCTTTCTTCATCTCCTTCTATAAGGTTTGGAGTAATGCTTCATAGGATAAAATCTTTCTTACCACTGAAGCCCTTGCTCTCTCTCGCTTCTTGCTCAGTGGTCTTTTGGTTTTGGCATTCAAACTGGTCCATTCACAAGCACCAAATAAACAAAGGTGCACACATAATGCATATTCGAGGGGATCTTTTTAGGTACCTTGGGCTCCAAGTGTGGTCTAGCTTGTAGGACATGATCACCGATCTCCTCTTCCATGTTGATGATAACCCCATTCTTCTTTTCTCTAGGTCCTTCTCTCCTTTCAAACGTGTTATTTCTACATATTTGGCTTTGATATCTTCCCTTAGCACTTTAATAGTGGTATCTTTATCCACATTCCTACGCACCACCTCTATAGATACCTTCACTAAGGCATTACTCACATGTTCATTAGTCATAACAAGTGAGCTTGATGGTTATGTGCCTATTTTTTGGTGCCTTCCTCATTCTTCTTGACACACAGGACTCTTCACACACATCAAAATCAGGCTTGTCCATGTGATTTTGCATGGACCATGAAAAATGTTTCCTCGCATGCGTGGTTGCCATGTCAGGGTCCATCAAATCCCATCCATACAATTCCTTGAGGCCCACTTTATTATGGAATCGCACGTGGAAAATTTTACTTGTGTCTTGTTCATTACCTAAGACTGGTGCAACGTACTCCCCACTTTCCCTCTTTGTTCTTGGCCCCTTAAGAAATAGAGTGCCTAGGTTTGGGGTGGATCCTCTATGTCCTAAGTAGCATATTTCTCTATTTCTCTTGGATTCTTTACTCCTTCATCATTTGTTTCTTTTTCCTTGGGTTCCTCCACATCCTATAATGGTACATGATTTCTAGGTGCACTCTCTATAGACTCCTCTGCCTCCTCATTTAGCTGAAAATTTCTCCTGTGTTTCTTAGTTATCTCTTTCTATGGAGAGAGTTGTAGTGATCTCCTGAAAAACTTAGGGGTTCTCATGCCTTGTGTTCTTATTATTCTAAACACCCTCTTGAAACGGCACTCTCCTTGGACTAATTCCAAGTCCTCTTCATCTTCTTGTTCTGTGGTGGGGTACTTATGCACTCTGTCTCCATTTTTTTAGGTGCCTCTAGGCTTTATATACCAATCCACTAATTTCTTCATTCCCTTCTTCCTTTTCATCTAACTCTATAGGTTCCATAGGATTTTGAGCTTATACGTTCTCCACTATATGATTACCCTTAGGTGGCCATGGTAGCATGAACTCATTCTTGACATATTTTTTACCCTCCAACTTTGGCTTAAGTTGTAGGTATACAAGCATGACTCCACTATCCCAAATAGCCAAGCTTACAGGCTTCATGTTTATAACATCTGAGATAAGTCTTTAAATATAGGAAGCCTTTCCTAGGTATACATATGTCTTCCTCAACGTGTGGTAGTCACAGTCTACCTTGTCTACAACAAAATTCGGGTGAGGCGCATCAAGTAAAATGGTGGACTCATGTCTGGAAGTAGCATGCTATGAAGGCATACGATAGTTTTCACCATGGACTCCATGTCACATCCTTCATATAAAATCATGAAATGTAGAAGTGTTGGTACACCACAAATTGTACTACCTTACCCACCACTGATGATAACTCCTTAGGAATGCACCACTCCTCTCAAAATGTCGTGTAGAGCTGTCATACCACATCTCCTCCCTCTATTTGAATGGCCCACTCATTGACCCTTTGCACAAATATTTTTCAAACCTTTGTGCAAGGGATTATTTATCCATGGGATACTCCCAAATCTTGTCCTTTAGCCCATCGGGCACTCCAATCTCCACAAATACTAGTGACAACAAGATAGCACCAAAACTGATCCTTCATAGGTACATGCTTCCTTGACGATGGTCTCGTAATGTAGCCTAATATTTTATATACTACCCCACGTGATATCTTCCTTGCGACATGGACCCACATTGTATTCACCTACAACCATCACTCCCGATCATTTAACTTAGTCACCGGATGCACATCTGCGTTTGTGCCACTAGGTACTTCTTTAATTTATCGATGTCCATTCTTCGTGATCCTTTGTATACCCCAGTTCCTTTCATGTTTCCATGATTGCTACCTTATCAGTTAGGTCACTATCAAGGTCCGTCCCTATCCCCTTTAACCCTATTAGTGTTGAGATCAGCATTGTTGTAATCCTTATCCTTCTTTTGGTAAAATAGAAGAAGTCCTCATGGACTCTACTCATTAGCCACTTGGTAAAGAGGTTTGTACTTGCCAAAGTATGGGAGCTCATACAACTGGTACACTCCTACTTGTTTCAAAATTTTCTCCCTGGTGTCATCATATATCGGCATATCCTCTGTCATGCACTTTTTGGTCTTTGTACTCAACAATGCATCTAATTATTTCTTATTATTAGAGGTGTGGTGGTTATAATCACTCACCTTGTAGTTACATATGTGGGAATCCCACTGTTTCCTAACTATCACACCTTTGGGATACTTCATTTCGAGAAACTAATCTTAGGATAAATCTCAAATTCTACCTCCACTTTCTTCTTTCCCTTGGCTCCTGTAGTAGGTGCTTTCTTTGGTGCCATATGAAAATCCCACCTTTCTCTCCTTTTTGGTGCGTAAATGCACCTCCTTCTATCCTCTATAACAATAAATTCCAAACCCTATCTCGAATCCACATTCCCTAGTTGAAATAAGGTTCCCTAGCTCTTTCGCCACACTCCACTTCTCTCAAACCCTTCACAAATGGGGATGCAAGCTTCTTTTGTGCATAAATCTACTCTCTAAGTCTAGTTTCACACTCTTTGCACCTCAATACTCTTCACACAACTTGGTCGTACTTATCATGTTCAAACTCTTGCAATCACAATGGTAAAAATTAAACCGCATCACATCCTTATATATATTTTCAAGAAGTTGGTGCATTTATTGCTCCTTCACCTACCAATAATTCTCATTAATTGACCATTTTCACAATTTTTGTGTGGTACATCTTCACACCTCAGTTATAACCTTCTAGCATGCCTTCCTACCTTTTGGCTACATACTTCTCTTCATCACGCTTTCATGCGCCCGAGTACCTTGCCACTACGTCTTCTCCTAGTAGTCTCCACTGGCCGCCGCTTACCTCACATTATACCATTCGTTTGTTTTTTTCCATCTATGGTTCTTATTTAGAAGCAATCTTCTTTCTACCAACTCTCCAAACTTGAATAGCACCTATAGAAGTTTTTTCCTTTATGTGTACCCATTTTTCAATAACCACCCCACACAAATGGTATGTTCAGGTCCTCTCATGCATAAAAATACTTCAAATGGTAATTAGCTTTTGGTGCGCAAACATGCTTATTTCAAAAAACACCAACTAAATTGACAAAGCATAGAGACAAAGAATTAAATACATTAAGGGTATACATAATTGAAAACCTAATCTAAATGGCAACACTACCTTATTACAAACACCAAGAAGACTTATTTATAGTAGGGCTTCATCCTACTCTCGCTCAAGTATCGGTAACCATATTCCATCAAGCATATGTAATCGACAAGCACTTGTTTCAATTATGTATGTTATAACATATGGTCCTAACCAATGTACTTTGAGTTTTCTTGGATAGTGCAAAAACTTAGAATCATAAAGAAACACCATTAGTCCTATCTCAAGCTTTATGTCCCTAATGTGCCTGTCATGCCATGCTTTCTACCCGTATTTTTCTTGCTTCTGAATCCAACGTGTTATTACTCGTCGCTCATCCATCTTAATCAATTTTTTGATTCTTTCTTCTAATGCTTGTTCATCAACTAGACCTCCAGCGTGTGCAATACGTAGAAAAGGTAACATGAATTCCATAGGAAGAACTACTTCTACACCAAACACCAATTGAAAGGGTGTGACCTTATTTAACCGCGTGTATGTTGTTTTATACAACCAAAGCATGGAAGAAACTTTATCATCCCAATATTTTCTTCCAACATCACAATTTTTTCAATGTCTGGCTCAAAATCTTGTTGAAAGCCTCAGCAGTACTATTTACCTGAGGATGATATGGTGTAGTCTTATGGTGTGTAATCATGAACACATCCAATAGAATCCTGATTGTCTCATTCAAGAAATGTGTGCCCCAATCACTAGTCAAGCTCAATGGGAATTCATACCATGTAATAATATTTTCCCATAGAAACCTAGTTGTTGTAGCTGTTGTACAATCCTTTATAGATGTTGCTTCTTCCCACCTTGTCTAATAATCATTGCAAGTGATGATATAGTGTGATAAAGTTCGATGTGCGGTTGGTGAAATAGGACCCATAAAATATATAGCCCATTTCTCAAACGGTTTTGCACTAGGAATAGGTCTTAAAGGCATTTCATATCTTTGTCCTGGTTTACCAAGGCATCGAAGGTGATCACAGCCTTGAAATATGCCTTATAATCCTTATACAAGGTCTCCCACCATAATCCAATGAGTAGAATCTTGTGTGTAGTGGCGTCACCGCATAGTTCCCACTTGAAATACCACCATGATCCTCTTCCATGATATATTTATGCTCATGTTCCAAAGACACATCGGCATAATAGTTCATCTCAACCTAACTTGTTTAGGTCATTGCTAATCAACATAAACGGTGCCACACGAATGTCAATTTGTTTCCTCTCTAAGAATTTCATTCCTTCTCACGCCATACATGTACGTAGAAAGAAAACAATGTCCTTTAATTCTGATGGCACACCTTATAACTTGTATAAATGTGTATCGGGCATGGTATCTTCAATTTCTTGCGCATCTTCTTCTCGATTATATTCGGATAAGTGGTCTATTCTAGAATTACTTTTCCCTAGTTTTACCACAGCTGTAAAATCAAATTTTTGGAATAAGAGTACCCATCGGCATATGTGCCCCTGTAAAATAGACTTGTTTACCAAATTCTTCAAGGCCATGTGATTGGTATAGAAAACAAATGGTGTTCGTTAGTAGGTACTATCTAAATTTATGTAGCGCATAGATCATTGAAAAATCTTCACACTCTGTAGTTGTATAATTTAGTTCTCGCAAGAGTTAACTTTCTACTATCAAAACAGATAGGATGATCTATAATACCTTCTCGGGATGATCCAACACCATGGCAATAGTTGTGCGAGATGAGTCCACATTTACATGAAATGGTTGGCCCCATGAAGGAAAGCACAAAATAGGCGATGTAGTAAGTTTCGCTTTAATGTCTCAAATGCGTGTTGTTGTGGTTCTCCCTAGTAGAACATCCCTTTTCCCTTTAGTAACTCCTCCAAGGGTACAATAACCTTAGCATACCCTTTAATAAATTTTCTATAATACCCAGTGTGACCTAAGAATCCACACACCTCACTTTGACTGGTAGGCTCTTCTAGGTCGATAATGACTGCAACCTTAGTTACATCAACCAACAAACATTCCTTGCAGATGATGTTCCCTAACAATGTGCCAAATGGTGTAGCAAATACACATTTCTTGATGTTTAAAGATATGCTTAATCGCCGACATCTTTCAAACATTAGGCGTAAATTATCATAATGATCCTTAACAAGTCCATACAACTGTCTAGTCACCTAAATAAACTTCTAAGAAGTTATGAATAAAATCCTTAAATGCTTGGAAAACTTCACACCTACCTATTGAATGGTATACATCCAAATTTTCTACTTCTTCATCATCCAATAAGTATACCATTTTTCCTTTTTCTTTCTCAAAGCAAGCACACTTAAGTAGTGTGGCATATGTCTCTGTTTCTTCAACAAATCATGCTCCTAAGTCATTTCCATCAAATAACTCCTAAATGAGTTCTTCCACCTTGGCAATATCTCCCATGGTTAACCGCTTTATAACCCTTAATGCCTCTTCTAATGGAGGTTTAGTAGAGAATTATTCAAATGTTTGGATCATTCCTGCAATCAAATCTTGCCAATTTCTAGTCTCTCTATGGATTTTCACATATACATACTAAGAATGCGCACATCCTTGTAAAGTGGAATAAAAATTTTGCACCTAGAGTGAAGGTAATAAATCTTCTTACCCTCTGTCTAGATTCTCTCACACTGTTGAATGTGGTGTTGAACATGTTGATTACCATGATAAGTGTAGATTTGAGTAGGTGCATTACTCCTAGAAAACCAAGTAAAAAGAGCAATCCCGATTTCATTCCATCCTACAAGATTATCCTTGTGAACCACCCAACAACGCATTGTTGTCCTACACATGGTATATTCTAGCATATTATGTCCCTCCAATCTGGTCTATCGATCTAAAAATCAATTTTAACTAGCAATTGTGCACACACTTAACTTTTCTTTGTATTTATTTTTGATATAAAAATTGACTATTATAACCTTTTGTTTTTTTAATCAAGGAAATAAAACTTAAAGTACTGTGTAAAGTCAAAAATACAGAGATGAATTGCCAAAAAATTGACACAAGAATTGATAACATAGTTTGGCACTTGTGGCCTACATCTCCAGGTCCAGTTGAATGGGACTAATCTATT
Organism: Taxus wallichiana var. yunnanensis; assembly: GCA_018340775.1. Taxonomy (NCBI): domain Eukaryota; kingdom Viridiplantae; phylum Streptophyta; class Pinopsida; order Cupressales; family Taxaceae; genus Taxus; species Taxus wallichiana. The sequence continues at coordinate 781,509,012 of CM031239.1, read as the reverse complement.
AAAATATTGAAAATAAATCTTTGCAAAAATGTCGACAAGAATATGATCTTCTCATCATGTTCCTCTACCAAAAATAACAAGTGTCACTTTTTACATAACCTCAAAATTTCTTCTCTAGCTCAAGTTATGAGCAAAACAATATTTCACACAGTCCCTGGATATCCTTTAAATACAAAAACACTCCTTTTATAATGTTTCTTCTCCTATGATGTGGCGGTCAAGGCATATCCTTTTGGTGGGAGGGATAAGGTTTGTTTAAATGTGTAGATAATATAGTACATAATGTGTGACAATCAAGATATAGTATATAATTTAAATTTGGTAATTTGGATAAATTATATATGTGCAAATTTAATGGGATTTGATATTATCCCTTTACAAATACAAATATGAATAATCCCACATGCATCCTGTAATTACAAACTGAAGCAAATATATACAAAAACTCTATAATATATATGTGAAGTAAAGGAGGCCAAGACTAGTCCAAAATCCACTTTTGCTCTGTCACCCATATTGTCCACATGGAAAATGTTGATTGGTCCACATGTGCACACATCATCTCTACACATAGTACTAAATTTGCTAGTTTCCCAAAAATTTCAAGTGCGCCATAACTTTTACATATGATCTTTGTTTCCTACAAACAAGATATCATTGAAATCATCTAATTTCTCTCCATGTCATGGAATTGACCACAACTACTTATAAGAAGATCTTAGATTGGTGTTTCTCAGTGAGGATCTTCTAGATCATTCCTCCCCATAGAGAAACTTTTGGACCCCAAAAGTCAAATTAATTGGTGAATAGGTGAGGGTACTTCTCCCTCACCTTTCGGTTTCCATCCATTTTTCCTTGTTTGGATGCATGCCTTTGAACCCAATACAAAGATACTCAATGTCACCCCTTTGCGAAGTTCTTACTTTCCTATCTAGAATGATGTCTTCCTACAAATCATCAAGATACTTAGGAGAAAAATCATCAATGGAAGGAATTATATTAGAATCATCATGGTCAAAAATCATAGGCGGTTCATACAATCTTAAATTCTCAACATTTACAACTAAGTATATTTACATATATGGAGGTAAATCTAATCAGAAAGTGTTTTTACCAATATTTTCCAATATTTGGAATAGACCATACCGTATAGCTTTCAATTTTTTACCTTCACATGTTAACCTTTCCTTGCTGATGTGAAGCCAAACTGAATCACCGATTTTGAACTTGTGATTAGTTCTATGTTTATCATGCCTGGCTTTATACTTAGCCTGAATTTTCTCTAATTGTTCATGGACATATTGATGACCCCTTTTTATTCTCTACACAAATCTTTTAGCCTTTTTAGAATCACTTGATCCATTAGCAACAATTTCATTCCCAAAGTATACATCTAAAGGATAATTAGGCAGATATCCTTATCAAGTCTCAAATGGAAACTTTAAAGTAGAAGAATGTAAGGCATGATTATAAGCATGTTGTACATAATATAGATGGTCAACCCATAACTTAGGATGTTTTCCACAATATCCCCTAAGCAAATGTACTACTGTGTGGTTTACAACCTCTGTTTGACCATCGGTTTGTGGATGAAGAGCAGTTCTTTTTTAATTTTTGTGTCTATTAACCTCCACAATGTTGACTAAAATTCCCCAAGAAATCTAGAGTCCCGATTAGATATAATTGAAGTAGGTAATCCAAAGTGAACCCAAACAAACTAAAAAAAAAAAGTGTATGGTTCCCTCACCAGTTATCTATTTAGTACATGGAACCAACACACACATTTTGCTAAATTTTTCCACTACCACATATAAGTAATAATGTTTCTTTCGTGTCATGGGAAAGCCTCCTACAAAATCCATGGAAACTCTTTCCCAATGCCTTTTCAAAACAGAATAGGATTGTAAAGTCCTAATTTCATTATTTGGCTTGTTTGTGGCACAAATAACACATCCCTTAATATACTTGTTTACATGTTCGGGCATTCTAGGCCAATAACAATATTTTTGTAAATGTGCAATCGCCTTACTAACACCAAAATGCCCTAAAATAAGATAAGTATGTGCTTCCCTAATCATATTCATACGTTCATTTTGTGGAATAAAAAGTTTACGTAATGATATAACAATCCTTCATAAAATGATAATCTTTTTCTCCTACTTATTTCTCACTTAATAGATCCTCATACACTTCTCTAAAATAAACATCATTAACATATTGTTCCTTGTAACTAACATGAGCCAAAGAAATATGTTGCAAAATAATAGATGTTACTACCATCGGTGGTCTAGATAACATGTAGGGATAATTTTAGTGGTGAATATTTGTAATATGGTGAATATTCCATTTTTGAAAAATTTGAAAAGGTGAATTTTCTGGCGTAGGTCAATGACCTGTTCACCTAAAAATTATAGTTTAATTTTTTTCAGGGTTAGCTTCTCCTACCCTTAAAAATATCCCCTATATAATCCTAGATTATTTTCCAGGTAGAAAACTACTAGCTCACTCATACCACCTGGGGGAATATGTATTATCAAGTATAGTAAATGCGTGACATGCGGGTGGAGGCAACAAATGCATGATAGGAGGTCGAGGTTGTAGACACATGATAAAGAGTTTGTTGATGCACAATAGGGAGAGTTTGTTGACATATGACAGGGATATTTTTTTGATGAGTGGGAGTGTGGAGGAAGTATACGCATGAAAGAGAGTTTGTTGATGCGCAATACACAGAGATTTTGTTGACACGTGACCATAGGGCGGAGGTTGTAGATGTGTGACAAAATATTTGTTGTTGTCACAAGTCAACAAGGTTGTTGACATGTGTCAATGAACCTCACCGACGCATGTCAATAGCCTTATTGATGTGTGACAGCAAATCTCTGTCGTGTGTCTACAAACTTTCTCACACCACTTAAAAATTAGGTGAAAATTTTGTTATCAAACCCCCAAAAAATTCACCTTCCCATGAAACTAGTTCCGAGGATATTCGCCAGGTATTTTCCACCTTTTATTTCCAAGAGGTCTCTTAAAATAAACCCTAATAACATGTCAAGCAACCTTATTTTGAATATCTTTTTATACCCGATTACAAGATGAAATTGTTATAAAAATTCCATCCACCTAAAATTTCTAGAATGCTGCAATTTGGTTTGTGTTTGTAAGTACTAAAGTGGTTGATGGTCAATATGTATAATTGTTTCTTTTCCCATTAAATAATGCTTCCACTTTTTAACACTTTGAACCAAAGCATACAACTCTTTATCATAAGTTGGATAGTTTCTTACCGCACTTGTAAAGGTTTCTGAATGGTAACACATTGGTCATTTTTTCTACATCAAAACTACCCCCATTGCATAGTCACTAGCATCTGTCTCAATCTCAAATGAATGTTGTAAATCTGGAAGTGCCAAGATCGGAGCGGTACTTATCTTCTCTTTCAGTGTGTTAAAGGCTTTCGTTGTTTTCCTCCCCACTGAAAGACCTGTTTAATACTTTTCAAAGCATGCAAAAGAGAAGCAATAAATGAGAAGTTAGAAATGAATTTCCTCCAATATTGAACTACACCTAGAAAAATCCTAACTTCCGTCACATTACTGGGTCTAGGCCATTTCACAATAACCTCTATTTTTGCAGGATCAATTCTTAATTCTCCATTTCCTACAACATAACCCAAGTAAATTAAAGATGTTTTTCCAAATTCACATTTTGACATCTTCAAATACAATTTCTCTCTCCTTAATGCATCTAAGACTTTTTGGATGTGTTTAACATGTTCATCCCATGACTTACTGAAAACAAGAATATCATCTAAGTAGACAATAATGAAATTATCAATGAATGGTCTAAATATATTTTTCATAACTCTCATGAATGTTTTGGCGCATTGCACAATCCAAAAGGCATCACTAACCATTCAAAAAATCCTTGTTTCATTTTAAAAGAATTTTTCCAAACATCACCTTCTACAATTCTTACCTGGTGATAACCACTTCTTAAATCTAACTTAGTGAAATAAATTGCATTCTTGAATTGATCGATTAAATCATCTATTCTAGGAAGAGGGTAACAATTCTTTACTATAATCTTGTTTAAATCACAAAAATCAACCCACATTCTCCAAGTGTCATCCTTCTTAGGAATCAATATAATTGGTGAACCACATGGGGATGTACTTGGATGAATTATACCTTGAGCCAAAATTTCCATTACTTGTCTCTTGATTTCCTCATTCTCTACTATTGATAACCTATACATTCCGATATTGGGAAGAGGTGCATCTTGAAGCAACTGTATCTCATGTTGAACCCCTCTTTTGGGAGGTAGACCTTGTGGATCCTGAAAAACATCTTCAAAATTAGAAACAATTTTAACCAATTCATTCTTATGTTTCGGATCACAATCCTCAAAATCCATCTCATGTTATTTTTATTTGGCTTTGACCACCATAAGTACAAAACTTTTCTTAAGTTTACAAGCCTTTTCATTTGATCTGCAGTTACCAAGGATAGATTATTCTTTTCATGGTGATCTCTAACAATAAACTCATTTTTATCCTTTACAAGTAAATATATTTTTTTCCCTATAGAATATTGCTTTACGATCATACAAATAAGGACTTACCAAAACCACCCCACAAATATACAAAGGAACTACATCCAATTCAACCTCATCTATAAACTTGTCTATAATGGAAAACTTAAAAGTACAAGTTTTATTTACCTAAAGTTTCACATCGTCACAAACCCAACCTAGAGGATAAGGCTTAAGATTTGGTTTAGTTTTGAGTCCTAATTTCTTAACCTCCTCATAAATTAGATTAGCTTGAGATCCACTATCAAAAAGATTATCAATTTTTGTATGCTTTGAAATTACTCTAATGTGGAAAAGCTCATTCCTTTTCTTATCATCATGTATAGTTTGTTTACTAGAAGAAGATGCAACATTTGTAGTACTATTGTTGGAAATTGGAAGAGTTGATTTACCTTGAAAATTCATAGTTGTGATCTTGGTTTCATCACCTGAATCTGACCCGAGGTCATGAACTGCAATGTTTATTGTATTTTCCTTTCCTTTCTTAACCATCCATTTAGGTTTCATTTCAGGATGTAATTTCCAAAATTTAGACTCATCATGGTTCTTTTTACAATGATTGTAAAATGGTTTTTCATCTTCCTTTTTAATAGTAGAGTTTGTCTTATGCTTACCCTTTCCTTTTCCTTGTTCTTTCAAACCTTTTCCTTTAGATTGCTTGCTTTTTTGTTTGAAAGAAGAGGAAGAGTACTCCTTTTTCATTTTACCTCATTCTTCCAAATGGGTTTCTTGAACACACACTGCATCAAGATTAGCAGGAACTAAAATAAGAATCATATGTCTTAGGTAACTATGTGATCCACCAATATATTTAAGCAGTGTTTCTTTTGTGTTTAGGGAAATTCCTAGAATGAGAGCCCTTTTCCTAAATTCTTGTGTGTATTCTTGAACACTTTGTCCCTTAGCTTGTCTTAATGTTTTTCAATCCATAATAACTTGTTGCTTATAACAAAGAGGATAAAATTGTTTCCTAATACTTGAAATAAATTCAGATAAAGAAGTGATTTCTTTACCTTTGGTTTCTTCCACTTCCTGAAGCTTACTCTCCCACCAAATGATTGATTTGCCACCCAATCAAAGAGTTGCTAAATGAATCTTTGCTTCATCATCCCCAATTCTTAGAACCCTACAATATACTTCTATCTCGCTTAATCCAAATATCCAAATTCTCTCGCATTTAGCTCTCTAGTATACATTGATAATTCAAACTTAATATCTAACTTTAATGAAGGAAAATCAGATTTTAGAATTTCACCTTTAGGAATATCAGAATTAGAGATATCTTACTTTTTACCTTTTCTATTTCCCTTTTCTTTTTGTCTATCTTAGTACATTTCCTTCATCTATAGGAATGATTGAAAAAAATTCTTCCTCTCAATCCGCTATTGTAGGAATTCTAGACCGTCTGGTACTAATTTTGGGATCTCCTTCAACTAACTCCCCTTCACCCTTCTTATATCGAGACCTTGTTAACATCCAACACATAACTTGTAATCCAAAACTGTTAATCTAAACCAAAAATAAGTCAAAACCAACTCGATACCGGTGATCTGAAAATCAATTTTAACTAGCAATATACTTCTTATCCTGGAAAACTAAGTAGGTGTATTACTCATAAAAACCAAGTAGAAAGAATAATCCTAATTTCATTCCATCCTATAATATTTTCCTTGTGAACCACCCACCAGACGTTGTTGTCTTACACAGGTATATGCTAGCATATCCCATCTCTCCTGTTGGTCTATCCACTTTTCCTCCATGGAAAACAAAAATACCATAGGATATCCTTCTCTAGTGTATCGAGGTACCGATTTTTTACCTATTCTCCTAATACAATGAGGTCTACTATTCCATGCAAATGTTCTTCTTACTTCACACCCTACCAACTCATAAGTACCATGAGCCCAATTATCACAAGTAATACTTGTAGTATCGTTAATAGATTGTGCATCTTCTCATTGAAGGATTCCTTATTTAGATGGCTCAAGCACTTTTGGGTCCTAGATGGCACATACATAAATCCTATTAAGATCTTCCTTACTCAAAGGCTTAACATAGGGTGTAGATTTTCCATATGTTAAAGGGATAGTAATCATTTCCTCCTTGTTCTCAAAAATGATATAACCCTTGTTGAACTGAAGATCAACATTATTTTCATAACACTGGGGGCACCCAAGTAGAGCTGGGAAGTTGTTTTCTTCTACAAGTGCCAAAACCTCAAATTCCCTTGTGAACTTGGCCCTTATATAGTAATGGATGCATCTTTTAACACTCCAATAAGGGTTTCCTTGGTTTGATTAACCATAAATAGCACATTCGAAGATGGTTGTAATTGGGGTCTCCCCATCTGTACCCATGCATCTAAAGTAAGCACATTGACTTTTGCACCTATATAAATCAACATATTACTCAAAATTCATCCATCCACAAAAACATTCAAAGTGATTTCCTTGTCATAGTCTAAGATATGGGGGAATATATGTCATCTAGTCTCAGTACTTTCATGTGGAGTGTTTCCCTTTAGACAATTCCCTAACAATGGAATGATATTCTCCTAGCACAACATTTTGCACACCTCCTTCAAGTCATCAATATCAGATTGGACCGTTTCTGTTGCTTTCTTTTTCTCCATCTTCCGTGATTGCTCCTTTAAACATTGTATTTCACCCTGAATATTTCTGAGTACCTCCATGGTTTCTTGATAAACCTCCTTCTGATGGATAGGATCTAGGTATTGTGCATGTAGAACCTCCTCCTTAGTGATGGTAGGATTCTATTGTAACACTTCTTTGGCACACGTTGCTTGGTATGCAGTAGTGATCTTTATAGGAAATACCTTGGATTCCAGTTCTAACTTGGGCATCCACTGATTTTCCATAGTTTTTGTATCCTAACCATCCCTATGCTTTTGTTTTCTTATTTATGCTTCTTACTAAGATGCTCATATAGCTCCGGTCATTCCTCATAGCTATGATTCTTTCCATAGAAAGAACATGTAATATTTTGAGGACATTCACACCTGTAGTGGTCAGGAGATCTGCATGTATAACATGTTTCATGAGGAAACTCACCTCATCCACCACCATGGCCTTGGCCTCCAAATCCACCATGGTATCCTCGACCTCTGCCACAACCTCCTTCAAAATTTTCTTCATTCTAATTATAGCGCGCTTGATTGTGATCCCGATCCAAATGCTCATTATTGCCTTCAGAATTATTTGATACTCCTATATATCACACACCAATATCTATAGCATCATGGATCCGACCAATCAATCTACAGTCCTTTGTATCTTGAGTCGTGGACCTGAAAGTTTACAATAGAAAGAGACATTTTTCTTTATTGTGTGTTGTAATAATGGGAAGTGGCTAGCATCATGGTTCAAATGACATATTTCACAGTCTAATAATAATGAATACACTGATCTATGGGGACAACTATCCTTGGTGTGCCCTTCCACTTCACAATCTGTACACCAAATCCTCGTGCGCGTCTCATGTGTTGTGTTTGTTATAATATTAATATTTACATGTTTGTGGGTGATTTACCAAGAGGTAAATATTAACAAGTTGGTGTTTACCGAAAGGTAAATAATAATTTTAGTTGGTAATTGTATGGTTAATACGGTAAATATTGTTAATATTATAATATTAGAAATAACAATATAATATCCCATATAGTTTTCTATTATATTGTATGTGAGTATAGTTATTGAACTAACTCACAAATATAGGAGTATATGAGATATTGTAGGATTGAGTGGTTTTAGGAGGTTCCATAATAATAGGAATTCCTCTCCTATATATATGTAATGGTGTTTGAATGAAGATATTAGAGAAGAAATATATTTGTGTGTGTGAAATTAATTATTCTCAGAATTATTTTATGTGCAAGTTTGGTTCAAAGTCTAGATTTGGTATCAAAGCGTGGTATTTCTTGTACCTATTATGGAGTTTTGAGAAATAGAATTATCAGGGGCAGCTATGATATTGTCCATTGCCCCATATGATGTATTACATCTGAGCTTTCTTTTTCTTAGGTTAAGGCTCGAGTCATAATATGTCTATATTCTTATAGTAGATGAACCGTTGTGTATTTTTCTTACGTGCAGTCATCAGATCTGATCTTTCCCAGTAAAACTTGATCATCTCCAGATCCATATACTTCTGCAGATCATTTTAGACCAATTTCTATTCAAGGTGAAGAATTTTGCATTTGCGTTGTGTTGAGCAAATCGAAGATTCAGTCAATTTTCAGCTGCCAGATGAGAACGACTTATATGTAATGCTATATATCTACGTGCAGTCATTTACAACTTTCTGATATAGCATGTGGCCTGTGAATTTTCGTAAGGCTCAAAAATCTGTTCAAATTATTTCACAGAAGATGAGATAGGCGTGATGTCTTTAAAAGGGAGAATTTGAATTTGGTGTTCATTGTTCAACTCTGCATTCTCAGTAGACATACCAATATAGCACTCAGTCTAGATCGATATTGATTTCTTTCTATAGCTCTCTCCTATTTTCATTTTCCAACAGCATATATCAACCACATCTGAGAGTAAGTTTGGATTTTGTGTAATTATTTCCATTTTGCAGTTCAGGCATGAAGAACAGCACCAAATTCAAGTAAAACTTAGTCATGAACAACTTTTAGGTTAGGTGATGAAATCAAATCTTCTTGGTACCATTACAAAGATATTGAAAGCACCTTTCTAATGCATTTTTTGGTTTATAAAATGGAGCTCTGGTTTTCGAATTATTAGCAAATCATTTTGTCACTTCAATGAAGCCTTGATTTGTTTACAACCATTTGTGATTGGCTAACAAAGACCGTAGTTTGAAAAATTAATTTTACTATAGTTTTTGTTTAATATCTACATTTTAAGGGCAATTATTAAGTTTTTAGGCAAATTAATATTTTTCCGACACCATTTTTTTGGGCCTTTGACATTTTTGGAATCCTCATTTCCTCCCAATTCCAACGAGTGGTCACATGATAAATTTTCTCTTCATCTGGAGCAATTTTTTAATTGTTGATCCAATTTTAATTCAAATTAGGCCTTTTTTATGGGAAATTAAAACATTAATAACTTTTACTTGGTACCTTGAAAGTGAGTGTAATTTTTTTCAAAATTGTTTGTTTTTTATCCTCTTTGCATTGATTCAAATTTCATTGAAAAATATGATGTTTTAAAAATACCTTACGGACGCATTTTCGGTGTTACGACGTCGAAAAAATAAAGTATTTCACATTACGGGAGGGAAGATATAATAATTTCAATGTGGAAATATATGTACTTCATGTTTACATCTTGCTAATTTAGCAACATGTTATTAGAGGATGGAGGCACAGAGACCGGAGGTCGATAATGACCTCTCGTCACCACCAACAACGGGGCCACACGGAGCTATGGTGAAATTTTGTGGTGTGAATTTGATTTCAATTATGTGCTTTAGTTTCATAGTACCTATTCTGCAATATAGTGTGGATTTCAGCATTTCAACGTGGTGTGAAAAATAAGAACAGATGTGGTATGTTCCTGTTCACTGGTATGTGGCTATTCCTACATAATTCCCCAATGCTAGAACATAATGAAGAATAGATAGAACAATGAAAAGAAGCATCATGAGTCTTGATGAGGTAGAATAGTCAAATGTGTTCCTATTCATACCTAGGTTTGTGGTTAGCCTCCTAAAAACCATTGAAGGCTACTCAGATGTGTTCCTACTTGAGTTCCCACACTGCTAGGTTAGATGTGTTCCCTGGAGTGAATGGTTGATAAGAAGATGATTCCTGAGTGTGTTCACATCCTTGTCGGTTAGATGTGTTCCCGACAGTGCATGGTTGATAAGAATTTGATGTATTCCTTCTTCTACCTTCAGTTTGAGTGTGGTACCAAGATCATTTTCAAGTACGTGTGGCAAGCAGTGCAGAGGAAGTGTGAAAGTTCTTTGCTACCTTGTAAAAATTAAAGGGGAATGTTAGTATATAAATATTTACATGTTTGTGGTGATGTATTGAGAGGTAAATAATAACAGGTTGGTATTTACCAAAAGGTAAATAATAATGTTAGTTGTTAACCATATGGTTAATATGGTAAATATTGTTAATATTATATTGTTAGAAATAACAATATAATATCGCATATAGTTTTCTATTATATTGTACATGAGTATAGTTGTTGAACTAACTCATGAATATAGGAGTATATGAGATATTGTAGGATTGAGTGGTTTTAGGAGGTTCCATAATAATAGGAATTCCTCTCCTGTATATATGTAATGGTGTTTAAATGAAGATATCAGGGAAGAAATATATTTTTGTGTGTGAAATTAATTATTCTCAGAATTATTTCCTATGCAAGTTTGGTTCAAAGTCTAGAGAGTTTTCGATAGTTTCTCCAAAAAAATTTCCATAGCTATAATCTATGCTTCTAAGAATGGGCTGACTCGGTGTTTATGCTTCGATCGCCTTAGTGCGTAATGTTTCTTCAAGTGCGCACATAGATCATTATACATCTTATGTGACAAATCCCTTCAAAAAGGTGTAATCAGACCTCCAATGAACCATTGTGCATGTTAGATTGCATGAATATCATAAGAAATCTTAGATAAAAGTGTTTTAAAACAGACATCATACTCCCTGACACTCTCAGTAGTGCCTTGCTTAATATCCTTGAGCACGCTTATACTCTTTTGCTCAAACTTAGGGATGTGAAACTCTTTAAGGAAAACATCTTTTAATGTTGCATAGTCTACCTAGGTCTCATCAGGGTCAAACATTTTGTACCAACTCTATGCATGCCCTTGTAACGTAGTGGAAAATTGACTTGCCCTGCGCTCAGAAGTCATGATTCCTTTTTCACACCATATTATTTCACACATGTGCACGTGTTTAGCAACATCTTTTATGCCTCTATACTCTAGAAGATGAAGAGACATCTCCATGTAAATATTATGAGGTTGGTGCGGACCTTTCCCCCCGATCCAGAACATATTGTGTTTCCTTGGCCTCTAGAACCACCTATACCTCTTGATCCTCCACCTGTAGCCAGAAATAGACCAAAAGATGTACTTCCTTATGTCCCAATAGTAGTACTAAATTGTACCCCTAAATTCTGTAAAGTGTTACCACTCCTAGAAGTGAGTCTAAAATTCTGTGTGCTCAAATTCTATGCAGATAATACACCTAAAAAGGTACCTCCAAACAACAATGAAGATTTTTTCTTTGTCATCGATGTACTTGCTATGTGAATTACTCATGGTCTCCCACCGCCTAAATTAACTTACCTGGGACTACTTGTTCAGACAAGATACTGGAAAACTAAGTGCAAGGGAGAGGTTTCTAGGTAGATTCAGATGTGCACTCACGGCCCAGTCATCTCTCGCTGGTGTGCTTCCACATGAGGCAGAGGGGGGTTCCCTGTCATGCTTTCCCAAATGGGGTAGTTCCGATACTCGACAACATGCCTTCTTTGTGAGCTCCAAATCCTTCGTGATCCATCTCTTTCCTCAAATTCATTCACTCTGCAACATCCCACTACTTCTCTATCTCCCTCTCCCACACCTTATTATACTCAAGCCACCTTTCTTCTCTCTTCCTTTCTACCACTAGGTCTGTCATCTGCCATGAACCTATTCCTTCCCCATGTGTGGTGGGTTTTAGTTAGCCATATTCTTGTTTTGAAGTTCTGTGGTCACCATCAATATTTTGATCACCAGGTGGAATGCCTTGCAAGTAGGTTCCCCCGGGATATCATAAAAATAGAATTATGCTACCTCTCGGTAATAATAAGTGGAAATTGAGTACCTAATATAACTATTCGTAACACCACAAAACGAAGTATCCACAAAGACATGTCCAAATCAAATCAATATCATAAAAGGTCATAAATTCTTCCTACATCCAAACAAGTATGTGATACCTCTAATCCCTTTTAGATGCATACGTAACCAGCCACTAAAGCATAGGTTCTATTGGAAAAATAGAGAAGAATCCCTCATACAAACTATCATAAATATTTTGTTCTACCCATGTGCATGCGTTAAAATTAGATCCAGTGTTGAACCTCCATGTGTATTATTATTCTAGATCATGTATCCACTCCTCAACAGCTTCTAGGTCAACCGGTATGTCTTCATCATGGACCATCTTGAAAAAAATGAAAACGAGTCCCTGCAATGGAACCAATGATGTAGCCTAGAATTTACTAGAAATAACCCAAGTGCATTGGCACATCACTCAGCCTAGACTAAGTGCTCACCCAAAGCGTGTAAAGGTATCAAGCCCCTCTTTAGGGTTGCTTGTGCAGGATGTTAACAAGATGAAGAGTTAATGCATTTAGATCATAGTTTGTATAACATTCTACAGATCATATTCCAGATCTAAATCTAAAGAGTAATGGATTCAAGTAATAGCCATAATGAATTCTACCATGTAAGATCTAGTTATAATCATGTTTAACACCTTGAATCAGTCAATACACTCCATTATATTAAACATAATAAATACACATAAGATTGTCACAATAAGTAATACCATAAGTTCATGTGCACATCATATCTAGCAGCATAGCTTCACAAGAACTTATATACGGTCCTTCTATACTATGTAGATCACTACATATTTATAAGGGTGGGGACTTTCTATTCACCGCTTACATAATTCCTAAAATAGTTTGCATGCTGAAAATAGCCATGTGCCTTTATAATAATAGACACACATGCAAGTGTGTTATTAATATATCTCTTCCGGTTTACTAGAAGCAACAATTCTATTATTAACTCAAACCCATGCAAAGCACTTAGTAGATGCTCTTCCAAAAATAACCTATGCATTTCATGCAAGTCTTTATCCATTTTGTGTGCTCTACATGCTATCTCAAAAAATATCCTTTACTCCTAAAAATGGCTAAATCCCAAATTATTCCTTGTCCTTCGCGTGCATTTCATTCCTTTGAACATTCCCTGTTCTCACATGTGAACCTTATATGTTCCTTCTACTAAGTATCATACTTTTTCTCGCTTCAACACACAGACTTAGTAGGATGAGGTGTTGAACTGATTTTTAGAGGCTAATACTTGGGTTGACTTGGTAGCTCCTTAAATAACTTGAGAAAAAGTGGAGTGAGACTAACTTTAAGAGGCAAGTTACATTGTTTGAGTGGATTTAATGGGAATCACTTTACTGATCAGATAAGGCACATTAGAAGGGATGACTTGATGTGTATTGGATTTAGAAATCCATTGGGATGTAAAAAGTATATATGGGCATGCAAATGAGAATGTTGTATAGTAAATGAGAAAAATCCTTGACACTCAAGATGCTTGATTATTTGTTGTCAACATAGCAATAATTATCATTATGTCTATTGATTCAATGATAACTATAATATGGATGACCTTTATATTTGACAAGATAATAAGGAGGATAGCCATGAGTAGATGGCAAGCTGATTAATTGATGAGTTATGAGTTGTGGAAGAATATCTTGTTTTTAGCATTGATTGCAAACTTGAGAGATGTGAGGAGTGGAAAATTTTGAGTTTCACTAATATGAGAACATGTAGAAGATATAGAATGAATATGGGATGTAGAAGGAGAACAAACAAAATCTTGGGAATTATCCTTAAGATGTTGGATTTAAAATCTAAGAGATGCAATCGTGGATTCTATATCCTGCAATTTGTCTTAAAATAAAGAATGCAAAGCTTGATTTGATTCCAACATGGATTGATTATATGGAGGATCACGAAGAATGGGGTTGTCACATAGATGATTGAAGATAGGATTTATTTCATGTGGTGGCATATCTTTAGGAAGATACATGGTGTCTAATATTTTTACAAAATAGCCTCGACAATTAGGATGCATCTTAAGGAAATCAAACAAATAAATGTGAGGAATTTTACAACCCATGATAGAGGGAAAATGAGGATCCTAAGTGTGAAATCATTCATGTTCACCAAAATTATTAAGCTAAATGTGGATTTTTATACCTAATCTAATGTTATTATATCAATAAATAAATATGCAATTAAGTACAACAATGAATACTCAAGAAAACCAATAATAAATTATGAAACTTGTAGTTTCAAGTAGGAGAAGAAGGTACTTAGCTAATTTGTAATTAATTCTAAATCATGCCAAAGTGTCAACCAAGTGAATAGAATAGCTAGAGCATCACATAAAGACCCATAAAAATGTATATCTGGAGAGATAGGTGGGACCGCAACCCTAGAGAGGCATAGGGGTGCCCATGGGTGCCCTAGGCCTTCTTCAGGTGCCGGGCCTAGTGAAAATCTAAGGAAACCTCCTCATGGTGGTTATAAAATGCTCATTGATATTTTCCTTTGGTCACTCTGAGGTCACACCAAGATCTTCAAGGTCTTTGAAACCTGCAATGAAATATGAACCTACAAAACCCTCAAATAGATATCAAATCCTAAAAATAAAGATGAAAAATGAGGGGTCAAAATGTCCTCAACTATCACAATGTTGAACTTAATACTGAGAATTGCAATACATCTAAGACCCAATGTATTTCTGTGTGTGTGTGTGTGTGTGGAATCTTTTCCTAGGTGTCTATTTGTGTGTGTCACACTTGATAACGAGAAAAGTAAACTAGATGTAAATAAATGTGTTCATGGAATATAATGAACTTGCATCCTATGAAGTGTGTATGAAGAATAGCCAACCCTTTTTTCCCTTGGATGGTGCTAGATGGATGCAATGGAGCTCTTAGATGATTTATTAATGCAACCTTAGGTGGCAATAGCTAACATGCTTAGTGCTTGGTCATTTATTATGATCACATAACTCTATATTTATATGATTCCTATGCTTTAATTTCGTAATCAACCCCAAAAAGGCCGACTACCAAAACGATAACATGCTCAAATAGCTATAAATTACCCAAAAAGTATGAGTAAAGTAAAAAGGGGTTAGAGGTTCCTAAAGGGGACAAGAGCACCTAGCATTGGTGTCCTAGTCGGGTGCTGGTGTCCAGATGATAAAAGTTAGAATATAAAAAGGAATATTGGGAGAGTAAGGGTGCAAGACCAAAAGTGATACGAAACTAAAGAAAGGTGGCCAAATACATGGGTTAGTTACTTAGGAATCATGTGAATAGTAGTATTTAATCAAGACAAGATAATTACCCAAAGTGTGTGATTTTTTTCTACATCAGCATTTGTGGATGAAATTCAGTTACACTATAATAATAGTGTCACTGAGAACTACTTCAGTCAGCTCACCAAATTACAAAAAACAATTTTGGTCAAGGATTACATTCAAAAATTTCAGAATTTATCCTTGAGAGTGGAGGATATCACTAATGAGAACCTCAATGACCTATTTTTGGGAGGTCTCAAGGATAACATCCAACATGATGTTTGTATTTTTAACCCAAATTCAATCTTTAACTCTATGGTCCTTTCTCAGAGAATGGAAGAAAGGGATCTATCCAAACGTTGGGTATTCACCTCAAGTTAGGAATGACATATGTCAGGACCATCATTCTCCCAACCCATTCACCTGACTCCTCAATAGATCAAAGAGAAAAATTCTAAAGGGTTATTCTTTAACTATGATAGAAAATATAGTCAAGGTCACAAATGTGCTGAGAAGAAGTTGTTCTACATCAAAGGAGCATAAGAGGATGAAGAGGAGGAGAACAACACAGAGGAGGTAGAGGAAGATCCTAAGAGTGGCTCAGAAGAATCTCCACCAACCATTTCATGTCATGCTTTATCTAGAATTAGCACTCTTGTTGATCAAAGAACACTTGAAAAAAGAACACAAGAAGTCTCGAGCGAGAAAGTGAGTCATATTCAAAGGTGTGAATGGATAGGGAGAATGTGCGCGTGGAATAGAAGTTTAGTTTTCAAGGATTATCTGTTTTCACTCATAACAATCTATTTTTAGAGATGGCGTACAGGGCACAAAAATGAGGCAGAGACGTATGCACCATGCATTGGCTATTTTTTGAGGATTGGATACGAAGAAATTTGCATGGACACAAGCTTGAAATAGATCTGCTACTGTTAGTTAGCTAGTAGTAGTCTATTGTTAGTGCACTTACATGTGTGGATAGTTTTGTAAAGGTGTGTGGCTAATAATAACATGTGACCTATTTTAGGAATAGATAAGTGGTGAAGGGAAATTCCCCACCCTTATACATATGTAGTAAACAATGTAATAGAGATACTCATAGGGGGTCAAGATATACGAGAGATATGTTGTTAAATCTGCTACGCACATACTACTAATATTGTAATAAAGTTTCTTTAAACTTATTGTAACTAATATGATGGATGATATTGGCTGAATCTAAGTGTTATTTCTATGCGTATCTGAATCTAGTATGTTTTTGATCTCATTGTGGTTAGTACTTAATTCTTCTTTTCCTTAGATATAGATCTGGTATGCTTTGTGGAATGACGTGTTAGTAATGGAACTATATATGTTAAGTCTTCATCATGCTAACATCCTACAATAAAGCAACCCTAAAGAGGGACCTGGTACCTTTGCACACTTTGGGTGAGCACTTAGTTTAGGCTAAGTGATGTGCTAACACGTCTAGGGTTTCATAGGGTTTGTATCATTGAATTCTAGGCTACATCATTGGTTCCATTTCGAGACCTCTTTTTCGATGTTTTCAGGATGGTTTGCAATGAAGACATATCGATTGACCTTATCAAGTATTGAAGAATGGATACGTGATCTAGAGGAAGAATATGCATGGTGGTTAAGCACTTTGGATATTTGTTTAACATACGTACTTGGGTAGAACAGAATATGTATGACAACTTATATGAGATATTTTTTTCTACATTTCTAGTATAATTTTATGAGTGGCTGGTTTCTTATGCATCTAAATGGAATTAGAGGTATCGTGCACTTGTCTAGACACAGGAATAATTTCAGGCCCTTTATGATGTTGATCTGATTTGGACTTGAGTTGTGGATATGTGGTTTTGTGGTGTCTTGAACAGTTATATCTTGGAATACTCAATTTCCACTTATTCATGTCCAAAGGTAGTTGAATTCCAGTTCTTACGACATCCAAGAGGATCTTACCTACAAGGCATTCCACTGGCAATCAAGATCCTGATGGTAACCTTGAATCTGGAGAGTAAACTGATGGCTAACTAAACCCCACCATGCATGGGGGAAGGAGTGGGATTGGTGAAATATGTCGACCTAGTGGCAAAAAGGTAGAGAGAGGAAAGGTGGCTTAAGTATAATGAGGCACACGAGAGGGAGATAGAGAAGCACCGTACTATTCCAGAAAGTACGGAGTTGAGGAGAGATATGGATCAAGAAGGATTTGAAACTCACGTAGAAGATGTGGAGCCAGAGCATCGTGAACTCCCCCATCTTGGAAATTATAACAAGGATCCCCATCTGGCCCTCATGAAGAATCGCACTTGTAGAGGCAACCTAGGTTGTGGGCATGCATCTATATCCATCGGTAACCTTTCTCTTATGTTTGGTTTTTCAGCATCTAGTACAACAAGAAGTCAACAAGCTATTTCAATTAATGGGAGAGTAGGAGTGAGTCTTATAAGAGGCACAAAATGACATCACAAATGACTTCGTTATTATATGGAAGTACCTTTTCAGGCATATCATCAACACAAAATACAAGCGCACCAATTTTTAGATTATCTTATAGGAGTAGTAACACTTTGTAGACTGTCGAGGTTCAATTCAGTTCTACTATTGGGACATAGGGAAGTACATATTTTGGTCCAACCCTAGCTAAAGGTTCAAGATAAGGAGGCATAGGTAGCTCTGGTTCATGTGGATCTGGTGGTTTTGGAGGTAGGGGAAACACAGGAGGTTCTAGATCAAGTGGGCAATGTCTGCACCAACCCCATAATATTTATATGGAAATGTCTCTTCATATTTGAGAGTATAGGGGCATAGATGATGTTGATGAACATGTGCATATGTGTGAGATAATGTGGCGTGCAAAAGGAATTACAACTTTTGAGTGTAGGAAAAGCCAATTGGCTACTACGTTACAAGGGCGCACCACATAGCCTACTATAGGAAGTTTTACCTTGATCATACCTACATAGATTATACAACTTTAAAGGATGCATTCCTTAAAGAGTTTCATATCCCTGAGTTTGAGAAGAAGAGTATAAGTGCGCTCAAAGATATTAAGCAAGGAACTACTAAATTTGTTAGAGAGTATGATGCACAGTTTAAAATGTTGTTATCAAAACTTTCTTATGACATACATGCAAGCCAGCATGCACATTAGTTTTTTGGGGGCTTGATTACCCCTTTTAGAAGGGCATTATCACATAATAAATACACTTATCCACACAAAGAACTTGAAGTAGCCTTACACGCTGAGGCAGTTGGGAGCATAGATACTAGGGTGAGCCCATTTTTAGAAGCACAAATAGCAACAATGGAAAAATAGTTAGAGAAACTATCAGCAAATTCAGCACATGAGACGCGCACATGGATTTGGTGTATAGATTGTGAAGTAGAAGGTCACACAAAGGATAGTTTCCCTTATAGAACAATGTACTCATTGTTGATGGATTGTGAAAAATGCTACGAACCATGATGTTAGCTTCTACCCATTATTACAACGCGCGATAAGGAAGAATGTTTCAAGTTACTATAAAATCAGAGGTCCACAACTCATGACAAAGAGGACTACTAGCTTATTTCACAGATCCATGATTATATAGATATTGTTGTACGGAAGACAAGAGCTGCAGATAACTCTAAGGGCAAGAATGAGCATCGAACCAAGAGCATAATCAGTAGCACAATGATCGGAGCGAGGGGCATTTTGAAGGTAGTTGTGGCAAAGGTCAAGGATACCATGGTGGATTCAGAGGATGAGGTTATGGTGGTGGAAGAAATGAGTTTCCTTATGGAACATGTTATACATGTGGATCTCCGACCACTATAGGCATGAATGTCCTCATAATATTACATGTTCTTTCTGTGGAAAGAACCATAGCTATGAAGAGTGCCCAAACTCATATGAGCATCTGAGTAAGCAACATAAATAAGAAAAAAAAGGTGTGAGGATGGTTAGGATATAGTATATTGTGGACAATCAATGGATGCCCAAGATGAAAGTAGGATCCGAGGCACTACAAGTGAAGATCATGACCCACGCTTAGGTAACACGTGTTAGGGGGCATTACGAGAAGAAACCAACCATCATTAAAGATGAGGTTCTTCATGCATTTATTATGCATGATGGTTACTAGAGACATTTTTAATATGTGAATGATGATATACTGTTTGACATGGACATATTATAGATGTTGATTTGGACATGTGATATTGGATATTGTGAATAGAACTAACATGGGAATTAATTGATGATGATATAGTTGATTAATTAAACTGAAAATGATAATGTTGATTTCTTGATGTTGTTGTGATTCACATGTTTAGATGATCTTGAGATGTTGTTTATATCATTTTGGATGTTCTGATATGGCCATGAGGCCAAAGGAGGTATTTTGTTTTGTAGGTTAAAATATCACAACAATGTCGGGGGACTGGAGACTAACCATATTGGAATTCTGGGTGAATTCAACAAGGTCACCATGGTAATTGTTTTTGTGTGTGTGTGTGTGTTGTTAGGGATTCCCATGGGGATTTCCATTATATGTGACCATGGGGTTTGTGTATTTAGTAATGTGGTTTCTTTATTAATGTTGCATGTGTTTATTTTGTGATGTGTTACCCCTTTCATTAGTTATTATATGTTGTGTTAATGTTGTGGATAATCATGTGTTAAAATAAATAAATCAATATGTCATAAGAATGTAATTAATGAAGTTGTTCCCTTAAATGTAATGTTGTAAGAGTGTGTAAGAGAATGTAAGATAGATTTTGGAGTGTGAAACACTTCATCCTCTTGGGAATTCGAATTTTTCCTTGGAGGCTATATTTGGAGGCTTGTGGGACAAGTTAAACTTGTCCCACACCTCTTAAAATTATTCACCAACCATACCTATGGTTTGGAGGTTAAATTTAGGCCTTTTTAATGCATTTTGAAATGACTAATTGTAAGTTTTAATTTCACTTCTCTTACATGTTTTAAATTCAGTCCTTTTAGAGTATGGGTCATTTTGGAGTGTGTAAGTCAAATTGTCATTTTATTTATTATGTTTAGGTGAATGATGTTGACTTTGATCTTGGGGTTGAGGAAGAATGATGTGGCATCCCACATGGATCCACATCATCCTCTTCTCTTCCCTCTCCTTTAAAATTCGAACTCCTTGCTTGTTTGATGGTTGTTGAAACTTTGCATACTTTCCTTGGGGTGAATTTCTTGTTGTTTTGGAGTCTTGCTTGTGGAAAAATATTGGAGACCATTGCATGTTGGTGTGTTGCTGATTTTGGACTATTATTTTGGCATTGGGAATCTGGTTGATCTTGGAACAAACTCCATTATGGAGAGGTAGGAACTTGAGCCTTTTTAAAATGCTTCTTTCTCTTGCATGCTTGTATGAAATGGTGAATGTTGTTATGTGTGTGTTGGCTGGTTGGGTAGACTGCTTAGGGAAAGGTGTAGGAGAAGGCTATGGGGAATTCTTGGGGGGGCATAAGGAAATGCCATTGGCATCAGAGTTTTGTGGAGGGAGTTTGGGATTGGGATCCACCATGGAAAATAAATAGCTTACATTTCTTACTTTGTGGGGGGCATAAGGAAATATTTGGGGGGCATAAGGAGGGATTTTTTTGGGGGCATAAGGAAATGTGTGTGTGATAAATTAATTGGAGGTTTTTGGTGGATGCCCAATTCCCATTTGGGAGGCATAAGAAACTTCCCCATAGTTCCTTGCTCTTGTTGGCTTGCTTGATGAAGCCTCAGTTTTGTTTGCACTTGTTTAATGTAGTTGTGAACTACATTCTTCTTGAAATGTGTTTTGAATGTGAAAATGTTGCATGTTTTTGTGGAATCCTTTGTTGCCATGTGTTGTATTGCATCTCTTATTTCAATATGGTTGGGGCTTGGGGCTAATGAGGAAGGATGGATTCTCCCTTCTCATTGGATGTCTTGGTTGGGTGGAGAGCATTTCCTTTCCCCTTCCTTGTTGTGATCAAGATGAAAAGATGAAGAAACTAGCATGTTATTATTTTGGAGCAAGAGGAATATATAGTTTGACAGTCCCTTCTTTGAACAAGTTCATTGTAATCCTTCCCACTTTGGAGTGGATGAATTGTATAGCAATTTTTAATGTGAAGATATTTGTATTGATAATGGAAGATTGAAATTGGAATGTGAAATGTAAAGAAGTTATACTCTTTTCTGTTTGTAAAGAAATGTGATGAAAAGATGTTATATGCATTACATTCTGTATTTAGAAATCAAATGGAAAAGAGAAAATTGTAAAGTTGTATTGGAAATGAATAAAGGATTGCATTAGTTCTCAAAATTGTATTGTGTATTGGATTTGATTTGCTGTTAAAGATTGAAATTTTTGTTTGTAAAGGAAGATGTGTATGAGGAAAAAGAGACAATGTTTTATTTCCCTTGAAAGGTGTTTGAAATTGGAAATCAGACTTAGTATATGGACTATTAAATGTTTGTGTGAATTTGATGAAATGTAATAGACTTGCATGGAATGAACTCCCACACTTGGAGGATGGAAAAATGTTTAAGAACCTTTAATGTTTGATCTCTGTTTTATTTTCTATATCTGGAAATCAAAGTTTAACAAGAAATGAGTAGTTCAAACTTGCACCAAGTAATAAGAAATGAAACATTAAAATTTAGATGTAGCAAGTCCTAAGGAACTCATTTTGACAATGAAACTTAAGAAAGATCCTTGAGAACCTTGTAAAAAAATTAAAATTGAACTTGCACAGCCATTTTGCTGTCAAAAGATGGGAAATTATCAATTACAACTCAATAAACTAAATTGAACCTTGAAACCTCTCTTAAATCCATCCAAGAATAAGTCTCCATGTCTGATTGACATGTTGAGAAAGTAAGAAATCAAATTTGAACAAAAAAATTATAAGTTAAAGATTACCAGTTTTCTTTGCAAAACTCTACAAATTGGTTTCTCAAAATTGACCTCTTAAAATTCATCAAATTCAAAATTTATGACTCTTGTGTAAAGAGGGCTTTGAGAGATTTCTAGAAAGTCCACGTTTTCCCAAATCTGAGCTTCCTATCAAAAGTTATGGCCATTTGAAGTTTTACTTCAAATTGGCATTCAAAAATAAAATAAATCTAACTATTAAACTTTAATTTTTAACTTTGGAAAAAATTCCAAAAAAAGTCCGTGGCCCCCACCATCCCGTAGCCAATCATGTGCTACTTGTGGCACATTAGAGGGTGGACTAATATTTTAAACTTATCTTTTGAAAATTTTATCTTGGGAAATTTTCCTATTTTACCCCACATCCCCGTTGGCCCCAGCCAATCAGATGCTGACACATGGCACGGTGGAGGGGCGGACCCTTTTGAAGTTAAACTTTTAGGTTTTGGACCTTGGGAAAAATTTCTAATTTTTCCCCACATCCCCGTCAGCCCATGCCAATCGGAGGGTGCCACATGTCCTCTTGGAGCTACGGTGGAGGCATGGTTTCTTTCAAACCTTAGACCCTTTTGAAAATTTTGGAAAAATTTCCATCTTAGCCCCGCCTGGCCCCAATACGATGAGGGTGCCACGTGGCACCTTGGGGGTGGCAGCAAGGAGGAGGACCCCTTTTTTCTTTGAGTTTTGGCCTTGGGAAAATTTTTACAAAATTCCCATGACCCCGCATCATCACCCCCACCTCGGGATTTTCTTCTTCCGTGGTGTGCATGGACCCACGTGTCCCTTCTCTTCTTTTTTCTTTGTCGGCGCAATTCACAAAATCCCCCCACCGCCGCCTCCCCTTCCTTTTTCCGCGATGTCTCGAGGCCTTGACACGTGTCCACCGGGGACCCGCGGAGGCATGGAGAAATTTTTTTTTTGTACCTGCATGGGGAAAATTTTCTAGAGCCACCCCGTGACCCGCCAACCCACCAAATGGGATTTCACCCCTGCATGACACGTGTCCCCTAGGGGAAAATTTGACCTAATAAACTCTCCCATGCCATATCTTGAGTTCTGTAAGGAGTTAGGAGGACTTCTTTATATCACCGGAAAGGTGAGAAAATTTCCTATCCAATGGAAATGGTTTAGGGAAATTTTGGAAGCATTAAGTTTTTGGAAAAATTAGTTGAAACTCTGAGGCTACTAGAGAGCAGGCATGGGGGTAAATTACTCCCTGAACCTAACTAGAACATCTAACCCTAAAAGTTGAACCTTGTGAACTTGATATTAGTTAATGAAGGAAACATATGTTTTGGTAAATTGATGTTGTTCTAGAACCTACTAGTGGAAAATTGTTGTCTTGCAACCTGGTTGTGGACACTCTAAAAAAAAAAATTATCCCATAATTTTCTAGCTAACCCTAGGTTGTTTCTTGGGTCTCAAGTGGTTTTTCAAATGGGCACTACATAGTTTGGTATCAGAGCGATGGTTCAAAGGCTTGGACCATTGGGCACACTAGAAAACTTGAGACATGAAAACTTAAACCTAGCACACTTGTAAATCTAGAAAAAAACTTAGCAAGAATATGTATGTTTTAGTAAACATGGAAGTTGTATAAACTTAGCAAAATGAACTAACTCTCACTTTGGTCTATGCAGGAGGCTCAGATGGAGTGAGAGGAACCTTCACAGAGACTTAGACTCACCACCACCACCACCACCACCGGATCAGGGTGTGGCAGCCATTCTACCTCAGATTCTATAGACCCTTTAGGATGTCAATGCCACTCTACATGGAGGATTAGGAGGAGGATGTAGCTAGTCATGATAGAGCCCCTTTATTGAGGGCTAGTATCTCCTCAACTCGTGAGGAGCATAGAGGAGAGAAATCCCATGTGAAGTCAGCTAGAGTAGAGTCACCACCTAGGAGACAAGGTGATAGAGTTCCAGAGCATAGAGAGAGGTCTTGGAGCCCTAGGCTTAGGGATGAGCGTGCTGAGAGACCTAGAGGCCGACTGCAAACCACACATTGTGGATCACATCAGGGAGATTCTGAAGCTTTGGCCCTCACACTATTCAGGTGATAGGTGGATTCTAGGTAGAGGCCTGGCTAGTGAGCTTGAGTGGTTGCTTCAAGCTTTGTCCTTGTTCTAGCAACATGAAAGCTCATGTTGCGATCCATCTACTAAGGGATGGAGTAGGAGTGTGGTGGAGGACAGAGGAGTAGAAGCTCCATGTAGATTCAGAGATAGTGACCTGGGAGCTATTTGAGGAGAGATTTAGGAGTAGGTATTTATCATGGAGGTTCATCCAAGCAGAGGATTGATGAGTTCCATGACCTCCAACAGGATTCTCTTTCAGTAGCAGAGTATGAGAGTAGATTTTTGGATCTACTCCAGTATGTAGAGTATATGCAGGATGAGTAGGTGTAGATTCACAAGTTCATCCGGGGCCTGAATTTGGATATTGGAGGTGTAGTGTGGATTCACTATCCATGAGACATTAGCAGAGGCCATCGAGAAGGCCTATATTATAGAGGAGACTTGGGTAAGACCCAGCAGGCTAGAGACGAGTCTAGACCCACATTCAATAGATGTAGGATGGTAGATCGAGAGGTTTAGTACCTCTTCCTCATGGTGGCAGGGTATAACATAATCATCCTTTAGGCCATACGGCAGCAACAAAGTAAAAAAACAACAGTAGTAGTCCCACCCACCTCATAGACCTCCATAGAGAGCTGATGCACAGAGAGGTCGGAGTATGGGGCCTCCTCCTAGGGGTCCCATCAAGACACAGGGTGGACCTAGAGCTTAGTCAGCAGGAGCTCGCCAGTAGAGGCCATAGCAGACCACATCTGGATCATCAAGATCCACACCAGGCTTCTAGGGCACCTACTGGAGGTGCTACTCATTGGGGAGGATCAGGAGGATGTTTTGGATGTGGAGTTACTGGACACTTTTGGAGAGATTTCCCACATAACCCTAACAAGGGTAAGGCACCGATCTCAGAGCTAATGTAGGTGACATGGGATGCAGCCACAAGATTTATGCAATGGTTGAGAACCACCAGGCAGAGCATCAAAGCACAGTCATTGAGACCACAGGTAGCATTGGTGGTATTCCTACCTGTATTGTTTGATTTTGGTTCTTCTGATTCTTTCATTACACCATCTTTAGTAGAGCGATGCAAGATGGTGGTAGTTAGGCAAGGTCTTAGTTGGGATGTTGAGATGGCTTCTAGAGCCAAGATCTCTATAGACTCCTTAGTTAAGGAGTGTGTAGTGGATTTGGGACCTTTCACCACTACCTCAAATCTGTATCCTTCCTTTGGGCTCGTATGGAGTCATTTTAGGCATGGATTGGTTATCTACACATAGGGCCAGGATGGATTGTTATCACAAGACTATAGCTTGTGCAGATGATTTGGGAGTTGAGTCGGTGATCTCGGGGGGTCAGGAGACCCATTTCTATTCACACCATCTCGCTATGCAGCTTAAGCGGTGTGTGTGATGGGGTTGTCAGATGTATGCTGTTATAGTCAGTGACAGATCAGAGGATGGGTCTAGTGGACCATCGCTAGATGATCATCCCATTTGAGAGAGTTTTTGATGTCTTTCTAGGGGAGCTACTAGGGTTACCACCCCCACGTGAGATTGATTTTCATATAGATCTAGTTCTGGAGTAGAGCCTATCTCACGGGCACCTTATCAGATGACCACCCTAAGAGCTCTGTGAGCTCAAGTTGTAGCTTGAGGGCCTTTTGGAGAAGGGCCTTATCCATCCTAGTGTATCCCCTTGGGGTGCACCGGTGATCTTTGTGAAGAAGAAGGATGGATCCTTGTGGTTGTGTATTGATTACCGCTAGTTGAACAAGGTAATGATCAAGAATCATTATCCTCTTCCTCGCATTGATGACTTGTTTGATCAGATGAAGGGAGCCATAGTTTTCTCTAAGATTGATCTCAAGTCAGGGTACCATCAGTTGAGGATTTTGGAGGTGGACATTCATAAGACCACCTTCCACACGAGATATGGGCACTATGAGTTCATAGTGGTGCCTTTTGGTTTGATGAATGCCCCTACAAGTGTTTATGAGTTTGATGAATGGGGTATTTAGGACCTTCTTAGATCACTTTGTGCTCATCTTCCTAGATGAAATTTTGATATACTCACGTACACGTGAGGAGCACGAGGGCACCTTTTCCAAGTTCTTCAGTGTCTTCGTGAGCAGCAACTTTATGGGAACTTGGAGAAGTGTGCTTTCTTTTAGATAGAGGTGCAGTATTTGGGCCATATCATTTTTAGGGAAGGTATACATAGTGATCCTTCCAAGATTAGAGCCATTATGGATTGGCCAACACCCACTATAGTGACCGAGGTGCATAGCTTCATGGGATTAGTAGGATACTACCAGAGATTTGTTCAGGACTTCTCTCGGATTGTGCACCCTATCACTTCCCTTCAGAGGAAAGGGAAGAAGTTTTTTGGTCAGACAGATGTGAGTAGGCCTTCAGAAAGATGTGAAGGAGTGCCTCACTACAACACCCATTCTTTAGAGTGCCGGATCCACAGGGTGAGTTCTTTGTTTGCATGGATGCTTCGTTAGCAAGGCTTGGAGGTGTGTTGATGCAGGATGGCAGAGTAGTAGCTTTTGAGTCTCACAAACTCAAGGATCATGAGCTTAATTATCCAACCCATGATCTTGAGCTTGTGGAAGTTGTGCATGCTTTGGTTAGATGGAGACATTTTCTTCTTGGATGAAGATTCACACTCAGGACTGATCATTTGAGTCTTCACCACCTCTTCACGCAGCCCAATCTCAATGCTCATCAATAGGTGTTGGATGGAGTTGCTTTGTGAGTATGACATGGAGATAGAGCATGTGAAGGGGAAGGAGAATGTGGTAGAAGCTCTCAACAGATGGAGACATGTGGCTATGGCCACTAATGAACATAGATTTATGAGCAAGATTCTTCAACAGCTTCCTCTTGACAGCTTCTACATTTGCAGAGAAGAGATCGAGTCACAGAGACCCCTTGAGGGGAAGTTTGATGGTTTTACCTTAGAGGAGATGGTCTTCTCAGACATAGAGGCTGGATATATGTTCCCAAAGATGGAGGCTTGAGGCAGGACATCTTGGTAGAGGCACATCGTGCACCCTATTCAGCCCATCCCGGGGTGAAGAAGATGCACGCCACCTTGCGATAATTTATACCATTGGAGAGGACTTCATCGAGACGTGGCCCAGTTTGTGTCATGATGTTTAGAGTGAAAGAGGTTAAGGCCAAGCATCAGCATCCAAAGTAGGCCTTCTTTATCCTCATGTTATATTGGAGTGGAAGTGGGACACCATTTCCATGGATTTCATTGTTGGGATACCTATGTCGAGATATCACCATGATGCCATCATGGTCATGGTTGATAAATTGACAAAAGTGGCTCAATTTTCTCAGTGAAGACCACTTATACAGCTAGAGCAAGTGGCACAAGTATATTTGGATGAGATTTCAGGTTACACGAGATTCGTGGAAGATCATTTGTGACCGTGATCCTTTGTACACTTCTCATTTTGGACTACCATGCAGTATGTCCTCGGGATGAGGATCAACTTCAGCACAACATATCACCCGAGATAGATGGACAGACCAAGTGGGTGAATTAGATTTTAGAGGATATGCTCAGGATGTATGTGATGGATCAGCAGTCTAAGTGGGAGGAGTACTTGTACTTAGTGGAGTTTTCCTACAATAATAGTTTTAGAGTTCTATAGGCATGGCTCCTTTTCAAGATTTGTATGGTAGAGAGTGCAGGACACCTCTTAGCTAGGATAGGTTAGAGGATAGAGTATCTCTTGGACTAGCTATTTTGCAAGGACATGGAGCAGTAGGTAGTGTTGATCAGGTAGAGATTACAGGAGGCACAAGATAGGTAGAAGAAGTATGTGGATCAAGCATAGGATTGACCGTAGCTTTGATGTGGGCATGAAGGTGTTCCTTTGAGTCAGACCACACAAGAGCCCTATCCATTATGGAAAAGGTTCTAAGTTAGCTCCTAGATTTTTGGACCTTTTGAGATCTTGGAGCGTATTGGCCCTTTGGCCTACCATCTAGCATTTCCACCCAACTTGTCTCAGCGTACATGATGTGTTTCCATGTTTGGTTCTTAGGAGGTATATTGTAGATCCTTCTCATGTGTTGGATTGGACATCATTATAGGTGTAGGATCAGGGGCAGGTGATGGTGGAGCCCATCGTATCATAGATCACAAGACCCTTGGGCCTTCGAGGTAGAGATTGATCAAGTATGGGTGTAGTGGGATAGATACGATGAGACTGCAGCCACTTGGGAGGATGCCACAATATTACGAGTGTAGTTTCCACATTTGTTCCAGTGACTTCCAAGAGGAAGTTGAGTCTAAGGGGAGGGGATGTAGTGCCCACTTCCCTTTGACACTTTTAGATACTAATCTTGATACTTGTTGATCTTATTATGGACACTATTATGTTTTTTTTAGTATGATGGTTAGATGTTAGATCATGGATTATTATTGATCTGGATTCAGTTATTATGCATGATGATCATTAGAGACATTTTTATATGTGATGATGATATATTGTTTGACATGGACATATTATAGATGTTGATTTGGACATGTGATATTGGATATTGTGAATAGAACTAGCATGAGAATTAATTGATGATGATATAGTTGATTAATTAAACTGAAAATGATAATGTTGATTTTTGATGTTGTTGTGATTCACATGTTTAGATGATCTTGAGATGTTGTTTATATCATTTTGGATGTTTTGATATGGCCATGAGGCCGAAGGAGGTATTTACATTTTAGGTTAAAATATCACAACAATGTTGGGGGACTGGAGACTAACCATATTGGAATTCTAGGTGAATTCAACAAGGTCACCATGGCAATTATTTTTGTGTGTGTGTGTGTGTGTTGTGTTTGTTAGGGATTCCCATGGGGGGATTTCCATTATATGTGACCATGGGGTTGTGTATTTTATTAATGTGGTTTCTTTATTAATGTTGCATGTGTTTATTTTGTGATGTGTTACCCCTTTTCATTAGTTATTATATGTTGTGTTAATGTTGTGAATAATCATGTGTTAAAATAAATAAATCAATATGTCATAAGAATGTAATTAATGAAGTTGTTGCCCTTAAATGTAATATTGTAAGAGTGTGTTGTGTAAGATGTGTAAGAGAATGTAAGATAGATTTTGGAGTGTGAAACACTTCATCCTCTTGGGAATTCGAATTTGTCCTTGGAGGCTATATTTGGAGGCTTGTGGGACAAGTTAAACTTGTCCCACACCTCTTAAAATTATTCACCAACCATACCTATGGTTTGGAGGTTAAATTTAGGCCTTTTTATGCATTTTGAAATGACTAATTGTAAGTTTTAATTACACTTCTCTTACATGTTTTAAATTTAGTCCTTTTGGAGTATGGGTTCATTTTGGAGTGTGTAAGTTATATTGTCATTTTATTTATTATGTTTAGGTGAATGATGTTGACTTTGATCTTGGGGTTGAGGAAGAATGATGTGGCATCCCACATGGATCCACATCATCCTCTTCTCTTCCCTCTCCTTTAAAATTCGAACTCCTTGCTTGTTTGTGGTTGTTGAAACTTTGCATACTTTCCTTGGGGTGAATTTCTTGTTGTTTTGGAGTCTTGCTTGTGGAAAAAGATTGGAGACCATTGCATGTTGGTGTGTTGCTGATTTTGGACTTATTTTTGGCATTGGGAAGCTGGTTGATCTTGGAACAAACTCCATTATGGAGAGGTAGGAACTTGAGCCTTTTTAAAATGCTTCTTTCTCTTGCATGCTTGTATGGAAATGGTGAATGTTGTTATGTGTGTGTTGGTTGGTTGGGTAGACTACTTAGGGAAAGGTGTAGGAGAAGGCTATGGGGAATTCTTGTGGGGGGCATAAGGAAATGCCATTGGCATCAGATTTTTTTGTGGAGGGAGTTTGGGATTGGGATCCACCATGGAAAAGAAATAGCTTGCATTTCTTACTTTGGGGGCATAAGGAAATCTATGGGGGCATAAGGAGGGATTTTGTGGGGGCATAAGGAAATGTGTGTGTGATAAATTAATTGGAGGTTTTTTTGGTGGATGCCCAATTCCCATTTGGGAGGCATAAGCAACTTCCCCATAGTTCCTTGCTCTTGTTGGCTTGCTTGATGAAGCCTCAGTTTTGTTTGCACTTGTTTAATGTAGTTGTGAACTACATTCTTCTTGAAATGTGTTTTGAATGTGAAAATGTTGCATGTTTGTTGTGGAAGCCTTTGTTGCCATGTGTTGTATTACATCTCTTATTTCAATATGGTTGGGGCTCGGGGCCAATGAGGAAGGATGGCTTCTCCCTTCTCATTGGATGTCTTGGTTGGGTGGAGAGTGTTGCCTTTCCCCCTTCCTTGTTGTGATCAAGATGAAAAGATGAAGAAACTAGCATGTTGTTGTTTTGGAGCAAGAGGAATATATAGTTTGATAGTCCCTTCTTGAACAAGTTCATTGTAATCCTTCCCACTTTGGAGTGGATGAATTGTATAGCAATTTGTAATGTGAAGATATTTGTATTGATAATGGAAGATTGAAATTGGAATGTGAAATGTAAAGAAGTTATACTTTTTCTCTGTTTGGTAAAGAAATGTGAAAGATGTTATATGCATTGTATTTTGTATTTAGAAATCAAATGGAAAAGAGAAAATTGTAAAGTTGTATTGGAAATGAATAAAGGATTGCATTAGATTCTCAAAATTGTATTGTGTATTGGATTTGATTTGTTGTTAAAAATTGAAATTTCTATTTGTAAAGGAAGATGTGTATGAGGAAAAAAGACAATGTTTTATTTCCCTTGAAAGGTGTTTGAAATTGGAAATCAGACTTTGTATATGGACTGTTAAATGTTTGTGTGAATTTGATGAAATGTAATAGACTTGCATGGAATGAACTCCCACACTTGGAGGATGGAAAAATGTTTAAGAACCTTTAATGTTTGATCTCTGTTTTATTTTCTATATCTGGCAATCAAAGTTTAACAAGAAATGAGAAGTTCAAACTTGCACCAAGTAATAAGAAATGAAACATTAAAATTTAGATGTAGCAAGTCCTAAGGAACTCATTTTGACAATAAAACTTAAGAAAGATCCTTGAGAACTTTGTAAAAATTAAAATTGAACTTACATAGTCGTTTTGTTGTCAAAAGATGGAAAATTATCAATTGCAACTCAATCAACTAAATTGAACCTTGAAACCTCTCTTAAATCCATCCAAGAATAAGTCTCCATGTCTGATTGACATGTTGAGAAAGTAAGAAATCAAATTTGAACAAAAAAATTATAAGTTAAAGATTACCAGTTTGCTTTGCAAAACCCTGCAGATTGTTTTCTCAAATTGACCTCTTAAACTTCATCAAATTCCAAAATTGATGACTCTTGTGTAAAGAGGGCTTTGAGAGATTTCTAGAAAGTCCATGTTTTCCCAAATCTGAGCTTCCTATCAAAATTTATGGCCATTTGAAGTTTTACTTCAAATTGGCATTCCAAAAATAAAATAAATCTAACTGTTAACTTTAATTTTTGACTTTGGAAAAATTTCCACAAAAATTCCGTGGCCCCGCCATCCCCAAAGCCAATCACATTCTACCATGTGGCACATCGAGGGTGGACCAATATTTTAAACTTATCTTTTTGAAAATTTTACCTTGGGAAAATTTTCCTATTTTTACCCCACATCCCCGCCCCGCAACCAATCAGATGTTGACACATGGCATGGTGGAGGGGTGGACCCTTTTGAAGTTAAAATTTTAGGTTTTGGACCTTGGGAAAAATTTCTAATTTTTCCCCACATCCCCACCAGCCCGCATCCAATCAGAGGGTGCCACGTGTCCTCTTAGAGCTATGGCAGAGGTGTGGTTTTTTCAACCTTAGACCCTTTTAAAATTTTGGAAAATTTTCCATCTTAGCCCCACCAGCCCGCAACCAATGAGAGGGTGCCATGTGGCACCTTGGGGTGGTAGTGGGGAGGAGGACCCTTTGTTTCTTTGAGTTTTGGCCTTGGGAAAATTTTTACAAAATTCCCGTGGCCCCACATCATCACCCCCACCTCGGGATTTTCTTCTTCCATGGGCACGTGGACCCACGCATCCCTTTCTTCCTTTTTGTCTCTTTCTGGTAATTTTGCAAAATCCCCCATCGCTCCACCCTCCCTCCCCCTCTCCCACTTTGAATCTAGGCCTCGACATGTGTCCACTAGGACCCAAGAGGTGTGGAAGAAAATGAGAAATTTGTGCCACATGGGGAGAAAATTTTCTAGAGCCACCCCCGTGACCCACCAACCCACAAATGGGATTTCACCCCTCGCATGACACGTGTCCCCTTAGGGAAAATTTGACCTAATAACTCGCCCCGCTCATATCTTGAGTTCGTAAGGAGTTAGAGGACTTCTTTATATCATCGGAAAGGTGAGAAAATTTCTATCCAATGGGAATAGTTTAGGGAAATTTTAGAAGTGTTAAGTTTGGGAAAAATATAGTTGAAACTCTTAGGATGCTAGAGAGCATGCATGGAGGTAAATTACTCCCTGAACCTAACTAGAACATCTAACCTTAAAAGTTGAACCTTATGAACTTGATTATTAGTTAATGAAGGAAACATATTTTTTGGTAAATTAATGTTGTTCCGGAACCTGCTAGTGGCAAACTATTGTCTTCATGACACTGGTTATGGAAACTCCTAAACAAATAAAAATTATCCAAATAATTTTCTAGCTAACCCTAGGTTTTTCTCGTGTCTCAAGTGGTTTATTATGGCAGATCCTGCATGCAAATCTCCCTCCTCATAGCCTAGATTATGACAAGGAAATCACTCTAAATGTTGTTGTGGATGGGTGGTTGTTGAGTAATATACTTGATTGATACAAGCATGGAAGTCAATGTTATTACCTTGGATGCATGGGTACAAATGGGGAGACCCCCATCACACCATCCTCTAATGTATTATTCATGGCTAATTAAACTAAGGCCACTCCCATAGGAGTTTTAAAGGATGCATCCATTACCATACAAGGAGCCAAGTTCACTAGAGACTTTGAAGTTTTAGCACTGGCAGAATCAGATAGCTTCCCAGCTCTATTAGGGCATCCTTGGTGCTATGCAAATAATGTTGATCTTTGGTTCAACAAGGGCTATATAAATTTTAAAAATAAAGAGGAAAGGGTCATTATCCCTTTAATAGATGGAAAGTCTGCGCCCTATGTTGAGCCCTTAAGTGAAGAAGATCTTAATAGGATTTATGTACGTGTCATCCGAGATCTAGAGATGATTGAACCAACCAAAGAAGGACTAATTCAGTGGGAGGATGCACAGTCTATTAACGATACTACAAGTGTTGCTTGTGATAATTGGGCTCACATCACTTATGAGTTGGTAGTGTACAAATTAAAGAGCATAATCCCTCGAGGCACAAAACCATGTTAATTCAGGAGGATAGGTAACAACTCGATACCTTGTTACATAAGAGAAGGGGATCCCATGGTATTCCTGCGCACCATGGAAGAAAAATGGATAGACCCACTGGAGAGGAGAAATATGCTAGCATATACACTATGTGGGAAAGAAACATACTGGTGGGTGGTTCATAGGGATAATCTTGTTGGGTGGAATGAAATTGGGATCGCTCTTACTACTTTAGGAGTAATGCACCTACTCAAATTTTCTATGTATCATGGTAATCATCATGTTCAAAGCACCACGTTCAGAAGTGTGAGAGACTCTAGATAGAAGGGCAAGAAGCTTTACCACCTTCACTTTAGGTGCACTATTTTTATTCCACTTTACAAGGTTACGTGCATGTTTGGTATGTATATGCAGAAATCCATAGAGAAATTGGAAATTGGTAGGATTTAATTGGAGGTATGGCCCAAACATTTGAATTCTTCTCTACAAAACCTACGGTAGAAGAAGCATTGAAATTCATCAAGCGCTTAACTATGGGGGATAGTGCCTAGGCTAAAGAACTCCTTCAAGAGTTATTGGATAAAGAAGACTCAGGAGCATGTCTTGATAAATAACCAAGGGCCAATGCAACATTACTTCAACATGCTTTCCTTGAGAAAGAGAAAGGAAAAATGGTCTACCTAGTGGATGGAAAATAAGTAGATAATCTAGATGTAAACCATTCAACAGGAAGGCATGAGGTATTTGATGAAGACGGATAAGAGGACACGCACCTATCATGAACCTATGAAGACAAAGTGATTGAATATTGGAATAGATACTTGAGCCTAATAAAGCCATAATTGGAAACTATTGGTCGACTCAAGTGGCAAAAATCATAGAGTTACTAAGGGACTACCAAGACCTATTTACTAGGGGGTACCATGAACTCAAAGGCATGTATGAATCATTAGGGGAGATGAAGATAAAGCTTAAATAGGGTGCACAACCAGTTAGAAAGAGACCTTACAGAATGAACCCCAATTTGTGTGAAAAGTTCAAAGAAGAGATTGATAACATGTTGAGGTATGGAATTATCAAGCCCCTTGATGAGTCAGAATGGGTTAGTCTAATGGTAATAAGTATCAAGAAGGATGGATGGATTAGAATATGTGTGGACTATAGGGAGTTGAATGATGCATGTGTAACAAATCCATTCCCTACACCATTTACTGAGGAAATACTAGGAGTTGCAAGGTACGAAATATATTCATTTACAGATGGGTTCTTTGGGTATCATCAGGTTAGAATTTCCCAAGAGGATCAAGAAAAGACTACATTTACTACTAAATGGGGTATCTTTGCATATACTATCATGCCTTTTGGTCTGAAAAATGCACCTGTTGTATTTTCCCGAATAGTTGTCCAAGCATTCAAGGAATTTAGTCACAACTTCTTACAGGTATATTTAGATGATTAGATGGTGTATGGATTAGTTAAGGACCACTGTGACATTCTATGCTTGATGTTTGAACAGTGTAGGTAGTTGAGTATCTCTTTAAACATCAAGAAGTGCATATTTTCTACACCATTTGGGATACTTTTAGGACACATAATCTATAAGGAGGGTTTTTAGTTGACCCAATGAAGGTTGTTGTCATTATAGGCCTAGGGAGCCTGTCACCAAAGTGAGGTGCGCAAATTTTTGGGACATACAGGATATTACAAAAAAATTATCAAAGGCTATGCCAAATTGTTCGTACCCTTAGAAGAGTTACTAAAAGGGAAAGGTACGTTCTACTGGGGAGAACAACAAGCAAAGTGTACATTCAATACATTAAAGGAGAAACTTACTACCGCACCTATTCTGCATTTTCCTTCATGGGATAAACCATTTCATGTACATGTTGATGCCTCTGGCATGGCCATTGGCATGGTGTTGGCTCAACCTAGAGAAGGTATTGTAGATCATCCTATTTGTTTTTCTAGTATAAAGATGACTCCTTGTAACAAAATTACAAAACTATAGAGAACGAAGTTTTTCAATGATCTATGTATTGCATAAATTTTTCTAGTACCTACTAGCTACACCATTCATATTTTATACAGATCACATGGAATTGAAGTATTTGGTAAATAAGCTTGTTTTACAAGGGCGCATATGTTGATGGGTTCTCTTATTTCAAGAGTTTTATTTCACAGTTGTGGTAAAACTAGAAAAAGTAATTCTAGACTAGACCATTTATCAAGAATATAGTCAGGAGAAGAAGCATAGGCAATTGAGGATACCATGCCAGATGCACAATTATACAAGTTACAATGTGCACCATCAGAACTAGAGGACATTGTTGTCTTTCTATGTATAGGGATGGTACCGAAGGAATGAAATCCTTGGAGAAGAAACAACTTGTTATACGTGTTGCACCTTATATGTTAATTAGTGGTGACTTGTACAAAATGGGTCGGGATGAAATATTGTGTCGTTGTGTATTAGAACATGAGCGCATGGGTATTATGGAAGAGGCTCATGGTGGAATTGCAGGAGGCCACTATACAGGTGATGCCACACCATGTAATATTCTAATCGTTAGATTATGGTGGGAGACCCTCTATAAAGATTGTAAGGAATTTTGTAAGGCATGTGATCATTGTCAATGACTTAGAAGACTAGGTCAATGAGATGAAATGCCTCTGAGACCTATTGCTAGTGTAGGACTATTTAAGAAATGGGCTATAGATTATGTGGGTCCTATTTGACCAGTTACGTGCAGAACTAGATCACATAACATTATAACGTACACAGACTATCTAACAAGGTGGGTAAAAGTAGCACCTACAAAGGACTCGGTAAAGAGCTACAATAGCTTGATTTCTATAGGAACATATTATTAGAAAGTATGGATGTCCTTTGAGTTTGACAGGTGATAGGGGAACACATTTTCTTAATGAGACAATCAAAATTTTATTGGATGAGTTCATGATTACACACCATAATACCACACCCTATCATCCTCAAGAAAATAGAACTACCGAGGCTTTCAAAAACATTTAGGCCACACATTGAAAAAAAAATCTGTGATGTTGGAAGAAAGGATTGGGATGATAAAGTATCTATAGTACTTTGGTCATATAGAAAAACATATAAAATTTTGAACAAAGACACAACATTTTAGTTAGTGTTTGGCACAAAAGTCATTCTTCCTAAGGAATTTATGTTACCTTATTTGTGTATTGCGCACACTGGAGGTCTAGCTGATGAGAAAGCTTTAGAAGAACGGGTTGAAAATATAATTCATCTGGATGAGCGACGAGCCATAGCACGATGGAGTCAGAAGAAAGAAAAGGCCGTGAAAAAAGCATGGCATGACGAAACATAAGGAATAAGAAGTTGGAGATTGGAAAACTAGTACTTATTTACTTAATCTAAGTTCTTGCACCATCCAAGAAAAATTAAGGTACATTGGTTGGGGTCGTATGTTATCACTTACATCCTTGAAACAGGCACTTTCAAGTTAGAAGCACTTGATGGAACATGGATACCCGGTTACTTCAATAGGAGTAGGCTGAAGCCCTACTATAAATAAGTCTTCTTGGTGTTTGTAATAAGGTAATATTTCCATTTAGATTAGGTTTTCAATTCTGTATTTCCTTAATGTGTTTCATTATTTGTTGCTATGCTTTGTCAATTTAGTTGGTGTGTTGTGAAATAAGCGTTCTTGCGCACATGAAGCTAGTTACTATATGAATCATGTTTATGCACATATCGCACATAATTTTAGTGTGGGGTGGTTTTCAATATCTAGGTACAAGATTGTGGGAATTAAAAGGTGAAAGGAATAATCTTCTATGAGTGCTCTTTAATTCAAAAGATTTCTTCTAAAAAGTGACCAAATATAGAGATGAATGAAGGAAAAGATAACGTGAGGTAAGTAGAAGCCATAACAACTACCAAAGTAGAAGGTGCAGAATGAGGTACTCGGGTGCAAGGAAGTGTGCTGAAGATAAGTCTATGACCATAAGGTAGGAAGGTGT
This sequence comes from Taxus wallichiana var. yunnanensis, assembly GCA_018340775.1. NCBI lineage: Eukaryota > Viridiplantae > Streptophyta > Pinopsida > Cupressales > Taxaceae > Taxus > Taxus wallichiana. The sequence continues at coordinate 781,470,891 of CM031239.1, read as the reverse complement.
GCTATAAGGTTGTCAGTTTGAGGCATGAATATGTAATGTGCAAAAAGGATGGAATTGGTCAATTAATGAGAGGATATTTGGTAGGTGAGGGAGTAATGAATGCATCAAACATTTGAATATATATATAAGGATGGGATGTGAGTTCATTTTTACCATTTTGATTAAGATTATTTGAAAAGGGGCCAAGTCCGAAGAGCTAAGTGATCGTATTGAGTTGCGAGAGATATGTAACTAGTCATGACGAAGAGATCTATGTGCAGACAAAGCTTACATCCTTGGTGGTGAAGGGTTTGAGCGAAGCAAGATGAGAGAGAGGAGCTAGTGCATGTGATTTCACCTAGGGCATGCTGAATTGAGCTAGGGTTTTATTCTCACATTGCAAAATTCAAGAGGCAAGGATCTAAAAAGGATTGCAAGGTAGAAATGGCACCCAAGAAAGAAGTTGTAGCAAGAGTGAAGGGAAAGAAGATGGTAGAAGAAGAAGAGGAGATGGCTTCCGAGAGTAATTTTTAGAAATGCAATATCTAGAGGGGTTTATCATCTACTAGGAGTGGGATTCTCACATAAGGAAATGAAAGGTAGTGAGTACAATCACTGTACCATAGAGAATAAGGAGTTTGACGCGTTGCTGAACATGAAGACAAATAAACACACAAACAGTAAGACATGTCAGTGTATGATGATGCTGGCGAGAAGCTCTTAAAGAAGATTGGAGTTTACTAGCTATACGAACTCCCTTACTTCAAGAAATATGAGCCCTTGTACCAGTGGCTCATGAGTAGAGTGCACGAAGATTTTTTCTACTTTGCAGGATGTCGAGCTAGAATTTCAGCCACGCTCATCTCCATAGTAATAAGGTTGAAAGGCACAGGAGAAGATTTGAAATATGACTTAACAGACAAGGCCACAATATTGGAGACCAGAAAGGAGTTGGGGTACACAAAGGGTTTATGTGGCATGGACATTAATAAATTGAAGAAGTATCTAGTTGTGCAAGTAGCCATGCATCTTGTTACAAAGCTAAATGACCAGGAAAGGTGGTCACAAGTGAATACCATGTGGCTGCACATTGCCAAAAAGATGTCTGAAGGGGTAGTCTACAACATTTCATGCTATATTGCAGAAACTATCATTGAGGAAGTGCACACAGGAGGAAAGATTAGATTTGGAGTTGTTCTATTATCACTGGTGTTCATGGAGATCGGAGTACCTGATGGACCAAAAGAGAAGATATGGGAGTATCCCATGGAGCAAAAGTCACCTGCAGAATGATTCAAAAAGTACTTGTGTGAAGGATCCATGACATAACAGGTCAAGCAAAGGGCTGAAAATGGTACGATAGACTCGTGTGGCCTTTAAAGAATAATGGTGCATCCCCAAGGAATTACCTTTGGTGGTTGGAAAGGCAAAGTACATTTCATTTTATACCAGCCTTTTTCATAGGATAGTTCACCATGAAGGATGAAGCATGGAGCATGGAGCCTTTACTCTAAGTTATCATATGCCTTCACAAAGAAGATACTTCCAGGCATCATTACACAAGTTCTCGGACACGCAACACCTCACGTTCAATACAAACACGGTCGATTGTGACTACCACACACTAAGGAAGAAATATGTGTATCCAGGGTGGGGTGCATATTTTGAAAGGCTCATTTCAGATGTATTGAGCATTAAACCATTAAGTTTGGCTATGGGAGATATTGGAGCAGCATTGGTGTACCTCCAACTGAAGCTCAAGTTAGATAATAACAAGTATGTGGAAGATTAGTTCACACTTCTAGAACCACCGAGGGGTAAGCATACAATGGAGAACATCCTAGTGACTAAGTCCGTAGAGACAATTGAGGTAGAGGATGAGGAGGATGAGCACAAAGATAGTGGTGGTTTGGAACATAGAGGCAGAAGACATCCTATGAATAAGGATGAAGCTAAGCATGCCACTACACCACCTCAACCACACGAGGGGGTGATGAGGACTTGGATGTAGTCCAAGGAGAGAATAGATTTAAGTGAGTATTCAGGAGAACAAGGACCCAAGGTGCTACTCCACAAATAGTGCACAAATCACCCAGACTCTCTCCACAGAAGGAGACAACCATGCAAAGGAGAAGGAAACTAAATTTGAATGAGGAGGTGAAAGAGTCAAACAAAAGCATGCCTACTTCTCCTACACCTCTAGAGAATGTAGAATAGAAAGATGAAGAAATGAAGCAAGGAGAAGAGGAGGAAAAGGGAACAAATGAGACAGCCTACCAAGACTATGCAAGACATAGAAGCACAAGTTCCTAAGTAGCCTCAATCTAGAAGGACAAGTGGAGATCACATTCCACCAGCCATGGGTTATGTAGAGGATGTAGGTAAAATTTATGTGCCCATTTCCATAGCACACTATCATAGAAGGAAGTATATGGCTGATAACTAATGGATGAAGATATGGCCACCGTATGCACCAAGAAGCAATTTTCATGGTCTATGCACACAAACATGGATGAGCCATTTGTTGATGTGTGTGAGGAGTCGACGTATCGTAAGGAGGTTGAAAAAGACAACTTATCATAGACACATGATGGAAAATCCTATTGTCATGTCAAATGAATAGGTGAGAAATGCACTCATCAAAGTCTCGATAGAGGTGGTGAGGCAGAATATGGACAAGGCTGCCATAATTAGGGTGCTTAGGAAGAGATCAAAACTAAGGATGGGGAAATAGCGTGCCTAACATAGGAGAGAGACTTAGCGCAAAAAAATAATGTTGTATTTATCAGCATCACAGAGGAAATTGGAAATAATGTCATAAGAGCTAGGCCACACTTGGAGCCAAAGGTACCAAAGACATTTCCTTCAACAATACACTATGTAGGAAAGTTGGTGGACCTAGTACTTGAAGATGAGCCTCTACGCATGCCAGCGCCAAAGGATCTAGCACAAGAGGTAGAATGAGAGAAGGCTTCAGTGATGTGGAAGATTGCATCCTATGAAGGACTTTACAAGAGTTGCAAGAAGAACTAAAGAAATCATGCCAGGCCTTGAACATGTGCATAGCTTCAAAGGTGCTCATCAACATAAAAACCCTAGAGGAGAAAAATGAAGTCCAGAAAGTGATGAAGGATGAAACATTAGGATGTGTAGAAATATTATCAATGGTTAAACAAAAGTGCAAGGCCCTGGCAGCAACACAAGAACCACACAAGAATCGGCTAGAAGAACTTGAGAAGCTCATTACATGGAAGATCGACTTACTAGAGGGAAAGATGACTCGTAATGTCTAGCATTGTATTGGTCTTATAGAATGAGAAAGGAGAGATCGCAAAGGATGAATTGGATTCCATTTTTTGGACATTCTAGAAAAAGTAGAGGATGCATTTGCTGAGTGGCAGACCTTGGAGGCTGAAATAAAATAGGAGTATCCTGAATTAGTTGTTTAGGATGAAGAAGATACTGCAGAGTAAAAATATTCTTTCCATTATTTCCATTCTTTTATTCTTTAATTAAATTTGTGGAGATGACCATTTTTGGGGTGACAATGAAATTAGTGTGGGGTAATGTTGATAAAATGACACTTGAAAAAAGCATACAAGAAGTCTACACAGGGAATTGAGTCATATTCAAAGGAAAAAAATGGATAGGGAGAATGTGTGCGTGGAGCAATTTTAGTTTTGGGACTTAGCCGTTTTTCGCTCATAACGGTCTATTTTTAGAGATGGCGTGCAGAGCACACAAATGAGGTAGAGACATGTGTGCCACACATTGGCTATTTTGGAGGATTGGATATGAAGCACTTTGCATGGACACAGGCCGGAAATAGATCTGCTACTATCAGTTAGCTAGTAGTAGTCTATTGTTAGTGCACTTGCATGTGTGGCTAGTTTTGTAAAGGTGCATGGCTAAGAATAGCATGTGACCTATTTTGGGAATAGATAAGTGGTGAAGGGAAATTCCCCACCCTTATATATATGTAGTAAACTATGTAATAGAGATACAGAGGGGATCGAGATATACAGAGATATGTTGTTAAATATGCTACGCGCATACTACTAATATTGTAATAAAGCTTCTGTAAACTTATTGCAGTTAATATGATGGAGGATATTGGCTGAATCTAAGTGTTAGTTCTATGTGTATCTGAATCTAGTATGTTTTTTATCTCATCGTGGTTAGTACTTAATTCTTATTTTCCTTAGATATAGATCTGGTATGCTCTATGGAATGACATGTTAATAATGGAACTATATATGTTAAGTCTTCATCATGCTAACATCTTGCGATAAGAACCCTAAAGAGGGATGTGGTACCTTTACGCGCTTTGAGTGAGCATTAAGTTTAGGTTGGGTGATGTGCCAGCACATCTAGGGTTTCATAGGGTTTTTATCACTGAATTCTAGGCTACATTAAATCCTCAAACCCTTAAGGTGGTGGGTTTCCTCAAGAAACAAAGAGTCACCGTCTTGATTGATTCAGGTAGTACACATAACTTCATCAACCATAAATTGGCAGCAAGATTGAAATTTTTATTTATCCAACCCCTAAATTTTAATTCATGATTGTTGATGGGGGCACAATTAGTTGTTCAAGAAAATGTCATAGTATCAATCTATCCATGGGTGAGTACAAATTGGACTCTCCTATGTTTTTCATTCCTATGGGTGGTGCCGATATTGTTTTGGGAGTACAATGGCTCACAACCTTAGGGAAAATTGAGATGAACTTTTAGGAACTATTCATGCGCTTCCAATCTGAGGGTAAGAAGTTTAAACTTCAAGGACTATGGGAAAATGCCCTCATCCGGTTATCTCCCATTAGATGGAAAATCTATTATAGAAGGGTGTTAATGGATTTATCGCATAGTTTTCCTCCATCAAAGCTGAACATATGAAAACCGACCCCACTCTAGATTTACAACTAATTATGGATAACCACTCAAAGGTTTTGGTGAGATTCCAAAATTTCTTCCTCCAAAATGATCACATGATCATGCCATTCATTTACTTCCAAGAATTCAACCAACAAACATTCACTCGTATATGTATACTTTGTTGGAAGTGTGTGTCACTTGTGTTGTCATTGATGTCAAGTCCATTGATGTCACAATGGTCTAGGTGATCTAGGTATGTTGGCTAGGTGATCTAGGCATGTTGGCTAGGTGGTCTAGGGGTTCCAAAAATGGTATGAACATAAAATCAGGTCCATTAAGTGAGTGAGAGGTTTCAATGAGTTTATAACATGTCCACATGGTCTAGTCATGAAGTGTATGAGTCAAGTCAAGTCTTTCTAGAACTTGTTCTAATGCAAATACATGGTATAGATCACGAAAACATCATAATTCACTAAAACCAAAGTAGAGGAAGCAAGTTTGGATCACTATGAGGTAGCATAGGAGGTGTAGAAAGAGTGTAAGAGACAAACCAGGTTCATAAGACTAAAACAGGTCATTATGGAGCTTTCTTAAGTCAATCCACAAGCAAAGCAAGGTGTGAAATGTTGACCTAAGGTGTGATGATGTAAACCAAACATGGTGTGAGTATTTGATGATTATTTATGGTGTTTATAAGCCCTCACAAGTAGTTATTGAGGTGTTTAAGGCACTTCTACATGTCAAAGATAATACAATAGCTAGGAATCATATACCAAAGGGCACCTAAATGAGATGGAATGGAAATATGTAGGATGAACCAAAGAAAAATATCACTTGGAGGTGTTATAGGAATGATTCCTTAAGGTGTGAGAAATTTTTCAAAAGTTGGGAATGAATATTTTACAAGTTATGCAAGTATTTCAAAAACAAGTTTTTCAAAGTATGTAAATTAAGCGCAAAACTTCTTAGCAGTGAAGAAAAATTGTGGAGCCTCCTTTGGATAAGTCATCACGAAAAAAATTGATTAAATTGGGATAAAATTATTTTGGTGATTATTTGAGTATTTTAGAAGTTCCATTCATATTTGTGAGCATGTTTGTAAAATTTTGGAAAATTGAGTTGGAAAGGTGTCCTAACTCAAAAAAATTCTTTGAAACTTATTTTAACATGAAGAGGACTCCTCATGTAACATTTCCATGTTATTTTATTTCATGATGTGTGGTGGGCCCCATTGAAAAACAAGTATTTTGTGAAGATTTCAGTGTACAAGAGAAACTTGTAAAGGAACCCCGCTCAAATTAGATTTGGAGATGTTAGTAATGTGTTATTATACTTCTCGAAGTAACTTGGGTTACTCGTTTGGATAAAATTAGAAAATGGTTGCATATTTGAGCTTATTTGGAAAAAATATCTTGTTTTGAGAAGCTAGTGAAGAAGAATGAATGTAACCATGTTGAATTGCATCATATAGATGTTGTTTCTTTTCTTAATCATTATTTTAATGTGTAATATTATGTGTGGAAGTGCATAGTTTAGTTTGAATAATTCATTTCTTGTTTAAAGGTGATGGATCCAAAACTGATCTTTTAGGCATATTTGAGAAGCATGTCTCGAATGGGTATTGTTTCACTTGATTCTTAGAGTGTTTCTTTGAATATTGACAAAATAGATAAGGGTAAATGGGCTAGAGAAATACTGTAAAAGCTAGTTAAAAGTTGTTGTGTGCGTATGAATTCTTGATCCACATGACTAATTGTGAGAGCTTCCTTTTGGCTAGGAGGAACTACCGAAATAAACAACAAGACCACCAAGTGAAAGTTAAACAGATATGTAATGGACTACCTAACGTATGCTAGATCCGAGAAGTGTGATACTCCTAAAAGGCTATCAATCCATTTGTTTAAAATAATTCAATGTTAACAATAAATGAAATCCTACTATAGTTAAAATGATTTACGTATATCATTCAACTACAATAAGAAGATTCATTCACAACATGCTTGAGCTATGATTAAATATGAAGGTCAAGGTCACTTTGTCAAAGTCTTTGGAACTGGTCCTGGGTCTGCAGTTATGGGTTGTTTTGGGGTATTTGGTGGGGATTTTAGGCTCTATTATTGGTCCGAGGGTAAAACACAAAGACTGATGTTGGTCCTGGTATGACCGATGTTGGTATAAGTGAATCGGCGTTGGTATGGTCGGGTAGAGGAAACTTATTAAAATTTTGGTGTGAGGACAGATCCGAGGCTAAATGGAGATGGAGAGGGAAATGGCAAGGTCTATGGAGATCTTGGGTATACTCAGAGATCTTTATAAGTCATGTATGGATAGTTAAATGGTGCGGGTGAAGGAATGATCAAGTTTGCATGAAGGTAAATGATAGGAGAATGCAAATGAAAGTACTAATTGATAATAGAGGTAACACATCCTACTAAAATGATAGTAGATGAATGTTGGTTAACAAAATACTTACTATTATATGATCTTGATGGTTGGATGGCAATGGCAGTTGATTAGATGGGTGGAGTTAGGTGTGGTGATGGCACTTCCTAGGATGCTTGTGTGAGTGCAAAATGGCTCGTGATTGATTTCGATATTGGCTATGGATGCTCGATGCGTGAAAAATCGGTTCTACTTGCATGCATCTCGGGTTTTGTCTCTTGCTTTCATAAACCGCCAACCTTGAAATAAGGTTGTTTTGGGGAATAAATGGTAATCGACGATGGTTTGGGTTGATCAAGTAGTGGTTTAGGGCAACCGGCATCGGTTATGGCAGGATTTCCTAGGTTTACTAAACTAGGTAGATCTCTTTGATTTATTAGATCTTGTTCATTTTTCTCCGTGGATTAGAATGGAAGCTTCCTTTCTAAAAGGTGGGAATGTGGTTAGAGGGAATGTAGGATTTGATTTTTAGGGTTTAGGTAGGTCTTAGTTAGTTATGGCAACATACTAAGAATAGGTCTAGGGTGAGGTGGCTAGGTGAGGTGGTGGTGTGGGCATTATCTTAATTAGGATAATTGAATAATAAATATTGTGAGGATATGGATTAAATTAATTAAATTAACATTAGAGTGGGGTGAAAGGGTCCATGGTTAGGTGAGTGTGCTCGAGTTGTTTATTTGATGAGATACCAAGGGAGTGTGACCCAATTTTGGTGTCTACATTTTTCCCTTTTTGTTGCGTAGCTTGTATTGTAAGTTTACACCGAAAAAAATAAGATGTGGTTGCACCATGTGTGGGTAAAGGTGATCCCCCTCAAACCAAAACCGATGAGGTAGAATGCAGAATCAAGTGAGTGGTTTGATAAAAGGTGAATGTGATGTAAAGGAAGGTGGGTGACTGGGGTAAAGGGGTAAAAGGTCCAATCAAGTAACCCGTGTATTGGTCAAGGTCAAAGGTAGTAACACTCAAACGCACGCACATGTATAAATGGCAGCATTGTACCAGGTTGAAGAGCAAGCAAAATCTACATTTTCTAATGTTGATAGGTTTATCCAAACAAGGTTGAGGTGATTTTGGTAACCAAGGTATAGGATATGGTTAGGAAGCACATCACAAAAGGTTAGGTGCAGGAATGTTTAGGTATGTTCCAAAGACACCAAAGGTTTGGTCGGGATAAATGGTCACGAAAGAGGAAAGGTAAGGTTAGTATGTCAATCAACACAAGTAACATTGCCATAAGGTATAGCGAGAACATGAGGTCACAGATGTCAAAAGAAATAGGTCATGGCATGGGTAGGGTCGAAGTATGGGTAAAATAATGAGTCCCCAAATGAGGATGATGTGACATAGTAAATAATGAGGTCGGGAGGATAAAGTGAAGTGTCCAAGTCAGGTGTGGGTGAGGTAAAAAGGATTTAGGTTAGAAAATTAGGGGTAGGGGGTAGGAAAGAGACTAAGTAGGATAACCGACAATGGTTATAAGGAACCAATGCTAGTCATGTTGGACTGACCATGGTAAGCTAGGGCACATGACCGATGTCGGTCAAGGTAAAACCGTCGTTGGTCAAGTCAGTGTAAAGCTATAAAAAAAAATTCCATGTTTTTAAAATCATTTTTCATTTACCAAATTGGAGAAAATGAAAAGAGAGGAAGAACGAGGTGGAAAGTGACCAAATGACACGAGAGAACTGAGTTGGTGAGATGCATAGTAGGTGAGTAGCAGTCGATAGGTGGGTCCATGAGATTGGTTTGATCGATTGTTAGTTGGAGGTGATTAGGTTGATTGGGTGATGGCAAAGGTAGGGGAGGGATTGGACAGGACTACCGGTGTAGTGGCTTGACGTGCCACCATAGAGATGGTAGCATGATGAGGTAAGAGTCAATCCCTTTCTGTTGTTTGTGAGGTAGATTGGTTTAGAGGTCGGGTAGGGAAAACAGGGTTTGGGGGAAAAGGGAATTTGAATTTTGGGAGGGAAAATCGGGTTAAATAGGAATGGGGAGAGAGGTGGGTGGGTGAATGAGGGGTGGGGAGGGGTTGAGGGGGGTTTAGGTAGAAATGGGTGGGTATAAGGGTAAATGAGAGAGATTTTTGAAAAAAATTAGGGTTTGGGTGTCGTTGTTTTCACCACGACGGTGGACCTGCATCGATCACCAAGGTGATCGACGTTGGTGGTGCTAAACCGGTATCAATCATGAAAAAGGTGACCAATGTCGGTTTATGGGAGACCAAGGTCAGTTAGAGATAACCAGTACCGGTCATGATTTGGGGAAAAAGGAGCCACAAGTGTCCTAGGTTGGGTGGGTGAGATAGGTAGTGGTGATAGAAGATGTTTTGGGGAAAGACAGAGCCTGGGTAAGGGTTTGAGATAGGTATGGGTGACTGATAGTGGGTTAGGATTGGGGTGGGTAGATAGAATATGTGAGATGAAGGTAAGTTGGGAGGGAAGAAGAGGTAGGGTAGTAGGTATAGGTGAGGTGTTAAGGGTGATTGTGGGTATGATGAGGGTGTATTAATGTGATGTGTTATTGGATGTAGGTGAGAGATCAACTATGGATGTGAGATAGTGTGTCACCCCTACTCTTGACAAGACGTGGGGCTACGATAGTTGAGCGGTGGTGACATGTTGCAAATGTGGGCCTGATTGGGGTTAGACGCTACCGGCATGTAGTCTGAAGCCGAGTTATATGGTCACCCTCATCAAAAGATGGGACTTGGAAACCAACACATTCCATCTACTGACAGGGGAGATGACAATCACCTTGGAGGATGTTAACAGGATCTTGTGGTTATCAATATTGGGAATGCAGGTATATTTGATCTCCTTAAAGGTGTCGAGGAGTTGATGCTAACAATAATTGGTTAGGGACTGGTGGATATGACCTTCCAGGGCCAACACAAGCTATAGAGAGATGAGTCTGGCCCATCTAGAGGAGACAAGGCTAGTAGTGTTATTTGTAGAGGGAGTCTCTGTTGTTTGGCACCGCCAAATGCGAGAGGGTGGGAGATTCCCATGATCATTGATGGGGTGCTACATGATATGGTGATGGATAGGACCTTCTTTGCATGGGCGCCAACATTCTTGGTGTAGTTATATAGAGAGCTATGGGCATATGGGCGGCTTTGTAGGTTCAGCTTATGCTACACATTTGTTCTTCACTGTTGGGCCTGTGAGCACATTGTGTGCATTCATCCGATTGGTATTCCCAGTGGATGCTTTAGAGATGGATTTTTTTGGGTGGGGTACAAGTGATGGGAGCCTATTATTAGAGAGCATCGATTAGGAAGGGCTACGCATGATGTACCTTATTACACAGTGGTTACTTGGAGGGGTTTTCACATGCACATTATTTTAAGACCGTATGTGGGTTATTCCTCATACAAACAGATGGCGGATGAGTTAGATGGCTTGTAGCTAATCAGATGGATAGAGGGGAACCATGTCGGAGATCATGAGTGATACACCTGTAAATAGGTTCAAATGGCATTTTGGGCTACCGCAGATATACCGCCACCATTCCCACGGTATAGGAGGAATGACGTGGAGAGGTCATTTCCTCTAACACAATTGATGATAGTGTCTATAGGGTAGAAGGATCAGAGTAAGAGACTGGTGGATTAATGATGTCAAGGTGATGGATACATATAGATAGTGGTGGGCTACTCATTTACAAGTAGTACCACCCATTCCGGGGTAGCCAGATTTAGCCACCATCACTATGCAGAGAGACGCCCTATAGGGGTAGGTGGTGACCCTGATTACATAGTTGGGGATGGTGGAGAGGCATTTGGCAAGTTAAGAGGTGGAGGTGGCCACTTTACATGCACAGGTGGCCAATCTATAGGCCTAGATGGCCCGGGGTGGAGATGGTGATGAGGTACAGGTGGCCACCCTACAGGCATAGGTTACATGTTTATAGGGCCAAGTGGCCACTTTGCACATGCATAGATTAAGGCATTACATGCCCAGATACATGCACAGGGTGTGAGTTCGATGGCACCACCACATGCACCGGGATAGGGTCCCACAAGACAAGTACAGGGTCATAAGTTCGATGGGGCCACCATAGGCATGCACAGTCAGCAGACAGATTGAGAGATGCCCTAGGTGAGGCCAGGTATTATCAGGATTAGTTGATGTGGTAGGGATATATTTCCTATCCTATGGAGGGTACAGGGGATAGTAGGCCTCGAGTGAGAGGACCAGATCATGCACCCCCACACTGGAGAGCACAAATGGCTAGTGAGCCCGAGACAGTGGTCGGTGAGGCCACAAGTTCATGGTGACCAGCCCCATGCGATGTACCAATAGAGACCTAACCACAACCCATGAGAGGTGGTGAGATGTTAGCAGGCCTCCATATAGGAGCCGAGGAGGAGGAGGAGACAAGAGAGACCGATATGGAGGATATCCGGTAGGATGATGCGTGATGTATGTCCCTCCATTTTGATGTAGTTATTCATTTTTATATATACCATCCTGTGTGCCGAAGAGAGTGAGGATGTATATGAGAGTTTTATATTTTTATCATATACCATCTTACATGATGAAGATGGTGAGGTTGTATATGAAATTTTTTTAATTTTTTATCATATACTAGCTGCGTCTTGAAGATGGTGATGTTGTATATGATATTTTTGAGAGATGCATATTTTTTGGTATCAGTGTATATTGTATGGAAACACAGTTTATATGATGAGATGGATGATTTGGTGATGATGTATCTATGTTGATAGAATTTGATTGTTATGCATAGATGGATTCATGATAGGTGTGTTAGGTATGGTGGAGTCAGGTCATAGGCATGGATGAGTCAGTCATAGGCATGGTTGAGTCGATCATAGGTATGGATGGAGTTAGGTTGTGGTTTAGGCATGATGAATTTTAGGCTGGTTTACGCATGGTGAGTTGAAATTGGTTGAGTTTTTAATACATTAATTTGTGTAATTAATGATGATATGAGTCACATTGAGATGTTTTATAGTAACATGCATGATAATGTTACGAAATGGTAGACATAATTAATGTATGAATGATGATAAATATGTGAAGAAATTATGGTTTTGTTAGGTGTAATTTTCAATTTATTGATATAAAAAGGAAACTAACTAGGGTAAAATGTGACTAGGAAAGGGAAAAGGGGAATTGGTTAGGGTAGAGAGTGGTGAGCTAACCTCCAAAGGCCCCATGCCCTCAAAGTGTTGCCTACATAGTCTTGACAAATAGGGACCTCGGGCCAATATAGTTCTCCCATAAGTTAGGGAAAATGTGAGGAGGTATGAGAATGGGTTGGTAGGTTATATGCATGGTCGAGTTGAGGTATTTTAGGGATGGTTTAATTGTGGGAAAATAGGTATGGGTGATATTAAGGTGATTTTGGTGCAAGAGGAAAATTTCCCAAATATAAGCTTCGAGGACCTAGTCTTGTATAAGATGATCAATACGTAATGAAGAAGGTAAAAGATAAGAGGAGGCAAGAGATCCACCGATTGGAAAGGATCATAACGGTTGGATCATACCTTAGATAGGCTAGTGAATGTAAGACCCTAAAGACATTGCATGATTAATTATTCTAAAGGTGAAGAATGGTCACATGGTCACCAAATGGCACGAGCCCAGCGGGTCCCTTGAGGCGGTAGGAAATGGAGGTATAAATGGGGAGAAGGTGAAAAGTGGATAGTTTATATGGGATGAGGTGGCATGCCTTTTGGCAAGAGATCTAGGATTACGATGAGCAAGTCCATGAGGAAAACATTTTCTATTTTGACTTGTATTTGAGATAGTCTTATCAATGTGGGAAGTCTATATGGGATGAGGAAATTAACTCTTTGAGGTCTTCACGAAGCTGATCGATGTGGGAAGCTTGATTCTCTCTTTTTTTTCTTTTTTTTTTTTTTTTTTAAGAAAGATTTATATAGTTGTCCTTTGAGGGAGAAGTCTATTTATAGCATAGATGTAGAGAGAAAGATGTCCTTTTGAGGGAGTCATCTTTTATTGGAAGTTTGACTCAAATATTTGGATACCATGTGAGGGATTTTAAGTCATGGGAAATACTAAGGTGAAGAATCAGATTCTTGTTTAGAATGCAAGGTGAAACGACCATGGTATCTCATCTAAAAGCAAAGGAAAAGTATCCATGAGAATCATGCCATGTGCATCACCGTGGTACACATATTTAAGGGAGGGTAAAAGAGTAATGTGTATGTAAATGATTCTTATTTAATTTTTAGGGATGGTATAGTGAAAGGAGAGAAGTTAATAGCGCTCAAGGGATGATCATGAAAAGAGGTAGAAGGTGAGGTAGGACTAAAATTCAATAGTATAATGGTCAAAGATGCAAGCCATTAAGGGGCTCGGAGTTCAGCTTACCATCTAGTGAAGATAAACGATAAGTACCGATCCATAAGTATGAGTCATGATGTATGGTCCAATCTAATTAGGAGAAAATTTTCCTTTTTTCTTTTTTCGCTTTGGTTACATGTTGATTTTCCTTGAGGATGAGATCGACAACTTGGAAGGTTCGTTTATGGACATTTTTTCATAGGCACATTTGATACGTTTTGGTAAACTTGAAGATGGTCAAGAGCGTTAAGTTAAGGCAGTGTTCGTATAATAGCTCAAGTTGTGATAAACGGTCTGGTGAAATTCATCATCATTGAGAATGTCATGGAGAGAAATACAAAGTGATGGATTCTAGAATTTGATGGGTAGAATAGCCTCAATACCGTAGACCGAGAGAAAAATGTGTGGTAGTAGTGGAAGTGTGAATACTAGTGCAAGTACACCCATAGGGAAAAAGGAATGTGTGTATGCGGTCCTTCCCAATATTGTTAACCACTTTCATGAGAATTTTTTTCGTGGTTTAATTATTGGATTCAACTTGGCCATTGGTTTGTGGGTAATATGGCAACGATAAACTTAGTTGAATACCGAAGGCATCATGCAAAGTTTACGTAAGGTTTTATTTTTGAATTGTTTTCCATTATCGGTGATGAGGTAATGAGGAACAAAAAAGTGACAAATGATGTGATGATTAATGAACTCACATATTTTCTCGGAGTTTTGTAAAGATGCTCTAACCCATTTGGTGTAGTATTCGATAAAGCAGTGATGATCCATTGATGTCGCTAGGAAGAATGGGGATTAATTTCTCCAACAAGATCCAAACCACATTGAGAGAAGGGTGAAAGGTCACGGGTGACTTTGTAAGGCATATTTGGGTGTATTATGAAGGTTAGCATGTTGTTGGCATTTTACACAATGCTTAACATAATCATAGAAATCATGGTTAAGGGTCGACAAGTAATAGCCTAGAGAAGAATACGCTTAGTAATAGCAAGGCCACTGAAGTGAGCTCCACATATGCCATCATGAACTTCATTTAAGCTATAAGGAATTTCATAACTCGTAAGGCACCATAAGAGAATACCATCGAAGCTGAACTTATAAAGGAGGCCACCGATGATGACATAATGAGAGACCCTTTTAAGAAAGGCACCTTGTCCATTATGAGTGAGGTTAGGAGGCAAGATGGAGAGGGAAAGATAGTCTAAGTATTGTTTATACTGAAGGTCACTTGGCTCGAGAGCGGTGGTTCCAATAGAGTAAAATTTTTGAGGTAAATAAGAGGGTGATTGGACTATTTGTATGGTGACAAAGATTTTAGAGTCGGTAGGCAAAGCAAGTATCTGAGAAGCTAAGAAGACCATGGTATCTGTAGATGTTTTGGTAGAACGTGGGATGGTTTGAAGGGTGTAATGGTCGAAGGTGGTCAAAATTATGTCCACGTGATGTTTATACTTTTGAAGTATCTCATTACAAAACTTTTATATACCATTGACTTAGTTTATGACCAACTAAGAATCACCAAAGATGTTTATGGACATAACATCTAAGAAATAGGCATCTTAGAGACCCAATATGAGTGTTACGTATTTAGCAATATTTTTGTACAATCAAAATTGAGTTTGAAAGATAAAGGCATGTGTTCACCATTAAGTGGAATGAGGATAACACTAGCCCCACCCCCACGCTGACACTTGGAACCATTAAAGAAGAGTGTCATTTGGTAAGCGGGTTAAATGCTCAGGAAAGGGTAGTAATAGACTCATCCGGAAAGTCAAAGTTAGAGGGTTTATCCCTAGAAATAGGAGCATCAACCAAGTAATCGGTGATATCCTGGCCCTTGATGGACTTTTGATTGATGAATTTGAGGTCGAGGTCAGCCAGAAGCATAAGCCAGCGTGCGGCACATTGATTTTGGTAAGGTTTGGAATACATGAAGTGTAAGGGGTCGGTGTTGGTCACAACATAGGTTTTGTGGTTGAGTAGGTAATGGTGGAGTTTGGTGGCAATGAAAACTAAGGCTAAGCAATTTTTTTCAGCATGGGTGTATCGGGTTTCGTAGTCCAGAAGAGTACAGATTATGTAATAAACTACCTGCTCCCTATGTTGTTCATCGTGATGAGTGAGCATGGCCCCAAGGAGTGATTGGTAGTAGAGATGTATAGGTAGAAGGGTTGATCATATTTAGGTGGAATGAGTACGGGTGGTTGGAGAAGGTATTGTTTCAAGGCCTCAAAAGCTTTGTGAGAGACATCATCCCATTTAAAGCGAGACATCCTTCTTGAGAAGATGATGAAATGGTTGACACCGATCGAGATAATTATGAAATGAAACAATGAATAGATCGTAACCTAAATTATAGGATACGGAGCTGCCTTAGATTAGTGGGCGAGAGGCATCTCAAGAATGGCCTTGAATTTAGCAAGATCAACCTCCATACCACATAAGAAAATGATAAATCCTAGGATCTTTCCCGAGAGAACCGTGAAGACACACTTCTTGGTGAAGGTGAAAACAATACTTAATGAGGTGGTCAAAGATGATTTTTAGGATGGCGAGGTGGTCGGAGTGGCATTTGGATTTGGAAAGGAGATCCTCCATGTAATCTTCCAATATATGGTGCATGATGTCATGGAAGATGTAAGTCATAGCCCACGATATGTGGCACCAACGTTTTTAAGGCCAAAAGTCATGACTTGATAGCAAAAGATCCCCGAGGGGTGATGAATGTGGTTTTTGTTGATCCTCGGGGCAAGAAATATTTGTTTATAACCCAAGATACCATCCATGAGTGATAGCATATTGTGACTAAGAGTAAGGTCAACCAACCTGGTCAATACCGAGTAGAGGAAATTCATCTTTCGTGCAAGCTAGGTTGAGGTCACAAAAATCCGTGAAAATGGGAAGTCTCATTGTCACCTTAGTGATAGGTACAATGTTATAAATCAATCGAGGATGGGGTAAGATGAAGGAAACAGAAAGGAGGCCTTGGATTTCTTCTTTGACCAAAAGAGCAATACGATGGTACATTGTCCTCGACTTTTGTTTTATGGGTTTGGCATCGGGAATGGTTACGATATTATGGACCACTATGGTGGGATCAATACCGGGTAGTTCAAAGCATAAGACCAAGCAAAATCATGGTTATGGTTTTGAGAAAAGAAGTGATGGCTTCTGTTTGGTAGCATCTAAAGATTATCGATCTTTAGAATGTGCGGGTCATCCTAAGCATGGATGTTGATCTTGATAATTGATTCATTCAAAGCATGGTTTACATCTCGAGATGGTAACGACCAATGAATATATGAGTCTTGACACCAAGGTAGGTGAGTATATATTCATCATCCTGACATTGAACAACATTAATAAAAGGTGTATCATCATCGATCATTTTAGGATACAGGAAGGGAAGAGAATATGGAGCCTCACCCTCGCATTAATAAGTCAGAGGCCCCAAGGAAATGGTATTTATGAAAAAAAAGTTAGGAGGAATGGATTCTAGATCCATTGAATTTGTCAGTGAGGGTGGTGATTGGTGAAGAAGGTGGAGCAGGTGAAGAAGGTGGAGAAGGGTTGATGTCCTCAATGAGTTCAATGCGGGTCTTCTTAGTAGGTGGTTCAGCAAAACCAATACCACTATGGTCGTTATGTTTGTAGGTAGTACATGGAATAACAGTGTGACAGTCTTTCTCATAAAATCCAAAAACAAAATCCTTGCATGCACATCGTTGTAGGAAGGTGTGGGCGAAGCGGTGGTTAGTAAGTGACTGGAGGTCGGAAGAAAAGGGGTGGGTATGTGATGGTGGTTCGGGTGTATAAGTGGTAGTATCAAGTCCCCATAGGTGAGATTGGTGTGAATTTGGGGAGGGCCATAAAGGAGATGCTCTCCTATGCGGTGATCATAGTGAGGGTGTTGGTGAAGGCTTCCATACTCTTGTGGAGTAAGGAATGTGTTGACATTATATAGGTGATACTCCCCAGAGTGAGGCGTTGAAAAATTCCTTCCAAGGGATCGGTGGTCGATATGTGGGTAGCTAGGATAGACGATGTGTTAGAGGTTGGATCGGAGGTGGAGCTAGCTGATTGGGAGGCTAACGGGTCAGCCATGGAGGTTGTGGTAGCGGTAGGGATGGAGGATTTAGGTGTGGTTGAGGTAGTGGCGGCACTGGTGAGTGGAGGTGTAGGTGAAGAGGAAGTGGTCATGGAGGTAGACGCTTTAATGGGTATAAGCACGTCATTGGGTCGGTAAAGCATGTTGCAAGTTTTGAAAGGTGATGGGTCATCCAGAATGGTATAGGTGTGCCCTTCATGCTCAAACTTCACACAATGATGCAAAGTGGAATTGAGTATGGTCTAACAAGCAACATGTTATATTCAAACTCCCCATAACATGAATTTAGGGTCTAACAAGTAGCATGTTATATTGAAATTCCCCCTCCAAGATGTAAAATAACTCGGAATAGTATGGGGGCCCACACAAACGTATAGGATGACAAAGTGCAGTGTAGAGGTGATAGTGTCATTAAATGAATGCAACATGATGGGATGTTTATGCATACAATTGTCGGAGTTTGTGATTTTGTGAATGCATGGGAGGAGATGATGTTAATTCTAGCACCCCATCGATTATAACATGTCATACACATATATTATCAATATGGATGGAGATGAAAAGTGTTGGATTAGGGTCATCGGTTTGGTGTGGTCCGATCTCTTCATCGAGAAGGCGAGGGTAGCTACTTGGTGAGTAGGTAGAGGTGTGGAAGAAGGTGGTAATTTGGTGAGAGAGGCTACATGATGAGGTGTAATAATGGAGGCCATGGGTGTAGGGTCATTGGGTAAAATATCAATAAACTGAAGAACCTCCATGAGAGCTTCGCGATGGGATTCATAGGTTTGGATGAGGTCATATAGGGACATTTTGAGGGAGGATTGGTGTAATTGTTTGAGCATTGTGTGATGTAAAAACCCATTAGAAATAGGATATGTGGGGCCATGGATAGTGACTTTAGGTTGGGGTGCGAGATAGTATGTTGGGTATAGGGTTGGTTAGTTGGTTGGTTGCCTTTTCCTTGCCTTTATCCTTTTGTACATGGGTACAATGTGGATCATGTTGATTTGAGGCGGGGAGATAGGTGAAGTAGGTGAGCCATGAAATGTATAGCGACAGGAATGGAAAAAGACAAGTGGCAGGAAGGAACTTTGTGAGATGAGTTGGGCACACCGACATTTGGGTGGAGGTTTGGCAAGTTCTCTTATGTGCACCATGTTAATTTCAAATCTTAGAGGTGGCTCTAAGAGTTGTGGGGGTGGAGGTCTTGGTCATTGAGTAGGCAATGAGGGAAGAAGCTGTGGAAACTAGTTCCAAAGCAAAATGGGGTCCTCATCAAGAAGGTCATCATCGTAAAAATTTCTTGAGGAGGACACAATGGATAAGAGCGGTTTTCAAAGCATTGTAGTTCTCTACATTGTGTCCTAGCACACGATGGTAGGCACAAATTTTTGTGTCTTCAAACCCCTTTGGTTTGGGTTTGATTGGGTCATAAGGTCTAAGAGGTGGTAATTTGATGTGAAGTTTCAAGGAGGTTGGTTAAAATTTTGGCATAGGATCCTAATAATGGATCACAATGGGAAGTGAATGTGGGTTTGGGTGCAGGTGCGGTTGATTATATAGGAAGGGTCTTTGCAAGAAGGGGAGTGGGTTGAGACATGGTTTTAGGTGTTGGCATGGTCTTAGGTATTGTTCATGTATGTTTGGGTAGGGGCATGTTAGATGAACTAGAAATAGAGTGTGTGGTTGGTTTGACTACCTTATTAGAGGGTAGAATATTTTTGCCTTTAGGTTGCACCTTCTTGGGTAAAGGTGATATGGGCGCACAAGATCTAGAGGGAAAAGCATATGGTGGAAGAGGGTGAGTTACCCATAGGGATAACCGAGGTGTTGTGGAGGTAGATGGTGTGGGTCATGCAGGAGGTGTGAGGGAAAGAGAATGAAGTGTCATGGGTTGTGAAGAAGTTATCAATGGTATGGGAGGTATGGGTCGTAAAAATGTTGTAGGTGTGGGCAGAAGTTGTGTTTGGTGCTTGGGTATATTAGAGGTCTATGAGGGAGGAATGGACTGCTACGTTTATAGTTTACCGGTGGGTAGAGGTTTCTTATTCAGGATCAAGGGTAAGGTCTAAGATGGATGAAATGGGTGAAGGTGATGAAGGTGTGATTGGCGAGGTTGGGGTATGAGATCTAGGGATTGATTCTTGTTTGGGGGAGCTGGATTAAGTTTGGTGTTAATTTTAGAGGATATAGCTAAATCTAATTTGATGGGTGGATGCGTAAAGGTGGCCTTTTGGATGACCCCTAAGGTAGTAATAGGTTTAGGCAAGGAAGATGATGTAAATGTATGTTTGGATGTAGAATCATGTTGAGTTATGGGTAGAGGTGTGAGTTAAGACATGAGTGGTATTGTGGGATAATTTTTGATAATTGTGGTTGTGTTTGGTTTGATCGGCCGATATATTTTTGGATGGATAGTGGAGGTATCAGCGAGTGACATCTGCATTTGTGTTGAGACAAGAAGTAGAAGACACCCCCAAAGTAAGGCTCTATCCACATAATCCAGGTGGTCAGCTAAGCATGAGAATGGAAATGTAGTGGGTGAGGTTGATGTGGATCCAATGGCGATTCCCATAAAATGTGTCTTAGAAATGGGGAATTTGCTAGCTTCAGCCTATGTGGGTAAGAGAGATGAAAGTAAGTCCACTAGGATCTTAGGTGGCTGATGGAGAATGGTCACCTAGAGGTAACAACATTTCTACTAGATCTTTGATAGGTGGAGGAGATGATAGGTGCTCCTCTGTGGGTGGAGGAGATAAACAAGTATCTTCCGTGGGTTGGAGAGGTACTGCTAGTGATGGCTCTCTAGGTGGAGAAGCCAAAGGTGAAATGGTCTTGATGTTAATAGAAGACTCCTTCATAGGTGAGGGAGGAGATGAAGGGTGTTCCTCTGTGGGTGGAGGAATAGGTGAAGTGGGTTCATGTGTAGGTGGAGGAATTTGGACCAATATTTCCTGTATGTAAGGAATATGAGGTAATTGGGAAGTGACTGTTGTATCACTGAAAATAGCATGGACCTCGCGAGTATGGCTATCATTAGTTGAGGTCTCTCCAGTTTGATCAGAAGAAGGGGCGTGATTAGGAAATGGTTTCTTGAAGATGTGTAGGTTTTGATTGGTAGGTGTGTTAGGATTATCCAAAACTAACTCATCGTTCTCGAGCATTTCTTGGAAAATGTTCTTAAAAGTGATGCAATCACCGTCACTATGACCTTTTACCCAATGATAGTTGCAAAATTCATGCTCTTTGTACCATGCGGGTGTGGGGTGAGCAGGATCAAAACCAATGTGTGGTTTTACGGGAGGAAGGGTGATGGCCCAATATTTAATGAGATTTTATAAGACGAGAAGAGTAAGGCTCCCCAATTGGGGTGTATTTCTGTTATTCTCATATGAATTGAAAGGTATGAACAGGGGAGAAAGATTAGATGAGGGGTTAATCTGATTTGATGGGCGAGTTGGGCCAGCCTTGAGTATGACTTGTGTTAACAATTCCCTTGGCTTTTGAATAATTATTTTTGGTTTCAAAGAATAAGAGGTATCATTTGACTTAAATGTGGAGTTCTTATTGTGTGGTTGAATTTTCTTTTCTTCGATAGCTGAGTCTCTAGCTTTCATGCCATGGTGAATGCCTCATCAAAGGTTTGGAAATTCAGCCTGCGGGGTCAAGTGGCGAGATATGTCTAGCACAATCCCATGTGAAGAGCTATATGAGTTTCGTTTGTGGTAGTTGGAATGTGAGTTTATTGATCATGTTACGCAAGGAGCGACAAAATCTATGATAGATTCACCGTCATCTTGGCGCATAGAGTAGAGTCGATCATGGTAACCTTCTTAACAACGTTGATGGAGAAGTGATCCAAGAAGGCTTGGGCTACCTGATTAAATGAGAAGATAGAATGTCTGGGTAACCCACTATACCAATCTAATGTGGGCCCGGTTAGAGACATGGGAAAGGTCTTCAAAATCAAATTTCATCATGGGTGATCGAGATAATAACCGTGTTTGAAAGACCGCAAGTGTTGTTACGGGTCCTATTTGCTATTGAAGTGGTTAAATTTAAGCATTTCCCAATGTATGGGATATGGACAAATAGGAATAGATGGGTGTTTGGGATCATTTTAAATTTCTTCATAGGTGAGAGAGTTGTGCGAGCCGGAAATTGATGCCTCCATATCTGCATCTTGTCCATCATTAACTTGATTAGGTCATTGGTAGGTGGTGATGGGTGGGTACCTCCTAGAGCATAAGAGGGTTGGTGTTGGAAATATGATGGAGGTGGCATTCCAATATATGGCGATGCCACATAGGTAGGTTGGGAATGAGGGAGTGAGATAGGGGGTATGTACCCGAGAATGAATGTTAGATGAAACGGAGAGGCTGCTAGTTCTTAGTATGTATATGGAGGTGGAAGGGTCGTGGTGATCTTAGTAGCAATGGGAGCTAAGGATTGTGGAATAGAAAGGATAATGTTTTGAAAAGGGGTAGGGGTTGCCAACACCGGGGGTTCTTTGTGTTGATATGGGTATATGTGAGACAATAGGCTTGGATGAGGTTATGTTTTGGGTGGTTGGTGAAGGTATAGTGGATGTTGCGGGTGTAATAGATGTGGAAGACGTGGCAGTCATGTCAGGTATAGGGCCTAAATTTGTGAAATAAGCTGGAGGCAAGGCGAGATCTGGCTTGAGCCATAAGGGGTTGATGTAGAAGTAGGAATGAGAGTTGAGGGGATAGATACATGCATGTCGTATATCAACTGACCCAAGGCATCTTGAGTGGATGAGTGGGAAAGATAAAACTATAAGGCGGCGGGGTTCTAATAAAGGAGTCATGCGAACTCCTCATCTCTGTGGTGATAGTGATAGGTGTTAGGATATATTATTAATTATGCATAGTTAGATTATTTTATTATTTTATTAATTAAATAATTAATGGTTAAATGGTTATATGGTTAATCAACCATATTTGTCAGTATTCACATTGTTATATTGTTATAAACAATATATTTGTTTTTTATTTAATTGTTGCTTCCCGGATGATTTGGAAGCTTGTTTAGTCTGGTTTTTGGTTGCACCTGTGCAACTCATTCTTCTGGATGTATATGGCTGTGCAATATCTATAAATATTGCAGCCTATTCAATGTACTGTTTACTGATTGAGATTAATAAAATATCACAGGCTTCCGTCCCTGTTTCTCAATCTACATTTGGTACCAGAGCGAAATTCTGGCCCTGTGAAGGTGTGGAAGAGAGAGCAGCAGAGAGAGAGGAGATTGGAGACGTGTTTGCAGCATTTTGAGAGCCTGTGCAACCTCATGCAAACTCCGGCCCCATCCTGCCTCCCCACATCAGCCTGTTCCTTCCAGGTACTTGGAAGGCAAATTTTTTTACCTTTGGTGCACTCAAGACTCAAACAAAAATTACTACTGAGTATTGAATTTAAAAAAATAATAAATAAATTCCAATCAGGTTTTGTTTTACTGTATTTGGAGATTGTTTTCTTGTTTGGAAGATTGCTTTGCTCTGTATATGTACCTGCAGTGATCAAACAGAGCAAAGAAAATAAAAAAAAAGAAAGGAGGCGTTTTTCTTGCTCCAGCAACCTGTACAAAAAAAAAAAAAACGTTTTTTGAGAGCATATGCGCCCTTTGCTGTCCCATGCGCGGCCAGCATAAGAAAAAACATTTTTTGGAGCTAAACCGCACCCTTTGCTGCCCCCAGCGCCTGCACAAAGGAGAAAAAAACGTTTTTGTGAGCACATTCAGTCAAAAAACGCGCCTAGGCAATACCAGGCGTGAAAAAAAAGGAAAAAACGCAGTCTAAAGCAATTACAGCAAAAAAGAGATGCGCCCCAAGTAAAAAAACGGCCCAGCAATCAAAAAACGCAGCCAAAGCAAAAAAGGCGCCATTTTTAGTCTCCCACGGCCTGTACAAAGGCAAACAACGCAAAAAACGCGCCCAGCATTAAAAAAACGCGGCCTGTATAGTCAAAAACGCGGCCTGTACAGTGAAAAACGTGGCCAGGCAGTGAAAAACGTGGCCAAGGGAATAAAAAACAGCGGCCAAGGAAGAAACGCAGCCAAGGAAGGAAGATCTGCGTCCAAACAAAAAAAACGCGGCCTGTACATGAATCAGTGCGTGAAAAGAAGAAAAATGCGGCCATAGAAGAATACAAAGGCATGGAGGTTAAAAGAAACACTTCAGATCCGTATTTGGAGCAATAAAATAACCCTAAACCGCCTCTCACCAGCTGCTGCCACGTGGATCCCTCATCTAGGGCGCATTTTCTAAGGTAAGCCATTTTTTCACATACTTTAAATACAAGTTTGCTCATCTCTACATCAAGCGCCCTTAAGTGGCCAAGTTGGATAGAGGGAAAGCCTTAGAAGTGGGAGGTGCATGGTTCAAATCCCACCCCCAACTTCACATTTTGCATTTGGCGGAATTTTTAGCGGAACTGCTAAATTTAGCAGATTTTTTGAATTTAGTTATAACTAACTAAATTTAGCGGAGAATCCCTAATTTAGGGTAAAAAAAAATTTCTCCCATTTGGTCTGTTTTCTCATTCCAGACATTTTTTGCAAAAGGAGACCCACCTAAAAATTGCATTTTCAGCTATTTTTTTGCAATTTTTAGCATTTAGGGCTCAGGAGGCCACCAGGACCCCGAAACTGAAATTTTTTGCCTGTCATTCAAATTGCACAATTTTTTGAATGTAAATTGTATACTGCTGCATATTGTACTAATTTGCAGGTTGCCATAAGTCAAGCTGCAAAACTTTATGCTTCTTTCGTAAAGCTGGTGAAATTGTAATCAAAAATAGTAAATTTGGTTCTGTAACACTCACGAGATCCTAGATCTCATTCGCAGCGTTCGGTATATACGGTGCCTCTGGGAAGCGCTTACGGGTAAAGCCGTCGCGACTACTACTGCACTTAACACCTAATATAGCTGCAACAACGTCATCTGGGCATCGTCCCTATAAATCGACGAGGGGAGTAATAAGGTCACGCAGTGCACACACTATGAACCATCCCATCCGTCTGTGAACGATTGCAGACATAAATCCGGACTGAGAAATTATCCGAGTATATAGCGAAGTTACGCGCGCGTATGAGGATATTTCTTTGAGCCGGTGTCAATAATCACACAGACCCCATCAGTATTGTCTTGGTACCACGTATTGAATTCTTTCACGTACGTTAACGCCTCTTTCATGTACCGTCGGGGTATATAGAAAAGGCGAGCTTCTTCCACGTCTGCGAGCGGGTATATCGGAAGAAGCGCGTATATAGAAAGGTTCGGTATATCGGAGTTTGACGGTATATAGATTGGGAGACCTTATACAGGTGATAAGAGCCAAACCACCATCGGTGATCTCTGCAAAATGGGCACCAATGCCCCCAAATTTTTCTTAGGATTCACAATTGCTCGAGGAAGCAACTATCTTTGCTTGGAAGACAAAAATCAAGACACGACTTGAGTTTGAAGAAATCGGCTGTTGGCGGTACTCTAACCGGATCACCAACGGATGCAACACAACAACGACAATTTGATAGAAGCAGATCGAAAGCAAAGCTCATCATCTTGTTTGGAGTATCGACGATGTGCAAGTCCACATTCGAGATGCTACATCAGCAAAAGAAGCTTGGGATAAAGCGAGCACAATATATGAGGCCAAGAACAAGAATGTCATACTCAATTTGCGAGTCGATTACATACGTTGAAATTCAACGAGAATGAGAAAATTGAAGCCTTCTAAGAAGAGTTGCGAGTTGAGGGCTTCACTTCTAGCCCTAGGAGAAGAGGTCAAAGATGAGTCTCTCGTTCCCATTGTTACGAGAGCTCTCCCTTCTTCTTACGAATTTTTGTCACAACTCTAAACATCGAGATACGACAATTAGTTTTGACAAGTTAGTAAACCTCTGCTGCAACAAGAGGAAGCAATACAACAAGGATGATGAAGAGGGAGCGAGCCTTTGTCTTCACATCAAAAATGGAAAGGAAAAGGTAAAGGAAAACCTAAATCCTATCAGAAGTCCCCACATCAGAATCAGTATCATGGGGACAATCAACAGAAGAAGCGATGTCCCATTTGCAAAAGAGGACATGACTTGCAAGAATGTTGGTTTAATACATATAAGAAAGGTTCATCAAGCAATTCTGGACCTCAACAACAACAAACTTACGAGGACATTCAAACAATTATCACGGGGAGAAAAGGGGAGGCTGGAAAGAAGACCCCACCAGCAAGGTAATATTGCTGAGCAACAAGATCAGTCAGACAATGAAGACTTCTTGTTCACTGCTCGATCAAGTGAACCATCCACGTCATCTAGTGAAGTCTGGTATGTTGATTCGGGAGCCACTCGACACATGACCGGCCACAGAGACTGGTTTATTTCAATGAGGGACACGCCATCGAAAAATCATGTTTCGTTGGGAGATGATTCTTCATATACAGTACAGGGGATTGGAAACATTTCTCTACCCCTTGGTTCACGCAAATGCAAACTATCAGATGTTCTATATGTCCCTGGGTTGACAAAGAACCTTCTTTCGGTCAGTCAACTCCTAGATCACAACCTGAAAATTGACTTTGATAGTCAATCCGGCAAGAAAATGTGTTTGATTCGAGATAAATCCAGAGGCTCGAAAATAATTGCAAAAGCCTCAAATGTGGGAAGAATGTTTCAACTTGATTTCATTCACAAAAATGATCAAGCACTCGTGGCTAAAAACTCCACCTCAGCTCAGTTGTGGCATAGGAGATTTGGTCATGTAAGTTTCAAATATCTCGACACACTTCGCCGGTGCAATATGGTACATGGGCTACCATCTCTTCAGAAGGATACAGACAAGTGTCCTCACTGCTTAGCAGGGAAACAACACAGAGTTTCATTCCAAACAAGTACTTTTCGAGCTCATGGAAAACTTGACCTGGTTCATACCGATCTGTGCGGTCCAATGCAGCCAAGTCATTCAGGGTTCCAGTACTTCATGCTCTGTGTTGACGACTATTCACGCAAAATGTGGATTTTTTGTCTTCGTAAGAAAAGTGAGGCCTTTGAAACGTTCAAAAAGTTCAAAGTGGCAGTTGAGAAAGAAAGCGGTCCTCACATCGAGAACTCTCGCTCGAGATCGAGGGGGAATTCACGGTGATGAGTTGAGAGACTATCTACAAACTCACGGGATTCATCGACAAATGCCTCCTCCACACACACGCAGCAGCAAAATGGTGTTGTTGAGAGAAGAAATCGTCTTATCATGGAAATGGTGCGATGCATGATCGATGATTCCGAACTTGCAAAGACATTTTGGCGGCGCAAAAAGCAGTGAGTGTATTTGCTAAACAGAGCGCCATTCGCTCTTGATGGAATTACACCACAAGAAGCATGGTCAAAGAGGAAACCATCCATTGCACACCTCAGAGTATTCGGGTGCAAAGCCAACATGCACATACCCAAACAGAACAGAAAGAAATTGGACATGAAGTCACAAAATCTCATCTTCATTGGATACAGTGAAGAGACTCTTGGGTACAGACTGATGGATCCTAAGACCAGAAAAGTCTACACAAGCAGAGATGTTGAGTTTTTCGAGAAGAAGGAAGCAGAGACTCCTCCTCCGGACTCGCAAGATGTAGATTTTTCACCAGTTGTAAAAACTGAAGCAAATGTTCCCTCAGAAGATGAAAGTGATGATGGGGATGATGGTGTTGATCAGATAGGACCACAACCCATGGGAACAGCTCAACGTATGCCTAAATGGTGTACAAGCACATTACGAGATGCAAGACTGGATGCTCCACCGGATACATCCACCCCTGGACCACGGACTCGCAGTAAAGCAAGAGAAGAAGTTAACTTTGCTTTGATGAGTAGAGTTATTGAAACAGACGAGCCATCTACAGTCCAGGAAGCCCTACAGTCAAAAGCTTGGAAAGATGCCATGGATTCTGAATATCAATCAGTGATGAAGAATAACACTTGGCAGCTTGTCGATCTTCCACCAGGGAAGAAACCCATTGGTTGCAGATGGATATTCAAAACTAAGTACAAAGCAGATGGGACAGTAGACAAGTGTAAAGCAAGACTTGTATGAAAGTGCATAGAAAAGAAGGCATTGACTATGAGGAGACATTTGCTCCCACAGCTAAGATCAAAGCGATCGAGGATGATCTTTGCTCTATTTGCTCGATTTGGATGGAAAGTTCACCAGATGGACGTAAAAAGTGCCTTCCTGAATGGAGATTTGCAAGAAGAAGTCTACATGACTCAACCTGAGGGATATGTAGTACCTGGTCAAGAAGAAAAGGTATGCAGACTCAGGAAATCTCTGTATGGCCTCAAACAGGCACCCCGGGCATGGTACATCAAGATTGATGAGCATCTCGTACAACATGGATTTGTCAGAAATCCATACGATCCCAATCTCTACCTCAAAAAGCAAGGGGGGGAGATGGTGATTATTGTAGTTTATGTCGATGATCTAGTCATCACTGGCAGTTCAGTGAAGATGATTGATGAAACAAAGAAAGATCTTAAGCGATCATTCGACATGACAGATCTCGGGCTTATGCATTATTGTCTTGGACTGGAAGTATGGCAGAAAGAGAATCACATATTTGTTTCTCAGATGAAATATACCAAGACAACGCTCGAGAAGTTTAGGATGATGGATTGCACACCAATTGCTACACCTATGGAGAACAGATTACAGTTATCTCGTTCAGATCCATCTCCTGAGGTAAGTGCCACTCTCTATCGGCGGTGATTAGGAGTCTCATTTACGACCTACACTACACTAGACCAGATATCAGCTTTGCAGTGAGCTATCTATCCAGGTTCATGCAGGAACCCAAAGTTTGTCATTGGAAAGCAGCAAAGCGCATCTTGAGATATCTCAAAGGATCAGTGGATCTTGGTCTAGAATACAAGAAGAACGAAAACTTCTTCTTGTGGATATTGATTCGAGATCATGCGAGTAACATTGATGATAGAAAATCCACTTCCGGATTTGTATTCTTTATGGGATCTGGACCAATATCATGGGGAAGTAAGAAACAACACTTTGTTTCTCGCTCTTCCACAGAAGCCGAGTATCGTTCTGCAGGAGAAGTTTCTGTGAAGCGATTTGGCTACGTCGCATACTGGAAGGACTTGGAATACCACAGGACAAACCGACCACCATGTATGTTGACAATGAAGGTGTTCTCAAACTTGTTCGCAATCTAGTTTTTCACGAGAGAACAAAGCACATTGAAGTTCAGGTTCATTTCATACGCGAACATGTGTTGAAGCACAACATCCAGCTTCAATTTTGTCAACAGCTGAACAACGAGCAGATATTTTCACAAAGTCACTTGCACGTGACAAGTTCGAGTTGTTCAGGGCATTTCTCTCCTCATCTCTTCAGACAATGCACAATTAAGGGGGGGAATGTTAGGATATATTATTAATTATGCATAGTTAGATTATTTAATTAATTTTATTAATTAAATAATTAATGGTTAAATGGTTATATGGTTAATCAACCATATTTGTCAGTATTCACATTGTTATATTGTTATAAACAATATATTTGTTTTTTATTTAATTGTTGCTTCCCGGATGATTTGGAAGCTTGTTTAGTCTGGTTTTTGGTTGCACCTGTGCAACTCATTCTTCTGGATGTATATGGCTGTGCAATATCTATAAATATTGCAGCCTATTGATATCTTGTTATTGATTGAGATTAATAAAATATCACAGGCTTCCATCCCTGTTTCTCAATCTATAATAGGTTGGGTAGGATCTTTGGGTGATAAAATAGAAGGTGGTGAAGGACTAGGTGGGATTGTTTGAAAAATGGCGTGGAATATGAGGGTGTTTTCTTGGCTCATGCGTTAGCACCATGTGAACAATCTTGTGACATGGTAGGACTACTTTCTATAAATGATTTGAGAAATATAGCAAAGATAGGAAAAATAGGTGGTGGTAGGTGGATTAGGTACAAAATGTCCACTAGAAATTTGAACAAGCTAACTGATGCCAGTTAGGGTAAACTGACGTTGGTCATAGGTAAGTGGTTGGTCACTAAGAAAAATGGAGATTTTTTCAAAACAAGGCAAAAGGCTAATAATCTGCCAAGTAGATAAGATGTTGATGGAATTTATCAGGATAGAGAAGATGATGAGATTCAGAGACCATCGAATAGCAAAGAAGGTGAAGTAGGTGTCCTTTTGGTAGGTTAACCAAAAGAAAAAGTAAGCCCGATCTTTTGATTGGGTAAGGCAATGATGAATGTCGAGAGGGTACCAGATGATGGTCACTAGACTAACAGATTCTTGTGAAATTTAAACAGAGATGAAGAAAAGGTGGTTTTGAGATAAAATCAAATGTGGAATCAAACCCAAAATTCTAAGAATGATGAAAATAGGGTCCAGGCACACTCAGATGAAGCTAGAATACACCAACTATGATGAGGAGTGTGTAAGGAGAAATAAAAAGATGAATAACGTGTCCTCTCACCTCAAAATGCAAGCCAAGTAGAAACACTAAGAAAAATACGATCCTAAGAGTGATTTTTCTATTATGTTTGTTCAGCTTATGCTATTAAGGACTAACTCATGAACTTTTAGAATAGATTTTTGGTGAGGAAGGCTTCCTATGAAGAAAGATATCTAAAGGGAGAGGTTTTGGTATGTTATGGTGGAGCCAGGCCATCCTCTTAGATAATGACACATCACAAAAGTAAGCGAGTGGGTGCCACTATGTCGTGATCGTGTGATCACCTACAGCTTCTTTCGGGAGAGATGTTGTTTAAGAATGTATGTATTTTTCAATTTTATGATGTTTGGGTAAGACTCGAGAGAGAGAAGAAGAGAAAGGAAGTTGTTTTCTCGATTCATTTTTCAACCATCAGGATTGGGCATGACTTCGAGCATATAGGTTGTGCTCATTTAATGTGAGCTAATGCGAAAAAAATAGAATGAAATGCATTGATTTTAAGCCCAAATCGAAATATTGAATTTAATGACACAAAGAAATGAACATCAAAAGGGATGCTCTTTCACTAATGCCATCTAATGAAAGGAAAGAAATGTTTGTTTTAAAGCACCAAAACATGATTTCTTTTAGACAATATAAGAATAGAATATTCTAGGGAATAATTTTAATGTGAGAACATTTCAAAAAGGAAACAAACATAAAACTTTTCACCTACAAATGAATAAATGCAAGGAACCCTGAATGGGTCCTATAGAGCATGCGTTATGCGAGATACTAGTTCTACTTGCATGTAGATCTAGTTTTGTCTCTTGATCTCAAAAATGTTCCAACCTTGAAATAAGGTTGTTTTGGGGAATAAATGGTAACCGACGATGGTTAGGTTGGCCGGCGTATTTAGGCAACTAGAATCGGTTAGGGCGGGATTTCCTAGGTTTACTAATCGGGTAGATCTCTTTGATTTCTTGGATCTTGTTCATTTCTCTCCATGGATTAGAATGGAAGATTCATTTCTAATGAGTGGGAATGTGGTTAGAGGGAATCTAGGCTTTGATTTTTAGGGTTTAGGTAGCTCTTAGTTAGTTATGGCAACATACGAAGAATAGGTCTAGGGTGAGGTGGCTAGGTGAGGTAGTGGTGTGGGCATTATCTTAATTATGATAATTGAATAATAAATATTGTGAGGATATGGATTAATTTAATTAAATTAATTAAATTAACATTAGAGTGGGGTGAAATGAGCCATGGTTAGGTGAGTGTGTTTGAGTTGGTTATTTTGACAAAGGACAAGGGAGGAGTGTGACCCAATTTTGGTGTCTATAGGTATGAAGATGAGACTTTATCCATTTTACCTATGGATGTTAGTGCTTAACATTTTTTACATCAAAATTGAAGTGTTATACTTGATAGGAATCTCTTATAATTGGAACTGTATAGGTGTTTGATAACAATGTATGGAAGACTAGTTTTTGTGACTTTCAAGACCAGCCAAACCCATTGCGTGAGATACAAGTTTTTGGAATTTTTTATGCCATGAATTGGAGAAGTATGATAATTTTATGAGATATTATACTTCATGATATTTCCATTGATAGGTTACTTTCCTCATGATGAAGATATTTGAGGTATGTATCCTATGTGTACGATCTTAAACAAGCTAGGCAAGTCTTGCAAAGTGGTGTTTCTTTATGAGTTAATCCTTGAGTTGGCTCTTGATGGTAAATTTTAATGAAATTATACATCCTAATATTCATTTTGATATATTACTTTGGTCATGAAGATGAGTGGAAGTGGTCTAGTTAGATGATTTTTCGGGACTGTTTTTGTAGAAATTGATTTAAGCATACCCTATGAGTCTAAATGGGTGTCTTGGCTAATGTGGCAATTTTATAAGTATAAAATAGAATTATTTGACTTATTGGGACCATGTAACATGTGGATAAAAATATTGAATACTTGTGGAAAATTTTGAGAGCTAGAAGAAGAAAAGAGGAGCTCATTTTGAGAAGGTAGAAAGTGAAGAGTCAAGTGGAAATTAAAGTGCAAGATTCATTGTTAGGTTGTGGAGCCTTTTTCATGTGTGAAAGTGTTGAAGACTATACACTAAAGTATTTTTGTGTACACTTTCACGGTTGTCTTATCGGGGTTTGGGGGTGGCAGCCTTTGATAGCGAGGATGGGCACACCCCCAGAAAAAAATTGGGCCTTAAAACATGCCTAATATCTGGGAAACATGATTTTCTCATATGGTTTTTTCTTTTGGGATTTTTACCCATAGGTTTATAGGATGGTTTTTTCCCATGGTTTTAATACCTACATTTTTGTAAAACTACTTAGCATGATTCTCTACTTATATGGTTTTATGCATATGGTAGTATGATGTAACATTGTAGATGTGTTTTGAATTCAAGTGTGAATTCTGTAGAGTTTGTTGAGCATAGCTCCAAATAGATATGGGTATTGTATTGAGAGAGTGGTGGCTTGTAATAAAATATGAGCAAGGGATTCTTGGTGGACATAGCCCAAATTGGGTGAACCATGTTAAATATTGTCTCTTTGTGTTGTGTTATTTTATTCTACACTTTTATTTGAGATATGTAATATTTTTTTACGCATATAAGTTTCTCTTATTGTGATGTTGTGATTACGTGAGGGATTATTCCACATATTTTATCCCTTATTTCCTAATAATTGGTATCAAAGCCTAGTTTGGTTTGTTAAAGTGTTGAATCGTAAGGAAAGTTTTATCTTGAGTGGGAGCTATGGTAGATGATGGAAGATCAAGGGTTAATAAATTCAATAGGAATAATTTCAATCTTTGGAAGATGCAAATGGAAGATTACCTTTATTAGAAGGATCTTTATATTATGTTGTCTAAGAAGGTGAACAAACCCTTGAGCATGTTAGATGTATAATGGGATTTGCTACATAGGAAGGCACTTGGGATAATACGGTTGTGTCTTACATCTTCGGTATTATTTAATGTTTCAAAAGAAAATACTACAAAAGAACTTATGGATGCATTAGGAAAGTTGTATGAAAAACCCTCTGCCTTTAATAATATTTTTAATGAAAAATTTGTTTAATATGAATATGTCTGAGAATGGTTGAGTAGAAAATCATTTAAATGATTTTAATACGGTTGTAAATATGCTAGCTTTGCTTCAATATAGTTTGATGAAGAAGTTAGGGCTTTATTAGTTCTGTTCTCTTTACTTGAGAGTTGGAATAGCACAGTAATGGCGGTAAGTAACTTGGTTCATGCTAATTCAAAGTTGAAGTTTGAGGATGTTGTAGAGGTGATTCTAAGCGAGGAAATGTGAAGAAAAATCTCCAGGGAATATTCTACTTAGGGAATGCTTTGATAGTGGAAACTAGAGGGAGACAAAAGAATAGAGGAATCCATGGAAAATCAAAGGATTGGGAAAGGTCAAAATCTAAAAGCAAGATAGTATGTTGGCACTGTGGAAAGTATGGGCATGTAAAGAAGGATTGTTGGGAGCTTCGGGATAAGAAGAAACAACATGAAGAAAACAAGGAGGAAAATGTGGCAACGGGTAATGTATGTCAGGATGCTTTGATTCTTTCTTTGCACAATATTATTGAATCTTGGGTTTTAGATTCGGGGATTCTTTCCATGCTACTCCATCTAGACATTATTTTGTTGATTATGTTGAGGAGATTTTGGGCATGTTTTTCTTAGTGATGATGAGCCTTATAGCGTAGTTAGAAAATGTTATTTTTAGGTTATGATGCAGAATGAGAGTACTTGGCTATTGAAGGATGTCAAACATGTGCCTACATTAAGACAAAATTTGATATCGGTAGGGCAGTTGGGAAGTGATGGTTGTATTGTGATATTTACAGCAGACTCTTAGAAGGTTACCAAGGGTGCTCTTGTGGTGGAAAGAGGTAAGAAGGTTGGAACCTTGTATTTAACCACTTATAGCACTAATTTTTGTAATCTTGTGGCTTCAGAAGTAGATACAACATTGTGGCACTATAGGCTCGGTCATATGAGCCATAAGGGCATGGAGATCATAAAGAAGTATTTTCCTAGATATACAGAAATAGGTTTGGAGTTATGTGAGGACTACATATATGGGAAATAGAAGCGAGTAAGGTTTCTCAAGGTTGGACCTACAAAGAAAGAGAGTAAGTTAGAGTTGGTGCATTCTGATGTGTGGGGGTCGGCTCAGGTATCATCTCTTGGGGGTTCAAGTTATTATGTTACTTTTATTGATGATGCAACAAGGAAATATTGAGTTTATTGTATTAGAAACAAATCTGATGTATTTGAAACTTTTGTTAAATGGAAAGCCTTGGTAGAGAATGAAATAGGTCTTAAGTTAAAATGTCTTAGGTCAAATAATGGATGGGATTATTGCAGTAATGAATTTGATGATTATTGTTCTAAGAATGGAATCCAGGCAAAAAGAAGATTCTAGAAACTCCATGGTAGAATGGGGTGTCGAGAAAGGATGAAACAGAACAATAATGGAATGTGCTTAGGAACATGAAGTTACATGAAGGATGCCTCTTTATTTTTGGGAAGAAGTGGTGAGCACAGATGTGTACTTGATAAACAAAGGACCCTCAAGTGCCTTGTATGGATGTATACGAGGAGACTTGGTATGGTAAGAAAGTTGATTATTCATTTCTTAGAGTCATTAGATGTGAGGTGTTTTTCCATATAGACAAGGATGATAGGACTAAGCTAGAGGATAAATTAGAAAAATGTACTTTCATTGGTTATGGTGGTGATGAATTTGGATATAAATGTTGGATTATTAAGGACAAGAAAATCATTCGATCTAGGGATGTGGTATTTAATGAAAAATTCATGTATAAGCAGCAGTTGCAGGAAAAAATGGAAGAATCCAAGAAATAATATGCAGTAGTAGAGGATATTTTGGATGGGAAAGTGACACATGAATCAATTTAGGAACCTCCTCAACAGGAACCCCAAAATCCTATATTTAGGAGGTCTTCTAGGGTAAGAAGAGAACCTAATTTTTTTTTCCTTCTCTTTATTATTTATTACTCACTGATAGTGGAGAGCCAAAGAGCTTTAATGAAGCAATGTAGGTAGATGTCAGGAAGAAGTGGGAGCAAGCCATGGATGAGGATCATCAAGCTCTCATAGAGAACCAAACATGGGATTTGGTGAAGCTACCTATTGGTCCAAAAATCTGTTGTGAGAGTAGATCTATGGATAGACAAGCCAACAGTGTGCGGGCATAGCCCCTCTTTGAGACAACAAAGCGAAACTAGTTTAGGATCTCATCCTAGTAGAGGTATTTTCAATTATAAGAAGAAGGGGAAGAAAGCGAAATGGGGAGATAGGAAAGATCTGAAGGGAGAAAAGAAATGAATTCCAAAGTAGAAAGGTCAGAGGGTCTATGTTTTGGGTTGGTAGTAAACAGAGCCGAACTTACTCACATAGATGAAACAAAAAGCACCGATGAATAAATGACAATAAAGTAGAAGTAGATTCAACAGAACAAACATATAGATCTAACATAAGAAAGCTCTGATGTATAACACAGGTATTCAGCACAAAGTCTAAATATTGTATTAATATTTCCTTTTGTTACAAAAAGCTCAAAGTCTTTTCTTCTTCTATTTTTCATCTAAAAGTATCCACACCAAATAAAAGTACTCAAGTATTTATAGAAGAAGAGAAGGAAAGAAGGCAAAAGCAAACCAACCACTAATTACAAAATATCTACAAAATATCTAAAAGTCATTTGTTGACTTTGGTGACTTAGTGGATGACATCATCCCATGGTGCAACATGGATGATGTCATCATTTTGCCAACATACTCTTAGACATTCACAAAAAGAAGATCGAGAGGAAGGAGACTATTCGTCGTCGTCTCGCGGCTGAAAGGGAGTGTCTTGCTTCTGTTATTACTCGGGAGAAGTGATGTTAAACTGGGCCCGATATTCCATGAACTTGCTGATCATGGGCTGAAGTTGATCTTGAGCAGGATCCTTGTGGCGATCACTGATAACTTTGCAAGTTTCACGTTCATCCATGAGCCTTTCTAGGAGCTTGGAATATTCATTTCCTACCTCTATCAGGTACCCTATAAAGTCACGACAGGCCAGAAGGTTGTTGATGCATTTGGTCTGAAAGTGGTTTCTGGCCCTAACCCTTGCGATACGATCTCCTTAAAGATCGAATAGTTTAGTCTACCTTCCTCAGGGTGAAAGAAGGAGAGAGCAGGCCTAGGGACATTCTCAGGATGATTTCTCCATCTGGTGCATAGCCTCCAAGGCTTCCTCTTTGACTTTATCTATCTTTTTGAGGACAAACTCCAACTGATCGACCTGGTAGTCCAAAGTAGAAAGGATTTTGTTGGGTGCTCTGGGGTGATTGAAGATGTCGAACTTGACCAGATCTTTAACTGAATAGTCAAGCATTTTTGGAAGGTCTCATGTTGTAACCTAGCATGGTCCAACTCTTCAGAGATGGGTCCCACAATCGCCTGGAGTGCCTTGTTCACCTGATTGATGTTCTGATACAACTCGGTGAACTTTATGATTACTCCCTCACTTTCCTTGAGGATTTGGTCTCTCAGGAAGATACTGCCATACCTTGCTCACCGATTTTGGTGTATTCATTTATCTTATCCTGGCTCAGGGGCTCAGGAGTTTCGGTGGTAGTTGTAGGAGGTGCACTGCCCATTTTCTACAAGGCGTGGAGAAGATGTTTATTTTGCTCCTTTAATAGCCTCTTTTCTTCCTTTGCTTCTGGAGCTTCTTGCAAAGGGCATCGATTGTAGATAGGGCCTCTCCTTGAAGGCTTTCTGAAGATGTTCCCATTGTGACTTGGGTCACTATATAATCTATCGGAGACAGATCCTTTTTATCCTTTAAAGGATTGGGATATGTAATCTCCATTACTCTCTCTCCCGATGCACTCTGAGAGAAGTGGGTTATAGGTTTTGCTTCTTAGCCCCCTTTGTTGGGATGATGGAGAAGTCCATCGGTGTGATAGGAACTTTCCTCTTTTACTAGCTCAGATGCTGGGAGATCCACATTGGACTTATGGGAGTGGGACCAGAAGTGGAAGAGGGGGCAGCTGCAGTAGTGGAGGGAAAGTGCGTAGAGACACTTGGTGGCGGCATCGAGAGGGAGGCGAGAAAGTGCTCACAGGGGGAAGGGACATTGCAGGGGAGGAAGACGTGGGAAAGGAAGGGAGCTAAGAGATGAGAGAAGAAATGGTGGGGGACAGCTCCACGAGAGAAGAGAAGATGGATGACGAGGAGGGGGAACAGTAGAAGATGGGGAGAGGATACGACCAAAGGAATGGTCACTTGGGTCACGTGAGGAGGAGAAGGAGGAGAGGGAGAAGGAATAGAAGGGACCTCAGTGGTTATAGTAGTGGAAACACCCTGAGTGGATGTGCCCGTGAAACACCTTTGTTTCTTTCTCTGGGGAAGCCAGAGTTATAACTTGTTCTTGTACAGTGGAAGGAGGACTTTCAGGAGCTCCTTCTTGAGCAGTGCTCGATTCACCTTCCTTATCCTTGCCTTTGACCTTTGGTAGGTGCTTTGGCCTGACAGGTGCATTGCCCAATGGTGACGTAGTGAAATCTACCCCGAGGTAGATGAGGCCATTCATCCTGCACCAGTGTTCTGTCCTTTGCAATGTCTCCTTGACCCTTTCTTCAATGGTCTGGGGTGCTTTTGTTCTATCGATTGCAGCAAACATCATTGTCCCCATCCGTATCCAAATATACCTGATCAACTTCTTGATCAGCAATTTGATAACCTTTTGGGACGATGGCCATGCCATACTGAATAATCTCTGCCAGGGCCAGGCGAGAGTGATCCTTCCTTCTAAGTTTGACCTCATGATACAGGTCGATATAGATGTCCTCGATCTGTGGAAGGTGGATAGGATCGAGTTTTTCCTTGGGAAGGCAATTCCTTGGATCAAAAGTGGGCCTCACCAGGAAGTTGTGCTTCAGATTGAGTAGTTCTAGCTCGGCAACCATTTCCGGGCTTTGTGGTGAGAGATGCATGTGTATCTACCCACTGTAAGGGGGAAAGGAGTTCCACCCTTCTTTCTCTTCAGGCACTTCTCATGGTATGTTACGAGCTATCTGGATAGCTCCAACAGGATCAGCTTGGGACCAGCATACCTCAGTAATTTAGTGGGCTCACCTAAGAAGTTAGCTGCCCTGAGATAGGTGAAGGTGGGAAATTGTGTAAACAAGGCCCCCCACTTCTCTGTTGCTGCGACAATGCTCTTGGTCATTCGACCATGAGTCATGTTGGGCCTCAAAAGGTAGACGATGCCATAAAAGAAAGCATCGTTGATTTTAGTGAACTGTGGGATGTTGTTCTCCAGTTTCAGCTCTGGGTAGTACTCATATATTCTCACCTGGGGCCAAACCCCACATCGGTTCAGTGCCGGATAATCCCTTTCCGAGGCTGCAGCATAAACTATGTAGGAGTTCATGTAGAACCTCCCCATTGTGGTGAGTTGTTGGAGCTGCTCGGATATGGTACTGCTTATTATCTCGCCCACTCGAAGCGTTGATCAGGTACGTTCTTGTTCATGGTCTCCAGGTACCTGAGCATCCACTTATGAAAGTAATGGGTGTCAGAAAGCCCAAATACTCTACTTAGGAATGTGATGGTATCACTTAGTTCCTCGGAGAAATCGCTATGGTGAATAACCTGTGGCCATCTGGTTACCACCTTCTTGTTCTTTAAATACACTTCATTCATCAGCTGCATGCACTGGTCTTCATTATCCTCCCATGCCTTAACGCAGTCCTCTTGGCTTACGGCCATGAAATGCCGATGATGAGGGATGCCAAGCATGATTTCAAAGTGTCAGGTAGTCAGGTTGATTATGACCTCACCCTTTTCATTCTCGACACATCTTGTGTCTTTGTTGTAACAACGGGCCACCACCATCATGAATTCATTGTTTTTACTAACGACGGGGATCCCCCAACAAAATGCAGCCCACTGCCTACTAGTTTGTCCATCCAAGGACTTCCTGTGACTCTTCTAGTTCTGGCCCAGAAATCTTCCATGTCGATGTGACCGAGCTCAGAGTCCCTTATATCTAGGTCACATTCTACCTGGGACTCGGGCATTCTGACCCTCTGATACTTGTACTTCATCTCTTCCTCTGTAAGCTTAGCTTTGCCCTTTGATTTGGTCGGTCTCTTGCTTGATGTAGACATATGTGGATCTGAGTTTAGTTGTTGATCTACAAGAAGAAGAAGCGAAACCCAATGCAGAAGAGCCATGTTAGCTGTTAGATCTTCCATTAGAGTATTACAGAATGAGGAGTTAACAATTTAAAGGCCTCAGGGCACAGGGCGCATGAACATTGCAGCAGCTGCAGGGTTAATAGTATGGCACAGAAGGAGGGTGTTACAAGGAACAAATTAGCACCAAAGGGCGCAGGGCGCAAGGATGTTGCACATGACATTTTTTTTATTGTAAGCAAAAGTGTGCCTGCGCCATTCATATGTGTTTTATACTGGGTGCAGATAATTTTCATGTTACATGGGGGACAGGATGCGCCAATGGCGCATATATTTTTCATGTTGCATGGAACTTTGGTGTGCCGAAGGGTGCAGGTTGATGTGTGTAACATAGGATTTATGTGTGCAAAAGGGGAACTTGGCGTGGCGTAGGGAAGGCTTGCATGACAATGTCTTGTTGTAAGAGGGGATGCACCTGCGCCGTTTATGTAGTTTTATACTTGGCGCAAGTAATGTTGGTGTTGCATGGGGGCAGGGTGTGCCAATGGCACAAATATTTTCCATGTAACATGGAAGTTCGGTGTGCCAAAGGGCGCAGGGTTATTGGGTGTTGCAAGCAAGAAAAGTGTGCTTTCTTGGCGCGACTGTATTTTATGCAGCAGGAATGGCGAATGCGCCAAGAGGAAAATGTAGTCTAAATATGAACTTCTAAGTTTTCTTTCTTTCCCTGATGGGTTTGCATGTGTTTTAAGCCTTTTTCTTCAGGGATTCAGAGGGTGAAGGGGCGCAGTGAAGAGATCCAAGTTGGTTTTTTAGGTAGAGCCCCTTTTTGACAGCAGATCTGGAAAGAGGGTAGAGAAAGCTTGGGAGGGAAAAACAATAGGAGGGGTTTATGGGTTTCTTATATTCATTCATCCCTCCTTCAACAACCAACAACAAAAACTAAAACACGAGAGTAATAAGGACCACTTACCTGGAATATATAGAATGTGAGAGATGAAGCGGGGTCCACGAATGCGACACGAGGATGACATGCATGCTGACAGGTGCAGAGGAATAAAATTAATCACGTGTTTTCAATTATGAAAGTGACAGGGTAGGTGTGCCTATATATAGGCAAAGGTGTAATAAATGCACCAACCACTTTTTCAAGAGGCGCACCAAAACATGTGTCGACACGTAAAATGGTGCCCTTTGGCGCGGATAAATGCGTGTCAACATGGGGATACTTGCGCCTTTGGCACAATTTTAAGACTGTCAACACTCCATTCCTTGCGCCCTTTGGCGCACCAAAACATGGCGCAACAATTTATGTGTTAACATGAAGGCGCATGCGCCTTGGCACATGCAAGAATGGCGCATCATGGGAAGGCGCACCAAAACATGTGTCGACACGTAAAACGTGCACCAAAGGAAATGAAGGGGGCATGATTTACTCTGTGTTACACAGATAAAAGGTGCGCCCAACCAAAAAGGGACCAAAATGGCTAAGTTCGAGAGAACTAGATTTCCCGGAAAGGGACTTTGCAACGTTCCGAATGCAGAGGGGTCCACGACGAGGGACCAAGACAAAATTTGGTATGGTTACCTATAAAATTTCCCTCATCAATTTTACAGGATAACAAGTTGGCTCTTTCTGGGGACTATCTTTGAGTGAAACTCAAGGGTAGAGAACCCCAGATCAGCATGTGCCTATCCATTGGGTCAGAGAGTCAAAAACAAGGGCGATGATGGAAGCAAACACATGACGAAAGCAAACACACAACAAAAGCAAACTGTACAAAGAAGAGAGCAAGCTCTACTTCCTGAATATTTTGAGGTGCTGCCCACTATAGGGAAGCGGGAGATCAGTTCCATCCAGATATGAGAGATAGAAGCTATTTTCTCCATTGAGTTGTTTGATCTTGAAAGGCCCTCTCCATAGAGAATCAAATTTCCCATGCATGCCCTTTGGCTCTCTTCGTTTGTCCCACAAAAGGATGAGATCTCCCACTTGGAAATCTCTTTGCTTAGCCCTTTTATCGAACAATCTCTTAACTTGATTTTGATGTTTGGTGATCCTGTCGACCACTCTTATTCTTTTCTCTTCAAGCTCTGATAGATACATGATCCTCTTTTCAAGGGAATTTTGGAAAGTCTCATCTTTGATTGCTCGTGCCAAGCGCAGAGTGGGAAGTTCTGTAGAAATGGGAAGCTCGGTGTCGATTCCATATAACACTTGAAAAGGTGACATGCCGAGAGACCTCTTGGGAGTAATGCGGTCCGCCCACAAAGCGTCATATAATGACTTGTGCCACATTTTGATTCTCATCAACTAGCTTCCATATGATGGTCACTAAGTTTTTATTACTTGGATTCTGCCTACGACCATTTCCTTGGGGGTAATAATCTGAGGCGTGAGCCAAGGTTATCCGTATTCATAGAAAAAACCAACAACTTCTCATGAGGAGAAGTTGGAAGCGTTATCAAGCAACAATCTTGTTTGGAATGCCAAACCTGACAATGATATTCTCTTTGATGAAACTGCAAACAACCTCGGAAGTGGCATGCTTGATAGGTATGGCCTCTACCCATTTGGTGAAGTAATCTATTGCTGTCAGGACATAACTATGTCTGGCACTCGATTGGGGATGGAGTGCTCGATAAATTCGATTCCCCACTATCTGAATGGTTCATCAATAATGACCGGCCTGAGGGGAAACGCAACCAATTTTGGCTTTCCGACAAATTGTTGGCAGAGCTCGCACTTTGCTACCCAGGTGGCTACATCCTGGAACAGTGTCGGCCAATAGTACCTAGCCCGGATGATCTTGTGTGCTATAACAGAAGAGGAGAAGTGACCACCACAGGCCAAGTCATGAAAACTCTCAAGTAACTTTATCTGTTGTGGTTTGTCAACACATCGCAAGAAGATGCCATCTATTCCACATTTGTATAAACCGTCATCCCAGATGACATATCTGGCTGCTCTGAGCTTTATAGCATGCTTCTCCTTTGTAGTTAGATGGGCTGGGCATTCACCATAAGTGAGAAAGAAAGTGATATCGAAATACCATTCATCGCTGGTTGTGACAAATAGAACCATGGGTAGTGAATCAGCTTTCTCCAGTTGGCTTTGCGCTCCATCGGAGCAATCATCCTTTCCATCAGGGTCTTCTGAACCTCGGTTTTCAGCCATGAGCTGACAAAGGCCCTTGCCTCTTACCAACTTAGTCGGTTTTATATCGAGATCATACTCTTGGACTTTTGCAATCCAATTTCCTCGCAAACTCCCTAACTCTTGTTGAGTTAGGATGGACTTGACTGCCGTGTCAGGGACCAGTACCATTGTATGAGAATTTAGAATGTAATACCTGAAGTTCTTGACTACTTTGACCATGGTGAAGGCATGCTTTTCCAACTGGGACATCTTTAATTCGTGAGGCTTGAGAGGAGAGCTCATGAACGCAATCGGGGATTCAACATCTTTAGAATTCTTTTGCATTAAGATAGCCGATACAGTATGCTCGGATGCATAGCTATACATGATAAAATCTTTGGAGAAATCGGGACATACCAGGACTGGTGCGTGAGTGATGGAGGCTTTTATATCTTGAATGAACTTCTTTCCTTCTTCGCTCCATCAGAAAGTTGGTGATCCTTTCATCATGTTTGATATGTGGTGAGTCTTTTCAGAAAAGTCGGGGACAAAGCACTGAGAAAATTCACCTTTCCGAAGAAAGAGTGAATGCCGGTTTTTCTTATGGGTAAAGTAAGGCTCTGAATAGCCTTAACCCTTTCGGCATCTATCTTCATCCCTTCCTTGCTTACAATGTGTCCCAACAACTTTCCCTCTCCGTGACTCCAAAAATGGACTTTTTCGGATTCAGGGAGATCCCATGCTCTCGGCATCTAATCAATACTTGCTCCAAATGATCGCAATGATCATTCCACTATTTAGAGAACACAGTTAAGTCATCCAAGTAAACTATGATGACTTTTCCCATCATTCCTTTGAATGCAAAGTCCATTGCCCGTTGGAAAGTGGCACCAGCATTGGTCAAGCCGAAGGGCATCCTATTGTAGGTGAATGTACCCGGGGGTAGTGAATGTATGTTTTGAATTGGTCTTCAGGTGAGACTTCAATTTGATTGTAACCAGAAAAACCATCAAGCATAGACAACATTTCTGATCCAGTTACTACTTGCAGAACCTGATCCATTATGGGAAGGGGGTAGTTGTCCTTCAAGGATGCTTGATTCAGGTTACGAAAGTCTACGCATATGCGTATCTCGCCATTCTTCTTTCACATTGGCACAATGTTTGCTACCCAGGTACTATGATGGATAGGAAAAATGATCCTTGCATCCAACATTTTCTGAATTTCAGCCTGGATAGTACCTGAGATCTTAGGATTATAGTGCCTCTATTTCTAGTGAAAGGGTTTGACATCTTCTTTCAATGGGATGTCATGTTGGACGTCCTTGGCTTGAAAGACTTTAGATCAGCATAAGACCATGCCAATACATCCATATATTTCTTCAGAAATTTGACAAACTTCCACTTTTCTTCGGGTGTGCAACATTTCCCAATGTTCACAAAGCATGGATCTTCTACAGTACCCAGGTTGACCGGCTCGGTCTCTGGAGAGGAGTTAGGATTATCTCACCTTTTCTTCCTTACAAAATGATCATGTCTATCGAACAAACGTTCCAGAGAAACCAGACCTTTTGGAATTTTATTTCCTTTGAGCTGACATATGCCATCACTTCCTTTTGATTCACCATCTTGATCAGTAACAGACTCACGGCATGTAGAAGTGGATCCGTCAAAATGAAGCTCACTGAAATTTTCTACCTTTTCCAGAAAGGCAATAAGTTGATTGTCATCGTTGAATACCTGCCAGTGCTGAGAATTGTTTGGCACACTTGGGCGGAAGACTACCTCAATGGTATATATGTGTCTATTTTCAAGCTTGGGTGAGGGAGCATGAGGGATGTTGAGATGGCTAATGAGTCGGCCATGTCATTCTGAGCTCTTGGGATGGCTTTTATTGAAAAAGTGTCAAACTCCTCAATATTGTCCCATACCGCGTTGTGGTAATGTCTGAGCCTTTCATTTTTCACTTGGTATATCCTTTTCACTTGATTTACGACCAGCTCTGCATCACCTTGTACTTTTAGGTTCTTGATTCCCCTTTCTTTTGTAGCTTGCATGCCAAGTAGCAAAGATTCATACTCAGCAGTATTATTCATATTGAAAAACTGCAACTTGAAAGAGAGAGGAAAAATCTCCTCCTCAGGAGATATTAGCACGGCTCATCGCGCACCCACTAGTTGCATACAGCTGCCATCGAAATGCAACG
Source organism: Taxus wallichiana var. yunnanensis (assembly GCA_018340775.1). NCBI lineage: Eukaryota > Viridiplantae > Streptophyta > Pinopsida > Cupressales > Taxaceae > Taxus > Taxus wallichiana. The sequence goes on along the minus strand of CM031239.1, from coordinate 781,426,068 downwards.
TCCATATCTTGTTAAGATCCTCTTCTCGGATGAGGACACCCATTTTTCAGACTTAGTAGACAAGAAATAGTTTCCCATCCCTGATGATTTGAAGAGAATTTGGGCTTTGGGGTCATCGGAGTTAGTAACCAAATACTTCTTTTGTGATTCCGGCTCCAATGTTTGCATTACACCTTTGATGGGGATTCTAGCCTTAGACCAGTCCATATGAATCTCTCCACCAACCTCACTGCAAAATCTCCTACCTAGTAGGATTCCATATGCTGTTGGAATATCGGTGATGAGGATGGTCATCTTTACTCTTTTCTCTGGGAATGCTGCAAATGCAAACTGCGCATCTTTGATCTGACCAATCAACGGAACCTGTTTGGTTTCCAAAGAATAACATCTGCCAAAAGGCTTGGTAAGGGTGAGGCCCAGAGCATGGGCTACTTTTTCTAGCATGACGTTATCGGAAGCTCCAGAATCAATTATACAGTTGCTCAACTTGTGACCATTGATTAGGAGGGAGAGATAGAAAGGTTCTATTTTTCCTGACGCGGAAGTCGAGGAAACATTTATGCGGGACGCAGGAGGGGTGGAAAGGATTCCTTTTGGGGAAACCTGAGTAGTTATGATAGCTTGACTTTGGATGTATTCGGTCAACCTTACAAGTTGTTCGGGGTTTGACTGAAGATACTCGGCTTCAGACATTTGGATCTTGGTCTTTTTAGCATGATCAATTATGTCAAATGCGGCCAAGGGTTGCGTGGATGAAGGAATGAGTCCCTCACTTCGCGATGGTAGGGTAGGATTGTTGGTCTTGATAGGAATATGAGAGGGCTGACTCAGAGGGGAGATAGGAGAAAAATATTTCTTAAAAAGACTTAATAACAGGTTGAGCAGGAAGGGGACTACCTCTTTTAGCGATGGTTGGAGGCGTGTTTGACACGGCCTTTTCTTTCTGCGCATCTTGGTAGAAACTTCTGCTTCCTTTCCTTGCGAGCGGGTGAAAATAGCATATGACTGTCCACTTGCATATCCTTGGGTACCCTCTTCTTTGCAGATTCCTCCTCATCAAATTCCATATACCCGATAGTAGAGTCGCCAGTCGGTTCACCGACATCTTGATCATCTTCACCTGGCGATGAAGGTTCTTCATAATTTTGCTCCTCTTCTTTGATTTCAGCTAAAGCATTGACCGGAGGGGCCTCGAGCACCAACCATGGAGTAGGCTGCTGCAGTAAACGCTAGCCTTTGGGGCGTTGTTGGAAGTGAAGTTCCTCCGTGGGATATCCCGGTACTGAGTACTAGGAGAAGCTTGAGCTAGCTGCTTTTTTAATGCGAGCAAGTCATTCACCATCTTCTGGAATGTCGGGTCGGATGAAGTGGCGGGAGAAGGGATCGAAGCTTTAAGCTTGGACGGTTCTCTTTTTAACTCACCAGATATTAGCAAGTTGTCTTCAATCCGTATGGCAGCAGCTTGGGCGAGAACCAAAGTAGCGACTTGTTCTTGCAAGAGTAAGAAACTTACTTTTGAGCTCATGGCATTCATGAAGAAACACTTCTGATTTTCTGGCATTGGGAGCATGGTAGGCGGAACCGATTGATTAGTGAATTGAAACGGGTGATGAAATCTCGCATGGTTTCATTGACCTCTTTCTTTAAATGAGTGATCTTGGATAGTAACGCGAACACATCCTCTGAAGGCTTATATCTTTCTTCGAATGTAGTTCGCAAGGTGGCCCAACTGGTAATAGATCCGGCTGCCGGCAATTGCTGAAACCATTCGGCGGGTCCTTGCAAGGTCTCTAGGAAAAGGTGAACCGACACATCTTCATGAGTCACATCCAGGATACTGCATGACATGATGAATGTAGATATATGTGAATCCGTGCTTTGGTTTCCGCTCCCATCGAATCTTGGGAAATTCTTTCGGTTTCCATGTGGGAGCGCGTGAACGGGATGTGGCAAAGCCAGAGGGCCCATAGCATTTCCCCATGGTACTGCCATCTGAACAGCTGGAAAAAGGACACGTGCTGGGAGGATGGTCCCACTGAGTAGCAAAGCACTGCAAAGTGATGTGGATGCTCCTTGTGAGAGATGCTTCCTTCGTGGAGGTGAGACACTCCTGGATGACCGGTCAGCTGAACTTAGCAACGAGAAGCGTGCTGGCGTAACAATGAAGTTGTGCTTCTGAAGTAGATCGAAAGTAGGATCAATTTCTCCATGAGCTCTCTGCTATGAGTAAATGGTTCACCCGCCAGTGTACCTTCCAGATCTGCAATATTTTGAAGCAAATCCTAAAAACTCTTTTTGGTTGTACTTGCTGATTTTTTTTTTTTATTTTTGACAAAAATCAGCAACGTGTACTTTTCTAAATATTTAATTTTATCCCTCTTTTAACAACCGATTGCGGTTTTAATGACAAAGATCAACGAGGATAAAACGATGGTAAAGCTTAGTAAGCTGATTTTCAGATCTAGAGTTGACTTTTTAAAGAGTTTGAAAATTTTGGTAAACTGTCAAAAACTCAGATCTACGGAAAAATACAGATTTTTGTAAAAACTAAACTGAACTAAAGATCTCTAACTAGCCCAGATCTATGGACCTCTGAAGAAAATTTTCAGTTTGGAGCATTTTTGCAAAAATTTTGGATTTTGAACAAAAGTTAAAAATTTGCAAACAGGTAGTGATTTTTTTAATTTTCACTGATTTTCTAACATACCACTATCATAGATCTGTTAGATCTATTCGATCCCCAGTAGAGTCGCCAAAACTATTGGTCCGAAAATTTATCGGGTGGACAGATTTATGGATAGATGAGCCAATAGTGTGTAGGGCATAGCCCCTCTTTGAGTCAACAAAGTGAAACTGGTTTATTGCTATTCTACCAGCAGGAATATGTGCAAGTCTCACAATATTCTGCCTTCGGGGTTTTAGGATCTCATCCTAGTAGAGGTGTTTCCAACTGTAAGAAGAAGGGAAGAAATGAAATGGGGAGATAGGAAAGATCTGAAGGGAGAAAAGAAATGAATTCCAAAGCAGAAAGGTCAGAGGGTCTATGTTTTGGGCTGGTAGTAAACAGAGCCGAACTTACTCGCATAGACGAACAAAGCAATACTGATGAATAAATGACAATAAAGTAGAAGTAGATTCAACAGAACAAACATACAGATCTAACATAAGAAAGCTCTGATGTATAACACAGGTATTCAACACAAAGTCTAAATATTGTATTAATATTTCCTTCTGTTACAAAAAGCTCAAAGTCTTTTCTTCTTACTTCTATTTTTCATCTGAAAAGTATCCACACCGAATACAACAAGTATTCAAGTATTTATAGAAGAAGAGAAGGAAAGAAGGAAAAAGAAAACCAACCACTAATTACAAAATATCTACAAAATATCTAAAAGTCATTTGTTGACTTTTGGCAACTTGGTGGATGACATCATCCCATGGTGCAACATGGATGATGTCATCATTTGTGCCAACATACTCTTAGATATTTACAAAAAGAAGATCGAGAGGAAGGAGACTATTCATCATCATCTCATGGCCGAAAGGGAGTGTCTTGCTTCTGTTGTTGCTCGGGAGAAGTGATGTTAAACTGGGCCCGATATTCCATGAACTTGCTGATCATGGGCTGAAGTTGATCTTGAGTAGGATCCTTGTGGCGATCACTGATAACTTCTGCAAGTTTCACGTTCATCCACGAGCCTTTCTAGGAGCTTGGAATATTCATTTCCCACCTCTATCAGGTACCCTATAAAGTCACGACAGGCCAGAAGGTTGTTGATGCATTCGGTGTCAAAAGTGGCTTCTGGCCCTAACCCTTGTGAGACGATCTCCTTAAAGATCCGAATAGTTTGGTCTGCCTTCCTCAGGGTGAAAGAAGGAGTGAGCAGGCCTAGGGACATTCTCAGGATGATTTGCTCCATCTGGTGCATAGCCTCCAAGGCTTCCTCTTTGACTTTATCTATCTTTTCGAGGACAAACTCCAACTGATCGACCTGGTAGTCCAAAGTAGAAAGGATTTTGTTGGGTGCTCTGGGGTGATTGAAGATGCCGAACTTGACCAGATCTTTTGAACAGTCGAGCATTTTCTGGAAGGTCTCATGCTACAGCCTAGCATGGTCCAACTCTTCGGAGATGGGTCCGCAATCACCTGGAGTGCCTTGTTCACCTGATTGATGTTCTGATACAACTCGGTGAACTTGACGATTACTCCCTCACTTTCCTTGAGGATTTGGTCTCTCCAGGTGGATACTGCCATACCTTGCTCACCGATTTTGGCGTATTCATTTATCTTATCCTGGCTCAGGGGCTCAGGAGTTTCGGTGGCAGTTGTAGGAGGTGCACTGCCCATTTTCTGCAAGGCATGGAGAAGATGTTTATTTTGCTCCTTTAATAGCCTCTTTTCTTCCTTTGCTTCCTGGAGCTTCTTGCAAAGGGCATCGACTGTAGATAGGGCCTCTCCTTGAAGGACTTTCGAAGACATTCCCATTGTGACTTGGGTCACTGTATAATCTATCGGAGACAGATCCTTTTTATCCTTTAAAGGATTGGGATATGCAATCTCCATTACTCTCTCTCCCGATGCACTCTGAGAGAAGTGGGTTATAGGTTTTGCTTCTTAGCCCCCTTTGTTGGGATGATGAGAGAAGTCCATCGGTGTGATAGGAACTTTCCTCTTTCTTGGCTCAGATGCTGGGAGATCCACGCTAGACTTATGGGAGTGGGACCAGAAGTGGAAGAGGGGGCAGCTGCAGTAGTGGAGGGAAAGTGCGTAGAGACACTTGGTGGCGGCATCGAGAGGGAGGCCGAGAAAGTGCTCACAGGGGGAAGGGACACTGCAGGGGAGGAAGACGTGGGAAAGGAAGGGAGCTGAGAGATGAGAGAAGAAATGGTGGGGGACAGCTCCGCGAGAGAAGAGAAGATGGATGATGAGGAGGGGGAACAGTAGAAGATGGGGGAGAGGATACGACCAAAGGAATGGTTGCTTGGGTCACGCGAGGAGGAGAAGGAGGAGAGGGAGAAGGGATAGAAGGGACCTCAGTAGTTATAGTAGTGGCGACACCCTGAGTGGATGTGCCCGTCGAAACACCTTCCGCCGCTTCTTTCTCTGGGGAAGCCAGAGTTATAACTTGTTCTTGTATACAAGTGGAAGGAGGACTTTCAGGAGCTCCTTCTTGAGCAGTGCTCGATTCACCTTCCTTATCCTTGCCTTTGACCTTTGGTAGATGCTTTGGCCTGACAGGTGCATTGCCCAATGGTGACGTAGTGAAATCTACCCCGAGGTAGATGAGGCCATTCATCCTGCACCAGTGCTCTATCCTTCGCAGTGTCTCCTTGACCCTTTCTTCAATGGTCTGGGGCACTTTTGTTCTATCGATTGCAGCAAATGGCCAGTTGTCCCCATCCGTATCCAAATATACCTGATCAACTTCTTGATCAGTAGTTTGATAACCTTTTGGGACGATGGCCACGCCATACTGAATAATCTCTTCCAGGGCCAGGCGAGAGTGATCCTTCCTTCTAAGTTTGACCTCATGATATAGGTCGATATAGATGTCCTCGATCTGTGGAAGGTGGATAGGATCGAGTTTTGCCTTGGGAAGGAAATTCCTTGGATCAAAAGTGGGCCTCACGCTAGGAAGTTGTGCTTCAGATTGAGTAGTTCTAGCTTGAAACCATTTCCGGGCTTTGTGGTGAGAGATGCATGTGTATCTACCCACTGTAAGGGGAAAGGAGTTCCACCCTTCTTTCTCTTCAGGCACTTCTCGTGGTATGTTACGAGCTATCTGGATAGCTCCAACAGGATCAGCTTGGGACCAACATACCTCGGTAATTTAGTGGGCTCCCCTAAGAAGTTAGCTGCCCTGAGATAGGTGAAGGTGGGAAACTATGTAAACAAGGCCCCCCACTTCTCTGTTGCTGCGACAATGCTCTTGGTCATTCGACCGTGAGTCATGTTGGGCCTCAAAAGGCAGACGATGCCATAAAAGAAAGCATCGTTGATTTTAGTGAACTGTGGGATGTTGTTCTCTAGTTTCAGCTCTAGGTAGTACTCATATATTCTCACCTAGGGCCAAACCCCGCATCGGTTCAATGCCGGATAATCCCTTTCCGAGGCTGCAGCGTAAACTACGTAGGAGTTCATGTAGAACCTCCCCATTGTGGTGAGTTGTTGGAGCTGCTCGGATATGGTGCTGCTTATTATCTCCACCCACTCGAAGCGTTGATCTAGCACGTTCTTGTTCATGGTCTCCAGGTACCTGAGCATCCACTTATGAAAGTAATGGGTGTCAGAAAGCCCAAATACTCTACTTAGGAATGTGATGGTATCACTTAGTTCCTCGGAGAAATCACTACGGTGAATAACCTGTGGCCATCTGGTTACCACCTTCTTGTTCTTTAAATACACTTCATTCATTAGTTGCATGCACTGGTCTTCATTATCCTCCCATGCCTTAACGCAGTCCTCTTGGCTTATGGCCACGAAATGCCGATGGTGAGGGATGCCAAGCATGATTTCAAAGTGTCGGGCAATCAGGTTGATTATGACCTCGCCCTTTTCATTCTCGACACATCTTGTGTCTTTGTTGTAACAATGAGCCACCACCATCATGAATTCGTTATTTGTTCACACCGATGGGGATCCCCCAGCAAAATGCAGCCCACTGCCTACCAGTTTTTCCATCCAAGGACTTCTGTGACTCTTCTAGTTCTGGCCTAGAAATCTTCCATGTCGATGTGACCGAGCTCAGAGTCTCTTATATCCAGGTCACATTCTGCCTGGGACTCGGGCATTCTGACCCTCTGATACTTGTACTTCATCTCTTCCTCTATAAGCTTAGCTTTGCCCTTTGATTTGGTTGGTCTCTTGCTTGATGTAGACATATGTGGATCTGAGTTCAGTTGCTGATCTGCAAGAAGAAGAAGTGAAACCCAACGCAGAAGAGCCATGTTAGCTGTTAGATCTTCCATTAGAGTATTACAGAATGAGGAGTTAACAATTTAAAGGCCTCAGGGCGCAGGGCGCATGAACACTGCAGGCTGCAGGGTTAATAGTATGGCACACAGAAGAAGGGTGTTACAAGGAACAAATTAGCGCCAAAGGGTGCAGGGTGCAAGGATGCTGCACATGACATTTTTGTTATTGTAAGCAGAAGTGCACTGCGCCATTCATATGTGTTTTATGCTGGGCAAGATAATTTTCATGTTGCAGGGGGGACGCGCCAATGGCGCATATATTTTTCATGTTGCATGGAACTTTGGTGCGCCAAAGGGCACAGGGTTGATGTGTGTAACATAGGCTTTATGTGCGCAAAAGGGGAACTTGGCATGGCGCAGGGAAGGCTTGCATGACATTGTGCTGCTGTAAGAGGGGATGTGCCTGCCGTTTATGCAGTTTTATACTTGGCGCGAGTAATGTTGGTGTTGCATGGGGGAAGGGTGCGCCAATGGCACAAATATTTTCCATGTAACATGGAAGTTTAGTGCACCAAAGGGCGCAGGTTATGGGTGTTGCAAGCAAGAAAAGTGCACCTTCTTGGCGCGACTGTATTTTATGCAGCAGGAATGGTGAATGCGCCAAGAGGAAAATGTAGTCTAATACGAACTTCCAAGTTTTCTTTCTTTCCCTGATGGGTTTGCATGTGTTTTAAGCCTTTTTCTTCAGGGATTCAGAGGGTGAAGGGGGTGCAGTGAAGAGATCCAGGTTGGTTTTTGAGGTAGAGCCCTTTTGACAGCAGATCTGGAAAGAGGGTAGAGAAAGCTTGGGAGGGAAAAACAATAGGAGGGGTTTATGGGTTTCTTATATTCATTCATCCCTCCTTCAACAACCAACAGCAAAAACTAAAACATGAGAGTAACAAGGACCACTTACCCGGAATATATAGAATGTGAGAGATGAAGTGGGGTCCACGAATGCGACACGAGGACGATAGGCATGCTGACAGGTGCAGAGGAATAAAATTAATCACGTGTTTTCAATTGTGAAAGTGACAGGGTGGGTGCGCCTATATATAGGCAAAGGTGCAATAAATGTGCCAACCACTTTTTCAAGAGGTGCACCAAAACATGTGTCGACACGTAAAATGGTGCACCCTTTGGCGCGGATAAATGTGTGTCAACACGGGATACTTGTGCCTTTGGCACAATTTTAAGACTGTCAACACTCCATTCCTTATGCCCTTTGGTGCACCAAAACATGACGCAACAATTTATGTGTTAACATGAAGGCACATGCGCCTTGGCGCACGCAAGAATGGTGCATCACGGGAAGGCGCACCAAAACATGTGTCGACACGTAAAAGCGGTGCACCAAAGGAAATGAAGGGGGCGCAGATTTACTCTGTGTTACATAGATAAAAGGTGCACCTAACCAAAAAGGGACCAAAATGGCTAAGTTCGAGAGAACTAGATTTCTCGGAAAGGGACTTTGCAATATTCCAAACGCAGAGGGGTCCTGACGAGGACGAGAACAAAATTTTAGTATGGTTACCTGTAAAATTTCCTCGTCAATTCACTTAGAATAGCTTGATGTGAATACTACATTTCTCCAATGTCATTTGGAGGAGGAACTATATATGCAGTAACCAAAGGGATATGAGGTTAAAGGTAAAGAGGAGATGGTGTGCAAACTAAAGAAGAGCTTATATGGCTTGAAACAAGCTCCACGTCAATGGTATAAGAAATTTGATAGCTTCATGATGGAGCAAGGTTATATTAGATGTCATTCTAACCATTGCATGTATATAAAGAAATTTGAGGATGGAAGTTATATTATCCTTTTTCTATATGTGGATGACATGTTGGTTGCAGGTAAAAACATGCAGGAAATAAAAGTACTCAAGAAGCAACTAAGTGAATCTTTTGCTATGAAAGATTGGGGGCAGCCAAAAAAATCCTTAGTATAAGGATATCTCGAGATAGGAAGGAGCAGATCTTGACTTTATCTCGGGAAGAGTACATTAAGAAATTCTTAGAGAGGTTTAATATGCAAGATGATAAACCGGTTGGGACTCCTTTGGCAGGGCATTTCAAATTATCAAAGGAGTAGTGTCCTGAGACAATGCAGGAGAGAAACCAGATGTCCAAGGTACCCTACTCATCGATGGTTTGAAGTTTGATGTATGCCATGGTGTGCACAGAACTGATATTTCCCATGCGGTGGGAGAAGCCGAGTAGATTTATGAGTGATCTAGGTAGAGATCACTTGTAGGTAGTAAAGTGGATCCTTTATTTGAGAGGGACCATGGGGACAGTTTTGTGCTATAGTGGATTAGACACCACTTTTTTTGGTTATGTAGATTCATATATGGCTAGAGATGTGACAGTAGGAGGAGCACAACAGTTACATTTACACTTTGTAGGTGGGACAACATTAAGGTGGATTTCATGACTACGAAGCTAGTGGCTCACAACCACGGAGGTGAGAGTATGTTATCGCTTGCCACAGATTTAATCAAAGAAATTATTTGGTTACAAAAATTTCTTGAGGAGTTAGGGCATAAGAAGGAGGAAGGAAATTTGCATAGTGATAGTCGAGTGCTATACACCTAGCTAAGAACCGTGTTTTCCACTCTAGGACAAAGAATATATAGTTAAGGTACCATTTCATCAGGACAACTTTGGAGGAAGAGAATTTGAAGTTGGACAATATTCATACCAGTTATAATCCTACAGACATGATGAGAAAGGTGGTAACAAGGGAAAAATAAAATTTGTGTTCAATTTTGGTTCGTCTTCACGGAAACTAGTGAAGGGTTGAGAAGATTTCTCAGAGGAAAACTAGTCTCCAAGTGGGAGTTTGTTAGGTTGTGGAGCCTATTTTCATGTGTGAAAGTGTTGAATATTATATACTAAGATTACTGTACACTTTCCATATTTTTCTCGCTAGGGTTCAAGGGCATAGCCCCTGAGAAAAAAATTGGGCCTTAAAACGTGCCCAATATACCAAGAAACATGTTTTTCTCATATGGGTGGGATTTTGACCCATATGTTTATGGGACGGTTTTTTCCCATGGTTTTAATACCCACAATTTTGTAAAACTGCTTATGTAGTTGTCTACTTATATGGTTTTATGCATATGGTAGTATGATGTAACATTGCAGATGTGTTTTGAATTTGGGTGTGAATTCTATAGAGTTTGTTGAGCATAGCTCCAAACATATCTGGGTATTGTATTGAGAGAGTGGTGGCTTGTAATAAAATTTGAGCAAGTGATTCTTGGTGGACATAGCCCAAATTGGGTGAACCATGTTAAATATTGTCTCTTTGTGTTCTTTTATTTTATTCTGCACTTTTATTTGAGATCTATAATATTTTCTACATATTAGTTTCTATTGTTGTGATTCTGTGAGGTATTATTCCACATATTTTATCCCTTATTTCCTTACATTCATTCTCATGGGATTTTTATTTAAAAGGGTGTTTCACATTTAGGTGAATTGTATTTTTGAAAAACCCTTTTTCTCTTCTATTGAAGAAAACCTATTTTTAAATCAAAACCCTTGGATGTCTTTTCTAAGTTATTTGTTGTTTGGTGTTTCATGAAGAGGATGTGAGTGAAGCAAGAATTGTGAATTCTATATTGCTTGTAATCTGATTTGAAGAATTATAATCTAATTTAATTTGATTTGAAGAGTTGTAATCTAAGTATGTCTTTTGTTCTTGATTTGTATGCTTTTCTTGATGAACTATGTCTAATTGTGAACAAGCATTATTGTATGTGATATTTGAAATAGAAAAGTGAAATGTTTTATTATAGGGTGATTCACCCCCTCTCGGTCCGTTTTCATTTTTAACAATATGTATCGAGAGAAGGCCCTTAGAAGTAGCTTTAACAATCTAGAGGGATGTCTTTGGTGACAGTGAATGGAAGATATTTATCACTTAAAGTGGGGAGTAGAGTTTTGTAAAGAGAAGCTAGAAAAATTGATTGAATCACAAGCGAAATTCTCAAGTGTGTACAAACTCAACTCAAGGAAGCCTTAGCTAAGAAAGAAGAATTGAAGAAATAGAATGAAGAACTGAAGAAAGAGCTAAGCATCATGACAAGTAAGGTATCATATTTTCAAGAGAGCTTAGAAAAACTGAATAAGATGTTAGGAAAACAAAAGGTATATGGTGATAGAATAGGTCTAGGTTTCATAGAAAATTCATGCTAGTATAGAGAAAAATGAAGGTGAATCAAGTCAAGGATCAAATGGCAAAATGTAGTCAAGAAAGGGAGATATTTTAAAGCATTCATCTCATGGAAGATCATCTATCAGGAAGCCAAATGCATTTAGGCATGTTGCTTTTCATGGTAATTGCTACAAGTGTGGTGTTTATGGTCATAGGGCTAGTATGTGTAGTCCTGAGGTTGAAAAGGAAAAATATTGCAAAGAGAAGATTCAAGAACATCACTCTGAGAGACAAAAGGAAGAGTAAAAATTAGGACAAATATATGGAGCTGAATGTTATCACTGTCATGAGAAAGGACATCTAGCAAAGTACTATAAAAATGAGCCATCAAACACAAGAAGGTATGTAAGCAAATTCAATGGCTATTGTTATGCTTGTAATGAATATGGACATAGGGATTTTGAGTGAAAAAGAAGACAATTTGAATGTTTTAGGTACCAAAAGGTAGGGCACATTACAAGGTTTTGTGATGTAGGTCAGTTGAAGAAAGAGATTCAAAGACCCAAGCAACAAGCTCAGAAATACAAGAAGAAGGGAGAAGCTAATCAAAATGCTAAAGAGGATCCCAAGAAGGTGACTGAGATAAAGAAATGGTCTATTGTTAAAAATTAATAATCAAATAATAATGAACTAATCAAGAAACCAAAAGAATATTTGAGACCTTCTTAGGTCTCTCATCAAGCTCCTCCATGGTATATAGGTGCCAATGAAGTTTTGGAGTGAGGGGGTTATCTTGGTCTGTATGAGTCTTTTCCATGGTTTTTAATTCATTGAAATTTGCATAGTAGTATGAGAGTAGTGTTGGAATAGTTTGTACAGCATGTATGAGCTAATAGTAGGATCATCTTTGCCCCATGAGTCAAATTTCAAAGTTACACGGGAGTTAGTCTTGATAATTACCGGTGTAAACAGAGGTAAATGAGATGTAATATTATATTTTATGAATATTTTTGGAAAATTCTCTTATGAACCATGTATTAGGGTGAGTTTTGAAGCTCCAGGTAAAATTTCATCAGATTCTGAGAAGGTATGTGAAAGTTATTTGAGTTTTACTAAAAGCAGATTTACGGAAAATGAATAAAAAGTGGCATGGCTTCTTAATTCTCAAGAAAAAATATAGTGCATCCTTAGGATAAATTATAGAATAAAATTTTGAAGAGAACTCTAAGCATGAAGTGTTACAAAAAAATTAGATCAAATGGGTATGTTTGAAGAAAGATATGAGCTTTTTTCAGAGAGGTTACTTTTCCTTCCTAACATGTGTCTCAAGCAATCAAAGTCAAGTTGAGTTGTTCTATAAATCTCTTGAGAGCTTGTTTTTGCATGGATCATGCACCTGTTGAATCTATGATTGATCCCATGAAACGTTGGAACATCCCCAAGGTGTGGGACCTTGTCTCCTTGGGATGAACCTTCGGAGAAGGTGGATTACTTTGAGACTTGGAGCACTTGATTTAAGATCAATATGCAAGGCTAAAACATTTGAAAATAACTCTAATATACTCAATTTATGGGCTTAAAGTCAGAGATAAAAAAATTAAAAATAAGGTGATGCACCAAGTATATTGAACAGATAGACCCACTTAAATGCACAATCAACTCCTCACAACAATATATGATATGCACATGTCTTGCAATCTTCCTCCATCCATGACTATAAATAATAATGTAACTTTATAATGAAAGGAAATATCTTTTCCACAACTGATATTCAAAGTAACTATATCACTTTTCACATAGATTGAAATAAGATAAATGGGATAAAGGTAGATTAACCAATCACATCAAGGAATTAAACATTCACAAGCTATAAATTGATTAATGATTAACACAATAAACCAAAATTTTCATGGAAAAATATTGTTCTGAATATAACTGAAAGCCTCAAAGTATATGAAGCACTCTTCCAAGCTTGAAGAGTAAATTTTTATATGTTCTTAAAGTTATACATAATCTTAATGCATTTAACTATTTATAAGTTCTAGAGGTTGAGCCATTACAGTTGAACCTTAATTAACAAGTTACTAAAAATAGAGTATAATAAGTTCAAGGAATAGGCTCCCATAAAAATAGTAAAGTTGTTGCAAAGGTTTGACTAAGTCAACCCTAAAACTTTGACTAATTCAGAGCTTGGAACCATCCCAATCATGGCCTCCTAGCTTAGCTTGGACCTGTAACATCTCTCTCTTGTTTGGTTTTCCCTTGATCTTCTTCCCACATAGCCATCTAGTGTTTGTAATCAACGAAACATTTGATGATTCCTTGTACCTCCTTCTCCTCTAGTCTCGCATGCATAATGATTTACCACGTCCATTGTATCAATCTCCCTTACAACTTTATCTAGAACCTTTTCAACTTATTCACTACTTTCTTCAGCTGACTTATGAAATTTTGGCATGAGACTAACCTGTAAATTGAATTGATATTGAAAGTTTTAGTCACTTCATCATCCTTCTTCACCAAATATTTGAAATTTGATTTAATTTGGTCAACCAAAAGAGCATCAATATTCTCATTGAAAAACTTGTAGTTGATATTATCAAATTATTCGAAATATCATTTAGACCATCCATTATTTCCACACATTTATCATCCAATTTCTTGATCAAATCTTGTAATACCTGGGATCTAAATTCCATAGCTTTTTGAAACTCAAACAATTTAGAAGTATCATCAATTACTCCTTGGAGGATTAAATCTGGGTCCACATCTCTAATCTCTCCCCATGTAGTCAAATTCAGATTCAAATTATTATTATCCTCAAAGAGGACTTCATCTATCCTATGAATAGAAGTTCTTTCAGTTTGTAAATCATTATACAATTCAACAGTTGTTTTGATCAAAGGATTAGCTTCTTGAAGCATGCATTCTATCCATCCATCTATTGATCTTCTCTTGACCTATCTTCTCAATTTCATGATATGAAATATCATCCAAAACAGAAGAAATTGTCAGAGTAGTTATAGTTGAAGGATCAGTAGTTGGAGTGGGTTGTGTTACTTTCCTTAAAAGAGCAGTAAGTTGTTCAACCTTTGACTTCAATTCATCTTTGGAAGTTTGTTAGTGCAAATTCACAGCACCCCCAAAATGACATTTAGATCTCGCTTTTCTAAGGCAATGTCATTTTGTGTGAATGCATAACATTAGGATTTCCCAAAGTGTGGGACCTTTGCAAATGGGGAAATCTCTCCAGAGAAGGTTGGTTCCTCTTCCTAAACTACCTACCACAAGATATTCCAGTGCAAGCAAGCTAATATAATCCTAATCTAACTTCCAAGGAGATAGGGAGAGAAAGAAAACTAGAAAAATAGAGCCTACACTAAAACAATAATACACCAAAGAAGGAAAATGTTGAACATCTATCAAAACTATCATAGAACAAGAAGATGTGAGCAATAGAAAGGATGGACAAGTGCATCACAAAACCAAGGATGGATTTCACACAAAAAAATGTTCCATAAATCCATGAACACAGCTCCAAAACCTACAATGAACATCCAAACATGCACAAATACCTGCAATGAAGAGAGGCAAGAAGAAAACAACCAAAAATGAGCAAGGATGGACAAATACATCACAAAACATGTTTTTATTGCTCCAAAAGTTTGCAAAGAATCATCATTTTACACGTAATGAAAAAAAAAACCATTACAAAGTAGGGAGGAGGTTCAAACTCCATTTTGACCTTCAAGAAGAAAAGAAGGGAGAGGCAGAGAAGAATGATGAACAACCTTTACAAAATGAGCCAAATCGGCTTTTAACACTCGAAACGAGAAAGAAGAAAGGAAAAAACATGGGAAAATTAATTTTAAACTCGAACCCGACAAATCCATTTAATTGGCCTGTAAAATGATGGTTTTCCATGAAAAACCCCATAATTCATTGTACATTGCTTTACATAGCAAGTAAGAGGCCCATACTTCATTAATTTTGGTGGTTGGGGTCATTTTCTACGTTTTTTACATGCCAAGGACATTTTCCAATTTTTCCCTTACAAATCTCCATCAAAATATAAAATTGAATTTTCCAATGTGTAGATAATTTTAACATCTTTCCAATGACACCAAAATCATGAAAAACTGAGCTCTGGTTCGAAAGATATGCCCCTCTGAAGATTTAGGCCAAAACGGTAAAAACAAAGTCAAAATCGGGGTCGGTGGGGTCAAACTCTAAAATTTTCCCTTTTTGAAAAATTCCCAAAAATATCCATGCCTCCACCACTCTTAGACACGTGGCATCACCTAGTTTTCTGATGGGATGCGGGCTTCAAAACAACATTCGCCCCTTTTTGCGAGGTGGAAAAATTCCCCAAAATTCTCCATGGACCGGCACTCACGGTGCTGATGTGGACACATGGCACCATCCTATTGGTCGATGGGGCCATAGGTTCAATGCACTCCTTTAAATTTTTTTCACCAAAAGGTAAAAATTCAACTTTCCTCTGACCCCCACCTTGGCGCTACCGCGAGGACACGTGGTGCCTCCCGATTCGATGCGGGGCCTTAACCAATTTTTCCATTCCTTCCATGGGCCCGCAAGCTAGTTTGTGACTTTGCACCTTTTAGCCAAAAGGGCTAAGTGCTGAATTTCTCTCCATGCCTCCGCTCCACCTTGACACGTGGCACTTCCCAATTGGTTACGAGGCCTTTCTAGGAAAATTTTCCCTCCAAACTCCACCGAGGCATAACTTAAAAAATACAAGGAGTTAGGAGGACTTCTTTACCTTTCTAGAAAGGTGGAAGAATTCTCTACCTGATGAAATAATAAATAGAAAATTTTGGGTCCCTAAAGCACGCAAAAAAATTTTAAGTACCAAAGAAAGGAAAAGGAGGAGTTAGCCAAAATAAGTATGGGCTTATTTTGGATAACACTTTTGGCGACTCAGAGGGGTCACCTGCCTACTAGATGAGAATACCAACTACTTTGAAGCATCCATTGGGCATGGAGTCATGATAGATAGCCTAATAACTAATCTTCACTTGGAAAAATTCCCTTTTAAGCCTCTTGGAAACCACTGAAAACTAAAACCGGTTGTGACCAAATGCCAAGACAATGCACTATGCAAGAGAAAACCAGCACCACAAAAACTATGTACAAACATGAAAATCATACATACCCCAAGTGGGATATGTAGAGTGTGCATAAGCACTTATTCTATTGAAAACAAACCTACCTACTCTACTCTAACCAAGAGCAAAGGTAAGCTAAACAAACCCTGCAACTGGTTGGGAGAAGTAGCTTCCTTTCTTCAAAATGGGCAGCCATGCAATTGATTTGGAGCTGATCATGGTTGTTAGGATGAGTGGAAAACTAAGAAGAATCCAATCCTCCACCCAAATCATCAAGGTATCAACAGGAAACAAATCAAATACCTCTTTTAGTTGCTCGCATTTGGATTGAAGAGGCATTGCAAGCTGATCCTTGGTACTTTGCATATCATCCTCATGCTTAGAAGCAAGCATGATTGGTTTTGGCTTCTCCCTTGGCTCTAATGAAGCCAAGTATCTGATTGGGCAAGGTATGGTCCTCTGAATGTGCCCATTTATTTGAATTTTAACTCCAAAAATGGAGTCTTCTTGCAGATCTTCTTGGGTGAATGGTGTGGAAGAAGTGGTGAAAATCTCTTTCTCTTTCCCTTCCTCTTCCCATGAAGAACATGGAAGATTTAAATCTTCCAATCTTGGTTCCAATGAGCTGTCACAAAACATAGGTTGTTGTTTTTCAATGTTCTCCTTTGTGGCAGTAGGCTCTTGATGTTGGAGAATGAATGGTGAAGAAGAAAATGTTGTAATTTCAGTTGGCTCCTCATCCAAACATTCTTCTAAGTCTAATAAGCAATCAAACTCTTCAATGTCCTGCTGCAACAAAGTCTCTTCCTCTTGCATGGTGACTTTCAAATATGCATTTTCTTCACCATGTGCAACTTCATTTTCAAACATGCAACTTTCCAATTTGAACTCATCCAAGAAATCATATTTTTGGAGAGATGAAGTGGGAGAGAAACATGAAATTTCTTGTGCCTCTTGTTCACAATTTGGACCTATTTTTTTCACCTCCATAATGGCTTAATTGACCAAATTAGACCCTTCAAATGAAATCAAAAATGTATCAATAATGCTTCCTTCTTCTATTTTTTGCAAAAACTGACTTGATCTCATACATTTGCTCCTCTTCAATGGGGTTTGGAGCTAGTTTTTCTTCCTCCATAATGACTGATTTTGCAGTGTAAATGGGATCAGCATTTTTTTTGGGCAAAGTGTCAACATGGAAACCCAACTCATCACCATCAAACTATTGATTATTTTCCTCTTGTTCTTGTTCTTCTTCTGTTGCAAACTCAGCCTCAACCACCACTATTTCTTCAACTCCAACTTCCTCTTTTGGCTTCACCATCAAGGGAATTTTTGTAATCCCAAATTTGAGAGCCCAACTCTTCAGATTGTCTGTCATTTCTTTTCTATTAGGCTCCTCTTCTTGCTGTCCTTGACTGATTTTTGCAATTTCTTCTTCCCTACATGGAATTGGGAAGACAAGAGGAGAAATAGGTTGGAGTTTAACCAATTTTTCATTTGTTTGTGGTGGGGAGGGAGGTGGAACTTCTTGTTTATTTGGAGGGAATGACTGTTTGAAATGGAAAAGATTAGATAAATTGAGGTGGGATAGAAGACTAGGGCGAGAAACTTAGAGGCTTGGCTCTTGATCATCTTTGAAATGATAAAGCTTGAGAGGGTGAAAAATAAAGACAAGGAGTTGTTGAATGACTTACCCATTGACAAGGTTGATTCAAAATGTGCTCATATGCTTCTATCTCCTCAAACCATTGTGCAATTTGGGGCAACATTTCAACCACGAAGTAAAGCTTCTCTTGAGGGCTATAATGCCTTGAATTAGGTCCCACCCATGGACAAGGTGATCCATAACTGATTCCAAATACTTTCATTTGTGCTTGAGCCCTAGATTGCACCATGTCAATCTCCATGTTTTGGATCTTATCCAATAGACCAGCATCTTGCATTTGATTATCTTCATTGTATGCATACCCCTACTCTTGGAAAGATCCATAGCCAAACTGATTTTGGCACTTACATTTCATATGGATATGCATGTTTATCTTGAATCTGCTCAAAATGCTGATTTGAAGGAGTTGTAAAGCATGTTGGAGGTGGATTTGAATGGCACTGCTGATGCAAATGTGAATTCCATGAGGGAAATGAAGTCATGATTGCAAAACTTAATGGAGTGAAAGAACAATGATAGAGATGGAAGGAAAAATGGATGAAAAATGAATGAAAATGAATGAAAAGAGGGTTTATAACTTCAGAGATGGGTTGTTAATCAGATGGAGTCGCTAGATGTGTTTGCAAGTGCCTCCAAAGGCTCAAATTTTAAATAGGAACACATCAACCTGCAAAAAATGAAGTGGAAGACCTCTTGGTCCCCTGGGTGTGCCAAAACTATTAGTGCAAATTCACAGAGACCCCAAAATGACCTTCAAATCTATTTTTCTATGGAAATGTCATTTGGTGTGAATGCACAACATTGAGATTTCCCAAAGTGTGGGACCTTTGCAAATGGGGAAAGCTCTCCAGAGAAGGTTGGTTCCTCTTCCTAAACTACCTACCACAAGATATTCCAGTGCAAGCAAGCTAATCTAATCCTAATCTAACTTCCAAGGAGATAGGAGAGAGAAAACTATAAAAATAGAGCCTACACTAAAACAATGATACACCAAAGAAGGAAAATGTTGAACATCTATCAAAAACATCATGGAACAAGAAGAGGTGAGCAATAGAAAGGATGGACAAGTACATCACAAAACCAAGGATGGATTTCACACAAAAAATATTCCAAAACTCCATGAACACAACTCCAAAACCTACAATGAACATCCAAACATGCACAAATTCCTGCAATGAAGAGAGGCAAGAAGAAAAAAACCAAAAACAAGCAAGGATGGACAAATGCATCATAAAACACATTTTTTATTACTCTAGAAGTTTGCATAGAATCATCATTTTATAGGTAAGATGTACAAAATTCCATTACAGAGTAGGGAGGAGGTTCAAACTCCATTTTCAACCCCGGGAAGAAAAGAAGGGGGAGGCAGAGAAGAATGATGAACATCCTTTACAAAATGAGTCAAATTTTGCTTTTAATGCTCAAATAGAAAGAAAAGAGGTAAAAATGTAGGGAAATTGATTTTAAACTCCAATCACCAATAGATCCATTTAATTCACCTACAAAATTATGGGTTTCATGAAAAATCCCAAAATTCATTTATAAGGTTAACCCGTAAAGCAAGAAAGAGGCCCATACTTCATTAATTTTGGTCGTTGGGGTCGTTTTTTACATTTTTTGGATGCCAGAGATGTTTTCCCATTTTTCCTCCACAAATATCCATCAAAATCTAAAATTGAATTTTCCAACATGTAGGGAATTTCAACATGACTTTCCAATGACACCAAAATCATGAAAAACCAAGTTCTAGTTTGAAAGATATGCCCCTACGAATATTTAGGGCAAAACTAGTAAAAATAGAGTCAAAATCAGGGTCGGTGGGGTCAAACTCTAAAATTTTCCCTTTTGTAAAAATTCCCCAAAAATATTTGTGCCTCCTTTGCTCGAGACATGTGGCATCACTGGTTCTCTAATGTGATGTGGGTTTCAAAACAACATTCGCCCTTTTCACAGGTGCACTGGGAAAATTCCCCAAATTTCTCTGCAGCCCCACCGCTCCACTGCTGATGTGGACACATGACACCATCTTATTGGTCGATGGGGCCACGGGTTTAATGCACACCTTTAATTTTTTGCACCAAAAGGCAAAAACTTCAACTTTCCTTTGACCCCCGCCTTGGCATTACTAACGAGGACACATGGTGCCTCTTGATTTGATGCGGGGGCCTTAACCAATTTTTTCCTTTCCTTCTATGGGCCCACAAGATGATTTGTGACTTTACACCTTTTAACCAAAAGGGCTAAGTGCTGAATTTATCTCTGCACCTCCGTTCTAACTTGACACGTGGTACTTCCCAATTGGTTGCAATCCTACCCAGGAAAATTTCCCCTCCAAAATCCACCGAGCCATAACTCAAAAAATACAAGGAGTTAGGAAAACTTCTTTACCTTTCTGGAAAGGTGGAAAAATTCTCTATCTGATGAAATCATACCCAAAAAATTTTGGATCCCTGAAGCATGCAAAAAATTCATTTGAAGTACCAGCAAAGGAAAAGGAGGAGTTAGCCAAAAATAAGTATGGGCTTATTTTGTATAACACTTTTGGCAACTCGGAGGGGTCACCTACTGCTAGATGAGAAGACCAACTACCTTGAAGCATCCATTAGGCATGGAGTCATGATAGATGGCCTGATAACTGATCTTCACTTGGAAAAATTCCCTTTTAAGCCTCTTGGAAACCATTGAAAACTGAAACCGGTTGTGACCAAATGCCAAGACAATGCACCTTTGTGCAAGAGAAAAGCGGCACCACAAAAACTATGTACAAACATGAAAATCATATATACCCCAAGTGAGATATGCGAGTGTGCACAAGCAGTTATTCTACTAAAAAAACCTACCTACTCTACTCTAACCAAGAGCAAAGGTAAGCTAAACAAACCTCGCAATTGGTTGGGAGAAGTAGCTTCCTTTCTTCAAAATGGACAGCCATGCAATTGATTTGGAGCTGATCATGGCTATAGGATGAGTGGAAAACTAATAATAATCATGTCCTTCACCAAAATAATCAAGGTATCAACAGGAAACAAATCAAATATCTCTTTTAGTTGCTCGCATTTGGATTGAAGAGGCATTACGGCTGATCCTTGGTACTTTGCATATCATCCTCATGGTTAGAAGCAAGCATGACTAGTTTTGGTTTCTCCCTTAGCTCTAATGAAGCCAAGTATCTGATTCGGCAAGGTATAGTCCTCTCGAATGTTCCCATTTCTTTGAATTTTAACTCCAAAATGGATTCTTCTTGCATATCTTCTTGGGTGAATGGTGTGGAAGAGGTGGTGAAAATATCTTGCTCTTTCCCTTCCTCTTCCCATGAAGAACATGGAAGATTTAAATCTTCCAATCTTGGTTCCAATGAGCTATCACAAAACACATGCTGTTGTTTTTCAATGTTCTTCTTTGTGGCAGTAGGCTCTTGATGTTGGAGAATGAATGGTGGAGAAGAAAATGTTGTAATTTCAGTTGGCTCCTCATCCAAACATTCTTCTAAGTTTGATAAGCAATCAAACTCTTCAATGTCCTGCTACAACAAAGTCTCTTCCTCTTGCATGGTGACTTTCAAATCTGCATTTTCTTCACCATGTGCAACTTCATTTTCAAACATGCAACTTGCCAATTCAAACTCATCCAAGAAATCAGATTTTTTGAGAGATGAAGTGGGAGAGAAACATGAAATTTGTTATGCCTCCTGTTCACAATTTGGACCTGTTTTTTTCACCTACATAATGGCTTCATTGACCAAATCAACCCCTTCAAATGAAAGAAAAAAATGTATCAATAATGCTTCCTTCTTCTGGTGTTATAAAAATGACTTGATCTCATCCATTTGCTCCTCTTCAATGGGGTTTGGAGCTGGTTTTTCTTCATCCATAATGACTGATTTTGCAGAGAAAATGGGATCAGCATTTTGTTTGGGTAAAGTGTCAACATGGACACCCAACTCATCACCAATAAAGTGTTGATTATTTTCCTCTTGTTCTTGTTCTTCTTCTAGTTAGCTTGCTAGTTGTGTTTAGTTAGCTGCTCAGTTATGTGGAGTTAGCTTACTAGTCTTCTGGATTTAACTTAACTACCATTATCAGTTAGTGGGAGTTCTTCACTATTGATTTAGGTAGTAGTTTCATTTCCCTCCTCCTATATGTACATATTTCTTATTGAGTAATTCAAGTCATTGTATTGTAATGTATTGAGCATTATGGATTATGATGGATTTCCATATATGGTATTTTAGCTCTTTTGTTTTGAAAATCTAATGTGGTGTGCTATTATCATCTAATATCATGGCTTGGAACAATATTCTTATCGTTCCTTTCATGGTTTTAAAACAATAGATGATGTAGACATCGATCCGTAAGTTTTTTTCGCAAACAAGGGTTTATTATTTTCATGTATTTAGAATTTTTTATCACTTTTCTGCAGCATACATTTTTATGCAAAATGAAGTGCTCCATTGGATTTAAAGGTCTCAAAACCATATAATCAATTGTAATCTCGACCATGTTTTGAGACAGTCAAAACTGGACACATATTTGAACCCTCTAGGTGCATTCTTTTATCCATTGGATATAAGTGTGTGCCTTCCAGATGCATTCTTTTACCCTCTAGATATTTCTATTTTAAATGTAGTCTTTTATCCTTTGGATGTAGATATGTACCCTTTAGGTGCATTCTTATATCCATTAGATATAAGATTATACCTTCCAGATGCATTCTTTTACCCTTTAGATATTTTTGTTTTGGAAGTAGTATTTTATCCACTTGATGCACATTTGTACCCTCTCGGTGCATTTTTAATCCATTGGATATAAGCTTGTACCCTCAAGATGCATTCTTTTACCCTCTAGATATTTTTGTTTTACATGCAGTCTTTTATCGTTGGATACGAGATCTATATCCTCTCGAGGAAATCTTTTATCCATTCGATATAAGCATGTACATTCCAGTGCATTCTTTTATCCTCTAAAAAAAAATTCGATGGAGTCTTTTATCCACTAGATGCGAGATCTGTACCCTCCCAGCTTGCATTCTATTATCTATTGGATATAAATGTGTACCCTTTGGATGTAATGATTTACCCTCTTAACATTTAGGTTTTGGGCATAAGATTTTATCCTTTAGTCGCAAGCCTATATCACATTATTACTTGAAAATTACAGAGGTTTAAACTCAAAATCCTACTATAAATTCCAAGGGGACAAAGATAGAGAATGCAAAAGAATTAAAACTAATGCTAATAAGGTGATGCACCAAAGGAGTGGTGAGAATTTTTACTTCTAAAAATTGACATAGATTATAGAAATGCAGCAAAACATCATGCACAAACTGATAAAATGTAATGAAAGATCATGGATGAATCAAACAACACAAGAAGAGGACTGAAACTCATTCACAGAGCTTGCATTGTCATTTCCAATATCAAAATACATGCATTACATCAACAGAAAGGAAGAAAATATGTTGCAGTCTTGAAAGAGGTATGGTATTCCACAAAATCACTTTCTAAGGTGAAAGAGGGAGCCTGCAAAACATAAAAATGTCCAACCCTTTCAAAATGAGCCAAATCTAGCTTTTAACAATGCCCATTCGAGCTCAGGAGAGAGAAACGTGGGAAAACATGAGAGTAGCTTCAACCACCAACAAAATGTAATAAAACAACATGGGCATCCTTAAAATTCCATTCCCTGATGTTTTTGACCATGCTGGGAGAGAATGTGAGCCATGCTGCATTAAAAATGGTGGTTGAAATGTCATTTTTGTTCATTTCCACGTGCCAGAGGTGTTTTCCAATTTTCTCTCTCCAAAATCCACCAAAACACAAAATTGACCCTAGAATCATGTAGATAATTTCACCAGATTTCCATTGATATAAAGAACGTGAAAAACCGAGCTCTGGATCGAAAGTTATGCTCATTTGAAAATTTAGGGCAAAACAAGGCCAAAATGGGTTGGCGGGCTGAAAATTTGAAATTTTCCCACTTTTTGCATTTGGGAAAATTCCCCAAAAATCTCCGTGCCCCACCATCTGGTGCCACATGGCATGATTCTGATTGGTCGTGGGCTCTTTCTACTTCATTTTCCATCATTTTGGCCTTTGGAAAATTTTCCAAAATTCTCCGCTAGGCTAGATGACCCGAGGACACGTGGCATGATGTGATTCACCACGGGCATCTACTCTTAAATTTTCCATCGTTTTGACCATATTTCCTCGACCTAGACACACGTGGCACAACCCCATTGGATGGGCTTTTCCTTTCATTTTTTTCTGTGGGCCTTCCTTATGTTTTTTGCCACCACATGGACATGTGGCATGGTTTCACTATTGGCTCGGACTTTGGGGGCGGGCTTTCCTTTCAATATTTCCTTTGATTTTTTTTGGGAAAAATTCCCAATTTCCCTTTCCCCGTGCCCCGCCATCCGAGGACATGTGGCGAGCTCACATTATTTGCATGGCCTTGGGGCCAAAACATTTCTCCTTTGCCTCACCAAACACTTGGGAAATTTTCCCACTTTCCTCCACCTGTTCCGCCATTCCGACGCCTAAGGACACGTGGCATAATGTCCATCTGGTTGTGTGGGCCTACAAGCAAAAATTCTCTTCAACACCTCGTTAAACACTTTGGGAAATTTTTCCAACCTCTTCACCTTGGACCTAAGGACACGTGGCATTGATTCCCTTTTTGCTTGGCCAACATGGAAAAATGCTCCACTCTAATTGGACACGGGCCTTCCATTGGAAAAACTTTTCCCATGTTTGCCAAACACTTAGTAAAATTTCTAAATTTTCCTCCGCCCTCCGCCACTTGATTGCTGACGTGGCACTCTCTGATTGGTCGGTAGGCTTGTCTAGGAAAATTTCCCACAAAAACTCCACCGAGCCATAACTTCAAAAATACATGGAGTTAGGAGGAAAATTTACCTTTCTGGAAAGTTGAGAAGGAGCTCTATCCAATGGTGCCATTTCAGAACATTTTGAGTGCCTAAAAAGTAAAAATTCTGACTGAGGCACAAGGGAGGAATGAAATGAAGGGAGTTAGTCACAAAATGAGCAAGGGGCTCATTTTGGATAACAATTTTGGTGACTCAGAGGGGTCATCTGCCTGCTGGATGAAGTTACCAGTTGCCTGAAGCAATCCATTGGGCATGGAGTCATCAAATCTCTACTTGGTACCCCAACTGATTAGAATAATGCAAGGAGGAAGGGGAGGATAGAACACCATCTGATTGGAGCAAGGCCTGCAAAACACATTTCCTGGAACAACAAGCTTGTGCCAAAGCACTTAGGGAAAGCAAAGCTAATCTACAACAAAACAATGTGCATAAGCACTTGGAGGAATGAAAACCTAAGCTAATATGTACAAGGTGGAGAATTTCCTTCAGTAGCAATGCTTCAGATGGATTCCATTGACTGGAATCTACAATTCTTCACCATCCAATGAAGACAATTGGAAGGCATTGTTGTCCTTACACTTTGTGACCATGTAGGGGCCACTCCAAATGGCATCAAATTTTGAATGCCTCCCGGTTTTGCTCTGTCTGCATCCCATTTTAACACTAGATCTCCAACTTGGAAAGATCTATCCTTGGCCTTTCTATCAAAGGTCTTCTTGATCAAGGCTTGATCCTTCTCCATTGCTTGGGATGCTTGATTTTTGATTTCTTGGAGCTCCATCAATTTTGCATACCTAACCTCCATGGGTCCAAACTCCAACAACTCCAACTACTTCATGAGTTCTAATGTTGGCAACTCAAGTGACATGGGAAAAATTGCCTCTCTTCCATAAACAAGCTTGAATGGAGAATTACCTGTAGATCTCTTGGGAGTTATCCTATCAGCCCACAAGGCTGATTTCAATTTAGTATGCCAAGACCTCTGATTTTCATCAAGAGTCCTCTTGATGATCCTTAACAAGTTCTTGTTTGTAGATTCAGCTTGGCCATTACCCTGAGGATAATAATTTGATGAAGTGCTTAGGTAGATCCCATTCTTGACAGCCCATTCAGTTACCTTGGACCCAATGAATGCCAATGCATTATCTGATATTATTGTAGCAGGTATGCCAAATCTGGTTGTTATCCCTTCATAGAAGTCTAGGATGCTAGATTCATTTGCTTCCTTGAGTGCTACTGCCTCAGTCCACTTGGTGAAGTAATCTGTTGCTGTTAGAATCCACTTGTGTCCTTGGCTTGAATTTGGATTAATGACTCCAATGAAGTCCAAACCCCATTGCATGAATGGCTGGTCAACTGAAATTGGATGCAATGGAAGGGCAGCTAGTCTCTCCTTACCTGTGAAGAATGCACAATTCTTGCACCTCTTGATCCATGCATAACAATCACTGAAAATCTTGGGCCAATAATAGCCAGCCCTCATGATCTTGAGAGCTATCACTCTTGGTGCAAAATGACCACCAGCTGATCCACCATGGAACTCTTCCAACACTCTGTGAATCTGATTTGTACCAATGCATCTCAACAGCACTCCATTCACATCCCTTTTGAATAAAACACCATCAACAAGAGCATATGGGACAGCCTGCAATCTGAAGTGTCTCCTTTTGGTTTTGTTCATCTCTAGAGGGCATAGGCCTGTGTGTAGGAAGTGCATTATGTCTTGGGTCCAGCAAGGAGTGAGGACACCATCATTTTCTTCTTGAGTGCTTCCTTGCTCATGGTTGTCTTGCAACGCCAAAACAACCTCTTTCTCATTGCATGCTTCCTTTTGTTTGTTCAAGACCAGCTGCTCACACAATCCTTTTCCTCTAACCAACTTGGTGACTTTGATCTCAATGTCATACTCCATGACACGAGTAATCCACCCTGCTCTCTTTTCATTTAGGTCTTTATTGAGGAGGAAGTCTTTAACTCCCACATGAGAAACCAAGCAATTGAACCTTGTTGTTTGAAACTAGATGCTTAAATTTCTTCAAGCTCCTAATTACTGCAAGAACATGCTTCTCAATGAAAGAATATCTCACCTCATAGTCCTCAGGCTTTGGTTGAAGAAAGCAATTGGCTGCTCATCATTGTCTTTGTTCTCATTGTACCAAAATTGTAGAAATAGTATCATCACCTCCAAATGCATAGAGGATGAAATCCTTGGAGAAATCTGGGTTAATGAGAGTTGGAGCTTGTGAGATGGCCTCTTTGATTGCTTCAAAACTTGCCTTGCCTTCTGCTGTCCATTTGAAAGCTATGCTTTTCTTTAACATCTTGGTGATAGGCTTGACTAGGGCTGCAAAATTTGGGACAAACCTCCGAACAAAATTTATCCTTCCCAAGAAACTTTGAAGGGATTTCTTATGACTTGGCAATGGTAGTGCTCTTATGGCTTCAACTCTTTCTGGATCAATTGCTAATCCTTCTTTGGAGACAATGTGGCCAAGGAGCTTTCCTTCATGAGCTAGAAAAATACACTTTTTGGGATTCAAGGATACCCCAAATCTTCTGCACCTTTGGAATACTTGTCTTAAATGAAAGAGATGGTCTGCTGCATTTTTTGAAAAAATAGTGATATCATCAAGATATATCAGCACCATTTTGTTAATCAAATCCTTGAACGCCATGTCCATTGCCCTTTGGAATGTAGCCCCAGCGTTGGACAGCCCAAATGGCATTTTTCTATATGCATAAGTCCCCCATTTGGTTGTGAAGGCTGTCTTGAACTGATCCTCTTCCTTCACCATAATCTGATTGTACCCTGAATAGCCATCAAGCAATGAAAACCTTTCAGAGCCAGCAACAACTTGTAAAATCTGCTCCATAGAAGGAAGTGGGTAATGATCCTTGAGAGATGCTCTATTCAAATCTCTGAAGTCAACACACAATCTGATTTCTCCACTCTTCTTTCTAACTAGAACCAAGTTGGCTACCCAACTAGAATGCTTGATAGGGAATATGATACTTGACTCTATCAACTTATTCAATTATTTTCTCATGAGAGGCTCCATGTGTGGATTGACTGGCCTTTGTTTTTTCCTGATGGGTTTAGCACTTGGGTCCAATTCAATGGTGTGTTGAGCTAACTTGGGATTGAAACCTTTCAAATCTTCATAGCTCCAAGCAAACACATCAGGGAATTCTTGACAAAGTCTATATGAACTCATACCTTTCTTGCTCAGTTGTCATTTTACCAATTTGGAGTGATTTGCCTTCTTCCACCAAGATGGGCACTGAATCTTCTCCCTTGACTTGGATGTTTACTTTCTCCTTCCTAAACTGATCATTAGGATTGAAAATGGACTCCAAAGTGACAAGTCCCTTTGGTAGTTTGTTGGTTCTCAGTTGTACCACTTGATCACCATATACTGTTGTTCTAACTTTTCCGATTTTTACTGAGAACTCAGCCTCTTCTTGTAAGAAATGGATGATTTGTTGATCATTTTCAAACACTTGCCAACTTACATTGTTGTCTGGCACTGAAGGCCTTACAATCACATGAATGCTTGGTTGTACTTTGTCTTTCTTGATGCTTTCAACAACATCAAAGGCTGCTCCAACTACTGCAAGCCTGTCAGCAGCTTGGTTCTCTTTTCTAGGGATGGATTTGATGCTAAAGCCCTCAAAATCTTCAATGAGGTCCCACACCCTATTTTTGTAGCACTTGAGTAGATCATTCTTGGCAAGCATGTTTCCCTTAACTTGGTTGACAATCAGCTCACTGTCACCAAAACTTGCAAGTTCTTTATTCCTCTCTTGATTGACCAATGCAATCCTTGTATCAAAGCTTCATATTCAGCAGTGTTATTAGAACATGCAAACTGAAATCTAAAAGCTGAATAATACTTAACTCCTTGAGGTGAAACAAGCATAGCTCCCCCTCCTGCACCTTGTCTACTTCTTGATCCATCAAAGAACAACTGCCATACCTCATTGTCATCCTTGTGGTCTGGCTTGGTGATGCTAGGAATAGGCTGATTTTCTTCATGCATGCAATAGACTCCTAGCTCAGATTCTTCTATTTCTTGATAAGGATCAAAAGCATGCACCTTGCTTGCCCATTCATCAAGAGTCAAATCTAGGATGCTTCCAACCTTGGTGTCAGCTTCATCAGTGCTTGGATAATCCTCTTGATCAAATGTTGAACAATTGGTATTGATTTGGCTTGGAGTGTGAGGCTCAATGTGAAAGTTTGCAATAGGCTCAGATCTGATTGTGGCTTTAGTTCCATATCTTGTTCTGAACAACATGTGTGACCAATCAAGTAGATAAGTAACCTCCAATCTTAGCTATGAAATCCCTTGACAAACATAGGGCAAAGAGTGGTGGAAGATCTATCACCGAGACATCTTGCAAAACAACAACGTTGGGGCATGCATGCAAAGTGAGACTCAAGTTTTTAATCACTCCTACTATGTTGTTACTATTGTCCCATCCAATTGCACTACCCCTTTGGATATGACTTCATATTGAAGCCCCAACTGATCAGCTATTTTCTTGGGCATTACTGAACTACTTGCTCCGGAATCAATCATGTAGTTGTGTACTAATTGGTTTCCAATGATCAATGAAACATAGAATGGAGGGGGCTTCAACATTTTACCTTGTTGTCCTCCATGATTCCCTCAGGCTGGGCAAGCATTTGTGAGTACCTTCTCTTGCATTTGGACCTGTTGATTTGAAGTTGACCAGTCCTTCATGGCAGCTTGTAGCAAATCTCTTTGGCCTGGGATGGATAGTGATTCCCACATTGATATGTTTACATTTGTCTTCTTCATCTGATCAATGATGTTGAATGGAGATGAAGCATCTCTCTACTATCCTCTAGCCTGCACATTCATTCCTTGCACATGGGCAGCAACAACTGGCATCTAGGTTGGCTTAGGAGCTGGTTTGGGTGGTCCTTGCATGTTTGGAACTGCATTTTGTTTGCCAATAGTTTGTGGAGTGGTAGAAGGTTGTGGATTACTTGGAGCCAATGGCTGTCCTTCACCCAAATTTCTCCTTTTTGACCTTGTGTTGGCTGCAACACTTTGAGAGATTGTTTGATTCATACCACAAAAATCTTCTGCCTGCC
The DNA here is from genome assembly GCA_018340775.1 of Taxus wallichiana var. yunnanensis. NCBI lineage: Eukaryota > Viridiplantae > Streptophyta > Pinopsida > Cupressales > Taxaceae > Taxus > Taxus wallichiana. Next base: position 781,396,141 of record CM031239.1, on the reverse strand, counting down.
AGTTTACAAGTGTGGTATCATTTGGAGCTGATTGTTGTTGGGATGTTTCTTGTTGTTGGTTATTTCCTTGACTCCCTTCACCCTCCACACCAGTTGTTGTTACCATCAAGGCTTGATTTAGAGCACCATTGAAGCACATAGACTAGTTGTGAGGTTCATTGCATGGGAAACACCAATCATACTCTTGAGCTATGTTGTTTTGTACTGGCACTAGTGCTTTAGAGGTAGATGTAGCATTGGGATTATAGGGCTGAAATGGTCTGTTGGCAGGAGGCCTTGCTTGATTTTGATTTGCAGCTGGATTGGGTGGTCTTTGAGGCTGATATGGCTACTGTTAGGCTGAGCTTGAGGCTGATAAGAAGGTCTGAAACTTTGGGCTTGTTGCCTCTTGAGTGTAACCAGCTCATTACCTAAATTTTGCAATTGCTTCATGACTTCTTGAAGTTCATTTGAGGCACTAGAAGATGAAGTAGAAGCTTCACTTGAATTCTGATTTCTAGGAGTGGGAATAGGAGCTAAAATAGGTGCTTGATTAGTGCTTGGACTTTCTAAATTTGGATACAATGGCATTGGAGGCCTAGGAGCTAGCTTACCAGCTTGAATCAGACAATTTTCAGCTCTAATGGCAATGCTATAAGCAAAGCAGGATAGTTGTGCCTCCCATGGATTGAATTAACATAGAAATATCAAAATTTAAAGCTTTAAGGTAATATAGAAAAGCACCTTCTATTGTTGGCCTTACTGCCATTGGAATTCTCTCCCAAGTCCTTTGAAATCTGAAGTTGAAGTCAGTCAACTGCTCATTGGGAGCTCTCTTGATAGTTGTCAATTGTTCCAAAAGGGACAAGTTATCTCCCTTTTCTCCAAACTGCTCATGGAGGGCTATACATAAGCTGGTTCCAATTTTGGATAGAACTGAAGCAAGGCTCCTGAACCATTGCAAAGCCTTCCCTTTGAATGAAGATGCCAACAGTTTGACAACAACTTGCATCTCATCAATCTCATGGATTGCACAAATATTAGCAATATCCTTGACATGATCACCAGGAGTGGTCTGATTCTCTCCAGTAAAGTATGGAATGTTCTTCAATGCTGCAACTGGGATTGGATTTTGTGCATTGAGAGCAAGTGGGCTGCTACTAGTGAAATTGACATATGGGTTGTGTTGTGCCATTCTGATTGGCCTTAGAACCCTTGTTGATTGGATGAAAGGTCTACCAGGTGGAGGAGTTGATAGAGTTCTATTTGGTGGAGATGGAGACCTTTGAATTCTCCTCCCTCTTTGTCTTCTTCTTGGAGATAATTGCAGATACTCAAACAATACTTCTTCTTCTCCAACTCTTGACCTTGTGGTGATTCTTCTCATGAGTTTTCAGGTCTATACTGCTAAAACCAGCTGATTCTTCTTCCTTGGAGTCACCAGATGTGCAATTCAGGGCTCTTTTAAGCAAGAAACTTGCAACAAATGCACATCAATTTTTTTGTAATGAAGATGAAGACCTCTAAGGTCCCACCGGGCATGCCAAAACTATTAGTGCAAATCAGCAGCACCCTCTGGATGTTCTATCAGATTTCTAGTTTGACATTTAGCATCCAGTGTGATTGCACAACATTGAATCTTTTCCCCAAGTGTGGGACTTGTAAAAATGGGAAAAGAATCTCCAGGTTAGAGGTTGGTTCCTCAACTCCTCTGATCAGGTGTATTACTTGAAAATTGCAGAGGTTTAAACTCAAAATCCTACTATAAATTCCAAGGGGACAGAGATAGAGAATGCAAAAGAATTAAAACTAATGCTAATAAGGTGATGCACCAAAGGAGTGGTGAGCATTTTTACTTCTAAAAATTGACACAGATTATAGAAATGTAGCAAAACATCATGCACAAACTGATAAAATGTAATGAAAGATCATGGATGAATCAAACAACACAAGAAGAGGACTGAAACTCATTCACAGAGCTTGCATTGTCATTTCCAATATCAAAATACATGCATTACATCAACAGAAAGGTAGAAAATATGTTGTAGTCTTGAAAGAGGTCTAGTATTCCACAAAATCACTTTCTAAGGTGAAAGAGGGAGCCTGCAAAACATAAAAATGTCCAACCCTTTCAAAATGAGCCAAATCTGGCTTTTAACAATGCCCATTCGAGCTCAGGAGAGAGAAACATGGGAAAACATGAGAGAAGCTTCAACCACCAACCAAAATGTAATAAAATAGCATGGGCATCCTTAAAATTCCATTCCCTGACATTTTTGACCATGTTGGGAGAGAATGCGAGCCATTCTTCATTAAAAATGGTGGTTGAAATGTCATTTTTGTTCATTTCCACGTGCCAGAGGTGTTTTCCAATTTTCTCTCTCCAAACTCCACCAAAACACAAAATTGACCCTGGAATCATGTAGATAATTTCACCATCTTTCCATTGATATAAAGAATCCAAAAACTGAGCTCTGGATCGAAAGTTATGCTCATTTGAAAATTTAGGGCAAAACAAGGCCAAAATGGGTGGTGGGCCAAAAATTTGAAATTTTCCCACTTTTTGCATTTGGGAAAATTTCCCAAAAATCTCCACACCCCCATCTGGTGCCATGTGGCATGATTCTATTGGTCACGGGCTCTTTCTACTTCATTTTCCATCGTTTTGGCCTTTGGAAAATTTTCCAAAAATTCTCCACCGATTGGATGACCCGAGGACACGTGGCATGATGTGATTCACCGCGGGCATCTACTCTTAATTTTTTTGTCACTGTTGACCATCTTTTCTGACCTGGACACATGGCACAACCCCATTGGATGTGGGATTTTCCTTTCATTTTTCTCTGCGGGCCTTCCTTATGTTTTTTTGCCGCCACGTGGACACGTGGCATGGTTTCACTGGCTCGAACTTTGGGGGAGGGCTCTCCCTTTCAATATTTCCTTTGATTTTTCTTTGGGAAAAATTCCCAACTTTCCCCATGCCTCCGCTGGTCTTGGGACATGTGGACGAGCTCATTAGTTGTGGGCCTTGGGGGCAAACATTTTCTTTAGCCCTGCGCAAAACCTTTGGGAAATTTTCCCACTTCTCCCCCCCGATTATGATGCTCCGATGCTCCCCGGGACACGTGACCTGTCCTCATTTGTTGTGTGGGCCTATGAGCCAAAATCTCTCCTCAATGCCCTCGCCAAACACTGGGAAATTTTCCTAAGTCTCCCTCTGCTGCCCGCAACCCTTGGGAAAATTCCCTTTCCCCGCTGGACACGTGGCGTGCTCGATTAGCTCGGGCCTTCCTTTGGGGATTTTCCCATGGCGCCAACACTTAGTAAAATTTCTAAATTTTCCTCCACCCTCCACCACTTGATTGCTAACATGGTGCTCTTTGATTGGCCAGTGGGCCTGTCTAGGAAAATTTCCCACAAAAACTCCGCCGAGCCATAACTTCAAAAATACATGGAGTTAGGAGGAAAACTTTACCTTTCTCGGGAAAGCCGAGAAGGAGCTTCTATCCAATGGTGCCATTTCTAGAACATTTTGAGTGCCTAAAAGTAAAAATTATGATTGAGGCACAAGGGAGGAATGAAATGAAGGGAGTTCTCCATTATGTGTGGGCGAGTTCCTAGGGTAAAATTTCTATAAAGAGACACGTGGTATAAGGAGGGAAAGAGTGCCTTGGGTAGTTTGGCGGGTTACGAGGTGGCATTGAGAAACTTTCCCAATGCATGGCTTAAGGGAAAAAATGTTCCACACCCCTGTGGGTCCCAAGGGGACACTTGTCATGTTCTAACGCCGAGCGGAGGAGGGATATGGGAAAGCGGGCGGTGGGAGGAAATTACGCTTTGCACCAAATGAAGGAGGAAGAGGATATGAAGGAGAGGGAAGCACACGGTTCTACACACACGTGAGGGAACAAATTTTGAGAGGATGGAGGGGAAGCGAGAACATGGGAGGAATTTAAGAAATTCTCTGAAGGGAAAAAACCAAAAAAATCAAGGGGCTTCCACCCTTCCCGTCGCCACCCTAGAGTGCCACATGGCATGTTTTCATTGGTCGCGGTGTGATCGGCCAAAACATAATAATTTTCTTTAAAAAATTTACAAAGAACATAAGTTTAAAAAGGAAACATGCCTCCACTATAGCCACGAGAGGACACATGGCACCTCCGATTGACTACAGGCGGTGGAGGAAAAATGAAAATTTTTCCCAAGAAATTTTTTTCAAAAAGCGTAATTTTTCAAATTCAATCTGCCCTCCTCTATGCCACATGGCAGCATGTGATTGGATGCGGGCTAATAGGTTGGCGAAGGAAAATGGGAAAATTTTCCCAAGGCAAATTTTCAAAAGGTTAAGTTTTAAAATTGGTCCCCCTCCCAAGGTGCCACGTGGTAGACCACGATTGGTTGCGTGTTAGTGGGGATCATGGACCTTTTTGGAAAAAATTTCCAAAGTCAAATTTTGAATTTTTTTCTAACAATTAGATTTAGTATTTTTTTGTTTGAATACCATTTTGAAGTAAAACTTCAAATGGCCATAACTTTGATAGGAATGTCAAAATTGGGAAAACAAGGACTTTTCATAAATCCTCAATGCTCTCTTTGCATAGAGTTATCAATTTTGAAAATTCATAAAGTTTTATAAGTCATTATGATAAAAAATTTGTAGTGTTTTAATTTTTGGACTAGCAGATTTCAACTTTTCAATTTAATCAATTTGGAACTCCTCCTTCACTTCAACATGTCAAACAGACATGGAGAATCAGATTTAGGAAAATTTTAGAGTGTTTTAGGGAAGTTGATTTTTCCAATTTTTTGAGGTTGCATTTTTCCAGCAATAGACAGAAAAATGACTATGAAGGTTCCCATTTGAAATTCATTAAGTTTTAGAGATTCATTCTTGATTGTTAAGGTCAAATTGAGTTCTTTAAGTCTTCCTAAATGTGAATTTCAAAGTTTCATAACTTATTGTTGAGTGTAAGATCAAACTGTTCATTTTTAATAGAATATGGATTTCCAGATTTAAGTTTAAAACATTGAAATTTTTCTTTTTAAAAAATTTGTCAATTTTGTCTTTTGGATGTGCTTATGATTCCTAATTTAGTCAAATACAATTTCTTATCAAACAACCATTCATTTCTACATTAAATTTAGTTCATAATACAATTCAAATATGCATTTTTCAAAAGAGAACCATATTGTCTTTCCTTTCCATGCATTCTTTCTTTCTTTTCTTCTTCAAACAGTAATTAAATTTCAACAATAATTCAAATCAAATGTGCAATACATTTTGGAGAAGGGAATGCATTCTTTCATTGATCCTCAATACAATTTTACAACTTATCACTTTTCCCATTTGATTTGGTTTCAAATTACAAAATACAAAGTATGGAACATCATTCACATTTTCTTTCCAAAGCAAAATAGAGAAGTATAATTCTTCTTGTACATTTCTCAATTCAAATTCAACTTCCATTTACAATGCAATCACTTCTCATTACAACATTTATACACTCATCCACTCAAAGTGGAAAAATTTATATTGAATTACTCAAAGGGAAATGACTGTCAAACTGTTAAGTTCTTTCTCCAAATAGCAGCATGTTTGTTTCTTCTTCTTTGCAAATTTGATCACAACAAGGAAGGGGGAAAGGCAATGCTCTCCACCCAACCAAGACATCCAATGAGAAAGGAGAATTCATCCTTTCCTCATTGGCCTCTGAGCCCCAACCATATTGAAATAAAGTATGAACATCAAGACATGACAACAAGGCTTCTTCCACAACAAACAAGCATACTTCACATTTCATACAAACAATAAAATACACAGTCCAAACAAGACAGCAGTTCCCAACTGCATTTGAAAACATACACACAATACATAGGATTGATCAAGCAAGCCAAAAAAGCAAGGACTATGGGAAACTCCTTATGCCTCCCAATTTAGAATTGGGCATCCACAAAAATGAATACCACTAATAAACATATCAAACCCATAAACCTTATATCTCCCAACCCCTCCTTATGTCCCCCAAGAGTAAGAAATACAAGTTTTTTTTTTTCGAAGGGTGGATCCCAAACCAAAACTCCCTCCACAATAAAATAGTGTCATTGGCAATCCCTTATGCCCCCCATATGAAATACCCACAACCTTCTCCTACACCATGCATTAAGCATTCTACCCAACCAGCCAAGAATGCAAACACAAACATCATTCAAACATGCATGCAATAGAAGGAAAAATAATTAAAACATAGCTCAAGATCCTACCTATCCATACTGAATTTTGTTCCAAGCTCGGAAGCTTTCCAAGATGCCAAAAACAGTCCCAAATCAGCGAGGTTCAAGCAAGCAAAAAGACTCCAATCTCTTCCTTAAACAAGCTCCAAAACAGCACTAAAAATGTGCCCTAAGAAGAAATGGACAAAGTTTCAACAACCTCCAAATGAGCAAGAAGCTTCAATATAAAGGAGAGGAAAGAGAAGAGGATGATGTGGATCCATGTGGGATGCCACATCATTCTTCCTCAACCCCAAGATGAGATCAACATCACACACCAAATCACAATAAATAAAAATGACAAAATCACTTACATACTCCAAAAATGCCCATACTCCCAAAGGACCAAATTTAAAACATGTAAGGGAAGTGCAATTAAAACTTACATATTGTCACTTCAAAATACATTATAAATTCCTACATTTAACCTCCAAACCATAGGCATGGTTGGTGGATCATTTTAAGAGGTGTGGGACAAGTTTAACTTGTCCCATAAGCCTCCAAATTTGGCCTCCAAGGACAAATTCGAATTTCATAAAAGATGGAGTGCTTGACCTTCCAAAATCTACCTTACAAGACTCTTACAAATTCTTACAACATCACTTACACACTCCTACCACATTAATATTTATAACAACAACTTTATTTATTTCATTCCATATCCTAATTTATTTTAAATAAAATTTAACTATATGACTATCACATTAATCTATCACATTTAAATTAGATTACAAGAAGGAACACATTACTAAACAAAATACATACAACATTAATTCAAAAAGGAACACATAAATAAAACACATATCCCATGGTCACATGTAATGGAGATCCCCCATGGGAAATCCTAACATAACTCAACACACAAATGAACAACACAGTTGCCATGGTGACCTTGTTGATTTCACCGGAATTTCAATATGGTTAGTCTCCAGTCCCACATTATTTTGATTTTTAACCTACAAAATGAAAATACCTCCTTGCCTCATGGTCACATCAGAACATCCAAAATGATATAAACAACATCTCAAGATCATCTAAGCATATGAATCACAACAATATCAAGAATTCAACATTATCATTTTAATTAAATAAATCAACTATATCATCATCAAAATCTACCATACTAGATCTACTCAAAATATCCAAATGTCATAAGTCCATATCAACATCTATAATATATCCATGTCAAAATTATATCATCAATCACATATCAAAATGCCTCTAGTAATCCTCATGCATAATAATTGAATCCAGATCAATAATAATCCATGATCTAACATCTAACCATCATACCAAAACAAAACATAATAGTGTCCATAATACAATCAAAAGTATCAAAATTAGTATTTGAAAGTGTCAAAGGGAAGTGGGCACTACATCCCCCTCCCCTTAGACTCAACTTCCTCCTAGAAGTCACTGGAACAAGTGTGGAAACTACGCTCGTAATATTGTGGCATCCTCCCAAGTGGTTGTAGTCTCATCATATCTGTCCCACTATACGCATACTTGATCAATCTCTCTACCTCGAAGGCCCAGGGTCATGCAATCTATGATACGGATGGGCTCCACTGTCACCTACCCCTAATCATAAAATTGTAATGATGTTCAGTCCAACATATGAGAAGGATCTGTAATTTACCTCCTAAGGACAAAAACATGAAACACATCACGTATGTGAGACAAGCTAAGTGGAAATGCTAGACAGTAGGCCAAAGGGCCGATACACTCCAAGATCTCAAAAGGACCAATGAATCAAGGATAGGGATCTTATGTGGCCTAACACGAAGGAACACCTTCATGCCCACATCAAAACTACAATCAATCCTATGCTAATCCAATTACTTCTTACGCATGTCATGTGCCTCCTGTAATCTCTGCTTGATCAACATTACCGCTGCTCCATGTCCTACAAAAGAGTTAGTCCAAGAGATACTCGTCCTCTAACTCCGTCCTAGTTAAGGGGTGTCCTACACTCTCTACCACATAATTCCTAAAAAGGAGCCATGCCTATCGAACTCAAAACTATTATTGTAGGAAAAATCCACTAAGTACTGGTACTCCTCCCACTTAGACCGTTGATCCATCATGTACATCCCGATCATATCCTCTAAAATCAGATTCACTCACTTGGTTTGTCCATCTATCTTAGGGTGATAGACTATGCTGAAGTTAATCCCCATCCCAAGGACTTACTGCATGGTAGTTCGGAAAGGTGATGTGTACAACGGATCACGGTCACAAATGATCTTCTATGGAATCCCGTGTAACCTGATGATCTCATCCAGATAAACTTGTGCCATTTCCCTAGCTATATAAGTGGTCTTCACTAGACAAAAGTGAGCCACTTTTTTCAATTTATCAACCATTACCATGATAGCGTCGTGGTGATAACATGACATCGGTAACCCAACAATGAAATCCATGGAAATGGTGTCCCACTTCCATTCTAGTATGGCATGAGGATAAAGAAGACCTATTAGATGTTGATGCTTAGCCTTAACCCTCTTGCACTCCAAACACCATGACACAAATTGAGCCATGTCTTGACAAATTCCTCTCTAGTGGTATTACTATCTCAAGGTAGTGTGCATCTTCTTCACCCCGGGATGGGCTAAATAGGGTACACGATGAGCCTCTACCAAGATTTCCTACCTCAAGCCTCCATCTCTGGGAACATATATCCTTCCTTTGTACACGAGAAGACCATCCGCCTCTAAAGAAAAACAATAAAACTTCCCTTCAAGGGCTCTCTATGACTCGATCTCTACTTGTACTGCTATGTAGAAGCTTTCAAGAAGAAGTTGTTGAAGAATCCTACTCCGCAAGTCTGTGCTCATTGAGGTGGCCATAGCCACATGTCTCCGTCTGCTGAGAGCATCTGCTACCACATTCTATTTCCCATTCACATGCTCTATCTCCATGTCATATTCACAAAGCAACTCCATCCAATGCCACTGACGAGTGTTTAGATTGGGCTGCGTGAAGAGGTGGTAAAGACTCAAATGATTTTTCCTAAGTGTGAATATCTGACCAAGAAGGAAATGTCTCCATCTAACCAAGGCATGCACCACTACTACAAGCTCAAGATCATGGGTAGGATAATTAATTTCATGATCCTTGAGTTTGTGAGACTCAAAGGCTACAACCCTGCCATCCTACATCAACACACCTCCAAGCCCTGCTAAAGAAGCATCTGTGAAAACAAAGAACTCACCATGTGGATCTGGGATTGCAAGAATGGGTGTTGAGTGAGGCACTCATTTAGTGTCCTGAAGCCCTATTCACATCTATTTGTCCAAACAAACTTCTTCCCTTTCCTCTGAAGGGAAGTGATAGGGTGCGTAATCCGAGAGAAGTCTTGAACAAATCTTCGGTAATATCCTACTAATCCCATGAAGCTACGCACCTTGGTCACTATAGTGGGTACTGACCAATCTATAATGGCTCTAATCTTGGAAGGATCGACTACGATATCTTCCCTGGAAATTATATGACCCAAATACTACACCTCTAACTGAAAGAAATCACACTTCTCCAAGTTCCCATAAAGCTGCTGCTCACGAAGACACTTGAAGAACCTGTCAAAGGTGCCCCTCATGCTCCTCATGTGTACGTGAGTATATCAAGATTTCATCTAGGAAGATGAGCATGAAATGATATAAAAATTTCCTGAATACCCCATTCATCAAACTCATAAACACCGCAGGGCCTTCACAAACTAAAAGGCACCACTATGAACTCATAGTGCCCATATCTCGTGCGGAAGGTGGTCTTATGAATGTCCACCTCCGAGATCCTCAACCGATGGTAACCCGACTTGAGATCTGTTGGTGAGAAAATTTGTTGGGTCGAAAAAATTATGGATTTCTTACCAATGCTTTGGGAATCTAAGTCCCTCTACTTAACTGGTAAGTGCAGTTGTCGTATGTGCATGCACAAGAAAGTGTGGATTTTTGTGGTGGTCTTTCAACTAGGGATCTAACAGGGGCACTCCACCGACCTGCGAGAAAAGTTAGCATATTCTTGCTAGGGAATTCTTTGTCTCAGTAGAGTGGGAAAGGGGAGTGAGAAAAGAGGTAGGAGAACTAATGTCTGTAGGTAGAAAATTAGATTCCTACACACACACTAGTTAGAAACTTCAACACATACATTTATCAAAAGAAACAACTCTGTGAATAGTAACAAGACCAAATAGAATTCACCGATCACCAAGTATCAAGAAACCCCTTAGTCAAATAAAGCTAGAAACTCCTTCTTCTTGTATTGATTTCTCAAATCAAAGTTGTACATAATGTGGGAATGGAAGAAATTTGAGAGGGGAAGAGAGTAGAAGAAAATGGCTATCTCCTTTGCTTTCTCTAGGTACAATGCACTCTTGAGTCTACAAGATCAATTGCCAACCCTTTGAAATGGGAATGGCTTTACAATTTATAGAATAGAATATGACTCTTCATCTTCCTCATGACCTTTTGAATACCTTAATATGACTTAAGATTGTTCATATTCCACTTCAAATATTTAAGTCCCTTTTATAATAGCAAGGTGACTTAATTTACATTATGTTTCTAAAGTCACTTTTAAGTGACTTAAAGGCATATCAAAAAGTGTAAACCCCAATGAAGAATTAGAACATTTTAAAGTGAGAGAAATTTAGGGGGAAGAGGAGAGAGAAATAGAGAGAGAGAAGAGAAGAAGAGGAGATGTCATTCGTGATAAAGTATGTTGATCCTCGTTGATGGAAAGCTCTAAATGAAACAAAGTTTTGAATGTCCCATTGTGCCAAACGCCCTTTGAGTGTGACTTACTATTTTTTTCTCGGATAATCATTATAGCCTTTTGAAATCTTCGGTGCACACTTGCTCTTTCCATTATCGCTTTTGATGAAGACTTGCCAAAAATAGCAAGCATGTATAGGAAAACTTACTATTTTTAGAAAGTGTGTTTCAATGCTTGACTTGCGATGGAACATACTTTTTGGACTCTTCTTGTCTTTACGATCACACCCTCCGAATTTCACGAGTTTTGCCAACTAGAATGCCGGAAATAAATTTTGAAATTTTGACTGAAGTGGCTTCGGGCACAGAGCTGTCATGGTGACCATTAATGGAGCTTGAATTAAAACAACTCCATTGCAATAGTTTTTTCATTTAGAGCTCGTGTGTAAGTTTTTAGCTCGTTTCCATTGTCGAATCGACAGAAATCGGACGAATGTGAACTGGTGCACAAAGGGAGGATTTTGTTAGAGAAAATGATTCTAGGCACCATTTAACCTCTTTTTGTTGGATCTTTATCACCTTGAAAAATGAGTAATTCTGCAGTAAAAGACAAGACATCTCGATCGACTTGTATCTTGTAAGATATGAGGATTTTTCGATCGCGTGACTTCATGGTTATCTGGCAAAAATCTCCATTTTTCTCTTCGTTCTTCATTATTTCACTCCATTTTTCTATGAGGCCTAGATATTTCTATTCATTCATGGTTTGGAGAGTTTATGTGACCATGGTGGAGCTGGTTCAGAGCAACAATGGTGGACCAGGTGTCTGGAAAATCATGCACGGAGCCATGGCAAGGTATGAAGTTGTGAAGGAGAAATGAGAGGAAGAAAATGGCTAAGTGCTAGATTTAAACTTTCAAAACATGCACAAAGAGGGGCTAGGTGCACTTTTATTTCCTTGATGTCCCTGACCTTATGGATGTGAGGGACATCAATTTCCTGGTGGTCAATGCAATGCCATGTGTCCTCGATCCAACTAAGCAGGAATGGATGCTCCAAAAATGCACCTGGGGGCTGAAACTTGGTCACGTGGGTGTCCAAATTACTCCCCATAGGGGCTGAGAACATTTTTCCATGTCTTATGTCCCCCACCTTAGGTACATAAGGGATAACAAATTCCACGGTGGTCCTAGCGCTAACACGTGGCGCCCGATCCTACTGGCAAGGAATGCATGCTCCAAATAAGCACCGGGAGCCTGAGCTGTCAAGTATGGAGATCATGAGGGTCCCGGAGGTCATATGAGAGCTAGGTGAATTTTCCAAGGGTTGATGTACCTGACCTCAGGGACATCAGGGGCATGAAATCCCGCCAAGCTCCTAGTGTTGACACGTGTCCTCTCGAAAAAATGACTAAGTCCTAAACTACCTTTGAGAGGGTAACTTGGAATGAAGATAACTTGAGCTCCTGGTGGAATTTCTTGGTAAAATGTTATATTATCCTGACTTGAAATGGAATTTTGAATCCAATTATGTGGGTCTCATGTCTTAATTCAACCATATTATCCCTGAAAAATCAGATTTTTATCTAGGACTCCACTTGTGCCTAAGAAAAACTGCCTTCCAATCATATGCACCAAGGTGTTGTGAAAAATATTATTTCGCCATCATGTAGGTATTGGAATCCTATTTCTGAATATTTTTCATTTTACTTCCAAATCCATCTAGAGCTCTTAGAATCTTCTTCTGAATCCCAGTAGTTGTTTTAGGCTTGTGTACTGCCTAGGCTTGAGAACCTTGTTTTTCTCTCAAACTGCTCCAAGTATTTCAAAACTTCCCAAAGCCTTCCAAAATAATTTCCATGATGTTCTAATGTATTCAATTCATTTCCATGTTTAATTTGGCGGTAGGTTCCACTCAGGGGTTGAATCCGAGTCCGGGAAGACCAGCGATAGCCCTTCCTAATACTGCCAGAAGATAACATCTTTTCAAAACTCCCTAAAATCACCTAGGGGGAATGAATAGAATTTCCTAAATCACCTAGGGACCAATTTTACATCAAATAGAGGGTGAAAAGACTAACGGATTTGGCTTGGGGTTCCTGGGAATGATAAAACATGAAAATTTTGACATCTGGGTATAGTTGTGCTCAGAAATTGTCAATTTCCTTGTTGCACATTTTCACAAAAATAGTTGGCTCTAGCTTGGGGACATGACATGGAATGAGCACAAAAAGACATGACATGGGAATCTAGAATCTCAATTTTAGACCATATAATTCGTTGACTAGTGCCTTATCCATTGGGCCTGCTGAGTCATGCACAACTTCTAGAAAGGAAGATTAAAAGAAAGGAAAAACACAACACACAAAAAGAAGGGAAACACACACAACGGAAAGGGAAAAACACCTATCAATCACCTATGGTAAAAATCAAGGGACAACCCGCTTTCACTGAAGTAATTTTTATTTCTCAAAAGTTACCCCTGAAGAGGCAACACCGAATGATGATGTTCTCATGGCCGTTGACGGGTTCCAGAAAGTATCCTCCCCTCCTCAACTACTTATGAAAAAGGTGCTTTCACAATTATGCATGTACTTGGTAGGATTGAGTCCATGTGATATTCTTGATGCTTAGTTCCCTTGCTTGTAAATTCCACTGCCTTTGTGTTCTTTGAAGTCGGTCTCATAGTGCCAGTTGCCTTCCATGTTTATCCATATAGCTGATTTTCCATTGAGGATCTCATCGCTGCCCCAGGGCTGCTTTTTGTTCAAAATACTTGAACATTCTTGATTATTTTCTTTCCTAGGCCTATGCTCATTGACATCTTCTCCATGAGAAACATTTGATTCATCCTTTTCCTTCACTCCACTATGAGGTGCTTGAGTACTGACGGAAGGATTAGATGTGAACTCATACTTGTCTTGTATGTCCATGACACTAATGAAGAGATCAAGAATCAGCTTGGGATCTTCTGCAACTTCTACTGCATCTAAGATTTCTTACACGGAGTAATGCTTCATCATTTCCTGTAGTCCCTCTTTGTACGCCTTTGAAGAATATTTATCTTGCAACTCAAAGAAACTATCTGGAGGGATTACCTCATCATCTCAAGAATCACTGCACTCTACTGATCCTTCATCAAAAGGAGCTTCATCTTTAGAGGTCTTGAAACTCCTTGCTTCAATTTCTTCATCATGGAAAGATTCTTCATCTTCAAATGGAAAAGAAAATATCTCTATTTTGTTATTGCATCCATCAATCATTAGCTCAAGAGTAACATCATATTTTTCATCTTGCCTTATCTCAATATGGCCAACCATCACATTGGTTAAGGCTTCTAAATCAGCTTCACACTTGTCTTGTAGATTTGTGGCTTGCATTAGGAGCTCGAGGTGAGCTCAGGATCTTCAGTTTCTTACGTAGCTCTAAGCATTTCCTGTACAGACATTTCTTTCAAACCTTTCATGGGCTCATCAAAAGATGATTTTTTCTCTCCATAGATGGCCTGATTGAGATCATCCTCATCCCCAAATGGGAATGAGAATAACTCCTCATCTTGTAAAATCATATAAATTGATTTTTCTTCTTTAAAATCATCAAGAACCATCTCCTCTTCCTCATGGTCTACATCATCTGGTGATTTGGGGTTGTCCTCTTGTAACTCGAATCTCCTCAATGCTTCTTCAAAATACAAATCTCTTTGGGAAGGCATGTCTGGGTTTATCAAGATGGGGATATCCTTTTCTTCCTCGGTTGCCACAAAGTGATTCATCCGCTTACTACCTTGATACAAGATGTTAGCTTCGGGCTTCCGAAATTTCATACTGTGTACCTCATCTTCTTCTCGGGAAGTAATTTCTCCATGTCTCCCTTCACTAGTATGGTTGCAAAAGACCAATTCATATGAATTTTCCCTCCCAACTCTCGGAAAAATTTCTACTTAGTAACATTCAAGCGAGGCTAGGGACGTCTACTACCAAAATCATCACTAAAACTTTCTTGTCTAGAAATCTGGTGAGAGCCACCTATGCATCTTTAACCTTCCCTACAAGTGAGACCTTTTTTATTCCAAAGAGTAACAAGATCCACTAGGTGGAGTCATTGTAAGGTTAAGAGCGTTGGCGACCTTCAAAGGCATCATGTTATCGAGGCACGAGAATCTATTATGCAATTGTTCAAGTACATATTCTCCAACAAGAAGGAGACATATAAAGGTTTAAATTTATCAGTCTTTGATGCACTCAGAGAAAGCATGTTACGTGAGGGAGGTGTAGATGAGTTTGGTAGCATGCCTTTGGAACGATGAGCTATATCATTGGGTGTTAGACTACCACTCCTGATGTATTGGATGAACCTCTCGAATTGTTCAAGATGAGTCCACAAATATTCAGTTTCAGTAATCTACACTTTGGCTTTGTTTGCATATTGTATGAATTCAAAGGGAGTAGATGCGGACAAGGGGAGTGAAGGGACTGATTTTGGGGTCTGGATAGGCTTAGGAGCAGGATTTTATGTTTGAGGAATGGATGGTATTTTGAAAGGCACACTAGGAGCTTTTAAGGAATTAGATTTTGTAGGAGCAGATTTGGGTTTAGAAATGGAAGAGACATTGGAAGACTTACCTAGGATTTCAGGAGTCTTCTTACATGCTACGAGATTAGGATCCAACAATGAAGACTTCATGGAAGATGGAAGTGGGGATCCTTAACTAATTATTTTATTTTTGGAGTCACCATAGGAGGATCATCAACCTTATTTTCTTTTGCAGTAGTGAAGGGAGATGCTCTTTTCTCAGACTGAGAACAAGTGAATACCGCGCATGAGAAACTAGGTGCATCTTCTTCATCTTCTTCATAACCTCCAAAATACTCACAAAACCTGATTTGTGTATCATTCTCAAACTCATCACTTTCTTGGAAATTGCCACCTTCTTGTTCAAGCTCTTCTTCACTTTTTTGAAATTTGTAATTTACATTCGTGGGTGGGGCCTCCAAGGTAAGTCTTTGGGGTGCTCCTAAAATCTAATTTTTTTCTTCTCTGAGAAGAAACTCATTCAAATAATTCCCTCTTCAAAGAGGCCATCTCATTTGCCAACTTTTGCAGTGATGGATTAGTTCTCTCATCTTCAGGATGTTGGGCCTTTCCCTTTGATGGATTCTTAATATTTCCAGAGAGGATGAGATCGTCATCCAATTCAATGGCCCTCCTTTGTGCTTCTACAATGTTCCTTGGTTAAACTCTTTGTAGGATAAATCCTAACTCCAGTGATTGAGCGTTTATGAAGAATCTTTTGATATTGTTCTAAGAGGGTGAATATTATTCCGGTATCCTATGAAGCAACCATTCGAAATGAGCCATGAAGTCTCTCATCGTTTCACTTTCTCCTTTCCTCATTTGAGCCAACTGTACCAAGAGGTCTTGACAATCTTCAGTTGATTTAAATCTTTCCTCGAAGGTAGCCTTGATGTCATCCCAACCAGTGATGGATTGGGAAGGTAGGAGGTAGAACCATTTATGCTTCTTTTTCTTGGAGGGACTCCACGAACAATCTTACAACAACATCTTCATGCTGGACACCAAGAATTCCACATGATGTCATGAAAGTAGCAACGTGTTCTTCAGGATGTTGTGAGTTGTCACCTTTGAACTTTGGAAACTTTTTGTGGGAACCCATTAGTAGATTGTGAAGAGGGAGCTCGAGAGAAAGTGGGCTTGTATTCCTTCCCCATGGAACAATGGGTTGAGGTCTTTCTTCTTCGTCCACCATCATTTCTTCTGCTTCTATTTCAGCTCTTGCTTCTTCAAATTCTTCTTCTTTCGTGAACTCGATGTTCAATGATGGTTGAAAATTTGGAGAATTTAAAGGAGTTTGGATAGGATTTCCAGGAGAACTACTCAAAGTGCCAGATGGAGAGGATGCTTGAAATAAGAAGTATGGATTATCTCTAATTTGTTCTTGCTGATTTTTCAAAGCTTAAAAATTGGAATCAGCAACACCTCTCAACTTGCTCAACCTGGTGTATCTTCTTTCAGCCAACTTTTGAAAACTTCAGTCGGAACACGAAAGGGCACTATGGAATGTGAAAATTCATGTGCAGAAATCAGCAGTGTATCTTTCAGCAATGGACTTTCATGAACTCCTTTTTTTATTTTTTCAATATTTGGTTTTTTTTTGAATTTTTGGGACCTTACGGTCGTATATTGGGTGCGAATCTTCTTAAATCTACACCACGGTGGGTGCCAAAACCTGTTGGCAAGAAAATTTATCGGGTGGAAAAACTTGTGGATTTCTTTCCAATGCTCTGAGAATCTAAGTCCCTCTACTTAACCGGCATACCAGTTGTCGTACATGCATGCACGAGAAAGTGTGGATTTCTATGGTGGTATTTCCACCTGGAGGGATCCAATAGGGGCACTCCACTGACCCTACGGAAAGGCTAGCAATATCTTGCTATGGAATTCTTTGTTTGTAGATCGGGAAAGGGAAGTGAGAAAGAGGTAGGAGAACTAATGTTGCGGGTAGAAAATCATATTCCTACACACACTAGTTAGAAACTTTAACACATGCATTTATCGGAAGAAACAACTCTGTGAATAGAAACAAGACCAAATAGAATTCACCGATCACCAAGTATCAAGAAACCCCTTAGTCAAATAAAGCTAGAACCTCCTTCTTCTTGTATTGATTTCTCAAATAAAATTTTTACATAATGTGGGAATGGAAGAAATTTGAGAGGGTAAGAGAGTAGAAGAAAATGGCTATCTCCTTTGCTTTCTCTAGGTCTGATGCACTCTTGAGTCTACAAGATCAATTGCCAACCCTTTGAAATGGGAATGGCTTTACAATTTATAGAATAGAATATGACTCTTCATCTTCCTCAAGACCTTTTTAATACCTTAATATGACTTAAGATTGTTCATATTCCACTTCAAATATTTAAGTCCCTTTTATAATAGCAAGGTAACTTAATTTACATTATGTTTCTAAAGTCACTTTTAAGTGACTTAAAGGCATATCAAAAAGTGCAAACCCCAACAAAGAATTAGAACATTTGAAAGTGAGAGAAATTTGGGGGAAGAGGAGAGAGAGAAAGAGAGAGAGAGAGAGAAGAAGAAGAGGAGATGTTATTCCTAATGAAGTTTGTTGATCCTCGTTGATGGAAAGCTCCAAATGCAGCGAAGTTCTAAATGTCCCATTGTGCCAAAACTACCCTTTGAGTGTGACTTACTATTTTTAGTAAATGGTCATTTCCACTATTTTCTGCTCTGGATAATCATTCTATCCTTTTGGAAATATTCAAAGTGCACACGCTGCTCTTTCCATTGTCGCTTTTGATGAAGACTTGACAAAACTAGCAAGCATGTATAGGAAAACTTACTATTTTTAGAAAGTGTGTTTCTAGTGCTTGATTTACGATGGAACATAATTTTTTGGAATCTTCTTTTCATTACAATCACACCCTCTAAATTTCACATATTTTTGCCCACTAGAATGACTGGAAATAAATTTTGAAATTTTGACTGGGTAGTAGTGGCTTCGAGCACAGACATGTCATGGCGGCCATTAATGGAGCTTGAAATTTTTAGGTCTGGTTTTTGTCTCCATTTTCAATGAAAACAACTCCATTGTGATAGGTTTTTCATTTGGATCTTGTGTGCAAGTTTTTTATCTCGTTTCCATTGCCAAAATGACGGGAAATATGACGAATGTGAATCGGTGCACAAAGGGAGGATTTTGTTAGAGAAAATGATTCTGGGAACCATTTGACCTCTTGTTTATTTCATATTTATCACCTTGAAAAATGAGGAATTTTTCAAAAGATGGCATCTCGATCTGACTTGTATCTTGCAAGATATGAGGATTTTTTGATCGGGTGACTTCACGGTTATCTGACAAAAAATCTCTATTTTTCTCTCTGTTCTTCATTATTTCACTCCATTTTTCTATGAGGCCTGGATATTGCTGATAATTCATGGTTTGGATATTTTATGTGACCATAGCAGAGCTGGTTTAGAGCAAGAATGGTGGACCAGGTGTCTGGACAATCATGCATGGAACCATGGCAAGGTATGAAGTTGTGAAGGAGAAATGAGAGGAAGAAAATGGCTAAGTGCTGGATTTAAACTTTCAAAACATGCACATGGAGGGGATGGGTGCACTTTTATGTCCCTAATGTCCCTGACCTCAGGGATGCAAGGGAAATCAATTTCCATGGTGGTCAAGGCGATGCCATGTGTCCTCGATCCAACGGCGGGAATGGATGCTCCAAAAATGCACCTGGGAGCTGAAACTCGGTCACGTGGGTGTCCAAATGACTCCCCATAGGGGCTGGGCACATTTTTCCATGTCTGATGTCCCCCACCTTAGGTACATAAGGGACATCAAATTCCATAGTGGTCCTGGAGCTAACACGTGGCACCCGATCCGTGAGAAGGAATGCATGCTCCAAATAAGCACCCAGGCTGAACTGCTCCAAGTCTGGAGGTCATATGAGGGTCCTGGAGGTCAAATGAGATCTAGGTGAATTTTACAAGTGCTGATGTACCTAACCTTAGGGATGTCAGGGGCATGAAATCTCGCCAGGCTCCTAGTGCTGACACGTGTCCTCTCGAAAAAATGACTAAGTCCTAAACTACCTTTAAGAGGGTAACTTTGAATGAAGATAACTTGAGCTCCGAGTGGAATTTCTTTGTGAAATTTTATATAATATTGACTAGAAATGGAATTTTGAATCCAATTATGTAGGTCTCATGACTTAATTCGAGTGTATGATTCCTAAAAATTAGATTTTTGATTTGGGACTCCACTTGTGCCTGAGAAAAACTGCCTTCCAATCATATGCACCAAGGTGTTGTGAAAAATATTATTTCACCATCATGTAGGTCTTGGAATCCTCTTTCTGAAGATGTTTCATTTTACTTCCAACTTGTAGTCATTTTTACACCCACCAAGAACAAGGGAACCTTGTGCGCACAGCCTATCACCCGGTAGGTATTTGGCGCTCACCAAGGTGCACGAGAGGAGCCAATTCTCTCTTTTATGTGAGTTTAGTGGAAGGCATAATTCATAATCTTGACTTAGTGATTTAACGAGACATGAAGAATCTATAGAGATCGGTGCAGCTTTTATACCCCTTCAGTCATAACAAAGTGAAGCATGTAATGGATTTAATAACTTAAGAAGTTGTAAATCCACAAATATACTCAATCATTCAAGTAAGGTCCATGATTATACAAGATCAAAAGTAGAGTAGAAACATGTAGATAATACAGAAGGAGATCTTAATATAAAAATAGTGGTAACCTTATCATATTCATTCATTTTCTTACTACAAAACATCACAGAGGGGCAGACCATAGTCGTGTGCCATATCTGGATCCATACATGTATACTCATAGGATAAAAATTTCATTCCCCATTCCCTCATTACATTCTTCCTACAATCATCTACCCATTTTATCCCATAGTTCTCGTAGTAATTCTGTAGAGCTCCACTACCTCACTTGTGTCTCTATTCTTTTCCAAGGGTGTGCATATAAATAGGCATATGAGCTCTAACAAACTCCTCTACAACCTCAGATATGGCCCCAAGTGTCAAGGTGTGGGTCACCCGGGCACATGCCTCTCCATGTCATGATTAGCTTTTTGAATCTTCCTATCGCAAGGTATATTCCTTCTAGGACACCTTGTTGCCAGGCTGGAACCTTATCCAAATGGAACACATTCTTCATGTGTTATGTCCAAAAGGCCGAAAATAGCTAAGTCTCGAATTCTTCTTCTTAGGTGCGCATCCTTGGTCCCTTTTTCAATTTTTCCTTGCGCGCCTTAACACTGCACACTTCCTCGGCCTTACGCACCTATGCATCTTTAAGATTTGGAAGCTATATTAGGGGCCCAACATTACCCCACACTTCACATGTTCTCCACCCTCGGGAACCTTTTCAAATAATGTAGTACAAAAATGCAAGGCCTTGCCTTGGAAAAGAATGGGGGGAGAGAATAAAGAATGGGGGGAGAGGAAGAGAAAGAATAGAAGGAAAAATTTCCTAAAGAAGCAAGGGGAAAATTATACCGTAGGTCACCTCAGTGTATCCACACACCGACCTCATCCTATGCCCTTTTGCAAATGTTGCCAACCAATGCACTCACCTCATCGAAGGTTAACCCTTCCCCCTTTGTGGTGATGGTCTCCACCATGTTTTCTAGTTCCTTCACAAGATCCTCCAAGGCATCCATCTTCCTTGTAATGGTCTTGTAAAGTTCTTTAAGCCATGCTTTGATTGAGACCTGAAGGGCCTCAATAGCTTTAGATTTTCTTTCTACCTCGGCTAAAATATTTTCTTGTTCTAATTTATTACCTTTGTTCTTCTCCCTAAATTATTTTAGCTTGGCCTCGTTGTCTACAAGTAGCATGCCTATCACCTTGTCTGATTTGCACAATGGTCGTAGGAAACCCCTGCAGTTTGTGTAGCTACTCTTACATCATCTAGGACCCTATTGTATTCAGCTATGAGTGTGATTACCTTCAGCTTATCATCCTCCAAATGTGTAGCTATATCCTCTACCGACTCCAAGGCCAAAGGCTGCCTTTCCATGGTGAGAATCCGAGTCAATTCCTCAAGACATTCCAAGGAGGAACCATACTTTTTACGCAGGATGGTTAAGGTATGGGTGCTTCATGATAATAGCCTGGGAGATGAGCTCCACCTTCTTGGAGACTTCACGCACTTTAGCTTTCTCCTCCTGTAACTCCCGTTGTAGTTGATCACCGATCATCTTTTTAAGGTGGAGTTCCTTTGTCCTTAACTAATTCTTCCTTCCTCTTTTCCAACAGGTCCTCCAAGGCTTTAATCTTGTCATTTCTGTAGAAGAGCCTTGCCTCTACCTCCATAGAGACCTTGTTGAGTGCATTACACACTTTCTCATCTGACAAGTGTTGTGTGTTTATGAGGGGGTTGACCCCCTTTGTCTTAGAGAGCTCCAGATGTGCCTCTAGTTAACTTCGAATTCAGGCTCATCAATGTGGGAGTCGAATGCCCACAATAGCATTTTCCTTGTGCGTGGGTATCCACCCTCAGGATTGAAGGACTCCATGGCGGTGAGCTCCTTAGTGGGCACGGTACTCTAGAAGTGTGCACGTAAAACTTTGTTAGGGTCATTAGCATACCCCATCACCGATCTTCCTTCCTCCACGCGTTTACTTCCCGTGCGCACGCCCTTTGGAACAGTCACTGAAAGAGTTGGGCCTTTTGTGCTACTTCCACTCTTCTCCCTTTGTTCTTTCTTGAACTCACCGAGCATGAGCTCCACACTACACCCCAACTCCTCATCGACCAAGGCATCAATCATCTTTTCCACCTCCCTTGTCACTTTTTCATCTATCTCCTCCTGGGTGAGCTTGGGCATTTCTTGCTCCTTGGTGCTTTCCCCTTCGCTCCTTTCTTTGCTCTGTGAGTCCTCCTCCTCCCCCTGGGTGCTCTTCCTCCATGTAAAGATGAATGCATCAATGTCTTCCTCTCCTCCCTCCCCTGAGTCATCTATACTTATCCTCCCTTGGGTCACCTCCAGCTCTTCTCCTTTGCCAACATTCTTCTTTCCTAAAAAGGCGCTTGTGCCTTTAGTCTTCTCTACCTTCTCTTCTTCTTCTTTTGCTAAAGACTCGACTCGGGAGATGTGGTCTTCTCTTCATCCGAGGGCTCCTCAAGAGATGGTGGCTTTACGGTTGGGGTCTTCTCCCTAACTACCATCCTCTTCTTCTTTTCGGACGTAGGTACTTGGCCCCGTGAGTACCTACATCCTGCTCCTCCACCGCCCTCCATTCCTCTTTCTCTTCTCTCTCCTTACACTTTGGCATGGGATTCTTTTTGCCAATAGGTCTTTCTGGGATGGATATCTCATTCTCCATGTATGTGCCCTTTTTAAACTTTGGCCTTATGCATAGGTAGATCTTGGCAAGCATCACTCTCAGAAATAGGTAAGGTCATGGGCCTTACAATGTGCACATCTTGTGATACGTATCTTTCAACATACACGCGCTTCCCCAGGTAGACCAGCTTCTTTCTCATTTCCCTGTGTTCACTATCAAGGTAGACGAGTCAAGGTTTAATTTCTTCGACTCCTTATACTGTTCACTCCTACCGGAAAAATTGGGCAAGAAATGAGAAGGGAGTTTGCACCATGGACTCCAACAGTCATCCACCAAGATGAATCCGCCAATGCGAAGCACTAGTATACCACAAACTTCGCTTCTCCTTCGGCTACCACGGGGAGTTGTTTGCAGGATCCTCCATTCAGCCACGAATGCATTCCTGAGGCACGTATACCATTTATCCAAGCATGCCTTGTGCACCCTGTCATTGATTCACATGTATACTTCTGGAACCTCTCCAAAGGCGAAGGGTCTTCATCGGGGTACTCCCATACAAACTTGTCGGATGCATCGGCACCTTGACTTCTGAGAACACAATTGTTAACAGGATGTTCCCAAATAATATCTTTCCTCCCTTCTCCGCGCTACTTATGATCTCATCGATACGTACTAAGAGATGTTGTACATGGTGCCTTCCATGATAATCCTGTAGACATTCAACAAGGTTTTCTCACTGGTTCCACCTCTCTTGTCCATTCAACTTGGAAACAAGGTGTGCAACCATCTTCATCACTGGATCGCTAATATCCGTGATGTCGTAGTACCTTGATCCCTTCTTATATTCCTGGGATGCAATGGTTTCTTTAATTGCCTCCTCATCCTAGAGGTCATCTATGAGCACATCCCTTTACAGACTTAGGCTTGTAAAGTGTGAAATTAATTGGGGAGTTATGTGCATTTTGTGCCCTGTGAAGCAGAAGAAGTCTTCATGCATGCATGTCATCAGCCACTGGTACAAGTGCTCAGGCTTCCTGAAATATGGTAACTCGTAAAGCTAGAGAAGCCCTGCCTTCTCCATTTTCACCTTGACTACATCATTATAGATTGGCATCCCATCAGGTGTTCATTTATTTATAAGGCACACCATCTCCAAAGTGTCATTTCCTTCATGATTGTGCTTGATCGTTGATTGTAGTCAATCACGGGCATCTGTCTGGTGTGGGACTCCCACTCTATCCCAGAAGAAACCCCATCCGGTATTACATTTCCAAATACCATTCTTCATTGTATCTGTAAGTACCCAAAATTGTAAGGTATTAGACTTTGCGAGCAGTAACAAGTGCCCCGATGATGATACGAGCCTCTTGCAAGGTGTTCGGGATCCGTAAAAAAGCCCTCGGAGTATGTGTTAACATCCCGCATGCCCCGCTTAGCCCCCGCACCCTTTATTTTCCCCTTTTTCCCTCTTTCCTTGGCCTCTTGACCTTGAGTGTGAAACCACCGCCTGCCCGCAAGGTGGCGGTCTGTAACCGCCGCCCGCCCTACTCGGAGCGGCGGTCCTATACACATTTTCGAACACTCTTTTGACACGACTCGCATGAAATATCACAACTCACCAGCTTTTCTTTGCAAACTTGAGCATGCATTTATGTTTTTGGTCCCTGGAACAATGTTTTTCCTTTGTTTATTGTTTAAGAGTTCAATTTGGTTTTGGTTTTGAGTGTTAGAATTCCTATAAATGCATAGCTTGTCTTTGAGGCAAATGGCCACCATTTTTTGGTTAGAGTCTTCGATTTTCAGTGGTTTGGTCTGCATTAGCTTACTTAGGGTTGATAGCATAGTTCATTTCATACTTGGTTAGTATTATTCAATTGTTGGTAAGCCACGAGACCCATCTTGTGTGGCGGTGTTGTTACCTCATCCCAATCCGAGTTAGAAGCTTGCCTCACGAATTTCTCTTTCTTTGTAGATTTGTTTTATTATGTCTTGGAGTTCTTTGTTCAATCCATTATATGCCTGGTTAGCTTTATTCAGTTTGTTGGTAAGCCACATATCCAACTTGTGCAAGCGGTGTCTTTATTTTATCCAATCCATTGGAACAGAATAGCTTAGGAAGCCATTAAAGTTTCAGGTTTTGCTCTTCGTATAGGATAGTTCTGGAGTTTGGTCGCTTCATGTTGCATGACTCGCGGTAAAATCCCACTAGGAATCGCATAAGCCAAGCTCTACTACTCTTGCGCTATCCCTCTCCTACTCGCATTCTTGGTCTACATTACGAGATGTCCTTGTCCCAAAATCTACTCTTATCGGTCTTAGCATTACACGCTTTTACGGATCCACGTGAACATGAAAGAGCGAGGAGATCATAGTGAGGGCGAGATCACATACACCATTGGATTCGCCATGCATGTCTCATGCGGAGGCCGGGTTTTACATTTCAAAGTTCTAGTCAGATTCATATCAAATAGAGTAGTTAATCGCTTTATTTCATTTCATTCTATTCTCGACATTGCCAGGGAAGCTATGGGGATTGATAGTTTCTGAGAAACTATGATTCACTCCTCACTTCTGAGGTAGGATTGAGAATCTTGTCGGTAGATTAGACAAACTGTTTTATTTAGAATAATTCTACAAATCGCACAGGCAAATAACCACACTCGGTTATCTTGTCTATTTTAAATTATTGTTTAGCTATTATTTCTAGATACGCTTAAAATAGTTTGCTTTCCTTAAAATTGTTAGAATATTTCTTAGAAGAATAAAAGATATATATGTTAGATTTATTTCACGTAGTTAGAAATTTTGTTAATTCTGATTAGATTTGCATTTTGTTTCGTATGACAATCACGGGACCTCAAGAGCCCAGGGAATATATATTTGAGCCAATCGTGCCTCAACCAAACCTAGTCACAACAATAGTTGACATAGACCAAAATCTCAGGATACAAGTATTCCGAACAACCACAGATTTACAACTGATCAGTTCTCAGTTAAGAGGATTAAACATAGAAGATGACCAAGCACATGCATTTTGGTCAAGTCGACCAAACTACTGATTACCTAGAAAACATCCACATGAGTAGAAGGGCTCGAAAGAGAACAAACATTCGGGTGTGATCCTCTAGTTCCATGACCAAAGAATGGAGACACCCTCGTAGATATAGATACCGGCTTAAGAATCCAGGTTGTGAGAACGCCTATAAGGTATTACGAGAAGATTGCACAACTATTGGTTCTAAATATAGAATTTGAGAAAGCATATCTGATTCTTTGGATACTAGGGATCGAACTTGATCTCACCTATGACCTTATCGGGAGATATACACGAAACAATCCCGAGGTCATTTTCCACGTATTCCATGCAACCCATAGATTGAATCACGCGAGCTCGATATTGATTGGAGCCTTGAGCAGTCATCCTTGCTGATCGATCTATCACACCGATCCAAGTTAGAAGGGCCTTCTTTTCCTAGATTCACAAATTCCACTAGTGCGTGTCGAAGACATTAGACCGCCTAACTAGTTTGTCTGCATATTTCTACCCCCCCGTTTGTCTCGGCACGACCTCGGGAGGTCGGGTACGCGGAAGAGTTACTTGTTGATTCTCACGCTCGCCTGTCACTTTTCCGACGTATAAAATTGGTGAACCTGACGTGAAACAAACAACTGTTTCACCTTCTCTTTGAGAAGTTTCAAATCTTCTCTCATCCACCTTCGCTCCTTCCCATTATTCTGCGGGTATTCATATACCCCCCGAATATGTCGGGATTTGACGCATATGGCAGACCCCTCTTGGGTCTTGAGGCATACTATGCCCAACAGAATAGGCAATCATCACCCTCTCTCTCAGTATGGGGTGACAACTATTCAACTAATCAGTTGTCAACACAAACCCCAAGAATCAGATATAGTTCGTCTTTTCAAGCTGAGGAGTTAGATCAACCCCCTCGAACCCAACAAACAGAGCCTTCAGGTTCAAACAATATGATGTTTAGGAGAATGGTTCATCTCCTCAAATGCTACTCGGACCACAAATTAGTAGGCAATTAGATCCATACCTGGTCTTAGATGATGTACAATCAATACATTATCCTAGGAGTGAACAACGCTCCCGGGGAACGTACCCACCTATAGGAGGTTTACAAATACAACTCGAAATCTCTTTTCAAGAAAATACCTCTATGCCACTGCATACAGGAAATATTCTTGGAGAAACTTGGCAAGATAGCGATCAGTTTATGACAGGATATCACGTACCTTTACAACACCAAGGTATACAACCAACGCCGCTCAGGCAAAGTACCGTGACTTCACCAAATGAAGTCATTTCAACGTTAGTAGAAAGAGTGAGAGGGTTAGAGCTGGCTCAAGCAAGTCAAAATTCTCCGTTCATACAAACAGGAAGTTCCAATCCTCCATACCACTCTGGCCAAGTAGATCTCCTTACAGGAATAGGCACGTTAGGCATGCCTCCTCAATATCCACAACAAACGCCAACAAGGCCCACCATCTCTAACACTATTCCTCCAGGTGTGGTGTCAAACAATCCATTCCTTGACAATACCCCGTCCTACTTAAACATATACTCTAAATCACCACAAGGAGATATGTTCTCCTCTCCCGGCATGTTTGCTCAAATGCAGGGACCTCCCTATGCCCCTGCCAACACATACGCTACACCATATCAACAACCTATCCCACCACCACTCCCTCAGCAAACACCATCAATGGTCGAAAGCTATGCAATAGGGACTTATTTAGAATACCTAAAGGAACCCTTAGATTTCACCATATGAGCGTCATGCTTCAAGACCTCTCCTGATTTTCCCAAGTTCAAGGGTGAGGGAGATCTAAACGAGTATATCAAAGCTTACGCTACTGACCATACGAGAATTACTCCCTTGGGATGGGGTTGTTGCTAAAATATTCCCAAAACGTTTGGAAGGCATCGCTCTCGATTGGTATTATAGAATACTAAGGCTTCCATACATTCATTTAAACAACTCGTATCAGAGTTCATCAAAGCCTTCGACATGAACAAACTGTTAAGAACAGGAATCAGGGAATTCTTGCACATCAAACAAGAGCATAACGAGTCTGTCGCCCACTTCATCCAAAGGTGGCGTACCGTTCTTTATTCATCAGCAAGTGCTCCAAACATGGATCAGATGGAACTATGCGATTTATTCCTTCATTCTCTCAGCAAGGAGGTGAAGGAAGAATTCCAGAAGTTCCCACTAAGAACTTACGATGAAGTACTCAAGAGCGCTCTGCGAATAGATCAAGCGGCGATAGATAGTGGTCGTAAGACATATGGAACAAACGGGAGGTTAATCACCTCCACTCAAAACACTACAACTACCACAAATGTCAATCAAGGACCCAAAATCCTTAACAAAAATCATGGGGTAACAACGGATGGGGTAACCGACCAGCCCAAGAGGGTAAATGTTGTTAATGCTCCGTCACAAAAAAACAACCAACGAAACAACAACTTTACCCCGACAATCAATACAGTGGATTTTAACCATCCACAACAACAACAACAACAACAACAACGGTGAAATCCCATACAAGGGCCAAGCCAAAACTCATTTGGTTACCAAAACCAAAGTCAAAACCAAAAACAACAATTCCAAAACTTTAGTCCAAATAGGCAACAGTTTGATCAAAATTTTAGGCCACAATACACACCGAACCAACAAAATGGGAATTACAACCCCAATTCTTATTGTGGTTTCCATAAAATTCAGGGTCACGATACTAGAACGTGCCGTGACTACAATAAATTTATGCAACGCTTGCCAGAAGAACAAAGACAGTTCTTCACAGACCTATTTTTGGTGGATCCCGTCTCATCATCACCAAATACTCTCGCAAGGGCAGTTTCTCCTCAGAATGCTCCCCTCAAAATCTTTAATGATCCGCTCCCAAATCATGATAGCAATAGGTTGAATCCAACCGGAACAAACAAAGGTGCAATGATGGGAAACAATGATCATGAAGCCTCGACTTCATTAAATCCGTCAGTTGCGCCACAGTTGGGAGCTCAACCGAGACCTAAGATAGTCAGTTTGGTAGAATTAGACAGCTGAACTACCTATTGAAGCTATAACAAGAACACGAGAGTATTTCTCTCAACCGAGCCCAAGTCATCTACCAGAGATAGATAAGAGTCAGCAAATAGTTGAAAAACCCATCGGTGCCTATGATTTAATTAGTGACCTAACAAATACCTTCTCACACATTTCATTTTTGGACTTACTAAAGAACTCTCCCCCTCACAGAGCTGCTCTTTTAGAAGCATTAGGTCTAGGCCATCTAATTAACATCACTCCACCTCCTGAAACACAAGTAAATCACGTAGATTTTGATATGCACCCTCAGGGGCATCAGAAGAAGGATGTCGAATTCATTTTGAAATAAGTAAAATGCCCATGAGATCTTTGAGATCGCACGCCGAGGTGACTTGACCTTACACTTGCAAGTGTGGGTTTATAATAACTATGTAAAGCGGGCAATGGTTGATGATGGGGCCGTAGTTAACATAGTCCCTTTCTCTTTCCTCCAAAAACTTGGATATGGAGAAACAAACATGTTCCACTACACAAAATACCTTGAGAGGCTATATAATAGCCTTAAAGCCACTTCGATAGGAACTATAATCTGCCCGGTCACCTTAGGGCCCAAAACCATCTTGAGTGAGTTTTATATTATAGATCGGGAAACTAACTATAATATGATCCTCGGCCGACCTTGGATACATCGAATGAAGGCAATCCCTTCCACTTTATTTCAAGAAGTAAGATTCTTGCATCTAGGAAAGGTTTTGTAGCAAAGGTGATCAGAAACCTTTGATTTGCACCTAGCTGATTTAAAGAAAAGACCAGGGGTGCACTCAGAATTTGAACTTCCAACAAACCAACTTAATAAACCCTCTGACCCAAAGCCAGAGGAAAATTTGGTACCTACGACGGATCTTGAAACTACCAGTGTAGTCAAAAAAATTCCAACCCCTAAAAATAAAACTAAAGAAACAGTATCATTAGGGACTACTGCGAAAATCGTTGAGTTGATAGAACAAGATTCACCAATGTTCTTACCATTCGATTCAGTAGGCATAGGATTTTCCCTAGGTGTTGGTTCCTTGCCAGTAGAAGATCTTTGTATGGTAGAAGTAGAGTGCGCAAACGCAATGTGAGATACCCCAACAACTATACTCCGGCTAAGTATTGGACTCTCCATTTCGATGGAGCTAAATGTCATTATGGAGCGGGGCGGGTATAATTCTTACTTCTTTGAGGAGAAAGTCCTCCCATTCACTTTTAAATTAAACTTTGAATGTACAAACAATGGCGCCTGATACGAAGCCCTCCTCCTTGGCCTTACCTTAGCCAAAATAATTGGTATTGATAACATCAGAGTCCTGGGAGACTCGCAATTAGTGACAAACCAAGTTTCTGAGGTATATGAAACTAAAGCCGAACATTTGCAACTCTACAAAAATGTTGTATTAGATTTAAGCAAGGCGTTTAACTTTATATCCATTGAAGCAATCCCTCGAGAGAAAAATCTTCTCGCCGATTCAATAGCAACCTCAGCATCACGTTTTACTCCAAGCAATGAGCTAGAAGATACTCACTTCACAGTATCCATTCGTGACAAACCATTGATAAAAACAATGACAAATCCTCTTTCAAGCGGAAGTGAGTCTACCGTCCTAGACCATGTTGGAAATGATGCGGCTACTTTGGATTACTTAAATGCCTATGCAGCACTACATCTCTCTATCACTAGATTTATCCTTGATTCCACATTCGTCTTCCTACTTCGGAAATCCCGTAACGGATCTTCCCTCACAAATGGAACCTAGCATATACGCAATAGGAAACGGGGATGATCTAGATTTACCTCCAGCACCACCTGAGTTCGAAGAGGGTAACGCCTCTTTGATCGAAGAAACAATCGATGTCAACATCGGGACAGAAGAGGAACCAAGAATATTGAAACTAGGTTCTTTGTTAACCCCAGAAGAAGTGGAAATACATACTCAGATTCTCAAAGAACACCAGAAGGCATTTGCATTTAATTATAAAGAGATGACAGGAGTTGCACCCCACATTGCGGTGCACAACCTCGTCACTAAATCAGACGCAAAGCCAATTAAACAAAAATCAAGACCCATGAAGCCCAAATTAGCTCTCATGGTAAAAGAGGAGGTAATAAAACTCCTTCAAGTAGGATTCATCAAGCCAGTTGACTACTCCCAATGGGTATCTAACATCGTTCCCATTCTCAAGAAGAACGGAAAGATACGCATTTGCATAGATTTCCGAGACATCAACAAAGCGTGTCCTAAAGACGATTTCCCATTACCATCCATAGACGTTATCGTTGATGCAACAGCTAGTTTTGAACTCTTGTCTCTCATGGATGGATTCTCTGGATACAACCAAATCAGAATATCCAAGCAAGATCAAGCTAAAACCACGTTCATAACTCCTTGGGGAACCTATTGCTACGCTGTTATGCCATTCGGCCTCAAGAATGCCGGTGCTACCTACCAGCGAGCTATGACATACATATTTCACGATCTAATTCATAAAATCATGGAATCTTACGTAGATGACTTATTGGCTAAAGCCAAGAAGCGTTGTGACCATCCCGAAGTACTCCGCATCATTCTTTCACGTCTAATAGAATACGGAGTCATGCTAAATCTAGAAAAATGTGTCTTTGGTGTAACAAGAGGAAAACTCTTAGGTTACATCATATCGTCACGAGGGATTGATGTTGATCGACCAAAATTTGGGTTGTCCTCGAAATGGTTCCACCCGGATGAATCGGAATCAGATCATTTCTCAGAAAGCTGGGTGCAATCCGGAGATTTATCCTGGACTTAAGCTTCACCATTCATCCAATCAACAATCTACTTAAGAAAGACTATAGCATTGATTGGACCGAAGATTACAATGAAGCCTTTGATGCGGTTAAGCGTTTCCTTTTGTCACCACCTACACTAATGCCACCTAAGTTAGATCGCCCATTAATTCTATATTCATGAGCTACCGATGTCTCGCTGGCTTGTATGTTGGCCCAAGAGGATGATGACAAGAAGGAACGTGCGATTTATTTCATCAACCGAACGCTGCTCGACTATGAAACACGCTATACACAGGCAAAACGAGAATTCCTTGCCATAGTATTTGCTACTAAACGCCTAAGACATTACATGTTGAATCAAGAAATGAAGGTCATGGTAAAAACGGACCATTTACAAACTTTTCTCACACAAGGTTCCTTATCTAAAAAGGCTGGACGTTTTATAACCTTAATGGGAGAGTTCGAATTAACATTTGTAAATCAGAAATCGGTTAAAGGACAAATCATCGCGGATTGGTTAGCTGACAACCCATTAGACGGAGGCGATCTAGTAGATTTGGATTTTCCAGATGAGTGCGTATACTACATCGAAACTCGACCCGCTATCTCTGAGTGCCCTTGGTACACTGACATCGTTAATTATATCATGGACCATACGTACCGGAGGTAGTTACACCGCAACAAAGAAGGTGGTTGCGCATAATTGTAGCCAAATATGTCATTATAGAGCAGGTGCTCTATCGAAAAGCATTCGATGGAATGCTCTTAAGGTGTGTCGACACGAGAAGAGTCAAGAGGAATCTCCATGAATCACGGTATATGTGGAGGCCACTTGGTGGCCATGCCACCGCTCGAAAAATACATCGAATGGGCTATTTCTGGCCCACTCTAGAACATGACGCGATAGAGTTTGCACGCGGAGTGTCATAAGTGCAAGAATTCTCCCATGAGATCCACATGCCAAAGCACAAGCTCTGCTGACCAATCGCTACTCCATGGCCCTTTTCTACATGGGGTCTAGACTTAATAGGAAATTCTCTCCCTCATCCATGAGATGGCCATAATTTTATAATCACGGCCCTTTGAATATTTTACCAAATGGGTGGAGGCCATGCCTCTTACTCTTTGTACACAGTTACTGCGATCGCCAAGTTCATTTTGAACCAAATCATTTGTAGTACGGTATCCGCAAATCATTATCTCCGATAATGGAACTTCTTTAAAAATGAAGAAATTCGAGAACTATGCAATAGATTTAAGATAAGCCATCATACGGCTTCCTTGTATTATCCCAAGCCAACGGACAATTTGAGGCGAAAGCGAAAAACAAAACATGAAAGCCATTCTCCTTAAAAGCAGTGAAAGAAAACAAGAGAGATTGGCATTTGAAGTTATATCCGGCCTTGTGGGCCCACCAAACCTCAATAAGAACACCAAGCGGGAGTAACTCCTTTCTCAGCTTTGGTATTTGGGGCAAAAGCAGTTCTCCCGCTTGAGGTCGAAATACCCAGTCTCCGCATTTCACTACAAGGATTACGGATGAAGACACTTACTGAGAGAGAAGCACGTCTTTCCCAACTAGAAATCCTAGATGAAACTAGGTTAGATCTTTGAGCAATGGCATAGAGCTTATGCTGACCGAATGTGCCGACAGTATAACAAGAAGGTCTATGAACGCGATATATATGAAGGTGATCTAGTTCTAAGACTAGACAGCCGGATCGACAAGAAGACCGGCGAAGGAAGGAAATTCCGACCCAAATGGTTGGGCCCATACCGAGTCATGAAGGACTATGGAAATGGTGCATACCTCTTATGTATGTTAGAAGGTGAGGAGTTTGGTGAAACAGTCAATTCCCTGCACCTCAAACGTTTCTACGCATAAGCAGCTAACGCTACCTATATAGCTATCTACATTGCATTTTCATATAAATTAGGATCATTTTGTCCATTTGTTTCTTACACAAATTGTGATCAAGGAGTCTATTCTCAAAAGCAATTCATTACAAACTCATGATGTTGTTGGCACAAAACTTTCTAATCATATCTCTCCATTTTCACGATATCATCAATCACTTCAGAATCTTTTATCAAATAAAATCAGACATGACGAAGTCTTAACGGTAACCATACCAAGATCTACAAGTTTGTTCTCGCTTTGATTTCTTCTTAGGATAGGTGTCTTGCCTAAGGTCTATTCTAGAAGCTTCATGGTGTCACATCTATCCCATATACACATCTCTTTGGAAATAAGCATATACTGACATTTTACTCAAAAAGACAAGTCAAAAAGTGATTAAACAGAAAATTTTATTTTTACACATTTCCTTGCCCCACCAACCTTCGGTGATGAGCTTGCGTCTCTTACTAGTGACGTAGGGTTGGGAAAGGATGGAAATGCCCTTACTCGCCTATGCCTTGCCCACGGTGATAAACCCACGCTTCTTACTAGTAGCATGGGGCAAAGTGTAGGGGGTCCTCTTGACAAAGCAAACGTTAAAAGGTCATAAACAAACTATTCAAACTTTGAGTCAAAAATGAATGAATCAGATATTCAAAATTCCAAAAAGAGTCAAAAATCCTAAAAACCCAGGTTTTGTCTACTATGTGGCCATCTACGGGTCTAAGTCTGGATAAACCGCAAAGCAAGTTGCATCGAAACTATGAAGTCATTCGGGTGGAGTAAGCTTGTAGTTTTCAATTTGGTTCCACCAAAGCTTCGTCTATCTTTCATCACTATCATTTCACCATATTTCATAACTTGCGCCCTTCTTGGCTCTTGGTGATGAGCCCTCGCATCTTACTAGTTGCGTGGAGTTAGGAGTGGGGCAAGTTAATCTGTTCATCATACTGGTTATTTTCATCACTTTGCCAAAACAAACATGAGGTATCCAAATTGCTCACAGAAGCTAAGATTTAAGATCACAATATATCTACAATATCATGTATCAGCATCATGAAACACAAAAAGA
Organism: Taxus wallichiana var. yunnanensis; assembly: GCA_018340775.1. Taxonomy (NCBI): domain Eukaryota; kingdom Viridiplantae; phylum Streptophyta; class Pinopsida; order Cupressales; family Taxaceae; genus Taxus; species Taxus wallichiana. The sequence goes on along the minus strand of CM031239.1, from coordinate 781,361,453 downwards.
AAGCAAGCATTTGCATCATCTGTTCTCCATTGCATACATATAAAAAAGCATATAAAACATACATCGTAGTATACATGAGGAACTTGAAACAGAAAGGGAAAACACCAGTGACAAGTTTTGATCCAAAAACGAATGCATATATATAAATAATCAATGTTTATATACAATGCCATCATGCTCTAGGCATGGTCAAAATGCTCAAAGATCCTATGATATACAAAAGAATCTATAGTACAAAATGCATAGGAGCCAAGTAGTCTCTCAACCCCTGCACGACCCCTCTGAAGGTGCGCGCCCTCGCCTAGGGCTCCGGCTACGCCGGCGCTCTGAATGCATGGAGGGCTTAGGGTCCCGAGGGGCAGCCGCGGTCTCGCCACGAGAATGGCTCCTCATAAGACGCTCGGCTGTCCTATAGCCTGCTAACTCTGTACGGAGAGTCGACACCATCCTGGCCACGTGCCAAATGAGAGCGAAGACGTCGGTATGCCTACCGGCTGCTGAGGGCTCCTCGGTATCTACGGATAGCTCCGCATGGGTCCTATCCATAGGGATCATCAGGGAATCAGTGCATACCCTACGGATTAGATCGCCACTCGTCAACAGTCTCTGCAAACAAAGAAGAAAAAATGAATTAGAAACTAGGCAAGAGACTAAAAGATACAATATCAAAACACAAGGAGAAATAGCAATTAAAACAAATCCTAAACTAAACAAGCATTGAAAGGAAGAAAGGATAACTTACTCGGATCACCGGGCCTCCAAGATGGGTCGCTAGGGCCAGCACCCGCCGCAGATGCCGCTGCCGACTGAGGGGCTGCTCCTGTAGTAGGAGCAACATGTCACCCCGCAACGGACTCATCCTCTCCACCATGGCCCTGGGAGAGTGGCTCCTCTGAAGCTAGAGTCTCTCTCTCTGCACTCTGCTCGGCCCTCTCTGCCTGCATGATGTCCTGAGTGTCATGCCACTCAGGATCACTGTCATCTGTCTACTCCTCCGATCCTCCCTCTGTAAACTCCTCAGAATCGGATTCAATATCTATGGGGTCATCGCTGCTGTGAGTAGGACTAGCAACAATCTAAAGCAAAGGTGCCCGAGGTGCACCAGCTCTCCCTCTAGCCGAACTATCCTCCTGGCTGCAATGGGAGTGCCAGGAGTAATCACTGTCCAACCATGACCTCTAGGCCCCCCTCTAGCCTCGCATGGGACTGATCTATAGACTGGCGCCACTGGGGGAAGCATGCCCGTGTATGGTAGGCCAAACTGGTGAGGAACCTGCCGAAAGGATGTGCCTCCACTCATCCCACACGGTCAATAAGCTGCCCTGTGGTGGAGCAAGAAATCAATGTAAGAGTCTCCTCTCCCCATATACCAGCCATAAGCTGGTACGGTGTCGCCTCCATGTCTGCTGTAGTAAGAGAGGCAACTGGCTGGTGAGGTTCTCTAAGCACCGACATATCTAACGTCCATCGGCTGCCCTCACGGCCCCTAAATCACGCCACCTTCACGCCCGCCATAAGGGATGAAGCGGTCATACACCCAACTCATAACTAGAGTAGGGTGGCTCAAAGACTATCCCTGTAGACGGACCACCCTGTATAAATCATGATAGGTGGTCCCCAAAATATCTGTGCCCCAGGCGTATATCCGGCCATGCCCCTCTATCTGTGCAATGATGGGGGCCCAGCAGTATAGTAAAGTATCCCCTCCCTTGTCCCCGATCAGCCTCGAGGCAAGGATCCCCATGATAGCCTATCGAAATATGGGGATGGGAAAAGAAGGAATGGATCGAACTCTCACTCCCTTCTTCGACCCCGTGGAGATGGCTGCATCCCCCATGTAGCCTGCCCACTGTGCAATCTATGCTCGGGACCCTGCCATCTCCAGTGTGAGTCTCCTCCCGATAATCGGGACCCCCAGGATACGGTAGACATCCTCTAAAGTAATGGTCCACTCACCACGGACCCCTGGTAGTCGGAAAGTGTTCCGATCTACGTCCCAATATGAAAACAAGTCACAAAGTATGTGACTGGATGGTGTGACATGGGGCACGCGTGATATACGCAATATGTCGGCCCTCTGTAATGTATCCTCCTCATCCTGAGAAAGGGCATCCAATACCCCCGAAAGCCAATCACACTCTCTCTCTCTCTCTTGGCTCCATCTGATATACTCCTCCCTCACTTGTATACACCCAAAAACATGCAAAACAGGACAAGTTAGTATCTGAATAATACCAAGAGAATCATAAAAATGCATAGAAATGCAGGAAAATACAAGTGTAATCTCAAAAATCAAGTTCTTTTGCATTCTAATCAGAACCACCGCCCTGATCAGGGAGGCGGTTTTGTAACCGCTGCCTTAAGGGCGGCGGTCGTGCTTGCCACCCGAACAGGGTAGCGGTCATGTAACCGCCGCCCTGGCCAGGGCGGCGGTCGCGGTCCGAAAACCCGCGCGGGTTGTTAACCCCAAAAAGCCCAAAATGAGCAAAAATAGACCATTTAAACTAAAAATGGAGCCTACCCAGTAGGCGCCCCCCCTAGGTGGACCTTTTGAACCTAACATTTTCAAAAATAACCCCCCCATTATGACGAATTTAGCATTTCAATTTTAAAGGGGGAAAAACACAAAATGGAAGAAAACCAACCTGTGATCGCTGAGGTCGGTGTTCCACTCGTGGAGGCATGATCATGATCTCGCTGCGAATGTTTCGACTCTACTCGCGTGAGAAACCGTCACCGTGGGTCCCAGAGCTCAAAACCAATCAAATCAACTCGCGCAAATGAATAGGAAAATGGGCCCACTTTCATATATATATCGTTCTATTTCGTTTTAAAATGACTTTTTCACAGGTTTGGAGCGCTGATGGAGGTAAGTTATTATCCCCGCATGAATGGTACGTTCTCCTTCCCTATTATTTTAGCGTTTATCTTCTAAGTTATTGCATCTATCTGCACTTGAGTTCTCTTTTCATTTTGCAGATAGCGGGAATTTCAATGGCGTCATTTCAACACACAGACGAGTAAGGTATAGCTTCTAACTCCCCATTTCGGGACTGCCATACTCGGACCCAACGTTTTATGCCTCTTCATGGCTAAAACACTTCTCGAGGGGGCAATATGTATGTACGTACCAAAATTGTAAGGTCTTGCATTGCCGAAATTGCAGTAACAAGTGCCCCGATGATGATACAGGTCTCCTCGCAAGGTGTTCGGGATCCGGAAAAGCCCTCGGAGTATGCGTTAACATCCCGCATGCCCTACTTAGCCCCCGCACCCTTTGTTTTCCCCTTTTTCCCTCTTTCCTTGGCCTCTTGACCTTTAGTGACGAAACCACCACCCTGCAGGGTGGTGGTCTCATGACCGCCACCCTGAACAGGGCGGCAGTCCTGTAACCGCCGCCCTGCTCAGAGCGGCGGTCCTGTGCGTGTTTTCCAGAACACTCTTTTGACGCGACTCGCGTGAAATATCACGACTCACCATCTTTTCTTTGCCGACTTGAGCATGCATTTATGTTTTTGGTCCCCTGGAACAGTGTTTTTCCTTTGTTTATTGTTTAAGAGTTCAATTTGGTTTTGGTTTTGAGTGTTGGAATTCCTATAAATGCATAGCTTGTGCTGAGGTAAATGGCCACCATTTTTTGGTTAGAGTCTTCTGATTTTCAGTGGTTTGGTCTGTTAGCTTGCTTAGGGTTGATAGCATAGTTCATTTCATACTTGGTTAGTATTATTCAGCTGTTGGTAAGACACAAACCCATCTTGTGCAAAGTCTTTATTACCTCATCCCAATCCGGTTAGAAGCTTGCCTCTCGAATTTCTCTTTCTTTGTAGATTTGTTTTATTGTGTCTTGGAGTTCTTTTTCAATCCATTATATGCCTGGTTAGCTTTATTCAGCTGTTGGTAAGCCACATATCCAACTTGTGCAAGCAGTGTCTTTATTTTATCCAATCCATTGGAACAGAATAGCTTAGGAAGCCATTAAAGTTGCAGGTTTTGCTCTTCGTATAGGATAGTTACTGATCACGAGTAAAATCCCACTAGGAATCGCATAAGCCAAGCTCTGTACTCTTACGCTATCCCTCTCCTACTCACATTCTCGGTCTGCATTCTGAGCTGTCCTTGTCCCAAAATCTACTCTTATCGGTGCTAGCATTACACGCTTTTCTGGATCCACGTGAACACAAAAGAACGAGGAGATCATACTGAGGGGACGAGATCACATACACCATCGGATTCACCACTGTTCTGCGGAGTCCAGGTTTTACATTTCAAAGTTCTAGTCAGATTCATATCAAATAGAGTAGTTAATCACTTTATTTAATTCAATTCTATTCTCGACATTTCCAGGGAAGCTGTGGGGATTGATAGTTTCTGAGAAACTATGATTCACTCCTCACTTCTGAGGTAGGATCGAGAATCTTGCCGGTAGATTAGACAAATTGTTTTATTTAGAATAATTCTACAAATCGCACAGGAAAATAACCACACTCGGTTATCTTGTCTGTTTTAAATTATTGTTTAGCTATTATTTCTAGATATGCTTAAAATAGTTTTCTTTCCTTAAAATTGTTAGAATATTTCTTAGAAGAATAAAATATATATATGTTAGATTTATTTCACGTAGTTAGAATTTGCTTCATTACAGTTAGATTTGCATTTTGTTTCGTATGACAATCACGGGACCTCAAGAGCCCAGGGAATATATATTTGAGCCAATCGTGCCTCAACCAAACCTAGTCACAGCAATAGTTGACATAGACCAAAATCTCAGGATACAAGTATTCCGAACAACCACAGATTTACAACTGATTAGTTCTCAGTTAAGAGGATTAAACATAGAAGACGACCAAGCACATGCGTTTTGGTCAAGTCAGCCAAACTATAGATTACCCTAGAAAACATCCACATGACTGTAGAAGGGCTCGAAAGAGAACAAACATTCGGGTGCGATCCTCTAGTTCCACAGCCAGATGCTGGAGACACCCTCGTAGATATAGATACCAGCTTAAGAATCCAGGTTGCGAGAATGCCTATAAGGTATTACGAGAAGATGCACAACTATTGGTTCTAAATATAGAAGCCGAGAAAGTATACGATTATTGGATACTAGGGATCGAACTTGATCTCACCTATGACCTTATCGAGATATACACGAAACAATCCCAGGTCATTTTCCACGTATTCGCAACCCATAGATCAAATCACGCCGAGCTCAATATTGATTGGAGCCTTGACGTTAGTCATCCTTGGCGATCGATCTATCACACCGATCCAAGTTAGAAGGGCCTTCTTTTCCTTAGATTCACAAATTCCACTAGTGCATGTCGAAGACATTAGACTACCTAACTAGTTTGTCTACATATTCTACCCCCACCGGCTATCTCAAGCACGACCTCGAGAGGTCGGGCACGTAGAAAAGAGTTACTTGTTGATTCTCACGCCACCTGTCGCTTCGACGTACGGTATCCAAGGGATTTCTTCTTCTTTCTTCTTTCCTTTTCCCTTACCCTTTCCCTCTTGGATTGTACTACATGTTTATCAATTGGTTTTGTGGCCGTCATTTTACCCCTTGCTTTCATTCCTAGGTTAACTTGTGATTTTGTTTGAACATTTTCCCACACGACCCGTGCCCTAAAACACAAACCCTAATCTCAGACTTTTCTCCTTCAATCACGGCACTTCTTCACAACATTCCTCACACCCATGAATCACTTCTACACTAGTTTGTAGATTTAACGGACCGGTTGTGCTTAAGTTTTTGGGATTTTCCTTCGCATGAGTCAGTCTTCGAAACCCTAGCTCTTGAAATAAAATCACTCTTCTTGTTTTCATGAAAGTAAAATAATGAAATGCTCACTCTTGTATTTATAGCTTTTACATATTAAAGGCTAGGCTACCTACCACTGTATGACAATATTTAATGTGGTGTTTTTCAAACAAACCCGACTTTAGTGCTTTTCCTTACGCACTAAATCCTTGCGTGAAAACTTTTCCACCTGTTCCCAATCCTTGGGAGAGAACTATCCTACGCCCAATCCTTGCACGAAAAATGTTTCTAACCTTATGGTGCACAAATAATCCATCTTGATAGAAGACTCTTGCGTACATGTTACCAGCACCAAAGGCACCTCTTCTATCCTCATGATTCTTGCTTTCACCTACCTCGTGTTTTTGCACTTTTTCTCCTTTATACGTGGATTTCCAAAGTAACCTTATCTTGCCACCAACCTGCCTTCTTTTCTCCCAATGCATCTTTTTAACCGGGTCAATTCAAATGGTCTACCAACCCAATCCTCTTGTAAAATAACTCCATGCCTCTCTTTATCACCTTACCCCACACTAAAACAATGTGGTCCTCTGTGCATTCATAAGTCAAAAATTAATAAGGTTACTTTGGCGCCCAAGGTGCAAAACAAAACATCAACGTGAAAGGGAAATACAAGAAAGGAAAAGGATAAAAGGAAATTCTAAACTAACTGGAAAAACTACCTTATTTACAAACACCAAGAAGCATTATTTATAGTAGGGCTTCATACTACTCGTATTAAAGTGTCTAGGTAATTTTTTTCTATCCAAAGACTTCAGAATCGACATGCGCTTTGAATCAAGGATGTATGAAATTACATAAGGACCCAACTAATGCACCTTCAACTTTCCAGGATGGCATAGAAATTTAGAATCATATAGCAATACCATTTGGCCAAGCTCAAATTGTTTGTTCTTAATATGGTGGTCATGCCATGCCTTTTACTTTACCTTCTCATTTGTTTGGCTCCATCTTGCTAGTGAGTGCCTTTCATCCAACTTTATCAATTCATCTATTCTCTCTTCCAGCACTTGTTCATCTTCCAACCCTCCTGTGCGTGCTATATGCAGTGATGGTAGCATAAATTCAACCACAGTAAGCAGTCTCGCGCGCCAAACACCTTGGTTGAAATGGTGTGCCCTTATTTAACCTTTTATATGTTTTTTTGTATGCCTAAAGAACTATTTACACCTTGTCATCCCAATCCCGCCTACCCACATCACATATCTTAATCAATGTGTGACTAAGGATATTTTTGAATGCCTCTACGAGTACCATTTGCATGGGGGTGATAAGCGGTAGTCTTGTGGTCGGATACCATGAATTCTATCAATAGAATCCTAATGGTTTCATTTAGAAAGTGAGTTCCTCTATCACTGGTTAAACTTAATGGGCACCCATACCTGTTGATAATGTTCTCCCACAAAAATATAGTAGCCGTGGCTGTGGTGCAATCCTTAGTGGGTGCGGCCTCTACCCACCTTTTCAGATAATCAGTACAAGTAATGATATACCGTGAGTTAGTCCTTCGTGTAGCTGGTGAGATTGGTCCGATAAAATCTATTGCCCATTTTTCAAAAGGTTCCGCACTGGCGATGGGGCACAAGGGCGTCTCATCCCTTCTTCTAGGTTTTATAAAGGTGCTAGTAGTGGTCACAGGCCTTGCAAAACTCAATGCAATCCTAGTGAATTATCTCCCACCATAGTCCGGTGACTAAGATCTTGCACGCGGTTACATTCCCCACATAGTGTCCTCCTAGAAATCCCACCATGGGCTTCTTCTATTATGGCTATGCATTCATGTTCTAATACACACCGGCACAAAACCTCATCATAGCCCATTTTATATAAATCCCCATTGATCAACATGAAGGGTGCGGTGCATATGGCTAACCTTTTCCTCTCCAGAGCATTCATCCCTTTGGGCGCCACACCTTTTTGAGAAAAGAGCAATGTCTTCTAATCCTAAGGGTGCGTGCGTAACCTAAATAGTTACACGTCCGCATGGTTTCTTCAATACTTTGCACATCCTCTCCCAAATCAATCCTTAATAAGTGATTTGGCCCACAATTGTTCTTTCTCGGTTTTACCACCACTTTGAATTCAAATTCTTGAAATAAAAGTACCCAACGGCATATGCACCCTTGTAACACTACTTTGTTTACTAGATACTTCAAGGCCATATGGTCAGTGTAGAATATGAAGGGAGTCACCAGTAGATATTGTCTAAATTTTTGGAGTGTGTAGATCATTGACAATGCCTCACGCTCGGTCGTTGTATAATTCTGTTCTATTGGTGTCAACTTTCTACTTGCAAAACACAAGGGATGATCAACAATCCCCTCTCCTGGTTGAGCAAGAATGGCTCCCATTGTTGTACTAGAGGCATCCACGTGGACATGGAAAGGTTTATCCCATGATGGGAATCATAGAATAGGTGTGGTGATAAGCCTTTCTTTTAGAGTGTCAAATGCCCTTTGTTGCGCCTCTCCCCATCGAAAGGCACTCTTATGTCTGAGAAATATCTCCAAAGGTGCGGCGATCTTGGAATATCCCTTAATGAACTTTTTGTAATACCCAATGTGTCCAAGAAATCCGCACACGGTGCTTTGGCTAGTAGGCTCCCTAACCCCACAATAACTGCTAATTTCACGAGATCCACCAGTAAGCCCTCTTTACATATGATATGCCCCAACAACATTCCAAAAGGATTTGCAAAGATACATTTCTTAATGTTGAGGGAAATCCTCAACTGCCAACATCTTTCAAACATCAATCTCAAGTTATCACAATGGTCCCTTACCAATCCATACATTGTCCAATCATCCAAATATACTTGAAGGAACTTGTGGATGAAGTCTTTAAATGCTTGTACCACTATGCGTGAAAATACAAGGCGCATTCCTCAACCCAAAGGGCATGACCATGTATGTAAAGATTCCCCACTCGGTGGTGAAAGTTGTCTTTTCTTGGTCTTCCTTAGCAATCCTTACTTGGTGATATCCCAAGAATCCATCCGTAAAGGAATAGACCTCACGCCCAACAACTCCTTCCAAAATCTCTTTAGTGAAGGGGGTGGGAAAAGGATCTATGATACAAACAATGTTTAATTCCCTATAATCCACACATATCCTAATCTTCCCATCTTTCTTTATGCTAATCACCATTGGACTTATCCATTTTGATTCCATTATTCTGACCTCAATGATACTTGGATGCTATCATTTTTCTAGTTCTTCTTTAACCCTTACGTGCATGTTGGGATTCATCCTATAGGGTCTCTTCCGACCAAGCGTGCACCATCCTTCAACTTTACCCTCATTTCCCCTAATAAATGGTGGATGCCTTTCATCTCATGGTATCCGCATGGGAATAAATCCTCAAATTCACACAATAGATCGATGATCTTTGATACTTCCTTGTCCAACCAGTTTTCCCCAATGATAGCTTCCTTAGGCTCCTTCTCTGAGCCAATGTTAACTTTCTTGGTCTTGAGTGGTTCATAATATGCACGTGCACATGCATCCGCACTGTCAACCACTTCATTCATCCCAACCGAATGGTCGACATTCGGGATCTCCATCTCCTCTCCATCAACAACGTATACCAAATTTCCTTTCTCCTTTTTACTTTTAGCACACACATGCTCGGGTGTATGTCTTCTGATTCCTCCTCTTTGAACCATGCTTCCAAGCTAGGTACACCAAGTAAGTTTACTAATCTATCCTCCACCATGGTACAATCCCCCATAGTGAGGCACTTTATAGCTTGCAATGCCTCATCAACAAAGTGCTACTTGGTACTTCGGTGACTCAAATGTGTGAACCAGTCGACCACTAACTCCGCCAATTTCCGTGGCGGCGAGTTTGAGAATGGATGTACCAGGCATGCACACATGCTTGTAGTGTTGAATATAGCTTATGCACCCAAAGGGAGGGTGGTAAAGCTTCCGCACCTTCTCCCTGAGACCCTCTCACAAGCCCGAATGTGGAAAGAGGCGGGTTCATCGCCATTGTAGTTCTTAATAGTGGTGGGTATGTTGTCCCTCAAGAATCGGATAGTGAGTGAAATTCTAACTTCACACCATTCCAACATGTTTTCACTATGTGCGGCCCACCACCTTTCTGTTGTGCCTATCAACATAACCCAACATATCCCGTTGCTCATCCCCTCCATTGAGCTTCCATTTCTCTCAAAATATCTCAGGGTATGCATCCCCATAATACCTCGTTATTGCCTTTCCTCCCAGGTGTCGAACTATATGCATCATGGTTACCCTAGTTACCGATCCCTTCAGATGTCACCCAATTAATTCGTAAGTCCCATGTGCCCAATTATCACATGCTATAATGGTAGTATCACTGATGATTGAGCATCATCAAACTGGATGACTCCTTCATAGGTTGGATGGTCTCTGGATCTCTTATGGAGCACACATATATTTTTCCAAGACTTCCTCTCCAAGGGGTTCAGTATAGGGTGTGGACTTTCTATTAGCAAGTGGTATAATTACTCTCTCTTCCTTGTTTTCAAAGCTTATGTACCCCTTGTTAAACCAGAGATCTGCATTATTCTTATAGCACCACTGGGCACCCAAGTAATGCTAGGAAATTATCTACCTCGGCAAGGAACAAGACTTCAAAATCCCCAGTGAACTTAGCCCCCTGAATGGTGATGGTCGTATCCTTCAAGACACCTATGGGAATTACCTTTGTTTTATTTTCCATATACAACACATTTGAAGATGGCTGTAATGTAGGTCTTCCCATTTGATGCCAGGCATCCAGAGTGAGAACATTAACCTTTGTGCCTATGTCAATGAGGATGTTGCTAACCATCCATCCATCCACTACCTGCATTCAAGGTGATTTATGTCATAATCAATTTGTGAGGTGGGACGTTTGCATGCGAGATCTACCTTTGTGCTCTTCCCAGGTGTATGGCACCTTTTCTCTCAAGCCACACCTCTAGCAAGGGAATAAAATTCTCCTACCTCAACAGTTTAAACACCTCTTTAACCTCATCCAATTCATCCTTTGGCACTTCTACTGGTCTTCTTTGCTCATCTTTTCTAGTCTACTCTTTTAAGCATTAGATATCCCCTTGTAAACTTCAAATTACATCCATGGTTTCCTGGTAGAATTCTTTCTGGTGAGCCAGGTTTGGATACTTCCCATGTACTACTTCTTCTCTTGAAACCAGAGGTCTCTGCCTAGGCACTTCCTTTGTGTGCGTAGACTCCGCCCTTGTTGTTACCATAACAGGATCTAGTTCTGATTCACATATTACTCACGGAAGCCATTGTGTGTCATCCTTCTTAATACTCACCATGGTAGTGCCCTTATCCTTCTAGTACTACTGACTCATATGTTCGTATAACTCTAGGCACTCTTCGTACTTATGTTTTTTTCCACACCATGAGCATTGTAGAAGATCTAGACATTCACGCTTATAATGGTCTGTGGCTCCACAATTAAAGCATGTTCCACGCGGGAACTCACTTCTTCCCCATGATTACCATAACTATGAAATCCTCTATGAAACCCTCTTCCACGTGCACCTACATCTCCACATTCTTCATACCCATGGTCATCTCCTTTGGAACTACTGGCAATGCCAATCTGGCGCACACCAAGATCAATTGCCTCATGAATTTGGTCAATCAATCTACAATCCTTGGTGTCATGTGTAGTTCACGTACATATCTTACAATAACAAGACATGTTTTTACGGATCACATGATGTAACAGGGGGAACCTACTTGCATCATGGTCCCCATGACATATTTCATAGTTTACTACTACGGCGCGTACCACCTTCCGAGTACATATCCCACCATTATCCTTTGTGTGCCCTTCTACGTTACAATCTATGCACCACATCCCACTATGAGTCTCTAGAACTATGTTGGCAAATAATTTCTCCAACTACTTAGCCATGGTAGCGATCTGAGCCTCTAGAAATGGGCTAACACTAGTGTTAACACTACCAACTGCCTCAGCGTGCAAATTAGCTTCTAACACTTCACGCGGGTCCATGAATGTTTTATGAGACAAATCCCTCCTAAAGGGTGTGATCAACCCTCCGACAAACCACTAAGCATGTTGTGAAGGGTGGATATCATAAGATAGTTTAGAAAATAGAGTTTTAAAGCATGCATCATACTCCTACATGCTCTCTGCCATGCCCTGCTGGATTTCTTTGAGAGAGTTGATGCTCTTTTGTTCAAACTCAGGTATGTGGAATTCTGCCAAGAATGCATTTCTCAACGTGGTATAATCCACAACATTCTGATGAGGGTCATACTTTCTATACCAACTATACGCATGTCCTTATAACGTTGTCACAAATTGAGTGGCCTTTCGATCTTGGGTCATGATCCCCTTCACACGCCATAGTAGCTCGCACTTATGCACATGCTCTACAAAGCATCTTCTATCCCACTATAATCTGTAAGTGTAGAGATATCTCAAAAAGACTTGAGGATGTGGTTAAGGCCCTTGCCCTCCGATCTAGTCCCTTGGTTTCCTCCAATGTTTCCCTCCTCCTGGACCCACTAGATCCTAAGCCACCAGCTCCACCACGTCCACCTCTATATCCTCCTATGTTAGGTATACGGCCCGTGTTTGTCATACCAAATGTTCCCCGCTCATCCCACTAAATTGCATGCCTACAGTTTATGAACTAGTGCCACTCCCAGTCATATTTCCTCCACCACTTCCTAATGCACTTCCACAACCAGTTGTATATGTGCCTTTTCCAAACACTCCACCAAACACTAGAATAGTGTGTGAAGCCATAGAAGTCCCAAATAAGAATTTGTATCTTCTGGGTGCCGATCGGTTGCCTCTACTGATATCAAATGGATCAACTATACTTTTCCCTTGTTCAAACAAACCAAGCACCAATTTTTGGTTGCTAGGTGGGGTCAGATGTGCACGAAAAACTCTTCTTTCTCTACGGGATGAACTCTCATCAAAATCTGCAAGGTTTTCTCTCCCACACTTACCAAGATGGGGTATCATAGACTGCTCGGGTTCCATATCCTCCGCATGAACCTCAACTCATTTCCACCATTTCTGGCTCCATAACCCACTTGTAATCCTACATTGTCTATCAATCTCCCTTTCATGTGCTTCGTTATACTTGAGCCATCTCTCCTCCCTTTCCTTTTCAGTCGTTAGATCAGCCATCCTTCCCCAACCTGACTTCATCGCCAAGCGCTCAAGGTGGTTTAGCCAGCCATAGGAAATGACTCTAAACCCATGGTTACCATCAATATTTTCATTGTCAGGGGGATAGCATGCAAAAATGATCCTCTGGGCTCTCGTAAGAACTCAAACTCAGCAACTTCTAGACAAGAATACATGGAAATGGCATATTCCAGAGTGTAGCTAGTCAATACTCCCTTCCACTAATGATCTATAGCACGGGTCCACATTAGATCAGCATCTTACAAGTTCTTATATGTTTCTTGGGTCCAAGGGTGTGACTTATAACACCACCCCGATCTAGATGTATAAGCCGAGAGCCATTCAAATAACTCTACTGGGAAATAGCAGAAGAAGGTTTCGTACAACTCATGATAAAGAGTGTCTTCCACCCATCTTCGCGTATCAAACTCGAGGTCCGAAGATGAATCTCTCGAGCAAACTCGTCCTCTGTGATTTAAACCAATCTTCAACACCTTCAAGTGTTAAATCACTTCGCAATCACTCTTTTGCTGAGATCATGATGTATGCCATGTTCCACTACAACTTCGAAAAAGAGGTCCCGGCAATGGAACCAAGATGTAGTCATTTTTGCACCCGCCAAGAACAAGAGAACCTCATGCATGTTGGCCTATCACCCGGTGAGTGCTTTGGGTGCTCACCCGAGGTGTGCGAGAGAGGAGCCGAGTCTCTCTTTTATGTGAGTTTACTAGAAGGCATAATTCATAATCTTAACTTAGTGATTTAACAGACATGAAGAAGCTATAGAGCTCAGAGTGGCTTCTATACCCCTTTAGTCATAACAAAGTGAAGCACATAATGGATTTAATAACTTAAGAAGTTGTAAATCCAAAAATATACTCAATCATTCAAGTAAGGTCCATGATTATACAAGATCAAAAGCAGAGTAAAAACATGCTAGATAATATAGAAGGAGATCTTAATATAAAAATAGTGCTAACCTTATCATATTCATTCATAGTTTTACTATAAAGCATCACAGAGGATCAGACCATAGTCGTGCACCATATCTAGATCCATACATGTATACTCACAAGATAAAATTTTCATTCCCCATTCCCTCATTACATTCTTCCTACAATCATCTACCCATTTTATCCCATAGTTCTCATAGTAATTCTGCAAATCTCTGCTACCTCACTTGTGTCTCTGTTCTTTGCCAAGGGTGCACATATAAATAGGAATCTGAGCTCTAACAATCTCCTCTACAACCTCAGATCTAGCCCCAAGTGTCAAGGTGTGGGTCACCCCGAGCGCATGCATCTCCATGTCATGATTATCTTTTTGGGTCTTCCTATCACAAGGTATATTCCTTCCAAGACACCTTGTTGCAGTGCCGGAACCTTATCCAAATGGAACACACTCTTCATGTGTTCTGTCCAAAAGGCCAAAAACGGCTAAGTCCTAAATTCTACTTCACGGGCGTGCATCCTTGGTTCCCTTTTTGAATTATTCCTTGTGCACCTTAACTCGCGCACTTCCTCCGATCGTGTGCACCTATGCCTATTTAAGATTTGGAAGCTATATCGGGGCCTAACCCAACTCCATCCGAGCTCTGAAATCTTCTTCTAAATCCCAACAGTTGTTTTAGGCCCGTGTACCACCTAGGCTTGAGAACCTTATTTTTCTCTTAAACTACTCCAAGTATTTCAAAACTTCCCAAAGCCTTCCAAAATAATTTCCATGATATTATAATGTATTCAATTCATGTCCATGTTTAATTTGGCCCTTATGTTCCACTCCAGGGGGTTGAATCCAGTCTAGGAAGGCCAATGATAGCCCTTCCCAATACTGCCAGAAGATAATATCTTTTCAAAACTCCCTAAAATCACCTAGGGGGAATGAATAGAATTTCCTAAATCACCTAGGGACCAATTTGACATCAAATAGAGGGTGAACAGACTAGGATTTGGCTTGGGGTTCCTGGGAATGATAAAACATGAAAAATTTGACATCTAGGTATAGTTGTCGTGCTCAGAAATTTTCAATTTCCCTGTTACACATTTTCACGAAAACAAGATCAATATTAGAGAAAATCGTGGCTCCCTTCATACGATCAAACAAATCATCAATATGAGTAAGAGGATAACGATTCCGATCATTACCTTGTTCAATTTGGCGTAATCAATACATAACCACAATGATCCTTCCTTCTTCTTCATGAAGGTCACGGTGCACCCCAAGGGGATACACTAGGATGGATAAGGCCCTTTTCCAAAAGGCCCTCAAGTTACAACTTAAGCTCATAGAGCTCTAGGGTGGTCATCTGATAAGGTGCCCATGAGATAGGCTCTGCTCCAGGAACTAGATCTATATGAAAATCAATCTCACATGGGGGTGGCATCCCTAGTAGCTCCCCTAGAAATACATCGAAAAACTCTCTCAAGATAGGATGATCACCTAGTGATGGTCCACTAGACCCATCCTCTAAACAATCACTAATCAGAATAAAGATACATCTGACAACCCCATTACACACACCGCTTAAGCTACATAGCAGAAATGGTGTGAATAGAAATGGGTCTCCTAACCCCCGAGATCACCGACTCAACTCCCAAATCATCTGCATAAGCTATAGTCTTATGATAACAATCCATCCTAGCCCTGTGTGTAGATAACCAATCCATACCTAAGATGACTCCATATGAGCCCAAAGGAAGGATATGGAGATCTAAGGTGGTGGTGAAAGGTCCCAAATCCACAACACACTCCTTAACTAAGGAGTCATGGAGATCTTGGCTCCAGAAGCCATCTCGACATCCCAACTAAGACCCTGCCTAACTACCACCAGCCTGCATCACTCTACTAAAGATGGTGCAATGAAGGAATCAGAAGAGCCAGAATCAAATAATATAAAGGTAGGAATACCACCAATACTACCTATGGTCTCAATGATTGTTCTCTGGTGCTCTACCTAGTGGTTCTCAACCATGACATAAATCATGTGGCTGCATCCCATGTCTCCAACCTGTCAGCTCAAAAGCGGTGCCTTACCCTTATTAGGGTTCTGAGGACAATCTCTCCAAAAATGTCCAGCTACTCCACATCTAAAGGAACCACATGATCCTCTCCAAGGAACAGCACCTCTAGTAGGTTCCCTATAATCTTGTGGTGTGGATCACGAAGATCCAAGTGTGGTCTACATGTGGCCTCTTCTAGCAATCTCCCACCGACAAAGCTCTAGGTCCACCCGTGTCCGATGGGACCCCAGGAGGAGGCCCCATGCTCGACCTCTCTGTGCATCAACTCTCTGTGGAGGTCAGTAAGGTGGGCGAACCATTTATTCTAATGTTGTTGTGCCCTAAAGGATGACTGTGTTGAATGCTAACCACCATGAGGGATAGGTAATGAGCCTCTAGATCTATCATCCCGCATCCGCTAGATGCAGCTCGACTGTCTCTAGCCTATTGGTTTTACCCCGAGTCTCCTCCGTAATATAGGCCTTCTCAACGGCCTCTACTAAAGTCTGTGGATAGTGAATCCACACTACACCTCCAATGTCCAAATTCAAGCCCCGGATGAACTTGTGAATCTACACCTACTCATCCTGCATATACTCTACATACTGAAGTAGATCTAGAAATATACTCTCATACTTTTCCACTGATAGAGAAGCCTGACGGAGGTCATGGAACTCATCAATCCTCTATTGTATGAACCTCTGTGATAGATACATGCTCCTAAATCTCTCCTCAAATAGCTCCCAAGTCACTATCTCTGAATCTACATGGAGATTCTACTCCTCTGTCCTCCACCATACTCTTGCTCCATCCCTTAGTATATGGATCACAACACGAGATTTCATGTTGCTAGAACAAGGACAAAGCTTGAAGTAACCACTCAAGCTCACTAGCCAAGCCTCTGCCTGAAATCCACCTATATCACCTGAGTAATGTGAGGGCTAAAGCTTCAAGATCTCCTTGATGTGATCCATGCAACTATGGTCTGTTGGCCTTTAGGTCTCTCTACATGCATATCCCTAAGCCTATGGCTCTAATACCTCTCTCTAAGCTCTGGAACTCTGTCACCTTGTCTCCTAGGTGGTGACTCTCTCGTCTTTGACTCGCATGGGATTTATCTCCTCTATGCTCCTCGCTAAGTCAAGGAGATACATATCCCTTGATAGAAGAGGATCTATCATGACTAGTTGCCTAACCTCCACCTAATCCTCTGCGTAGAGTGACATTAACATCCTAAAGGGTTTGTAGAATCTGAGGTAGAATGGCTGCTACACCCTGATCCGGTGGTGGTGGTGGTGGTGTTGGTGAATCGAATCTCGTGAAGGTTCTTCTTGCTCCATCTCGAGTCTCCCTGCATGAGACCAAAGTGAGAGTTAGTTCATTTTGCTAAGTTTTACACAACTTCCATGTTCACTAAAATATACAAATTCTTGCTAAGTTGTTTTCTAGATTTACAAGTGTACTAGGTTTAAGTTTTCATGTCTCAAGTTTTCTAGTGTGCCCAATGGTCCAAGCCTTTGAACCACTGCTCTAATACCAAACTGTAGTGCTCATTTAAACAACCACTTGAGACCAAAGAAACAACCTAGGGTTAGCTAGAAAATTATGGAATAATTTTTTTGATTAAAAGTGTCTATAACTAAGTTATAAGATGTCAATTTGCTACTGGTAGGTTCTAGAACAAATCCTATTTACCAAAATACAAATTTTCCATTATTTACTTATATCAAGTTCACATGGTCCAGATATTAGGGTTACATGCTTTAGTTAGGTTCAGGGAGTAATTTACTCCCATACCTGCTCTCTAACAAGACTCAAAACTCCAACTAGATTTTTCTCATACCAAACACTTCCAAAATTTCCCTAAACCATTCCCAATGGATAGGAAATTTTCTCACCTTTCTGGTGATATAAAGAAGTCCTCCTAACTCCTTACAGAACTCTAGTTATGAGTGGGCGGAGTTCCTAGGGTAAAATTTCCCTAGAGGGACACGTGGCATAAGGAGGGGAAGAGCACCTTGGGTGGTTTGGCGGGTCGTGGGGTGGCATTGAGAAACTTTCCCAGTGCATGGCTTAAGGGAAAAAAACATTCCGCACCCCCATGGGTCCCAAGGGGACACTTTTCGTGTTCTAACGCTGAGCGGAGGAGGGAGATGGGAAAGCGGAGCGGCGGGAGGAAATTGTGCTTTGTGCCAAACGAAGGAGGAAGGGGATAGGAAGGAGAGGGAAGTGCGTGGGTCTATGCACGCGTGAGGGAATAGAGTCTGAGAGGATGGCGGGGAAAGTGGGTGTGGGAGGAATTTAAGAAATTCTCCCCAAGGGCCAAAAACCAAAAAATTCAAGGGGCTTCCGCCCTTCCCGCCACCACCCTAGAGTGCCATGTGGCACATTTTCATTGGTCGCGGGCCGGTGGGGCCAAAACATAAAATTTTCCTTAAAAATTTAAAAAGAAGATAAGTTTGAAAGGGAAACGTGCCTCCACCATAGCCATGAGAGGACACGTGGCGCCTCCTAATTGGTTGTGGGGTGGAGGAAAAATGAAAATTTTTCCCAAGAAAATTTTTCAAAAGCATAAGTTTTCAAATTCGGTCCGCCCTCCTCCATGCCACATGGCAACATGTGATTGGTCATGGGCTGGAGGGTTGGCGGAGGAAAATGGGAAAAATTTCCCAAGGAAAATTTTCAAAAGGTTAAGTTTTAAAATCGTCCGACCCCTCCCAGGGTGCCACGTGGTAGGCCCCGATTGGTTATGGGTTGGCGGGGGCCGCATGGACCTTTTTGGGAAATTTTTCCAAAGTCAAATTTTGAATTTTTTTTAACAGTTAGATTTATTATTTTTTTTGTTTGAATGCCATTTTGAAGTAAAACTTCAAATGGCCATAACTTTTGATAGGAATGTCAGATTTGGGAAAACGAGGACTTTTCAGAAATCTCTCGAGTGCCCTCTTCGCACAGAGTTATCAATTTTGGAAATTGATAAATTTTTCTAGGTCATTATAATGAAAACAATCTGTAGGGTTTTAATTTGTGGACTAGCAGATTTCAACTTTTCAATTTGATCAATTTGGAACTCCTCCTTCACTCAACATGTCAAATGGACATGGAGGATCAGTCTAGGGAGAGTTTAGAGCATTTTAGGGAAGTTGATTTGTCCAATTTGTTCGAGGTTGCATTTTTTCAGCAATAGATAGAAAAATAATTGTGAAGGTTCCCATTTGAAATTCATTAAGTTTTAGAGATTCATTCTTGATTGTTAAGGTCAAATTGAGTTCTTTAAGTCTTCCTAAATGTGAATTTCAAAGTTTCATAACTTATTGTTGAGTGTAAGATCAAACTGTTCATTTTTAATAGAATATGGATTGCCAGATTTAAGTTTAAAACAGTGAAATGTTTCTTTTTAAATTGTTTATCAATTTTGTCTTTTGGATGTGCTTATGATTCCTAATTTAGTCAAATACAATTTCTTATCAAACAACCATTCATTTCTACATTAAATGCAATTCAGAATATAATTCAAATATGCATTTTTCAAAAGAGAACCATACTATCTTTCCTTTCCACGCATTCTTTCTTTCTTTTCTTCTTCAAACAGCAATTAAATTTCAACAATAATTCAAATCAAATGTGCAATACATTTTGGAGAAGGGAATGCATTATTTCATTGATCCTTAATACAATTTTACAACTTATCACTTTTCCCATTTGATTTGGTTTCAAATTGCAAAATACAAAGTATGGAACATCATTCACATTTTCTTTCCAAAGCAAAACAGAGAAGTATAATTCTTCTTGTACATTTCTCAATTCAAATTCAACTTCCATTTACAATGCAATCACTTCTCATTACAACATTTATACACTCATCCACTCAAAGTGGGAAAAGTTATATTGAATTACTCAAAGGGAAATGACTGTCAAACTATGAAATTCTTTCTCCAAACAGCAGCATGCTTGTT
The DNA here is from genome assembly GCA_018340775.1 of Taxus wallichiana var. yunnanensis. Taxonomy (NCBI): domain Eukaryota; kingdom Viridiplantae; phylum Streptophyta; class Pinopsida; order Cupressales; family Taxaceae; genus Taxus; species Taxus wallichiana. The sequence continues at coordinate 781,341,502 of CM031239.1, read as the reverse complement.
TCTTCTTCTTTGCAACTTTGATCACAACAAGGAAGGGGGAAAGGAAATGCTCTCCACCCAACCAAGACATCCAATGAGAAAGGAGAAGCCATCCTTTCCTCATTGGCCCCCGAGCCCCAACCATATTGAAATAAAGTATGAACATCAACACATGGCAACAAGGCTTCTTCCACAATAAACAAGCATACTTCACATTTCATACAAACAATAAAATACACAGTCCAAACAAGACAGTAGTTCCCAACTGCATTTGAAAACATACACACAATACATAGGCTTGATCAAACAAGCCAACAAGATCAAGGACTATGGGGAACTCCTTATGCCTCCCAATTTGGAATTAAACATCCACCAAAATGCATACCTCCAATAAACATATAAAACCAATAAACCTTATATCTCCCAACCCCTCCTTATGCCCCCAAGTTTATTCCTTATGCCCCCAAGAGTAAGAAATGCAAGCAGTTTCTTTTCCAAGGTGGATCCCAAACCAAAACTCCCTCCACAATAAAACAGTTCCATTGGCAATCCCTTATGCCCCCCATATGAAATCCCCATGCCTTCTCCTACACCATGCCCTAAGCATTCTACCCAACCAGCCAAGAATGCAAACACAAACACCATTCAAACATGCATGCAAGAGAAGGAAGAACAATTAAAACACAGCTCAAGATCCTACCTCTCCATACTGAAGTTTTTTCCAAGCTCACAAGCTTTCCAAGATGCCAAAAACAGTCCCAAATCAGCAAGGTTCAAGCAAGCAAAAATACTCCAAGCTCTTCCTCAAACAAGCTCCAAAACAGCACCAAAAATGCGCCCCAAGAGGAAATGGACAAAGTTTCAACAACCTCCAAATGAGCAAGAAGCTTCAATATAAAGGAGAGGGAAGAGAAGAGGATGATGTGGATCCATGTGGGATGCCACATCATTCTTCCTCAACCCCAAGAGGAGATCAACATCACACACCAAATCACAATAAATAAAAATGACAAAATCACTTACATACTCCAAAAATGCCCATACTCCAAAAGGACCAAATTTAAAACATGTAAGGGAAGTGCAATTAAAACTTACATATTGTCACTTCAAAATGCATTATAAATGCCTACATTTAACCTCCAAACCATAGGCATGGTTGGTGGATCATTTTAAGAGGTGTGGGACAAGTTTAACTTGTCCCACAAGCCTCCAAATTTGGCCTCCAAGGACAAATTCGAATTTCATAAAAGATGGAGTGCTTGACCCTCCAAAATCTGCCTTACAAGACTCTTACAAATTCTTACAACATCACTTACACACTCCTACCACATTAATATTTATAACAACTTTATTTATTTCATTCCATATCCCAATTTATTTTAAATAAAATTTAACTATATGACTATCACATTAATCTATCACATTTAAATTAGATTACAAGAAGGAACACATTACTAAACAAAATACATACAACATTAATTCAAAAAGGAACACATAAATAAAACACATATCCCATGGTCACATGTAATGGAGATCCCCATGGGAAATCCTAACATAACTCAACACACAAATGAATAACACAGTTTCCATGGTGACCTTGTTTATTTCACTCGGAATTTCAATATGGTTAGTCTCTAGTCCCCAACATTGTTGTGATTTTTAACCTGCAAAATGCAAATACCTCCTTTGGCCTCATGGCCGCATCAGAACATCCAAAATGATATAAACAACATCTCAAGATCATCTAAGCATATGAATCACAACAATATCAAGAATTCAACATTATCATTTTAATTAAATAAATCAACTATATCATCATCAAAATCTACCATACTAGATCTACTCAAAATATCCAAATGTCATAAGTCCATATCAACATCTATAATATATCCATGTCAAAATTATATCATCAATCACATATCAAAATGCCTCTAGTAATCCTCATGCATAATAACTGAATCTAGATCAATAATAATCCATGATCTAACATCTAACCATCATACCAAAACAAAACATAATAGTGTCCATAATATGATCAAAAGTATCAAAATCAGATATCGAAAGTGTCAAAGGGAAGTGGGCACTACAATAACTTTTGATCCATAGCTCAGATTAAGGTGATATTTTTTTGAAATTGTGTATTTTTTTGAGATCTATGCATTGGTGAAATTTTTATACACATATTTCAAATGTAAAAGGTATTTTTACTCATTGTAATATTTACATGCACTCAATTATAAAGTGCCAAATTTGGGAGGGTGTTGTAATCACTTGTGGATGTAATTTCGGTTGAGCCCAATGTCCTAAACTTTTGGGTGTTGCATTATTGTATCTATGAGTGTATAAATTTATATCTCTCTTGTTTGTTGAGATATTTTGGATCTGTATTTTTGACACTTTTTGGCATGTTGACAGTCTCTCTTGTGGGGAGCTATTCTGGTGAATCCCAGTGTTAGTTTTTCATTGTTCGAGTAGTTGATTTTGGCAACTCATACAGATTTATGGTGTCACTCTACCCATTTAGCAGTATGGGAGGGTGTGGTGTTGATTGATTCTTTAGATTTTGTGTCCTTTCCTTGTTACATGTTGATACTACTTCTTCAAGTTTCGTTTCCTTGTCTTATTACCTTGGCTTTTCTTGGATCATGGCACTCCTATTTATTTGGATCTCGTGTCCTTGCCTTGTTTCCTTGGTTATTGTTCTTAGATCGTGACACACCTATTTGTAGCAATTGATCTTGCTTCTTCATATTTTGTGTCCTTTCCTTGTTACCTTGGCTTTTCTTAGATCGTGACACTCCTATTTATTTAGATCTCATGTCTTTTCCTTGTTGCCTTAGTTGTTCTTGGATCGTGGCACACCTATTTGTAGCAGTTGATCAAATTATGTTTGGTGTTTCTTTTTGTAATTTTGACACCACTCCATTGTGGTATCCTTGCATGGAGCTATTAGGTGAATCCAGTGTCAATTGTTTTTAGTTCTATGATCGATTAGCAGATTTAGACCATAGTGTGCACAAAACTTCTTCAACATTGTTGATATTTTGGAGCTAAGATTCTTAGGATATCTTTCAACGGTATTTTTCTCTCTATACTTTTTTATTACTTGGTTTTTAGTACCTTGCGGTGTCCAATTTTCCTAGTTATTGTGTGTGGGTACCTCATCAAGCATTGTTACCAAGACCCCACTTCTTTTTCTCCCACTTAATCTATGCTTACGGGAGGGTGTTAGTGTAGGTTATTATTTATCCTTTTATTTATTTATTAGGATAATTATTACACTTGTGTTAGCCCTATATTGGTGCAATTTATGGGTTTGCACACTTTACTCTAATTCTCCATGTTCCATTTTTACTCCAAAACATCCTTGTGGCTCGAGCTGAAGATCTGTAACTCATTTTTTCAGTTGGATGCTTTCAAATGCCCTTATTGTTGTTATTCTACCCTAATTGTAGTAAAATCCAAGTTCCCCCATTTGTGCCCTAATTTATTCATTTTCACGGGCTATACCATTTTCTCCTTTGCCAAATCATGAAAGAGCTTGAAATTGATCAAATCATGAATTTGTGCAAGTGTTTCCCCAATCCCAAGGTCGCAAATGATGTCAAGAGATGATTCAGTTGGTTTAAAATGAAGAATTCTGCCTTCCCTGTCAAAAAATTCAGTTTCTAGGGCATTCCCTGAATTTTTCACATTTTTGACATGCTCTCGGGCCGTCAAATTTATCATTGTAAACTCTATGCTGACGTGGCAGGTTTCTATTGGCCGAGGATGTGCGAAAAAATGTTATAACTTGTCAAATTTTCAAATTTTGGCAAAGGGAAAATTTTCTCGGCCCCCCTTGAGTGTCATAGGGATGTGCTTATGTGGCCTGATGTGATTGGTCGAGGATTGGTGGAAGTAACTTAGGAAATTTTTCTTCCATATTGGAAAAATTTCTCAAAATTAAATTTTTTCCCGAAGGCCCATAGCAAATGGCATGATGACACATGTCCAGGAGGGCCAAGTAGATGGTAAAGGACTTAGAAAATTTTGGTGTTTTTTGGCTCGGGGTGTCAAGGGAAAAATTTGGCACGCGAGCCCATAACCATTGGAAAGGTGACATGTGTCTAGGGAGATCGACCGAAATAGTGGGAACTTAGAAGAATTTGAAAATTTTGGTTTCAAAATGCAAAAGGAAAAAATTTTCCTAGGGGTCCGCACCCAATACGAAGTGGACACGTGTCCAAGAAAGTTAGCATGGATGGGTGGAATTTGTGAAAATTTGAAGTCTTTTAACTTCAAAGTGTTAAAGTTACAATTCAGCCTGAAGACCCGCGCCCAATGGAAGGGTGACACATGGCACAGGGATGTCAAGCAGGGAAGCGAAGAGTTGAAATTTTTCAAATTTTTGGCTCAAAACCTCAAAGAAAAATCTGGACCCGATGGCCCGCACCTAATGAGAAGGTGACACGTATGCGGGGATGAAATGGAGGAAGGGGCTGAAGGAGGAGTTTGTGAATTTTTGCCTCTATGTTTAAAGAGTAAAAAATGAAGAATAGGCCCATGTCCAACAAAATAGGACACGTGTCCTAAATTTGGCGAGAGGTTTGGAGCACGGAGAGAAAGTTGAAAATTTTGCAAAATTTTAGCGAAAAATCTCAAGGTGAAAAATAAGCCCGCAGGAAAATTTGGAGGTGTGCCCCTGCATCCAATCAGGGGGTGACACGTGGCATGTTTCAAATGGAAAAGGAAGAAGCACGGGCCCACAAGGGATTTTGTGACTCGCGGAGGAGTAAAGGAAAAAAGGAGGGGTCGGTTCCATGCAGCGAATAGGAAACCGCCACGTGGCATAAGCGGCAGTGGGCGTTCGGGGGCGGAGAATTTTTAGAAAATTATCCTTTTTCAAAAGGTGGTGAAATGCATCAAATTGGCCCGCGAGTTTTGGTGAAGGCCCACAGAAGGACACGTGGCACATCCAGGGGCTCACGGGGAAAATTTTCAAAATTTTCCCAAGGGCAGAAAAGGTTCAAAATGCATTTTTAGGATTGGGGGCCCACCCCAATCATGTTTGGACACGTGTCCCACCTTGTGTAAAGGAAAAAAATAATTTTGGCATTTTTAAAGAGGATTTGGATCTGCCACGTGGAGGGCTGGCATTCAAAGTTGATTTTAATCAACGGTTGTTGTGTAATTTCATTTTTTGGGCACCATTAGAGCTCCAAGAAGTGTGGAATCATCATTTTTGCACCAAAACACATGAAATTTTATATGAATCTGCATCCCTTCGACCTTCTGAACACAATGGAATTATTTATTTGAGCTAATTCAGTGCCCTATAGTGTTTTTCATGAGATATTTTCTCAACCCATGAAAAACACGTGAAAGGTAAAAATGAAAAGTTGCAGAGTTAAAAATGATGAGGGAAAAAGGTGAAAAATGATTGCAAATGCATGTTGGCATGGTAGAATGCCAAAAACGTGACCTTGGGATGGATAAGGATCTGATTTCATGCAATATTTTAAAATATTTGTGCATCTCTGGCATTTGGCGAGTTGTTTCACAGTTTTATATCATTTTTCATCAAATGGATAGGGTTTTGTAACAAATTTGATCCCTTTGGCATATTATTTTCTTGGGATGCAAGGATCCAAGATGGCATAGGGTATATGATGTAGTTTGGAAGCATTTTTAGAGGTCTGTTGAGAATTTTGGAGAAAGAGAGAAGAAATTTCACAGGAAAAAACTGGAAGAAGTCCATTTTCCTTTTGAGAAACTGCCTGAGAGCCATTTTTATTCTAGTTTACATCAAATGTTCATCATGTTGAGTTGGTTTCAGCTGTAAAGCCATCAACAAGCTTTGAGATTGTCTAAGTAACATTCCCTTGCTGATATATTTGATCAAATTCTTGGATTAACTGGTTTTATCTCTTGGCAAAGCTTGCATGCACTTGTATTTCAGTATGTTTTCAATTTGTGTTTCATGCTCATGTTGCAATCTTGTGTTTGGGATCTTTATTGGTCATGCATGGTATCATTTCTTGTAGAGGGTTTGAAGGCATATGCAATCTTCCATTCAGAAGAGCATTCATTTGAGTGGAGATAAACAGATTTAAATTCATCTTACCTTCCTTGCAAACTGAGGGTATTTGTAAACCTTTGGGTGCACCTTAGGACATGATCTAACAAGGGGTTCTTAATGCTTTATTGATATTTTTCTTCAAGCCTTTGTGGCAGGCTATCAAATTTTGTATGGAATAGTGCAGATTTGGGCATCCATTGTGCACACATCCTGGTTGAAAGAGCACTTCAAATTCATTGAAACATCTATGTTGTTTAGGTGTTGTAACCCATTTGCAAAGTTTCCCAAAGAAGGTGATGATTTCTAGCTACTCTTGTTCCAAGGTCTCTCATCATAATTTCATTTCAAAATAACTCATCCTACCTATAATACCCCTACATCTACATTATGTGTCTACAAAATAATTCAATCCTTTCACAAAAATGCACAAAGTTGATCAGGGTTTTATCATGTCTTTAGCAGCTCTAGCTTTGCTTTGAGAACATTTCCATCATTTAGTAGTGACAGCTCCTTTGAGTTTGGATAATGGATATTTGATCATGTTTTCACAAAGCCTCCTCCACATCACACACAAAATATAAGGATATCTCCATCTCCTTACCGTATAGGGGCTGCAATATAGGTTCTCTTACCTTGGTTGATAGGCACAACCTAAAATAGTGAGGGTTAGATCAAAACCCTTATGAAGGTGCTATCCACTCCCTCAAATCTTGAATACAAACAAGCAGATAGGTGTTCTCCCTAGCTACAAATGACATACAAAACATCTATCTATCCTTGAGTGTCTTGTGTAGATTCATGATGTTGTTCAAGTTGTGATGGAGATTAAATCTGGATACCAACACCCGAGTGGCACCGTTTCCAGGGAGTTCTTGTAATTTCTTGGTGGTTCTGAAGTACTTGGAAGGTTTGACCAATTATGTGATCAAGTATTTGAGCTATTATGTTATTGAGATATCATTTCATACTTCATATTTGGATGTTTTAGGTAAGAAAGATTTCAAACTCACTTTTGCTCTCCTCATCTACCAGTAGTTTATGTGATTTGGATGCATTGTTTTTGGTTGAATTAAGAAGAAGAAAATATGATTTGTGAATCCCTGCAAGTTTTCAGTATAGCATGCATTTGACAGAATATTTTTAGTGCTTTCTTACACAACTAAGGTGAAAATCCTTGGTGGTGACTCCATGCTGTTGGGATCTTGAAATACTAGTTGTCTAACACATTTTTATCATTTGAAACTTGTTGTTTAAATCTATCAAACTGGAGGGAAGGAGATCCCTCTTCATCAAGGACTCTTCTAAGAAGTTTCTCACCAAATCAAGAAGCTTAGAACTAGAAGGAAGAAGAGTGTGGAAAGTGGTTGGTGATTTGGTTGCAAGGAAAGGAATCCCCATAGTTGAATTTGAAGGAGAGTAGCCTGTCATTGAAGATTATAATTCCTCTTCAAGTAGATCTGATTCAGGAAATATTCTTGCTGATTTTCATTCTCCATCAGGTGAGGGACCTTCTTGTGTATTTAAAAAACTTGCTCCTAAATCTGCTCTTGTGGTTTCTAAGTTTGCTAAATTCTATCAAGAGAGAGAGCCTTTGGGGGGTTGTCATTTTAGAGATCATTCATCTATTCCAATCAGACCCATTACTACTCCTCATCAGCTTGTTTCACCTCCAAGATCACCCCCACCAAACAATATGGCTCAACCTAGACCTCCATTTGTTGTAAACACCTTTGGTCCTATAAATTTTGGAGGAATGGATGGTTATCCAAATGCTGTCCCACAGGATGTGAGAAATAGGTTACCAAAATTCCAAGGTAACAATGCCATAACTAGAGATCAGCATCTCAAACTCTTTGTTAACATGATGGAAGACTTTGAAATAGAATTTGAGGATGTGTATATCAAGTTGTTTATCCATACACTTGAGGAAGATGCAAGAGATTGGTATAAAGCTCTTCCTGATAACTCTATTGATTCATGGATTGAGATGAGTAATGCATTCAGATTACAATATGGAGACAAAATAGATCCAAGGTTCCTTTTATCCGAGTTTGAGAACATCAAGAAGAACCCTAATGAGACCATTCATGATTTCAATACAAGGTTTAATAAGACATTGAGAAGGCTGCCTGTAATTTTGAGGCCTTGTGATGAATCTTGCTTGATCAAATATGCATATGCATTTGATAAAAAGGCAGCCTATTACTTGAGAGACAAAAATCCTACAAACTTGAGGCAAGCTTTCACCATGGCACTTCAAATTGAAAATAATATTAAAGTTGTTGGTAAACCACTTAAGAGGGATAGTGTGAAGCTGATAAACCCTGAGAAGCCTCAAACTAGCAAGGGTGCTGATTTGGAGGATGTTGTCAAGACTTTGGTAGGGGCTGTCAAAGAAATTTCCTACAAATTAGCCCAGGATGAGAAAGGAATTGGGCAAAGTTCACAAGGACAGCAAAGAACTCAAAACCATGATAGATTTGGAAATCATCCTAGGGGTGATCAAAGACAAGATGATAGAGGCAAAGGGCTTATTGGATCTGTAAATAGACAACCCCAAGCACGTGAAAATAGAGTGGTGCCTGACCCTCCGAATGTAAGAGTTCTTTGTTGTTCAAGAAGTCTTTGATATGGATTGGTGTGACATGATTTTTTTCTTCCTCATCTTCCATGTGAAATGGACCAGCAAGATATAGATGATGATAATGAGAATGAAATGGATGATGACATTTTTATGATGGGCAGCTCTTCGGGCTCACAAGGCAGCAGGCAACATCAACAGATGTGATAAGTGTAAGGACTGCTGCAACCTGACCTATTGGGATTGCATAAAGAGGGTAACATTTATTTCTCTTCCTCAAACCCATGATGTAGATGTAGCTTAGGCCTTTGAAATTCCTAATAATGACTTTGAATACCTAAGGGCTTTAATGATCAAGAATTATGATGGTGGTATTCCTTTGGAGGAAGATAGACAATTGTTAATGAAATTGTGGTTGGTCAAGAAAAGGAGTACAATACTAGAAGTAAAGTTGTTAGAGGAGTTAGCCCTCAAGCCAAGCCAAAGACACCCTTGCTCACAAGCATTCCCAAAGATAATCCTAGAAGAGAAATAGTTTCTAAGAACCTTGTCATCCCATGCAAAAATATCAGTCCTCTTCATGCCCAGGCTGCCAAGAATACTTCTCCATCTGATGAACCTTCTTGTTTCCCTTCCAATGTTGTTTTTCCAAAGAATGTTCCATATGATATAGCCCAGGTATTGAGCAAAATTAAAGTGAGTGTTCCCATTATTGAATTGCTCAGGAATTCTGAACACAAGAAAAGAGCTTTTGAATACTTGGGATTGAAAGAAGAAAAGAGTATACCAAGCAGAAATGTAAATGTTGTTGAGAGTCCTCTTCAAAGCATTCCTGGCATCTGAAACACCACCACCAATGGAAGATTTTGGAGAAGCACTGAAGTATATTTGGGGACATCTTTGGTTGATTCCCGGTTGAATTTTGATCCATTCTTCATAACTTTTCTCATAAAAGGTAGGTTGCTTCACAATTGCATGTTTGATTCCGGTGCATCATGTAATGTTATGCCTCTAGAAGTTATGAATGAGTTGGATATCAAGGTGACAGCAGCATATGGAAAGTGTACAGCCATGGATTCAAGGGAAGTACTTGGTTGTTGGATGTGTGAAGGGTTTACTAGTGCAACTTGCAGCCTATCCGGGTAAGAATTTAAAACTTGATGTTGTAATTGTTGACTGCCTTGCCAAATGGGGTATGCTTTTGTCAAGAAAGTGGGCTGCAAGTTTTGGTGGTAGTGTTCAAATGGACATTTCCTATGCCACCATTCCCATTGAGGGCAGCCTTGTCAAACTCTATGGTGAAAAGAAGATGTTACACTTGATTGAAGATCCCGACAATGCTTCTTATGAAGTGTTGTTTGTTGATGTAGATGTTGACAATTTCATTGGTTTTGCTGATGGAAAAGAGAATAAGATGGAAAAATTAGAATGCCTTGGTATGGTAGGTTCTCCATGGACATTACTATTTGATGGAGCTTGCTCCAAAGTTGGAAATGGTGCTGGTATAGTGTTGGTTTCCCCTAGTTTAGAGGAGTTTCCTTTTTCCTTCAAGCTCAATTTTGAATGTACTAACAACATTGCTGAGTATGAGGCATTATTATTGGGATTAAGGATTGCATGGAAGTATGGAGTAAAGGATATTGTTGCTAAAGGAGATTCATATCTGGTTTCAAAGAGAGTAAGAAATTTATATGCCACAAAAAATCAGCGTATGAAGCAATATAAGCATGTTGTTTGGGACTTGATTGAAATGTTTGATTCCTTTAACATTGTTTACCATGATAGAAGTCTTAATGCTGCTACTGATCAGCTGGCTGTTCTTGGTTCTAAATTTGATAATTGCACCATTTCACCTTTTTGTGAATATGATATTGAAGTGCTAACAAGGCCAATTGTCCGGATAATGTGAAACATTGGCATATTTTTAATGATGATGCACAAGTGTTGAGATTCCTACAATGCCAAGGAGATTTTGCTGGTCATAATATTTATTGGGAACCAATGGTGTGCATGAATGAAGGTAGAGAAACTTTGTTTGACAAGGATATTATATAATTGAAAACAAATACCATTCCTAAGGGTCTTATTGCACTTGAATCCAATTTTAGCAATGTTGATTGCATCGTTAATAGAAAGATGTTTGCTTCAAGGGATGTGTAAGAGCACAACTTGGGAACCCAAGACAAACCAAGGAAGATCTAGTTGGGTAGTCATCTCAACAAAGAAGAAAAATAGTCCTATGCCCAACTTTTAAAGAAATATCAAGACTGCCTTGCTTGGTCTTATTCAGAGCTGAAGGCATATAGAGAAGATTTATTTCAGCATGAGATTCCCCTTGAGGCCAAGACTAAGCCATTTAGACAAAAACAAAGGCCTATTAACCCACTACTTTCCATGAAAATGCAAGAAGAGTTGAAGAAATTGAGAGATGGTGGCATCATTCAGCCTACTAGGTACTCTTCTTGGGTTGCCAACCTTGTGCCAGTTAGAAAGAAGAATGGAGATATCAGACTTTGTGTGGATTTTAGGAATCTAAACAAAGCATATATGAAGGACAACTATCCTTTTCCAAACATGGAGAATATGTTGCAGCTTGTGACAGGGTCAGAAATGCTTTCTACTTTGGATGGTTTCTCCGGATACAATCAAGTAGTTGTCAAAGAATCAGAAAGACTTAAGACAGCCTTCACTACTCCTTGGGGAACTTATGTCTTTGTAAGGATGCCTTTTGGATTAATGAATGCTGGTGCTACTTTTCAAATGGAAATGGATGTTGCCTTTGCTGGTTATATAAATGAGTTTATTGCGGTTTACCAAGATGATGTGAATGTTTTCTCAAGCATAAATGAAAGCACCATTTGCAACACCTAGAGAAGATGCTTGATCGGATGTAGAGAGTATGGCATTTTGCTTAATCCAAAGAAGTGTCATTTTTGTGTGCCAGAGGCAAAGTTGTTAGGACATATTGTATCTAAAGAAGGTGTTATGATAGATCCTAAGAGAGTGGAAGCAATCAACAAGGTGCCTATTCCAAGAACCAAGAAGGGTATTCAATCTTTCTTTGGCCAAATCAATTTCATTAGAAGGTTTGTCTCCAATTTTGCTGAGTTGACTCTTCTAATCACAAGCATGCTGAGAAAGGATCAAGTTATTAAGTGGGAAAAGGCTGCCATCCAAGCTTTTGAAGGAATAAAGGATGCACTCAAACATGCACCTATTTTGGCAGCTCCAAACTATAAGATGCCTTTCCAAATCTTCTCTTTTGCATCTGAATTTACTATTGCTTCAATTTTGTTACAAAATGATGAAAATGGAGCTGAGAGGCCTATTACTTTCTTTAGCAAGGCTTTACAAGTAGCTGAATTGAGGTACACAATTATGGAGAAACAAGCATTTACATTAGTAAAAGCAACAAATATTTTCAGGCCCTACATTTTGAGTTCAAAGGTTGTTGCTTATGTTCCCCACACCATGGTTAAAGACATATTATCTGACATGGAAATATCAAGCAAGAGATGTAGATGGGTTAACAAATTACAAGAGTATGATATGGATATCCAAACAACAAAGCTGGTAAGAGGTTTAGGTCTTGCCAAACTCATGGTTGAGAGTAATTTACAGAATGTAGAAGTGAATCAACTAGGGGAAGAAAGGGCAGATCTCCTTGACAAATTGATGATTTCTAAGTGGTATAAGGATGTGGTCTATTACCTCAAGCACTTATGCTATCCCAGTCACTTAAATAAAAATCAGAAAAGAGCCCTCAAGCTGGCTTCTTAGAAATATGTCATAACAGACCTTGGGCTGGCTTGGAAAAACCCTGAAGGTGTCCTCTTGAAATGCATAACTGAAGATGAAGCTCCCAAGTTGATTTCTGATTTCCATGGGGGAGTTTGTGGAGGAAATTTTTCTGGGAGAGTGACAGCACATAAGATTTTAAGAGTTGGTTATTGGTGGCCAACTCTTTTCAAAGATGCAAACCAGTTAGTTAGAAGGTGTGATAGTTGCCAACGTTTTTCAGGAAGATTGAAGGCTTCAGGTTCCCTTCCTTTGCAGCCTGTATCATTTGAAGCTCCTTTCAAACAATGGGGAATGGATTTTATTGGTGATATTTCAGATCCTTCTAGTGTTGGTTACAAGTGGATCCTTGTAGCAACTGATTATTTTACAAAATGGGTTGAGGCAATTCCATCTAGAAAGGCAACACACCAAGTGGTAATGGATTTCTTGTTGAATCATATCATATGTAGATTTGGGGTTCCAGTTAAGATTGTGTCTGATAATGCTATGTGTTTTAGAGCCAAGCCTTTGATGGCAATGTGTAATGAATATGGGATAAGTCTGACCTATTCTTCAAACTACAACCCACAAGGGAATGGGCAAGCTGAATCAAGTAATAAAAACTTTCTCAAAATCATTAGAAGAACCTTGGAAATCAACAAGAAGAAGTGGGGAGAACAGTTTAAATTTGCAGTTTGGGCTGATAGGATAACTCCAAAAAGAGCAACTGGTAAAAGCCCATTTGAACTAGTGTATGGAACTCATGCTTTGCTACCATTACACCTGCAATTATCCACTTTTCAAATCACCCAACATTACAAGATCAAGAGCATGGCCCATATGAATCAAGAATCAATCAGATCATTGAGTTGGATGAAGAAAGGAGAGCTTCTCATCAAAGGCATGTCAGGTTTAGGGAGAAATTGAAGAAGTTGTTTGATAAGAAGGTCACCCCTAGAGCTTTTAGTGTTGGAGATCTAGTTTTGTTGTGGGATAGTAGGCATGAAGACAAGGGTAAGCATGGAAAATTTGATGCTCTATGGATGGGCCCTTATGCCATTGATATCAGGATTGGAGAAAATACATTTTTTCTCAAGGATTTGGATGGGGATTTGTTGGAGCTGCTGTTAATGGCAGACATTTAAAACACTTTTTGGATTAAATCCCCAAAGGAGGTATGCACAAGTTGTACATTTTGTATAGCCCTTATTGTTGTTTTGTCTTTTCCTTGTTTTTGTTGTTGTTGGCTTGTGGTTTGCCCTTTTTCCTTGGCAACCATTTTGGCAGGAAAATTTTCTCCATGGCCTTGCATGTCACGAGGATGTGCTTACGTGGCCTGATGTGATTGGTCGAGGATTGGCGAAGTAACTTAGGAAATTTTTCTTCCATTTTGGAAAAATTTCTCAAAATTAAATTTTTTCCCGAAGGCCCACAGTGAATGGCATGATGACACGTGTCCAGGAGGGCCATGCGGATGGTAAAGGACTTGGAAAATTTTGGTGTTTTTGGCTCGGGGTGTCAGGGGAAAAATTTGGTCCGCGAGCCTGCAACCATTGGAAAGGTGAAACGTGTCCAGGGAGATCGAGTGGAATAGTGGGAACTTAGAAGAATTTGAAAATTTTTGGTTTCAAAATGCAAAAGGAAAAAAATTTCCCGGGGTCCGCACCCAATACGAAGTGGACACGTGTCCAAGAAAGTTAGCATGGATGGGCGGAATTTGTGAAAAATTGAAGTCTTTTAACTTCAAAGTGTTAAAGTTACAATTCGGCCCGAAGACCCGTGCCCAATGGAAGGGTGACATGTGGCATAGGGATGTCAAGCAGGGAAGCGAAGAGTTGAAATTTTTCAAATTTTTGGCTCAAAATCTCAAAGAAAAATCTAGACCCAATGGCCTGCACCTAATGAGAAGGTGACACGTATATGGGAATGAAATGGAGGAAGGGGTTGAAGGAGGAGTTTACGAATTTTTCCCTCTATGTTTAAAGAGTAAAAATTTAAGAATAGGCCTGCTTCTAACAAAACGAGGACACGTGTCCTAAATTTGGCAAAGGTTTGGAGCACGGAGAGAAAGTTGAAAATTTTGCAAAATTTTAGCGAAAAATCTCAAGGTGTGCCCCGCATCCAATCGGGGGTGACACGTGGCATATTTCAAATGGAAAAGGAAGAAGTGCGGGCCCAAAAGGAATTTTGTGGCTCGCTGAGGAGTAAAGGAAAAAAGGAGAGGTCAGTTCCGCAGCGAATAGGAAACCGCCATGTGGCATAAGCAGTAGCAGGCGTTCGGGGGCGCGGAGAATTTTTAGAAAATTATCCTTTTTTCTAAAGATGGGGAAATGCATCAAATTGGCCCACGGTTTTTGTGAAGGCCCATAGAAGGAAACGTGGCGCATCCAGGGGCTCACGGGTAAAATTTTCAAAATTTTCCCAAGGCGAAAAAGGTTTAAAGCTGCATTGTTAGGATTGGGGCCCACCCCAATCATGTTTGGACACATGTCCCACCTTGTGTGAAGGAAAAAATAATAATTTTTGCATTTTTAGAGAGGATTTAGATCTTCCACGTGGAGGGCTGGCATTTAAAGTTGATTTTAATCAATGGTTGCTGTGCAATTTCATTTTTTGGGTGCCATTGGAGCTCCAAGAAGTGTGGAATCGTCATTTTTGCACCAAAACACATGAAATTTTATATGAATCTGCATCCCTTCGGCCTTCTGAACATAATGGAATCATTTATTTGAGCTAATTTGGTGCCCTATAGTGTTTTTCATGAGATATTTTTCTCAGCCCGTGAAAAACACGTGAAAGGTAAAAATGAAAAGTTGCAGAGTTAAAAATGATGAGGGAAAAAGGTGAAAAATGATTGCAAATGCATGTTGGCATGGTGGAATGCCAAAAATGTGACCCTAGGATGGATAAGGATCCAATTTCATGTAATATTTTAAAATATTTGTGCATCTCTTGCATTTGGCGAGTTGTTTCACAGTTTTATATCATTTTTCATCAAATGGATAGGGTTTTGTAACAAATTTGATCCCTTTGGCATATTCTTTGCTTGGGATGCAAGGATCCAAGATAGCAAAGGGTATATGATGTAGTTTGGAAGCATTTTTAGAGGTCTATTGAGAATTTTGGAGAAAGAGAGAAGAAATTTCACAGGAAAAAACTGGAAGAAGTCCATTTTCCTTTTTGAGAAACTGCCTGAGAGCCATTTTTATTCTAGTTTGCATCAAATGTTCATCATGTTGAGTTGGTTTCAGCTGTAAAGCCATCAAAAAGCTTTGATATTTTCTAAATAACATTCCCTTGCTGATATATTTGATCAAATTCTTGGATTAACTGGTTTTATCTCTTGGCAAAGCTTGCATGCACTTGTATTTCAAGTATGTTTTCAATTTGTGTTTCATGCTCATGTTGCAATCTTGTGTTTGGGATCTTTATTGGTCATGCATGGTCTCATTTCTTGTAGAGGGTTTGAAGGAATCTACAATCTTCCATTTAGAAGAGCATTCATTTGAGTGGAGATAAACAAATTTAAATTCATCTTACCTTCCTTACAAACTGAGGGTATTTGTAAACCTTTGGGTGCACCTTAGGACATGATCTAACAAGGGGTTCTTAATGCTTTATTGATATTTTTCTTCAAGCCTTTGTGGCAGGCTATCAAAGTTTGTATGGAATAGTGCAGATTTGGGCATCCATTAAGCACACATCCTGGTTGAAAGAGCACTTCAAATTCATTGAAACATCTCTGTTGTTGAGGTGTTGTAACCCATTTGCAAAGTTTCCGAAAGAAGGTGATGATTTATAGCTACTCTTGTTCCAAGGTCTCTCATCATAATTTCATTTCAAACTAACTTATCCTACCTACAATACCCTACATCTGTATTGTGTTTCTATAAAAGAATTCAATCCTTTCACAAAAATGCACAAAGTTGATCGGGGTTTTATCATGTCTTTAGCAACCCTAGCTTTGCTTTGAGAACATTTCCATCATTTAGTAGTGATAGATCCTTTGAGTTTGGATAATGGATATTTGATCATGTTTTCACAAAGCCTCCTCCACATCAAACACAAATTACAAGGATATCTCCATCTCCTTACCGTATAGGGGTTGTAATATAGGATCTCTTATCTTGGTTGATAGGCACAACCTAAAATAGTGAGGGTTAGATCAAAACCCTTATAAAGGTGCTATCCACTCCCCCAAATCTTGAATACAAACAAGAAAATAGGTGCTCTCCCCAGCTACAAATGACATACAAAACATTTATCTATCCTTGAGTGTCTTGTGCAGATTCATGATGTTGTTCAAGTTGTGATGGAGATTAAATCTGGATACCAACACCCTACACTTGTTGGGTTATCTCGGCTTAGGTGTAATAGTTGTGTGGAGTTAGATTACTGTTTGCTGTGTTGAGTTAGCTTCTTAGTTATGTGGAGTTATCTTACTAGTCTTACGGAGTTCACTTAACTACCAATATCATTTAGTAGGAGTTCTTCACCACTTATTTAGGTAGTAGTTACACTTCCCTTTGCCTATATGTATATATTTCTTATTGATAAATTCAATTCATTGTATTGTAATATATTGAGCATTATGGATTATGATCGATTTCCATATATGGTATTTTAGCTCTTGTTTTACAAATCTAATGTGGTGTGTTATTTTCATCCGAGATCATGGATTGGAAGAATCTTTTATCTCTCCTTTCGGGTTTTACACTTGGAGCATTGGATAAAATAATGGCACAGGTAATATTAGTTGACAATGAAATGGAGGTGGTTATGATAGATGGGGTGGAAGTGAGAATAGCCTCGGGAGTGGATGCAACAGAATTGGAAGTGGAAATGGAAGGAAATGAAAACTGTTGAGAAAATGGAGTAGAAACTGGATACAACATCATTTCCCCTACTGAGAGAATAGGAAGGGGTGAAAACACTTGGGCCATGAATGGGGATGGAAAAGTAGAGATGAGTAGAGCAACAGTGGATAATGATGGGGAAAGTGGAGTTGAATATGGTGACAATGGTAGCAAAGGAGGGGGTGGAAAATCTTGTGATATAATTGGAGAATAACTAAATTCAACAACTTATGATGCTTGTGTTGTAGATGACATAACCTTGGCAATGGGAAATTGTAAAGAGAGGAACTCCCAACAATAAATGAGATCTTATTTGGAGTTATATTGACCTTTTTGGTAGACCTCTTACCTTTCGTGGGTGTAGGAGACTCGGTATTGGTTGGGATTCTATTCTTTTAGATTTATCTAACCCTTTGGGTGAAATTACCAAGGTATCCAACCAATCATATGTCCTTTGTAGAATGGGCCCTATCATTTCCTTAGTATTGCAACATTCTTCTTGGTACCAATCAATCCATGGAAAAGGTTGATTAGAAACATTATTATTCCTATAAATTAGATCTAATACTTCATCATCATCCTCCATTCCTTCCAGAATATTTGCAATACCAAATTTTTTAACTTCATCCAAGGTCAACCTCTCATATTCTCATTGTCTGATAATAATCTCATCCGACAATGAATCCAAATATCCTCCAACTAAGGAACGTGAGAACTGGCCAATCTTGTTTCACTGAACTTACCCAATAATCAAAGTTAGTTCTAGGATGGAAAGTTTGCAAGGTAACTTCAGACATTTCTCCATCCACATTTTTTTCCTTATAAATACTGGCACATGTATACTTTCTTATTGAAATAGGAAACTAGAATCTTGCCTTATGTCGTTTATTTTGAATTTTATGGTAATCCAACAATTTTTGAACCAATTCTAGCAAGACCCATTTATTGGTAGGACATCTTGGTAATTTTCTAGGGGCACCTAAAAATCTTGGAATTCGATGTATGTGAATGTTGGGAATTGAAGATAGATGGCTCCCCATTCCCTTACCTCTTTAAAATCTTCATCGAAATTCTTCGATTATACAAATTTTTATCAAAATGATAAAGGAGGACAACAAAAAAGGCATCATTGACCCTATGAAAATGTTTGTTTCCTTCTTCCATTGTAATTTGAGGATAAAATTGATAAATCTATGACACACTTCTAACACCTTTTGTATTCAAACCATTGAATTCTCCCATGGCAGCTACAACATAAACGAGGAAGGAAGTCATGAAGAATTTTTTAGAAGTCAAGACATTGCTCAATTGAAAACAAATTGAACTACTAATATGTTCCCCCATCGTATGAATTCCTTATTCTTCTTGATAGTAGAAATATAAAGGAACATCCATTCCTAAAATTCCCTCGTTGAAGTGAGACCCGAAACTCTACTCAACAATACAATAAGATCATTTACTTCTAGATGAAGTCTGAGCGAGAATAATGTTTTAGGAAGCTTAATGACATTCTTGGCCAAGTAACTCTTCATCATGAACTTTGTACACAGTTCAATGTCTTTATCCCAATGTTCAATTGTAGCTTCTAGTGAAATTGTTTCATATCCTTTAACATCTAGAAGTTTAAATAAATCTTGAAGAAATTGGTGTCCAACCTAATCACGACCTTGTTTTCATCGTCCTTTACCGATTCATAATCCTTGTCAAAGTGAGTTGTTATAGCCAAGATAAACTCGGGAAATTCATGGATGAAGGAAAACCCATAGTGAGAGAAATTCCATTGTTGAATATGACTTACATCCAAGGTTTCTTATTAGGGGCCTTTAATCTTTCCCAGAAGTATGGCATATCCACTTGTCCAAGATCAGTATCTCTAATATTCCCCAAATCGAAGATAGGCATGAGTGAGGAGTAACTCCTAAGAATGTGTACTTCATTTTCCCTTTCCCTTTGATGAGGAATTTAACATGAATTCAGAATCTAATTTATCTTTGAAAAAATTATGAGAAACATTAGAGGTTCCGAAATACCGAAGTCCTTAAGTTTGAAAATAACAACTCTGAAAAAGCTTCAACTCCGAAGTACAAACCTCTCGAAAGTCTAAAAACTTCATAGTTCGAAACCCCAAAAATCAAACCTCTCGAAAACCCCAACCTCCAAAACTCGACCTTCAAAACTTTAAAGACCTCGTAGTCTCGAAACCACAGTAGTTCCAAAACCCTAAAAAATGGACCTCTGCATGACTCTAAAATCACTGCTAACTCTGACCTCCAAAACTCTGACCTTCGAAACTCTAAAACCCTCACAGTTTCAAAACCCTGAAAATTAGACTCCAAAACTCTAAAAGCATTGCTAACTCTGAAATCGTTTGAAAGGCACAGTTTTGAGAGAGAGAAAGTTAAATATTTTAGAGATCGAAAGGAACTTGTTGCACAATCCTTGGATTTTATGAGACTAGATGCCTACATGAATTGAAGCTTGCAATGTTGAGAAAATAATCAAATGACATGGTTAAATACAAACAATGGATGATAGGAGCTTTCATGCCAAGAAAGAAAAGAAGAACAAATAAAAAAGAAACAAATAAAAAAACATTGATTAATCATAAACCAAAAAGAATAAATAACCTAAAATTACCTTAAAATTAATTCCTTGAAAGTACAAAATGATGCGGTAAAATCAAGGTGTCAAAGCAAAAAACCAAGTGAAAATGATAGGTAAAATTTCAAGTTTATATAGGGAACCCTGGAATTAATGCTCGAAAGTTGACACGTGTGGGGGTAGCTAGAAATTAAATGTTTTGTGGAAGCTCTGAAATCGCAACCCCGAAAATCCAAAAGGCCAAATCGACCATTAAAATATGAAACACAAGTCCGAAACTCCAAAAAGGCTTAAGTTATAAAATTTTGGAACTTTGGAGTTTCGGACTTTAGAAATTTGGGAACGAAAATATCCATGAAGGTAACGTGAGACTCTGAAACCTGAAAGTCCAAAGTTCTGAAATTTCAAAACTTTAAAGTTTTGGAGTTTGGAGATCAAGCAACAAAAAGAATGAAAAATTCAAAGGAGAACTCTGAAACCCTAAAGTCCAAAGTTCTAAAATTTTGAAACTTCAAGTTTTGGAGTTCGAACTCTAAACAAAAATTTCATTTTGTAATTGTGAGAAAACTACGAAATAAGACGTCCTCTCGAAGTTTGAAAATTGGACTTTGAGTTTAGAAAACTTTGAAATTTTGAAAACTTGACCTCGTGCAAGAAAAATTTACTATAGTTTCAAGGAATTTGACAATTTTTAAAAGCACCTTCCTGTAGAGGTAATTTTTAAAGGTTAACATAGCTGAAAATGTTTTAGGAATATCTAAACATTTCTTCTTGCTCTTACAACGACCAACCCAATGTGACAAGGTGAGTTTTCGGGTGACTCCTTTAGTGATCATAAAATAACAAGGTTGTTTGCTCAATGTGACTGATACTGATGTGCACAAGATCCTAACATTGGTGAATTAGTTGTAATAAGAACAAATCCTCTTCACAATTCTCTTCTAAGTGCTTGATCAATGGAGATGGTTTCTAACGGGATCTTCAATGTCATATCTTAGCCAAATCTTATCATGTATTATAAGGGAATGCTTACATAATCATATAACTAGAAATATTAACCTTGTCTTAGAGATTATGGGTGTTGATCAAACGGAAAACTTGTTTTATTTCTCTCTTGAAGTATGTGGTGTGTTGGTGAAAATTATAGTTGGCCTTTGTAGTGTGAAATGAATCTCGAATTCCAATAGACTCACACTTGCCCTAATTTATTTGTTAAGAAAATGGTGCACAAGAAATTGGTTGAAGATTGTTCCTCATGAATCTTATAAGTCTATGGAAAGGTTCATCATTTTCTCCATGGTTTGTTTTAGGAAATTGAAATGGATTTCAAGTATCATTGATAAATTGCAATCATAAGACTTACACTCACAACTTTGTCACTTCAAAATCATTGCTTGCACGAGTTCCTTAATGGTGCTGGAAAAGGTAAAAAAATTCATGCATAGATAACATTTGAGAAGGGTTCCAAAGTGATCCATACTACCTTCAAAATGATTCAAATATGCTCTCTCAAGACTCTATGATAGGTCTCGGTGGAAATTGGCACTATATAATCCTAGCAATATTCTTGAAGCACTATGAACTATCTTTTTTTTTCTTTGGGACCTGTTGGATATGCTCTGAGGTAAAATGTCATTTAGAGAATGTGAAGTTCATTTATACAAAGCCATAGAATTTTAAATTTTTGAATTTCATTTTGTTTTGAAGGAGATATTCATTTTTTCTCATTCTCGGGGCCATGATCATCACTTTGTAACCCTAAAGTAGGGTTTTTGCATAAAAATTTGATCGGTTCTCTCAAATGGACCAATGAAAAATCATGAAACTTTGATGGCATCTATGTGGGGAAATTTATAATTGTTTACAAAAATAATTTTTGTGAATGATCAAGTATTGAATGAGAACGACATGACGAAATCTTTAAAATGTGTTCGGTCATTTTTTTAATAGGTAAACTACTATTTGAGATCACTTTATTTCAAATTCATTCAATGGAGCTCGTTTCCTAATTATTTCATGCCTGCTAGAGGTTAATTATTAAGTTGAAACTCATTCTAGTGTATGAATCAAGTTTCTCCTAAAATTTTAAATTGTTCCTCTTCCCAAAGCTCGAGAAACACCATTTGAAACAAAATTGCAGAGTTATGAGAACTTACAACATTGGAAGTTAAAAATTCTTGTTGAAAATATTATAAATCTTCTCAAATAAATATTCTTGAAGGTGTTTTTCATCTCAAGATGGAAGATAGATAGCCTTGTTTTTTTGTTTCTCCTTCAAATATCGATTACAAGTATGAGTAAAGAAAACATTTCCTTTGGCCTATTTTATACTTGAACATCAATTGGTTGAACTTATGAAAGCGATATGAAGATTCATGCTCGATTTATTACCATGAAGAGCCAAAAATTTTATAATGAAAGAGTCCATGAAGCCTATGTCCTTTTGGAAGAAAAGCGAGAGAATTTGAAGAGGTAATCTTTGAATGTGAGAAGCGTGAAATTCCGGTAGATTGAAGAGGTAGTCAATTACACGTTAAATGAATTATCAACAGTTCCTTTGTTTTTCTTTTCACTTGTCAAGTAAAAATGATGTTGGTCTCATTATGGAGATTTGAAGAGCTATCCTTGTTTGGCATTCTATGGAGTAGCTCATGTAATTGAAAAACATGAGTTAGTTGAAGAGTTGAAACAATGAATTAGTTCAAAGTTATTTAGAATGCAAGGAGTTGAAAGGGTATTAGAGAATATATTTATTGGTGAACTCCAAAAAAAGGGAGAATTCAAGTAATATATGTGTAATTCGAAGTTCCATAAGAAGAAGTTGAAAAGGTGGGAACACAAAAATGTTGTAAAGGCTGATTTCTTGTTGAAATGAAATTTTATTAGAAGTGAGGTGAATGAAAATGTAACATTTCAAATGAAAATAAAAATTTCAAGAATCATTCTACAAGAGTTTTGCAAGTATGACACAGTTTTTGAAGATGCTCTTGAGTCCTAATGAGGGTATGAGGTACATAAGGAAGAGTAGGTCTACCTATATGTGCTAGGAGATTCTCATGGTCATGAAATTTTGTTTTCACCATCAAATATGGTATGAAACAGAGCATTAAAGGATGACAGTAGTTGGGTAAAGTTGTCAAGGCACAAATAAGGTCTAGTACACAAAGAAGGATTTTAAAATTGATAGTCTTGAGATCCAAACATTGAAGCAAAATCATCATGTGTTGAAGGTAAGCATGCTTCCTAACGAGAATTTTGCCAAGTCATATGTATATAATAGAGATTTGATGGTGCTCTCACGGGATAAATGTTTTCCTATTCAGTATGAAAAGTTATTGAAGACCTTGGGATCCTATAAAGACTTAAATTGCTTTATAGATATGTGAGATGAATACAGACTGTAATTAAGTGCTTCAAATACAAGTATGAAGAGAAATGATCATTTAATAAGTGAATGAATGTACTTTACCAGTGGAAGTAGCTCTGGTTATTCTATGATTCATCATAGAAAAAAAATTTGATCAAGGAATGGAGTGTGAAAAGTGATACCTACGAGGTTTGAGGTCTCCATGGGTGTCAAAGTCCTAAAGTTATGCCTTAAGAAAGCTGTTTCTTAGAGTCTAGGCCTTGAATAAAGATTTACGAGATGTAATGCACAGTCTAAGTATTGAGGGTATGTTCTTCTTAAGAAGGGTTTTCTCATTAAATCCCTTGGGATTTCTCAAAGGATTGACAAGGCACATGATGGCATGGGAGTCAGATCATAGAAAGGATGAAGTATTCACTAAGAGGAGGATGTTTTGAAGATGTTAAGTTGTTTTATCACATTACAAAGGTGTTTCACACATCTCTCACCCAAAATTTGAGCTAGTATGATCATGCTACATGCATCATGTATAGAACATGGTATATTAGTGAGGTTTGGCATCTTGAAACCCTCAGTTTGAGTCTTAAATTGACAATAACAGATGTTGGGGGTATACATTATGAAGTCATAATGATTCAATGTTGTGAGTCAATGTGGTATAGTGTTATAGTCTATGAATTACTTCAAGGAGATTATAGAGTGTATATCAGGTGACATATATGGTTTGTGCATGAATAAACTCACCTCTACAGGTCTAGTATGAAGGGTTTATCAGGTTTGTGGATCTCTTTTGACAGCAATAATGAGTTGAGGTCATCATGACTTTTCGGCAATGCAAAAGAATGTACAGGATGATAAGCTAATGTACTGACTATTGAAATTAGATAGAGATAAAAATGAAAAGTTTTAGAAACCTTGAAGATTAATATCATTATGAGTTGTGAGCACGAGAGGAAGAGATTTTTGTTAAGAATAAGAATGATGCCCTCTAAGGCCACATCTATCGATTGTTGAAAGAATGAAAATAATTGAATAATAAGATAAAAATTAAAAGAGTTTCAAAGAAGGATATATAGGTATGAAAGTATTTGAAAATTCATGTTATTCTTAGATTGATTCCTATTCCTAAAGAGTGAAAATGTTGACTTTGAAGGAAAACTTGTTGAGTTTAGCATTGTATAAACCAGGACAAGATTGAGAAACATGAATGAAGGTCAAGAAGAGGTGTGTCAGCTCTAGAGGAGAATTTTATGACTCTCATCATGTATTTAACAAGGTTATGACTTTTAATTCATGCAAACTTGAACCAAGAATGAAGAAATCATCATCCAAGGGGAGTGGTTTCTCAAGTAAGTTGACTGGTCATACTTTGTTGCTTTTTTGGTCATGTTTATCATTGTAAATCATGTCAAGTCCATTCATACCTTTGTCATATATGTCAAAGGGGAGAAGTCTACTAAGAAACATGAAAATTAGGTCATCAATGTGTGTGAATAGTCATGATTGTCATCAATGTTTCTAGGAAGGTTGTTATCAATGAAAAATGGGGAGTTTGTTGGAAGTGTGTGTCACTTGTGTTATCATTAATGTCAATTCCATTGATGTCACAAGTGGTCTAGGTGATCTAGGTATGTTGGCTAGGTGATCTAGGCATGTTGGCTAGGTGATCTAGGGGTCTCGAAAGGTGGTATGAAGGTCAAATCAGGTCCATAAAGTGAGTGAGAGGTGTCAATGAGTTTGTAACATGTCCACATGGTCCAATCACGAAGTGTATGAGTCAAGTCAAGTCTTTCTAGGCCTTGGTATAATGAAAATATATGGTGTAGATCAATAAAACATGATAATTTACTCAAACCAAATTAGGGAAAGAAATTTTGAATCACTATGAGGTAGCACACGGGAGGTTTATAAATAGCTACAAGAGACAAACCGAGGTTCATGAAAGCGAAATAGGTTAGTATGGAGCTTTCTTAAGTCAATCCATAAGAAAGAAATGTGTATGATGTAAACCAAACATGGTGTGGGTGTGTAATGATGATGTACGGTGTCTACAAGGCCTCACATGTAATTATTTAGGTGTTTTAGGCACTTCTAAAGGTCGGCATAATACAATGATAGCAAGGAATCGAAGCTAAAGGGAACCTAAATAAGATGGTATGGAAAGATGTAGGATGAATCAGATAAAAATATAACTTTGAGGTGTTATAGGGATGTTTCCTTAAGGTTTGAGAAAAATTTAGAAGCTGAGGATGAATATTTTTCAAGTTATGAAAGTATTTCCAAAACTGGGTTTTTCAAAGTATGCAAATTAAGCACCAAACTTCTTAGCAGTCAAGAAAAATTGTGGAGCCTCATTAGAATAATACATAAGATAGAAAATTGGATTAAATTGGGATAAAGTTATTGTGGAAGAATTATTTTAGTGATTGGTTTATTATTTTAGAAGTTCCATCCTTTTTGTGAGCATGTTTGTAACCCTCCAAACCCTAGTTTGGACCAGTTTTGGAAAATTGAGTTGGATACGTGTCCTAACTCAATTGTTTTACTTAGAAACATATTTTAACATGAATATAACTCCTCATGTCACATTCCCATGTTATTTTGATTTCATGATTCACGATGGGCCCCACTGAAAAAATAGGTATTTTGTGAAGATTTCAGTGTACAAGAGAAACTTGTAAAGGAACCCCTTAAAAAATTTGAGGTGGATGCTTTTTGTAATTTTTATTCAACTTAATTAATTCACTTTGGTTACTCATTTGGAGAAAATTTTAGAAATGGTTGCATATTTGAGCTTATCAACAAAAGGAGCTTGTTTTGAGAAGCTAGTGAAGGAGAATGAAGGTAATCATGTTGAATTGCATTGTATGGATGTTGTTTATTTCCTTGATCATTATTTTTATGTGTAATATGATGTGTGTAAGTGAATATTTCAGTTTGGATAAGTCATTTCTTTCTTAAAGGTGATTGAGCCAAAACTACTCTTTTAGGCCTATTTGAGAAGCATGTCTAAATGGGTATGAAGATGAGACTTTATCCATTTGTCCCATGGATCTGAGTGCTTGAAAAAAATTTTAAATCTAAATTTAAGTTTCAGGGGTGATAGGATGCTCTGATAATTTATTTAGAGGTTTTTGATCACAATGTATGAAAGACTAGTTTTTGTGCTTTCAAGACCATCCGGACTACGATTACGAGAGATCCAAGTTTTTGGAAGTCGTATGCCATGAATTGTAAAAGTATGAGAAGTGGATGACATAGTATATTTCATTATATTTTAATTTATATGTTACTTTCCTCATGATGAAGAGATTTGAGGTATGTATCAGCTCAATTTTTAAGATCAAATTCAGAGATGTTGAAACCAACCAAGAAAGTCTTTCAAAGTGGTGTGTATTTATGATTTAAGCCTTGATTTGGCTCTTGTTGGTAAATTTTAATGAAATTAGACATTCTAATATTCATTTTTATATATTACTTAGGTTATGAAGGTGAGTGGAAGTTGTCTAGATAAATGACCTTTTAGAACTGTTTTTGTAGAAACCTGATTTAAACATACCTATGAGTCTAAATGGGTGTCTTGGATAATGTGGTGAGTTTATAAGCATAAAATATAATTATTTGACTTGGTGGGACCATGTACCATGTGAATAAAAATCTTGAATACTTGTGGAAAATTTTGAGAGCTAGAAGACAAAAGAGGAGCTCATTTTGAGAAGACTAAGAAGTTGTCAAGTGGAAATTGAAGTGCAAGAGTCATTATCATGAGGGATTTGTTCTTTAAAATAGTGTTTCACATTTAGGTGAATTATATTTTTGAAAAACCCTTTTCTTTTCTATTGAAGAAAACCTTTTCAGAAGCAAAACCCCTGGAAGTCTCTTCTAGGTTAGTAGTTGGTTGGAGTTTCATGAGGAGGATGTGAGTGAAGCAAAAATGGTGAAGTCTTTATTGGTTGTAATCTGATTTGAAGAATTGTAATCTAATTTAATCTAATTTAAAGATCTGTAATCTGATATATATATATATATATATATATATATATATATATATATTTCTTAATTTTTATGCTTTTCTTGATGAACTATGTCTAATTGTGAACAAGCATTGTTGTATGTGATATTTGAAATAGAAAAGTGAAAGGTTTTATTACAAGACTGATTCACCCCCTCTCATTCCTTTTTCATTTCTAACACCCTTATGTCTAAAAGAGTGATATTGAGAAGATGGTGCAAGAGATGTTAAAAGCAGGTATTATACACCCTAGTTAGAGTGCATATTATTCTCCTGTGGTAATGGTGCGTAAGAAGGATGACAATTGGAGGATGTGTCTAGATTATAGAGAGCTCAACAAGTACACCATCAAAGATAAGTTTCCTATTCCTATAATTGATGATTTGTTAGATGAGTTACATGGTGTTGTCTATTTCACTAAGCTAGATCTTCATTCAGGTTATCATCAAATTCGAATCAAGGATGAAGATGTCCATAAGATAGCTTTTCAAACCCATGAGGGTCACTATGAGTTTCTAGTGATGCCTTTTGGCCTCACAAATTCCCCCTCCACTTTTCAAAGTCTGATGAACACCATCTTCTGACCATTTCTTTGTAAATTTGTTTTGGTATTTTTGATGATATCTTAATTTACAACAAGACATGGGAAGATCATTTGTAGCAGGTGGATCAAGTGTTCCTCACCCTTGAACAACATCAACTGTATGCCAAACCATCCAAATTATCTTTTGGGGTGAATGAAGTGGAGTATTTAGGTCACATTGTGTCACATGAAGGGGTAAAAGTGGACCCTTAGAAGATCAAATCCATGATGGAATGGCCCATTCCAAAAACATTGAAATAGTTGTGAGGATTCTTGGGATTAATAGGTTACTATTAGAGGTTTTTCAAGCACTATGGGGGCATAGCAATACCTCTCATAGCTCTCCTAAATAAATATTCCTTCCAATGGAATGACATTGCTACTATGACTTTTGAACAACTCAAAGAGGCTATGTGTACTACCCTAGTCTTGGCTACTCCAGAATTTTTAAGCCTTTTATTATGGAATGTGATGCATCTAGATATGGAATGGGTGTGGTGCTCATGCAAGAAGGATGCCCCATTACTTTTGAGAGTCACCAACTCACAAGGAAGAACCTTCTCAAGCCCATCTATGAGAAGGAAATGATGGCTATCCTCCATGTTGTAAAATAATGGCAACCCTACCTATTGGGTAGGCACTTCAAGGTAAAAACCAACCATGATAGTCTCAATTATTTCTTAGAACAGAGGTTATCATCTGAGGAACAATAAAATGGGTTACTAAAATTTTGGGATTTGAATTTGAAATAATTTACAAGAAGGGGAAGGAAAATGTTGTAGCAGATGCACTCTCAAGAAAGGATGATCCCACTGAAGAACTACTTTGTGTCATGTCATTACTACAACTAGATTGGATAGCAGAGGCCAAGACTGAATGGGAACATGATGCAACAACACAGGATCTCATTCATCAACTTATTCAAGATTCCAAAGTGTCAAAAAAATTTGTATGGGATGGTGCTACTCTTTGGTATAAGGATCGGTTGTACTTGTGTAACAATTCAATACTTAAGTATAAGATCATTCAGGAATTACACTCCTCTCCCATAGGTGGGCATTTTGGCTTCCTAAAGACATATCATCATATCAAAAAGGAATTATTATGGGAAGGCCTCAAGGGGGATGTAAATAATTTTTTTTCGAATGTATGATATGTCAGCAAACTAATGGTGAAATAGTCAAGACACTGGTTTGTTATAGCCCTTGTCTATCCCAAGCTAGCGAGTGGGAGGAGGTTTCCATGGACTTCATCACAAGGATTCCTAGGTCAGATGGTAAGAACATCATCATGGTGGTAGTGGATAGGCTCACTAAGTATGCTCACTTCTGTGCACTATCACAACCCTTTACAACTAGTACAGTGGCCTCAGCCTTCATGGACATAGTTTAGAAACTCCATGGTACTCCTAAGATCATTGTAAGTGATAGAGATCTAATATTTACTAGTAATTTTTGGACTGATTTATTTTCAGTTCTAGGTACTTAGCTAGCTCACAATTCATCATATCACCCTCAATCGGATGGTCAAATAGAGGTATTCAACAAATGCTATGAGGTATATCTATATTTCTTTATGTCTGATCAACAGGAAAGTTGGGCCCAATGGATACCCCTTGTAGAATGGTGGTATAACACATCCTTTCATTCCTCTTCCAATATGTCACCATTTGTGGCTTTATATGGGTATGAACCACCCTCCATCATGTTCACTTTAAGGATGCATCCTAAGGTTAGGGAAATGGAGGATCACATCTAACATCAACAGAAAACCTTGCAACCCTCAAGGAAAATTTGGCTCTCTCCCAAAATAGAATGAAAGGAATTTTAAATCAGATAATTGGGTATTTATAAGGCTTTAACCATACAATAAGATGTCACTAAAACAATAAAGGAAGTATAACAATTTTTCTCCCAAGTATCATGGTCCTTATCATGTCTTACACAAGATTGGCACCGTGGCATACAAATTATACCTACCCCCTTCAGCCAAAATACATCTTGTTTTTCATGTCTCCTACTTGAAGAAGGTCATTGGAAAATGGGTACCCACCCAAATAGAATTACCAGAGCTGGATGATGAAGGGCACATTATTCTTGAACTAGATTCAGTCCTTCAAATGTGTATAAAGAAGTTGTGTACCAGGATCCTCCAACAATATTTGATCAAGTGGAAGAACCTGCCAAATGAGGATGCCACTTGGGAGGATGAAGAATTCATTCAAAAGCATCCAAGATTACTCAACGTTGAGGACAATGTTGGTTTCAAGGGAGGGCATGCTACACCCTTAATCTACTTGCTCTATAATGGGATATGATTAGCCGACATGTGGCTAGCATAATCTCTCCTTGGTCTTGTCACATCTTTCTATGCTTTCATATTATAGTAGGGTCGGCATATGGACTAACCATTTCCTAAGTAGGATATATATAGAAGGTAGGGGTAGTACTTGAGGATCATCTTGAGCATTATAATCTTATTGTAAGGTTTTGGAGGTTGCCCCCTCGAAGTGTCTAGGTTATATAAGATATTCTATTCTATTCTATTTTGTTGTTCATTGATCATTTTGGTATTATCTGCAATCTGTTATTGACAATATCTAAGAAGGTTCATTATAGAATCTAACCTTAAACTCATCTAAAACCAGCCTTGGCTAACCTTTCCTTAGCCCCCTTTCAGCCATTTTCTCATTTCACACTTTTCTTAAATTAATCAAGGTAATCAAATTATTTGTGTGTCTTGCTTTCAGTTTTTTTAAACAACCATTTTTTCTTTTTCTTCATTAATTATTTGATTAGTTCATGGTTTTAACTAGACAATAATATCACCTTCATAACACTAACGATATGACAATCACTCTTAAATAATCCCTAGACTCTCTCTAGTACAATATTTAAAATATTCCCAACATAATAGATCAATTTCGATAACCTTTAGCATTCTCCTATCGCTCATTCGGATACATCAAATATTATAGATCCACCTAGCCCACGATTCTTCAACAGTGGTGACCCAATATTTACATAACTTCTTACTCTAACCCGGTGGCCCTTAACGGTTACCTTTCCTTCTGAGGCATCCTCCAACATATAGATCTATAAAATTGACCTCCCATTACTACTGCCACCTTCGATCCTTCCCGACTCATTGACCCTAATCATGATCTTTTCATCCCAAAAATAAACCCCTATTCTAATCCTGGTGAATCAAGAACATCATTCCCTTCTTCATCCACTCATATCACCAGTTTTGACCTCAACACCATTTCATCACAAAACATAACTAGTCAACAACTACCTCAACCACCAACTTCCTCATCTAGTCCACATATTACACATATCCACACCATTACCTCACCACCTATGTCCACTCATGTGACCTCTATGACTCTTCCCCTCATACCATCTAAGAAATTATCCCTCTCACTACTAGTCCCTTGATCACATCACAACCATTTTTGTCACAACAACCTACATCCGCTATTTAGAGCTTAGTTATGTCCATACCCACATCCATACCACTCATCAATATGAGTTCCATCGCCACTACCCATCCACTTTCACAACCATCATCTACTGCACCTATCTTACAATATAGCACCCTTTCTTCTCAATATATACCACATTCAACACAGTATTTCATATGCACATCTATTACTCCTCCTTATCGATGTGTTCAATCCTCTTCAAAGTCGTTGATCTCTCAATAGGATCACAACATCCATGGGAGCCTCCCTCCTTTTCAACGTTATACTCCACCCTACCAATCCTCCAACCCACATATCTATAATCAACTTAGGTTGTTATCTTCAAGTGTTCAATAACCATCCCAAAATTATCCCTTACAAGCACTAATGAATAGGATTGCAAGCCTTGAAGCCACCACTATGGGTCCTAAGAGCACTGTAACATTCCCATTTTAAGACTTTAGAAACAAGGGAAATTTTTTTGAATAATGTTTTCTGTTCTAAATAATCATAATTTAGAACACACATTCCAAGCCAATCAATCTCATAATAGAAAACCATATGCAACTATAATGACTCGGTGGAACACCGATATCTCATTTCATGACTCGGTATCATACCGATCTCTCATGTTAACTTAATGATTTGTATACTAAGTATACTTGGTTCTCTTACCCTTTTCGGGGTATTAAGTGTTATGTTTAAGAGTCCTTTTTGAATATCTCATTACAATATCCATCTAAGATCTCGCTTCTTAAACTAGGTGATATATGACAACGTAACCAACAAGCTTGAGATACTTTGGCCAAATATTTTCAACATATTTCTCATGTTTATGTTCCTAGACAGCATACTCATCAAATGGAATACACCCTTCACCCCAATTCATATGTTATCTAGAATGGTCTTTACTGACTCTTGTCAGTCCACTTGTTCAATGTTTAACCCTAACCAAGGTTATCAACATAGTTTAGTGTAGAGGGAAACAAGCTATGACTAAGGGTATATAGACATACTCAATCGACCTAAGTCGATTGCGTGTGTCTAGTTATCCTAAGTTGTTGTGAGTTGCCCCCGACACTAGATCATGCTTCTAACTTAACCTAGGGCATAACTAAGATCAAGTCTGATTTTATGTAGATCTAGATGATTAAACTCTGAAGGGTGTTGCAACATGTCAACTGCGACACAATATCCTCATGAAGACCCAAGTCTTCATGAAGGTATTGTACCACGCGGTTTGTGTGTGTCAACATCGATCGAGTTCACCTTGTCTGGATGTACATACCCAAGAAGAAGTTAATGACTTAATAATTTTCCTTATTAAGGGTTAACTACAACATGACCCCTCTTGAATAGCTAGGTTCATTATCTATATGGGTTTCAAGAAAAAACTGAAATTTGAATTTCTATGCAGGTACATCTGCATCCAAACCTTTTTCTAATATTTGTTGTTAAGATTTGTTTTTCATCCATTAACATTCTAATCTATGTTTCAGTTTCATAAACTGATTTAGCATACTAACAATGATGTTAACTTAATTTACTTATCCAAGTCTTAGCTTGTTTAAGTTTTGAATCAGATCTCTTTATAATAGACTTCATTGGAATGAAGTCTACTCCTATATCTATATCCTTTTCATTGGTTTTATTCTGATTAAGGAATTAATCAAGAGGAAGCACACCTTCCTCTATCCAAGATAATATTAAGATTTAATTCCAAAAGGTCTTAAAACAGATTGCTTATTATTGTGGAATAGCTGCCTTCCCTTTACTTATTAAGGATTAAGGTTCATTTATAATCCCCATAACATTTTACAAGTTATCATCATGGTTTCATTTACCCAATAACATTGTTTTAGTAAATTCATAGTGATTTAATTGAATATCCAATCATGAATGCCAACTTAAATAAGTTGCATTAAATAAGGGGAGTAGTTTATCTAGGTCCCTTAACCTCTAATTCATCTTATATCAACCCGAGAGGGTTTATTACTTATATATGAAAACAATTAGAGATAATATTATCATTTCCATTCACAAAATACTCACAAAGACCACATATCAAGATCAAACAAACCCACAATACTTTCATTCATCAAGTGGAATTCATACATTACAAGTCCAAACACTTCAGACATTTCCAATGTCAATAGAGATAACAAATTCAATTCAAATACAACTTTCCTTTCCATCAAATACATTTCAATAAAGATTCACATTTCATCTTAAAAGATCCAACCACTTTGATAAACAAAAGTAACATCCTAAAATATATTTTCTCCTTTCCTCACTTACGAAGTCCATCTGCAAAAATTTCTAGCATGGGTCAGTTCATTGAACTGAGCATGATAAGCACTATACATTAAAAATGATGTGCTTTTAGCTAACTGTTCCATAAAAATAACTCTGCTATTTTAGGAACAGTCCTGAGCAATTCAGAAATTTATTACCAAAAGAAATGACAACATGTAACATTCCCATTTTAAGACTTTAGAAACAAGGGGAAAAAAAATTACCCAATGTTCTTTGCTCTAAATATAACATTATTTAAAACACACATTCCATGTCAATCAATCTCATAAAAGATAACCATATGCAGTTGTAAATGACTTGGTAAACTACCGATCTCTCATTTCATGACTCGGTTTCTAACCGATCTCTCATGTTTGTCTTTAAGTATAGAATACTTTATGTATACTATGTATACTTGGTTTTCTTACCCTATTCCAGGTACTGAGTGATCTGTTTAAAGAACCTATCTGAATATTTGTTACCAATATTCATTTAACATCATGTTT
The DNA here is from genome assembly GCA_018340775.1 of Taxus wallichiana var. yunnanensis. Taxonomy (NCBI): domain Eukaryota; kingdom Viridiplantae; phylum Streptophyta; class Pinopsida; order Cupressales; family Taxaceae; genus Taxus; species Taxus wallichiana. Next base: position 781,307,415 of record CM031239.1, on the reverse strand, counting down.
CTTTAAACTAGGTGACATAGGACAACACAACTAGTAACTTGCGATACTTTGGCCAAAGATTTCCAACATACTGTTCATGTTACTATTCCTAGACGGCATACTCGTCAATTCGGAATACGTCCTTCACCTCACTCTACTATTATCTAGAATGGTCTTTACTGACTTCTATCAGTCCACTTGCCCAAGGTTTGACCCTAACCCAAGTTAGCGACATAATTTTTTATAGGTAGATGCTCACGATGACTTAGGGTATATGGGCATACTTGACCGACCTAAGTCGACCGAATGTGCCTAGGTACCCTGAGTCATTGAAAGTTACTTCCTATTCTAATCATGCTACTAACTTGACCTAGAGAGAAACTAAGTTCAAGTCCATATGTGTGTAGATCTAGATGAAAAATTATGGGAGGGTGTTGCCACATGTCAACTGCAACATTGTATCCTCAAGAAGCCCTTAGTCTTCTCGAAGGTACAGTCCTGTAGTTGGTGTGTGCCAACATCCGTTAGAATTGCTTCATCATGATGTACATACCCCTTGGTGGTCATTAATTCATAATTAAATTTGGATTAAGATTCAGATTGCAGCAACCTTGCAAAACCCTAATTCCAACATTCATTAAGTTCTTCTTCCATATTTAATCTGATTAATATTAAGAACTTCATTAACTCATGATTGCTTTTATGTTCATTAACTCAAAGATAACAAGCAGTTATCCAAAAACAGGGTAGAAAACATCATAAGGTTAGTTTAATGTAACCTAGTTGTCCAAAGAAGGTGTATCATCCACCTAGGTTCAGCTAGAGTTGACTTCATAGAAAACAAAGTACAATGATTAACGATCTTAACCACCATTCCTTTTATTTTTTCATTCTTTTGAAAGAGGAAGAGTCTTCCTCTACATGATCAAATGTTAGGGTTATCATACCCTTTTTATCTTTCACAATTCATATAGTTTAATTGTATGTTCGTTACACATTTCATTATTATACTATAATTGTTTAGATAGAGAATGACATCTTATGCAACTTAGCAAGTTACACCTTAGTAAGGGAGATTGAACTATTCCCTTATTCCAACTTATTAAATGATAATAAAGAATAGGTATACAAATAGATATGAAGAATATCGACAAGATAGCATTACAATTTCCTTCATACAAAGTACAAGAGAATTTACACCACAATTTGGAGTCAGTCTCCAAACTTTTCAATTCATCAAGATAAAAGTATACACTTTACAAGACTATGCATTTTAGGCATACTACATGTCAAACAACATTAAGATCATAAAAGAATATAACTTTTATTTTTCAATACAACTCAAGAATGAATCAGAATTATTTACAAAAGAGCCAGACTTTAAATCAGCCAATACATCATAAAAATTTGCCTTCTTTTATCACTTACGAAGTCCATCTGCAAAAATTGCTAGCACAAGTCAGTTCATTGAACTAAGCATGATAAGCACTAAGCATTAAAATGAAGTGCATTCCACTAATTGTTCCATTAAAACAACTCGCTTTAATGAAACAATTAATGTATCATACAAATAAGCATAAGTAATAACAACCATAAAATAAGTACAAATAATAAATCAGAATTCACTTTTGAGAAAAGATCATTATTTAATCAGTAACTACTGCATTATACCAGGTAAGTACTTGTCCCCAAACAATTACTTATTTATATCAAACAACAGCCCTTTTCATTTAATCATTTCATAATTCTTTCTAAATTTGAAATACAAAATTTAACTTTACTATGTAACAAAAAGAGTTACTTTCAGTATCAAAAACCTTATTGTCATTTTACCAAGTTTCCAAAAATCATGTATGAGACGAGTTCATTTCAGCATAGTACATATTTAGGATGATTCATCCTACAACTTAAATAAATAAGAAGAAGAATCAATACGGCTATCCATGAATTACCATTCATCTAAGAGATAGGAATTAGGTTCAGAAAGTACATAACTGATTACCTATATAACTACATCAGTCAAGGAAACCAATAAAAGGATTCACCATTTAAGAGACAACATCTGATAACAAGAATCCCAAACCAATCTGAGAAGGGAGAGAAACAAAACAGTCATCATCCTACTTGCAAGCCTTATGTATTATTCTACATTATTGGAGATATCATTCAGTGATCTGAAACCATACGTTCCATAAATCAAAGCAATACTTACACAAGGATTATCTCTTACTCATGTCCATCTAGGGAAGGTTCATATTATTATTGAGTGCACAGAGAGGATTCCATCCGAAAACAATATCCTAATGAAGCATGACTCATTCATTCAAAATAATCAGATCTAGTAATGATTACGTTTTCCTTTCTACAGGATAGACTCAGTTGTACACTTCCTGAATCGACACGACAATTGACTCTATACAAATTAGTCGAGATCAAGAAAGATCAAACTGGGACGGTTTGGTTTTCCCTGTACCAAAAAGTGACAGTCCCAAAGGTTTCTGAACATACTACTATTCCCATGAACTTTCCACATCAACTAGTAACAAGTTAAATTAAACAATCCACAAGGAAGTTTCCGGTTCTGAAGAGTGAGTTCACATTACTTCATCCAAGATCAAAAGGGCAGAAAGCTGAACTCAAGAAGTCGAACAAGCCTAGGATGGTAAACACTCTACAACATGGAAGAGAGTCGATCTACAGAGTAGTTCAAGCAAACAGAACTTAACTTCCCAAAAGTTAAAGGAAACTCAATAGAAAGGATCCGAACCTAGAATTCATTCACCATTGTATTATCAATTGAATTCCAAATCCCATTTAAAACCTAGAAGTTCTTTCGCAAGTTCCAAAAGAGAGAACACAAACCAAATACGAAGATTAAAGAAAACATTACTTCTATTTTTCCTTACAAGCTCAAGCCGTATCAATAACATCAAATACCAATACTAACCTAGTTCATATACAAATAGAAATCTAGGATGCAAATAATGCCAAAATCCACATTCATCTATTCAACATTGTTTTACACAAGTTCATGTTCATACTGTAGAGTAAAGTATACAATACAGACCCAAAACAGAAGTACCAAGTCTTCACAAAACAAGACATAGTTTAAAATAATGTTCAACTCCTTTTTGTATAACCTAGAAATCCATTCAAAAAGGTTCAGATAGAGAATACAAAAACCCAACACGAAGTATTAAGTCAAACAAAGTTTCTACAATCCCCACGTATTTGAACTGTAACAAAAATCCCAACTATAATAACTTTCATAGCTCCATCTTAGCACGTAAAGATCGAGGTAGAGAAGTACAGTGCAGAGAAGGGTAATTGTTCCAGTCAGATTTAACACAAGTTGAAGTACAAAACACAACACTTCCAAATACTTCAAAAATCCATTATCGATTACTTTCAAAAGAGTTTGAATTCATACCGAAGGATAAGTAAACAATATAGTCTCGAACCAGAGGTACTATATCCTCACAAACAAGATACAGTTTCATAAAATTTCAAGCACCCATATTTCAAAACAATCAAATAATTTCAGTTAAAAGACGTGGGTTACCCAGAAAAGAGGAAAACAGAATATCCTTACACGTTTTCACACCAGTTCATGTTCAAAGTAAATTGTATAGTCTAAGACAGAAGTACTACAACTTTTTCAAACTCAAAGATGCATCAAAGAGAATATTTCTAAAGAGACTACCAGTTCAAACTCAACCAAAAACCATTTACTCAAGCTCTTTTCAAGTAATCGGTCCAAAGCATGCTAACTCTAATCAAACACAAAGTCTCAAAATATCTATATGAATTTCACCATTGAACTTGCTCAGAGAGAGAACAACCAAAACTAATATTATCATGCAATGGATTCATATCCAAAAATCACAGAGATTCCATCAACATGAAGTAAATAACTAGAACAAGACAAATAACCATATATCTCAAGAGAGCAGAGTTATTTTAATGAAACATTTAGAGGAAAGAAAGAAATCTTAATGGGTAGAGCCTATCATGCCTGATAGTGCTTCTGCCAATTCGAAGGAGACTTCTAGCCAAGATTCCAACTCTTCTTCTCCTCCAAGAAAGATCAACAACAAAACATCTCTTTCCCCAATGCCTCATATACTTTCCTTGAATCGAAAATAGACCAGGGAAACCAAAAATAGCCACAAAGTGAAAATCGAACTGCTGGTTCAAGAACCAGATAGCTCCATGCAGAGAAAAAATCACAAAGCATGCAAGACCAAACAACCTCCAACAAATCTTCCCTCATTGTTTCCAAGATGGTTTTCTCACAAAAATTAAGATTCATTAATGCCATTCATTACAAAATTCCCGCCTATCTCTCCATGCCACCACCATCCAGAATTGGTGAATGTTATTTCAACTTCTGCATGCATTTCCAATTTTAACGATGATTCCACATAAGCTTCCACCAAGTTTACATGTCTCTGCCAAAATTGGCAGTACTTCCTATTAATTTGAAAATCAAATCAAATAAATTCCTTAGGAACCGCCACCTAGCCTCCCATTTTCCATACAACCCTTAGGTCCCTTTCATTAGTTTAGGATAGATATCCTTAACTTAGGTTATGACCTTAGGTTAGTTTAGAAAGTATTTACCTTAGGTTTATAAACATTTCCTTAGGTAATTTTCCAACTTAAGATAGGTCATAATTCATACCAATTTAGTAGTAGGTAATAGGTTAAGAGTATACCTAGCATCACCTTAGGTTTTTCCCCATCCCAACATAGAACATGAAGCTTAGGATAGATTGTCACCCATATAAGTAGACATAGCTAGGAAGTAGGTACATTTACCTTAGTTTAGAATACCGTTAGGATAGATCTCATAGGTTTAGGACTTAGATTCCCTTCATAGTCCTGAAAGCAGGCCTTTTCCACTTAATGTCGTTAAATTTCCTAAAGAGATCAATCCGAAAGATCCGAGCACAAAACATACAACAGAATGCAGGCATGATCTTACAAGATAATAAAGAATTTGTAAACATACAAAATTTTAGTTTGTTACATCTCTCAACCTTTGAATGTCAGTTTACCATTCAGACCAGGTAAGGAGATTTAAAACATACCTTGGATCAATGGAATTGATCCAAGGATGAGTCAATTAATAGAGATAAGTTTGCAACCATTATTACCAAATGTGAAAATGGATTCTTTGCAAACCATATCATTTCAGTCTAATGAATCCAAGAGCAGAAATGATTTATCCGTGGCAAGCATGATCTTCAACAATCAAAGGAACACACCTCATTCAAGAAAATCACATGTCAACACTTGCAATGCAAAAGAGAAATATAACAGTTTGTCAAAGGTGTTACATAATGCACAAAGCAAAGAAGGAGATCAAAAGAGATATTTCCAAAACATGAGTAAGGTTAATTCCTAGAACCTAACCACATAAATTATTTATGTCATTATCCTTAATAAAATAATGTAAAGGACAATATTTCGAAAGAATGCATCAATTAAACTCTTCTAATTTTTCCTTACCTTATTACCTTACAAGGTCACTCATTCAATGAAACCTTTTAAACGAAGAGGATAAATTTTCTCTCTATCCTTTAGGCATAGATAATCAGTAATTCATTCTAACAATATTCTCCATCATGCATTTCTTGTTCATAAAATTCATCCTAATTCTAAGATGCCACAAAATCAATGATATAAGATAAGATGTAGTTTAGGATTCTTCAACCATCCTAACTTACATTGAGCCTCATAACTGAGTAGCTAAATTCTTACACAACATTAGGATTCTATAATAGTTAAGTCATGAACACTACAACATGCCCAAACCAAGAATAAGAACTTACAACAGTCAAATGAAGTTTCATTCCATCCCCAAAATGATTCTACATTAGCATCTAATAATAGAGAAAGAGAGAATTTAGAGTAATTTTAACTTCAAACAGTCAAATCAAACCCTCTAAGTACTTTATCCAATAAACATGTTTCATCCAAAAAAATCAGCTACAAATTTGAACCGCTACTTAATGACGTTTCCAAAACCACAAATCAAATAGCCAAGAAATGGTGTACAATACAGACTAGAGAAAGACAACATCTTCTCAAGAGAGAGAAGTTGATAAGAAAGGAGGAGAGGAAGAAAAACCACTTCCATTTCCCCAAGATTAACCAAATGAGATTCACAAGATCCAATCAACCAAATTGTCACAACCATTCCTAGGGAGTCACACCAAAATTCCAATCGGATAGCATCCCGAGTCCAATCGATTAACAACAACCCAAGAAAATGAAAAACAAAGAGTAAAACTCTTCAACACATCATACTAATCAAGAGGGCAGCTATAACAACCATGAATACCTTGGCATGAAATATCCCATCTTCTTGAGTCACATGAATGATAAAGTATGTTTCAAAAGAAGAGAAGTTCAACCACATCTCTAAACCATCTAAAGGGAATAAATAACAAAATTGACAACCTGAAATGAAGTAAAGGTGTCTTCATGTAAGATAAGCCTAAAACAAAAGTGCTTGAAGACTTCCCACAAATACAAGACTGAAATGAAGTGTTGATGTAACCACACAAGACAAGACGGTAATAGAAATAAGGAGGACTAAACTAACACCTCCCATCAACTGAACAATTGTTTACTACTACCAAAAATGGATGGGTTAACAAAATTTCAAGTCGTGAACACTACCATGTTACTAGTTCCAAAATCACAAAGGAGTTTACCTTTGCAAGAAACCAATGGAAACAGTTCATAAGTTACTCTAAGATCAACAAGAGATGAAACCTAGTGAACATTATTCCTTAAAATAAATCACTACAACATTTTTTCCCTGTGGAAATCACTCAGAGATTTCTTTTATTCACATAAAATGATTTGATAACAATCAGTTAAACAACACTTACCACGAAACCCATTCAAGTAAAACCCATAAACCAAATCATACTCAGAATAAGAATCCATTCATGTTTTTTTCACTTTAATGAGTTCCAACAATCCTTCAAGGAACATGTTCAGAAACACAAAGGATAGATTCCTAAATTATCCAAACAAATACTTGTGCATTAGCTAGTATATTACTAGGTAATACCCAGAAGTGTTTTTCACGAAGTGAAACAAAACTGCACGAAACCTGTTCCACGATTTTAAACAACCAAGTAGATCACAAGTTAAACAACCCAAATAGAGCTTCAACAACTTCAACTATCAACACTAGTTCACATAGTCAAAATGAAGTTGAAACCGTAAACCATCAACACAAGTTCTCACAGAAGAACAAAGTAATAGTAATTTAAACTATCATAACGAGTACACACAGAAAAACCCATTCAAGTAAAACTATTTCAACACATCAAACCCTTACAAAATTTAGACAGGGTTGATTCTCATTCTCAAAAACAATCTAAGATTCACAATAGAAAGAGATCAACTCAATATGCAAACAAAACTAGATCATCCCAAGTAGAGCAGAGTTATTTTAATGAATCACTTAAATAAAAGCAAAACTATTTAATGAGTAGAGCCTATCATTCCTAATAGAGATGCTTCCTGATTTGTAGAATCTTTCCAAGCCAAACTCCAATAGCCTCCTCTTCTCCACGCAACATCAACCCATCTCAACTCTTTTGCTTCTTCTTATAACTTCCACAGAGTCCAAAATAGCTCAAGAATGCAAAAATAATAGTAATATCCAAAATAGAACTGCTGGTTCGAAGAACCAAAAACTCCATGCAGAGCCAAAGCTCGAATGAATTGAAGACCAAAACAACCAAGCCAAAAACCTGCCATGCATTTTTCCTAGGTGGTTTCTTTGCCAAAAATGAATTCATTAAATGCGAAGGACAACCAGTTCCCTCCTAATTCTCCACACCACTTCCATCTATATTTGGCGATGTCTATTTTCAAATTTTACATGCAACTTAACTTGGTGGTGATGCCAACTAAGCATTCCCCAAACTTCTTGTACTTCTGCCAAAGTTGGCAATCCTTCATAAAAACCAAAATCAATTCCATTTAATTCCTTTAAACCCAATGCCACCGACCATACAACTTGTCATGTCATCCATAGGTACCCCCCCTTGGGTTAGCAATAGCTTAGGTTAGATTATTATAAGGTTAGAAAATCAACCTAGGTTCTTAGGTAAGTCTTATTTACCTAAGTTTGTATTTCAATTAAATAAAAATAGCACACCCCAACTTAGGTTAGATATACCCTTAAACTATGGTCAACCTTAGTGTTATATTATTAGGTCCAAGGTCCCTATACACTACTTAGCACTTTAGAATTAGCAAGAAGACCTGTGCCTATCACCTAAATCATGATGTTAAGCAAAGATCCTCAAGCAAGAAGACCTGTGCATATCACCTAAATCATGATGCTAAGCAAAGATCCTTGATTGTAAACAAAACAAGGCCCAATCCATCTTTTTCCTTCCTTTCATAATGCCAAGACAACAAGACGAAAGGTAAGAATAACTTAAGCATACCTTGGATCAATGGAATTGATCCAAGGTGTTGTTTACACAAAATAAGTTATGGCAAACGAAAATACAAGTTCATCATCTTTTAAAATTGAATTTAAGTTGTACAAAGAGATGAATGGCCTCATTATCAAACAAAAAAATCAAAACAAAATGAACCTTTTCAACAGATGATTAATTATCCATTGCAAACATGATTTCCAAAAGTCATAAGAGTACACCTTCCTAAGACAAATCACTTGTCAACATTTACACCTTCAAGAGTGGAAGTCCTCACAATAATAGTCATGTCATAGATGTTACAGCACCCTTTCATATGAAAATATTTGCAACGAACCCATTCACCCATCAGTACCTTTTAAGGCCTATCCCCCACAATGGGAATTGTAGTCACTAAATCACGCACTTGGAGTCATTATTTAATCTTTGTCTCATACTACTATTCATATGGTTCTTGAGTGAAAAGAGTAATAATCAACCCATGTATTTGGCATTTTTACTTTGATTTATGCTATTACTTTTGGTCTTTCACCCACACTTGCCCATTTGTATTGTCATTTTTTGTTCTTCCTATTTCTAATTGGGGCGCCCAGCTAAGGACTAGGGTGCCCCAGGTGCCCTAGTCCCCTCTGGGGTGCCCTGATCCTCTTTTCACATTACTCTCACCTTTGGGCACTTTCTAGCCATTTGAGCTTTCTATCTTTTTGGTGGTCGATATTTTTAGGTTAATTATGAAATTAGAACAAGAGAACCATATAAATATAAAGTTATGGTCCATAATGAGGGACCAAGCACTAAGCATCTACTATCACCATCTAGAGTTACATCCATCAAAGGAACATAAAGCTACATTTACATGCATCTAAATTCATCACAAGGCACACAAGGCTAGTTCATCTGCATCACACTTCATAGGAGGGGAGTCTATTGTTTCCATGCACACATTTACTACATTCTATATCTAGTTATTTGTTCATTACTTCACAAAGTGTGACTAGCACAAGAGAAACCTAGGGAATATTTTCACACACACACACACACACACACACACACACACACACCTAGAACTACATTGGGTCTTAGATGTAGTGCAACGCTCAATTAGTAAGTCCACCAATGTGGCCAATGAGGAAAATCCAACCCCTTCACATGCATCTTTATTTTTAGGGTTTTGATGGTTTGTTTAGGGTTTTACAATTGATTCCTTATTGCAGTCTTACGGATGACATTCAAAGTGTAGTTCACGACATCATGAAAGAGGAATAAAATATAGGAGAATATCCAAAGTGACACCTCGCAGGAGGAGGTTTTTTAGGCCATTTCTACATAATAAGGCACCTAGATCTCAAACTAGGGTTCCCATGAGTGACCCTATCCCTTTCTAGACACCCAATTCTAGTTAGAGATGTCAGATCTACACTTTCTCGAGCTTCGTGTGGTTGTTTCCCCTCCTGTTTACCCGTTTAACTATTTTACACTTTTGCAACACGGTCCAACACTTTCATCGAATCAGCTAAGGACTTCTTAACCCTCTTTTGCACATTAGGGTTTCACATTTCTATTTACTTAGTTGCTTGGGTCATTTCTTTTATTTATTTATTTTTTATTTACTACTTTGCATAGCATCATATTAGACTAGGATATCACATTTTAGCATAATCATTTTGGTGAACCCATACTCGATCTTCATGTTTAGGATCCTCATTTTTCCTCTATCATGGCTTCTAAAGTTGTTCAAGTTTCTTTGTCTGATTTACTTAAGATGCATCCAATTTCCGTGTTGTTTCGCAAAAATCTTAGACACCATATATCTTCCTAAAGATACCCTACCACACAAAATAAGTCATATATTTAATCATTTATCGACGAACCTACTCCTAGTCATCCTTCATCTAATCAATCCATATTAGACTCAAATCAATATTTACATGCTTTATTTGAAGGAAAATTTAAGGCTATGGAATCCATGATTACATCCCTCAAATATGAAATCCAACAACTTAAGGATTCTTCTCGGGCTCATATTTGTTCTCCTTCTACATCTTATCTCCATTCTATATCTACTACATGTGCTCATATCGGTGATCCTCAATTTGTACCATTATCGATCCTCTTTCCTTTTACTACAATTATAAGCAACATTACCTTCTTACTGAGCTCCTTAGTTGTAAATTGATCACTTTACCACCTACTCATTACTATCATCCTTATTGGCTAGCAAAATATCAAGTTCATTCATATTATAATTATCATTGAATCAATGGACATAACGACAATGATTTTTATGCTTTATAATGAAGAATCAAACATCTTATGTGTTAGGGCTCTATCTCATTCATTACACAACATTTTATTACATGCCCACTTACAAATATTCTTCCTACATCTAATGAGCATCACGCTACCACTTCTCATTTGCCTTCTTTGGTTAGTCAAGTGCCACATATTCAACTCACTCAAATTACGAATCAACTCCATATGTTTGTCTTTCGTTGCCTCCTCCTAAATCATCTCGCAATGATATCAAGTCAAGCTAAGTAATCTAATCTTAAGGATGAGCTCACTCCTTCTCCATTAAATGTATTTGTGACATCACCAAGTCAACATAAGCAACCTCCTTTAAAAATCAGTCCACACTCTTCTCCTATAAATTCTTCTACAATGTCATCAATTCCACATAATCTTCAACCAATCACTTTTGTCAAAGCAACTAATCCTTCTACTGATGGCCAAGACACATTTCAAATTCTGTCACCATCGCATGGTCCTACTATTGCTTTGAGCCTACCATTGTGTTGGCCCTCACTCCTATCATGACACAAATAACACTCTCCCACAATGGCATGAAACCTCTCGTGTCGTTACATATATCTTGATCATCATACTACACTTGGGGGGCATTGCTTCTCCCCTAGCATCGACACATGTCATATACTCATCTTACTTACACACTAGCGCATACATATCAATATGTCTCTACATAGACATTACCCGATGACACACTCTTGTGCTTCGGTTCACACTTAACTGTTGAGGGCATTCTCTACACATGAACCCCACACACTACACAATAGTCACTACACATTAGGCACCGCATATCATCACACATCATCTACACATTATACACTACATTCCAAGCTATAGATATTATGCGTCTTCATACATCATACACATTCTACACCCACTACATGTTAGCTATCACATGTTACACATTTTTCACACATCACCTTACATTATACATCCTTCATATTACATGTTACATCTTCACACATCCACTATGTTATACATCTTAGGGCATTGGCACATCTTGCATTTACATCCTATTCTACCATACATACTACGCATTTTGTACATCCACTTATATGTGTTGCACTCACTACCCGATGATGCACTCTAGTCTCATGGTCCATACTAGATTGTTGAGGGTATACATTATAAATGGACCACATCCCATTCACGCATTCAATCATTAAATCTTTTTTTCTCATGCAACATTCCTAGGATTAGTGATATATACCTTAGGCTATAGGGTCACTTCTTCTAACATCATCTCGTGATAGGTTATAACATCACTTTCACTTATATTGTTTAGTGGTATACGCTTTAGGCTAAATCACCACTCATTTCTATTCATCTTTTTGTGATATATGCTTAGGCTATAGAGTCACACACACTTCATATCTATGTCACATCTCATCACCACACACTCATAATAGTGCACACACAACAACACATAGTTTAACCATTTCCCAATGACGTACTCTCATTTTTAGTTCATTCTTGACTACTGAGGGGGCATACTAAATGAACCTCACTGCATAGAACTTCATTCATTAGGGGGCACGTAGATCCTATCATTCATACTCGCATTCCATTCCATCCACCCATAACATATTGCATTTTATGGTTACATTTACTCTTGCTTGTACTTGTCTCTACATGTTCACTTCAGTACACATGTTATATAAATCTCTTGTATGTCATTACATTTACCATACACACATGTAATTTCACATCATTTTCTTGTTGTGATCACAGATACAAGAGCTTCTACACATGCAGCACCGATGCTTGACACACCATCTACTGGGGCATCCACATTCATAAAATACAGTGCTATTGTTTCATTTTGTACTTTTCACTTTCTATTATCATGTTATAAATTCTTTGACATACTTGTTATTTTTCTAACATGCTAATGAGTGCTTCATGTGCAACATTTGTTATGCAGGGATATTTTCTTCTATACTTGTTTGTTTTTTTGTTATTGTTTTTTTGTTATTGTTTGTGGGATTTTCCCTTTATTGTGTGCACATACTTTTTTTTTTTGCAGCCATGATGGCCTTGAGTGTCTTGTGACATCGTGAGTGATGTCCCATGTTTACAACCCACTTTTTACGGTCTATGATTGTATTCTTGGGTGTTTACATTATCTTCTCATGTTCTAGTTTATACATTTTTTTGTTTGGCTTATACTTGTTTTCTACATGCATGCTTGTTCATACTAACACTTGTTTTTTAGCCACTTGTTTGTGTGTGCCTTGGTATTTACCAAGAAAAATTCCTTCCCCCTATAAGGAAGAGTTTCAACATACATGGTCGGTCCTCTTTTGGGGCTGCATTCTCCTATCTGTGATGTCACATGCACCCCCAAAGAGGTGGGGCATCATTTGGGGTTTACACACATGGTAACAGTCTACAGTTCATTCTACAGTCTTCGAGTGGGTTCAAACATGTCTACGAACCCCATACACAGTGGATTTTATAGGAAGATTATCCTTAGCATTCTTGGGGATTAGTTATAGGTTGGAGGATACAATGGAATTTCCTCCCTACATTACTTCGTCCAACAGCGATCGGATCACCAAAAAACCAGACGATACAGAGATCTCTTCACCAATCTCAGGGAAGTAGTTATAGGTTGGAGAATAACATAACTTTCTCCCTACACTTCTTCGGCCATAGTGGCATGAGATTCCAAAAAACTCACACTTCACCGATGGTTATAGGATATCCTTTCTACCCCCTTTTGTCTCATCACGGATCAGGTGCACATGTTCCTTTTTCATTGTCATTTTCATACTATTTTTACATGTTTCTTTACATATATACATGCATTTTTACACATATACATGCGTATTTGACTACTTGATTGTATTCTCTTTTGTAGGTCCATCGTATGGGAAGCAGTATTCAACAACAACACACACATGGCAAGTACATCACACACATAGTACTAACCATGTAGGTACACTACACACATTGGCATATACACATGTGCTTCCACCCTAGGTTCACTCTCATCACTTTTTACACTTTTACATCTTTAGTCTCCACACTCCATCTTTTTTTCATTCCACACTTTGTCTAGTCCTTCGGCATGTTTCTACATCACTCTACATGGATTATTAGGTACACATCTCTATCTACTTTATGTTACCAAGCTTTCCACTCACTAACATAAAGTGGGGAAAATGTAGTCACTAAATCACGTACTTTGATTCATTATTTAGTCTCAGTCTCATACTACTATTCATATGGTTCTTGAGTGAAAAGAGTAATAATTAACCCATGTATTTGGCCTTTTTACTTTGCTTTCTATCGTTACTTTTGGTCTTTCACCCACACTTGCCCAGTCTATATTGTCATTTTGTTTTCTTCCTATTTTTGACTGGGGTGCCCCAAGTACCATGGTCTCCTCTGGGGTTCCTTGATTCTCTTTGAATTTTACTCTCACCTTTTGGGCACTTTCTAGCTATTTGATCTTTCTATCTTTTTGGTGGTCAGCCTTTTCATGGTTAATTATGAAATTAGAACAAGAGAACCATATAAATATAAATTTATGAGACCATAATGAGGGACCAAGCACTAAGCATATACTATCACCATCTATAGTTACATCCATCAAAGGCACCTAAAGCTATATTTTGCATCCATCTAGATCCATCACAAGGCACACAAGGCTGATTCATCTGCATCGCACTTCATAGAAGGGGATTCCATTGTTTCCATGCACACATTTACTACATTCTACATCTAGTTATTTTCTCGCTACTTTACAAAGTGTGACTGGCACAAGAGAAACCTAGGGCATAATTTGCACACACACACACACACCTAGAACTACATTGGATCTGAGATGTAGTGAAACACTCAATTAGTAATTCCACCATTATGGTCATTGATGATAGTTTGATCCCTTCCTATGCATATTTATTTTTAGGGTTTTGATGCTTTGTTTGGGGTTTTAGAGGTGATTCCTTAATACAGTCTTACAAATGACTTCCGACGTAGTTTAGTGACATTAGTGCGACATGAAGAAAATACAAGAAAATATCTAGCGACACCTCGGAGGAGGTTTTAGGCCATTTCTATAGACCAGCGTACCCAGATCTCAAACTAGGGTGCCCACAGGTGCCCCTATCCCTTTCCAAGCGCCCCAGTCTAGTTAGAGAGCTCAAATCTGCACTTTCTTGGGCTTTTGTGTGGTCATTTCCTCCTCATGTTTACCTATTTTACATTGCGACATGGTCCAACACCTTCATCTAATCATCTAAGGACTTCTTAACCCTCTTTTGGACATTAGGGTTTCAAATTTCTATTTACTTAGTTGTTTGGGTCATTTCCTTTATTTATTTATTTGTTATTTACTACTTTACATAACATCAAATTAGACTAGGATATCACACTTTAGCATAATCGGGAACCCCTAAAATTCATTAAATTCTATAGTAAGGAGGACTGTAATAGCACATCGGGGATTTTCATCATGTGTGTTATCTCATCACCCATGACTAAGATATAATGTTGAGGACATTTCCCATGTCCTTAGTCAGGCCCTCCCTTGACTGGTACATAATCATCCCATAATATTCCATCTTCTCTTTCCCATAACTTGTGTAATTATTCTTAGATAATTTCTCCATCAACATTGCTTGTAAAATATCCATCACTTATATCTATGTTATTAAACAATTGAAGATGAGCCTATTGTAAATTTTGTCACCAAATGAGAGATTTAACCAAAATAAACTTTTGTAAAACCCTAATTGCATAGTAACATATGTAAACTATAATAATAAGCTGCTAGATACAAGATTGACACAAGCAAATAAGATAATAAATATGAAACCATAGGAGCGAGAGAGAGAGAGAGAGTAAAGGAATTAGTTTATTTGCACTGATGTTAGGACTCGTAGATTGGGAGGCTGATGAAGGGGAAGGACAAACTATCGCAACTCGCTTGGTAAATTATGGATTTTTTGGATGAGCCTAGAGTAGGGTTCCTAGATCTGGGTCGAGGGAGCCTAGGCACTAGAGTCTTTTATTGAGCACTATGATGATGCGAAAATGTCTAGAACCTAATTTTTATGATGTCACTGATAGTCATTGTTGGTCACCTGTATGTCATTGGACGATCGTAGAATTCACTTGTAACCTGTAAAGATATAATGACCTATAAAACCCTAAAACTACATTGAATCCTAAAAATAAAATATACAATATGGGGATTGGTGATCCCGAAGGTCACCCAACTGAGTGAAGTTATGACTGAGCATTGCACTACATCTCAGACTCCATGTAGTTCTTGTGCATGTGTGATAGAATCGTGCCCTAGGAATCCCTTGTGCAAGTGCATGTGATAACAGTAATAGCTATATGTACCAATGTAAATAGATGTGTGGATGGAAAAATGAAATTCCCCTTCCTATGAAGTGTATGTAGAAAATTTAGTCCCTTATCCCTTGGATAAAAATTAGATGGATGCCTTTGATGCTCTTAGATGCCCTAGAATGCAACCTTAGGTGATGATAATAAATGCTTAGAGCTTGGTCCTTTATTTTGGTCACATAGCTTTGTATTGATATGATCCCCTTAGTCAAATTTCATAATTGACAACTAAAATGCTAACCCATAAGAAAATAAGATGCCTAAAAGATAGAAGGGGCCCAAAATAAGCGAGTAAGATAGAAAAGGGTCAAAGGCACCCGGAAGGATGAGGGCACCTAGACGTTTGCATCTTGTCTAGGTGTTGGTGTCCAGAGTCATAGAAGATAAGCAATTGAAATACCTACTAGGTTGTAGGATGTGTAAGACCAGAAAGAAGACTAGAAACAAAGCAAAGAGGCCAAATATAGTTGTCAGTTACTAGTTTTCTCACTTATGAATCATATGAATACAAGTATTCTTTTAGGACCTAGAAATTTACCCAAGTGTGTGATTTTGTGTCTACAATGAGTTAAAAATCACCAAAAACATGGTGGAATATGAGGCTTTTATCTTTGACATATAGGTCACCTTAGCTAATAATGTCTCCTATTGTCATGTCATGGGGGACTCTCAGTTGGTGTGTTGACAAGTTAGTGGTGCATATCAATGTCGCAGTGAAAAACTTAAATCTTATTATGACTTAGTCCAAGAATTGATGCCATGCTTCACTTCATTTACCATTGAATCAATCTTCCATGAAGAATGCCTTGGATGATTATTTGGCCATGTCTGTCACTTAGTTCCAATCACATTTAATTCTCATGATGATGCTCTTATAATACATATTTGTCTAACCCCAATTACTTAAAATCCTCGAGATATTTATGATTTTTGTCATATCGAGCTTTATGGCCCTATACAAGATACTTGGTATGTTGATATCCATCAATTCATATAATACCAAACCTACCGAGAAGGTACTAACCCGGAAACGTGACTATGAATACACAAAAAGGTCTCAACTACGTACTTAAAGACAACATCTTATACTATCACAACTTCAAAGGAACCCTACTCTAATGTGTTAAAAAATGTTAGTTTCACCTTATTTTAGAGGAAGTCCATCGGTCACTTGCGGTGGCCATTGTAGTGGTCATGCTACTACACACAAGTTCCTACGTATGGGTTATTACCGGCCTACGCTAGAATCGACACTCACTCATTTGCCAAAAAGTGTTGACCTTGTCAATATCATTATGACTTAATTCATTCCCCTCTGGTTGAGCTACAATTTATCGCAGCTCCTTGGCCCTTTAGTATATGGGGATTGGATTATACCAGAAATTGCCTCGATCTCAAGATGGTCATGTATTCATCATCATAACCACAAAATAATTTACTAAGTGGGTTGAAGTCATGCCTCTCACTAATATGTTTGGCCTTACTACATCTAAATTCATCCTTAATCAAATCATTTTCCACTTTGGAATTCCCCATACCATCATATCTGACAATGGTGGGAGCTTCAAATGTAAAGAAATGAAGCAACTTTGCGCTAAGTTCAAAATTAAACATTGATTCTCAACACCATATCATCCACAATGCAATGGACAAGACAAATCTATGAATAAATTCTCAACAAGATCTTACAAAAGACGATCCGTGAATCACACATAGATTGTCATACGAAGCTATATCCTACATTATGGGCATACTACACCAATTTCTCTGTATGGCCACTTTGGGCGGCGCTATTTTCACTTACATATAGAGTTGAGGTGGTCCTTCCACTTGAGGTGAAAATCCCTTCATGATATCATTCTAGATGAGGAACTCCATGAATCCTGATTTCATGATCTCAACACTATGACATGATATCCATCCCATGGGCCCCTAGCTAGGTGATTTATGTCTTATTTTATTGATGATCCTCTAGTGTTTCCTTTTGGTTTTTCTTCTTCGGGTTCTTACCACATTGAATACACCTACACATATAAGGACAAACGACAATATCATGTACACATTGGTGGGTATTTCATTTCAGCTAGTCCTTTATGTTCTTACTTTCAACATCTACTTTTGATATCGAGTGTTATAGATTGTTTCTTTCCATTGACCACCCCACATTGCTATTGCAACATGAGGTGATCAATAGATGTGGCATATGTATACCACTAATTTTTCACTTTTCATCTTTCATACCTATTACTAAAAATCTCCTTTGTGCAGATAAGGGTAATTAATGCATCTATTTCTTGAGTGGTTGCCTTAAGGATCCTTCCGAGAATGGGGAATGATTATTCACGTAATCATTATGGGTTAGAGAATAGAGAGAGTATCACTATATGGTACTATCCTTAGTTTTCCTTGTACTATTTATCCTTGTCCTTTTATATTTCATACACATTACATGCCCGACACCTCTCACCACTTGGTACTTTGTTCATCCATATTTTTGATCCACGACACTTATTTTCACTTTACATGACATATTACCATCCTTGGTCGACACCATCACCCATGGATGATGGTTTTGGTGTTAGATTTTTCCCTATGAGACACCATTTCCCATGGGTGATGGCTTCATATATATACCTACCACATCTTGAAATTTATTAAGGAAACCAAAATCATAGGAGGCTGTCATCTTCTCTTCTCTTTTACGTCAACTTTGCATCTCCTCACTCAACTCTTAGTTCATCTTGCACTTGGATTGGATATGATTGGAAACCCTTCTTCTTGATTGGATTTCTTACACTATTAGGTCATCTATAATGAGTCTAGGACAAGAAAAATGTTCCTCTTCTCCACCTAATAATAGTGATTCTCTCTCGGTGTGCTTTGCTTCTCTAGAGAGATAAATGCATCATCGACCACCCCACATGTAATTGCTCTAACTTTCTTTGTAATTTTACATAGATTAGTTCATTTACATTCCTCATTGTTCTATGTTAGCTTAGTATTACATGTACACTGATGTTAGTTAACATAGTGGTCTTATTTGATCAGCTCCTTATATTTACATTTCAATCACATTGTGCATGTTTTCCTTATATATTATCGATCCATACCTCTTCCCATCCATTTACCAATATCTTAGTAGGGTACTCTCCTTTATCTTGATTGTGGGCCATGAAAACCTTAGGTTGACCTAATGTAGGGATTACACGCCCTATAGATATTGATCATAATGCTCGTTGTAGCCCCTTTAAATTTATCCATTGTATGTCGGTTCATGTGTGTCTCTTACTTGTTGCCTTGATACCCTTGTAGAATGGAAGAATTAGGAGTGCAAGTTATTGAGATACATTCTTGGCCCGTCATACACCAGCTACCTCCTGTGTAAAAATGATTATGACAACCTCATCAAAGTGCTAAGAAGCTTTTGACAAGCTCTCTTTGCAAACACTATCAAATCAATGCCCTCAATCACGATTTCCTCTTTCAAATTTATTGTTGTAAAGTTTTATATGGATGAAATGCATTTTATAATTATGATATGTAATTTAATAGATTTTTTTAATTTTATGTTTTTTAGGGATGGGTTTAGAGTTCACAAGAAGCATTAGCGAGGCCTCAAAAAATATTCCTAAAAAAATTTAGGCACATAAGACGTTTTTGTACATTTCTCTGATCTCGAGACATGTTTGCATCCTCAAAACATCTCCCTAACAACATGAGATGTTTTCCCTACAACCATGTTGATAACTATTACAATACTAATATGTTGGTCTAAAAATATATGGCTCAAATTCATCAAAGGACATTGATATGGTCCACAAAATCTACAATTTACATTTTCACGTGCAACCCGACACAATCATAGGGGGCAAGTTTCTATAGGTGAAAATGCCTTTCAATGTAATTAATGATGAGACCAAAATATGTCTCAATATATCACCAAAAGCACTCTTATTCTCTCTTAAAATCAAGCTTTAAAGTGAATTTAGATGTGGTTTTAATAACGGATAACATATTTAAGGTAGAATATATGATTTATCTTATCATCTCTTTAGAAATCTATTTGCAATCTAATTGTTGTTATTTCCTAATATTTCTTCTAAAGTTAGAATGCAATAGTGTGTAGAAAAAGGTCATATCACCTATCAAAAATCTTCACGTGGCTATTGAAATGCCCATCTACCAAAAGTCTTCACGTAACTACTGAAACGCCCAACTACTCGAAATTCTCCACGTAGCTACGGAAACGCCCATCTAGTGAAAGTCTTTTGGTTTGTTCCAAAGTAATGTAAAGGAGCACCAAACTATTCATCCCACTCTTTTCTTCCACATCATCAACCAAGAATACAAATCCAAACATGTGGCAATCCAAATTCATGCATGCATGTGGTATTCCGAGAAGAATTCAAAGTCATAGACTTAGCACTCCATTTTCTCTCCATGTTTCAAGGATAAGAAAATAGTGGAATAGTATTAGGAATGTTGAATAAGTACTCTCCCACTTTATGTTCCTAAATTAAAGGGATGAGTTATTAGGAATGTTGAATAAGTACTCTCCCACTTTGTGTTCCTAGATTAAAGGGATGAGTTGTAGAAATATCCTCCACGATAAGTGGACTATTGATGAGGGTCATCAATCCTCGCCATTAATAATGTCAATCCGGGTTGGTGTCTCGAAGGTTGTATGCATTAAGAGAAGAAGATCTTGTAAATCAAATCCTGTAAACACAATCCAAACTTGCATAAAATAAATCACACATGCATAAATTTAAAAGCACACTTGCATAAAGGAAATCACACTTGCAGAAATATAAAGGCACACTTGCATAAAGGAAATCACACTTGCATAAATAAATGTTGCATGAAAGAAATGAAACTTGCATAAATGAAATTGCTGAATTAAAAATAAACATAATTGAACGAAACACCTGCAGGTTTACAACAGACTAAATTTTCACAATACAAAGATAAAAACAATACAACATAATGAATTAAAGACAAATGAATAAACATAAACATAAATACACAGATCCATCTTCCTTGGAATGAGTGGCTAGCTCATTCCTTGGAAGAGGATTTAAATCATACTTCTGAGATCTTAAAACTACATAATATTTGAGAGGAAAGAATAGATCTTTATTTCTTTGGAGAAAAGCATTACATATCTAAGTGTGGAAGGTTGCATTTATAATTCATGCATCCAACCAACTCCTTATTTTAGGAAATACAATCTGATCTTATCTTTATTCCAATCCTAACAACTAAGATCTCCATCTCCTAAAAATATGGAGAGAGATATATTATTGAAGTCAAATCTTATCTCACTTATTTTAGGAAGATTTTCTCTCAAATTTCTCCTTGCTTTTGGATAACAAGAATCTGTTATCCAAAATAAGCCCCTTGCTTATTTTGGATAACTCCTTCATTCCTTCCTCCCTTATGCCTTAGTTAGAATTTTTTATTTTTCAGGCACTCAAAACCTTTTGCAAATGGGACCATTAGATAGAGCTCCTTCTCAACATTCCAGAAAGGTAAAGTTTTTCTCCTAACTCCATGTATTTTTGAAGTTATGGCTCGGCGGAGTTTTTGTGGGAAATTTTTCCATGGCAGGTCTGCCGGCCAATCGAGAGAGTGCCACGTCAGCAAAGGAATGGCAGGAGGCGAAGGAAACATGGAAAGTTTGCTGAAGTGTTTAGCGGGGGTGCAAAGGGGAAATTTTGGCCCATGAGCCCGCCAACCAGTGACATCATGCCACATGTCCTAGGGGGTGTCGAGGGTCGGAAGTGCAAAAGAATTTTTCCTTTTTGCCCAGGTTTGGAAAATTTCAAAAGAAAATCCCGCCCCCCAAAGCCCAAGCCAATAGGAGGAGGCCACGTGTCCCAGGGGGCATGGGGGTCAAAACAACAGGGAGAAGTTGGGAAAAAATCCCAAAGGTTAGCGCAAATAAAATTCTTGGCCCCAAGGCCCGCTAACAAATAGAAGGAAGCCACGTGTCCTCAGACTAGCGGAGCGCGGGGGAAAGTTGGGAAATTTTCCCAAGCAAAATCAAAGGAAAATATTGAAAGGAAAGCCCACCCCCAAGGCCCAAATCTAGTAGGATCATGCCACATGTCCAATCTAGGGCAGCGATCAAAAGTGATGGAAAATTTGAGAGCAGAGGCCCGCCACGAATCACAGCATGCCATGTGTCTTCGGGTAATCGGGCCGACGGAGATTTTTTTGGAAAATTTTCCAAAGGCCAAAATAGTGGAAAATGAGGCGAGGAAAGCCCACATCCAATCAAAATGTGCCACGTGGCACTAGAGTGGTGGGGTGTAGAGATTTTTAGGGAAATTTCCAAAACGCAAAAAGTGGGAAAATTTTGAATTTTCGTCCCGCCAACCCATTTTCGGCCCTGTTTTGCCCTAAATGTTCAGAAGGGCATAACTTTCGATCCAGAGCTCAGTTTTTCACGTTCTTTATATCATTGGAAAGATGGTGAAATTATCTACACAATTTTAGGCTCAATTTTGTGTTTTGGTGGGATTTGGAGAGAGAAAATTGGAAAACACCTTTGGCATGTGGAAACCGATAGAAATGACATTTCAACCACCATTTTTAATGAAGAATGGCTCGCATTCTCTCCCAAAGCATGGTCTAAAACATTAGGGGTGGATTTTTAGGGAATCCATGTTGCTTTTATGAATTTGGTCAATGGTTGAAAGCTCCTCTCACATTTTCCCACGTTTCTCTCTCCTGAGCTTGAATTTGCATTGTAAAAGCTAGAATGAGCTCATTTTTTAAAAAAAAGTTAGACATTTGGTCGGTGGTGGAGATTTTTACCTTTTCATACAACTACAACGCCCCTTTTTTCCTCCTGGCCATTGTAATGCACTGTATTGAACCTGGAATGATAATGTATGCTCTGTGATTAAATTTTTTCAATCCTTTCATGTGTTTATCATTATTTCTGATCTCTCATTAAATTTTGGCAATTTGTGCATGTTTTGTGCTGTATTTTCTTGTGAATTGTGTATGTCTTGCAGTAGCAGATGTCTACTACTCCTTTGGTGCATCACCTTATTTAGACTAGGTTTTATTTTGTATCTTCTCAACCCTGTCTCCTTGGAAAAGTTTGATTAAGTTATAGGTAAACCCTCTGCAAAATGTTATGCATATCTAAACAGAGGAGATGAGGAACCAACCTCTAATCTGGAGGATCTTTTCTAGTTCGTAATTCCCACACTTGTGTGAAAAGATCCAATGTTGTGCAATCACCTTTGGATGTTAAAATGTCAACCAAAAATCGATAGAACATCCAGAGGATGTTTTTGATTTGCACTAATAGTTTTGGCACGCCCGATGGGACCTTAGAGGTATTCATCTTCATTGCAACAAATTTATGTGCATTTTTTGCAAGTTTCTTGCTTAAAAGAGCCCCGATTTGCATATCTGGTGACTCTAAAGAAGAAGAATCAAGCTGGTTTTGGTAGTTTAGACCTAAAAACTCATGAGAAGAGTCACCACGAGGTCAAGATTTGGAGAAGAAGAAGTATTGTTTGAGTATCTACAATTATCTCCAAGAAGAATACAAAGAGGGAGGAGAATTCAAAGGTCTCCATCTCCACCAAATAGAACTCTAGCAACTCCTCCACCTGGTAGACCTTTCATCCAATCAACAAGGATTCTAAGGCCAATCAGAATGGCACAACACAACCCCTGTGTTAATTTCACTGGTAGCAGCCCACTTGCTCTCAATGCACAAAATCCAATCCTAGTTACTGACATTGAAGAACATTCCATACTTTATGAAGAGAATGGACCACTCTGGTGATCATGTCAAAGATATTAGTAATATTTGTGCAATCCATGAGATTAATGAGATGCAAGTTGTTGTCAAACTGTTGGCATCTTCATTCAAAGGGAAAGCCTTGCAATGGTTCAGGAGCCTTGCTTCAAGCTCTATCCAAAATTGGAACCAGTTATGTATAGCCCTCCATGAGAGTTTGGAGAAAAGGGAGATAACTTGTCCCTTTTGGAACAATTGACAACTATCAAGAGAGCTCCCAATGAGCGGTGGTCGACTTCAACTTCAGATTTCAAAGGACTTGGGAGAGAATTCTAATAGCAATAAGGCCAACAATAGAAGGCTCTTTTCTATATTACCTTAAAGCTTTAAATTCTAATATTTCTATGTTGATTCAATCCATGGGAGGCACAATTATCCCTACTGCTTATATCATTGCCATTAGAGCTGAAAATTGTCTGATTCAAGCTGGTAAGCTATCTCCTTAGGCCTCCAATGCCATTGTATCCAAATTTAGAAAGTCCAAGCACTATTCAAGCGCCTAATTTAGCTCCTATTCCCACTCCTAGAAATCGAGTTCAAATGAAGCCTCTACTTCACCTTCTAGTGCCTCAAATGAACTTCAAAAAGTCATGAAGCAATTGCAAAATCTAGGTAATGAGCTGGTTACACTCAAGAGGCAAAGCAAGCCCAAAGTTTTAGACCTTCTTATCAACCTCAAGCTCAGCCTAACAAGTAGCCATATCAACCTCAAAGACCACCCAATCCAATGCGCAAATCAAAATCAATCAAGGCCTCATGCCAAGTGGACCATTTCAGCCCTATAATCCCAATGCTACATCTACCTCTAAAGCACTAGTGCTAGTACAAAATAACATATCTCAAGAGTATGATTGGTGTTTCCGTGCAATGAGCCTCGGAACCAATATATGTGCTTGATGGTGCTCTAAATCAAGCCTTAATGGTAATAACAACTGGTGTAGAAGGTGAAGGGAGTCAAGGAAATAACCAACAACATGAAACATCCCAGCAACAATCAGCTCCAAATGATACCACACTTGTAAACTGGTAGGAAGAAGACTTTTTTGGCATGAATCAAAAAATCTCTCAAAGTGTTGCAGCCAACACAAGGTCAAAAAGGAGAAATTTGGGTGAAGGGCAGCCATTGGCTCCAAGTGGTCCACAACCTTCTACTACTCCACAAACTATTGGCAAACAAAATGCAGTTTCAAATATGCAAGGACAGCCCAAGCCAGCTCCTAGACTAACTCAAATCCCAGTTATTGTTGCCCATGTACAAGAGATGAATGTGCAGGCCAAAGGACGGCGGGAGAGAGATGCTTCATCTCCATTAAACATCATTGATCGGATGAATAAAACAAATGTAAACATATCAATGTGGGAATCACTATCCATCCCGAGGCCAAAGAGATTTGTTACAAGTTGCCATGAAGGACTCTGGTCAACTTCAAATCAACGAGTCTAAATGTAAGATAAGGTACTCACAAATGCTGCCTTGACCTAAAGGGAATCATGGAGGATGGCAAGGTAAAATGTTGAAGCCCCCTCCATTCTATGTTTCATTGATCAATGGGGACCAATTAGTACACAATTGCATGATTGATTCTCGGGGCAAGTAGTTTAGTAATGCCCAAGAAAATAGTTGATCAATTAGGGCTTCAATATGAATTCATATCCAAAGGGTAGTTCAATTGGATGGTACAGCGATGACAACAACAGTATGAATGATTAAAAACTTGAGTCTTACTTTGCATGTATGCCCCAACATTGTTGTTTTGTAAGATATCTCAGTGATAGATCTTCCACCACTCTTTGCCCTATGTTTGTCAAGGGATTTCACAAGCTAAGATTGGAGGTTACTTATCATTGATTGGTCACACATGTTGTTCAAAACAAGATATGGAACCAAGGCCACAATCAGATCTGATCCTATTACAAACTTTCACATTGAGCCTCACACTCCAAGCCAAATCAATACCAACTGTTCAGCATTTGATCAAGAAGACTACCCAAGCATTGATGAAGCTAACACCAAGGTTGGAAGCATCCCAAATTTGACTCTTGATGAATGGGCAAGCGAGGTGCATGCTTTTGATCCTTATCAAGAAATAGAAGAATCTGAGCTAGGATTCTATTGCATGCATGAAGAAAATCAACCTATTCCTAGCATCACCAAGCCGGACCACAAGGATGACAATGAGGTATGGATCAAGAAGTAGACAAGGTGCAAGAGGGGGAACTATGCTTGTTTCACCTCAAGGAGTTAAGTATTATTCAGCTTTTAGATTTCATTTTACATGTTCTAATAACACTACTGAATATGAAGCTTTGATACAAGGATTGCATTGGTCAATCAAGAGAGGAATAAAGAACTTGCAAGTCTTTGGTGACAGTGAGCTAATTATCGCCAAGTTAAGGGGCGTGACGCTACTAAGAATGATCTACTCAAGTGCTACAAAAATAGGGTGTGGGACCTGTTGTCCACTCAAAATTCCCGCTACGATAAGAGTAAAATTTTCAAAATTTTGAGTTTAAGTGTTTTTCTCTGAAATGCCTAAGTCGTGAAATTGAAAAAATGTGTTTTGGGTCATTTTGTGTGATTTTCGAGACTGTCGGAACTTTTGTCCCAATTTGCTGTCCCAATCACGAAAGTGCGCTCTGTTCCCCGATCGGCGAAATCCCAGAAATTGTCCCATTCTCGGGCCCGTCGGAAAATTTTGTCCCAAGTGTCCCAAAACTTTTTGTGCGAGTTGTTCCAATTTTTTGAATCATCCTTCCCGCGTACTTCGCACTTTCCTGTCCCAAATGTCCCAAAGTTAAAAAGTGCGAGCTTTCCCAATTTCGGCCGAGCCGGTCAAGTCGCGTACTTCGGAACTTTTTGTCCCGAATGTCCCAAGTCCAAACGGGCCCTTTGTTCCAATTTCGGCCGAAACACCCGAATCGCGTACTTCGCACATTTTCGTCCCATTTGTCCCAAATGCATTTGTGCGTCCTCTCCCTGTTTCGCCCGAACCGGCCGAGCCGCGTGTTTCGCGCATTCGCGTCTCACATGTCCCAAGCGTACCAAGTGTCATTCACACTTAGTTTTTCCCGCTCACTCCGAGTATGATGCTTTTCAAATTGGTGGTTGTGTATTCAATGCGCATTAAAGTCATTCCTCTCTCCAAACGGCTATATAACGAGCATTCCCCTTTGCATTTTTCGCATTGCTTCCATGCTATCTTTTGCTCGAACCCTTGCAATTTGAAAACCTGCGCAATTCCCCCTCCATTTGCAAATTCCTTCCAGAAGTCTAGGTTGCAGCTCCGAGACTATCACTATGAAGATCAAGTTCCAGGGACAGGAGCAAATTTCTCCGCTTGAGTCTGCTGTTAGCAATATAGGGGACAACGAAGCTCGTCATCTCGACTTCGGCGATTTTTGGGCAAGAATGACAGATGCAAACCCTACACCAATGGCACAGATGATTAATGATAGTGGTTTAGCTTTTGCCGGAGGATTCCCAATCTCAGTACAGTGTGCTGATACAGTGCTTTCATGTGGAGCTCACTTCGACCCCGATTCGAGCGAATTGACAAATGTACATGGGGAACTCATTGCCAAGCTGGACGCTGCCGCCATTGGCGCTGCTCTGAGGATTCCGGAGATGGACAATGCTATAGTCGTCTCCCGGGATCAAGCACAGGCTATGTTCGACCAAGACAGTGACAAATACAAGGCGCGAGTGGCGAAGTCTTGGTTGAAGAACCCTAAGAAAGGTGCTTCTCGCCTAACCAAAACCCTCTTCCGAGCAGATTTCAATGAAGAACTGTCAGAATTCATAATCCTGCTGGCTCGGGTTATGGGTTTGCCCTCCACCAATGAGTTTCATTTCTGGATGTGCCCGCTCATCAGCATGGTGTGCGAGGGAACACAAAACATCAACTGGGCAGAGATCATCAGTATGAATTTGGCGGAGCAGCTATCCAACGTCCAACAAACAAAGAAGTTCTATATGACTTCATATCTGATGTATACCCTAGCAGCATCAAGGCAGTGGTTTGGTTTCTCCTATATAGATGCACACAAAGATGATCCAGTGTATGCCTATTGCCCGCAGTTCACCTTGGAGACCAGCAACCGCAATTTCAGAAGGGTCAATGATGCTTTCACCATGTACGTGGTCAGATTGCTCGAAGGTGATACTGCAAGAAGGTTTTCAGATGAAGCCATGAACCTGATATCGCAGTATGGAGCCTATTTCATTCAATTCAGGAAATTTTCCTATATCAGGCTTGCTGGCTATGAAAGCACTCCTCTACGGCTTCCCATGTTCTGTAATGATAAAATGGCTTTGATTGAAATATGCGGGGAAACTAGACAAGTTACTGAGAACTTGCGAGAGACAAGAATATTTCGGCTTGCACTTTCCCATCTCTGCGGGAAACTACACATGCAAAACTTGACTCTGGATGCTCGAGAACATAGAAAGAGCCCTGGTCCCTATCCTTTGTTCATTTCTTCAAGCCAAGAACTGTTTTGACTTGAAGAAGTTCATTGAACAGAACATCAAGATAGTCTATCATCATAGAGGCGAGATACGAGAAGACTCTTTGGTGGCCAATGCGAGATGATTTTGAAGCCAGAAGAAGGCATTGTGGCAGGTTCTCCCTGCAATTGATCCAAGAACTCAGTCTGTACCAAGTTCCTGAAGGTCTCCAGGATGACAATTCTGATCTATACTCTTATGAGTATGAAAATGTGATTAAGCACACCCCTCTGGAGGACCTGGATTGGAACAAGAAAGAGAGAGATGATCTGGCTGAGATTCTTGCTCCAGTCTTAATCAGGACTAAGTGCAGTTCGAGTAAGAAGATCCGAGAATTCAAGAGGCACTCAGGAGAATCTAGCTCCAAGGATGATTCGACACCCATAAGAGAGGCATCAGTTCCAGAGTCTGGAACACCAGTGAAAACCCCTCCTGCCTCAACAGCTCAGGGACCTGTAGAATCTACTCCTTCTCCATCTACCCAGGTATACAGGAAGAAACTCAAAGAGGTAAAGAAGGAACCTGCAGAGAATGATCCTCCAAGAAAACAGGTAGAGTTGCCTATAGGGCCAGAGAACATCATTGTTCTCAGTGAAAGTGAAGAAAGTGAGATGCCCACTCCTGCAAATGTTCCTGAAGACCCAGCAGATAAGGACAAAGAGGTCCAGAGCACTGAACTTCCGGGTGCTATTGATTCTTCTACTGCCATTGCCTCCAGTGCTCTACTCACGTCTCAGCTTGAGTCAACAGCTGCGCAGACCCTGAGTGTCATGAGCTCCCTGTCTCTTGGTCCCCTTGCCCCTCCTGTAGATTCTTCTTCCTCTTTTGCTTGGGTGCAACCTCTGGTTGACAAAAGGAAGAGGAAATCCTCCTCTCAAAGCTTGGGACCAAATTTTGATGCTGTAGCAGCCTTGTTGGGCACCACTCCTTCTCGTGCCAAGAAAGCCAGAACCACCTCCAGAATTGTGTCTGATGCCCAAGGTCAGCAATTCTTGGAGATTGCTAAGCCTACAGTAGACAAGTCGAGAATCGAGACTTGCGACATCGACTTAGAGCTTTGAGGATCCCACATGGGAGAGTCTACTCTGAAGGTGAAATTCACAACCTTTAGGAAGCTTGATCACGAGAGTCATTGGAAGGGTAGAGAAAGGGCGACGAGACTATTGAGCAATTTGGAAGAACAAGCCCAAGTTCTCACAAGTTTCATCAAGTCACTTTTGTCTAAGGACAAAGTTTTGGACCCTACCCCTTGACTACTCTACCACCTCCGGTGATTCTAAGCCAAGATGAAGTGCAAAGTATTAAAGATATGCACAAGTACGTCATGGCAGAGCTATTGAAGCCATGGTGGATGACATGCTTGTTGCTGGGCTAAACTTCATCGATGAAGCTTTTAAACTACATGGAAAGGTAGACAATTTGCAACAGAAGCTATCCTCTGCTATTGGGGTTATGGATAAAGAGCTTAAACTCTGGGGCAGTTGCATTGTAGACCTTCGCCTCATGGGACAGACAGATGAGAACATCTTACTGGCGAATAAGATTTTCGATGATGCCAAAGACAATCTATCAAAATCCTGGGTCTACAGCGTAGAGTGGAAAATCAAAGTCCTGGAGGAAGCTGTGGGAGAAATGAAGAAGCAGTGGCGAAGAAGGAGAAGCTTTCAAGACAGCTGCAATCTATTTGCTTTTAAAGATATACATTGTCATCTTCAAGATGAAAACTCTAGTGCTTCCTTGTCCTTGCAAGAAATCAAAGCTCAGTTCAGAGCTTTTGTCAAAGATCATCTATTCAAGGAAAGCTCCATCTCTAAGGAAAAGATGAAGGAAATTTGTTCTCTTCAGTCTGCCATTGAAGAAGCAAACAAAGATTATCATACTCACGTCGAGTTTGATAAAGAGATGGAGAAATGTCTGGGATTTTGGACTCAGTCTGCAGCCAACACGTCAGTCCCTCGTGGCAGAGATATAGCTGAGTCATTGAAGAAATTCAGGCAGCGGATTCTGAAGACAGTGGGCCCCTCCCAGTAGCTGGCCACCTGTCTCCTTCCCCTTTCTTTTCTCTTCTTCCCTTTCTTTTCGTATTCTTTGTAATTAGTTAAGGTATTGCAACTGGCGGTCCTTAACTATTCTTTAGTTAAAAGAAACGGTTACGAAGAGTAACTGACTTGTAAGCTATATAATGGCCTTTCCACGCCATTTTGAAAGGGGAGGAAGAACTTGGAATATTTGCTGAAAGTGTAAATAGATCTTAAAGAAATCAATACAAAAGGGCTTTTCATTCTTTGTCTATCTAATTCTTGTTATCTCTGTGTTTTCCTTTAATATTGTGGAGATCATTTTGTTCCTAACTCGTTAGTCTCTCTGATTGCATACTGTTCAGTTTTGCAAATACAGTGATCTTGTACAACCAAGAAGGAACTTTGTGTCCTTGATTAATAAATCTGAAGAAGGTTATTTATGGAACTTTGTGTCTTTAAATTTAATCTCATTCAGCCATCGCAAATGATCTTGTCTTAAATTCTTTGAAGCTTCGCATACACGAGGAATTATTCTGCTATCTATAATTCTGAATGTTGCCATTCTGCTCATCTTCTTATTCCCTTTCCTCAGTCCTTGTGTAATTGATGATCCTTGTGGAAAACACTTTCGTAAAATCCAAGTTTGACCATAAAACAATGTTCTGTACATTTGTAAATAAGTTCGTTTCTGAATAAGGGAACCTCTCCCATTAAAGAGGAGGGACTTCTTGTCCCCTGACTGTTGCTCTTCTAAAAAGTCCTATCTGACGACCAACGGGACCTCATTGAAGATTTTGAGGGCTTTAGCATCAAATCCATCCATAGAAAAGAAAACCAAGCTGCTGACAGACTTGCAACAATTAGAGCAGCCTTTGATGTTGTTGAAAGCATCAAGAAAGACAAAGTACAGTCAAGCATTCATGTGATTCTAAGGCCTTCGGTGCCAGACAAAAATGTAAGTTGGAAAGTGTTTGAAAATGATCAACAAATCATCCATTTCTTGCAAGAAGAGGCTAAGTTCTTAGCTAAAAATCAGGAAAAGTTAGAACAGTAGTATGGTGATCAAGTGGTATAGCTAAGAACCAACAAACTACCAAAGGGACTTGTCACTTTGGAGTCTATTTTCAATCCTAATGATTAGTTTAGGAAAGAGAAAGCAAACATCCAAGTCAAGGGAGAAGATTCAGTTCCCATCTTGGTGGAAGAAGGCAAGTCACTCCAAATTAGTAAAGTGACAACTGAGCAAGAAAGGTATGAGTTCATACTGACTTTGTCAAGAATTCCTTGATGTGTTTGCTTAGAGCTATGAAGATTTGAAAGGCTTCAATCCCAAGTTATCTCAACACACTATTGAATTGGACCCAAGTGCTAAACCCATCAGGCAAAAACAAAGGCCAGTCAATCCACACATGGAGCCTCTCATGAGAAAATAATTGAATAAGTTGATAGAGGCAAGTATCATATTTCCTATCAAGCATTCTAGTTGGGTAGCCAACTTGGTTCGATTAGAAAGAAGAGTGGAGAAATCAGATTGTGTGTTGACTTCAGAGATTTGAATAGAGCATCTCTCAAGGATCATTACCCACTTCCTTCTATGGAGCAAATTTTACAAGATGTTCTTTGGCTCGAAAGGTTTTCATTGCTCGATGGCTATTCGAGGGTACAATCAGATCATGGTGAAGGAATAGGATCAATTCAAGACAACCTTCACAACCAAATGGGGGACTTATGCATATAGAAAAATGTCATTTGGGTTGTCCAACATTGGAGCTACATTCCAAAGGGAAATGGACATGGCATTCAAGGATTTGATTAACAAAATGGTGCTGATATATCTAGATGATATCACTATTTTTTCAAAAAATGCAGCAAACCATCTCTTTCATTTGAGACAAGTGTTCCAAAGGTGTAGAAGATTTGGGGTATCTTTGAATCCCAAAAAGTGTATTTTTCTAGCTCATGAAGGAAAGCTCCTTGGCCACATTATCTCCCAAGAAGGATTAGTAATTGATCTAGAAAGAGTTGAAGCCATAAGATCACTGCCATTACCTAGCCACAAGAAAGCCCTTCAAAGCTTCTTGGGAAGGAAAAATTTTGTTCGAAGGTTTGTCCCAAATTTTGCAGCCCTAGTCAAGCCTATCACCAAGATGTTAAAGAAAAGCATAGCTTTCCAATGGACAGTAGAGGGCAAGGCAAGTTTTGAAGCAATCAAAGAGGCTATCTCATAGGCTCCAACTCTCATTAACCTAGATTTCCCCAAGGATTTCATCCTCTATGCATTTGGAGGTGATGATACTATTTCTGCAATTTTGGTATAGCAGAACAAAGACAATGATGAGAAGCCAATTTCTTTCTTGACCAAAGCACGGAGGACTATGAGGTGAGATATTCCTTCATTGAGAAGCAGAGTTCTTGCAGTGATTAGAAGTTGTAAGAAATTTAAGCATCTAGTTTCAAACAACAAGGTTCAACTGTTGGTTTCTCATGTGGGAGTTAAAGACTTCCTCCTCAATAAATACCTAAATGAAAAGAGAGCAGGGTGGATTACTCGTGTCATGGAGTATGACATTGAGATCAAAGTCACCAAGTTGGTTAGAGGAAAAGGATTGTGTGAGAAGTTGGTCTTGAACAAACAAACGGAAGCATATAATGAGAAAGAAGTTGTTTTGGCATTGCAAGACAACCATGAACAAGGAAGCACTCAAGAAGAAAATGATGGTGTCCTCACTCCTTGCTGGACCCAAGACATAATGCACTTCCTACACATAGGCCTATGCCCTCTAGAGATGAACAAAACCAAAAGGAGACACTTCAGATTACAGGCTGTTCCATATGCCCTTGTTGATGGTGTTTTGTTCAAAAGGGATTTGAATGGAGTCTGCTTAAGATGCATTGGCACAAATCGATTCACATAGTGTTAGGCGTGTTCCATGGTGGATCAGCTGGGGGTCATTTTGCACCAAGAGTGACAGCTCTCAAGATCATGAGGGCTGGCTATTATTGGCCCAAGATTTTTAGTGACTGTTACGCATGGATCAAGAAATGCAAGAATTGTGCATTCTTCACAGGTAAGGAGAGACTAGCCACCCTTCCATTGCATTCAATTTTAGTTGACCAGCCATTCATGCAATGGGGTTTGGACTTCATTGGAGTCATTAACCCAAATTCAAGCCAAGGACACAAGTGGATTCTAACAGCAAAAGATTACTTCACCAAGTGGACCAAGGAAGTAGTACTCAAGGAAGAAAATGAATCTAGCATCATAGACTTCTATAAAGGGATAGCAACTAGATTTGGCATACCTCTATAATAATATCGGATAATGCATTGGCATTCATTGGATCAAGGTAGCGAGAATGGGCTGTCAAGAATGGGATCTACCTAAGCACTTCATCAAATTATTATCCTCGGGCAATGGCAAAGCTGAATCTACAAACAAGAACTTGTTAAGGATCATCAAGAGGACTCTTGATGAAAATCGAAGGTCTTGGCATACTAAATTGAAATCAGCCTTGTGGGCTGATAGGATAACCTCCAAGAGATTTATAGGTAATTCTCCATTCGAGCTTGTTTATGGAAGAGAGGCAATTTTGCCCATGTCACTTGAGTTGCCAACATTGGAACTCATGAAGTAGTTGGAGTTGTTGGAGTTTGGGCCAATGGAGGTTAGGTATGCAGAATTGATGGAGCTCCAAGAAATCGAAAATTAGGCATCCCAAGCAATGGAGAAGGATCAAGCTTTGATCAAGAAGACCTTTGATAGAAAGGCCAAGGATAGATCTTTCCAAGTTGGGGATCTAGTGTTAAAATGGGATGCAGACAGAGCAAAACTAGGAAGGCATTCAAAATTTGATGTTATTTGTAGTGGCCCCTACATGGTCACAAAGTGTAAGGACAGCAATGCCTTCCAATTGTCTACATTGGATGGTGAAGAATTGTAGATTCCAGTCAATGGAATCCATCTGAAGCATTGCTACTAAAGGAAAATTCTCCACCTTGTACATATTAGCTTAGGTTTTCATTCCTCTAAGTGCTTATGCACATTTTTTGTTGGCACAAGCTTGCTATTCCACATGCTTTGGGGATGTATTTTGTAGGCCTTGCCCAAATCAGATGGTGTTCTACCCTCCATCTTCCTCCTTGCATTGTTCTAATTAGTTGGGGTACCAAGTAGAGAATTTGATGACTCCATGCCCAATGGATTGCTTCAGGCAACTGGTAACTTCATCCAGCAGGTAGATGACCCCTCTGAGTCACCAAAATTGTTATCCAAAATAAGCCCCTTACTTATTTTGGCTAACTCCCTTCATTCCTTCCTCCCTTGTGCCTCAGTCAGAATTTTTATTTTTTAGGCACTCAAAACCTTCTGGAAATGGCACCATTGGATAGATCTCCTTCTCAGCTTTCCAGAAAGGTAAATTTTTCCTCCTAACTCCATGTATTTTTGAAGTTATGGCTCGGCAAAGTTTTTGTGGGAAATTTTCCCATGGTAGGTCCGCCGGCCAATCAGAGAGTGCCACGTCAGCAAAGGAATGGCTGGAGGTGAAGGAAAGATGGAAAGTTTACCGAAGTGTTTGGCGGGGGTGCAAAGGGGAAATTTTGGCCCATGGGCCCGCCAACCAGTGAGATTGTGCCATGTGTCCCAGGGGGTGTCGGGGGTCGAGAAGTGCGAAAGGATTTTTTCCTTTTCGCCCAAGTTTGGAAAATTTCAAAAGAAAAGCCCGCCCCAAAAGCCCGAGCCAATAGGAGGAGGCCACATGTCCCAAGGGGGCGTCGGGGGTCGAACTAGCGGGGAGAAGTTGGGAAAATTTCCCAAAGGTTAGCGCAAAGAAAATTTTTGGCCCCAAGGCCCACCAACCAATAGAAAGAAGCCACGTGTCCTCAGACCAGCGGAGCGTGGGGAAAGTTGGGAAATTTTCCCAAAGTAAAATCAAAGGAAAATATTGAAAGGAAAGCCCGCCCCCAAGGCCCGCATCGGAAGGATCACGCCATGTGTCTAGTCTAGGGTAGTGATCAAAAGTGATGGAAAATTTGAGAGCAGAGGCCCGCGACGAATCACAACATGCCACGTGTCCTCGGGTCATCGGGCCAACAGAGAGAATTTTTGGAAAATTTTCCAAAGGCCAAAACGGTGGAAAATGAGGTGGGAAAGCCGCATCCAATCAAAATTGCCACATTGCACCAGAGTGGTGGGGTGTGGAGATTTTTGGGGAAATTTTCCAAAACGTAAAAAGTGGGAAAATTTTGAATTTTCGTCCCGCCAACCCATTTTCGGCCCTGTTTTGCCATAAATGTTCAAAGGGGCATAACTTTCGATCCATATATCATTTTTTCACGTTATTTATATCATTGGAAAGCTGGTGAAATTATCTACATGTTTTAAGGCTCAATTTTGTGTTTTGGTGGGGTTTATAGAGATAAAATTGGAAAGCTCTTCTGGCATGTGGAAACCGAATAGAAATGATGTTTCAACCACCATTTTTAATGAAGAATGGCTTGCATTCTCTCCCAGCATGGTCTAAAACATTGGGGGTGGATTTTTCAGGGAATCCATGCTACTTTTATGAATTTGGTTGGTGGTTGAAAGCTCCTCTCATGTTTTCCGTGTTTCTCTCTCCTGAGCTTGAATTTGCATTGTAAAAGCTAGAATGAGCTCATTTTAAAAAAAGTTAGACATTTTTCTTGCTCTGCAACTTCTCTTTTCTTCCTCATGAGGTAGATTTGTGGAGTTTTTACCTTTTCATACAACTACAGCACCCCTTTTTGCCTCCTGGCCATTGTAATGCACTGTATTGGACCTGGAATGATAATGTATGCTCTGTGATTAAATTTTCTCAATCCTTTCATGTGTTTATCATTGTTTCATGATCTCTCATTACATTTTGGAAATTTTTGCATGTTTTGTGCTATATTTTCTTGTGAATTGTGTATGTCTTACGAGTAGCAGATGTCTACTACTCCTTTGGTGCATCACCTTAATTAGACTAGGTTTTATTTTGTATCTTCTCAACCCTGTCTCCTTGGAAAAGTTTGATTAAGTTATAGGTAAACCTTCTGCAAAATTTTGTGCATATATAAACAGAGGAGTTAAGGAACCAACCTCTAATCTGGAGGATCTTTTCCAGTTCTGCAATTCCCACACTTGTGTGAAAAGATCCAATGTTGTGCAATCTGCTTTGGATGCTAAAATGTCAACTAGAAATCTGATAGAACATCAGAGGGTCTTTGCTGATTTGCACTAACGAGAATCATAATGATTTTATTCCTCTACATTATTGGAAGGAGGATTTTCCTCAAAATATGATTTTGACCAAATACCTTTCTCGGATTTTCCATTTGACTTTGTTGTTTTTGATTGTGGAACTTTTGACGCTTGTTAAATACGCTTTTTCCTTGGATTGCAGTTCACTAAAAGTTAGATTTCTCTTGATTGGTAAAACCTGTAGAAAATCTAAATGAGGTTTTTGTTAAAAAAATTCTATGAAAAAAACCTCTCTCAAATTTTCCATTTGAATTTTTGTTTCTATTTATGGAACTTTTAGTGCTCGTTTGATACATGTTTCCTCAGATTACAGCTCACTAAAAGTTAGATCTCTCTTCATTGGTAAAACCTGTAACAAATATGAATGGGATTTTTGTTAAAAAAAAATTATAAACAAAAACCTCTCTCATATTTTCAATTTGACTTTTATGTTTTGTTTATGGAACTTTTAGTGCTCATCGATACACGTTTCCTCGAAGTTTATGACTCACTAAAAGTTAGATCTCTCTTCATTGGTAAAACCTATAGCAAATATGAATGAGGTTTTTGTTAAACACATTGTTATAAAAAAATCTCTCTCATATTTCCCATTGTAGTATCTGAGTTTTCAAAATCCCTCAAAAATTGTCATTTTGTTGATGCAAGTTCCGGAACTAAAGCTATCTTTCCTTTTATGCAAGTTCCGGAACTAAATCTGCAAGTTTCTAAACTAAATCTAATTTTTCCATGAATGGAAAGTTCCAAAACTAACTTTCATTCAATTGATACAAGTTCTGGACCTAAATATGCAAGTTCCGGAACTAAACATGCAAGTTCCGGAACTAACTCTGTGAGTTCCAGAAGTAACTCTGCGAGTTCCACAACTAACTTAAAACAACTATAACTTTTGCATGCGACCTCGGATTGAGATGATTATTTTTTGAACTTGCATAATTTTTTGAGAGGAATCTGAATATGAAATCAGATATGATTTTAAATGTACTATTCATGATCAATTCCACTTTTCCCAATACTAGCATTATCTTTCCTTTATGGCGTGCATACATAAGACTTTACATATTTTCCCAAATAATCAATAGGATTAGTCAAAAAAATAGATAACAAAATATTTGTAAATAATGAACAAGATATATATCCTATATTCTATCATAAGAAAACTATAAGCTCCTAGATTACATTTAAATCCACTTCAAAGATAACTTGGAAGGACAAAATAATGGTAATTTATGGCCTCATTAACTATTGTAGTCAATTTTTTTTAAGATTTATTGATTTTAATAAATCGCCCAAGAATAGGTAGTTAGTTCTTGGTGTGTGAACTAGGAATTTTTGGATTCATGAACTATAAATGTAACCTTCCACACTCTTGTATGAAATCTTTTACTAATCAATGAAAATCCATCCTTTCTCTCCAATATTCTGAGTAAAATTATTCTGCAAGTTTTGAATTAAAGTTTCCAAGTATGAATTAAGTCATCTTCCAATGAATGAGTTAGCCACTCATTCTAAGGAAGATGGATCAATGTTTAATGCTTATTTCTTTATTCTATAATTTTTCTTTTATTGTGAATTTATGATTTTATGTCATGTAATTGTTGATGGTGAATCACAGCCCCCAGAATGTACGTAACTCGATGGGTTGAGACTCTCAGTGTAATTGCATAACATGGAGCTTTTCCCAAGTGTGGGACCTTGTGAATCGGAAAGCTCTCCGGATGAAGGCGGTTCATATTCCTCTATTCAGATGCACACATAAAAATGTAGAGGGTTTACTCAAAAACCTAAACTAACTTTCCAAGGAGATAGGGTAAGAAATGCATAAAATAAAACCTAAACTAACAAAGGTGATGCACCGAGGAATGAAGAACACTTGTCTTGCCAATAAACACAAACCATTAAAATGTAATGTAAGATCATGCACAGATAACAAAATTTGCAGTGAAAGATCAGGAGGATGCAAATGAACATAGAGAGGATTGAAAATCATCCATAGACATGCATTATTTTCTCCAAATATTGATACAACACACCACAAAATTCCAAGAGGCAAAGTTGCATTTCAGTTTTAGATGGGAGGTTTGAACTCCACAAATTCACCTGCCAAAGAGAAGAAGGGAGGGGGAAACAAGAATGTCCAACCTTTAGAAATAAGCCCCTCCTTACAATTTATAGGAATAATGAGAGAGGGAAGAGAGAGGAATTCCAAATCTACCCCAACCACCTCAAGGTTGTATTTTATTCACCTCATTATGGTGATAGGTGAGAACCCTAGCAAACCCAAAAATGGTGAATTGTATTTTGAATTTTTAAAGAACTTTTTATCACCTAATTAAATATATCCAGTCATAGTTGGATAGAGGACCTTGTAAGCTTTCCAAAAAGTCCAACCTTGCGTGAATCCGAGCTCCCTGTGAAAAGTTATGGCCATTTGAATATCTGCGTCAGGGTTTGCTTCTGTCGGGGTGTCAATGCTCAAAATGTTGCGCCTCCTGAAGATGTGCCTTAGCGCATCCATTTTCATGTTGACATTTTCCCGATTGTGTGCCCCAAACCTATGCCTTGGGTGTGAATTTTTGCGTGTCAACACTTTGTCTTTGTGTGCCCCAAACTGCGCCTTGGGCATGAATTTTCACGTGTCTACACTTTGTCGTGCGCCCAAACTGTGCCTTGGGTGTGAATTTTTGCATGTCGACACTTCATGTTGTGCACCCCCAACCTTCTCCTTGGGTGTGAATTTTCACATCTCGAAACTTTGTGTTATGCGCCTAACCTGCGCCTTGGGCACGAATTTTCGCATGTCAACACTTTGTGTTGTGCGCCCCCAACCTGCGCCTTGGGCACGAATTTTTACATGTTGACACTTTGTGCTGTGCGCCCCCAACCTGTGCCTTGGGTGTGAATTTTTGCGTGTTGAAAGTTTGTGTTGTGCGCCCCAAACCTACGCCTTGGGCGTGAATTTTCGCGTGTCGACACTTTGTGCTGTGCACCCCAAATCTACACCTTGGGTGCGAATTTTCACACGTCGACACTTTGTCTTTGTGCGCCCCCAAACCCTGCGCCTTGGGCACAAATTTTCACGTGTCGACACTTTGTCTTTGTGACTATATTTACCCAGGGGGGAGATATATACAACAATAATCTTTCTTCTCGTCTACAATTTCTTTTGTAAACCTCCAAGTGTCTTATTTATTTTTCATTTGTTTTCAATTCAAAAAAAAAATTTATGCAAGTGTGATTTCTTTCATGCAAGTTTGATTTTGATTTCTGCAAGTGTGCTCTTTCATTTACGTAAGTGTGCCTTTTAATTTATGCAAGTTTGGATTGTGTTTGAAGGAGTTGTTTTCCAAAGATCTCTTTCTCCTATTGCATATAACCATCGGACACCAACCCTAGATTGACATTATTAATGAAGAGGATTGACAACACTCATCATTTTGGCATCATTGTCGGGGATCATGGTGTTATTAGGAGACTCAATTTTTTTAAAAGAATATTCTAGTGACAATAGAATACCTCTTAGAAAATTCTGTGACAAAAAGTATTTGGTGGTAGTTTCTTTTAAAAATATTTTTTTGTAAAATAGATTAATATTTATTTTCTACAAATAGATTAAATTTTATTTCTGCAATTAGATTTAGAAACCTACTGGAGATTGCCAAAAGCAACCCCTCCTCAATAAAATGGAAACATCATTTCATGTTTATTATTTTCATGCAATGAGGTTTTCCTATTCTAAAATATTTCTTGTTTGCATGTATTGTTACTTCTAAAAAGATTAAATAATAGTTCATACATGCAAGAAATGCAAAAAAAATGTGTAGGTTAGCAGAGACAAATATTTATGTGGAATATTTGTGTAAACAGATTGGGAGTTGAAGGAAAAGCTGAGTTGTTTACGTCACGAGAGGAAGGAAGCGTTGGGTTGAAGGAAAAGATGTAGGATGTCTTCATGCTTGCATCCTTTCATCTACAAATCTTTCCCTACAGGATGAAACCCTTGGCGTGTTTTGGCAAAGTATTTTGCATGAAACCATCTCTCAACTCACATTCCTTGACTTGCAATCAAAAATGAATCTACAACAATAATGAAAGCTAGGTATGCATTATTCTCTCATATAACAACTCATTTGGTTGAAGAGTTCAAACATGCAAGAAGAGAATTCTATTTTTAACTCTTACATTTAATGAAGTGAGACATTCCTTTTTGCATGCAATGACTCATGCGATTAGAAAAATTCAAATAACATGCATCCCTATTTTATCTCTTTTATTTAATGAATTAGTAAAAAAATTAAAGTTTTTCTTTGCATGTCGACCTAATTGATTTAGAAATATATTTTGCATACAAAGAGGAAATAAATTTGCATGCAATGAATGCTCCAGTTGCATATCTTTTAATCAATTAAGTCTCATGCAAAGAATGCTCCTAAATTGACTCTATTTATTTAATGAGAGAGACATGTTCTAAATTGTTTTCAATAATTATTGGAGATTCAAATTTGAAAGAGCTAATTATATGTTGCAAGCATATATTTTTTAGATGACATAATTATTGCATGAAAGTGTAAAATTGACAAAAATGGAGCATTACAAAGGAGGTCAAAGAAAAAAATCAGTTGATAAGGAGTTCTTATGTGAAAAATAGCAGTGTTTTCCAGATGTAAACTAATCGCATCTCGCAAAGAAATAGATCAAACACTTTTTGGGTCTTGTTTTACACGATTTGAGCTTTCCAAATCATTTTCAATTGCTCATTTTTGTTGAGAAACAACCAATATATCATAGTTTGAATGCACACTTCTAAAAAAATATCGAAGATTGCTTTGATAGCACCGTTTTCTAATGCAAACTACTCGCATCTCGTAAAGAAATAGCTCAAACATTTTCTAATTTTTTTCTACATGATTTGAGCTTTCCAAATCATTTTGAATCGCTCATTTTTGTTGAGAAATGACCAAGATATCATAGTTTGAATGCATGTTGCTAAAAAAACATGTTGAAGACTGTTTTTCTTTTATATATATATATATATATATATATATATATATATATATATATATATATCTTCTAATGCATATATATATATATATATATATATATATATATATATATATATATATCTTCTAATGCATGCCAATATTTTGTTAGTAGTCCTCATTTTTAGTACTGATTCATTCCATAATACCCTCTTTGTCGAGTTTTGTTGAGTTTTTTTGTTAAAAGTCATTTTCCAACAATGAAACCACTAAAAATTCTTCTGATATTTTGTAGTCAATGTTAATCCTTCTCATATTTGTAGAAAAAAGGGCTCAACCAAGGTATATGCTAATTGAAATTCTAACATGCCATTTATATTTAGGGATCATATCCACATCCTCTTATAATAAACCATCCATTCCCAATAAATGAAGAAGTCCTTGAACCATTCCATTTTCCAAGCAAGTTTACCATTGTTTATCAATTTCTAAATCAGCTTTTGAAGCCGGTTAGATCTTTGAAGACACTCTGGAATAATTCTTCCTTATTTTCCATCATGTTGAAATTTCTCAAAAGGATAGAATTCTTGGTTAGCAAACCAGTTCTTTGGATGACCAATTACTATATATATATATATATATATATATATATATATATATATATATATATATATATATATAAAGGGAAAGTTGAAAACTAGCAAATGGTTGCTTTTCCCAAACAAAAAAATTGCACTTCAAAGTCTTTCTTGGATACATATGACTGCTTCTCTTAGGCCAACTTGGTTGATGAAATAATTTGCTACTAAAATTCTATGTTGTTGAGGCCTTGACTTCATATCTATTTGTTTTGTTCAACTACAGACGGAAATCAAGGTTATACAACATGATGAAAGCAAGGATAACTCCTGAGTATGGTATGGTAACTTCTATTTTTCTATTCTCGAATATTGTTATTTTTGTTTTAATTAAAAATAGATTCACTTCTAGAAAGATTTAAAAGAAAGAAGAGAAAACAAAAGAGAGAGAAATTTGTCAAGATCTACATGTGTAGATTAAGTTTTTCTAGTTTCTGACAATTGAGAGTTATAAGTTGCTCAAAATAAAAACTAGTTTGCATGAGGGCATGCGCCGAGCTAAGTGTGGGGGAGACACTCTCTTCCAAATCATTTGAAGAATACATGAGAAAACAAAGAGCTAAGTATGGGGAAAAAATCTCTCTACATTATCGAAGAAAAACCTCATGAGAGCATGAATAAGAAGGAAGTAAAAATTTTACTTCTAGAAATCTCAGTTTGCTTTTATCATGAAAAGAGGAGAAGACAATTTGAAAGATGCTAGAATTATTGACAAAATCATATTCTATAGGAAGATCAATAGCTTGCATGAGGGCATACAAGAAGTTAAGTGTGGGGAAATAATGAGACCAAAATATGTCTCATTATATCACCAAATAAAACTCTTATTCTCTCTCTTAAAATAAATATTTTAAGTGAATTTAAATGTAGTTTTAATAACGGATAACATATTTAAGGTAGAATATAGGATTTATCTTATCATCTCTTTAGAAATCTATTTGCAATCTAATTGTTGTTATTTCCTGATATTTCTTCTAAAGTTGGAATGTAATAGTGTGTAGAAAACATGTCATAACAACTACCGAAAGTCTTCACGAGGCTACTTTGAAATGCCTAGCTACGAAAGTCTTCACGTAACTACTAAAACACCCACCTAGCGAAAGTATTCACGATTCTGGCTTACGAAAACGCCCGGCTAGTGAAAGTCTTTTGGTTTGTTCCAAATTAATGTAAAGGAGCACCGAACTATTCAGCCCACTCTTTTCTTCCATGTCATCAACCAAAAATAAAAATCCAAACATGTGGCAATCCAAAGTCATGCATGCATGTGACATTCCAAGAAGAATTCAAATTCATGGACTTAACACTCCTCCATTTTCTCTCCATGTTTCAAGGATGAACAAATAGTGGAATAGTATTATGAATGTTGAATAAGTACTCTCCCA
Source organism: Taxus wallichiana var. yunnanensis (assembly GCA_018340775.1). Classification (NCBI taxonomy): domain Eukaryota; kingdom Viridiplantae; phylum Streptophyta; class Pinopsida; order Cupressales; family Taxaceae; genus Taxus; species Taxus wallichiana. The sequence continues at coordinate 781,263,668 of CM031239.1, read as the reverse complement.
CTTTGTGTTCCTAGATTAAAGGGATGAGTTATTAGGAATGTTGAATAAGTACTCTCCCACTTTGTGTTCCTAGATTAAAGGGATGAGTTATAGAAATATCCCCACGATAAGTGATAAGTTATTGTAGTCAAATTTGTTTAAGATTTATTACTTTGAATAAATCCTCCCAAGAATAGGTAGTTAGTTCTTGGTGTGTGGACTAAGGAGTTGGTTGGATGCATGAACTATAAATGTAACCTTCCACACTCTTATATGAAATCTTTTACCAATCAATGAAAATATGTTCTTTCTCTCTAATATTCTGAGTAAAATTATTCTGCAAGTTTTGAATTAAAGTTTGCAAGTATGAATTAAGTCCTCTTCTAAGGAATGAGTTGGCCACTCATTCCAAGGAAGATGGATCAATGTTTTATGTTTATTTCTTTATTCTATAATTTTATTTTTGTTGTGAATTTATGATTTTATGTCATGTAATCTTTCTTTTCATACAATTTATTTTGTGAACTGTAGGTGTCTTATTTATTTTTCATTTGTTTTCAATTCAACAATTTCTTTTATGCAAGTGTGATTTCTTTCATGCAAGTTTGATTTTGATTTCTGTAAGTGTGCCTTTTAATTTATGCAAGTTTGGATTGTGTTTAAAGGAGTTGTTTTTGAAAGATCTCTTTCTCCTATTGCATATAACCATTGGACACCAACCCTGGATTAACATTATTAATGCAGAAGATTGACGACACTCATCAATTAAGGTGAGAGGGAGCTTATCAGCCAATGCACGTGGTGAATTTTATGGTGCTAAAGGATTTGGAAAACATTAGGGTTATTTGGGATCTGTTGAAGAAGACCATTAGTTCAATTATGAGAAGAAAAAGTTTTATCCAAAGGGCAAAGATGATCCTTAGATTGTGATGGAGGATATCAAGAAAAAAACAGGTTGGTTCCTTCACTCCTCGATCAGTGTGTATACATGAACTTTGACAGAGGTTCAATACTAGACCCTACTCTAAATTCCAAGGGGACAGAGATAAAGGATGCAGAAGAAATAAAACTAATTGAAAGTGGTGATACACCAAGGGAGTGGTGAACATCTACTTTGCAAGATTTACACAGATCATAAGAAATACAACACAAAATATGCATAGATTGCTAGAATGTAATGAGAGATCAAAAGACAATGATAAACACATGAAAGGATTGGAAAAATCAATCACAGAACATACATTATCATTCCCAAGTTCAATACAATGCATTACAATGGCCAGGAGGAAAAACACGTGTTGTAGTCTATATGAGAGGTATGGAACTCTACAAAATCCACTGCTGAGGAGGAAAAAAAAGAGCTTGAGAGAAAAAATATGTCCAACCCTTTACAAATGAGCCAAATTTGGCTTTTAATGGTCAAAAGAAGGAGAGAAAGAAAAAAATGTGGGAAAAATGGATTTATGAATTCAACCACCAACTAGATTCCTCAAATTTCACCTGTAGAGTGATGGGCTTCATGGATGAACCCATACTTAGAAGTACATTGTTCTGTAGATAAAAATGACCATACTTCATTAAATTTGGTGGTTGAATGTCAATTCTACGTTTTTTCCGTGCCAGGGACGTTTCTTCAATTTTCTCCCAAAATTCTCCATCAAAATACAAAATTGAAACCCTCCATCATGTAGAGAATTTCACCATCTTTCCAATGACACCAAGAACGTGAAAATATGAGCTCTGGATCAAAAGTTATGCCCTTCTAAAGATTTAGGGAAAAAAAGGGCCAAAAATGGGTTGGCGGGATGAAAGTTTAAAATTTTCCCCTTTTTGAAATTTGGGAAAATTTCCCCAAAAATCTCTCCCCCCCCACCACTCGATGCCATGTGGCACATCTTGATTGGATGTGGGCTCCATATGGTCCCTTTACGCCCTTTTTGGATTTTGGAAAATTTTCCTTTGCCCTGCCTGCTCTCCATTCGATGCCACGTGGTCATTTTTCCATTCATTTTCGTGGGGGCGGGCTTCCAATTTTCCATTGACTCCGACCATTTCCCTGAATAGGACACATGGCACCTTTCCATTGGTGTGGGCCTAAACAACTCTTTTCCCTCTGGACCCACCTTAAGATTTTTTCCAGCCACATGGACACGTGGCATGCTTTGATTGGCGCGGGCCATCGGGGTGGAGTTTTATTGCGCCATTTGCCACACTTTGGAAAAATGGAAAAATTCCCCCATGCCTCCACCTCCCGGTTTGTGGACATGTGGCATCTCCTCATTCGTTTGTGGGCCTTGGGTGAAGATTTTTCTTTTTGCCAACCTTGGAATTTTTCTAACTTCTCCCCATCGGTTCGACCTCTGGCGCCCCCATGGACACGTGGCCACTTCCCATTGGCCGGTGGGCCTTCGGGCCAAAATTTTTTCCTTTGTGTGCCCCGACCAATCCTTGGTGAAAATTTCAAATTTACCTCCGCTCCCACCATTCCTCCGCCACGTGGCACATTCTGATTGGTCCGCGGACCTCCCTAGGGAAAATTTCCCTCCCAAACTCCGTCGAGCCATAACTTGCAAAATACAAGGAGTTAGAAGGAAAACTTTACCTTTCTGGAAAGATGAGAAGATCTCTATCAATGAAACCATTTCTAAAAATTTTGAGTGCCTGAAAAGTGAAAAAAATTTTGAGGCACAAGGAAGGAAGGAATGAAAGGAAGTTAGCCAAAAATGAGCAAGGGGCTTATTTTGGATAACAATTTTGGTGACTCAGAGGGGTCATCTGCCTGCTGGATGAAGTTACTAGTTCTGAAAGCAATCCATTGGGCATGGAGTCATCAAATTAACTACTTGGTACTCCCAACTCATTAGAAAATTTTCAAGAAGGAAAATGTGAGAGTAGAACATCACTTGATCTGGAACATGGCCTGCAAAAATGCATCTTGGGACAAGCAAGCTTGTGCCAAAGCACTTAGGGAAATGGAAAACTAAGCTACAACAAAACAATGTGCACAAGCACTTGGAGGAATGAAAATCTAAGCTAATATGTACAAGGTGGAGAGTTTTCCTTCTAGTAGCAATGCTTTAGATGGATTCCATTAACTGGAATCTGTAGTTCTTCACCATCCAATGTAGACAATTGGAAGGCATTGTTGTTCTTACATTTTGTGACCATATAAGGGCCACTCCAAATGGCATCAAACTTTGAATGCCTTCCTGGATTTTCTCGGTCTGCATCCCATTTCAACACTAAATCTCCAACTTGGAAGGTTCTAGCCTTGGCTTTCCTATCAAAGGTCCTCTTGATCAAGGCTTGGTCCTTCTCCATTGTTTGGGCTGCATGCTCTCTGATTTCTTGGAGCTCCATCAATTCTGCATATCTAACCTCCATGGGTTCAAACTCCAACAACTCCAATTGCTTCATGAGTTCCAATGTTGGCAACTCAAGTGACATGGGCAAGATTGCCTCTCTTCCATAAACAAGTCTGAATGGAGAGTTACCTGTGGATCTCTTGGGAGTTATCCTATCAGCCCACAAGGCTGATTTCAATTTGGTGTGCCAAGTCCTCTGATTTTCATCAAGAGTCCTCTTGATGATCTTTAACAAGTTCTTGTTGGTAGACTCAGCTTGGCCATTACCTTGAGGGTAATAATTTGATGAAGTGCTTAGATAAATCCCATTTTTAACAGCCCATTTAGTTACCTTTGATCCTATGAATGCCAAAGCATTATATGATATTATAGTGGTAGGTATACCAAATCTGGTTACTATCCCCTCATAGAAGTCTAGAATGCTAGATTCATTTGCTTCTTTAAGTGCCATTGCCTCAGTCCATTTGGTGAAGTAGTCTATTGCTGTTAGAATCCACTTGTGTCCTTGGCTTGAGTTTGGGTTAATGACTCCAATGAAGTCCAAACCCCATTGCATGAATGGCTGGTCAACTGAAATTGGGTGCAATGGAAGGGCAGCTAATCTCTCCTTGCCTGTGAAGAATGCACAATTTTTGCACCTCTTGATCCATGCATAACAATCACCAAAAACCTTGGGCCAATAATAGCCAGCCTTCATAATCTTGAGGGTTGTCACTCTTGGAGAAAAAGTGGCCCCAACTGATCCACCATGGAACTCTTCTAGCATTCTATTAATTTGGTTTGTCCCAATGCATCTCAGCAGCACTCCATTTACATCCTTCTTGAACAAAACACCATCAACAAGTGCATATGGGACAACCTACAATCTGAAGTGCCTTCTCTTGGTTTTGTTCATCTCTGGAGGGCATAGGCCTATTTGTAGGAAGTGCACTATGTCTTGGGTCCAGCAAGGAGTGAGTACACCATCATTCTCTTCTTGAACACCTCTTTGTTCTTGGTTGTCTTGCAACGCCAAAACAACATCCTTCTCATTGCTTGCTTCCATTGATTTGCTCAAGACCAGCTATTCACATAATCCCTTTCCTTGGACCAGCTTGGTGACTTTGATCTCAATGTCATACTCCATGACATGAGTAATCCACCCTGCACATTTTTCATTTAGGTCTTTGTTGAGGAGGAAGTCCTTAACTCCCACATGAGAAACCAAGCAGTTGAACCTTGTTATTTGAAACTAGATGCTTAAATTTCTTCAAGCTCCTAATCACTGCAAGAACATGCTTCTCAATGAAAGAATATCTCACCTCATAGTCCTCCAGGCTTTGGCTAAAGAAGGCAATTGGCTGCTCTGCATTTTCTTTGTTCTGTTGTACTAAAATTGCAGAGATTGTATCATCACCTCCAAATGCATAAAGGATAAAATCCTTGGAGAAATCTGGGTTAATGAGAGTTGGAGCTTGTGAGATAGCCTCTTTGATTGCCTCAAAACTTGCCTTACCTTCAGCTATCCATTTGAAAGCCATACTTTTCTTCAACATCATGGTTATTGGCTTGACAAGGGCTGTAAAATATGGAACAAACCTCGAACAAAATTGATTCTTCCCAAGAAACTTTGAAGGGCCTTCTTATGACTTGGTAATGGTAGTGCTTTTATTGCTTCAACCCTCTCTGGATCAATTGCTAATCCTTCTTTGGAAACAATGTGGCCTAGGAGCTTTCCCTCATGAGCTAGGAAAATACATTTCTTGGGGTTCAAGGATACCCCAAATCTTCTACATCTTTGGAACACTTGTCTCAAATGAAAGAGATGATCTGCTGCACTTTTAGAAAATATAGTAATATCATCTAGATATATCAGCACCATTTTGTTGATCAATCCCTTGAATGCCATATCCATTTCCCTTTGGAAGGTAGCTCCAGTGTTAGACAACCCAAATGGCATTTTTCTATATGCATAAGTTCCCCATTTGGTGGTGAAGGTAGTCTTGAACTGATCATCCTCCTTTACCATGATCTGATTATACCCTGAATAACCATCTAGCAATGAAAACCTCTCAGAGCCAGCAACAACTTGCAAAATCTGCTCCATAGAGGGAAGTGGGTAATGATCCTTGAGGGATGCTCTATTCAAATCTCTAAAGTCTACACACAATCTGATTTCTCCACTCTTCTTTCTAACTGGAACCAAGTTTTCTACCCAACTAGAATGCTTGATGGGAAATATGATACTTGCCTCTATTAACTTATTCAATTCCCTCTTCATGAGAGGCTCCATGTGTGGATTGACTGGCCTTTTTTTTTCTGATGGGCTTAGCACTTGGATCCAATTCAATTGTATGTTGAGCTAGCTTGGGATTGAAACCTCTCAAGTCTTCATAGCTCAAGAAAATACATCGGGAACTCTTGGAAAAGTTTCATGAACTCATACCTTTCTTGCTCGGTTGCCACTTTACCAATTTGAAGTGATTTTCCTTCTCCCATTGAGATGGGCACCGAATCTTCTCCCTTGACTTGGATGTTTTCTTTCTCTTTCCTAAATTGATCATTAGGATTAAAAATGGACTCCAAAGTGACAAGTCCTTTTGGTAGTTTGTTTGTTCTCAGTTGTACCACTTGATCACCATACTGTTGTTCTAACTTTTCCTGATTTTTGGCTGAGAACTCAACTTCTTCTTGCAAGAAATTGATGATTTGTTGGTCACTTTCAAACACTTGCCAACTTACATTATTGTCTGGCACTGATGGCCTCACAATCACATGAATGCTTGGCTGCACTTTGTCTTCCTTGATACTTTCCACAACATCAAAGGCTGCCCCAACTGCTGCAAGTCTATCAACAGCTTGGTTTTCTTTCCTAGGGATGGAATTGATGCCAAAGCCTTCAAAATCCTCAATGAGGTCCCACACCCTATTCTTATAACACTTGAGCAGGTCATTTTTGGCAGCATGCTGCCCTTTAACTTGATTAACAATCAGCTCACTATCACCAAAGACTTGTAAGTTTTGATACCTCTTTTCCTTGACCAATGCAATCCTTGTATCAAAGCTTCATATTCAGTAGTGTTGTTAGAACATGCAAACTGAAATCTAAAAGCTGAATAATATTTAATGCCTTGAGGTGAAACAAGCATAGCTCCCCCCCTGCACCTTGTCTACTTCTTGATCCATCAAAAAATAGTTGCCATACCTCATTGTCATCCTTATGGTCTGGCTTGGTGATGCTAGGAATAGGCTGATTTTCTTCATGCATGCAATAAACTCCTAGTTTAGATTCCTCTATTTCCTGGTAGGGATCAAAAGCATGTACCTTTCTTTCCCATTCATCAAGAGTCAAATCTGGGATGCTTCCAACTTTGGTGTCAACTTCATCCGTGCTTGGATAATCCTCTTGATCAAATGTTGAACAGTTGGCATTGATTTGGCTTGGGGTATGAGGCTCAATGTGAAAGTTTGCAATAGGTTCAGACCTGATTGTGGCCTTGGTTCCATATCTTGTTCTAAACAACATGTGTGACCAATCAGTAGATAAATAGCCTCCAATTCTAGCTGTGAAATCTCTTGACAAACATAGGGCAAAAAGTGGTGGTAAATCTATCACTGAGACATCTTGCAAAACAGTGACATTGGGGCATGCATGCAAAGTAAGGCTCAAATATTTAATTACTCCCACTGTTGTTACTATTGTCCCATCTAGTTACACCACTCCTTTGGATATGATTTCATATTGGAGACCCAGTTGATCAGCTATTTGCTTGGGCATTACAGAACTACTTGCCCCAGAATCAATCATACAATTGTGTACTAGTTTATCCCCAATGATCAATGAAACATAGAATGGAGGGGGCTTCAAAACTTTACCTTGTTGTCCTCCATGATTCCCTTCAGGTTGAGCAAGCATTTGTGAGTACCTTCTCTTGCATATGAGCTTGCTGATTTGGAGTTGACCAATTCTTCATGGTAGCTTGTAGGAGATCCCTTTGGCCTGGGATGGATAGTGATTCCCACATAGATATATTCACATTTGTCTTCTTCATTTTTTCAATGATGCTAAATGGGGATGAAACATCTCTTTCTTCCCCCTAGCCTGCACACTCTTTTCTTGTACATGGGCTGCAACAACTGGTATTTGAGCTGGTCTAGAAGGTGGCTTGGGTTGTCCTTGCATGTTTGGAACTGCATTTTGCTTGCCAACACCTTGGGGAGTGATGGAATGTTGTGGATCACCTGGAGCCAATGACTGCCCTTCACCAATATTCCTCTTCTTTGACCTTGTGTTAGCTGCTACATTTTGAGAAATTGCTTGATTCATACCACAAAAATCCTCAGCTTGCCAATTCACAAGTGTAGTCTCATTTGGAGTTGTATTTTGTTGGGATGTTCCTTGTTGTTGGTTTGTTTCTTGGCTCACCTCACCCTCTACGCCAGTTGTTGTCACCATCAAGGCTTGGTTCAAAGCACCATTGAAGCACATAGACTAGTTGTGAGGTTCATTGCATGGGAAACACCACTCATACTCTTGAGCTATATTATTTTGCATTGGCACTAAGGCTTTAGAGGTAGATGCAACATTGGGATTATAGGGCTGAAATGGTCTATTGGCAGGAGGCCTTACTTGATTTTGATTTGTAGCTAGATTGGGTGGCCTATTAGGCTGATATGGTTGCCTATTAGGCTGAGCTTGAGACTGATAAGAAGGTCTAAAACTTTGGGCTTGCTGCCTCTTGAGTGTAACCAGCTCATTGCCTAAATTTTGTAATTGTTTCATGACTTCTTGAAGTTCATTTGAGGCACTAGAGGATGAAGTAGAAGTTTCATTTGAACTCTGATTTCTAGGAGTGGGAATAGGAGCTAAAGTAGGTGCTTGACTAGTGCTTGGACTTTCCAAGTTTGGATACAAGGGCATGGGAGGCCTAGGAGCCAGCTTACCGGCTTGAATCAGACAATTTTCAGCTCTAATGGCAATGTTATAAGCTGTAGGTATAGTTGTACCTCCCATGGATTGAATTAACATAGAAATATCAGAATTTAAAGCTTTGAGATAGTATAGAAAAGCACCTTCAGCTATTGGCCTTACTGCCACTGGGATTCTATCCCATGTTCTTTGAAATCTGAAGTTGAAGTCATTAGCTGCTCATTGGGAGCTCTCTTGATAGTTGTCAATTGTTCTAGTAGAGACAAATTATCTCCCTTTTCTCCAAACTACTCATGGAGAGCTATGCACAACTGGTTCCAATTTTGGATAGAGCTGCCCCAAGGCTCTGAACCATTGCAAGGCTTTCCCTTTGAATGAAGATGCCAAGCAATTTGACAGCAATTTACATCTCAACAATCTCATGGATTGCACAAACATTAGCAATGTCTTTAACATGGTCACCAGGAGTGGTCTGATTTTCTCCAGTGAAATATGGAATGTTCTTCAATGCTGCAACTGGAACTAGATTTTGTGCATTGAGAGCAAGTGGGCTATTGCCTAGTGAAGTTGACATAAGGGTTGTGTTGTGCCATTCTGATTGGCCTGAGAACCCTTGTTGATTGGGTGAAAGGTCTACCAGGTGGAGGAGTTGATAGAGTCTGTTTGGTGGAGATGGAGACCTTTGAATTCTTCTTCCCCTCTGCCTTCTTCCTAGGGATAGCTGAGATACTCAAACAACCCTTCTTCTCGGCCCTTGACCTTGTGTGGATCCTTCTCATGAATTTTCAGACTTGGACTGCTAAAACCAGTTGATTTTTTTCCTTTTGGGAGTCACAGATGTGTAGATCAGGGCTCTTTTCAAGCAAGAAATTACAAAAAAGCACATCAACTTTGTTGCAATGAAGATGAAGACCTCTAAGGTCCCACTGGGTGTGCCAAAACTGTTAGTGCAAATCAGCAGCACCCCCTGGATGTTTTCTCAGATTTCTAGTTTGATAATGGGCATCCAGTGTGATTGCACAACATTGAATCCTTTCCCCAAGTGTGGGACTTGCAAAAACTGGGAAAAGACCCTCCAGATTAAAGGTTGGTTCCTTCACTCCTCTGATCAGGTGTATACATGAACTTTGTAGAGGTTTAATACTAGACCCTACTCTAAATTCCAAGGGGATAGAGATAAAGGATGCAGAAGAAATAAAACTAATTGAAAGTGGTGATACACCAAGGGAGTGGTGAACATCTACTTTGCAAGATTTACACAGATCATAAGAAATACAACACAAAATATGCACAGATTGCTAGAATGTAATGAGAGATCAAAAGACAATGATAAACACATGAAAGGATTGGAAAAATCAATCACAGAACATACATTATCATTCCCAAGTTCAATACAATGCATTACAATGGCCAGGAGGCAAAACACGTGTTGTAGTCTATATGAGAGGTATGGAACTCTACAAATCCACTTGAGGAAGAAAAGAGAGCTTGCAGAGAAAAATATGTCCAACCCTTTACAAATGAGCCAAATTTGGCTTTTAATGGTCAAGCAGAAGGAGAGAAAGCAAAAATGGCGGGAAAAATGGATTTATGAATTCAACCACCAACCAGATTCCTCAAATTTCTCCTCTAAGAGTGATGGGCTTCATGGATGAACCCATACTTAGAAGTACATTGTTCTGCAGATAAAAAAAATGACCATACTTCATTAAATTTGGTGGTTGAATGTCAATTCTACATTTTTTCCATGCCAGGGACGTTTCTTCAATTTTCTCCCAAATTCTCCATCAAAATACAAAATTGAACCCTCCATCATGTAGATAATTTCACCATCTTTCCAATGACACCAAAACATGAAAATCTGAGCTCTGGATCAAAAGTTATGCCCCCTTTGAAGATTTAGGGAAAAAAAGGGCCAAAAATGGGTTGGCGGGATGAAAGTTTAAAATTTTCCCCTTTTTGAAATTTGGGAAAAATTTCCCCAAAAATCTCCCCCCCACCACTCCGATGCCACGTGGCACATGTCTTGATTGGTGCGGGGGTTCTCCTGGTCCTTTATGCCCTTTTTGGATTTTGGAAAATTTTCCTTTTTGCCCGCTCACGCTCCGCCGCTCCTCTGCCATGCGTGTCATCTTTCCATTTTCGTTGGCGGGGTGGGCTTCCAATTTTCCATTGACTCTGACCATTCCCTGAATAGGACACATGGTGCCTTTCCATTGGCGTGGGCCTGAACCAACTCTTTTCCTCTGCGGACCCGCCTTAAGATTTTTTCCGGCCACATGGACACGTGCATGCTGATCGATTGGCATGGGCCATCGTAGGGTGGAGTTTATTGTGCCATTTGCCACACTTTGGAAAAATGGAAAAAATTCCCCCCACCTCCGCCCCCTCCGGTTTGTGGACATGTGGCATCTCCTCATTGGCTGGTGGGCCTTGGGCCGAGATTTTCCTTTTGCGCCAACTTTGGAAATTTTCCAACTTCTCCCCACCGATTCGACCTCGACGCCCCATGGACACGTGGCCACTTCCTATTGGATGGTGGGCCTTCGGGCAAAAATTTTCTTTTGCGTGCCCCGACCAATCCTTGGTGAAAATTTCAATTTTACCTCCGCTCCCGCCATTCCTCCACCACGTGGCACTCTTTGATTGGGCGCGGACCTCCCTAGGGAAAATTTCCCTCCCAAACTCGCGAGTTGAGCCATAACTTGCAAAATACAAGGAGTTAGAAGGAAAATTTACCTTTCTGGAAAGTTGAGAAGATCCTCTATCAATGAAACCATTTCCAGAAAATTTTGAGTGCCTGAAAAGTGAAAAAATTCAACTGAGGCACAAGGAAGGAAGGAATGAAAGGAAGTTAGCCAAGAAATGCACATCATAAAAATATGGCCACCGCCTTGTCATGAATTCCTTTCACTCTCAAAACAGAAATGCTAGTAAATATTAGAGTTGTGGCTCATGGGTTGGTAAAATGACTCCTAAAACCCGGTTCATAGATTCAAGCCACAAAATTAGTTCCGCTAATAAATATGTGCAATTATATAATTCAGTTTACACTCTTAAGCCATGGTCTTGTGGAGGGGGTGAGGGTCCATAAATATCTCAAAGGGTGTTGCGAGAGAACATTTAGGAGTAATTGAACAAATATTAAGGTCCTATATTTTTTGTTACTTTCCTCAACAATACCCCCGAGATATTATAGGATCCCATGACAATTTTATCATCATTTAAAGGTAAATACAAATCATATTTTCTTCAAAAATCATTAAAAATTAATGGCCATAATACATATTAAATGTCACATAGATAAAAACACTATTAACTCCCTCTCTAGCCACCTCTTAAGTTTGGGGGGGGGTGGGAGTGTAACTCCTATTGTCTAGATTATATTATTACCTATAGCTAGCTTCGAAAGAAACACAAGACCTTCAGGAAAATGGGTTGAAGCCCCTCCATTAAGACCATGCTCAGACTAATTAGCGAAACCTTGGACGCCTCAAAATTGACGGTGTATGAAGTTTCGAGAGGCAGATAAAGCGAAGGGGTACGTACCTATAAAAGCCATTAGAGAAAATGAAGTCGAGTATACCCTCCTCCCTCGTATAGTCTCTGGTGTGCTGAGCTCTTGTGCCATGGAGAGGGCAACCGAAGCCCCCAAATCACCATGTTCCCAGTTAAGACACGACTCAATCCTAAACAAGTGGGTCATTATATCCCCTGCCAGAGGTAAACGCCCCTCTGATTTCAAATCCACTGCAAATACCTCGCACCATTCTGCAGGCCCCTGCCCATTCTGTCTCCACCACGAACACGAATGTGCTCCTGAAATATTCAGAATTCCTGAAGGGATCGATGAATGGAGAGTAAGAGTTATAAAAAATCTTTACCCAGCTGTTTCAATGGAAGAAAAAGAACCTCACATGCAATTAAGTGCTCACACTCTGCCTGGATTCGGTTCCCATGATGTAGTTATTGAAACCCCTGATCACTCCGTGACTTTGGCAGAGATGCCTGAATCGAATGTACTTGATGTTTTATATGCATACAGAACACGAGTTCAACAACTTGCCAGTAATCAGTACATCAAATATATCCAGGTGAATTCATAATGGCCTCCCCAGTTACAGCTCTTATTTGTGTTATATGTTTCACATCAGGATTTAATTCGATTGGATTTTTTAGAAATTAAATGTGCAAATGTTTGGGTTTTCTGTTTTTTAAACGGGCGTTTTAATGGTCAAAACTGTGTGGGTTCTCTGTCCCTGATTGGGATTTTGTTCTCTCTAAATTGTTGCATTTTCCTGCTGTCTTCTTTTAATGCAGGGAGAATGCACCACTAAGCTTAGATCACCTTCATGTTTACAAGTTATGATATGTATCCTATCTTTATTACCCATGACTGCTTTAGGATTAGAACCATGCCGGCCTTGAACCTGGGTCATCAGCATCACAATTACTCAGCCTTGTAACTTGACTTTATATAGATTTGTTTTCTGAAGATGATATATAAAAAATTGAGATGGTTATATGTGATTTTATTGGGATTTCGCCAATTCTCAGGTAAATTTAAACAAAATTAAAATTTGCCGTTATTGTAGCTTGTAAAAAACAATGATTTGATGAAATTATCCATGTTTGACAGGTGTTCAAAAACCAAGGGGAAACAGCAGGAGCATCGTTGAGGCATTCTCACAGTCAGATTATTGCCCTTCCCATTGTCCCAAGTAATGTGGTTACCCGGCTCAACAATGCCAAGGAATATTTCATCGGGAAAATGAAGTGCAATCTTTGTGAGTGCTTGAGCGGCGAGATTCGGTCCAGAAGTTTGTTGATAGACGAGTCTTCCCACTTCATTTCATTTGTTCCTTTCGCAGCTTCATTTCCTTTTGAGACATGGATTGCCCCTAAGGAGCATGCTTCTTATTACGAGCAGATAGAAGATGAACAGGTAAGTTTTGTTTTTCTTTCAACAGGGTTTGTCAAAAGAATTAGTTTATGGTTTAAAACGAGTTTTAACAGGCTGAATTACTGAATTTTGTAGTCTATCATCTATTTTGGGTTCCTTACGTTCATACTGAGTATGCATGTGATTGTCCGGCATAGACCAAATTCATTTTCATTTTTATACCGCAAATCCCATTGTTGGGTATGCAGGGGTGAGAGTATTGGCTTTTAGCAGTTGGGGCATGCAGAGGTGAGAGTATTGGCTCTTAGCAATTGCTGGACTGGATTGATTTCTTATGTGATTACACCTGGTGTCTGCAGTTGAGCTTTGAACTCGGCATCCTAATAAGCATAGGTTAGCATTTGAGCCCTGAGACTTACCAGCTCAAAAACAAGATTTTGGCATAACAAATAGATCAAACCCTATTTGACATTTATAACTTAAGGGGCTTTTGTGTAGTTTCTGAGTAATTACAATGGCCCTTGTTGCGTTCCCTTCCATTTGAAGCTTCAAATGTATTACTAGCTATTTCCAGCTTGATCTTACATTCAGATTTTCCTTTCCCCCAAATAGTTGCCACACCTATAACTTTTAGGTTTTATGTTTTAGCAGTGGCAATATCAGTAAGTTATTTTCTTGCTCAAGAAATGGCCCTGAGGTCTGTTCAGAAGAAGGAGACCCCGAATGCTCTTTAATCGCCCGTATTTGGCCAGCTTGCTCGCTCTGCCTGCAAACACCCCACTTGCTGCTGTCGGTAATGGTGGTTCCCGAAGTTCTTGGCAGATGCACCGTATCTTGTGGACTATGACCTGGTTCTCAACCCCTTTAATTAAGTGGGCAGCTCTTAAGTTTCTAGCCCTCCAAGGCCTTCGCATATCCCAGAGCTGTGCCTTCCCAAGAAACCTGCTGTCTCGCTTTCGACTAGCAAGAAGAATCCCACAATGGCTAAGATTGCGGATTTCACAGGTCTCCTGGCCGAAAATCTTTTAAAGAGGTGATGTTGAAGGACTTTTATCATATCATTTCTTAGTCCTTTGTCTTTCAAAGCTTGGTACTGTGTTAGACCCACTTTGTTTTATGGTTTTTGTCTCTAGGTTGTTTGAACTTTGTGGAACTGGTGTCGTTTTGATGTTTATCTGGACTTAGGGTGCTGGACAATGTAATTTTCCAGCCGCTCTTTGTTATTTTTATTCTTTAGATGGATGAGGTAATTTTCCGTTCTGATATTTGTTTTGTTGTATGAACTCTTCCAGGTGAGGGCCCTAACTGTCGCTTACTCTATCAAAAAAATAAAAAAATCATTGTTTTATTTTGAATTTAGCGTGTGTGCATTTATGCCACTTTCATTGCACAAGAAGGGATCTTAATTTGTGATGTTAATAACCGGTGGGTAACATGAGCTCTGTCAGTTAGGAGATCTTGAGCCTCAAAATTTCTACTTCTATTTTATTTAATAGGACAACTTGCTGAAAAAATTTATTGTTCAATTGACCTTGTGTAAATCACCACTTCACCTTTTTTTTTCCTCTGTTCACTTGTTAAAATGTTTCTTCTATTTTCCATTAACTTTGTTATCTCACTATTCGAATAAAGTTCTCTGCAAATCTCTTGCTTAGCTCCCACATAAAAACAATTCTGGACTTTGGAGTTGCCCCTTCTTTGATACTGTTATTTGTACCATCATGGGATAGATAATTTTGTAGACAATATATATAAAATGTCATCTAATTGGTTTTCACTATAGCTGGGTAAACGGCAAATGATTTGCATTTTCTAATTTTCTATAACTAGTTTGTTTTCATTACCGCATAGGCTTCAATGGAATTAGTAATCCAATGTGGTTTTCATTGAAAATGTCAACAGGCAATGGATCTAGCGTATATATTGAGGCGTATTCTGCAGAAACTGAATTGTCAATTAAAGAATCCACCATATAATTTTATGATTCACACATCACCTCTTCGAGAAGTGTATGAACCTTCATATTGTCATTGGTTTATACAGATTGTGCCACAACTCACTCGGGTTGCTGGTTTTGAAATTGCAAGTGGCTGCTACATTAATCCAACCTTTCCTGAGGATGTTGCTACAATCTTACGAGAAGTTAATCTGCACAATCAGTGATATAACAACGATTCTTGTTTTCAGAGAAGCAAAAATATTGATATCCTTGCTTGTTCATCTTATATACATTCTTGTTTTCAGAGAAGCAAAAATATTGATGTCCTTGCTTGTTTATCTTATATACAGGCATTCAATGTGCCATATATTGTAAGTTTTGGATTGACTGCTGCTTACTGAACGTTCCCTACATTCGACTACTCATATTTAAATATGATATTCATTAACACAGAAGGAAGACCATTAACAAGGCCAATGTCCTCTCTAGCTTGCATCAAAGAATGGATCTAAATTGGAGCAAGCATCTATTTCTACCTATTTGAAAAAGGGTGTTCTTGGTACAAGTTAATTCTTTTACCTGTTGCATTCGTAATGGGTATTTTTCTTTCTTTTGTAAGGCAGAGTGACTCTCATCCTTTTAGAGGACATTAATTGATATACATCTTTTAGACAGCTTACCAAGATTTCTTTGTCCATGTTTTCCCTTCATTTTTCTATCATTGACTTAAAAGTGTTTTTCAGTAGCATGTAGGACGTGATTTTATTGCGACTTGTAAAGAACACATCATGAAAGTTGGTATCATGTTCAACTGGTATCAAATTGCAACTAGGAAATTGCATGCATTGTATTGATGACTTTTGTTTCAGCCCATCAGCAGGTAACATATTTTTGGTTGACTGACTTCAAAAGTTGCAGCAGTTTTTTTCCGTTGTGAGTTCTATTTATGGCACATCCATACGTACAGAATCAATATTAAATCATATAATTTCCCAAAACCTAAGAGTTACTCATCTTAGACAAGCAATTTCTAGCACTGTAAACTTTAAAGCATGTTTCTAGTTGACAGGCAGTTTTTAATTCTTCAAAGCAAGTTCTTGCAATTCTTATCGACATGAATTTTTAACGATGCAGAACAAGTTCTTATGATTCTTATTGAGAGGGTCTGAACCATAGTTACCTAAGACTCCGGGACGTCGGGACAAAATTTGGGGACGGCGGGGGGACGGCTAATAAAAATATATATAATTTATTAATTTTACAAATATAACATGAATAATTCAATAAACTAAGACTTAAAATTGAAAGTTTGAAGATTGAAACCATAATGATTAATCCAGTTATTCATTTGCATCAGCTTCAAAAGATTTCGACTGGGATTTAAGAGGTAAGAGTCTTTATTTGAAGTTTTTCATTTTACTTTTTTCTGTTTCCCATTTAAGTAGATCTATATGTTTTGAATATATATATATATATATATGTGTGTGTGTGTGTGTGTGTGTGTGTGTGTGTGTGTGTGTGTATGTATGTATGTATATCCATTTTTCTTTCTTTCACGGGCTGCTAGGATTTTTAATTCAAAAGGTAACCTTTGTTTTATAGGTGTTATGGTTTGCAGTTTGCATATGGCAATTCAAAGTGAAAACAAGAATGACAATTATTGAGAGTATTGCTTAGACATATGGAGAGCCGTAAAACATAAAGTGGTACTGGCAAGGCAGAATAAATGTGGTCTGCTTGTCTTTCCCTAATGAAGTTTGAATTTCTGTGCAAGTGACATGTCGAAAATGGTCACCTCAGAATATTATTCCAGTACAGTGACAATGCTTACTTGAGTAGAACAGTGAGATATATTGGGAATTTTCATCATTCACAAGGATGGTACTTACTACAGGCCTTCATCTTTCTCTGACCATTTTCCATTTAGTTCGTCATTATTGACAGATAATCAGTTACTCTGCTTTCAGGCAAACCAAAATAATAAACTGCAGTTTATGGCAATTATGAGAACTTTGCATGTTGTTTTTTACTAGAATGTATTAAAATTTTAAAAATATATAAAAAAAAGTATTATAAAACTGAAATTCGACATATTTTAATGTTGGAAAAGTGCAGATTTCGTTGGGGACGTTGTGAAGTCCCCGGGACGTCCCGGGGACGTCGTGAAGTCCCGGGGCGTCACGAAGTCACCGGGTCACGAAGTCCCCAATGAAGTCCCCAAAGTCCCTTTGCACCGGGGCGCCCCAGTGCGTTCTGGTTTGTGGGGGCGTCCCGAGCGTCACCCTTTTTTTCTGGAAATTAGGGATGGCAGAGAAACGTCCCTGTCCCCATCCCCAAGTCCCGGGATATACCGGACGTCCGAGACGTGAGGAAAATGGCCGGGATGCGTCCCCGCGTAACACTGGTCTGAACCCATTCCAGTATAATGACCAATTAGCATTACAAGTGCGATGCTCTAACCTCTGAGCTAAGCAGGCTTACATCAATGGAGGATGTAACCACATCCTTATTGGTGTGAAATTCAGAGATCTCTTCGAAATCGAAGCATTTAATCGATATTCCAGTATTCAATAGTTACCAGGAGGCATGGGTGCAAGATGTATGGACGACCGTCACGGGGTGACATACAAATTTGCATACAAGCTTGCATATGTCAATAGTTCTAAAAATTAAACTGAACTGTCCTAAACATTGAACCATATATGAAATGAGGCTGTTCCGTCTGGCTGTTCATTGCTATGTTTAATCTTTCTTGCAAATCCATGCTGCATAAACTGGATTATTTGTCTTCATCTCTTTTTTATCTTCAAAATCATGCTGATGTGTTTTGCAAGTGATCCAAATTGGATCCAGTTAAAACATAAAATATTTCATTTTTGTATTTATTTTATTCTGAAGATTCTAAGAGGTCGGTAAAACCCATAGAGCACCATTCTTCGTGTAATTTGAGCACCCCTAGACTTGAAAAAATGATGGTAGAAATGTCCAGGTGTCTGAAACATGTTGTAAAGGTTATAAAGTATCTGGGAAGGAGCAGGGTGGCCCAAGGAAGTTTTCTGAATGTTTGTTTTTTGAAAAACACAGGTTTTGGAGATGGGGTCATGCAAAAGACCAAACCTGTCTTGAAGCACATGTGGTGAATTTGGTCACGTCTGAAACCATCCCACAAACAGCCAATTATAAAGACGTGTATGGACATGACCAAACTCAACACCAAAAACAGATAACGAGTTCATTCAAGACTGAATCCATCCACAATAAGAAAAATGAGAACCTATCGCCTAGATTGGAACACAGAGTGATTGGTATGCCATCTATTCAGCTGGTTTCTGATTTGGAGCTCTCTGTGTCGGGGTTTTAGTATGCTTTGGTTAAAAGAGTTTTGGAGAGGAATGGAAGGGTCATCTAGAGTTGGAATTCAGACTTGCAGAGCATAGGAGAAGGTGAGATTAGCTGCGATCATATTGAAATGCAGAACAAGGAAGATAGGTGAGGTTGTTGGTTTGTGTCACAGCCATGTGAGCTTGTAACCTTGCATTCTTGGTAATACTAAATAGGCTGGAGGGACAACTCCACTTGTTAGAGTTTTCCCACACCAGGTTTCCCTAGGGTAAAGCTTGTGCTTTTATTTGTGTGTGTTGTATGTTTTATTTTCCTAGAGGTCATGTTATGTGACAAAATTCCCCGAAGTCAAAGATCGAATATTATTTGAAAAGAAAATAATTATTTGATCTTTGTCTTCGGGAATTTTGTCACATAACAGGTCATGTTCAGATTTTATTGATACGCGTAATTCTTGCAATATCAGCAATTCTAAGAATGAATGTGCATGTGCATAGTAATAAATTTGTACAGAACGACATAAAGTAACAAGAGTCGCAATGTGACCAGTCCCTGTTGAAGTGTGTGTTGAATTGTTGTAAAGGTAGTATTTTTTTTGTAGAAATAATTAGCATCAAATAGCTTGTAGTAAGTTCCTTGGATTACACATTTCAACGCTGAGTCATTAAAGGAAACCGTATATTAATAAATAAGATATATAACATTTCTTGAAAAGAAGAAAGCGGTATATACATGACAAATGGATTATGGGATGCAGTTGGCACATAGCATACTCTGGCTAGTTATATAGTATACTCACTCCTCGCCAAAAATAGCCCTATCTAATCTTATCTGGTGGGAATCTATATCACAATACAACTGTGGTTTACCGCTACTTTCAGCGGACAAACAACTACTAGTATTAAGTAGAAGTGCTTAGCAACGTAACCAGTAGCATTACAGGTGCTGCGGGCTGTTTTTTTGCAACCTCAGCCGCAAAATAGGAAAAGTTATCTAGTGCCAAAAACGACAGAGAAGATAAACACAATTTATCTTCTGCCAGTCAACATTATCTTTCATTACTCGAGAAGCTGCAGAATCCCATTTAATGAAGAAGGACAAACATTATAGTGGAAACAATAATGGAAAAGATGATGGGTAAGCGCATGGAGGACTCCATCTGAACTGAGATAAGAAATAATGTGGTTGTGGGGATGGCATCTTGGTTGTCCAGCCACATTACCTGGTGGCTGTGGACCTGTTACGGGGGTTAATTTCCCTATGCGCGAGTGCATAAATGCCCTAAATTACATCTCAGTAACAACCGATGCCTTAGAGGGTTTACAGAAAAAGCGTAGGGTAAAATCAGATTTATTCCATGGTGGATCGAATGAGAATATTTGCTTAAGCACACCAGACTACTTTCGAAATTGCTATTCTCTAACATGATAAGGCTTTTGAATTTCCTTGTAGCAGAGAACTACAGCAAGCAAAATTATGAGCCACAGACAAGAAGTCTCAAACATAAAATCTGCTCCCTTTCAGTGATATAAGATGAAGAACACAGCTTGGACAGCAGACATCAGTGCGTAATACGACCATTAACATTAGGGTTATAAGAGGTGCTTGCAAAAATACAAACCTTGAAGTGTATTTGCATGTACTTTGAGCTATCTAGCAGTAAGGACGACGATGACATAAGGCCAAGCTGATTCAAGTTGATGTGCATATATCTATTAGTTCCGGGCCAACACTCATATAAATTCTAAAATAACTAACAATAAGGTGCACCTCAGGGGCTTGGATGAAACAACTAGACATGAGAGGAGAGAAGGAAAGAGAGAGGAAATAGGAGTTGGGGGAGCAATAAGCTCAACCATCAACTTGTAGAAAGGGTAGGGTGTATGTAAAGTAAGATGTTTAATATAATGACCCTTTATATAAATTAGAATATGTTTAATATAATGACCCTTTCTATAAAGTAGAATATAAGTAGAAGGTCACACTGGATCCAACACACAAACATGCCATACAAAGTGAATATACAATGATTTTAAATGGATTTAGTAGAGAATAATTCTCACTCAATATCATGAATAGGGTTCCAAAGCCTATACCAAGGAAATAGAATATGATTTCTAAAAAGATTCCTAAAGATTATAAGCAAGGGCTATGGTATTAGCAAGTGCTAATTCTAAACTAAAGGTTGCAATTCCATTTGGCGGAAAACATATGCTATAAAGAGAAATAATTTAATAGAAAAAGAAATGTTATACTATTTTATTCTAATACATAATATGTCAAAATAATTAGTCATACCAACATAAATGAAAGGGTTTATGGTTAGGAATACTTACCTTCATGTGGTTGTTGGTGTATCCCCCTCGGTTTATAGCACTTAGTGAGAGATTGTTATGGGTGGATTGCGAGAGTGATAGAAGAAAAGCAAATTTGGGGGCTCCAAATACTAAGTTAGACCTCATTGGCTTAACTTATATTATGGATGCTCTTAGTAATCCAATGCTCTAGAAATGAACTCCAAGTATAAGCTCCACTAAACCCCAAGTCTTTATAACATTTAAGGAAATATTTGTGAGTGAGAGAAGAGTAGACCATTTGATGATATATTTGAGAAATGGTGATAATGATGCATATACATAGGGAAACATATTAGAAGCCACAACTCAACTTATTCAATACCATTGACCATGGCCAATGATATCGGCTAGAAAAGGTCTTCTACTAGATGTCAGCGATCGTTGTGGTAGATGATGTCAACTACAACTAGTCTAATAAAGGTGAGGTAGATGAGAAAATGAAGGGCGACATAAGACACTTGGAGTATTTTTAAAGGTAATATGAAGTGGTAGTATTGAGGAATCAAGTGTTCATAAGGTAGTAGGAAGGCTAAGGCAAGGGACATGATGATCTCTCATAAGGCACTAAGAAATGATCCACATAAATCATGATGTACCCATTAAGGCATGCACTTGAAAGGATTAATATGAAAATATCTTGTAAAAATAAACCGATAATAAATTAAAAATAAGGTTTATACACATTTTCCAACTAAAGATCATCATGTGTCACAATGGTGTAATGCGAGATGGTCTTCAAGAAAGAAACATAGTACATAAAAATCAATGTAAATAATTGAATAAATGAAACAATAAATGAGAACTCAACCAAATAAAATATAATCACTTTGACTTACCTTCTCTCAAAGATGGATGCATGTTGAACTTTGTGTCTTGAGTGTGAAGGGCACAATAGTACTTAGTAACCCACATGATGCAAGAATAAAAGAGACAACAATGGAAACATGTTAGTCTAAAAATGATCATAAACAATGTAAAAAGAACTCATACGAGGGTGTTAGGATAGGTTCATATAACATATAATGGGGGATTAAATTAGGTTTGAAGGCTCGAAAAGGTTATAAATATAGGTCCTTGGTCAAACTTGGATAGTCTATAATGGAATATTATATTAAGTCACGGAAAACCTAGGGAATGGTCGTCAAATGGGTTCTAGGTCGGTCTAGATAGCCTACAAAGAGATACATTAGCTTTGAGAAACATAAGAAATGGTTGTGAAAAGGGACGAGTCCATGTTTGAATAGTTATAAATAAAGACTAAATTATGTTCAAGAAACCTATAAAGTGTTCTAAGGTGCACGAATAAAAATGAACCATCTAATAGGTCTATAAAATAGAAAAATACGGGTAAGGAAGGTGTAAGGAGCAAAGACAAATGACTTGGGTTTGTCCTAAAGGCTTGAAAATAAGTGACTTTTTGAAGTTTTAAACAAATTATCCGAAAATACTAGAAAATTCTTTGAGATGTGATGATTGTGACACTTCTTTTTTGTCTCTAGGAGCTACGAGTACAATGAAATGGTGATTTTACAAAATATGGGTGAAAATTTTGAAACTTCCAAATCTTAATTTCAAACCTATAAAGGGTGAAACCTCCCATTTTTCACTTTGTGAATAAAGATTTTTCAGTATCCATTTTCAAATTAATTAGAGCCCATAACAAGAGTGTGAGGAGGTGGACATGGGGGAGTTACACAAGAGTGTACACCAATGGATCCACACGTAGGTTTTTCATTTAATTATACAATGGATAGTTAGGTAGAAAAGTTAAAATTTGAGGTCGCGGAAAATATACAAGGAAGAAGCTATGTCAAAATGAAAATAATGGAAGAATTTAGGTGATCTTGGGTGTTTTTAAATTATAGATGTGATTTAGTTATGGTGAAGTTGGTATAGGTATAAAGAGATCTATAGGATTTTTGGCTAACACCATTGACCATGGACAAGGTGTGAGAATCACATATTCATTGATGATGCTTTTTCATGGCCAATGAAGTTGATTTTGTTATATGGTTGATGACACTTTTTCATATTAATGAACGTAGACAAAACAATGTCCCCACTAAGGACAACGATAAAATTAAGTTTTAGATCCACTCACCAAGTGAGCACAAATAAATAGAAGTATCAAAATAGGTTAACATAAAGCTTCATAAATATAAAAAGGGCCATAAGGGCCATCATTAGAAATACCATAAAACATAGGTTAGAAGATTGTCAACCAAGATACGTCACGATATGTGTAACATTCCCATTTTAAGACTTTAGAAACAAGGGAATATTTTTTCTTTTAAATAATGTTCTCTGTTCTAAATAATCATAATTTAGAACACACATTCCATGCCAATCAATCTCATAACAGATAACCATATACAACTATAATGACTTAGTGAAACACCAATATCTCATTTCATGACTCGGTATCATACTGGTCTCTCATATTAACACAATGAATTATATACTAGGTATACTTGGTTCTCATACCCTTTTCGGGGTATTAAGTGTTCTGTTTAAGACTCCTATCTGAATATTTGTTACCAATATTCATCTGAAATATCACTTCTTAAAACTAGGTGACATAGGAAAATGCAATCAACAACTTGCGATACTTTGGCCAAAGAATTTCAACATATTGTTCATGTTAATATTCTTAGATGACATACTCGTCAAAGCGAGAATACGTCCTTCACCCCACTTCATTTGTTATCTAGAATGGTCTTCACTGACTCCTGTTAGTCCACTTGTTCAAGGTTTAACCCTAACCAAGGTTAGCAACATAGTTTAGTGTAGAAGACTACTTGCGATGACTAAGGGTACATAGACATACTCAATCGACCTAAGTCAATTACGTATGTCTAGTTATCCGAAGTCGTCGTTAGTTGCCCGACACTAGATCATGCTTCCAACCTAACCTAGGGTATAACTAAGATCAAGTCCAAGTTTATGTAGATCTAGATGATTCAACTCTGAAGGGTGTTGCAACATGTCAATCTGCAACATAATATCCTCGTGAAGACCCGAGTCTTCACGGAGGTACTGGTCTGTAGTTGACGTGTGCCAACATCCGACCGATTCATCCCATCGGATGTACATACCCAAGAAAGAAGTTAATTACTTAATTATTTTCCTTAATTAAAGTTTAATTACAAATGACCATGTTGAATCCCTAGTTTCATTAACCATTAAGGTTGCAAGCAATAAATGAATTGTAATTGCTTTATGCCAGATACATCAAAGATTTGTTTTTCATTCATTAACTTCCTAATTTAAGATTCAATTTTACAAATAGAATTAGCATACTAACAGTGTGGTTCACTTATTTAACTTATCCATGACTTAGCTTGTTTAAGTTTTGAATCAGATTCTTTTATAATAGACTTCATTGAAATGAAGTCTACTATTATATATATATATATATTCCTTTCATTTGTTTTATTCAGATTAAGGAATTAATCAAGAGGAAGTACATCTTCCTCTTTCCAAGATGACATTAGGTTTTAATTCCAAAGGATTCTAAACAAACTGACTATCATTGTAGAATAGTTGTCTTCCTTTTTCTTATTAAGAATTAGGGTTCATTTGTAACCCCTTAACATTATACAAGTTATCATAATGGATTCGTTTATCCATTAACATCATTTTAATAAACCATAGTGATTTAATTAAATGATCAACCATGAATGCCAACTTGATAAGTTGCATTAAATAAAAGGGTAGTATATCTAGTACCCTTACCACCTAGTTCATTTTAATTCAACCCGAAAGGGGTTCATTTAACACACACACACACACACACACACACACACACACACACACACACACACACACACACACACACACACACATGTATGTATATAAGAACAAATATAAGCTTATCATTATTATTCATAGATTATGCAAACATATGACACATCAAGTACATATAAACCCACAATCATTTCCATTAATCAAAATGGAATTCATACATTACAAGCTCAAACACTTGGACATCTTTAGTGTTAAACAATATCAATAAGCTCAATTATGAATACAACTTTCCTTTCTATAAATACTTTTCAACAATGATTCATATTTCATCATAAAAGATCCAGTCTCTTTGGTAAAAAAAAGTAACATCATAAAAGATCTTGTCTCCTTTTACCACTTACGAAGTCCATCTCGTAAAAATTGCTAGCACGGGTCAGTTCAGTGAATTGAGCATGATAAGCACTAAGCATTAAAATGATGTGATTTTAACTAATTGTTTCATAAAAAGAACTCTGCTTTTATGAAATAGTTAAAGCATTACAAAAAGACACATCATAAAGAAATAACAGTCATAAGAGGGAGAAACAAAGTGATAATCCGTATTCTAATTAAGAAAAGGCTAATATATAATCAGTTTCAACTTCCAACTAATCATTTCATAGAAGATTTAAATCATTATTTCAGATAAATAATATTTCACCAAAATCACAATCTGCTTTTCATTTACAGATATTTATGATTTACTTCAAAATTAATTCCATCTAACCTAAGAAGATACTAACTCTGATATCTCATAGGAATAGGACTACTTTAGATGGAACAATAATTCATATAACTCAACATTAACTTACTTCATCCTAAAATATTAAATGCCAAGCTCAATTAAACTTTATGATAAAATTTAGGATGAACCAACAACACCTTAAAGTAAGAGTTTCTTATTTAAGAAACTATATCCAAGTTCAGAGTCAAACTCTAGCCTAAGTTTTAGGATCAACATCAATAGGTTTGACAAAGGATGAATTTAAATTAACATGCACATAGAACTATTCATACATTACAACAATTACCTTATTACCACTATAACTGTCAAGGAGAAGAAAGAAGGGATTTATCAATCAACTAATGACCCTGCAATCCTTCGACATACTACAAACCGAACATGTCAGCTCCCTCCACATGAGTGATACATGTGAGAGATGAACGAAAAGAGAGGAAGAGATTATACACTATAAATCCAAGAAAGAATGTAATAAAGAAAAGTCCGGTCTTTATTCTAAATCCTAGCAGAGTTTGGATCAGACTCGGGTTAGATAGTTGTCTCGAAAAATAGAGAGAACAAAGAACAACATACATCTTCTTCTCAGAACTCAAGGGGAAAACGGTTTTACAAATAACTTAACTCTCAAACTTCAGTAACCATTTCCTAATAGATACAGAAGAGAATGGAAAGAATAGCCAAGGGGTAAGTTTACCCATATTTTACATCTCAGAGGAGTAAGAGGTAACAATATCAAATAAAGGTAAGGATGCGGTTTTACTACCCATTCCCGAACATAAGTACTCTTGCCCGATGCTAAAAAAGAACCGACACAGATTTAATTTCTCAAGACCAAGAACACAATTAACTCCTAACAACCATTGAAGCCCAAATATCAACTCGATATTACAATTGATAACAACAACTATAACATGAAATTCATAAACCGAAAATGATGTTTTCCCAACTTAATAACAATAATGTAATTGTAGCACAAAAGCTACAAATTGAAAATGGTTTTTCCTAAGCTTACAATCAATAACAGTATCCGTAGCAAAAATCAAACAAACAACTGAACATTATATTATTTCCAAACATTAATAGCATCAGTTCAAAATTTACTCTAGTTTCCCAAACAAAGAAGAGACAAAGCAACGTTTAAGTAAATTACCCTTTTTGGCCACGATTTTATTTTCAAAGAGACAACACACAAAGCTTACCCATCCATTGATGGTGAAAAAAGAAGGTGAGAGAAAGACTTAACAGTCGAAGCTTCCATTCAAGCCAACTCAGAACCACATACATCACAAAAATCAATGGAGCAGACTCTTTGGATCAGGAAGAATGAACCCAACCAGATTCAACCACAAGGAGAAACAACGAAATAGCAACACGACCCCAAGTCTGGTGCTTGAAGTCAAGCTCAAAAAAGAAGTGATACACCAAAAAGTGTTACAATTTATTTCCTTCAAGTGTTCATTCATTTAGACAAAGTCAAGTTACTTTATAGTTCAACAAAGAATTGCCACGAGTTCCTATTGAAACAAATATTGTTCTTTTGGTTTAAATAGAAAGAACCAAATACATACAAGGTAATTCGATCCAAGAAACTAAACCTTGACCTTTCTTTTCCTTATACTAGAAAATACGTAATCGAATTAAATAAATCATTCAAAAAATCACACATGAAAGATTAACTATCAACCATGCTAAACAAATAGATTGCATTTGAGGAGATTCGTTCAACCCATTATCAAACAAGTTATTATCAGTTTTAGCAAAGTTCAACAGATGTACAAAAGATTCAACATGATCTCAAGTTCAACAAAAGTTAAACATGTTTCCTACCTTTTTCCAACAAAGAAACAAAACCCAAAACATATTTCTAACATAGCAGTGAATCATACTAACCAGTTTCAGTACAGTCCAACAGGAGTTCTCAAGATTTGACAACATCTCAAGTCCAAACAAAGGTTTAAGCATGATTCATTCATTTTTCCAACAAAGGAAACAAACCCAAAATGTATTTCTACCATATCAGTGAATCCATACAGATAAAATACAAAGAAAATAAGTTTTGAAAGCAAGATCAAACAACACATAAAAACTCATTTGTTCCCCAAGAGTAGAGTTCTTTTAATGAAGACATTTAGGAAAAATTAGAACAACTTAATGGGTAGAGCCTATCATGCCTGATAGAGCTTCTTCTCGATTTACAGACGATTTCCCAGTCGAGCCTCAACAATCTCTTCTTTTCAAGCAACGTCAACCAACCCCAATTTGTCCACTTTTTCTTATACTTCCACAGGATCCAAAAATAGCTCAAGAATGCCAAAAATACAGATAAATTAAAAAATAGAGAGCTGCTGGTTGAAGAATGAAAACCCTATGCGAGAGCAAAAATCAAAATGAAATGAAGATCAAACAAACTTTCAAAAAACTCGCCATGCATTTTCCTAGGCAGTTTCTTCGCCAAAATCGAAATCAATTAATGTGAAGGACAACCAACTCCCTCTCATTTCTCCATGCCACCACCATCCAAGTTTGGCGGGAATTTAATTCAAAATTTTCATGCAATATCCATTTAGTGGTGATGCCAACTAGGCATCCCCTAAACTCCCAATGCCTCGCCAAAATTGGCAGTCCATAGCATTTAAACCAAAATAAATTCTAATTAATGCCTTGAAAACTGACACCACCGACCATGCCAAGTAGTCCATAGGTACCCCTTTGGTTAGCATTAGTTTATGTTATATTATTATTAGGTTTAGAAAAATCAACCTTAGTTCCTAGGTAGGTCTTATTTACCTTAGGTTATAATCCAAACTTAGTATAGAACATCCCAACTTAGGTTAGGGTACCCACCTTAGTAATTTACTATTAGGTCTACGATCCTTATATGCTATACAACGTTTAAACATTTAACAAGAAGGCCTAGACCTATCACCCTAAAGCTTTTTGCCAATTAAGGATCCCTAAGAAGAAGAGTTCTTCACCATTGTAAACAAAACAAGTCTCATTACGGCTTCATCTTTCTGTTACGAATGCCAAGATAACAAGACAAATAGATAATAAGAACTGAAGCATACCTTGGATCAATGGAATTGATCCAAGGTTTTGTTGTTTACACAAAAATTATGTCTACACAGTACAAGTCCATCACCTTTAAAAAAAAAAGTGAATTTAAGTTGTACAAAGAGATGAATGGCCTTATTTTCATGTAAGCAGAAATCACAACCAAAATGATCTTTTTAAAAAAATAATGAATTATCCATTGCAAACATGATTTCCAAAAATCATAAGAGTACTCCTTCCTAAGACAAATCACATGTCAACATTTGTACAATGTCAAGAGTGGAAGTCATCACAGTAATAATCATGTCAAAGATGTTACATACCTCCCTCCTAAAAAGAATCATCATCCCGTTGATCTACTTAGTCAAATAATTAAAGTCTAGGAAAAATCAAATTATCATCCTTCTATTCATATGCTCATAACAAAACTAGATTTAGAAAATTCAAATTTCATAACCAACATTAAAATAGTTGTCTTATTACTAAAGAATTTAGTATCTGCTCGCGACTGGCAAATTTATTGACATAACATGAATAAAATATTAAAATTTTATCGATCAATGAGAATCGCCTTCTGTTCAAACAAATATGGAAAAGCTATTTTCATATCTTCAAGATTTTCCTAGGTTGCACATTCTTCATTAAATTGATCCCACTTGACCTTACATTGACTTATTTCACGATTTATTAAGTGCAACTAGCGAGTTTCTAAAGACTTGAATGGGTTTAACCATGATTATTCGGGGTCTTGGACTTGCAAGAGAAATTCCAATTTAACACATGTGATAAATCGAAACGTATTTCTTAAGCAGAGAAACATGGAAAACATCATGTATTTGTGATAAAGGAGGTAAAGTTAAATGATAAGCTACAGGGTTGATTACTTCAACAATTTCAAAGGGTCCCACATAACGAGGTGATAACTTGGTAGCCTTGCCAAAAGTTATAGAACTCTTTTTCGGTTTAACCCATAGAAAGACCTTCTCACCAAGTTTAAATTTCTTATCAACCCGCTTTAAGTCTGCATAACTCTTTTGCCTATCATTGCTTCTTTCAAGCATTCACGAGATCATTTTAACTTGTTCCATTTCCATAAGGATTTTAGGCCCAATTACCTCTCTATCCTCTATGCTATCCCAACTAACAGGAGTTTTGCATTTCCTTCCATATAATGCTTTGAAAGGTGCCATTTTTAAAGAGGCATGATACATGTTATTATAAGAAAAATCGACTAATGGGAGGTACTCTTCCCATTTATACTGCTGATGCATACAATACATTCGTAACATATCCTCTAAAACTTGATTAACTCTTTCAGTCTATCCATTCATTTTTGGATGGTATGCAAAACTGAAATTTAGCAGAGTCCCTAAGGCTACATTAAGTGTTAGCCAAAATCTAGATGTCATTCTCGGGTCTATCGGATATGATCAATTCGGAGCACTCCATGTAATCTAAAAATTTCATACATGAATATTTTTGCTAAAAGCAGTGAATCATCCTTAAGATTCTGGAAATAAAATGTGCTACCTTGGTTAGTTTGTAAACAACAACTAGAATAACATCATGTTTGTTTCTTGACATAGGAAACCCTTGTACAAAATCCATGCTTATTACTTGCCATTTATATTACGGTATGCTGTGAGGGTACAATAAACCATCTAGATGCATATGTTTAGCTTTAACACACTGGCATTCTAAACAATGTGTCACAAAATCAATCACATCCTTTTTCATCCATTTCCAGAAATATTGTTGTTTTATATCAGCAATAATTTTGTAGTGCTAGGGTGTCTAGAAAAAGGTGAATTATGAAATTTAGTTAACAATTTATTTCTTAATTCATTTAACAAAGGTATGTATACTCTATTTTCAAACCTCAAGATTCCTTCATTGTCAAAGTGAAAACCTTTATACCTCACATCATTTGGATCTGCAACAAGTGCTATTTTCACTTGTTGATAATAAGAATCAGATTCCATGACACTTTTTACTTCATCCTTAAACTGAGTTCTCAATGTTATAAGAGCGAAATGTGCTTCCTACGACTTAGAGCATCTGCAACTCTATTTTCTTTTCCTTTAATATAACTTATGTCAAAATCATACTAAGATAGAAATTCTAACCATCTTCATTGTCTTGCATTCAGATTTGGCTGAGTAAAAATATACTTCAACCCAAGATGATCAGTTTTTAGTTCAAAAGGTCTACCAAGAAGATAATTCCTCCATACCGAAGTGCATGAACAATGGCAACAAGCTCTAGGTCATGTGGAGCATAATTTAATTCATGTAACTTGAGCTTTCTACTTTCATAAGCTATAACATGATCCTTTTGTAGTAAAATACCTCCAAGACCCTCACTAGAAGCATCTGTCACTATAATGAAGTCTCCATTAGGATCAGGTACAACTAGGATAGGTGCTGATGTTAACTGATCCTTCAGAGTCTTAAATGTAGATTTGTATTTTTCATTCCACACAAATTTCTTATCTTTCTTCTGCAACGAAGTTATTGGTGCAGCAACCTTAGAAAAATCTTTAAGAACCTTCCTATAATAACCAACAAAACCCAAGAAGATTCTAACTTCATGTACATTCTTAGGTACATGCCACTTAGTTATTGCAACAATTTTTGAAGGATCTCTTGCTATTCCATATTTTCTTATGACATGACCCAAATAATATATACGTATCATAGAAAGAACATTTGGACAACTTACCATACAACCTTCTCTTTCTTAAGATTTCCAGAACTATCCTCAAATGCTCATGATACTCATCAATGCTCTTAGAATATATGAGGATATCATCCAAGAATACAAGCACAAATTTTTCCAAGTATTCTTAAAAAATATTATTCATTAAATTCATAAAAGCTACAGTGCATTCATTAATCCAAATGGTAAAAATGGGAATTCATAATGTCTATACCTTGTTCTAAAAGCTGTTTTATGAAAAATTTTCATCCTTTATTCTTAAGCGATGATATCCAGATTGAAGTTCTATTTTAGAATACTTCGATACACCACACATTTGATCAAATAGATAATCAATTATAGGAAGTGGATAGCTATTCTTAATTGTTTCTTTGTTTAACATCCTATAATCAATGCACAATCTAAGTGTTCCATATTTCTTTTTCAAAAACTTACCGCTGCTCCCCAAGGTGAGACACTCGGTCTTATCAAAACTTTGGAAAAATTTCTTGCAACTGTGCCTTAAGCTCTACTAATTCAATGATAGTCATTCTATATGGTGCCTTGGAAATAGGTTCGGTTCCTGGTTTGATCTCAATCATGAAGTCAAACTCCCTTTTGGGTGGAAGCCTAGGTAACTCTTCCAAAACACATAACTAAAATCTCGTAGCAGTGGGTATTTCTCCATGAAGTCCCCACTTTCATCGATTGTTTCAGAAATTTTACTTTGTTATGTTTGTGGAGCCTGTTTTCATGTTAGATTTTGGTACACCTTCTATGTGTTACACTCGGATATTTTTATGGCGGTCCCGCTTGGCGATGAGTGGGTCGAGGGGTTCGCGGGCAAAGCCCCCGAATCAAATTTTTATGGGTGGTTTATTAACCCATGGGTAATGGGTAACCGTTATGGGCTATTTTTGGGCCCATGGTTTTCAGTACCCATTGTTTTGTAAAACCACCTCTTTGGCTACCCATATGTTTATGGGATAGTTTTGTTTTTTCCCATTGTTTTGATACCCACAGGTTTTTAAAACCGCTTAAGAAGTTGTCTATTTATATGATTTTATGCATATGATATATGTATGAAATGCATTACGATGTGCTTTGAATTCGGGTGTGAATTTTTAGAATTTGTTGAGCATAGCTCCAAATGGATCTGGGTATTGAATTGAGAGAGTGGTGGCTTGTAATAAAATCGAGCAAGTGATTCTTGGTGGACGTAGCCCAAATTGGGTGAACCACGTTAAATATTGTCTCTATGTGTTGTGTTATTTATTCGCACTTTTATTTGAGATTTGTAATATTTTTGCATATTAGTTTCTCTTGTTTTGATTACGTAAGGGATTATTCCGCATATTTTATCTCTTATTTCCTAACAATTGGTATCGAGCAAGGTTTGGTTTCTTTGAAGTGTTGAATCGCATGGAAATTTTTAGCTTGAGTGGGAGCTATGGCAGATGATGGAAGATCTAGGGTTAATAAATTAAATGGGTAGAATTTGAGTCTTTGGAAGATGCGAGATGGAAGATTACCTTTATCAGAAGGATCTTTATACTCCGTTGTGCGAGAAGGTGAACAAACCCTCGAGCATGACATATGCGGAATGAGATTTCTTTGGATAGGAAGGCACTTGGGACAATCCACCGTGTGTCTTGCATTTTAGGTATTATTTAATGTTTCAAAGGAAAAGACTACAAAAGATCTAATGGATGCATTAGGGAAGTTATATGAAAAACCCTCTGCCTCTAACAAGATATTTTTAATGAAAAAATTGTTTAATATGAAGATGTCTGAGAATAGTTCAGTAGCAGATCATTTAAATGATTTCAATATGGTTGCCAATATGCTAGCTTGATTCAATAAAATTTGATGAAGAAGTTAGGGCTTTATTAATTCTGTGCTCTTTACTTGAGAGTTGGAATAGCCTGGTAATGGCGGTAAGTAACTTGGTTCCAGCTAACTCGAAGTTGAAGTTTGAGGATGTTGTAGGGGTGATTCTAAGTGAGGAAATGTGAAGAAAAAGCTCCGGGAATCTTCTACTTCAAGGAATGCTTTGACAATGGAAACTAGAGGGAGACAAGAAGAATAGAGGAAACCGTGGAAAATCGAAAGATCGGGCAAGGTCAAAATCCAAGAACAAGATTGTATGGTGGAATTATGGAAAGTTTGGGCATGTAAAGGACTGTTGGGAGCTTCGGGATAAGAAGAAAACAGGAAGAAAACAAGGAGGCAAATGTGGCATCGGGTAATGTATGTCAGGATGCTTTGATTCTTTCTTTGCATAATATTATTGAATCTTGGGTTTTAGATTCAGGGGCTTCTTTTCATGCTACTCTACATAGGCATTATTTTGTTGATTATGTTCAAGGGTTTTGGGCATGTTTTTCTTGGTGATGATGAGCCTTGCGGTATAGTTAGAAAATGTCATTCGGGTTAAGATGCAGAATGGGAATACATGGCTATTGAAGGATGTCAGACATGTGCCTACATTAAGGATAACTTTGATATCGGCGGGGCAATTGGGAAGTGATGATTGTACTGTGATATTTACAGCTAACTCTTGGAAGGTTACCAAGGGTGCTCTTGTGGTGGCAAGAGGTAAGAAGGTTGGAACCTTGTATTTATCCACCGATAGTACTAATGATTGTAATCTTATGGCGGATGTAGATACAACATTATGGCACTATAGGCTCGGTCATATGAGCCATAAGGGCATGGACATCATAAAGAAGAGTTTACTGGATATACAAAAACAAGTTTGGATTTATGTGAGAACTACATATATGGGAAAGCAGAAGCGAGTAAGGTTTCTCAAGGTTGGACTTACGAAGAAAGAGAGTAAGTTAGAGTGGTACATTCTAATGTGTGGGGCCGGCTGTATCATCTCTTAGGGGTTCAAGTTATTATGTTACTTTTATTGATGATGCACCAAGAAAAGTTTAGGTTTATTGCATTAGAAACAAATTTGATGTATTTGATACTTTTGTTAAATAGAAAGCCTTGGTAGAGAATGAAAGCAGGTATTAAGTTAAAATGTCTCAGTCGGATAATGGAGGGAGTATTCAGCAAGCAATAAATTTGATGATTATTGTTCTAAGAATGGAATCCATAGGAAAAAGACAGTTCGGGAACTCCATGACGAGAATGGGGTATCGAAAGGATGAACATAACAATAATGGAACGTGCTTTAGGAACATAAGGATACATGCGGGACCGCCTCTTTCTTTTTGGGTAGAAGCGGTGAGCACTGTTGTGTACTTGATAAAGCGAGAGGACCCTCAAGTGCCTTGGATGGAGGCATACCGAGGAGACTTGGTATGGTAAGAAAGTAGATTATTCATTTCTTAGAGTCTTTGGATGTGAGGTGTTTTTCATATAGACAAGGATGATAGGACCAAGCTAGAGGCTAAATCAGAAAAATATACTTTCATTGGTTATGGTGGTGATGACTTTGGATATAAATGTTGGAGTATTAAGGAAAAGAAAATCATTCGATCTAGGGATGTGGTATTTAATGAGAAAGTCATGTATAAGCAGCAGTTGCAAGAAAATAGGGAAGAATCCAAGAAAGAATATGCAGCGGTAGAGGATCTTCCGGATGGGAAAGTGACACATGAATCAGTTCAGGAACCCCCTCAACAGGAACCCCAAACTCCTATATTGAGGAGGTCTTCTAGGGTAAGAAGAGAACCTGAATGTTTTTCTCCTTCTCTTTATTATTTATTACTCACTGATAGTGGAGAGCCAAAGAGCTTTGATGAAGCAATGCAGGTAGATGCCAAGTAAGAAATGGGAGCAAGCCATGGATGAGGAGCATAAGTCTCTCATGGAGAACTAGACTTGGGATTTGGTGAAGCTACCGGAAGGTAAAAGAGCATTGCAAAACAAGTGGGTGTATAGAGTTAAAGATGAAGAAGGAGGAAAGAAAAGATATAAGGCCCAGCTGGTGGTCAAGGGGTTTACACGAAACAAGGTATAAATTTTGATGAGATTTTTTCTTCGTAGTAAAAATGACTTCTATCGAACTGTTCTTGGAATAGTGGCAGAAGACTCACTTAGAATAGTTAGATGTAAAGACTATATTTCTCCATAGCGATTTTGAGGAGGAGCTATATATGTAGAAACGAGAAGGATATGAAGTCAAAGGTAAAGAGGATATGGTGTGCAAAGCTGAAGAAAAACTTGTATGGCTTGAAACAAGCTCCATGTCAATGGTATAAAAAGTTTGATAGCTTCATGATGGAGCAAGGTTATATTAGATGTCATTCTAACCATTGCGTGTATACAAGGAAATTTGAGGATGGAATTTATATTATCCTGTGTTTGTATGTTGATGACATGTTAGTTGCAGGTAAAAACATGTAGGAAATAAAAGTACTCAAGAAACTAAGTGAATCCTTTGATATGAAGGATTTGGGGGTAGCAGACAAATCCTTGGTATGAGGATAACTCGGGATAGGAAGGAACGAAAGCTTACTTTATCTCAGGAAGAGTACATTAAGAAGGTATTGGAGAGGTTTAACATGCGGGATACTAAGCAGTGGGACTCCTTTGTGAGTGCCATTTTAAGTTATCAAAGGATCAGTGTCCCAAGACAGAGCATGAAAGAAACTAGATGTCCAAGGTACCTTACTCATCAGTGGTTAGTAGTTTGTTGTATGCTATGGTATGCACTAGGCCAAATATTTCCCATGCAGTGGGAGCAGTGAGTAGGTTTATGAGTGATCCAGGAAATGAGCACTGATAGGCAGTAAAGTGGATACTTCGGTATTTGAGAGGGACCATGGGTACTGTTTTGTGTTATAGTGGATCAGACACTACTTTGTGTGGATATGTTGACTTAGATATGGCTGGAGATTTGGACAGCAAGAGGAGCACAACATGTTATGTATTTATTGTAGGTGATACAACAGTGAGCTGGATTTCACGGTTACAGAAGGTTGTGGCTTTGTTAACCACTAAGGCTGAGTATGTTGCTGCTACAGAAGCTAGCAAGGAGATGATTTGGCTACAACAATTGCTTGATGAGTTGGGGCATAAGCAGGAAGTTGGAAAGCTATATAGTGATAGTCAGAGTGCTATTCACTTAGCTAAGAACTTTGCTTTCCATTCTAGGACAAAGCATATACAGTTGAGATATCACTTCATCAGGACAACTTTGGAGGAAGATAAGTTGAAGTTGGAGAAGATTCATACCAGTTAGAATCCTGCAGACATGATGACCAATGTGGTCACAAGGGATAAACTAAAGCTATGTTCAGCTTTGGTTGGCCTTCACGGATGATAGTGAAGGGTTGAGAAGCTTGCTTAGTGGAAATCAGTCTCTAAGTGGGAGATTGTTATGTTTGTGGAGCTTGTTTTCATGTTAGATTTTGGTACACCTTCTATGTGTTACACTTGGGTTTTTTTACGGCGGTCTCGCTCGCCGATGAGCGGGTCAAGGGGGTTCGGGGTGAAGCCCCCGAAACAAATTTTCATGGGTGGTTTATTAACCCATGGGTAATGGGTAACTGTTATGGGCTGTTTTTGGGCCCATGGTTTTTCAGTACCCATTGTTTTGTAAAACCGCCTCTTTGGCAACCCATATGTTTATGGGACAGTTTTGTTTTTACCCATTTTTTTGATACCCACGGTTTTGTAAAACTGCTTAAGCAGTTGTCTATTTATATGGTTTTATGCATATGATAGATGTATGAAATGCATTATAGATGTGCTTTGAATTTAGGTGTGAATTTTGTAGAGTTTTTTGAGCATAGCTCCAAATGGATTTGGGTATTGTATTGAGAGAGTGGTGGCTTGTAATAAAATCTGAGCAAGTGATTCTTGGTGGATGTAACCCAAATTGGGTGAACCACGTTAAATATTGTCTCTCTGTGTTGTGTTATTTATTTTACACTTTTATTTGATATCTATAATATTTTCTCGCATATTAGTTTCTCTTGTTGCGATTGTAAGGGATTATTCCACATATTTTATCTCTTATTTCCTAACATTTACTAAATACAAGGTGCAACCTTTGCTTTTGGCCTTTTTAAGTTGCATAGCTGACAATTTCCTAACAAAAATCTCATTTAATATCCCTTGGATGTCTGTTATTTTCTATAGGTCATCTAAACAACTAATATGTTTCTCAAAATAGTCAACCTTTGATTTATGCTTAGCTAGCCAGTTAACACCTATTATTACATCATAAGACCCCAAAGGAGCAACATAAATGTCAACTTCAGTGGAAAAACTAGGTAAGTCAAGGACTGCTCCAAAAAGACACATACTAACTGTGTGAACAACATTATTTCCATAATGTACAACCCATGATTTATCCATTTTTCCAGCTTTTCTTTTTAATTTTGATGCTAATTTAGTAGAAATGAAACATTTAGTAGCTCCAGTATCAAAAATTATAGTCACAGGTATACCAAATAACTTACTTGGAACTTTTATGGGTGTGGCTTGCTTTTCAGCCTGTTTGTCATCTACTGCAACGTGTATCTTATGCTACTGATTGTGGTCATCCTTCTTCAAAGGACATTGATTTGTGTAATGATCTTTGCCACAATTGTAACAACCTCCTACAGGTCCCTTCTTAGGCTCAAATTTATTTCCATCCTTAAAGTTATCATTCTAACTCCTATAGGTCTTCTATCCGTTATTATTGTTCTTGACAAAGTTATTTCACACATTAACAATGATTTATTTTCTGCTAATTTCTTGTTGTTTTCAGTAGCAAATTTTTTTTTCATACCAAACTTTTTCCATGGTCCCTTTTTGGGTGCAAGAGATGAAGAAGAGTTTGGAACTTTCTTTCTAATTTCCTCCTTATGGGAAGAGATCACTTTCAATTTCTACTCCTGCCTTATGGATTTTTCCACAACCCCTTCCATAATGGTTGGGCTATGAACATCTACTTCACCACCTATAATGGGATTTAATCCCATGATAAATTTCCATATTCTAAACTTCTCTTCAGTTTGTACTGAGGTACGTACTTAAGGAGTTTAGTAAACCTTTCCTAGTACTCTACATGGTAAATTTTCCCTAAGCTAAGTTATGAAATTCAATCATTTTATGATCATAGTAAAGTTGTGGCAGCCATCATTGCCTAAAATAATTTTTAAATTGATCCCAAGTAATATTTGTTTCATCAATGTTTAACTCAGCCTTATGGTTGTCCCACCATGAAGATGCTTCATGGGAAAGTTGATAAGCTCCCCATATTGCTTTTGTTTCTTCCGAGAAGTTCCTTATTGAAAAGTACTTCTCCATTTTTGCTGAGCTAGTTCTCAGCTCCATCCCCTAATGTAGTGCCATAAAACTTGGGTGGACTTATCCTTTTTATGTCATTAGTGAGTTCAGCTACCAATCTTGCATTTTTATTCTCAGGTTGATTAGGTGCATTAGTATTGGCTGCATTGTTATCATCAATGCCCAAATTTCCAACATTGGCATTGTCCATAGGAGGTGGTTGATTGTTATTACCAGCATCTTCTTCCTCCTCCTCATTGTCCATTACTTGATGTATAAGTATAGCTAAATGATCTCTTGTGTCCAACATGGAATCAAGGATCTCATCACATTTTTTAGGCAAGAATCGCTTCTCCTTTGGGTGGTGGGTTGTTTGTAGCATTTCCTCTTGTTCTAACGATTTTTATTAACAAGAAAATTTAATTTTTATTAGATTATGGACACAATAGGCCCAAGACCTACAACCTTTAGCTACGATAACAAGATGTAACATTCTCATTTTAAGACTTTAGAAACAAGGGAATTTTTAAAAAAATAATGTTCTCTTTTCTAAATAATCATAATTTAGAACACATATTCCATGTCATCAATCTCATAATGAGATAACCATATACAATCAGTAACGACTTGGTGAAACACCGATCTCTCATTTCATGACTCGGTATCATACCGATATCTCATGTTAACTCAATGAATTGTATACTAGGTATAATTGGTTCTCATACCCTTTTCGGGGTATTAAGTGTTCTATTTAAGAGGCCTATCTGAATATTTGTTACCAATATTCATCTGAAATCTTACTTCTTAAAACTAGGTGACATAGGAAAATGTAACCAACAACTTGTGATACTTTGGCCAAATATTTTCAACATACTGTTCATGTTAATATTCTTAGATGGAATACTCGAAAAACAGAATATGTCCTTCACCCCACTTCATCTATTATCTAGAATGGTCTTCATTGACTCATGTCAGTCCACTTGTTCAAGGTTTAACCCTAACCAAGGTTAGCAACATAGTTTAGTGTAGAAGACTACTCGCGGTGACTAAGGGTACATAGACATACTCAATCGACCTAAGTCGATTGCATGTGTCTAGTTATCCTAAGTCATGGTGATTTTCCCCGACACTAGATCATGCTTTCAACCTTACCTAGGGTATAACTAAGATCAAGTACAAGTTTATGTAGATCTAGATGATTCAACTCTGAAGGGTGTTGCAACATGTCAACTGTAACATAGTATCCTCATGAAGACCCAAGTCTTCACGGAGGTACAGTGTTGTAGTTGGCATGTGCCAACATCTCGACTGATTCATCCCATCTGGATGTACATACCCAAGAAAGAAGTTAATTACTTAATTATTTTCCTTAATTAAAGTTTAATTACAACAACCATGCTGAATCCCTAGTTTCATTAACCATTAAGGTTGCAAGCAATAAATGAATTGTAATTGCTATGCAGATACATCAAATATTTTCTTTTCATTTATTAACTTCCTAATTTAAGATTCAGTTTTACAAACAGAATCAACATACTAACAATGTGGTTCACTTATTTAACTTATCCATGACTTAGCTTGTTTAAGTTCTGAATTAGATTCTTTTATAATAGACTTCATTGAAATGAAGTCTACTATTATATATATATATATTCCTTTCATTTGTTTTATTCAGATTAAGGTATTAATCAAGAGGAAGTACATCTTCCTCTTTCCAAGATGACATTAGGTTTTAATTCCAAAGGATTCTAAATAAACTGATTATCATTGCAGAATAGTTGTCTTCCTTTTTTTATTAAGAATTAGGGTTCATTGTAACCTCTTAACATTATACAAGTTATCATAATGGATTCGTTTATCCACTAACATCATTTTAATAAACCATAGTGATTTAATTAAATGACCAACCATGAATGCCAACTTGATAAGTTGCATTAAATAAAAGGGGTAGTATATCTAGTACCCTTACCACCTAGTTCATTTTAATTTTACTCGAAAGGGGTCATTTCATATATATATATATATATATATAAGAATAGAGATAAGCTTATCATTACTATTCATAGAATATGAAAAAAGATGACACATCAAGTACAGATAAACCCACAATATTTTCCATTTATCAAAGTGGAATTCATACATTACAAGCTCAAACACTTCGGACATATTTAGTGTCAAATAATATCAATAAGCTCACTTATGAATACAAATTTCCTTTCTACAAATACTTTTCAACAATGATTCATATTTCATCATAAAATATCCAATCTCTTTGGTAAAGAAAAGTAATATCATAAAATATCTTTTCTCCTTTTACCACTTACGAAGTCCATCTACAAAAATTGATAGACGAATGTCGGTTCGTTGGTCGAGCATGATAAACACTAAACATTAAAATGATGTGCTTTTAAGTAAATGTTTCTGTTGTAAATATCTCCCCCCAGGTAGATATAGACAAACAGAAGAATATGGAAATCAAAGAAACTCAGAGCCTGATTTTTATTGCATCACCAACAGCCCTTGGCGCAGGTAAGAGGCGCATGACAGAAGGTGTCGACACGAAAATGGATGCGCCCTTAGCGCAGGAAAGAGGCGCATGACAGAAGGTGTCGACACGAAAATGGATGTGCCCTTGGCATAGGTAAGAGGTGCACGACAGAAGGTGTCGACATGAAAATGGATGTGCCCTTGGCGCAGGAAAGAGGTGCACGACAGAAGGTGTCGACATGAAAATGGATGCACCCTTGGCATAGGAAAGAGGCGCACGATAGAAGGTGTCAACACGAAAATGGATGCACCCTTGGCGTAGGT
The DNA here is from genome assembly GCA_018340775.1 of Taxus wallichiana var. yunnanensis. Classification (NCBI taxonomy): domain Eukaryota; kingdom Viridiplantae; phylum Streptophyta; class Pinopsida; order Cupressales; family Taxaceae; genus Taxus; species Taxus wallichiana. Next base: position 781,222,542 of record CM031239.1, on the reverse strand, counting down.
AAGAGGTGCATGACAGAAGGTGTCGACACGAAAATGGATGCGCCCTTGGCGTAGGTAAGAGGCGCACGACAGAAGGTGTCGACACGAAATGGATGCGCCCGGCGCAGAAAATAGCGCACGACGAGAAGGTGTCGACACGAAAATGGATGTGCCCTTGGCGCAGGAAAGAGGAGCACGGCGAGAAGGTGTCGACACGAAATGGATGCGCCTTGGCACAGTGTAGGAGAGTGTTGAAATGACAGAATTCACACCTTGGCACACGTAAGGGTATGTCAACATGAATATGGATGTGCCTATGGCGCACCTTCAGGAGGCGCAACATTCTGAGTGCTGACAGGAAGCAGACCCTAACCCAGATATTCAGACGGCCATAACTTTTCACAGGGAGCTCGGATTCACGCAAGGTTGGAATTTTTAGAAATCTTACGAGGTCCTCTGTCCAACTACGATTGGATATCTTTAATTGGGTGGGAACAAGTTCTTAAAAATGCAAAATACAGTTTGCCACTTTTTAAGTTTGCTAGGGTTCTCACCTACCACCATAATGAGATAAATTAAATGCAACCTAGAGGTGGTTGGGGTAGATTTGGATTTCCTCTCTCTTCCCTCTCTCATTCTTCCTATAAATTTTAAGGAGGGGCTTCTTTCTAAAGGTTGGAAATTCTTGTTTTGCCCCTCCCTTCTTCTCTTTGGTAGGTGAATTTGTGGAGTTCAAACCTCCCATTAAAAACTGTAATGCAACTTTGCCTCTTGGCATTTTGTAGTGTGTTGTATCAATCTTTGGAGAAAATAATGCATGTCTGTGGATGATTCTCAACCCTCTTTGTGTTCATTTACATCCTCTTGATCTTTCACTGCAAATTTGGTTATCTGTGCATGATCTTGCATTGCATTTTTATGGTTTGGTGTTTATTGGCAAGACAAGTGTTCTTTATTCCTCGGTGCATCACCTTTGTAGTTTAGGTTTTATTTTATGCATCTTCTTACCCTATCTCCTTGGTAAGTTAGTTTAGGTTTTGAGTAAACCCTCTACATTTTTACGTGTGCATCTGAATAGAGGAATAGGAACCGGCCTTCATCTAGAGAGCTTTTCTGTTTTTGCAAGGTCCCATACTTGGGAAAAGCTCCATGTTATGCAATCGCACTGAGAGTCTCAACCCATCGAGTTGTAGACATTCGAAGTGCTTTGTGATTCACCATCAACAGCTTTCATAAAAAGAAATATGATTTTATGAAACAGTTAAAGCATTACAATAAGACACATCATAAGGAAATAACATTCATAAGAGGGAGAAACAAAGTGATAGTCGGTATTCTAATTAAGAAAAGGCTAATATATAATCAGATTCAACTTCTAACTAATCATTTCATAGAATATTTAAATCATTATTTCAGATAATAACATTTCACCAAAATCACAATATGCTTTTCATTTACAAATATGTATGATTTACTTTAAAATTAATTCTATCTAACCTAATAAGATACTAACTCTGATATCTCATAAGAAAATGACTACTTTAGATGGAACAATAATTCATATAACTCAACATTAACTTACTTCATCCTAAAATATTAAATGCCAAGCTCAATTAAACTTTATGATAAAATTTAGGATGGATGACAACACCTTAAATTAAGAGTTTCTTATTTAAGAAACTATATCCAAGTTCAGAGTCAAACTCTAGCCTATGTTTTTAAGATCAACATCAACATGTTTGTGAATGACGAATTTAAATTAACATGCACATATAATTGTTCATACATTACAAAAATTACCTCATTACCATTGTAATTGTCAAGGAGAAGAAAGAAGGGATTTATCAATCAACTAACGACCTTGCAATCCTTCAACATACTACAAACCGAACAGGTCAGCTCCCTCCATAGGAGTTATATAAGAGAGAGATGAATGAAAAGACAAGAAGAGATTATACACTATAAATCCAAGCAATAATGTAATAAAGAAAATTCCGGTATTTATTCTAAATCCCAGCAGAGTTTGGATCAGACTCGGGTTAGATAGCTATCTCGAAAAATAGAGAGAATAAAGAACAACATACATCTTCTTCTTAGAATTCAAGGAGGAAAACAATTTTACAAATACCTTAACTCTCCAACTTTAGTAACCATTTCCTAATAGATACAGAAGAGAATGGAAAGAATATCCAAGGGTAAGTTTACCCATATTTTACATCTCAGAGGAGTAAGAGGTAACAATATCAAATAAAGGTAAGGATGCAATTTCACTACCCATTCCCTGAACATAAGTACTCTTTCCTGAGGCTGAAAAAGAACCGACAAAGATTTAATTTCTCAAGACCAAGAACAAAATTAACTCCTAACAACCATTGAATCCCAAAGAGCAACTCGATATTACAATCAATAACAATAACTATAACATGAAATTCATAAACCAAAAATTATGTTTTCCCAACTTATAAATGATAACAGTAACTGTAGTGCAAAATCTACAAACTGAAAATGGTTTTTCCTAAGCTTACAATCAATAAAAATATCCGTAGAAAAAATCAAACCAACAACTGAACATTATATTATTTCCAAACATTAATATCACTTGTTCCAGAAGTTACTCTAGTTTCCCAAACAAAGAAGAGATAAAACAATGTTTAAGTAAATTACCCTTTTCGCCACAATTTTATTTTCAAAGAGACAACACACAAATCTTACCCATCCATTAATGGTGAAACGAAGAAGGTGAGAGCAAGAATTAACAATCAAAGCTTCCATTTAGGCCAACTCAGAACCACATACATCACAAGAATCAATGGAACAAACTACTGGATCAGGAAGAATGAACCCGACCCAGATTCAACCACAAGGAGAAATAACGAAACAACAACATGACCCCAAGTCTGGTGCTCGAAGTTGAGCTCAAAAGAAGTGATACACCAAAAAGTGTTACAATCTATTTCCTTCAAGTGTTCATTCATTTAGACAGAGTCAAGTTACTCTAAAGTTCAACCATAATTACCATGAGTTCCTACTGAAAAAACTATTCTTCTGATTTAAATAAAAAGAACCAGTCATACAAGGCAAGTTGATCCAAGAAAATAAACCTTGACCTTTCTTTTCCTTATACCAGAAAAGACATAATCAAATTCAATAAATCATTCAACAAATCACACAAGAAAGATTAACTATCAACCATGCTAAACAGATAGATTGCATTCGAGGAGATTCGTTCAACCCATTATTAGACAAGTTACTATCAATTTTAGCACATTTCAGCAGACGTACAAAAGATTCAACATGATCTCAAGTTCAACAAAAGTTAAACATGTTTCCTACCTTTTTCAACAAAGAAACAAAACCCAAAACATATTTCTAACATAGCAGTGAATCATACTAACTAGTTTCAGTAGAGTCTAACAGATTTCTCAAGATTCAACAACATCTCAAGTCCAAACAAAGGTTTAAGCATGATTCATTCATTTTTCCAACAAAGGAAACAAACCCAGAATGTATTTCTACCATATCAGTGAATCCATATAGATAAAATATAAAGAAAATAAGTTTCGAAAGAAAGATAAAAAAAACATAAAAACTCATTTGTTCCCCAAGATCAGAGTTCTTTTAATGAAGACATTTAGGAAAAATCAAAACAACTTAATGGGTAGAGCCTATCATGCCTGATAGAGCTTCTTGATTTTGAGATGATTTCCCAAACTAATCCTAAATAGTCTCTTCTTTTCCAAGTAATGTCAACCCCCAATTTGTCCATTTATTCTTATACCTCCACAAGATCCAAAAATAGCTCAAGAATGCCAAAAATACAGATACATCAAAAATAGAACTGCTGGTTCAAAGAACCAAAAAACCTATGCAGAGCAAAAATCAAAATGAACTAAAGATCAAACAACCTTTTCAAAAACCTGCCATGCATTTTCCTAGGTGGTTTCTTTGCCAAAATCAAAATCAATTAATGTGAAGGACAACCAGTTCCCTCCCATTTCTCCATGCCACCACCATCCAAGTTTGGCGAGACTTTAATTCAAAATTTTCATGCAATTTCCATTTAGTGGTGATGCCAACTAGGCATCCCCTAAACTCCCAATGCCTCTACCAAAATTGGCAGTCCATAGCATTTAAACCAAAATAAATTCCAATTAATGCCTTGAAAACCAACACCACCGACCATGCCAAGTAGTCCATAGGTACCCATTCGTTAGCATTAGTTTAGGTTAGATTATTATTAGGTTTAGAAAAATCAACCTTAGTTCCTAGGTAGGTCTTATTTACCTTAGGTTATAATCCAAACGTTGTATAGAACATCCCAACTTAGGTTAGGGTACCCACCTTAGTAATTTACTATTATGTCTACGATCCTTATACGCTATACAATGTTTAAACATTTAACAAGAAGGCCCAGGCCTATCACCCTAAAGCATGTTGCCAATCAAGGATCCCTAAGAAGAAGAGTTCTTCACCATTGTAAACAAAACAAGTCTCATTCCGACTTCATCTTTTTGTTACGAATGCCAAGACAACAAGATGAATAGATAATAAGAACTGAAGCATACCTTGGATCAATGGAATTGATCCAATGTTTTGTTGTTTACACAAGATAAATTATGTCTACATAGTACAAGTCCATCACCTTTTTAAAAGTGAATTTAAGTTGTACAAAGAGATGAATGGCCTTATTTTCAAGTAAGCAGAAATCAAAACCAAAATGATCTTTTCAACAAATAATGAATTATCCATTGCAAACATGATTTCAAAAAATCATAAGAGTACTCCTTCCTAATACAAATCACATGTCAATATTTGCAATGTCAAGAGTGGAAGTCATCACAAGAATGATCATGTCAAAGATGTTACAATATGATGGAAAGAAGAGATCATGGCACATCATTCTCTCCTCAAAGCAACATGTCTTATCCAAGGGTCCTCAAATCCCATAATATTTAAGTGATCATTACTTCTATTGCTATGAGGATGGATCTCATCATTATGACTAGGATTAAAAAATTCACTACTTAATTGATAAGATGGCTCATTCTAAGCCAATTGATTTTTTCCATAGCCTAAGTATTTTTCTTTTTGTTATCACTAATAACATCTTTTAACATCCATCATATTATTCAAATTACTTTCAATAATATTCTCCATCCATGTGGTTAAGGAACCTCCATAACCCGAGATAGGTATAATCTGAGATGGCCCAAATAAGTATGAAAAATTAATATAATCGATCAAATGAATATCCTTGTAATGGTTCTCACACTTTGTGGAGTAGAATAATTAAGAGTATTTTCATATTGCATAAGGGATTCATGGAGTACATTCATCATTATTACTAGTAGTAGTGATTTTATGATTTATGTCAAAGGAATACTAACCAACAAGGACCTATTCAGGGTACAAGGTTTGCTCAAAATATGCATCCTTGATAAGGTCCCATATGTATTCGTGGAATTTGAACTAAGCCAATATCATGGTGCAAAAATTGCCAGTTGTTAGCGAAACAATTTGTCGTGTTGCGTATTATTGATTTCCACCAAAAATCATGGGGCTAAGCTCATCCTTCTTATGTATGGGGAGGCTCCCATTAATGAATGTAAACTATATAAAAGTTGTGGGTGGCCGTTAGGTTAGGGATCACACAAAAATAATCCAATAAACCTATGAAAAAGTGCTTGTACAAGGTATAAGGGATGAATTGGAAACGAGAGAGGAAAAGGGGAGTTGGGGAAATAAGTATAAAGAGGGTTAATATTGTGATTAGGATTAGAAATTTCAAATACAATAACCATATTAGGTCCACATTCAATCAGAAGAACATAACAATGCTAAGAATGATAAAACTAACAAATCATAGAAACAAAATTCCATTGATTCATTTATCAAACGCACAAACACCTTTCTTGGTTATGTAAGATCATCATGTTTACAAAGTTGGAAATTAGAGGGAAAAAGAGTAGAGGAAACATATACAAATAAATAGAGGAAATGAAACTTTTATTTCTTGATGTAATAGTGGTAAATCTCAACAACATGCAATCAATCAACAATTGTCAACCCCTTGGAATGGAGAATCCATTCCAATTTATACCATTGGAAATTGTCTTCTCATCTCCCCCCACATGACTTTTCACATTTCCTCATCACTTGTGACCTTCCAAATTATCTTAGGAATGAAATTAAGTCCTTTTCTTATTTTTGAAAAGGTACTTTTACAATGCAACATTAAGTCACTTAAGTGAATAAGACGAAAGAGTGAAAAAGTACATTCTCAATGAAGGAATAAAATGTTAGAGAGAGAGGGGATAAGAGAGATAGAAATGGAAATCTAGAGACAAGAAAGATCTTGCTGATGAAGGACCTACTTCTGATGAATTATGAATGAAGTTCCTTGCCTTGGACCACCTATTGAACTGAAAAACTATGATTGCATATTCCACCTCCTCTAACTTGCAAGATGTGATCTCATTATCAAACATGGATCAAGTATTTAGAAAAAAATTCTTGAGGTATGAATTCCATCCTCACTCATATTGATCTCCTCCCATCATGCTTATAATGACCATTCCATTGATGAATTTGATTTCCAACGTAGATCTTGATGTTTGAGATATCTCAAGGATATCGGGATGTTCCTAATTTCACTTGTTATTTGAGTGACTATCTTGGAATTTTTCCTTAATACAATGTGATATAAGTGATGTACCTATAATGAATGGACTCAATTAGGATGAATCCCTTCAGCTATAATTGGAAATAATTGAACAACCCACCTTTTTGCACCAAACTATTCCATGTAGAGATCTCTCTCGGGTGGTGCTATAGAAGTTTGTGGAGTGTTATTTGTCCTTCTTCGGGGTCACAAATGCTGACAATTCACCTTTTTGATATCTTACTATTTTTAGACAAGACCCCCATGAACACATGCTATTTTTATCAAGTGCACTTACAGGTGTTAGATAGAAATGATAATAACCTTCAAAATTTGGGTTTTATTCCAAGATAATCCATTCTAATTTTCATATGATTCCCTTGTCCAAATGAGTGGAAAAATGATATTTTCATCAAGGAGGGAAGAATAATGAAAGAAAAATCATTCCTCTATATCTCAAAAAATCAACCACCTTATCGTTCAAAAATGGCTTAGATGAAAGTAGATTTTTAGAGGAACATTTGCTCCAAATTTCAGATGATTTTCCCCTCTCGGATCTTTGTAGAAAAAAAAAAATGTGTTTTCCTTTTGATGTTGTGTCATGGAAACCATTAATGGAGGCTGGAGAGGTTTCAATAACACTTTTAATGAAAAACCACTATTTTTTTAGGGGAATATTTGATGAAGTTTTCATGTGTTTTTGTGCAACTTTTAACCGCATTTTGATTCGACGGTTGCATGTGTAGTCTTATTTACTTCCACTAATTTGAATAGGTACGCTGGAACCTCATCTAGATAGATCTTAATGCTCACCTTAAGTGCATGAAGCTACCATGTCCCTTCTTTGCAAAATCTTGTTAAGATGTTAGCATGAATGTTCATATTTACCATTATCAAAGCATAAATTCAATTATAAAAATTAGATCCATGAGCTCAAATTGGAAACATATATAATAAGGAAACATATATATCAGATAAGAACCAAGATCAGATTCACCATATAAACACCATGTTTAGATACATAAATTACCATAATCCATCCACAATACTCCATTAATAAATAGAAAGATTACATATCAGAAGTTGAATGCATAACAATACCAGTCTCTAAGAGTTATACAGCATGGCCGAACAAGATAACCATACAATACACATGGTCTACTAAGACTATGTAGATCAAATAACATATATAGGGATGGGGACTTTCCCTTTACCACCCATGTATCTAAAAAATAGGTTGCATGCTCAAAATAGCCATGAGCCAACAACTGCATGCTTTTACAAGAAGGATAATAATAGATTAATCCTATTATTAGCACAAAATATGCATGACCTTTGACCTTCTACTTTGCATGTGATCTATCCCAAAATAGATGTTCCTTCATCTCCAAGGCTTCATGCTACCATCCAAATCTTTAATGTTGCTTGAATGCCACTCAATCTTACCATTATCTATTTTTAGCCAATGGCTCCAAAATTGACTTAGTCATGAATGCTTTCTTTCTAGGAATGCCCCACTTTCTGGAACTTGCACTAGCATATGTGCCCCCTTTGCGCACCTTCTATATACTTAGGAAATTTTTTCAACCCAACATTACCCCTCACTAATGATAATTTATCCCTACGCAATATGGTTTCTCAACTTATCTCTCTAAAGAAGAATAAAGAATGAATATGAAATAATGAAAGAATGAAGAAATGAAAGGAATAAAATAGTAACAAATACACTCACTATCTTTGGTTACGGGAGTTGGGGTAATCTTGATTGATATCAACTTCTAATTCATTTCATTCACTAATCCCCTCCTTGGATTTATATAGAACATCATCAAGAACTTTCTCCATCACCTCGAGGTCATGTCTTCAACCTTCGATTCAGGTTACCTTACCACTCTAGCAAAACCTAAAATCATGCCCTCTATAAAATACATCTTTTGCATGACTAACATCCCAAACTCCTTTATTCTCTCTTCATTGGGGTACGTGACTATCTTAAGTACATCATTCTTCTTTGAAAATGCATCTAACTTCTCCTCTCTCCCCAAGGATTCGTCCTTCTTAGATGCAATGACTTCATTTTATTCTTGTAGTGTCCTTGAATTGAGGATCTGCTTGGGATCCTCACACTTTCCCATCACTCAACCTATTTTCTTTAACTCATTCTTCAGGTGCTGGAGTATGACATCATACTCTAGAATTCTACATGTAATCAACTTCTTGGTCCTTTCTTTCTTGGAAATTTTCCCATATCTCTTCTATCATGGACATATTATTCTCAAGAAATAAATGAAAACAATCTTGAAAAAAGTGCAAGGAGGAATTATAAGTTTTATTTGTCATCTCATAGAGCTCTGGATGCTCCTTTAAGATCTCACCCCAATGTATGTAAAAAAATCCAGAAACTATTTCTTTCATTCCTTATCCCTCTTACGCACCTCGTTAGTTTCTCAATTTTTCTTTCATATTTTTATCATCCTCAAGCAATTTCTGAGCGTAGAAGCTTTATACAGTTCCTTTGCACCACTTTTTCCACCATCTTAGTCAAGGAATTAATTTCCTGTTCATTAGTAATTTTTTTGGCTTCATAGTCATGTGCTGCAATACTGCATTCCCTTCCTTATATTCCTTTGGATGCATGCTTCTTCCTTCACATAAAATTCTAGCTTGTCCATATGTGTTTACATGCTCCAAGAAAATTGTTTCATTGTGTGCATATTTTTCACCTGAGGATCTATCAACTCCCATCCATATAACTTTTCAAACTTGAGTGTGCTTTGAAATCTGGTGTGAATAATATTTGAAGGGTCTTTAATATACCCCAACATAGGTGTCTTATAAATTTCATCTCCCTTATTCCCTCGAGTGCCACTCTTTAGAAATATGTGTCCCCACACCCTGAAGTTGGCCTTCATCTCTGCCGCTCCCCATGTTCTCCAGAAGGCTCACATGTTGGCTCACCAACACTTTTTCTCTCTCTTCACCTCCTCTCATGGGGTCTTACACCTCGCACTCACAATGCACCTCTGTATCATGCTAAGTCTCTTCGTTTATAGGATCTTCTCCCCATCTACATAAAAATGGGTATATCCCCCATGGTGTGCACAACCTCATCAAAAATTTCTTCTTCACTTTCTTTCCTAGGCACATACTTGTGCCTTCTCTTTGTCTTCTTCTGTGGGCTTGGTTTGATAGGAGATGTCCTTGGCGATCTCCTCAATGGATGAGAGGTTCCCACACTAGCACTTTGTGTCCTAGTTTTCCTTAAGAATCTTATGAAGCCTTGGTCCTCCACACCACCTTCTCCTTTCTCTTCTCTCAATTATTATTCCTCTTCTTCTTCTCGGGGAGGAGTATTCTCGTGTGGCCTCTTAAAACCTACAATCAGCTACCTCGTCCTACCATGATCTAATCCACCACTTTCCTCCTCCTCCTCCTCTTCCTAAAGTTATTCCTCATCTATGTGAGGAGGGGTGGGTTCATCATCCTACAAATTTCCAACTGTATGCTTCCCCTTGGGCATCTAAGGAGCTTAAATTCATTCTCAATATAATTTCCATCAACCAATTTGGGCTTAAGGTAAATATATACCTTAGCTGCATCCAAATTTCCAACCACAAAACTCATGGAGATGATAATCATTTCATTAGATATCAACTTCTCAATGTACGTAAAATTAATTGGATAAACATATGTCTTCTAAAGAGTTTGATATTCTTTGTGTACCTTGGGATATGATAATATAATATATATGGGTTGATGGAGATGCCGCATGTGGCACACATCCCCTTAGTTATATGTATGGGTTCACATGGGATATAATATTATAATTTATATGGGTTTATTGAGATGCCAACATGTGGCACACATCCCCTTAGTTAGTTATATGGGCTCACATAGGAATTAATTATATTGGGTAATGGGTCAACCTATATTGGGATTAGGTGCTACCCATCCTATTTAAAGGATGTGAGTATCATTATGAGGGATGATGGATGTATGATTTGAGTCTTCTACTTGGTAGAGGTATATTGGAGGTGTCCCCCTCAAAGTGGATTCCCATCTTGGGAGATTGTGGAGTTACTCCTTCCTTAAGGAGCATTATATGGTGTTGCCCTACCTTAAGGGTATTATTCTACATATATTGAATATTAGGGCATCTTTTCCCCCCATATATCTTGTGTTGTGTTATCTTCTGCAATTTTTGATTTATTATATGCAAAGTTCTTATCAAGTGGTATTAGAGCATCGATTTCGACCAAAAAAATTGGGTCCAAACCCTAAATTTAGTGATTCAGATATATTTTTAAATCATATGCAAACTGTTTCTCAATTTTTTTACCATAGTTGTGAAATGGTTTCATAAAGCTACAGTCCAAATTTCATAATTTTTCAAGGTGTTTTGTGGAAGTTATTACATTTTTAGGGTTTCACCTAAATTTTCTTTACAGGTTGTAGTTTTTGGAAATAATTTTCTAAATGTTTACCAACATTGCAAATCCCCTTCAGAAAGCTATGGTGAATATTTCATAATTTTTGGATCTATTTTGTTAGAGTTATTGCAGTTTTATGTTTTTTCAATATTTTGCTCCTTAGGCCGTAATTTGAGGAATTTTCTTGAATTTCTTACATTTTCAGAAACCTCTCAAAAATTAAATTGGGGTTTGTGTTCTGTGATTTCTGATTTTTGGCTGAATTTTAGCCAAAAGGGTTAGAATAAGTTTTGATCAAAAGTGTCTATTCCTAAAACCCTAGTTTTGTGGATCATGGGGATGGTAACTTTTTTTGGAGATGGCAGGATTGATGCTAGAGAATGGTGGAACAAATTTAGGCATAAATTCTCTCAACCATCAGATATTTGGTTCTTCAAATTGTGGATTAGTGGCCCTACACAGATTTGGTTTTCTGAGTTAGAAAAGGAAAAGTCTAATTGGTCCTTGGAGGAACTGGAACAAGTTTTCATGGACAGATGGGAAACAAAAGAAGAATTTAATGATAATAGTGAGGAAGAGGAAATAGTAGAAGAAGAAGAAGAAGAAGAAGAAAATGTTGATGATGAAGTTGTTACACATGATAGTGCATCTCCAAAGAAGGAAGCTTCAATATTTCAGTTTGAAGGGTGTATTCAAAGGAAAAAGGTAAATTTTTCCATAAACCCTAGCATAAAATATAACTTCATCAATATGGATGTAGCTAAAAATATACATGGACAAGCAAAAAATATTAAGGAAGCTCAAGTGGATGGTAAGCATATTCAAGTTTTTGAAGATTTAAAGCTCTCTATGGATAAATATGTTTTACATTCAGATTTTTATGCTTTAGATATGGATGGTATGAATATTTTTCTTGGATATCCTTGGTTAGAGAGCTTGGGAACAATTAATTTTAATGTGTAAAATAAATTCATGAAATTATGGTACAAGAGAAATAAACTTACATTGCAAGATATCACACTAGCAAAGAAAAAAGTAATGTAAAATTGGATCATGAAGATGAATTTGAAGATGGTGAAGAAGGGAATAAGGATGAATCAGAAGGAGAGGATGAAGAACATAAAGTCACAAATAATTTCTCTACTCAAGAGAAAAAAGAAGTAACAAACAAGGTGGAAGAGGACAAGAAAGTTGAGGAAAAGGTTGATAAGGTTGAGTATACGAAGGTGGCACCATATCGACACCCACACCATCATGAGAGGAAAAAATCATGGAGACATGTTAGGACACATGAGGATAGAAATCCATATGGATATACAGGGAATCACAGGAATACTTTTGGCTATACATGGAATCAATGGAACAATAATTATATGACATGGAATCACAAGAATAATAATTATGGATATGCATGGATGCCGAGAAGGAACACATATGGACCAGTATGGAACCAGATGAGCACAATGGAATATGGAATCAGGTTTGGAGCAACATCACCCACTAGGATTTCATATGGGTGGTTGGATGATCGAGCATGGCAACAAGTGTGCAATAATTTAAAGCACACTCATTATATGGCTTCTTCTTATGTTTCGGGGACAAAACATGTCAAAGAGGGAGGCAATGCTATGTACCTTGGGATATGATAATATAATATATATGGGTTGATGGAGATGCTAACATGTGGCACACATCCCCTTAGTTATATGTATGGGTTCACATGAGATATAATATTATAATGTATATGGGTTGATGGAGATGCCGACATGTGGCACACATCCCCTTAGTTAGTTATATGGGCTCACATAGGAATTAGTTATATTGGGTAATGAGTCATCCTACATTGGGATTAGGTGTTACCCATCCTATTTAAAGGATGTGAGTATCATTATGAGGGATGATGGATGTATGATTTAAGTCTTCTACTTGGTAGAGGTATATTGGAGGTGTCCCCTCGAAGTGGATTCCCATCTTGGGATATTGTGGAGTTACTCCTTCCTTAAGGAGCATTGTATGGTGTTACCCTACCTTAAGGGTATTATTCTACATATATTGAATATTTGGGCATCTTGGCCCACCCATATATCTTGTGTTGTGTTATATTCTACAATTTATTCATTTATTATATGCAAAGTTCTTATCAAGTGGTATCGAGCATATATATGATACCATGAGTAGGAGGTATGTATAAGTTGATTCTTCTACTTGGTATAGGTATATTGGAGGTGCCTCCCTCGAAGTGGATTCCCCTCTTGGGAGATTGTGGAGTTAATCCTTCATTAAGGAGTATTGTATGGTGTTTCCCTACCTTAAGGGTATTATTCTAAATATATTGCATTTTAGGGCATCTTAGCCCCCATATATCTTATGTTGTGTTATCTTCGCAATTTATTGATTTATTATATGTAAAGTTCTTATCATATTCAAAGTCCAACTTATTTGCATCAAATATCAATTTGCACACATTTGAAAACCTCTTAATATAAGCCTAGAAGTAGCGCACGGGAAAGCATATGAAAGCTTACACGAGGACTTCATGCACCATCCTTCATTCTAAATTTTCCAATGCAAGTAGTGCTAAAAGATTTCAAACTACTCTTTCTTATCCAATACGGTAGGTATATCCTTAGGCATCTTCCATTCATTCTCGAAGGACTGCGTATGCTCTTATACCAAAGCTACAACGTTTTCTTATAAGGGACATTCATAGTGCCTTCACAAGTATACTTCGTGAACCTCTCCGCAAGTGACTTCTCCTCCTCAGGGAACTGCCATATTTTATCCTTAGGCATATCTCGAGACCCCAATCTCCATAAATATAATAGATAATAGGATGGCTCCAAAGCTTATCTTATCTCCTTTGTGCACCTCCTCAATAATGGTTTCAACTATAAATGTAGACAAATTATAAACAGTTCCTTCTTCCATTTTCTTGGCAATGTGGAGCCACTTCCTATTTACCCGGCTCAAATTCTCTTGGTTATTGAACTTGGAATAGAGGTGTGTAGAAATTTTGATTAGGAGGTGATCATCCAATTTCACAATGTCCATTTCACGCCCTCCCTTTGCGTATGATAGCTCAACAAAAGTTGCCTCCATGCCCACTTCGTCATCCAAGTCACTCACAATTTCTATCCCTGAACACATTAGGCCTGTCAACTTCTTGATCAAGGGTGCGGTGAGGTACACCTACCTTCCAAAACATTAGAAGAAATCCTAGTGTAATATGGACATTATCCCTTTGGTAAAGTTTCTTTGGTTTTCCAAAATAAGGCAACTCATAAATCTGCACGACTCCCGCTTTCTCCAAAGTCTTATGCCTCCCATCATCATAAATGGGTTTGTCATCCTTTCTTCTCAAATTTGTCTTCTTTACCGGTTCTTTATCCATTTCATCCTTGTTTGCCTTGGTGCAGTGATTGTAATCACTCACCTTACTCCTCTTGATATGGGATTCCCATTATTTTCCCATGATAACTCCTTTGGGGTATTGAATTTTTGAGAACCGAATTTCAGGTGCATCTTCCACTTCCACCTCTAGTTCATCCTTATTCTTACCTTGTGTGGTCACCACATGTGCTCTCTTAGGTTCCATTGCAACTTTTACAATGCTTATTTGCACTCATTTGACCTCTATAACTCCAACTTTGCATGCCCTAGTGTGCACTAGTTACAATTTTGCACCTTCTACAAAATTAAACACCCTTCCAATGAAGCTTTGTTACTGAGACGTGTCCAAATCTCAATTGGTTTGCTTCTTTATACAATCTCTCTTACACTTTGTGATTTTTCACACTCCACAGCTCGAAAACTCAAAACATGTAAGGTAGAAATAAAATCGTAAGTACCCATTATATAGATTTCACATATTTTTCCACATTAATTGATCCTCACCTACCACCGTACGTAGCTTTAATTACACATTTTCACTTTTTCTACACTTTTAGCTACTTTTTATGTGCACTATAATAATATTTACCATGCAAGAACTAGATTCAGTCATGTTCAACACCATTATCTAGCCAATATGAACCATTTATTAAAATTGTAAAACACAAAAGCTTCTTACATTACATAAGTATCTCCATGAGTCATGCGCTCAACAAAACCAACAACATAACTCTACCATAGTTTCACACACTTTGCAAATAATACACACACACACACACACACACACACACACACACACACACACACACACACACACACACACACACACACACATATATAGGGGTGGGGACTTTCCCTTCACCACCCATGCACTTCTCAAAATAGGTCACATGCTAATAATAGCCATGTGCCTTTACAATAGGATGCACAACATGTAAGTGTTCTAACAATAGACTTCCTATAGTTAACTCTGAGTAGAAATCCTATTATTAGCCTAAACTATGCATGCGCTCATTGTCACTTGTTCCCAAAATACCATTGCATGGACCACAAGTCTTCATGTCTTTTGTGTGCTCAGCACACTAACTCCAAAAATAGCCCTTATCCAAAAATGGCTAACTAAGTCCTGATCTGGGTGCTCTCAATCCTATCATATGTGCCACCTCTTCAACAGTGCCCTACATTTCATGCACCCAATACTTAGGCCATTTTTGTCCATTCAACATTACCCCACACTAGAGTACATTGCCACCCCGAAATGGGTAATCACCTTATCGCTCCAAAGAATATAGGATAAATGAATGAAAGAATCAAGGAATAAAGAATATGGTGAGCCATTTTATTGTGTACCCTTTTCATCTTCTAGTAGAATGAATTTTGGATATTCACTTTGTATTTCTCCCTCAAACTCATACCAGTCCTTAAGCATTGCATTGGTCTTATCAGGGATGTCCACAATGATGTCATCTAACTCATCCATAGTCATGTTTCCACCTTCACTTTTCAAAATTCTAAGGATGTTGGCCATACCTGAGACCATCCCTTCCATGACATCCACCTTCATGGAAATGAGCTTCCCGATGCCCTTGATCCGATCCATATGTTGTTTCTTTCAACATCCAATGCATCACACTTTGTTTCTACCAAGGTAACTCATTATGTGCACCCGAGTGTTTCATCCTTTTGCTTCTTGTAGAACTTCATTCTCCTCTACCTTTTTCCTTTCCTGTATTAAGTTATCAGGCATTGTACACATGGCCAATATTGTATCTACCTTCTTCATTTCATCTTTTAAGGCTTGTAAAACTACCTCATAGCTGGATATCTTTCTTGCAATTGAAGCCTTGACCCTTGATGCTTCTTCCACAACATCCTTTTTCTTAGGGAGGTGCATTGGTCCTTCCTCCTAGAAGTAGGTGAACTATCATGTGTGTAGATAGTGTAATTAGACTTGAAGTCCCGAGGCACCTTCTCTTAAAAATGGGCCTCTTCTACAAAATCATCATCTATGATCTGCTCCACCATATTTTTAACATTTTGGGCCTCAGCTACTATTGCATTATCTCACTCCTGAGTGAGGCACTTGATCTCTTTGTCTTTTTCCTTCTTATCATCTAATAACACCCATATTTTTTCCACCTTATCAATATTTTTGTGCTACTTTTGTTGACACTTTGACCAATGTGTTACCCACCTATTCATCTGAAAAAATGTGTTGGCTTAATAGTCACATGGTGTGTAAGGCACCTTCCTCATCTTCTTTCAAACTACATGCCTCCTCGCAGACATCAAAATCAGGCTCATCCATGTGAGTCTGCATACTCCTAGGATAGTTGTTTGTGAGTGTGTGTGTTGGCCATTTTGGGTCCATCCAATCCCAACCATATAATTTCTTGTTTGGAAGAGTACTCTGGAAGTGGGCATGAATATTTTTGAAGGGTCATCCATATAACCCAAGTTTTGAGTACCTGCTACCTCTTCCTCATCATGCCCCCTGCATGCTCACCAACATCCTCATGAGTAGACATGCACCCTCTTCTTGGTATTACACATTTACATCCTATTGTATAGTGCCTCTGATATCTTGATTCACTTCTCCTTCATCCTCTCCTTCCTTCTACGCATGGGGGCATACTATGACTTTGTGTCTCCACATTCTCTCTCCTTCACCAGAGTGTTGTTCATGAATACTTATGCTTGGGTCTATAGTCTCATAGACTACGTGCTCACCAATATCTTCATCTTCCTACATTTCCACACTGGGGGTGGCCTCTGCTCTATGCCCACCCATACTTGGAGTTTCCTCCTCTTCTTCTGTGTGCTTGGCTATGGGGACTCCTCCTCACTATCTTTAATAGGAACATATTTCTGCACTTTCTCCTTTCTTCCTCCTCATCCTTCACAGGAGTCACATGTGGTGATCTCCTTACTGCTATGAAGTCCCTATGCTAGTGTCTCTTGATGTGTGCCTTTTCACAAAAAACTCTCTTGGTATGCACAAGTCCGATGTTGTCTTTGGTTCTTCCTACTCTAGGAATTTTCTAGTCCTGTAGGCACTGGATCCTCTTGAGAAGGGGGCATAGATGCAACATGCCTTGAAGTCCCTACTGTATCTACCCCTTCTTCGGAGGTCTTGGAAGTGCCATATATATACCCTTCACCACTTTTCCATCCTTGAACCTTGGCCTCAGATATATATATATATATATATATATATATATATGTTCAATATGTTCCAATCTCATATCCAAATGGCCAAACTCTCTGGTGTGATGTCCACATTTCTTGATTCCATGGTTTCCACATAGGCCTCTTTCCTGGCCATACATATGTTTTGTGTAGAATGTGAATATTACGTGTCCACCTTTGTCTACGTCAAACTGGAGTTGGCATGCGTCATGGAATCTATTTACAAAATCTTTAAAGTATCTTGTGGTAAATGCAAAGGGAAACTTACACCATGGGCTCTTCTCTCCAGACTTCATATGGAAGTGCCCCAAGCTGAAATGTTGGTAAACCACAAATTCAGCCTCTCCTTCCAACACCTTTGGAAATTCACGTGGAATGCACCATTCTCCCTCGAATGCCCTGTAGTCTCCTGAACCACTTGTCTAGGCACTCCTTGTATGTATTGGAAGTAGTCCCCCCCATAGAGTGTACTTGGCATATTTATTCTTTTTGGGGACTTATTCTCAATGGAAACTCCTAGATATTCTCCCTAGGTCCATTGGGTACTCCAATTTCACTAAATACAATCAATAATAGAATTTGCCCTAGGTAATCTTCTCACCTTTATCTACTTGGATGTGTGCCTCATTCACCAAGATTTTTTTGTGATGTACCCAAAATGTTGTAGTATGTCTTGTTGACCATTTTGTGTGCTATATGCAACCAACACATATTCACCTCATTCCATCACTCAGTGGCACCCAACTTGCTCCCCGCTAAGCGTGCTACAACTCTGGTGGCCATGTCTATAATATTGGTGACTTTGAAGGCTCTGGACCCCCCTTCTTATACTGATGTAGGGATGTTGTGGCATCAATTCCCCTCATCATCTGATAGGTCTCAGTGATCTCGAGCCCGAGTCACGCAACCCTGTCACCTTCCCAATCAACTTGGTAGTGATCCTCATTCTCCTTCCCGTGAAGTAGAAAAAGTCTTCATGGATGCATGACATGAGCACTGATACAACTACTCTGGGCTTCCCAAAATAGGGAAACTCCAGAATTTGCATGACCCCCATGTTTTCAAGTAATTTCTTCACAAAGTCATCCAAGACCCTAGTGTCATCATCCACCAATCACCGATTTTTCCTCCTATAAACTTTTTTTGTGACATCCTTCAGGCATTTCTTAGTGCGGTGGTTGATCTCTGAAACCCTACACTATGTAATTTTTTTTCCAAGGCCACCCCTCAATAAATTCTTCTAGATATAACATCTCGACCAACCACTCCTCTGTTGGGTCGATCAACCTCCTTCTCTACAATGGGAGCCCTCCGTGGTGCCATTTCTCCTCTTTTGATTATGTGAGTGAAATGAAAACCCTAGCTATCATGCAAATGAAACCTAAGTCACCCTCCCATCATGCACACACACACACACCACTTGAATGAATCCTTTTTATGTACCTGGATGCTCTCAACATGTGCTTCAAAATGTGATAGGTTTACTCACTCTGCAGAGTGCTCATCATCTCCAGCTCTTCTTTGCACTTCTCAATTTTTCTTCAAATTCTGCAAGGTAACAAATGACATTGAAAATTTCTGAATTTAAACCAAGTTTCAAAAAAATTCCCTTCATTAATTTCTCCACCTACCACCATACATGACATTAAATCCCTTTGAGTGCATGTCACACCTCTTATCCCATGCCCCAATCTCTCATGCCTCAAACTTTGGTGCCTCAGTCATAACTTTTTGGTGCACCACTACTTATCTATCACAGATCTCCTCTACCCATGCTTCCTTACCAAAGTATTTATCCAATGTGACCCAAACATACGTAGTCTCAAATGTTGTAGCCTCCTTGAGTTATACTGAGTGCTCACCACCTTACGCGTGGTCTTTAACTTTGAGAAATCCTCTTGAAGTTTTCATCACTTTTCAAAACATGTTCCCTTTATGGACACCCGTGAGTTTATTTCTTTTCTGTACTAGACTAACCTTCTTTATCCACCCCACACTAAGGGTATGTGTAGTCCTCTTGCATGCATAAAAACACTTGAGAGATAGTAATCAACTTTTGGAATGTGCACAAAACACTTATTACACATAACATTGAACTAAATTGACAAAGCATATGATGAGGAAGGAAACACATTAAAGGAAAAATACAAGTAAGGGAAATCTAATCTAAATGGAAATATTACCTTATTACAAACACCAAGAAGGCTTATTTATAGTAGGGCTTCAACCTACTCCCATTGAAGTAACTAGGGTAACCGTGTTCCATCAAGCACCTCTAACTTGGAAAGCACCTGATTCAAGTATATGAGTGATAACATACGGTCCCAACCAATGCACCTTAAGCTTTTCCTGGTGGTGGCACAAAACTTTGAATCATAAAGAAGTACCATCTACCCAACCTCAAGCTTCTTGTCCTTGATGTGCCTATCATGTCATGCCTTTTTCCTAGATTTTTCTTGCTTTTGACTCCAACGTGCTATGATGTGCCTCTCTCATCTAGTTGTATCAACTTGTCAATTCTTTCTTCCAATGCTTTCTCATCAGCTAGACCTCCCTGTGCATGCAATACACAAAGAAGGTAACATGAATTCCATGGGAAGAACTACTTTTATGCCATACACCAACTGAAAGGGTGTTGCCTTATTCAACCATTTTTATAGGTTGTTCTATATGCCCAAAGTACAACAAAACTTTATCATCCCAATCTTTCCTTCCAACATCACAAATTTTTGTCAAAGTCTGGCTCAATATCTTGTTGAAAGCCTCAATAGTCCCATTTTCTTGAGGGTGATAAGGTGTTGTCTTGTGGTGTGCAACCATAAATTCATCCAATAATATCTGATTGTCACATTCAGGAAATGAGTGCCCCTATCACTTGTCAAACTCAAAGGACATCCATACTGGTAAGAATATTTTCCCACAAGAACCTTGTTGTTGTAGCCATTGTACAATCCTTTGTAGGTGTTGCTTCCACCCACCTTGTAAGATAATATATACAAGTGATGATGTAGCTGATCTAGTTCTACGTGTGGCTGGGGAAATAGGACCCACAAAGTCTATTTCCCATTTTTCAAAAGGCTCTACACTAGTAATAGGCCTCAAAGGCATTTCATCTCTCTACCTAGGTTTTCCAAGGTGTTGATAGTGATCACATGCCTTACAATACTCCTTGCAATCCTTGTATAAGGTTTCCCACCATAAACCAGCTAGTAGAATCTTGCGTGGTGGTGGCATCACCTGCATAGTGTCCACCTGCAATACCACCATGAGCCTCCTCCATGATTTCATGTGCTCATGCTCTAGTACACACCAATGCAATACTTCATCTTGACCTAGTTTGTATAAGTCACCACTGATCAACATGAAAAGGTGTGTGGCATGAATTGCAAGTTGTTTCTTTTCCAAGGCTTTCATTCCTTCGGGCACCACTGTGTGTAAAAAGACAACAATATCCTCTAATTCTAAGGGCACATGGTTTAAACTATATAACTATGCATCGGCATTGTATCTTTAATACTCTGTGTGTCCTCTCTGATTGAATCCTTGATAAGTGGTTTGGGCAGAATTGCTTTTACTGGCTTTACACAACTGTAAAGTCAAACTCTTGGAATAATAGAACCCATCGACATATGCCCCTATAAAATGGGCTTATTTACCAAGTATTTCAATGCCATGTGATCTATATAGAACACAAAAGGTGTTTTTAGCAAGTACTATCTGAACTTATGCATGCAGCACGTAGATCATTGACAAAGCTTCACGCTCCGTAGTTGTATAATTTTTATGTACAGAGTCAACTTTCTACTAGAAAAAAAGATAGGATGATCTATAATACCTTCTCTAGGATGAGCTAGAACTATGCCAATGGCCATGCTAGAGGCATCCACATGTACGTGAAAGGGTAGATTCCATGAAGGAAAACATAAAATAGGTGTCGTAGTAAGCCTTTCCTTCAACGCTTTGAATGTGTGTTGTTGTGGTTCTCCCCAATAGAACTTCCCTTTACCTTTTAATAACTCCTCCAAGGGCATGAAAATCTTAGCATATCCTTTGATAATTTTTTTGTAATACCCTGTGTGGCCCAAGAATCCATGCACCTCACTGACTGGTGGGTTCTCCAAGCCTAAAATGACTGCAATCTTAGCTGGATCTACTAACAAACCCTCCTTATAGATGATATGCCCTAGTAGAGTTCCAAAAGGTGTAGCAAAATACACACTTCTTGATATTTAAAGAGATGCTTAACTATCTACACCTCTCAAACATTAACCACAAATTGTCACAATGATCCTTGATAAGCCCATACATGGTCCAATCATCCAAGTAAACTGCAAGAATTTGTGAATAAAATCTGGAATGCTTGAACCACAATGTGAAAAATACTACAGGCACATTCTTCAATCCAAAGGGCATCATTATGTATGTAAAAAACTTCCCCATTTAGTGGTGAAATTTTCTTCTCTTGATCCTCCTTAGCAATTCTTACTTGATGATACCTAGAGAATCCATCTGTAAAAGAGTAAATTTCATGCCCTACAATGCCTTCCAATATTTCCTCAATGAATGGTGTAGGGAAAGGATCAATCACACATGCAACATTCAGCTCCTGTAGTCCACACAAATCTTGATTCTTCCATCTTTCTTTATGTTGATTACCATAGGGCTAACCCACTCTGATTCCTCTATGGGCTCAATAATGCTAGATTCCAACATCTTGTCAATTTCTTCTTTAACTTTTATGTAGGTTAGGGTTCATCCTATAAGGTCTCTTCCTAACCAGGTGCACACCTTCCTTTAACTTAATTTTCATCTCACCCAAAGATTCATGCACCCTTTCAACTCATGGTAGCCCCTAGGAAACAAGTCTGGAAATCACGTAGCAACTCAATTATCTTAGCCACTTTAGAGTCAGACCAATAATCTCCAATTATGGCCTCCTTAGGTTCAACATCCATGCCAATGTTCACTTTCTTCATCTTCATAGGTTCATGGTAGGTGTGCCTTCTCATCCACATTATCTAAGACCTGTGTACCCTCTTGAATGATCTATGTCCAACTTTTCCACTTCTTCATCATCCACCATATAGACCATCTTTCCTTTCTCCTTCTCTAGAAAGTGTGCTCAAGTAATTTCTCGCATCTATCTCATCATCTACTTCATCAAAATGTGCTTCTAGGTCTGACTCACCAAATAACTCTGAATGAGTTCTTCAGCCTTTACACTATCTCCCATAGTCAATCACTTCATAACCTGTAATGCCTCTTTCACCTAGAGGTTTAGTGGAGAAGTAGTCAAAAGTCTGGATCATTCCTGTAGTCAAGTCTTGCCAATTTCTAGTCTCTCTATGCAGCTCCACATAAACATACCAAGTGCATGCGTAGCCTCGCAAGGTGAAATAAAGTTTTGTGCACCCACAAAAAGGTGGTAAATCCTTCCTCCCCCCTATCTCCAGAGTCTCTCACACTACTAAATGTGGTGTTGAACAAGATTATTACCATGATATTCACATATTTGAGTAGGTGCATTACTCTTAAAAAACCGGGATGATAGAGAAATTCTCACTTCTCTCCATTCTATGAGATTATCCCTATGAACCATCCACCATGTGTTGTTATCCCATGTAGGGTATACACTAACATATTCCTTCTATCCACTTGATCCTTCCATTATACTTCCATGGCTCACAGGAATACCTCAGGGTTTCCTTTCCAAGTGTGTACCAGGGGTACAAGTTGTTGTTTCCTAACCTCCTAACACAACGTGCTGCCTACTTATGCATGCGTTATGCTACACTTCTTACCTCATGCCCAACCATCTCGTAAGTGCCATGTGCCCAATTTTCATAGGAAATACTTGTAGTATCATTGATGGACTGTGCATCATCCCACTGGAGAATTCCTTCCTTAGATGGCTCAAGCACTTCGGATCTCGAATGGTGTGCACACATAAATTTTGTTCAGGTCTTCTTCACTTAAGGGCTCAACATAAGGTGCAGATTTCCCATCTATCAAAGGGATAATAACTCATTCTTCCTTGTTCTCAAAACTGATATATCCCTTATTGAACCATAGATCAACATTATTTGCATAGCACCAAGGGTGCCCAAGTAGAGCTGGGAAGTTGTCTGCTTCTGCAAGTGCTAATACCTCAAAGTCCCCAAGTGAACTTGGCCCCTGTATAGTAATGGATGCATCCTTCAATACTCCAATTGGTGTGGCCTTAGTCTGATTTTCCATATACAATACATTGGAAGATGGCTGCAATGGAGGTCTTCCCATCGAACCCATGCATCTAAGGTAAGCACATTCACTTCCGTGCCTGTGTCAATCAAAATATTGCTCAAAATCCATCCATCCACAACAACATTCAAGAGTGATCTCCTTGTCATAATCCAAGCTATGGGGGGAGATTAGCATGCAAAAAATTTATCATCCATTCTCAATACCAATGCGTGGAGTGTTTCCTTTCAACCAACTCCCTAGTAATGGAATAATGTTCTCTGATGCAACATCTTGCATACTTCCTTTAGATCATCAACATCCGACTAGAAAGTCTCAACTTCCTTCTTTGTTCCAACTTCCATGACTATTCCTTTAAACATTGTATTTCACCCTATAGATTTTTGAGTACCTCCATGGTTTCTGATAAACCTCCTTTTGATGTGTAGGGTCTGGATATTTTACATGTAAAACCTCCTCCTTAGTGATGGTAGGATTTTTTGCAACATTTTCTCTGCACATGTGTGCACAACCTCTCAGCATGTGTAGTAATCTTCACATAGGTACTACCTCAGGATCTAGTGCTAACTTTGACATCCATTGGTTTTCCACACATGTGTGTTGTATTCTAACCATCCCTGTGCCCTTGTTCTCTTGTTTTTGCTTCTTTCTCAAGATGTTCATATAAGTCTAGGAACTCTTCATAGTTATGATTCTTTCCAAAAAAAGAACAAGTAATGTTTGAGGACATTCACACCTGTAATGGTCAGGGGATCACATGTATAACATGTTCCATGAGGGAACTCACTTCATCCACCACCCATGGCCTCGGCCTTTGAATCCACCATGGTATCCTCGACCTCTACCATGGCCTCCCTCAAAGTGCCCTTCATTTTGATCATAGTGCCCTTGAGTGTGATCATGATCATGTTGCTCACCTTTATCCTTAGAGTTATTGAAACCCATATCTATCATACACCAATATCAATGGCATCATGGATCTGATCAATCAACCTGTAATCTTTAGTATTGTGAGTCGTGGACGGAAAATTTTTAGTAGCAAGACACGTTCTTTCTTATCATGCATTGTAATAATGGACAATGGCTTACATCATGGTCAAATGACATATCTCACATTCTAGTAACAAGGAGTGCACGATCTATGAGGAAAACTATCCTTAGTATGCCCCTCTACTTCACAATCTATGCACCAAATTCCACTGTGTGTCTCATGTGTTGTATTGGTTGATAGTTTCTCCAACTTACTTTTTCCATTGCTGTAATCTGAGCTTCAAGAATGGGCTCACTCCAAGTGTCTATGCTCTGACTACCTCAGTGCATAGAGCTACTTCAAGTGCCTCACATGTGGGTCTATATAAGTCTTATGTGAGAGTGCCCTCCTAAAAGGTGTAATCAGGCCTCCAAATGAACCACTGTGCATGTTGACTTGCATGGATATCATATGATAGTTTAGACAAGAGTGTTTTGAAATGAGCATCATATTCCCAAGACACTCTCAAGTAGTGCCCTTCTTGATATCCTTGAGTGCACTTATACTTTTTCTGCTCGAACTTAGGGATATAAAATTCCTTAATGAAAGCATCCGTAATGTTGTATAATCCACACAAGTATGATCAGGGTCAAAATTTCTGTACCAATTGTGTGCATGTGTCCCAACAATGTAGTTCAAAAACTGACTTGCCTTGTGCTCGAAGTCATAATTCCTTTCGTGCCTGCCACAATATCTCACACATATGCACATGCTCAACAAATCTTTTCTATTCCCCTATACTCTGGGAGATGAAGTGACATCTCCATGTAAATATTTTGGGGTTGGTGAGGACCATGCCCACCAGATCTAGAACCTCTGTGTTACCTCTCCCCCTAGATCCACCAGATCCACCAGATCCCGAGCCACATGTTCCTCTGATCCTCCACCTGTAATAGGAATTGAACTAGAGGATGCACTACCCCATGTGTCCCAACAATAGTGGTGCTAAACTGAACTCCTACAGTCTGCGAAGTTGTGCTACTCCCGATGTGAGTCCAAAGTTTTGTGCACTATGTTTTGTGTCGATGACACACCTGAAAAGGTTCCTCCAACTGGTCCTCCAAATAATAGGGAAGATGTTTACCATCGGCCATAAATGTACTTATTATTTGATTCACTCCTAAACTTTGTTGATAAGTCAACTCTACCTCTTGCTACTCTATTGCCCAAACTAGCTTGTTGACTACTTGGTTGTACTAGAAACTGGAAAACCAAGTGCAGGCTAGTTTTAGGTAGATTGAGATGTGCCCATGGCCCAAGTTTCTCTCTATTGGTGCACTCTCATAAGAGGCCGATGAGGGTTCCCTGTCATGCTTTCCCAAATGGGGGAGTTCTAGATGCTCTGGCTCCATGTCCTCTCGTGTGAGCTCCAAATCCTTCATGAGCCATCTCTCTCCTCAATGCCATCCATTCTACAATCTCATGTTGCTTCTCTAAATCCCTCTCACATGCCTCATTGAACTTAAGCCACCTTTCTTCTCTTTTCCTCTCTGCCACTAGGTCTTCCATCCTTCACCACACCTTCTCCTCCCCATGTGCGTGGTGGGGTTTAGCTAGCCATCGACTTCTCTTCCAAATTCAAGGTTACCATCAAGATTTTGATCACTAGTGGAATGCCCTTGTAGATAGGTTCCCCAGGATAACGTAAAAATTGAAACTCAGCTACCTCTGGGAAAGAATAAGTGGAAATTGAGTACTCCAAAATATAGCTATTCAGAACACCATGGAACCAAGTATCCACACATGACACATCCAAATCAGATCAACATCATAGGGCCTAAAATTATTCTTGCATCAGAAAGTGTGTGAAACCTCCAATTCCTTTTTTAGATGTAAGCAACAACCACTCGTATAGCTCTATTGGAAAGATAACAAAAAGCTCTCATATAAGCAAGTCATACAGATTCTCCACCCCACGTGCGTGTGCATCAAACTTAGATCTAGTGTTGAATCTCGAGTGTACTCTTCTTCTAGAGATCTATTATCCACTCCTCAACACTTTCCAAGGTCAATCAAGTACGTCTTCATCATGCAACATCCTAAAAAAAACTAAAAAGAGGTCCGACAATGGAACCAATGATGTAACCTAGAATTTTATTGTGAATAACCTAGGCATGTTGGACACATCACTCAGCCTGAGCTGAGTGCTCACCAAAGCAGTGCAAAGGCACCAAGTCCCTCTTTAGAGTTCTTTATAAAATGTTAGCATGATGGTGCATATAGATATTAGATTCATTACCAATAGTAAAAAAACACACAATGCATAAACCAGATCTAGTTCTTAGAATATATATAAGATGAACTAAACAATGACTATAACAAGATTTACCATGCAAGAACCAGATTTAGTCATGTTCAACACCATTATCCAGCCAATATGAACCATTGTATTAAATATTGTAAAACACAAAATCTTCTTACATTACATAAGTATCTCCATGAGTCATGCACGTGCAACAAAACCAACAACATAACTCTATATAGTTTTCATAACATAACCTAAAACCATGCAAATTAATATATATATATATAGGGGTGGGGATTTCCCTTCACCACCCATGCACTTCTCAAAATAGGTCACATGCTAATAATAGCCATGCACCTTTACAATAGGATGCACAACATGCAAGTGCTCTTAACAATAGACTTCCTATAGTTAACTCTGAGTAGAAATCCTATTATTTCCCAAAATACCATTGTGCATGGACCACAAGTCTTCATGCCTTAAAAATGAACAAAATTGACAAAGCATCAATAATGAAAGGACACACATAAATGGAAAAATCCTCCGCATCAAATACCAACTTAAAAGGGGTGGCCTTATTCAACCTTTTATATGTTTTCCTATATGCCCAAAGTACATCGATGCTTTATCATCCCAAAGTGTTTCCTTCCAACATCACATATTTTTGTTAGTGTTTATCTTATAATCTTGTTGAAAGCTTCAACAATACCATTTTCTTATAGGTGATAAGGAGTATTCTTATGGTGTGCCACCATAAACTATGCCAAAAGGATTTTGATTTTCTCATTTAAGAAAGGAGTACTCCTATCGTTTGTTAAACTCAATGGACAACCATACCTTCTGATAATGTTTTCCCATAAAAATATTACTAGTCTAGTGGTAGTGCAATCCTTCATAGATGCTACTTTCACTCACCTTGTAAGATAATCTATACAAGTTATTATATAACGTGCACCATTCCTATGTGTGGGTGGGGAAATAGGACCTACAAAGTCAATAGCCTATTTTGCAAAAGGTTAAACACTTGCAATGGGTAGAAACAACATCTCATATTTGGTCCCAAGTTTCACAAGGTGCTGACAATGATCACACTCCTTGACATATTATTTAATATCCTTGTACAAAGTTTCCCACCAAAATATAGTCATCACAATTTTGTGCAATGTAATCATCATCGTGTAATGACCTCGTGCAAATCCACCATGAGCCTCTTCCATAATGGCCTCGCTATCATTTTAAAAAATAAACTAGTATAAAATTTCATCCCATCTTAGTTTGTAAAAATATCCACCTATCAATTGGTAAGGTTCCATATGTATTATAACTCCAATGTCTTCATTCCATCAGGCACTTGTCCAGTGCACAAAAATACTGCAATATACTCTAAATATGTGGGTGCACATATTAATATGAATAAATTTGCATTAGGAATTATGTCCTTAATGCTCTGTGTGTCATTACAAGAATGAATTCATGATAAATGGTTAGACCCTAAATTAATTTTTCCTGGTTTGACAACCACAATAAACAGATACTCCTGAAACAATAGTATGAACCTACAAATGTGCCCCTGCAAAAAAATATTGTTGACCAAATACTTAAGTGTCATATGATCTATAAAGAAGATAAATGGTGGTGGCAATAAGTATTGTCTAAATTTTTGTAGCATGTAAATCATGGATAATGGATTGTGCTTAGTAGTTGTATAATTGTGTTCCGCAAATGTCAACTTCTTGCTGGAAAAAAATGGGGTGGTTTATAATTCCTTCACCTGGTTGCACCAACACTATGCCAATTTCCAGCCAGAAGCATCAACATGAACATGAAAAGGTTTTTCCCACGAAGGAAAGCAAAACATAGGTATAATAGTCAACCTTTCTTTCAATGTTTCAAACGTCTTTTGTTGTGCATCATACTAATAAAAGTTTCCTCTATCTTTCAACATTTCTTCCAAGGGCATGACAATTTTTGAATGGAATTTCATGAATTTCCTATAATACCCTTTATGTCCCAGAAATCCTCACACTTCTCTCTGATTGTTAGGTTCTTCCAAGCCCAAGATTACAACGACCTTGGTTGGATCTACCAACAACCCTTCCTTACAAATTATATTCCAAAATAAAGTGTCTAAAGGTAATGTAAATATGCACTTCTTAATGTTAAGAGAGATGCTCAAGTGCCTACACATCTCAAACATGAGCCTCAAATTCTCATGATGATCCTTGAACAAGACATAAAATATCTAATCATCTAGATACACCTTTAACAAATTGTGAATGAAATCCTAAAAATCCTACACAACAATCAACAAGAACACTGTTGGCACATTCTTTAGTCCAAAGGGCATCACTGTGTATGTAAAAATTCCCCACTCGGTGGTGAAAGTTGTCTTTTCTTGATATTACTTCGTGATACAAAATTTATGATAACCTGAAAACCACATGTAAAGGAGTATATCTCGCACATTGTAACTCCCTTAAGGATATCCTCTATGAATGGGTGGGAAAAGGATCAATAACACATGAAGCATTTAGCTCTGTGTAGTCCACACAGATCCTTATACTTCCATTATTTTTTTTATACTAATGACCATGAGATTGAGCCATTCATATTATTCAATGGGTTCAATTATACCACACTTGAGCATTTTATAAATTTCCTCCTTTACCTTGACGGGAAACTTAGGATTCATCATGTAAGGTCTCTTCCTAACCAGTGCATGCATTCTTTAAGATTTATTTTCATCTCCCCTAAAAAAGGGTGTACCCCTTTTAATTCATGATAGCCATGTAGAAATAAGTCCTGAAAGTTACGTACGAGTTCAATAATTTCATCCACCTCCTGCTGTGACCAATAATCACCAATAATGACATCGTTAGGCTCTACATCTGTTCCAATGTTAACCTTCTTCATTTTCACAGGCTCATGTTACACACATGCCTTCTCATCTGCTATATCCATCACCTCGAGCATACCTCTAGTGTGGTTAACATCTAGGTTTTTATTCTCATCATCCTCATCATTTATCATGCATACTAGTTTACCCTTTTATTTTTATTCCCAAGCACGGTCTATCTCTTCTACTTAAGTCTCTTCAAGGTCAAGGCATGCCTTTAAATCCAAATCTCTAAACATATCTATCATAATTTCCTTAGCTTTTGTACTATCTCCCAAAGTAAGGAACTTCTTAATCTACAGTGTTTTATTGATTGAAGGCTTCGTAGAAAAATAGTCAAAAGTACGAATCACACATGAGGTCACCTCTTGTAAATTAATGATTTCTCTTGTCAACTCTTCATAGACATACCATGTGTGTGTGCATCCACTTAGGGTGGCATAGAACATATGCACCCAGAGTGATGGTGGCAAGGCCTCCCGCCCTTCATCCAAAGCCTCTCACAATTCTCGAACGTGATGTGAGGATGGGTATTCCCATGGAATTCACATATTTTAGAAGGTAATGTTATCACCAAATTACAACACCATCTAATTGGATTTCAAGTAAGTTGATTGGGCAATCAATGTAATTGAGTAACATGGAATTGTCTCAAGGTGTGGTACCTTGTAGCTGAGATAATTCTCTAGAGAAAGCTAGTTCTTCTTCCTAATCCAATGCTACAACTACTCCCAATGCTAGAAATACACTTATCTACTCCTATCCTATAATTCCAAGGGACCAAGGAGAGAGGAAAATACAAAAAATAAAGAAATCCTACACTAAGGAGGTGATAACACCAAGAGAAGGGTAGTTTGGACACTCTCCAAGATTGAAAATGGAGAAAATGGAGATAGAGAGGATATTTGTAACATCATAGTCTACAACACACATTTACACCACCATTTCCATGAAACAAAACCATTAAGAGCTTGCAAAAGATCATTAGAATGAAAAAATACCTTAAAATGTAATATAGAGGTCAAATAATGCAAAGAAATACAAGAAAGGGTTGAAAATTAACCACAAAGCTTGATTTTATTGCTTCAGATATTGACATAGTTTATTACAACCAAGAAAAGAGGTTTGAATATCTTACCAAGTGCTAAAAATAGAAGGTATGAATCTCACAACACCCGTAGCAACCTTTGTGAAGAAGGAGAGGAGTAAAAATGGAGAATGTCTAACAACCTTTTACAATGAGCCCTACATTTATATATATAGAAGAAGAAAGAGAGGAATAGGAAAGAGGAATTCCTGAAATCTACATTCAACCACCAATAAAGAGTATTGAATGACCTTCAAAATCATGGAGAACCCCGCAAAACCCATCCTGTCATGTACGTATAGCTTGCTGTAGACAAAAATGGCCTCCCATGCTTAATTAATGCATTTTTACCCACCTAGAAGTAATCTTTTGAATATAGGATAATTTTTTTCATTTTTTGGGCCACCTACCATCACTAAACTTCTGATTTCTTGATTTTTGAGTGAAGAGGACAAATCATGATTCTAACATGTATAATTTTTTGTAGTTTGGTTGATTATTGAGGAAGTTATGATCATTTTTATGTAGGTCACTCTTTGTCTCATTTCACCAATCCTCAAGCTTGGTCATTTAATTTCTGTGGCTAGAAATATGATCCGAAAATAATCAAATTATTACTACCTGATCTCGAGACCCTTGTAGGCTTTAATTATTTGTGATAATTTACTCCTTTCAAGTAATCAATTTAAAATAATTCAAGACAATAATGACAATTGCACACGATTGATTACGGAGTTCAAGAATTGCCACGCCTCGGGTTCATGGTCGAACCGTTCCACTAGTCAAAACTTGTAAGTTACAATAGTACTTTCACAAGAAAACCTAATGGAAACTATTTAAACTTGCTTAGAAGAATAACTAGACCTTCGGACGACAAGGGTGAAAAATAGCACCCGACTTCCACCTTCCTAGCGTATAATCTCCTTCACTTCGATCGGCCTTCCCAATGCTATCAATGCGATGCTAGCACTCCAGTCGACAATCCAGGATTTGCAAGTAATTGGTGTGGCGCTATGGGCCGACTAGGTAGTTTGAATAACTCCTAGCCACAAATATTTAATTTATTATTGCCTAACAAATAATAGGTCAATAATAATAAAAAAATAATAATGCCTAAATAATTTAGGTCTTCACACAACAATTTCTCATTCTCCTCTTGGCTCGGACTTCGCCTCCAGTGCTCTAGGAATGAGCTTCTCTATATTTTTGTGTGTCCCGTCAGTAAGCTTAACAAATAATAAGCTTGGGATCTGTGTGTGTGTGTGTGTGTGTGTGTGTGTGTGTGTGTGTGTGTGTGTGTGTGTGTGTGTGTGTGTGTGTGTGTGTGTGTGTGTGTGTGTGTGTGTGTGTGTGTGTGTGTGTGTGTGTGTGTCCATTACAATGAACTAGGTACCCTATTTATACAAAATTAGGGCCCTTAAAATATGCATTACAAATTATCCTAAGGCTAATAATAGCCTCATCCCGTAGCATGTGTAATGGGATTAAATCGGATTGCATGTTTAATGGGATTAAATCCCAAATAGGGCGCTTAGCATTTTTAAATGGGTTAAAATCCCCATTGAGCGGCTAAGGTAAATGGGTATATCCCACATTTTGAGGTGGGATAATGTTTAAGGCTTTAAATAGCCTTCCCACGCATATGTGAAGTGGTCAAAGACCACATTAGGCTTAACCGCCCCATTTAATTCTCCTCTCCACATGGATTTCCACACGTAGAATAAGTATGCTCCCTTCCACATGCTTAGCATAACATTTGGCATGTTGGCGGTTTATACTAATGTATAAACATTAATATATATATGTGGCATTTAGAAAGTAGACTTACCAAGATAATATAATTTCAACACATACAATGTGGCATAGAAATAATTAACTCGGTAAATAGCATATATTCCACTTGTCTGTCTCCCGATAGGAAAATCGAGTGAATTCGATGAGTGGTGGCAAGCCACGTGGTGGCTTGTGGACCCACCACGTTGGCGATAATACCATAGTCCACACAGGTGGCTGGGCTCCCCTCCGTAATAAAAGTTGAGCCTCTTATTCCCGTGCACCATTTTTACGCTCGTCGAAGACCGGTGATCGAAAACCAATAAACAAATCCCTTTTTCCTTTTCACCACGTGTCGCAGTGCCATTGGTCCAATATTGACCAGTTGACTAGAGTTGACTTTCCTATTGACTGAACTTTGACCGGACATATCTAGAGCTCCCGATGTCCATTTGTCGCGTTCTTATAGTTGTTGGAAAGCTCTCGAGATGATATTTTGCACTGACACAATTTATGGATGTTTAGGAAAATTTTGAAAATGATCCCCTGATCACACCCTCCCCACTGAGAAAAACTTTTTGTCCCAAAAAGCTTCCATACTGTCTTGAATCTGAAAAACTCTATTGCCACCTCGGAAGTGCTGATGTAGTAGACCCTTGGGTCTTCTCCTCCAACCTTCTCACTTAGACAACTCTGCTCCGATTTTGAGACCTATGGGTTATGGGCCCATGACGCTTCCGTTGCACCACTTTGATATCCGAAGAAGACCTCCACGCCTCTTCTTTATGGTGCTAAGTTTCTGAATGAAACCTCAACGCTCCTTTTGTGTGGTGCTAAGATTCCGATATCGACAACAAGGATCTTCGTTTACTCTTTAACACAGCTCCTCGGCTCGAGTTGATTCCATAGAATCTGAACTGGTTTGAAGGAACTCCATGTTACGTAGATATTTGATTGATTCGATGTCAATGATGGACAATGCCTTGTCCCTTCATAGACCTCAATGCCTCCAATGCATGATGCTAAGCCTCTTTCAAGACCTCGAGTCTCCGATGCATGATGCTAAGTCTGTTACAGACCTCAACGCCTCCAATGCATGATGCTAAGCCTCTTTCAAAACCTCAAGCCTCCGATGCACGATGCTAAGTCTATTACAGACCTCAACACCTCCAATGCATGATGCTAAGCCTCTTTTAAGACCTCAAGCCTCCAATGTATGATGCTAAGTCTGTTGATCAACTACCATTCGTATGTGTGGTCGCAATGCCTTGACACTGAATGAAGTTCCGAGTTGATCCTTTTTGAGCTCCTCTTGTTGACATACTAACATCAGGTACCCTTCTGCTGCACGGTCGCAATGCCTCTACAGTAATGA
Source organism: Taxus wallichiana var. yunnanensis (assembly GCA_018340775.1). Taxonomy (NCBI): domain Eukaryota; kingdom Viridiplantae; phylum Streptophyta; class Pinopsida; order Cupressales; family Taxaceae; genus Taxus; species Taxus wallichiana. The sequence continues at coordinate 781,188,247 of CM031239.1, read as the reverse complement.
AGTTCCGACCTGACGCCAATGCCAACGATGATTTAGCTACCATTCTCGCTGCACAGATACCACAATGCCTCTACACAAAATGAAGTTCGAGCTGATCTCTGTGAACTCTATTGTCTGCACAAATGACAGATCAATCTCCAAGCTTTATATGAGTTAAATCCTGTATCCAAGTTGTAACAGGTACTCACAAGCTGATTAGGAGATAGGTGCCCCTAATAGGGTCTTTATACAACTTTCAAATACAAGTGTGAGGAAATTATATCCTAATACACCATGTAAAACTAGTTGTAAAAATGCTCCATTTTTGGAGTCTTGTACAATAAGCTTAAAATACCAATTCTATAGGAAAATAATTTTGCATGGTAAACCTGTCGTGAAATTTCTCCTACTTGGTGGCTTATGTACTTGGTCTTCTCCACTGCATCACAATGTGGATTGACTTCATTTGTCTCCTCCCTGCGGAACAATGACTAAACAAGGAAAATATACTGCATTTTATGGTGTTAGAAAAATCACCAAAATAATTGCCCTCTGGGGGTCTTACTAATGCAAGTATAACAGAGTACAAACATTGCCCATAATTGGGTCTTTAACTAATGTGCCATGTCTGGTTAGATGTATACAAACATTGCCCTCAAAGGGGTCTTACCAATACATTCTACCTTACACATTAGTTTTCTAGTTTTATCTGCATATGAGATATAATGGATTCATCCAAATAGAAATGTGAGAAAATTACTGAGTATGTTAAACCTATCTCTCAGTCTATCCCACCAATTTGGAAATCCAGAAGTACAAGCCAATGCCATCCCTGTCAAAGCAACCTGTACTGATTAACCTGCTCGATACCAACTTGCTTCGGAGATTAGTAAGTTTGCAGGTGTCGATTACCAGCTCTGATACCAAACATGATCCGAAAATAATCAGATTATTACTACCTGATCTCGGACCCTTGTAGGCTTTAATTATTTGCCAATAATTTACTCCTTTTAAGTAATCAATTTAAAATAATGCAAGACAATAATTACAATTACACACAGATTGATTACAGAGTTCAAAAATTGCCTACGTCTCCGGGTTCGTGGTCGAACCGTTCCACTAGTCAAAACTTGTAAGTTACAATAGTACTTTCACAAGAAAACCTAATGGAAACTATTTAAACTTGCTTAGAAGAATAACCAGACCTTTGGATGACAAGGGTGAAAAATAGCACCGACTTCCACCTTCCTGGCATACAATCTCCTTCGGCTTCGATTGGCCTTCCCGACGCTATCAATGCGACGCTAGCACTCCGGTCAACAATCCAAGATTTGCAAGTAATTGGTGTGGCGCTATGGGCCGACTAGGTAGTTTGAATAACTCCTAGCCACAATTATTTAATTTATTATTGCCTAACAAATAATAGGTCAATAATAATAAAAATAATAATGCCTAAATAATTTAGGTCTTCACACAACAATTTCTCATTCTCCTCTTGGCTCGGACTTCGCCTCCAGCGCTCTAGGAATGAGCTTATCTGTATTTTGTGTGTGTCCCATCAGCAAGTTTAACAAATAATAAGCTTGGGATCTATGTGTGTGTGTGTGTGTGTGTGTGTGTGTGTGTGTGTGTGTGTGTGTGTGTGTGTGTGTGTGTGTGTGTGTGTGTGTGTGTGTGTGTGTGTCCATTACAATGAACTAGGTACCCTATTTATACAAAATTAGGGCCCTTAAAATATGCATTACAAATTATCCTAAGGCTAATAATAGCCTCATCCCGTAGCATGTGTAATGGGATTAAATCAGATTGCATGTTTAATGGGATTAAATCCCAAATAGGGCACTTAGCATTTTAAATGGGTTAAAATCCCCATTGAGTGGCTAAGGTAAGTGGGTATATCCCACATTTTGAGGTGGGATAATGTTTAAGGCTTTAAATAGCCTTCCCACGCATATGTGAAGTGGTCAAAAGACCACGTTAGGCTTAACCGCCCCATTTAATTCTCCTCTCCACATGGATTTCCACGCATAGAATAAGCATGCTCCCTTCCACGTGCTTAGCATAGCATTTGGCATGTTGGCGGTTTATACTAATGTATAAACATTAATATATATATGTGGCATTTGGAAAGTGGACTTACCAAGATAATATAATTTCAACCCATACAATGTGGCATAGAAATAATTAACTCAGTAAATAACATATATTCCACTTGTCATCTCCCGATAGGAAAATCGAGTGAATTCGACGAGTGGTGGCAAGCCACGTGGTGGCTTGTGGACCCACCACGTTGGCGATAATACCATAGTCCACATGGCGGTCGGGCTCCCCTCCGTAATAAAAGTTGAGCCTCTTGTTCTTGTGCACCATTTTTATGCTCATCAAAGACCGGTGATCAAAAACCAATAAACAAATCCCTTTTTCCTTTTCACCACGTGTCGCAGTGCCATTGGTCCAATATTGACTAGTTGACCAGAGTTGACTTTCCTCGCTGATCAACTTTGACTGGACATATCTAGAGCTCCCGATGTTCGTTTTGTCGCATTCTTACAATCGTTGGAAAGCTCTCGAGATGATATTTTGCACTGAAACCATTTAGGGATGTTTAGGAAACTTTTGAAAATGATCCCCTGATCAAAATATTTATTTTAAAATCACCCACCAAATTTACTTTTGATCTTATAATTTCATGATGGCATGTCTAGAAAATGTGGGTCCAAAAATTTCATTAAAAATGTGCTTGGGGGTGATGTGGCATGTTTAGTATAGATGGCTCACTACTAGCTCACCACCGGCTTGGAAAGTGGCTCTCACTGTCACCCCACGTTTCTTGGCTTGATGTGGCATCTATGATTTATATTCTAGCTCGTTGGTGAGCTCACCCATCGGCTCACCCATATTGATAATCAACTCACCACCCCAATGTAATACAAAGAGACTCCAAATCCATGGGGGACAATGTTCCATGGGGAACATTGTTCCCCATATTCCCCATTAGACCGCATTGGCCACAATTCATCCATTGCGCATGAGTTCCCACTAGGCTCCTCATTCCCACTTTGGTCACATTAGCCACATTATCTTCTTTGAGCCCCTCATTTTGACCACCCCCTCGGGCCTCGACACCATCTCCTTGCATGCACTACATGCAACCACTGAGTTTTTCTCACTCCCACCTTTTGGCTGTAATGAATTTATGGGGAATGCTTACCCGACAACTTGAGTTATTCCCACGACTTTTGGGTCCACATAGGCCGCATCATGCCCCACAAAAACAACTTCTTGACTCGCCAACTTGTTTGTTGAGTTACTTCTAGAATTTTCCGCACCAGCCCAACCATGCACTTGCCCAACTCGCGACTATGTTGGCCAACTCGCCTATAGATCCCATTATATCCGCTCACCGTAGTTCCTTCCTTGACTCATCAAGCTATTCTTAGCTTGCCAAACAAATTGGCGTGTTGATTTCTTCAACCCTTAGACAATTTAATTTTATAATATTTTCCATATTTTAACCAAATTTTAGAAATTTCTTGAGCCATGGAGCTAAGTAAAATGCAATAAGATGTTCCAAAACCTTTTTTCAATTTTTCCCATTTTTCCTATTTTATCCATTTTTAGCTTAGTGTGGGCCTCAGAGCATGTCTCTTGGTCTTACTCTAGCAAAATCTTTGGTGTTGCCCATATTTACTAAAGGGGGAGGATAAAATTTTGGTGACTCAATGGGACTACCGCTTGCTAGGTGAGGTGATCGAGTGTCCTTTTCATATCCATTGTGTATGGATTCACTTTCATAACCCAAAATTGATCTAAACCTGAAAATTAAACCCTGAATCCTCATGAAGCACATGCTAGAACTAAATCGACAAGTTTATTTTTGCTTGAATTTCCCGATCCATAATAAGGAATTTTATGAATTTTATTTTATGACACTGGAAAATTGTTTAAACCCGAATTTTAACCTATTCCCTTTGCAACTTGGCATGAAACCTAAACCCGTCCATCTTGAACTTACCTAGAACTCTATCGAGGTTGGAGAAAATATACAAATGCTCGAGCTGCTCAAAATTCATAATATTTTCTCCTTAAAACTGATTTGAGGTTGATCTTATACTCAAAACCAAGGAGAAATTTGAATGGAACTTGAGGAATGCTGCCCACTAAGAATGAGAACATGCAAAATTCCATAATACTTTCCATCCGAGACACATCAAACCTGTCCTTGAAACTGATTTTTGGATTTTGGAGAGGCACTAGAAGCTCAAACTATGACTCATTTGAAGAGACAAGAAAATAAGAACACTAAAGTTGCCTCTAAATCTGATTTTAGTTGCTCTTCATTTGAAAATTATTGAAAATGGAAACTATTTCCTACAAATTTGAACTTCCTCCCACAACAACCTCTCTCGGAAACATGATGAACCATGCAAATAGACCATCTAGAAGTAATAGAACTTGTGCAAAGCACTTAGGGAAAGAAAAATTAATCTAATAACAAGACTCGTGTTGAAATCACTTAGAGGAATTAGAAATCCAAAACTAATATGTACAAGGATGAGATTTTAATTCAATAAAAATGCTTTTAATAGATTCCATTGAATGTAATCAACAATTCTTCACCATCCAATTTTTACAGTTCGAAAGCATTATTACTCTTGTAGTCTCGAGATCATGTAGGCACCACTCCATATAACATAAAACTTTGAGTGCCTACCTAGTTTTTCCTTGTCAAGCATCCTATTTCAATACCAAGTCTCCTACTTGGAAGCTCCTAGATTTTGCTTTCTTTTCAAAACTTATCTTGATTAAGGCTTGATATTTCTCCATTTTTTACATTGCTTTATCTCTCAACTCCTCCAAATCCATGAGTTCATATTATCTAGCTTCCACTGGTTCAAACTCGATAACTCCACTGCTTAAGAAGCTCCAGGTGTGGGTAACTCAAAAGACATGGGTAGCCTAGATTCTTTTCCATAGACTAGCTTGTAGGAGAGATGCAATATATATTTTGGGTGTGATTCTATCAACCCAAAAGGATGATTTCAGTTTGGTATGTCATGTCATCTAATTCTCATCAAAAGTTCTTCGATGATCCTCAAGAGATTTTTGTTCATGAATAAAATTACCCATAACCCTAGGGGTAATAGTTAGAAGAAGTACTCAAATATATTACGTTATTAACAACCTATTTAGAGATTTTGATGCCAAGGAATGATAAAGCATTTTCATATATGATAGTAGTCAAGACACCAAACCTAGTTACAATTCCTTCATAAAAGTATAGTATACTAGACTCATTTGCTTCTTAAAGTGCCACCGCTTTAGTCCACTTGGTGAAATAATCTATTGCTTTGAGAATCCACTTGTGCCCTTGGCTCGAATTAGGATTGATGACCCAATGAAATCCAACCACCACCGCATTAATGGTTGATTAACTAAGATTGGGTGGATTAGAAGTGCTACTAGCCTCTCTTTTCCTATAAATAATGTACATTTCCTACACTTTTCGATCCATGCATAGATATCACTAAAAATTGTGGGCTAATAGAAACCAACCTTCATGATTTAGGGCTTTTACTCATGGAGTGAAGTGACCTCCAACTTCTCTATTATGGAACTCATGCAATAATTTCTCAATATGATCTGTTAGAACACACCTCAAGAGGATTCCGCTCACATATTTCTTGAACAAGATACCATTGATAATAACATATAGATTGGATTATAGTCTAAAATACCTTTTTTTTTGTTTTCTCAATCCTTGAGGGCATAGGCCTATTTGGAGGAATTTAATAATTTCCGGGTCCAACAAGGAGTGGGCATACAATCATTTATTTGTTCTTGATTTTCTTGGAGCACTAGAACAATTATATCTTCATCTTTTGACTTTGTGTGCTGATGTGAAGCTAGCTACTCACATAAGCCTTTTCCACGGAACAACTTAATTACCTTGATCTCAATATCATATTCCATGACATGGGTAATCGATGCACTAATTTTAGCAAGAACTTGACAATGTCATAACTTGTGCTCCAGGTGTCCATTTGAGTCTATTATTTTTGAAACCATTTGTTTCGACGAGATGAACACACCAGTTAACCTGCCCTACTGTGGTTGTATCACATTTTGGCACATTTTTAGGCCCAAAATCTGCCATTTGAAGGCTGAAAATTAGGATCTAAGTTGTAATTCAGTTTTTTCCTATTTTAGGGCATTAGTAAATTTTAGTCTCTTGAATGCATAGTAGGTTAGAAAGTTGGAAATTCCTCTAATTTAGGCATGTAGAAGATGTATGGAAATTTTTGTGCCTGTACGAATAAGCATGTGAACTTACTAAGAATAGTAGGTTCTAGTAAACTGCTAAAAATAGTAAATTCTGCCACCTAGAGTAGATTTAGTCAAAGTTAGTTAGAGTTTTCTTGGAAAATTGAGTTGGGAGTTTTTTTCCTATTTATGAAGCATTGTAATTCATGATTCAATAACGAAGAAGAAGATTTATTTTCTTTGAGTTCAAGATATTTGTAGTGTATTGAGTTTGTGTTAAAGTTGGCTACATTAGTAATCCAATGAGCCCTTTTTTCATTTAAATCTTTGTGGAGGATAAAGTCTTTTACTACGACATGTGATCCTAGCAAGTGAATATTTTTATTTGAAACCAAATGTATAAATTTCTTTAAACTCTTTATAATGGTGAGGATATGCTTCTAAATGAATGAATACCTCACCTCATAGTCTTCTAGGTTTTGATTGAAGAAAGAAATAGGCTACTTGGATCCTTCCTTGTTTAACAAAGACACCAAGATTATAGATATTGTGAGAGACACCAAAAGTGTAGAGGATGAATTCCTTTGAGAAGTATGGATTGATGAGAGTTGGAGCTTGTGATATTGCTTGTTTAATAGATTTAAAACTCTCCTTGATCTTAGTTTTCCATTTAAATACCAAGACTTGGGATGAGTCCTTACCCTACATAAGAGGGTATAATAGAAAATATCCAAGGACTTGGGATGAGTCCTTACCTTACACTAGACATTCCTACAATGGGAAGTACACACATCCACCATGAAGTCACCTTGTGAAGCATGCTTGGGGTATTTACCTACAAATCTACTTGACATAACAGTTGGGTATCGGGATGAGGAGGGGACATGAGACTCAGAGGTGACTAGAGAAAAAAAATTCATTAAGAGGATCCCAAAAATCCATCTCAAGGTCAAAGAGCAGTTGGAGAAATCCCAATCCAAATACAAAGAAAGACATGACAATCATATAAGAGAGCACAAGCTTCATGTTGGAGACATAGTTTGGCTTTACTTAAGAAAAGAGAGACTCCAAGGACACATACATAATCTTAAGACACTACGATATGGGCCCTTAACTATATTGGAGTAGGTTAGAGAAAATTATTTATGACTTGATTTCCCACCCTTTATGTGGATGTACTCAGTAGTAAATTGTGAGAACTTCCACCTATATGAGCCATCCATGATTGATGAAGATAAAGGACTACATCTCGCTACCTTCCATATAATATTACATCGTGTCCTCTCGTGGTGAATTAAAGGAGGACGTAGTGCTGCTACAACAAAAGGTTAGAGAGATGAGAAGAGGTCTCCAGGAGTCTTGGAAGATCAGATTGAAAGGGAAGAAACCTTGCCAGGACCGATGGTACTTGAGGGAGAAAGTGAGGGAATTGTTTCCTCATCTACTCCCCCAATAAGAGTTTTGGGACCAAAAGCCTCTTGATAAGGGGAGGTGTGATCCATAGGGATCCTAGAAACTCTACTTCATCGGTCAACCAACACCAAGAAGAAATCAGTCAAGGAAACAGAGAAAAACATGTTATGTCTCGTATAAGAATAGAACGACCACTCTATGTAGAGAGGTAGTTACAAAACCACCACCCTACCTCGGGTGGCGGCTTAGTAATCGCCACCCATCTTGGGCGGTCCCTGTGATTTCCGGTCAGACTCGGCGGTGGTCCTATCACTTTGTAGACAAAATTTTAAAATTTTAAATGAATAGTCCCAGATTTGAATGGGTTGTCCATGCCTCTTCTCCTCTTTTTTCATTTCCCATCCTCCAAGACATGGGAGTATGTGGGAAACACTATAAATACATGTGAGGAAAAAATAGAATTGATCATCAAAGCATGAAGAAAGTGAGGAGAGTATTCTTGGTATTGGAGTTGAGTTTGTAGAAGTAAAGAGATTGGAGGTAGAGAAAGAAAGTATTTTAGAGGAAGTGTGAGACACTATTAATTTACTTTAATACTTATTGTAATTTCTGTAATTTCATATTTTGAATTGGCCAAGACAAGTGGAAGAAAGAGAAATTGGCTTTCCCGACTTGTTTTCCTCCTCTGGGGTTTCTAGGATAAAACTCTTAGTGTTTTGTGTATTGAATTCTTATCTATATCTAAAAATTCTGATTCTATAACTTGGATAATTAATTCACTAAGCTCAAATTTCCATTTCCATTAAGAAGTAGAACAAAATATTTTAAATTGCGTTTTTGTAAACTACTCCAAACTTGAGAGTTTACGGATCAACTTTACCAGATAAAATATGGTAAAAGGATTACCTTCTCTCTAGAAGGATACATATAAGTGTCCTCAATGCCTAGCAGGATAAACAACACAGAGCTTCATTCTAGAAGAGTACCTATTAAGCTCATGGTAAGCTTTATCGGTTCATACCGATATTTGTAGTCCGATGCAACCAATTCATTCAGTTTTCAATACTTCATACTTTGTGTTGACGACTATTCAACAAAAATGTGGATTTATTGTCTTCATAAGAAAATTGAGCCATTTGAGACTTTCAAGAATTTCAAAGTGGTTGTTGAGAATGAAACTAGTTGTCACATGAAAACTCTCCTCTCAGATTGAGGGGGGAATTCACTAGTGATGAGTTCAAAGCCTACATACAAGCTCACAAAATCATCAACATATGCCTCCTCCACACACACACTACAGAAAAATGGTGTTTTTGAGAGAAGAAATCATACTATCATGGAAATGGTGTGATGCATGATCAATGATTCGGACTAGTGAGGACATTTTAAGCATAAACAACTAAGACATAAATGTATTTGTTGAGCAGAGTGCCCACAATTTATCTTAATGGAGTAACACCAAATGAAGCATGGTCAAAGCGGAAACCATTTGTTACACACCTCAGAGTATTTGAGTACAATGCAAGTATGGACATACCCAAAAATAAATAAATAAATTGGACATGAAGTAAAAAAACTCATCTTCATTGGCTACAATGAAGAAACTCTTGGGTACAAATTGATGGATCAAAAGACCAAGAAAGTCTACACCAGCAAAGATGATTTTCTTGAGAATAATGAAGCAAAGTCTCCTACTCTAGACTCACTTGATGTATATTTTTCACCTATTGTGAAAACAAAATCTGATGTTCCCGTAGATAATGAAATTAATGATGGGGATGTTGGAGATGATTAGATAGGACTATAACCCACAAGATCAGTTTAGTGTATGCTAAGTGGTATACTAACATGCTACGAGATGTAAGTTTAGATGTTCCACCAGATACATCCACCACTGGACCACATAATTGAATTAAAGCAAGAGAAGTAAAATTTTGTTTGATGAGTAGAGTTATTGAATTTGATTGGTCCTCTACAGTCTAGGAAGCCTTACAAGAAAATCTTGGAAAGATTTCATGGATACTGAGTATAACTTAGTGATGAAAAAAACACTTGGCAACTTGCCAATCTTCCACTAGGAAGAAACCCATTTGATGCCGATGGATATTAAAAACAAAGTACAAAGTAGATGGTACCATATACAAGTAAAAATCAATACTAGTAGCAAATGGGTATGCAAAAAAAGAAGGCATTTACTATGAGGAGACATTTCCTCCCATAACTAAGATCAAAATGATCGGGATGTGTAGACACTAAAATTAGCTCACACTCCCCTTTGGTCCTTCACAAATAAACACCTTGAACACATTCACCTAACCATGGCCCCTTTTATCCCACACTAATATTAATTTAATTAATTCATTATCCTCACAATATTTATTATTTAAATATCCTAATTGAGATAATACCCACACACCCACCTCACCTATCCACCTCACTTAGCCACCTCACCCAAAGACCTATTCTTAGTAAGTTGCCATAACTAACTAAGACCTACCCAAACCCTAAAAGTCAATGCCTACATTCCCTCTAACCACATTCCCATCCGTTAGAAGGAAGCTTCCATGCTAATATGTTTAGTAAACAAAACGAGATCCCAGAAAATCAAGGGGATCTACCTAGTTTAGTAAACCTAGGAAATCCCACCCTAAGCGACGTCGGATTCTTGTTGATGCAAAATCACAAAGCACCCTCGGATGTTGATCAGATTTCTAGATTGATCATGCTAGCATCCATTGTGATTACACAACATGGAATCCTTTCTCCAAGTGTGGGAATTACAAAAATGAGAAAGGAATCTCCATAGAAGGTGGTTCCTATTCCTCTTTTCGATGCACACGAAAAATGTAGAGAGTTTACTCAAAATCTAATCTAATCTTGCCAAGGAGACGGGGTAAGAAGATGCATAAAAATAAACCTAAACTAACGAGAGGTGATGCGAGGAATTAAGAACACCTATCTTGCCAATAAACACAAACCATTCAAATGTGATTCATCCACGAGACATGCATTACTTGCTCAAAGATTGATACAATACACTACAAAATGCCAAGAGGTAGAGTCACATTATAGTTTCAAATGGGAGGTTGAACTCCACAAATTCACTGCACGAAGAAGAGAAGAAGGGAGGGCAAAACAGGAATGTTCGACCTTTAAAAGAAGCCCCTCCTTACAATATATAGGAAGAATGAGAGAGGAGAGAGAGAGGAAATCCAGATCTACCCCAACCACTTCTAGGTCACATTTAACTCATCTCATTATGGCGAAGTGGTGAATCTTGGCAAAAATGGTGGGTATCTAGCCTAGCGAGAAGCGGTGAAGCTGCATACATTGTATTAAAGCTGGTTGTTGAAACGTCACTTCTATCTATTATTACGTGCCAGAGGTGTTTCTCAATTTTCTCACTCCAAACTGAACCAAAATGCAATATTGACCCTAGAATCATGTAGAGAATTTTCCAGCTTTCCATTGATATAAAGAACGTGAAAATCGAGCTCTGGATCGAAAGATATGGCGATTTGAAGATTTAGGGCAAAAAACAGGCCAAAACGGATCGGCGGGAAAATATTTGAGTTTTTCCCGCGCTCTGCCACTTGGATGACACGTGTCGGACTCTGATTCATCCACGGGTTCATTCTCTAAAAATTCCTTTTAGGCCTTTAAACTTGGACACGTGGCTTTATTTTATTGGTTCGGGCACGAGGCGCACCAGCAACTTTTCAACCTTTTGACACATGGCACGTTCTGATTCGTTGGCGGCTCTTTCGGCTTTTCACGTCCCACACGTCCCTCGCGTACTTTTGGCCGGCTGTCCCAAACTACCTGGGACAAAAATCTCAAACCACCCGATTCGGGCTTCCTTGTCCCTCTTTGCGGTGAAGACACGTGGCGAGATTTGATTGGCTCTCGGCTCTTTCGGCTTTCGCGTCCCCCACGCGTACTTTTGTCCCAATGTCCCGGACGAAAGTTCCTGTTTTGGCCGAACCATCCGGGTGGTTCGCGTCCTCGCGTACCTTTGTCCCAACTGTCCCGGACTGCCTGCAGGACAAATTTCTCAAACCTCCTAAAATGGGTGACTTGTTTGCTCTCGGCCAGCCGATCCCGCGTCCTTGGCGTACTTTTGTCCCCGGATGTCTCACACCGCATGAAACAAGACTTAGTCAATTTTTTCACTCTTTCCTTGGCCGGTTCACCCTTTCGCCCCCATGTGTCATGATGTCCCGGATGTCCCTTTCTTTGCGCGGACCTGGTGGATTTTCGGCCGATTCGGCCCCGAGCGTCCCAAGCTGTCCCTAGTCTTTGCCTTAGTCGATTTTCTCTCGTATTTCAGCCTCAAGCACGGCTCTTTGCAACTTTTTCACATACTTTTAAAATGTTGGGTTTTCTTCTTGGACAGGAGGGTTAGAGAGAAACCGAGGGGACCCCAGAAACATGATTTCGGGCCTTGAATCATTCTACTTGCTCGGGACTGACAATCGATGCATGTTATCAAAATTACCTTGGGGGGGAATTTTGGATAACAATTTGGTGACTCAGCGGGGTCACCTGCCTGCTAGGTAGAAGATCAGTGGCCTTTTAACAATCCATTGGGCATGGAGTAATAACTGAAAAGCCAACTTGATCTCTGATCCCGATCCTGATACCACAACTCATTCTTCGAGAGCACTCTGAACTGTAGAAATTCAACCTGAGAGCGAAAAAACCTGTGCCAAAGCACTTAGGGAAAAAGAAACCTAACTACAACAAGACAATGTGCATACGCACTTAGAGGAATTGAAATCTAGGCTAATATTTACAAGGGTAAACCTTTTCCTTTTTAGTAGCAATGTTTAAGATAGATTCCATTAACTGGAATCGGGAGTTCTTCTCCATCCAATGCAGACAATTGGAAGGCATTACCACTTTTACATCTCGTGACCATGTAGGGGCCGCTCCAAATGGCATCAAACTTGGAATGCCTTCCAGGTTTTGCCCGATCTGCATCCCATTTCAGAACTAGGTCCCCCTCCTGGAAGGTCCTTGCTCTGCCTTCTTGTCAAACCATCTTTTTACTAAGGTTTGATCCTTTTCAATCATCAGAGCTGCATGTTCTCTTATTTCTTCCAATTCCATCAACTCTGCATACCTGGCCTCCATTGGTTTGAACTCAGACAACTCCAACTGCTTCATGAGCTCCAATGCTGGAAATTCTAATGATATAGGCAATACTGCCTCTTTCCCATAGACCAATTTGTAGGGAGAACTACCTATAGACCTCTTTGGTGTTATCTGTCAGCCCATAATGCTGATTTTAGCTTGGTATGCCATGTCCTTTGGTTTTCATCCAGAGTTCTTCTGATGATCCTTAGCAACTTTTTGTTCGTGGACTCTGCCTGTCCATTACCCTGTGGGTAATAATTTGAAGAGGTGCTTAAATAGATTCCATTCTTGACATGCCCATTACGTAATCTTGGAACCTATGAATGCTAATGCATTATACGATATGATAGTGGCGGCACCGAACACTGGTCACTATTTCTTCATAAAAAGTCTAGTATGTTAGACTCACTTGCCTCTTTGAGTGCTCTCTTTGCTTCGGTCCACTTGGTGAAATAGTCGTTTTGTGAGAATCCACTTGTGGCCTTGGCTTGAGTTTGGGTTGATGACCCGATGAAGTCAATCCCCATTGCATAAATGGTTGGTCGACCAAAATTGGGTGCGATGGAAGCTGCTGCTAGTCTTTCTTTTCCGTGAAGAGTGCACATTTCTTGCACTTTCTTATCCATGTATATGATCCTTTTGAACTTTGTGGGCCAATAATACCCCTGCCTTCATTATCTTGAGAGAAAGTATTACTCGTGGGGTGAAATGTCCTCTGGAATCTCCATCGTGAAAATCTCGTAACACCCTCTCAATTTGACCTGTCCCAATGCACCTCAGTAGAACTCCATTGATGTCTTTCTTAAACAAAACACCATCAACAAACACATATGGAATGGCTTGTAATCTAAAGTATCTCCTCTTTGCTTTGCTCATTTCTGGAGGGCATAGGCCTATCTGTAGGAAGTGTATCATATTCTGAGTCCAACAGGGAGTGGGCACATCATCATTTTCCTGTTCTTGACCATCTGTAGTACCAAGACAGCCTCTTTTCCATTACCTGCTTCAACTTGCTTTGACTCAAGGCTAGTTGTTTGCATAGTCCCTTCCACGTACTAGTTTGGTGACCTTAATCTCGATGTCATATTCCATGACACGGGTTATCCATCTACACGTTTCTCATTCGAGATCCTTGTTTAGAAGGAAGTCCTTGACTCCGCATGGGAGACCAATAATTGGATCTTGTTGTTTGAGACTAGGTGCTTGAATTTCTTTAAACTCGATCACTTTGCAAGTACATGCTTTTTGATGAAAGAGTACCTAGTTTCGTATTCCTCAAGCCTTGAATGAAGAAAGCAAGCTGGTTGTTCTAATCCTTCTTTGTTTTGTTGTGCGAGATTGCAGAAATGTGTCTCCACCACCAAAGGCGTATAGCATGAAACCCTTGGAGAAGTCTGGATTGATGAGAGTGGGAGCTTGAGATATAGCCTCTTTTATTGCCTCAAAACTTGCCTTGCCTTCAGATGTCCACTTAAATGCCATGCTCTTTTTTAACATCAGCGTTATTGGCTTTACGAGAGCTGCAAAGTTTGGAACAAACCTGCGGACAAAATTGATCCTTCCCAAGAAGCTTTGAAGAGCCTTCTTGTGACTTGGCAATGGCAACGCTCGAATTGCTTCAACTCTTTCTGGGTCAATCGTCAATCCCTCCTTTGAAACAATATGGCCTAGAAGTTTTCCCTCATGAGCCAGGAATATGCATTTTTTGGGATTCAATGATACCCCAAATCTTCTACACCTCTGAAATACCTGCCTCAGATGAAAGAGGTGATCCCTTTGCATTTTGGAGAATACAGTGATGTCATCAAGATATATTAGAACTATTTTATTGATCAACCCCTTGAATGCCATATCCATTGCCCTTTGGAAAGTGGCTCCAACATTTGATAGGCCAAATGGCATCTTCTTGTAGGCATATGTGCCCCATTTGGTAGTGAAGGCCATCTTGAATTGGTCTTCCTCCTTCACCATAATCGATTGTAGCACTTTGAGTAGCCATCAAGTAGTGAAAACCTCTCGGAGCCAGCCCTGACTTGCAAGATTTGCTCCATGGAAGGGAGTGGGTAATGGTCCTTGAGAGAGGCTCTATTCAAGTCTCACGAAGTCAACACACAATCTGATCTCTCCACTCTTCTTTTTACATTTGGAACTAAGTTGGCAACCCAACTAGAATGCTTGATTGGGAATATGATCCTTGACTCAATCAGCTTGTCCAATTCTTTTCTCATGAGAGGCTCCATGTGTGGATTGGTGGTCTTTGTTTTACTTTGTGGGCTTAGTATTTGGATCAATTCAATGGTATCTTTGAGCTAAGTTGGGATTGAAACCTTTCAAGTCTTCGTAGCTCAAGAAAACACATCGGGGAACTCTTGACACATGTTGTATGAACTCATACCTTTCTTGTTCGGTTGTCATCCTTCCAATTTGCAATGGTTTGTTCTCTTCTACCAAGATGGATCTTGAATCCTCTCTCTTGACTTTGAATGTTTGCTTTCTCCTTTCTAAACTGATCATTGGGATTAAAAATGGACTCCAAAGTGATAAGTCCTTGGGCAGCTTGTTAGTTCTCATTTGTACCACTTGGTCACCATCTTGTTGTTCAATTTTTCTTGATTCTTGGTGAGAACTCAGCTTCTTCTTGCAAGAAATGGATGATTTGCTGGTCATTTTCAAACACTTGCCAACTGACATTGTTATCCATGGCACTGAAGGCCTCACAATCACGTGGATGTTTGGTTGTACCTTGTCTTGTTGAATACTTTCCACAATGTCAAAGGCTGCCCCTACTGCTGCAAGCCTGTCAGCAACTTGATTCTCTTTCCTAGGAATGGATTTGATGCCAAAACCTTCAAAATCTTCCATGAGGTCCCACACCCTGTTCTTGTAGCACTTGAGTAGATCATTCTTGGTAGCATGTTGTCCCTTGACCTGATTTACAATCAATTCACTATCCCCAAAGACTTGCAAGTTCTTTATTTTCTTCTTGATTGCCCAATGCATCCCTTGCACCAAGGCTTCATATTCAGCAGTGTTATTGGAGCATGTAAACTGAAATCTAAAAGCTGAATAGTACTTTACTCCTTGAGGTGAAACAAGCATGGCTCCACCTCTGCACCTTGTCTACTCCTTGATCCATCAAAAAAATAGCTGCCATACCTCATTGTCATCCTTGTGGTTTGGCTTGGTGATGCTAGGAATAGGTTGATTTTCTTCGTGTATACAATAGACCCCTAGCTCAGATTCTTCTACTTCTTGATAAGGATCAAAAGCATGTATCTTGTTTGCCCATTCATCAAGAGTTAGATCCGGGATGCTTCCAACCTTAGTGTCAGCTTCATCAGTGCTTGGGTGATCTTCTTGATCAAATGTTGAGCAATTAGCATTAATTTGACTTGGAGTGTAAGGCTCAATATGGAAGTTTGCAATAGGTTATGACCTGATTGTGGCTTTGGTTCCATACCTCGTTCTGAACAACATGTGTGACCAATCAATAGAAAGATAGCCTCCAATTTTGGCTGTGAAATCTCTTGACAAACATAGGGCAAAGAGTGGTGGAAGGTCTATGGTGATACATCTTGTAAAACAACAACATTTGGACATGCATGCAAGGTAAGACTCAAGTTTTTAATCACTCCAAGCTATTTCTCTCTTTGTCCCATCTAGCTGCACTACCCCTTTGGATATTGTTTCATCTTTGGAGCCCTAGGCTGATCAGCTATTTGTTTAGGCATTCTTGAGCTACTTGCCCCAGAGTCTATCATGCAATTGTGCACTAGCTGATTTCGATGATCAATGAAACATAGAAAGGAGGGGGTTTCAACATTTTACCTTCTTTGTCCTCCATGATTTCCCTCGGGTGGGCAGCATTTGTAAAGCACTTTGTCTTGCATCTGAACTTGTTGATTTGAAGTTGGCCAGTCCTTCATGGCAGCTTGTAGCAGATCTCTTTGGCCTGGGATGGATAGGGATTCCCACATTGATATATTGACGTTTGTCTTCTTCATCTGATCAATGATACTGAATGGTGATGAAGGATCTCTTTGTTGTCCCTTGGTTTACACATTCACTCCTTATACGTGGGCAGCAATAACTGGTATTTGAGTTGGCCTAGGGGCTGTTCTTGGCTGCCCTTGTGCATTTGAAATTGGATTTTGCTTGCTAACCATTTGTGGAACCATGGAAGGTTGTGGATTGGTTGGGGCTAATGGCTATTCTTCACCCAAATTCCTCCTTTTTGACCTTGTGTTGGCTGCAAACACCTTGAGAAACTACTGGTTCATGCCACAAAAATCCTCTGCTTGCCAATTTACCAATGTGGTGTCATTTGGGGCTGATTGCTGTTGGAATGTTTCTTGTTGTTGGTTGTTTCCTTGACTGCCCTCACCCTCCACACCAGTAGTTGTCACCATTAATGCTTGATTGAAAGCACCATTGAAGCACATGGATTGGTTATGAGGCTCATTGCATGGAAAACACCAATCATACTCCTGGGCAATGTTGTTTTGTGTTGGCACCAATGCCTTAGAGGTAGATATGGCATTTGGATTATAGGGCTGAAATGGTCTATTGGCAGGAGGCCTTGTTTGATTTATATTTGCAGCTGGATTAGGAGGCCTTTGTGGTTGGTATGGCTGCCTGTTAGGCTGAGCTTGGGGTTGATAAGAAGGTCTAAAACCTTGGGCTTGTTGCCTCTTGAGAGTAACCAGCTCATTGCCTAGGTTTTACAATTGCTTCATGACTTCTTGAAGCTCATTTGGGGCACTTGGAGATGAAGTGGAAGCTTCATTTGAACTCTGATTTCTAGGAGTGGGAGAAGGAGCCAAATTAGGTGCTTGATTGGTGTTTGGACTCTCTAAACTTGGAAGCTTGATGGCATGGGAGGTCTAGGGGCAAGTTTTCCGACTTGGATCAAACAATTTTCAGCCCTAATGGCAATCTTTATAAGCCATAGGGATAGTTATGCCTCCCATGGACTGAATCAACATAGAAATATCAGAATTTAGAGCTTTGAGATAGTAGAGAAAAGCACCTTCTGTTGTTGGCCTGACTACCACTGGAATTCTCTCCCAAGTCTTTTGAAATCTGAAGTTGAAATCGGTCAGCTGCTCATTGGGAGCTCTCTTGATGGTTGTCAGTTGCTCCAAAAGAGACAAGTTGTCTCCCTTTTCTCCAAATTGCTCATGAAGTGCTATACACAGCTGATTCCAATTTGTGATAGAACCAGCTCCAAGGCTTCTAAACCATTGCAATGCTTTACCCTTGAATGAAGATGCGGTAACTTGTGACCACTTGCATCTCATTGATTTCATGGATTGCACAAAGGTGGCAATATCTTTAACATGATCACTGGAGTAGTCGATTTTCTCCGGTGAAGTATGGAATGTTCTTGAGGCTGCAATAGGAATTGGATGTTGTGCATTGAGGGCAAGTGGGCTGCTTTGCTGTGAAGTTGACATAGGGGTTGTTTTGTGCCATTCTAATTGGTCTTAAAACCCTTGTTGGTGAATGAAAGGCCTACTAGGTGGAGGAGTTGAGAGAGTTCTGTTTGGTGGAGATGGAGACCTTTGAATCCTTCTTCCTCTTTGCCTTCTTCTTGGAGATAATTACGGGTATTCAAACAACACTTCTTCTTCTCAACTCTTGACCTTGTGGTGACTCTTCTCATGAGTTTTCGAGGGCTGCCTTTGCTGAAACCAGTTGATTCTTCCCCTTGGAGTGCGGATATGCAAATAATAGCTCTTTTCAAGCAAGAAAATTGCAGAGATGCACATCAACTTTTTGCAATAAAAATGAGACCCCTCTAGTGTCCCCTTGCAGGCGTGCCAAAAGCTGTTGATGCAAAATCACAGCACCCCTGGATGTTGATCAGATTTCTAGGTTGATCATGCTAGCATCCAGTGTGATTGCACAACATGGAATCCTTTCTCCAAGTGTGGGACTTGTAAAAATGAGAAAGGAATCTCTAGAGAAGGCTTGGTTCCTATTCCTCTGTTCAGATGCACACGAAAAATGCAGAGAGTTTACTCAAAACCTAATCTAATCTTGCCTTGAGAGAGAGGGTAAGAAGATGCATAAAAATAAACCTAAGCTAACGAGAGGTGATGCAGGAATGAAGAACACCTATCTTGCCAATAAACACAGACCATTCAAATGTGATGTAAGATCATGCACAGATAACAAAATTTGCAGTGAAAGATCAGGAGGATGCAAATGAACACAGAGAGGGTTGAGAATCATCCACAGACATGCATTACTTGCTCCAAAGATTGATATAATACACTACAAAATGCCAAGAGGTAGAGTCGCATTACAGTTTCAAATGGGAGGTTCGAACTCCACAAATTCACCTGATAAAGAGAAGAAGGGAGGGGCAAAACAGGAATGTTTGACCTTTAGAAAGAAGCCCCTCCTTACAATATATAGGAAGAATGAGAGAGGGAAGAGAGAGGAAATCCAGATCTACCCCAACCACTTCTAGGTTGCATTTAACTCATCTCATTATGGCAGAAGTGGTGAATCCTGGCAAAATGGCGGGTGTCTAGAAAGAAGTGGCGGTGGTATGCATTGTATTAAAGTTGGTTGTTGAAACGTCACTTCTATCTATTATTACGTGCCAGAGGCGTTTCTCAATTTTCTCACTCCAAACTGAACCAAAATGCAATATTGACCCTAGAATCATGTAGAGAATTTTTCCAGCTTTCCATTGATATAAAGAACGTGAAAATCGAGCTCTGGATCGAAAGTTATGGCGATTTGAAGATTTAGGGCAAAAAACAGGCCAAAACGGATCGGCGGGAAAATATTTGAGTTTTTCCCATGCTCTGCCACTTGGATGACACGTGTCGGACTCTGATTCATCCACGGGTTCATTCTCTGAAAATTCCTTTTGGGCCTTTAAACTTGGACACGTGGCACTATTTTATTGGTTCGGGCCTGAGGGGCGCACTTGGCAACTTTTCAACCTTCTGACACGTGGCACGTTCTGATTCGTTGGCGGCTCTTTCGGCTTTTCGCGTCCCACACATCCCTCACGTACTTTGGCCCGGCTGTCCCAAACTACCTGGGACAAAATCTCGAACCACCCGATTCGGGCTTCTTTGTCCCTCTTTGCGGTGAAGACATGTGGCGAGATTTGATTGGCTCTCGGCTCTTTCGGCTTTTCGCGTCCCATGCGTACTTTTGGCCCGAATGTCCCAAATGAAAGTCCTTTGTTTTGGCCGAACGGGCGATTCGCGTCCTCGCGTACTTTTTCCCAATTGTCCGGATATGCAGGACAAATTTCTCGAACCGCCGAAATGGGACTTGACTTTGCTCTGGCCAAACCGGCCGATTCGCGTCCTTCCTCTGTGTACTTTTGTCCCGGATGTCCCACACTGCGTGAAACAAGACTTAGGTAATTTTTTCACCTTTTCAGCCGATTCGGCTTTTCACGTCCCGCGCGTCCGCACATCCCGGATGTCCCTTTCGCCGCTTGACAAACCACTTGGCGGTTTTCACCGATTCGGGCCCCGACGTCCCAATTGTCCCTAGTCTTTGCCTTAGTCGATTTTCTCGTATTTCAGCCTCAAGCACGGCTCTTTGCAAATTTTTCACATACTTTTTAAATGTTGGGTTTTCTTCTTGGGACGGGAGGGTTAGAGAGAAAGAGGGGACCCCCAAAACATGATTTCGGGCCTTGAATCATTCTACTTTTTAACCCCAAAACAACATTATTTCAAGGTTGGATGATTTCGAGAGATAATCATATCTTTTGAGAACAAGTGAAGAAACCAGAGCTGCATATAAGTAGAACCAATGTTAGTACGATCGTCCAGAGCATCCATAGCCAACAATCAAGCAACTAAAGAGGCATTTTCCTTCACGTGAGAATCGGGGAAGTGCCAAAACCACATCGATTTCCTTCCATTTGATCACCCACCATTGCCAACTAGACATCAAGCTTGTACAAACAGTAAGTTTTTTTAACCTGTATTGGTTCCTTATCGTTTTAGCAGATCCTTTCACTTGTTAGTTTCTGTTCTCATTTCCATTCCCACCATTTTATCTCCATGCAAACTTGACCATCTCTTTATCCATACCCTTGAACTTCCCATATCCATACTTTCACCATTCCTATGGATATCGAGGACGACACGAACCTTGCCATTTCCATTTCATTCTCATCTAGCACCAAATCTTTCACCTTGCTAAGTTTTAATGAATTTCCGTACCCCAACCATATCGATGCGGTTACCCATAACCACTTTCGGTTAGCCTAAATCAACACCGGTCAGTACTTAGACCGATGCCACCTCCTCGTGTTTTGACCAAAACCTAGATCGAGCCTAAGACCTCCACCAAATACCCAAAACTACTCGAGAATCTCACTTTGACCCATACCAAGATTCTCGACCAAGACCTTGACCTTGATTCACCATAGCTTAGCATGTTGTGAATGAATTTGCTTATTGTAGATGAATTAGATACCTAAATCATTTTAAATATAGAGGATTTCCTTTATTATTAGCATTAAGTTGTTTTAAACAATGGATTGATAGTCGTCAGGAAGTATCACTCTTCCTAGATCTAGCACATACTAGGCAGTCCACTTTGTCATCGTTACCCTCGACCGTCAATGTAGACACCAAATTTGTGTCTTACGACCCCTTGTGACCCACATCTCATCTCGCAATATAACCTCATCACCTAAACCTTACACAATTATTTATTAATTACCTTGTAATGGATAAATCCACATCACCTTACTCGCCACCTCATTTTTCCACTTCATCATGACCTAGCCCTAACCCTAAAGTAACCTAATTAAGACCCATAACTTGGTCCACACCTACACCCATAACTAATGAC
Source organism: Taxus wallichiana var. yunnanensis (assembly GCA_018340775.1). Lineage (NCBI taxonomy): Eukaryota > Viridiplantae > Streptophyta > Pinopsida > Cupressales > Taxaceae > Taxus > Taxus wallichiana. The sequence goes on along the minus strand of CM031239.1, from coordinate 781,166,605 downwards.
CCCTTTCTCGCACCCAAAACCAACCTTCTAGTCATTTGACCAAGCCCGCAACTGATCTCTCGGGAGAAAAGCAGGGAAGGTGGGCTATTTTACTAAAAATAGCCTACTTTTTCCTTACCGATGCCGGTTCCTACTCGACCGCCGTCGGTTACGTAACCGCCATCGGCTCCCTGTAAATGGGCTCCCCGAACCAAAATCAAAGGGGGAAGGATTTTGAATCAAGAGAAATCATTGGGAGCGATCAACAGAGTCCAGATCTTCACTTGACCGAGCAGAGACAAGTGAAGAAACCAGAAGCGTTTGCAGCAAAGGAGATCAACTTGCATCTTCGTCAAAACCAGTAAGTCACATCTTGCATGTCTTCTGTTATAACATTTCTTATGCCTTTTGAATCACAGTCCTCATAAATCCATTTCTGAATCCACTACCCAGCGTGCCATTTCATCTAACCATCATTCATCTACCTCTCATCACCTCATTTCCTAATATCACCTATATACAGCCCTACAAATAACACAACTACCAAATAACACCACCACCCCACAAAACAACTAACCTTCAGATCCTAGACTCTACCGATATCGGTCATCAGTAACCGCCATCGGTTATCAGTAACCGGCATCGGTTATACTGACTATAACCAATAACCAGCCTTTCCCCTACCCAGTTCAACAAAGCAATTTAATTGATATCTTATAGTCTTTTGTGTTAATTCATATTAGCAGGGGAACTGACCACCTTCGAAAGGAAGTTTTATATTTCCTGGGCCCAAGGCAGTTTCCTCATTTATTGTCTAATTAAAATCTTGTGGTCTTGTGTTCTTATTTGCAGCAAATTCCTTCCAAGACAAAAAGGAGTTCTTCGCAGTCAGCCTGATCTTTCTCTACGGTACGCGCACATCATCTCGACATTCTATAGGTATTCCTCCTAGCCCCAACCCTTATCTGTTTCTAAAAGGAACGAAACATTCCGAGTGAAACATTTTAGATTACCTATACCCTTAACAACGGAAACCACTTCATATTATTGTCCGTGCAGCTTTACAAAACAAGCTACACGACAATAAGGGGCTAATGTAGACACCAAATTTGTGTCTTACGACCCCTTGTGACCCGCATCTCATCTCGCAATATAACCTCATCACCTAAACCTTACACAATTATTTATTAATTACCTTGTAATGGATAAATCCACATCACCTTACCTGCCACCTCATTTTGCCACTTCATCATGACCTAGCCCTAACCCTAAACTAACCTAATTAAGACCCATAACTTGGTCCACACCTACACCCATAACTAATGACCCCTTTCTCGCACCCAAAACCGACCTTCTAGTCATTTGACCAAGCCCGCAACTGATCTCTCGGGAGAAAAGCAGGGAAGGTGGGCTATTTTACTAAAAATAGCCTACTTTTTCCTTACCGATGCCGGTTCCTACTCGACCGCCGTCGGTTACGTAACCGCCATCGGCTCCCTGTAAATGGGCTCCCCGAACCAAAATCAAAGGGGGAAGGATTTTGAATCAAGAGAAATCATTGGGAGCGATCAACAGAGTCCAGATCTTCACTTGACCGAGCAGAGACAAGTGAAGAAACTAAGGCGTTTGCGGCAAAGGAGATCAACTTGCAGCTTCACAAAACCAATAAGTCACATCTTGCATGTCTTCTGTTATAACATTTCTTATGCCTTTTGAATCACAGTCCTCATAAATCCATTTCTAAATCCACTACCCAGCGTGCCATTTCATCTAACCATCATTCATCTACCTCTCATCACCCTATTTCCTGATATCACCTATATACAGCCCTACAAATAACACAACTACCAAATAACACCACCACCCCACAAAACAACTAACCTTCAGATCCTAGACTCTACCGATATCGGTCATCAGTAACCGCCATCGGTTATCAGTAATCGCATCGGTTATACTGACTATAACCAATAACCAGCCTTTCCCCTACCCAGTTCAACAAAGAAATTTAATTGATATCTTATAGTCTTTTGTGTTAATTCATATTAGCAGGGGAATTGACCACCTTCGAAAGGAAGTTTTATATTTCCTGGGCCCAAGGCAGTTTCCTCATTTATTGTCTAATTAAAATCTTGTGGTCTTGTGTTCTTATTTGCAGGTAGTCCTTCCAAGACAAAAAGGAGTTCTTCGCAGTCAGCCTGATCTTTCTCTACGGTACGCGCACATCATCTCGACATTCTACAGGTATTCCTCCTAGCCCCAACCCTTATCTGTTTCTAAAAGGAACGAAACATTCCGAGTGAAACATTTTGGCACGCCCGGTGGGACCCATTTTGGGTTTCTGTTTCTCTTGCTTATTTTCATTTTAGGAAGCATACTTGCTGTTGCTGCTTTTGTTATATATTTCGTAAAGAATTTGTCTTGCTTTCCTAGTTTCGCATTAGTGAAAGTCATCTCTCTTGCTTCATCGAACATAATTTTCGATTTGGGTTTAAAACACGTGCATTGCATTCCCTTGTTGTTTTTAATTTTAGTGAACGTAGATTAAGTAATGTGTCGTACACGTGGGGGTGATATCCATGGTATTGACGGAAATTAATCTTACTTTCACCGCACAACACATACCAAATCACTTCACAATTAACACAACACTCAAACATCCCCCTTTTTCCGCGGTATTCTCTCGCCCGATTGAGGTAACCTTATAAGCCAAAACAACTTGACATTTCCCTAAGTCTCTTGTTTAGGATTCGACATCATTCTATGTCTAAAGGCATAAGCCCACGATAATTAAAATTAACCCTAGGGTTAATCTCTGGATTTGCGTGTGCATCTTGCTTGTTTTTAGTTCTGTTTTCTTTCTCATACTCTGTCTTCTGTGATCAATAATTGGACAAGTATACTAAACGTTGTTAAAAATCAAATTAGCAGCCTTTTTATATCTTGTTAGCCTAGACTTCTTACACCGACATCGGTTACCTGACCGACGTCGGCTATAGTATAACCGACATGGTTACTTAGACCGATATCGGTTATTATCTTTTCCAATTCCTGACAAACCAGCAACCTACCAATTTTACCGGTCTGAGTTTGTTTCTATTCCTGACAGATTGAAACCCTACTGTGAACTCCTGTCCATGGTTGTTATCACTCGAAAGCAAGCCGCCGCCATGGTTTCACATGCTTGCTCTGTTTCTTTGCCTGAATCACCCCCTTCACATTCTGTGGGGAATCCTACGGATACCAGCGAGGTTCCTAAAATTCCTGTGGGAGATAAGGACTTTGCCAAGTTTCTGGATGCTAATCCTAGTGCTGTACAATACTATTTGTCTCATGCCCCTGACCGTACGCCTGATGGTCAGCTCCTTGTTGGCATGCCTATTAGTATAGCTGCTCATTTAGCTCCCACTCCGCCTGATAACACCGCCTTGCTTCCTGCACCTTTAGCCCCATCTCCCAATCCGACAGCTTCAGAGATTCATACGACTCAGATTGGCTTTCCTTTGGCTAATCTTGGACCCCACATATCATTACCACCGACTGCCCCTACCTCATCTCTCTTGCAGACTACTCCATTCATGACTTGTTCTCTGCCACCTATCCACACGAGCTTTCCTTCTCAAGCTCCGCCTACCTTTTCATTCCCATACACGTATCCAGTGACCTCAACATCCTATATGGGACATCCCTATTCGGTTGCCTCAACATATTCATCCTCCACACCTTATCAACAATTAACCCCACCAGGGTCTAGCGGTGGTCCTTGGCCCAATTTTCCTCTGTTTACCACAACCACACCATCATCTCATCCAACTACTGATCTAATTAAACAAATGATGGACAAAATGCAAAACCTGGAGGCTTCTGTTTCAGGAAGTCGTAGCGCCTTGACATACGAGCAAGTTTGGTGGGAGCCCATCACCCTTCTCGTCCCCTTCATTCATATCCTCCTCAATGGGAGTTACCAAAATTTACTCGTTTTAATAGTAAAGAGGATCCTCAACAACACTTGCGATCATTTAGACATGCTTGTTATTTGATTGCCCATGATGATGCCTTGTTACTCCGCACCTTTCCCATGTCCTTATCGGGACTCCTTTGAGTGGTACAAAGTGCTTTAACCCAAAGACTCAATCTTCTCTTTTAACCAACTAGCCCAATCTTTCTTGGATCATTTCTCCATTAACATTGCCAAGAAAGTATCTATCACCAACCTCTATGCCATCCGACAATTTGAAGACGAATCTATCACAGATTTCGTTGGATGATGGCGGGGCCTTATCAACCAACTTACGTATGCCTTGCCTCAAACCGAACTTATCGAACTGTTTACGTGGGCCTGCGCTAAGCACATCTCCCCTACCCTCCAAATTCAAACTTTCCGTACATTCGATGAAGCCTTTACTATGGCTCGAAAACTAGAGATTCGAGCCTTAGAGGAAGAGAAATTGCGGTTGCGTAACAAAAACCCCAATTTCCGAACTCCTGATTCTACCAATAAACCAAATACCACCACTCCTCACGCGTCCACTTCTTCTAAATCAAAAGGAGCTGTCCACGCGGTGATGGTCAAATCCCAACCACCGTCTAATACCCCGCCAAAAACCACTTATAAGTATAAAGCAGAACCCATCAACTACACTCCCTTGGGAGAAACATATGGTGTGATATTGGAAAAATTGCTCAAAGCAGGAGCCATTACATTACCTCCTGTTAAACCTCATTCCGGGTTTGATTCCACTCGCGCCATACCTTCCTGGTACAAAGAAAATGACTTCTGTAACTTTCACCGTGTAAAAGGACATAGTCATGAAAACTGCAAGATGTTGAAAAACATAGTGCAGGAAATGGTTGACATGAGGGGATATAACCCTCGATAATCCTAATGCCCCTGCCAACCGAAATTTGAAAATCTTCAACAAACCATTCCCGAATCACTCTTCCAACAGTAACACAAACCAGGATATCTTAGCCGAGGAGAGTGTTCATGAGATCCATGCAGTCTTCGATACCCAGCCAAAAGCCTCTATCGAGAAAATTTTGAATCAAGCCTCTTCACTAACACAGGAGCCCGAACCTCCTTTACCACCATCAAGCCAAAGCAAAATCATTCCTTTCCCCATAAAGGAGTTAACTGCCCAGACTTCTCTTCCCATCGATGAGTCTTCTTATACCACATCCCTACAAGACTGCGAACGGATGTTATCTAATCTATCTATTTCCCAAACTTCTCCTTCTACCACTCTTGCTGCACAAGAGGAGGGTACGCCACTCCTTTTGACATCCTTAGATGAGAAATCTCTTGCACCGACATCACCAAATTCTTTAACCATGACAGACCCTCTCAAACATGCCCTCCTGCCTATTAGTCCTTCATCGCCTAAATCTTTTCAACAACCGGTCGACCTCTTAATATCTATTGATACAGTACCTCATCTACCCCCTGTATCACACCCACAGTGGACTGGAATCACAACCCACCTTTCTTCCGTACCAAATTTACAATTCAAACCTGAAGACTATCATTCTCCAGAAGATAGACGAATCCTATGGGAACGTTTGAGTACTCCTTATTCTACTCAAATGCAGATGACCGATCCCGACACCTCTACCATATATCCTAAATGTTTACAGAAACTCAAAATGCCTATGTCCTCATTCTCACCCCCCGTATCTATATCAAGTATCCCATCCACCTCTATTAACCTAACCAAACCTTCCCCTACACTTGGGACCTCACCCATACCCAGTCTAACACACCCGCCTAAGCGACTAGATTTATCCAAGAATAAAGCCCCCGCCACCTAGAAGACAAGTTCAATCTATGCCTCTATCACAATTGAAACCATCATCGTCACACCTACCTTCCATATTGGGACCTCATCCTTCCACCTTGCATCAATATATCATACCTCCTGCGTTTTCTTCAAAACGACCTACGCCTTCGCACCTACAGAGATCCTGTGGTATAGTAACACTGTCACTCCACGTATCTCTGTCCACCTATCAACCCTAAACAAATTCCATCATCAAAAGATTTGTTTTCGGTCACTCCTATTTCCCCGTGGTTGTTTTCTGATACCACATCATCTGTGGCCTCATCATCCAATATAGCTTCTGTGCCAAAGAAACCACGTTTAGTGAAAAACACGTGTCAACACCCCTCGGCTAAACCACCACCCATACGAACCAACCACGCCCAAACATTACCAAAACCCGTACGAACCAACCACGCCCAAACATTACCAAAACCCGCGCAACCAATACCCTCATCCTCCTCCGACTTTGACCCACTCAAAGGATCTTACGCCAAAATCCTTGCTATGTTAGTAGAGAATGCGACCATTTCCCTACCCCCACTTAGACCTTATGACCCGTCTAAACCTCGACCTATAGGTTATGATGAGTCTAAAATCTGTGCTTATCACCGCACACCAGGACATGATGTGGAGGGATGTAAAGCTTTAAAAACCATCCTTCGTCAGTCACCTCTCCCAGATAGAAAGGTTAAGAAAGACAACTTACGAAGGGAGAGACCTTTAGCTTCCATTCCCTCTCCTCTACCATCTGTCCCCGCCTCACCAAGATCTATCATCATTACAGCCCCACCTCTCGAAGACCATGATTTATCCCAACCATCTTCCTCATCTCAGGTTTACGAGATTAATATGATTAGTGTTGCTACTCGAGCGCAGAAAAACAATGAGAAAGTGAAAGAAAGCACACCTGCGTCCTCTCCTTCTCCGTCCAGCATCCCGATTGCACCACCACCCAAAGTGGTTATTCGTGGACCCGCTTACCCCATCTCTAATGGAGCTGCCCATCGAGCCATGATCAAACAGCTTCACCAATCACCTGTAAAAATGACACTATATGATCTCATTCAGACTTCTGAATCTCATCGACAAGCTCTCATTGAAATTCTTCAGGGGATCGAGGTCTTACCTAATGAAACCCTTCCCGTTGCCTCCATTCTGACACCCAATCACGTTGCCTCTCTCACCAAACAACCCACCGCCCCAACCACTTCCGTCTCTGTACCACAAGCTGCTGCAGTCAGTTTCTCTGAAGATGAAATTGTTGACTTTGGTACAGAAGACCCTGACCCTGCCCTTTTCATCTCCGCTTACGTCCGGGACATTCGGGTACGTCATGTTATGATTGACGGGGGCGCTAGCCTAAACATCATCTCTTCAAAATCCTTCCAACAAATGAATATCCCTTCTAGCTACATGTGTGCCAACCCCATCATGTTGCGGTCATTTAATGACGCTATTACCTCTACCTTAGGCACCGTGATCCTCAACATTCGGGTAGGACCACGTACTTTACCCGAACTCTTCTATGTCCTTGAGGGAGAGTTCCAATATAATATATTGCTGGGTCGTCCTTGGATCCGGGCCATGGGATGCGTTCCCTCAACATTACATAGATGCATAAAATTTGAGTACGAGGGGAAGTCCTACACCGTAAAAGCTGATCCTCCCCCCTTTAAAACCTGTAATATGTTATACCGCCCAAACGATGTGCTTGTACCAATCAAGACACCCGTTCATTCAACCCAACCATCCTCTTCAACTGTGCCTCAACCATCCACCTCAACCACACCTACGCCTTCAACTGATGAAACTACCGTCGCAAAAACCACTTCCCTTCCCGCAGCTAACATCCCAACCGCGGACCCCTTAGTAGATGTTTTTCAGTGCCTTACGCTGGGGGAGTATCGCCTATATAACGTTAGTTCTTTCCATACTCCACAAGAGTACGGACAGTTACATGCACATCCTACCTATGACCGTCGTGTGGGGGAAGTAATCTCCTACGGACCACCTCATTGCCGCACTAACCTAACGTATGGGGGTGTTGACGCATCCTCCATTACCCCCCGAACCTCCTCTTGGTGTGGTTCCCTCCAATCCGATTTTCAATACTTGACAAATCATCGCTTCGCCTCACCTTCTTGACTCATTTGTGCTTGGAAAGGCTTTGGTTTTGGTCTTTACGAACAAGGCCGACATACACTCATTCCCGTGACTACCCACAAACACAATGATCGCAGTGGTCTTGGTTTTCCTGAAACACCTACACAGGAGACACCTTGTGTCGGTGTGATTCTGGAAGAAGACGACGTCACCCCTACCAAACCATCATCACCCACTTTGCCATCATCACCCACAGAATCTATAGACCCTGAATCTATCCCTCCTAACTTTTTTTTTTCATAAATGCTATCTTCATAGGTCCTCTCACTTATCAACGCGATAATGAGGACCCATCTTCTCTTCCCCTTCTATATCCAGACATGATCGAAGAGGATTCGCCTTTGATTAATGTTGTTGAGTGCCAGGATGACGACTCCATCCTCACTTACCTTGGGGCGGACGACTCCTATCTTCAACGCGCCTTACCATCTGAAACTCAAACCATGTTGAATGAATCGACTATAGAAATCAACATCCACACAGAGGAGGATCCTCACATTGTGAAGATCGGATAATCCCTTAACACGCCGTAACAAGTGCCTTTACTACCTTTCTCCGTACCGCAACCAAGCTTTTGCTTGGTCCTACGCGACATGCCAGAATTGATTCTACCATTGCCATCCATAACATCACTCTAAACCCCAATTCCAAACCAGTCAAACAAAAGCGAGAAAATGCATCCACGCATTTCCCTTTTGGTCAAAGAAGAGCTTCAACGACTTCTTTCTGTTTCCTTCATCTTGCCTATTGACTATCCTCAATGGATTTCTAACATCGCACTCGCTACTAAAGCGACGGGGGACTTCGGATATGCACGGATTTCGAGACCTTAACCTCGCTTGCCCAAAGGATGACTTCCCCCTCCCAAGTATTGATCAACTTGTTGATCTCACCATGGGTCATGAAATGCTTTTCTCATGGATGGCTTTTCAGGATACAACCAAATTTTGGTTGCTCCTCTGCCGATCAACACAAAATCGCCTTCATAACTTCTTGGGAACCTTCATTATCATGTCATGCCATTTGGCCTTAAGAATGCTTTGGTGCTACCTATCAAAGTGAGCTATGACTTACATTTTTCATGACATTATGCACACTATCCTTGAGGATTATGTCGATGATCTTCGGGAAAATCTAAACATCGCAATGAACATCTCGATGTTTTAACCATTATTTTCGATCGCCTATTGCAATATTCTGTTCGTCTTCAACCAAAGAAATGTGTCTTTGGTGTTCTTTGGGAAAACTTCTTGGCTTTATCATCTCTTTGCGTGGCATTGAGGTCGATCCATCTAAAGTAAAAGCTATCCTAGAAATGCCTCCACCCAAAAACCTCAAACAATTGCGTAGTTTGTAGGGTAAACTTCAATCTATCCGACGTTTCATCTCCCAACTCTCGGATCAATGTCAACCTTTCCATCACCTCCTTAAGAAGGACATTGATTTTCAATGGAGCAAAGAGTGCCACCAAGCCTTTGAAGCTCTCAAAACTTATCTCTTGCAGCCACCCGTGCTTATCCCACCCCAGGACGACCGCCCTTTCTACCTTTATCTTTCCGCCACTGACCATGCTATAGGAGCTATGCTCGCACATCGGGACTCGGCACGTCGAGAACAGGCCGTTTATTATATAAGTCGTACCCTCGTGGATTACGAGACTAGGTATACACATGTAGAAAAATTGTGCCTAGCCCTATCATTCGTAGCCACCAAACTCCGACATTACCTCCTGAATCACAAAACTTTTGTCATCACCAACATGGACCCCATTCATTATATGTACGCCAAACCACATCTAAACCAACGCATCGCTCGATGGCTTATGCTCCTCACCGACCTCGACCTTGAGTTTATACAATGAAGTCAATCAAAGGACAAAATCTTGCAGCCAACTTATGGAGGCCCCTTTACCTGGGGAACAATTCACCAATTTTAATTTCCCTGACGAACTCATCGCCACTCTTTCACTCAAGGAGGAGTCGTATCCAATGACTCTCTTCTTCGATGGATCCAAATGCCAACGCGGTGGAGGAGCCGGCGTTGTTCTTATTCCTCTCGACGCCGAGCCTATGCCTCTTTCATTCCGACTCGATTTCCCTTGCACTAATAATACAGCGGAATACGAGGCCCTTGTTCTGGGTCTCCAGGTTGCGCTGCACTTAGGTATCAAATCTATCAATATTTTCGGTGACTCTCAATTGGTAGTCAATCAAGTTATGGGCATCTACCAATGCAAAAATGAGGAACTTCAAAAATACAAACACTACGTGGATTCGCTTCTAGCCTTATTTACTCATTATTCTATCCAAACTATTCCCCGCTCCACTAACAAATTTTTGGATATTGTGGCTTGCTTAGCCTCACAAATTCCAACTTCATCAATCGACTCGACATTTTCATCTTGGTCCAACAACTCTTTGCCCCATCTTATTCAGCCCCGGTTGTTTGTATGATAAATACTGTGTCTGCTAATTCGCAGGATACTTGGTATCACCAATTTCACGACTATCTTACAATCTCTGTTCTCCCACCTGACCTTACTAGTAACGGCAAACGTGATTTTCTTAAAAGTGTTTCACGTTATGTTGTCATGGGGGGACTCCTCTATAAACGTGGCTTTGATGGTATCCTCCTTCGCTGTCTAACCGGCGCGGAGGTCACCTATACCATCCAACAAGTCCATGATGGGATTTGTGGTGGAAATTTTAGCGGCCTTGCCGTGGCAAATGAATCCTTCGCCTTGGTTATTATTGGCCTACTCTCAATACGATCGCTGCTACGAATATGTTAAGCATTGTGTTATGTCTCAAAGAACATGCCAACCTTCAACATACTCCTAGCCACCCGCTCCAGGTCGCTCGAGATCTTTGGCCCTTCTCACAATGGGGTTTAGACCTTATTGGTGAGATTCACCCGTCCTCTTCACAACGTCACCGATGGATAATCACAGCCACCGAATATTACACAAAATGGGTGGAGGCCATTCCACTCGTTTCGATCAAAAAGGAAAAAATTGTCGAATTCATTAACCATCACATTATCTGTCGTTTTGGTATTCCTCATCGCCTAATAACAGATAATGGTAAATATTTTAAAAACAAGTTGTTACAAGACCTTTGTGACAACTTTGGTATCAAACTTAGTTTCTCATCGCCTTATTATCCGCAGGCCAATGGTCAGGCTGAATCTTCTAATAAAACCCTAACCAAAATCCTCATGAAAGTTGTCAATGAATCCGGAAGAAATTGGCACGATCACATTCCCTTTGCCCTTTGGGCTTATCGTACTAGCATTCGTACCTCCACTAATGCCACACCTTTTTCTTTGGTATATGGTACCGAGGCTGTCCTGCCTCTCGAAGTACAAATACCCTCCCTTAGAATATCTCTTCAGGATATTCTCACCAACGATGATTTCCGCCAAGAGCGGTTAGCCCAATTGGAGCTTCTTGATGAGCGTCGTCTTACAGCTCTTGATCACCTCCAAATCTATCAAAAACGTATCAAGCGTGCTTATGATAAGCGACTTCATGAGCGCACCTTTAAGGTTGGTGATCTTGTCCTCAAAGAGAATCAACATGTAACCAAACTAGAAAAGAGCAAACGTGGAAAATTTGCTCCTAATTGGATTGGGCCTTATATAATCACTCACACTTATGGATCAAGCACTTATCATTTAGCTTCACTTAATGGTAAACCTGAGCCTGAACCCCTTAATGCCTTGCATCTTCAACCATTCTACTGTTGAATTTAGTGTTATATCACTTCTTATCTACCTACTGCTCGTCCCTTGAGCTCATTTACCGCTACATACACTTTGTTTTCTACATCTCAAAATAAAATCAAGATCACTTCTCACCTCCCCTTGACGATGCCTTCCCCTTTTTAGTCTAGTCCATGACTTCAAAGTATTAAAATAAGCCGTATTCTTATGGGATTTTCTTGAGTCAAACTTCCTACTAAACTAGATGCTTCACGCCAAAAGAACATCTAGTCATCTAAATTAAATATAGATTGCTCCCTCGAAGGACAACTATATGCCGAACTATTGCTGCTATTATAAATAGACTGCTCCCCCGAAGGACAACTATGCATTAAAATCATATCTACTACTATAAATAGATCGCTCCTCGAAGGAAAGCTATACACAGTCAGCCTTTATCAGAAGCTTCTCGCATTGATCAGCTTTGCGAAGACCTCAAGAATAGTACAATCAATATCCCTTGTAGACTTCCCGCATCGATCAGTCTATATTCAGTCAAATAAAAGCCTCATTCAAAAGAACTTTTTGGGTCATGGACTTGTCTATTTAGGGTAGGTTCTCTTTCGTCAGAACACTCACTTTGTAACAAGTTCTTTGTACCTCAGCTATATCATCCACCTCACCTCACCATTTGTTTCAACTCAAGGGACGTAACGTACACCCGATATATTGTGATCATACAACTCTTTTCACCTATTGACTTCTCGTCTATGCACGGTACCTAGGGCTTCAAGCTCGTTCTACGTTGTGTGGTTTGTTTAGCTCTTTTCACCTACGGAGCACTCTTTCCGCTTTGCCTCGCATCTAGGATTGTGTGTTGATCTTAATCAGGACATGGTTCCCTTCTACTTGGGTAGGCTAACTTTCGCTTCCCTTATACCTTTTACAACATCACCATTTTATTACTGACACCAACAACCTTACCTTACCAATATTAATATCAATATTCTTACCAACCAACCAATTGCCTAAACCGTACCAAATTGCCTGAATTCGCCTCTCCCTGATCCTAAGGGAGAACTACATCGGTCTGAGGCCCTTCCTTGCTTTGTGCAATGGGCTATGTAGGCAGCACTTAGGAGACATGGGGTCTCCCAAGGTTAGCTCGACCATCCCCTACCATAACCTATCATGTGTGGTAAATATAAATATTTTTGTGTATTTCTATTTAATCACATTCCTCTTTATCCTTTTTCAAAAACACCGAAAGTCAAAACAAAAACATTCTTATTATTATAACTCAAATCAACATACATATCTCATTTTATTTAGATGTTAAACAAATACATCTTCTCTATCATCGACACGTAGGTCGGTACTCTTATTTATTCTTATACCTTGCTAACATTTATTTAGACCCTCACGCCTCATCCCGAACTAGGTGATGATCGTGATCGTCGACCCCTCTCGCCAGGCCTCTCTGTCCTCAAAGGTACCACGGCTATTGGTACCACCCACTGATCTGCCAATCTCTCTGTAACATATGAATACGACCTCTCGCATGGAGGACTCAGCCCTCTAGTCTCTCCGCCCATGACTCCGCAACCACTAACAATCCTCTTGTCTCATTCACCTGCGTTTGGAGCTGCTGAACCAAACGCTGCAGACGATCCCTCTCTGCTGTAATCACCGCTATGTCAGGATGATCACGTACACCTTGCAGCTCTGCTACCCACCATAATCTATAGGCCTCTGTCATTCCTGCATCCATTACCTGTGATGGATCGGGCCGCTACCTCTTCGGGCCCTTCTGGAGGTGTTGGCTGGGGAGGTGAGAATACTGCCTCTGCATCGATCCTCATATAGGGTCTATAAGCCTGGGGTATATCCTGCACAAATCCAAATTGTCACCACACGTGATCTAGAGGAATCCTCTCATACTCACCTAGCCTGTGCCCTGCGATCCACCTCAATCGCTCTACACCCCTCAACTCCTCAGCTATATTCTCTGTTACCATATAGTTTCCGTAAGGCCGCCAATAGATATCCGCAATCGTCACCCTCTCCCATACCTGCCTGTAATACTCAAAGTCATCCATCACGGCCTGAGATCTTGCCTCTTGTTCTGTCTGGACCCATCGTCTGAATCCCAACCTCTGTACTCCGGTCTCTCCTGACTGGATGGGTCGGCCTATTGGTCGCACACAAACAATGTGCTCATAGGCCCAACAATGTAATAAGTATGAACAATCCAAAGGCTCGCCTTGTGATTTTGCCTATAAGCCCATAGACCCCTGTATAGCTCCGCCAAATATGCAGGTGCCCATGCAAAAGTCACGTTCCTTTCTATCATCTCCCAAATAACACACATCAATGCCTTTGGAAATCTTCCCCCTTCTGCCCTCGGTAATGCATAATACCCTACCGCTATCATTAATATTACTGCTAACCTTGTCTCCTCAGGATGTGCTGCATACATTATCCCATACGTAAATGATAAACCTCGCTGTGTCAAATCTCGTGCGTATGGACCAAATACTGTTGTTATCGCTCCCCGCGCCGCGCTAGGTAATGCCTGATATACTGGTTCTCCTGTAATAGGGAGTCTCAAAATATGGAACACATCTTCCAATGTTACTGTCATCTCCCCTGTTGGCAGATAGAAGGTATTTGTCTCAGGATTCCATCTCTCAATCAACGCCTGTAACATAGCATGGTTACGTGCGATTCGTGAATAATAGCGGATTCCACTTAACCCCAAACGATTTATCAATGTCCATTCAGCTGGCGTTACATCCGCTCGGATTCGTGACAACAGCGCTGGTACACTATCATTCATCCTCAACCCTGCCTCTGCCTGCATACATCCAAATAACAAACAACCATTCAATTCCTCAAATCCCCGGGTTTTTTCTCAAATTCTGGAAATCCCTATAGCAACCGGTATCATTTACAGCTAACCGGTACCAGTTGAGTAACTGATACCGGTTATCCCTAACCGATATTGGTCACTGTTACTTTCATACACCTTGCCTAAACAACCACCTACGACCATAAATTGCTTGTTTATTCCTCTCTATATACACAGACATGCCCGAAACCCTTGATTACCTACCACGTAACACTCACCTCATTTATAACCCTTGTTATCATCTTTTCTTTCTCATATCTACCCACATACTCTCCCCCATCTTATTCACAAAACATGCAGAAATCAAATCACAACCAAAACGTTTACCTCTGGAGTTGCAGCAGCTTGAGGTGGCCCTTGTCTTCCCTCTCGTCCCTGCCTGCTGGATGCTTCTCCTCGTTCTGCCATGATCACCACCCTTTTCAAATTCACCTTTCTGCCTTCTGAATCTCAGAACACATTCACTTTCCCTGTCTCTTTTCTCCTTATCACTCAAATTTCTCATGCAATTACCTGTCTCAGTCGTCAAAAAGCGTCGCGTTCACGTATTTAACTTCTTGCATGGCTCTCAAAATTAGAACTTAAGTTGCCACCCTAGCTTTTTTATTTTTAGAAAAGCTCATACCTAAATAACCGGTATCGGTTATGTAACCGATATCGGTCTACTAACTACCGCCGTCGGTTATCTAACCGATATCGGTTATACACCTGCCTTTTTGAAACATGGTTCTTTTCTTCGTTTTTTACCTAATTTTTGTCGCGCCCACCTCTTTTCCTGCATCTCATCACCATTATCCATATTTGTCCATCCACCACACATATCATTACAATTTCATTAACATCATCTATTTTACAAAAACAAACAAGTCATCAACTAAGGATACCAAAACAAAACAAAAAACTATCTATCTATACATCATTTGGATCCAACTCATCAGATACATATATAACAATGTCCCAAAACCAGCACCAAAACATGCAACATTTCATCATATAACACATCATCCATATATCAACATGTCAATTAAACTCATCATACATTCTATATCATAAACCATCGACAAAATACTTAAAAACATTTTGAACACAACATGTGGATCAAAACATCATCTCTATATATATATATACAAGTTTTCAAATATACACTGTGCCCTGCATCGGGGCCTCTGTGATCTCATAATCCAACAAATAAAGCATGCAGCCGCATAATAACTATAAATAATCTCGACTCGGCTCAAAGCCGGTCCTCATATCAAAATATACTCATTTCGCAGCTGGTACCAATCAGAACCTGCACTCGCTCGCAGGCGGTATACAATAAATGAATGAATGAATAAATGAGTAATATGTAGGCACGCAGGCCTCTATAAACATAACTGTTCGCAGACTAGGTGCCCATATCAATATACAAATACAAAAACCATGCCGGGCTCCTCGGCCTCTCATCACTTTCAAGCACCTCTCCCCGCTGGTCCCTGTGGTGCCTCTCGCCTCCTGCCTGTCACAGACACGCCGGCTGTGGCTGCACCTCCCTGAGATCTCTGGCTGTGAGAGGTCTCTGCTCTATGAGCTGCATAAGGCTGATACTCAACTCCGGTACCATCAAGAATATCCTGATAGTATCGGGCCTCCGCTCTAACCTCCATATAGCACTCTCGAGCCACTGAAGGAGCTGGGGCTGGTCCCCTGGCACCTAATACTAATGCCCCGAGCTCGTGCTGTCTTGGTGGTGCATTGCTCGTGGTGCTGTGGCTGCGGTGGTGCGCAGTGCTGTCTTGCCTGCTGTTCAGTCGCTGCCTATACTGTGCATCTACACTGTGGCTGTTTGGCTTGCTGGTGGTGGTCTTTGCTACGTGCTGCACTCCGAGCTCGGGCTAGCTGCCCCTGTAAGACCCCTATTACGTGCTCGCGCAGCAGCAAGCTGCCCTTGTAAGAGCTACACACGACCCGACGACTGATCTCTCTCTGCCGTCACATTTGCTAAGTCTCGGGTTGTGCGATGGCTGCTTGCTACTACCCTCTCGCCGCTCTCTGACCAGCCCACCACACCATGTATGCTCTGTATAACCAAAGATTACATCATCTGTGTGTCATCTGGCTGGCCTCTCGAACTAATCTGGATCAAGGGCTGTGGTGCGGGCGGTGGGGCCTCTACATCATCCTCTTGCATTTAAGGGAAGGGAGGTGGCTCGTCCTGTCGCAGCCCCATCTGCCTGCGTACCCTCTCTAGGGGTATCCTCTCGTACTCTCCGGCCTCCGTCCTGCTATCCAGAATGTGTACTGGATCAGACGCAACTGTAAGCGGGCTCCTCCGTGAGGGTGATGACCTCTGTAAGGTCTCCATACAATATCTACCACTGTCAGGCCCTCTAATAAATGCCTGTAGTAGGCAACGTCTCTCCCCGCAAGCACTGCTCGTGGCTGCCCCACGACTCCCAACCACCTCTGAAAGCCGTATCTATATATAACTGTGGCTCAGCATCTTTGGGCAGCTCCCTCTTGGTCTGATGCATATGATGTGCTCATATGCCCAACAGTGAAGTAAAAAAGTCGAACAAATACCAAATCACCGCATCCGGCGATAACCCCAGAGCTCTCTGTATAGCTGCACCAGATACACTGGTGCCCACGCATAGCAAGTATGCTCCTCCACCATCTCAAGCAACACCCCCATCAATGCTCATGGAAAGCGGCCTCCCTCTGAGTCCGGGAGGGCGAAGCAGGTGATCCCAATCATCATCAGCACAGCCAGCCATGTCTCGTGTCGGTGCGCACGGTACATGTCACCATACCCGATACTCGCGCTGTGATAGGTAAGTCGCGCGGCTGCATCTCCAAAAACCTACAGGATGCTGTCCATCACTGTCTCCGAATCTACCTAGAAGACTGCCTCTCCCTCGATCGGCAGTCGAAGGATGTGATACACATCCTCCAATGTGATGGTCATCTCTCCGGTCGGGAGATGGAACACATTGGTCACCGGATCCCATCTCTCGATGAGGGCGACCATCAGGCTGTGATCTCTATCAATAGCTCTGTATCGCTGGACTCCGCCGAGTCCCACCTCGCGCATGATCACCCAATGAGCCACAGATACGTGTGGCCGCATCCGCACCAACAGCGGGGGCATCCTATCCCGCATCGTCAACTGCTGACGTGCCTGTAAAACCAACCCACATCCTTAGACCTACTCTTTATCACAACATCTACTTTACCCTCTAAACCCCCTTTTATCCCCCCGACCACACCCCAACTCTCTACCACCCCCCTCTAGCAACCTACCTTCAACCACCCAACCCAAAACCCACCCAACCCCAACCCATACAAATCCCATACCCATACAAACCCACCCCACCCAAAACAAACCAACCCAAAACCAAACCCACCCCACCCAAAACAAACCCCACCCACACCCCAAAACACACCAACACAAAACCCACCCAACCCAAAACCAAACCCACCCCACCCAAAACCCACCCCACACAAAACCCACCCAACCCAAAACCAAACCCACCCAACCCAAAACCCACCCAACCCCAACCCATACAAATCCCATATCTACCCACAACTCAACCCACCCAAACCACTACCCGACCCAAAGCCCAAAATCTACCCAAAACAAACCAACCCAAAACCAAACCCACCCCACCCAAAACAAACCCCACCCACACCCCAAAACACACCAACACAAAACAAGCCCAACCCAAACCCAAACCCACCCAACCCCAAAACAAAACAAACCCACACAAACCCAACCCGACGCCGGCCGATATACGACCGACGCCGGTCCATCCCAACGCACCCTGTCCACACAATTTGCGACCGATGCCGGTCGCTTAGCAACCGACATCGGTAGGTCAGATTTGTATTTACCGGAGCCGAACCCCCGCGTGCCCCCACCCACATTTTTGCATTTTTCTACTTATCTACCCACCCAAACACCCTAAAAACCTACCCACCCAGCCGCCTTGCCCTATTTTACCCATCTATCCTCTTCGTTTTTCAAATTACGTCCATTTACTCATTATTTCCTAAAACATGTAAATTCCTACCCAAACCCCCAATTTAGCTTAATACCATTCAAATGCACAAAATCAAGAGTTCGAACCTACCCGAACAATGACACGTCATTGTGGTGGGATGGGTGGTGGTGGTCCACTGGTCAGCCCTCTCGCTCCTCCCGCTCGTGCTATAGCTCCATTTTGATCTCGCTGGGTCCCCGGCCAATCAATCTGTGCCTCTCCTCACTCAAGCCCGCAAACAACTCACTCTCTCAAAGCAAAATAGCTCCACCTCACTCAATAAAACCTCCAATCTCAACTCTCCACGTCAGACAAATCAATTTGGTTTTCAAATAACAAAAGTGACAATGACAAGCCGTATTTTTCTTTTTATAGGTTTTTCGCCCTTAACCGATATCGGTTTCATTTTGCCCTAATGAACCGGTATCGGTCCCTTAACCGATATCGGTCATGTAGAATCGACATCGGTTTTTCTTCCAACTTTCCCCCAATTTTTTGCCCTTATTTACCATTTGCCCCTTTTTAACCACATATCGCCTATATCCACCTTTGCTGAACACCATTTGTTTACCTATTCGGCCCGACCCAAGGCCTCAACCTACCTATTCGGCTGACCCAAGGCCTCAACCTACCTAACCGGCCTGACCCAAGTCGCCCCTCTACCATTTGGCCCGACCCAAGGCCTCGCCCTACCTATTTGGCCCGACCCAAGGCCTCACCTACCCATTTGGCTCGACCAAGGCCTCAACCTACCCATTTGGCCCGACCCAAGGCCTCAACCTACCCATTTGGCCTGACCCAAGGCCTCAACCTACCCATTTGGCCCAACCCAAGGCCTCGCTCTACCCATTTGGCCCGACCCAAGGCCTCAACCTACCCATTTGGCCCGACCCAAGGCCTCGCTCTACCCATTTGGCCCGACCCAAGGCCTCAACCTACCCATTTGGCCCGACCCAAGGCCTCGCTCTACCCATTTGGCCCGACCCAAGGCCTCAGCCTACCCATTTGGCCCGCCCCAAGGCCTCACCCTAACCATCCGGCCCGACCCAAGGCCGTAACCCAACAACTTGGCCCGACCCACGGCCGTATCACTTCAATACCATACCCACAATCAACGTTTTATTTTATCCATCCATCATGTACCTTTTGTTCAATCGAGCTCACCTATTCATGTTTTAGCATGATTAGGGTCCTTGACTTGATCTGTCGACCAACTTTGCCTAGACCTAGACCGAGACGTTTATCTCAACCAAACCAACCATTTAGTATCTTGCCGAACATGCCTAAACGTTCTGTACCTTACCCGTTATATACCCTGGAGCTATTTCTATGCCTTGGATACCAGGATTATATCACCCTTGTTTGGATAAACTATCGACCTTTGCCTATGCACTGCTGGTTTGCTCGTCAAATCATGTACCCTAGTCATACGATTGCATTTCAACATGCGTCTGCTTCCTTGGACCTACCCCACCACCTTACCATCCCCTCTACACCATTTACCCTTTATCAACCCTATCCCTGATTTCACATTCTCTCAATCTGTGATAGATTTGAGGGGGATTACCTATACCCTTAACAACGGAAACCACTTCATATTATTGTCCGTGCAGCTTTACAAAACAAGCTACACGACAATAAGGGGCTAATGTAGACACCAAATTTGTGTCTTACGACCCCTTGTGACCCGCATCTCATCTCGCAATATAACCTCATCACCTAAACCTTACACAATTATTTATTAATTACCTTGTAATGGATAAATCCACATCACCTTACCTGCCACCTCATTTTGCCACTTCATCATGACCTCCAGCCCTAACCCTAAACTAACCTAATTAAGACCCATAACTTGGTCCACACCTACACCCATAACTAATGACCCTTTTTCGCACCCAAAACCGACCTTCTAGTCATTTGACCAAGCCCGCAATCGATCTCTCGGGAGAAAAGCAGGGAAGGTGGGCTATTTTACTAAAAATAGCCTACTTTTTCCTTACCGATGCCGGTTCTACTCGACCGCCGTTGTTACATAACCGCCATCGGCTCCCAGTAAATGGGCTCCCAACCAAAATCAAAGGGGGAAGGATTTTGAATCAAGAGAAATCATTGGGAGCAATCAATCAGAGTCCAGATCTTCACTTGACCGAAAGCAGAGACAAGTGAAAGAAAAGCGTTTGCGAAAGAAAGGAGATCAACTTGCAGCTTCAAAACCAGTAAGTCACATCTTGCATGTCTTCTGTTATAACATTTCTTATGCCTTTTGAATCACAGTCCTCATAAATCCATTTCTGAATCGACTACCCAGCATGCCATTTCATCTAACCATCATTCATCTACCTCTCATCACCCTATTTCCTCATATCACCTATATACAGCCCTACAAATAACACAACTACCAAATAACACCACCACCCCACAAAACAACTAACCTTCATATCCTAGACTCTACCGATATCGGTCATCAAGAATCGCCATCGGTTATCGTCAGAATCGCATCGGTTATACTGACTATAACCAATAACCAGCCTTTCCCCTACCCAGTTCAACAAAGCAATTTAATTGATATCTTATAGTCTTTTGTGTTAATTCATATTAGCAAGGGAACTGACCACCTTCGAAAGGAAGTTTTATATTTCCTGGGCCCAAGGCAGTTTCCTCATTTATTGTCTAATTAAAATCTTGTGGTCTTGTGTTCTTATTTGCAGGTAGTCCTTCCAAGACAAAAAGGAGTTCTTCGCAGTCAGCCTGATCTTTCTCTACGGTATGCACACATCATCTCGACATTCTACAGGTATTCCTCCTAGCCCCAACCCTTATCTGTTTCTAAAAGGAACGAAACATTCCGAGTGAAACAGTTAACAATTTTACCTAATCGACGTTGGTTAACTATTATTTTTGTTAACCAAACCAAAAAGGACACCTATTCCCCTTCGTTAGTTATTTAGAGTCTCTATCACTCTTATCATATCCATTGACCTGGTAAGTCCCATCATCATTTTGCATACTGGAAAATTTGGCCTTATACCTTGTTTTTGACCAATTGTCCATTTTCCCATGTGGATCGAAAAATAAAGATTACTGTGTGGAGCGCGGTTTAACCTAACTAGCATTGGATAGCCTATGTCATTTTCAGCTAACATTTTAACCCCAATTCACCTACCATCACCTATTTATCCTACATGTGCTGTAATTTTTTGTCATTTACAGAAAGCAGTCTTACCACATTATTACCTATTCACATGGTACTGATGCATCGACAAGCAAGCACCCTCGTATTCCACTCCAGGTTGTCAATGAATCCCACCTAGCCCTCGCACCACCTTCCATTTTATCACCAGCCATGTAACCTATATAACCTATCTATATTGTTATTGGAGACAAGGAGTTCACACGACTCCTTGATCGAATCTCTGCCGCCTTGTAGTTTTACCTTTCCCACTTGTCCACTCAAGATGCATTAGGTAATTTGATATACGACATGCCTGTATCTATCCCCTTAAATCTCGTTCCCACTCCTGCGTCAGTCCCATCTAGCTCCACGCTACCGCATCTACCTTTCCCGAGTTGTTTCACACTAGGCCCCGTACTCACTATGACTACCACATATACTACATCCGTTGCACCCGCCACATCAACTATACCTTCGCTAACCACCTAACACAACCTCATCTCGCACCTATTATCTCGAATATACCCATAGCTACACTACAACCCCTGGTGTCGGTGACCCCTACCCCTTTTCAAAATGTCATCCTTTCTATTATGTAATCTTTAGCCCCCATTGCCACTAGGGTCACCACAACCCTTCCACCTCCATATACGTACTATCAGAAGCTTCCTATTTCATCTATTATTCACTCTAGGTACATTCCCCTATTTCACTACCTTCTTCTCAATCTACCTATATGAAAACACCATATCTTGAAATGCCACCCACGTTATATGCCCAACACTGACCCTCTTATGCTACAGGAGTCACCCATCCATCACAACCTACCAACAACCTAATCAAGTTAATGATGGACAAGATGTAGACATTGGAGGCATCGGTTTCTAGCTCCTGTAACACTCTCACCTATGATGAGATTTGTAATGAGCCTATACACCCATCCATTCCTATCCATCTATATCCCTTGCATTGGGAAATGCCTAAATTCAACAATTTCAATAGCAAAGAAGACCTACAACAACATTTGATGTCTTTCAAACACGAGTGTTATTTGATCACCCATGATGATGTTTTCTTTGTTAAGGAATTTTCACATGTCTCGACTTGACCTGCGTTAGATTGGTATAGTGGGTTACTTAGACACTCTATATTCTCATTTAATTAGGTATCCCAAGCCTTGTTGGATCACTTCTCCATTAATATCATTAATAAGGTTACCATGGCTGACCTCTACTCTACGCATCAGTTTGACGACGAATCTATCATAGATTTTGTTGCTCATTAGTGTATCCTGATCAATCAACTCACATTCCAACTACCACAAACCGAACTCATCGAACTCTTCACACAGGCTTGTGCTACACATATCTCACCAAATATGTAGGTCCAAACCTTCCGAACCTTCGACGAAGCATTCACCATGGCACGAAAGCTTGAGATTTAGGCCATTGAAGAGAAGAAAATCCAATTATGAAATAAGAACTTGGAATTCAAGTCAAATGATACCTCTTCTTCTTCAAAACCACAAAATAATTATTCAAAGGCCAAGGGGACTGCTAACGCAGTGGTACTCAAAGCTGGCCCAACTCATCAATCAAATCAAGCTAGCCCTTCATCCAATCTCTCACTCATTCGTAATTGTCAATTCATATGGGAACAACAGAAGTATACCCAAATTGGGGAACCTTATTCTTCTGTCTTAGAGAAGCTCATCAAATCTGGGGCCATCACCCTTCCTCCCATGAAACCACACATCAATTTTGATCCTACTTGCCCCACACCTGCATGGTATAAAGAGCACAATTTCTATAATTATCATCGAGTAAAGGGTCATAGTGAAGGCAATTACATCACTTTTAAAAATATTGTCCAATAAATTCTCGATAAAGGAGAGATAACCTTTGATAATCCTAATGCACTTGCCAATAAAAACCTACATATCTTCAAGAAACATTTTCCTAATCATGCCCCTTCTTCGATAAAACGAGAGAGACCTCAACTCATGATAGTCATACCGGCGCGGTCCATGCTATTTTCAAAGTGATACACCCACTACTACCTAATTACCTCATATTTCTTCCATCAAGGAAATCCTAGCCCAAAGTCCTCCTCCCGCACTTGAATCCACCTCACCTATTCCTCCACCCATAGAGGAAAACCATTCACCTCCTTCCTCACCCATGGATGATCCCGCCATTAATATCAAAACTATTTCACCTTTGGCTTCTCCACCTAGGGAACCGTCACCCATAGTAATTCTTCGTGCCATAAAGGATACTTGTTTATCTCCTTCACCCATAGAGGAGCACTCATCATCTCCTACACCTATAGAGGAGCACCCATCAACCCCTCCACCCATCAAAGATCTGGTAGAGATACCTTTTCCTCTAGGTGATCATTCTCCATCAGCTACCTAAGAGCATACATACTTAATTTCAGCTCTCTTACCCACATAAGCTGAAGCTAGAAAATTCCCCATCTCTAAGACAAATTTTATGGTTATTTCCATTAGGTCCTTATCAACCTTGCCTATAGCTATGCCATTCTTTCGCTTTATTTGTTTGTTTAGATTATGTGGATAGAGCCTTACTTTGGGGGCGTCTTCTACTTCCTATCTCAACACAAATGCAGATGTCACTTACTGACACTTCCACTATCTACCCAAAAATATTTCGCCAATTGAACCAAGCACAACCACCTCTATCAAAACTTCTTCCATGATACCCCTCATGGCTCAAACCACACCCCTACCCATAACCCAACATGCATCTACACCCAAGCCTACACTTACATCATCTTCTTCACCTAAACCTAGCACTACCTTAGGGGTCATCCCAACTACCAGCCTTACTCATCCACCCATCAAATTAGATTTAGCTACATCCTCCAAGGCCAATACCAAACCTACTCCGACACCCAAATAGAAGAGCCAACCCCATAAATCTCATACTCCAACCTCACCGATCACACCTTCATCACCTTCACCCTCTTCGTCTGTCTTAGGACCTCACCCTTCTAACACGGTTAAGAAACCTCCACCCACCGGTAAACTAAAAACATAGTAGCCCATTCCACCATTGCAAACCTCAAACATACCCAAGTACCCACCACGACTTCCACCCACATCTACAACATCTTTACCACCCATACCTCTAATACCATCGATCACCCCTTCACTACCCATGACACTTCAATCTCTTTCCCTCACACCTTCGACATGACCTACACCATCTACCTTCACAAAGACCTCCATTATCCCCGAGGGTAACGCAACCTCTTTCACTATCCACCTTTCCCTCTAGATCTCATATTCTCATATCACCTTTACCCAAGAAGGTACAACCTAAGGACAAAAATTCCCTGCCCTCCAATAAGGTAGTCGAAACAACCATACACTCTCCTGCTAGTTCGTCTACCATACCCCTACCCAAAAAAACATGACCAACGCCTAAGATCACACCAACACCTAAAACCATAGCTCAACCTACTCCCCCTCATGTAAAGACCATTCCTCTACAGTCCTCCATGCCTACACCCAAACCCACTTTCACTTCCCATTGTGATCCACTAGTAGGATCCTACACCAAAATTTTAACCAACCTCCTTGAAAATTATTTCATCACATTACCACCTCTCAGACCTTATGACCCTCTCAAACCCAAACCACAGGGGTTTGACGACACCAAAATTTGTGCCTACCATCATGTGCTAGGGCACGATGTAGAGAACTAAAAATCTTTAAAAACCATTCTTATCCAATTTTTTCCTCCCGAAGAAAACTTTGATGATGATGACCTTCTCGATGAAGACCCCATTTCACCAACAATTATTCCCACAATTTTTCCCTCATTGCCCACTCGCCGACCGAGACCTCCAAAACTCCTAGAGTAACCCCAAGGTTTGAAATTAACATGGTTTGTATCAACAACTTCACCAAACCTCCACCCAAATGTCGATGTGCCGAGATCATCTCACAAAGTTCCTTCCCACCACCGGGATTTTTCCCTTCATTTCGATATACCTTTCACGGCTCACCTACCTCGGCTATCTCCCACTTCAGCTCAACATGATCCACGTTACTACCCGTGCTCGAAGGACAAAGGCAAGCAAAAGGAAATTGACTCACCAAAATCCTATACCCAACATACCATCTACACCCACACCTAAAATCACTATCTCGTGGCCCGACATATCCTATTTATAATGGGGTAACATACCACACGATTCTCAAACAACTACACCAATCCCCCTCAAAATTTCCTTATATGACCTCATCTAAACCTCGTAATCCCATTGTCAAGCTCTCATGGAGGTCGTGCAATCCATTGAGGTTTTACCAAATGACCCTACACCCGTAGCTTCCATTATCACACCCCATCATGTAGCCTCTCTCACCAAATTGCCACCTTTATCCACACCTCGACAACTCACCAAGTAGCTCCCCTTAGCTTCTTAGAGGAAGAGATTACACCGCACTAAACAGATGACCCAAACCGAGCTCTCTTCATCTCTGTCCACATCGATGATATACGTGTATGATGTGTTATGATCGATGGGGAACTAGCATTAATATCATTTCATCCCATGCATTCACTCAAATGCACATACTTGATAATTGCATGCATAAACATCCTGTCATGTTGCATTCATTCAATGACGCTATCACCTCTACACTAGGCACTTTCATCCTCCATATTTGCATTGGCCCCCACACTATTCTAGAGTTATTTTACGTCTTGGAGGGGGAATTTAAATATAACCTATTGCTTGACATACCTTGGATTCATGTCATTGGTTGTGTTCCTTCCACTTTGCATCGTTGTGTAAAGTTTGAGCAAGAAGGACACACCTATACCATTCCGCTGACCCATCACCTTTCAAAACTTGTAACATGCTTTACCAACCCAATGACATGCTCATACCCATTAAAGCATCTACCTCCATAACCATTGCCTCTTCACCTCCACCTCCACTCACCAGTGCAACCGCTACCTCAACCACACACACCTCCTCCATTCCTACCGCTGCCACAACCTCCACGGCCAAACCATCAGCCTCCCCATCCATTAGCTCCACCTCTCGTGCTGACCTCCAACACATTTTCCATTTCAGCTACCCACATACCAACCACGAATCCCTCAAAAGGCATTTTTCAATGCCTCACTGGGGAGTATCGCCTATATAGTGTCAACACATTCCTTACTCCATAAGAGTACAAAATCCTTTACCAACACCCTTTCTATGATCACCATATAGGAGAGTGCCTCCTTTATGGTCCTCCCCACCTTCATACCAATCTCACCTATGGGGGACTTGATACTACAACTTACACACCGAACCACTATCACAAACTCGCCCATTTTTTGCTGATCTATAGTCACTCACCAATCACCGTTTCACCCACATCTTCTTGTACCGATGTGCGTGGAAGGGTTTTTTTTTTTGGCTTTTATGAGCAAGGACACCATCCTTGTTATTGCATGTACTACTCACAAGCATAATAACCGTAGTGGTATTGACTTTTCTAAATCACCTACCAAGAAGGCCCACATTGAGCTCATTGAAGATATCAGCCCTTTTTCACCTTCGTCACGCCCGTCACCATCTTCATTGATGCATTCGATGGATCCCGAATCCATCCCTCCTAATTTTTTTTTTCATAAACACCATTTCTTTGGGGCCTCTGACTTATCAACATGAGGGCGAGGTTCCCTTCTCTCTTCCCTTCCTTTACCCTAAAATGATTGATGACGATACACCTTAGATCAACATCATTCAATGTTAGGATGATGAATCTATAATCACCTACCTTGGTGCAGAAGACTCATATATTCATCCGCTACCATCTAAGAAGAAAACCATGTTGAATGAATTGACTATGGACATAAACATTTATACTCAGGACAACCAGCACATCCTAAAGATCGGTCAATATTTAGATGTTTTTGAACATGAATCCATCACTTATTTTCTCAAAGATCATAACCATGTTTTTGCTTGGTCTTACATAGACGCGTTCGGTATTGACCCCACCATAGTGGTCCACAATATCGTGAATCGCTTGTTCTCGAATCCAAACCCATCAAACAAAAGCCGAGGAAAATGCACCTCGCATTGCCCTTCTCATCAAAGAAGAACTTCAATGCCTTCTTTCTGTTTCCTTCATCTTAACCATTGATTATCCTCATTGAATTTCTAACATTTTCCCTGTCACTAAGGCGATAGGGGGACTCCACATTTTCATGGATTTACGTGATCTCAATCTAGCTTGCCCAAAAGATGACTTTCCTCTCCCTAGTATTGACCAGCTAGTTGACCTTACCACTTTGGTCATGAGATGATATCACTCATGGATGGCTTCTCGGGTTATAACTAAATATTGCTTACCTTAGAGGATCAACACAAAACCACATTCATCACCCCGGGGACCTTCTCGCAATCAAGTCATGCCTTTTGTCCTTAAAAATGATGGTGCCACATATCGTTGAGCTATGAATTATATCTTCCATGACATCATGTATCGTATATTAGAAGATTACGTGGATGATATCCTCGCCAAATATAAATGCCACTCCGAGCACATTTCCATCCTAAAACCATCTTTGACCGCCTTATTAAATATTGTGTCTCGCCTTCAACCAAGAAGTGTGTCTTCGGTTCTCTCAAGAAAGCTCATGGGATTTATCATTTCCTTATGTGGTATAGAAGTTTACCCTACTAAAGTCGAGGCCATTCTTGAAATGCCTCTGCCCACCAACCTTAGGAAACTCTCGTAGCCTCGCAAGGTAAGTTCTGATCTATTTGACATTTCATTTCACAATTGTTTGATTAGTGTCAACCATTTCATCACCTTCTTAAGAAGGACGTCTCCTTTAAATGGGATGATGACTGCCACAAATATTTTGAGGCCTTAAAAATACCTTCTTCAACCACCCGTGCTCATTCCACCTAAAGATGATCAACCCTTCTACCTATACATCTCAGCTACTAACCACTCCTTGGGGGCCATGCTCACTCATTGTGATGAAAAACATAGAGAGCAGGAGGTTTATTACATAAGCCGTACTCTTTTGGACTACAAAACCCGATACACACATCTCGAAAAACTTTGGTTATCCTTAGTTTTTGTTGCCACAAAACTCTGCCATTACCTACTCAATCACAAAACCTATGTTATGACCAACACCGACCCCTTACACTTCATGTATGCTAAACCTTACCAAAATCAACGTGCCACATGCTGGCTTATGATTCTGGCTAACCTCGACCTCAAATTCATCCATCAAAATTCCATCAAGGGCCAAGCTATCACCGACCAATTGGCTACCACACCTATTTCTGTGGACCAACCTCTAACTTTGACTTTCCCAATGAGTCAATCGCTACCCTTTCCCTAGACGAACCCACTTACCAAATGAAACTCTTCTTCGATGGTTCCAAGTGTCAACGTGGGGTGGGGCTGGTGTTATCCTCATTCTACTTGATGGTGAACCCATGCCTTTGTCTTTCAAACTAGATTTTGATTATACACACAATATTGCCAAATACGAAGTGCTCGTATTAGGTCTTCAAGCTGCCTATGCCTTGGATGTCAAATCCATGAACATCTTTGGTGATTCCCAATTGGTTGTAAACTAGGTCAATTATATATACCAATGTCGTAATGAGATGCTTAAAAATTACAAACATCATGTAGACATACTTTTGACCACCTTTGACCGCTACACCCTTCAAATCGTCCCCCTTTCAACCAACAAATTTTCCGATACCATGGCCTACTTGGCTTCTCAAATACCCACTTCATCTGCCGATTATAAAATATTTATCACCATACAATGAGTCTAATCACCCTCTTATTTACCTCATGATGTTTACTCCTTTGGAACCGCTACCCCTGACCTGAGTGACCTTTGGTATAATCAATACTCTGACTATCTTTCTCTCTCCGTCTTACCTCCCGACCTCACTCGTAATGGATAATGTGATTTTCTTAAAAAGGTCTCTCATTATGTCATCTTTGGGGCATCCTCTATAAGCGCAACTTTGATGGTATTCTCTTACGATGCCTCACGATTTCTAAAATTCCTTATACCATTAAGGAAGTTCATGATGGCATATGTGGAGGTCACTTACGTGGCCTTGATGTTGCTAAATGTATTCTTTGCATAGGCTATTACATCGCCAACCCTTAACCATGATTTTTGCCACTAATTCAAATGTTGTGTAAAATGCCAACAACATGCCAACCTTCATCATACACCCACCATGCCTTACAGGTGTTACCCGTGACCTTTGTCCCTTCTCTCAATGGGGTTTCAATCTTGTCGAGAGATCAATGCCCATTCTTCCCAATGCCATCAATGGATCATCACCACTACCAAGTACTACACAAAATGGGTTGAAGCCATACCACTCATCTCCAAAAAATCTAAGAAAATATGTGAGTTCATCAATCATCACATCATTTTTCTCTTTGGTGTTCCTCATCGCCTCATCAATGATAACGGAAAACAATTCAAAAATAAAACATTGTGAAAAATTTGTGACGCCTTTAGCATTCAGCTAAGTTTATCATCACCTTATTACCCACAGACCAATGGCCAAGCCAAATCCACCAACAAAACCCTGAAAAAAATTCTCATGAAAGTGGTTAACAATACTGGGAAGGACTGGCATATGCACATTCCTTTTGCCCTGTGGGCATACTGCACTAGTATCCATACTTCCACTGCTGCCACACCCTTTTCTCTGGTCTATGGTATAGAGGCTATTCTGGCTCTCGAATTCCAGATTCCCTCACTCTGCATTTCTCCCCGACATGCTCAATGATGACAACTTTTCGGGACCGTTTAACACAACTTGAGTTATTAGACGAATGTCATCTTAACACTCTTGACCACCTTCAAGTTTACCAAAAACGTATCAAACGTGCCTATGATAAACATGTCCATTAATGAACCTTTCACATTAGTGATCTTGTCCAAAGAAAATTGACATGTAACTAAAGTAGAAAAAAGTAAATGACGTAAATTTTCTCCTAATTGGCTTGGAACATACATCATGACCCATATTTATGGATCAGGTGCTTATCATTTATCTTCACTCGATGGTAAACCCAAACTTGAGCCCCTTAATGCCTTGCATCTTGACCATTCTATTATTGACTTTTAGTCCTACCTCACTTTTTTCCTCTTTCCATGCTTGTCTGCTGAGCGCTATCCACTTCCTATGCAATCACCAATGATTAAACATGAATCATGTGTGTACCCATCACTTGTTATCTTCTCAAATATGTGTACCATGGCATTGCACATAGCATGATTCTCATGGATACTTTTCGCCTACCTTTAGATGAGATCCCATGGTCGTTTCACCCGCTTTCGAACAAGAATCTTATTCTTCACCTTAGTCTTGTCCATGACTTAAAGGCCCTCACAATCCTTGAGTCACACTTCAAATAAAAAGATGACTACCTAAAAGGATATCTTTCTCTCTACAATCACTGCTATAAATAGACTGCTCCCTTGAAGGACAACTATATAAAGCTCTTTAAAAAAATAAAGAGAGAGAGAAGAAGAGAGAGAATCTGAAGCTTCCCACATTGATAAGCTTCATGAAAACCTCAAGGAGTTAATTTACTCATCCCATATAGACTTCCCACATCAATCAGTCTATCTCAAATATTAGTCAAAATATAAAGCCTTTTAGTCATGGACTTTCCCATTGTGACCTTGGATCTCTTGCCCAAAAAGCATGCTACCTTGTACCATATAAAAATTAACCACCTTTCATCCCTCTCACCATTCGCACTCCCATTTCCTACCGCCTCAAGGGACCTCTTGGAACTGTGACATTTGGTGATCATGTGACTGTTATTCACCTTTAGGATAATCACTCATGTAAAGTCTTTAGGGTCTTATGTTCACTAGCCTACCTACCATGATCGTCCACCGCTTATGATCCTCACCAATCGTAACTTTCTTACCCCCTCTTATCTTTTAACCTTCTTTATTACGTATTGATTACCTTATACAGGACATGGTCCTCAATGCTTACCTTTTGGTAATATTCTTCTTCTACCACAATCAAAATCACCTATACCAAATTGCCCATAACTCACCCAAACCATGCGTAGAACCTATCGACTCATTCTCATACCTCCTCAAATTCTTCCCTAGCTTATGGGAGAACTACATCAACTTGAGGTCCCTTTTCGCTAGGACTATGTAGGGAGCACTCCATGGGCATGGGCCCCTTGGAGGTTATCTTAGCCACTCTGTACCTTGACTAATTCATTTTTGTTTTCCTAAATCACATTCTACTCAACTTACTTTCCTTTTTATATATCAAAAATCAGAAATTAAATCAAACAAATGACAAATTGCTTCACATTTTTATCATCATCAAAACATACATTTATTTTTACTACCATTTCTTTACCAACATCATGCAAGTATTATAAAACATCTTAAAATGACCCATGTCATCATTCATTGTGAAAAATTAATGAATTACAACCTCCACAACCTAACTCAATCCATGCCTAAAACCATGACCTAACTCAATCCATGCCTAAATCCATGACTTGACTCAATCCATGCCTAAATCTATGACCTGACTCAATCCATGCCTAAACCAAAACCTGACTCAATCCATGCCTAAACCAAAACCTAACTCAATCCATGCCTAAAACCACGACCTAACTCCATCATGCCTAAATCCATGACCTGACTCAATCCATGCCTAACACACCTACCATAAGTCCATCTATGCATAATAATAAAATGTTATCAACACAAACACATAATGCCCATAATCATCATCATCTATATAAATACAATATCCAAACATGTGTATCCATATACATAACTTTCAAATGTCTTCGACACGTAGGCCAATGTATATAATCTAGTCTCTCAAACCTTTCATATATAGCCTCACTATCTTTGGCGCATAGGACAATATATGATCAAAATATACAAAACTCTAGGTAAATCCCCCATAACTCAAGATGGAACTATGGAACGTCATGTTTTCCAGTCCCTCCCCAAACACTATTAGCATCAACTCCTCCGAGCCCTCAGAGGAGATCGAGTACACCTGCATCCCCAGTATCGGTAACCGCAGGATCCTAAACACGTCCTCCGTGGTCTATCATTCTCACCCGTCGCAGGTAGAACATCTTGGTCATCAATCCCATCTATCAATAAGGGTGACCATCAAACTCGGCTACTGAATGCATGCCAATAGTGTCAAACCCCAATCAGGTCCACCTCCTCCAGGTGCCACCACTCTTTAATTTTCCCTGTGCCTCACACTCTTAAGAGTAGGGGTGGCACCCTGTCTCTCATCCACAACTGATCTCTCCCTTACATCCAACATAAGCTCAAATTAATCTCCCTTCATCATACCCACGGTGAACACCTCACCTATACCTATTTCCCCATGCCCATTTCACCACCTACCTATGTCATATTTTGCACCAAAGCACCTTCTTTTCCCCCTACCTCTCTCACCCACTTGACATGGGGCCCTTTCGACCCCTTTTTCTCTAAAACCTAATCGGGTACCGATTATATCTAATCGACCCTAGTCACCCCTAAACCGACATGGGTCACCTATTTTGTGATCGATACTAGTTTGACCCTTCCGATGCCGACCAACCTCAATCGGCCGCGGGTCACCTTTGTCACGGCAAAACCTCGCGACCCGAAAACCCTCCCCTCTCAAAAATCTCCCTCTCTTGACCCTTCTACCCACCCATTCTCCCTACACTTCCCTCAACCCCATCCCACCCCTCATTTAGCCACTTACCTCTCTTCCCATTCCTATTCTACCCAATTTATCCTCCCACATTTCAAATTTAATTTTCCCCCACACACCCATTATTTCAAAACCCAACCTATCACCTAATTTATCTAACAAAACATAGAAATGGTTTGACGCTTACCTCATCACATTACCATCACCATGGTGGCATGTCTGGCCACTACACCGATGGCCCACTCAATCCTCTCTCGGCCTCTCGCCATCACCAATCATCACCTCACCTCCAACCACCGAATCCAACAACTCGATCTCGTGGACCCACCTCTCAATTACAAATCACCGGCATTGTTCAGCTCACTAACTCATCTTTCCATTCCGTCTAGACAATTTACAACTTTCCCTCTCTCTCTTGTCATTTCCTCTATTTCACATGGGAAAAATGATTTCAAAAAGCACGGAATTCTTCTTTTTTATAACATCCCCGACCTAAGCGACGTTGGTTTTACCTTCACCGGCATCAGTCATGTGCTATACCTTACCATGGTCGGTTACCCTATAGTGGCATCGATTACCCTTGACCAAAGCATTGGTGACCCTATCTTTCACATTGCCCATAATTTCACCCTATTACCCTACCCGTCAATTTTTTTTCCTCACCCAACACTTACCGTGATTATTCACCTCACCCTCCTCACCTCATCATTCATCACTCACTCTTACCATTGAGTGGGGCATATTTCTACCCCTCTCATGGATTTAACTACACCATACCCATCTACCCACACCAGCTCCCTTGGGGTGATCATCGACCTTCCACACTCGCTCTACCTTGCGATGATGTTACCGTGATGATTAGCCTTATAACCTTACCTTGCCTTCAGCCGTGACCTTTACCCAAAAGAACCTTATCATTTACCTTATCATTTACTACCTCCCCTCATCCTCTTTCGGGGACTCATTATTTTACCCATACCTCGGCCCTACCCATGTCGTGACCTAGATATTTGGACATGGACCATCGCTAGTGACCTTTGACCCCATGTGCCCACTATACCTTGTGACACTATTACCTCTGTTGTTGGCCAAATGACCTTACCTTGCCTCTTGCCATGACCGTTTATCCCGACCCTACCCTTGGTGTACTGCGAACATACCTAAAAATTCTTACACATGACCTATGTCGTGTTTGACCATATCCTATACCTTAGATACTGGACTCACTTTGCAACACCCTGAATTATTGTTACTTCCTCCTGAGTATTCAAGTGTTGATATATGATTTCTTCTATATAAGGACGTGTTCCTTTGATTGTGAAGTCATGCTTGATATGGATTGTATCTTCTTTGCTCTTGAAGATCCTTGACTGAGTCAGAATATGCTTGGACTCTTTTATTTCTTTCATTTTTAGCACCTGAGTTCAATTTGATTTCGGGATGAATTGTGGATTTATCCATCCTTATGACTTAGCCTTGGATCAGTTGCATTGATCCAAGAGATGTTTTAAGTTTATTCAGGATGAACAAAAATTATTGACCTTATGAAAGTTGTAAGGTCTGAATGAGTTGAATGAGCAATTCCGGAGTTTAACTCAGGCTGATCATGTTAAATGAATTTGGTTCCAGATATCGTAATATCAGGAAGGCCTAGACCTTAAGCCAGGTAAGAAATTCTGGTGTATACTGCAAGCTTAATTTGCAATGCCGGATAGAATCCATAACAAGAATGTTATACCCTGTTTGGTTCTAATACTGATCGGTCCTACTTGGGAGACCTAGACTGGATTCGTTAAGGTTAATAACCTTAACCTAAACTATAACCTATTGGTTGAATTATTACTAATCTAACCTAGCCCTAAAACTATAAGCTTAATGCTCCTAAGGTTAGCTACACCTAGCACTATGGAAGTAAGACTAATGTCTTACCTTATGATCTAACCTATGTTTCTAACCTATCTTAACTAATGATAATGGATGGAGGGGAACCTATGAAGGGGTGCGAGTCATGGGTGGTGGTTTCCATGGCATTTATGAGGTGGATAAGGATGAAGGACTTGGGATTTGGTGGAGGTTGCAAATGGCTATTGTGACCTGATGTGGCAGTATCACCAAACTTAGGAATGGTAGTTTGTTTTCATTTGGCAATCACCAACTTTGGTGGTCGGTGGCAATGGAGAATAGGAGGGAATATAAGAGTTATTGCAATTTATGAACTTTGGTTCCCGAGCGTGGATTACTTGGGAAGGCATGCAAATGGAAAATTGTTTGGTTGTTTGGTTTTCCATGCGTTCTCGTTTTTCTCTCTGCTTGATCATTGGTTCTTCGAACCAGTCTACTCTGTGTTGCATGGCAACTTTGAGAATATCTAGCTCCTTTCTCTGTTGGGGAAAGTTTATAAGGCATGAAGGTGACAATTTATTGTTGTTTAATTTATCGTGGAAGAAGAAGAGAAGGTGCGAGCACATTCAGAGGTCTTCTTCAGATTTTTAAGTGACACTATCAGGCATGATAGGCCCTAACTTTTAAAAATCTTGCTTTCCTTCAAATGCTTTCATTAGAACAACTCTGTTCAGATGATTTTTGGTTCAGTTGGTTAAAATGGTAGCAATGTATGGAATGCCTGCTGTGTTTTCATGCTGGTTTGATTTTTCTGTGGAATCCTTGCTGAGTGTACATTTGGATTCGTTTACTGTTGAATTATCTTGTTGTATTTTCATGTTGGTTCGATTTTTTGTTGAATCTTTGCTGGATATACTTAAAGATTTTGACTTCTGTTGGAATGCTGGATGTGTTTTCATTTTGGTAAGACTCCCTTGAAATGTTTGCAAGGATTTTATGTTGAAAACGACTCTGTTGGAGTCTTTGAAAAGTTTTCATATGATATCGACTTCTGTCGAAGCCTTGCTGTGAATTCTTGTTGGAAACGACTCTGTTGGAGTCCTTGTTGTATTCTCATGTGAATGCGACTCCTGTTGAAGTCCTTGATGTGTTTGCGTGTTGGCTCGGCTTCTGATGTAAGTCCTCGCTGTGAATACTTATAAATCGACCCTAAGTGCAAATGTTTGCTGTGTTTATTTATGAATTCGACTCAGTTGTAAATGTTGCTGTGTTGTTATAGATCGACTCAGTGCAAAAATTTGTTGTGTTTGATTAGGGATTCGACTCAGTAGAAATGTTTCTTTGTGTTTGTGTTGTTGCGAATCAGCAGCACCCCTGGATGCAAATCAAGGTTCTAAATGATGTTTAGAGCATCCAGTGTGATTACACAACATGGAAACCTCTCTCCAAGTGTGGGACTTGTGAAAATGAGAGAGGAATCTCCAGAATAGAGGCTGGTTCCTCAAACTCCTCTAA
The DNA here is from genome assembly GCA_018340775.1 of Taxus wallichiana var. yunnanensis. Classification (NCBI taxonomy): domain Eukaryota; kingdom Viridiplantae; phylum Streptophyta; class Pinopsida; order Cupressales; family Taxaceae; genus Taxus; species Taxus wallichiana. The sequence continues at coordinate 781,129,720 of CM031239.1, read as the reverse complement.
TTTAGATCTATATTTTGCACAACTACAGAGGTTCTAATCCTAATTCTACCCTAGATTGCAAGGAGACAGGGATAAAAATGCAAAAATGAAACTAAACTAAAGATGGTGATGCACCAAAAGGAGTGGTGAAACATTTTTTTCCATGTAAATAGACACAAATTCATGAAATGCAACAAGGGAAAACATACACAAGCTGATAGATGTAATTAGAGGTCTTAAAATGAAGTAAAACAATACAAACAGAGGATTGAAAGCATTCACAGAGTTTGCACTGTCAATTCCATGTAAAAATCTCTCGCATTCCACCATCAAAGAGGTATAAACTGTTACAAAATGTGAAAAGGTCTAATTCTTACAACTATCACTGGAGGTGAAAGAAGAAGTTTGTAATGCCAAAAAGTGTTCAACCATGAAGAAATGAGCCAAATTTGGCTTTTACAGTGCATGGGTCGAGCCCAGGAGAAAGAAAACATAAAAAACATGGGAGCCCATTCCTCATTGATGGAAAATGTATTAAAACAACATGGAGGACCTTACAAACCCATACCCTATCATTTTTGACCATATTGGAGAAGAATGCGACCCATTCTGTATTAAATTTGGTTGTTGAAATGTCATTTCGACCATGGACACGCACTTAACTGTTTTTTGAATTTTTTCTCTACAAACTAAACCAAAATTAGAAATTGACCATGGAATCATGTAGAGAATTTTAACAAATTTCCAATTATATAAAGAACGTGAAAATTCGAGCTCGGATCAAAAGATATGATCGTTTCAAGATTTAGGGTAAAAACGGCTCAAAAACGGATCGGCGGGAAATTTTTTCAAATTTTACCTCTTTTTTGTCTTTGGAAATTTTTTCAAAAATTCCCCGTGCTCCGCTGGTCAGATTCCACGTGGCAAGATATGATTCATCACGCAATTCTCTCTCCTTTCTTCTCCGTGGGTTTTTCTTTGAAAATTTGACCTTTTTATACTTTGGGAAAATTTCCCATTTTCTCCCCGTGCCCCTTTGATCCACAAAGACACGTGGCTCACTGCCATTGGATGTGGGCTATGTGGGCTGGTTTTGGCCTTTGAAACTTTTACAAAAACTTAGCAAAAATTTCCATTTCGCCCCCGACACTGTGAGCCTCCTCGACACGTGTCGAGTTCCTATTGGCCGCGGGCCAAAATTTGAAAATTCACCCATGGAAAACACTTAGCCAAATTTTTATTGCGCCTCCCCTTGTGACACGTGTCACACTGTGATTGGTCCGCGGGCCCCACGGGTAAAATTTTCCACTTGAACCTTCGACCAAAACTTGGAAAAATTTCCAATTTTCCTCCGACCCCGAACTCCTCTGCCACGTGGCAGCTTCCTATTGGCATGCCGGGCCTCAAATGGGAAAATTTTCCACAAAACTCCGCCGAGCCATAACATGAAAAATATAAGGAGTTAGGAGGCAAACTTTACCTTTTCGAAAGTTGAGAGAGAGCTATATCTAATGGTTCCATTTCCGTAAAGTCTTGAGTGCCTTAAAATCAAAAAATGTGGACTGAGGCACAAGAGAGGTAAGAACACAAGGAGTTAGCCACAAAAAATGAGCTGGGGCACATTTTGGATAACAATTTTGGTGACTCAGAGGGGTCATCTGCCTGCTAGATGAAAGTACCAGTAGCCTGAAGTAGTCCATTGGGCATGGAGCCATCAAATATTCTGTTTAGAACCCCAACTGACTTAGAATGTGCAAGGAGGAAGATGGAATATCACATGATGGAAGCAAGGACTGCAAAACATCTCCAGGGACAGCAAGCTATGCCAAAGCACTTAGGGAAAGAAAAACTAACCTATAGCAAAACAATGTGCAAAGCACTTGGAGGAATGAAAATCTAATCTAATATTTACAAGGTGGTAAATTTCCCTCTAGAAGCAACGCTTGAGATAGATTCCATTGACTGGAATCTACAGTTCTTCACCATCCAATGAGGCCAATTGGAAAGCATTGTTGTTCTTACACTTCGTGACCATGTATGGGCCACTCCAAATGGCATCAAATTTTGAATGCCTTCCGGTTTTCTCTATCCACATCCCATTTCAACACTAGATCTCCAACCTGAAAAGATCTATCCTTGGCCTTCCTATCAAAGGTCTTTTTTATCAAAGCTTGATCCTTTTCCATTGCTTGGGATGCCTAATTTCTGACCTCCTGCAGCTCCATCAACTCGCATATCTCACCTCCATGGGATCAAACTCTAGAACTCTAATTGCTTCATGAGTTCCAATGTTGGCAACTCAAGTGACATGGGCAAGATTGCCTCTCTTCCATTGACAAGTTTGAATGGAGAGTTACCTGTGGATCTCTTGGGAGTTATCCTATCAGCCCATAAGGCTGATTTCAGTTTGGTATGCCAAGACCTCTGATTCTCATCAAGAGTCCTCCTAATGATCCTTAACAAGTTCTTGTTTGTAGACTTGGCCTGGCCATTACCTTGAGGGTAATAGTTTGATGAAGTGCTTAGGTAGATCCCATTCTTGACAGCCCACTCAGTCACCTTGGATCCAATGAAAGACAATGCATTATCTGAGATTATTGTAGTAGGTATACCAAATCTGGTCGCTATCCCCTCATAAAAGTATAAGATGCTGGACTCATTTACTTCTTTGAGTGCTACGTCACTTGATCCATTTGATGAAGTAGTCCATGGTGTCAAAATCCATTTGTGCCCTCAACTTGAATTGGGATTAATGACTCCAATGAAGTCCAAACCCCATTACATGAATGGCTGGTCAACTGAGATTGGATGCAATGGAAGGGCAACAAGTCTCTCTTTTCCTGTGAAGAATGCACAATTCTTACACCTCTTAATCCATGCATAGCAATCTTTGAATATTTTAGGCCAATAATAACCAGCCTTCATGATTTTTAGAGCTGTCACTCTTGGTGCAAAATGACCACCACTGGCTGGTCCATCATGGAACTCTTCCAACACCCTATGAATCGATTTGTGCTAATGCATCTCAAAAACACTCCATTCAAATCTTTCTTGAACAAAAGTCCATCAACAAGGGCATATGGGACAGCCTACAATCTGAAGTGTCTTCTTTGGGTCTTGTTCATCTCTAGGGGGCATAGGCCTATGCTTAGGAAGTGTATAATACCTTGGGTCCAACAAGGAGTGGGGGTAGCATTGTCTTCTTCTTGATTGCCACTTGGCTCATGGCTGTCCTGGACTGTCAAAACAACCTCTTCTTCATTGCATACTTCTTTTTGCTTCCCCAAAACCAACTGCTCACACAATCCTTTCCCTCTTACCAGCTTGGTGATCTTGATCTCAATGTCATACTCCATGACACGGGTGATCCAACCTGCCCTTTTCTCATTCAAATCTTTGTTGAGGAGGAAGTCCTTAACCCCAGCATGTGAGACCAGCAACTGGACCTTGTTGTTTGAGACTAAATGCTTGAATTTCTTCAAGCTTCTGATTACTACCAGCACATGCTTCTCAATAAAAGAGTACTTCACCTCATAGTCATCTAGGCTCTGGCTGAAGAAGGCAATTGGCTGCTCATCATTATCCTTGTTCTGCTGTACCAAAATGGCAGAAATAGTGTCATTACCTCCAAATGCATAGAGGATGAAATCCTTGGAGAAGTCCGGGTTGATGAGAGTTGGTGCTTGAGAAATGGCTTCTTTGATTGCTTCAAAACTCTCCTTGCCTTCTGCTGTCCACTTGAAAGCCATGCTCTTCTTTAACATTTTGGTGATGGGCTTGACAAGGGCTGCAAAATATGGGACAAACCTCCGAACAAAGTTTATCCTCCCCAAGAAAATCTGAAGGGATTTCTTGTGGCTTGGCAATGGTAGTGCTCTTATGGCTTCAACCCTCTCTAGATCAATTGCTAATCCTTCTTTAGAGACAAAATGGCCAACGAGCTTTCCTTCGTGTGCAAGAAAGATACACTTTCTAGGATTTAAAGACACTCCAAATCTCCTACACCTCGTGAAAACTTGTCTCAAATGAGAGAGGTGGTCTGCTGCATTTTTGGAAAAAATAGTGATATCATCAAGGTAAATCAGCACCACGTTGTTAATCAAACCTTTGAACGCCATGTCCATTGCCCTTTGGAAGGTAGCACCAGCATTGGACAACCCAAATGGCATTTTCCTGTATGTAAAAGTTCCCCATTTGGTTGTGAAGGCTGTCTTGAACTGGTCTTCCTCCTTCACCATAATCTGATTGTAGCCTGAGTAGCCATCAAGTAGTGAAAACCTCTCGGAGCCAGCCACAACTTGCAAGATTTGCTCCATGGAAGGGAGTGGGTAATGGTCCTTGAGAGATGCTCTATTTAAGTCTCTGAAATCAACACACAATCTGATCTCCCCACTCTTCTTTCTCGATCGAACTAAGTTGGCAACCTAACTAGAATGCTTGATTAGGAATATGATTCTTGACTCAATCAGCTTGTCCAATTCTTTCCTCATGAGAGGCTCCATGTGTGGATTGGTGGTCTTTGTTTCGCCTCGCTGAGGCTTAGTATTTGGATCCAATTCAATGGTATGTTGAGCTAAGTTGGGATTGAAACATTTCAAATATTCGTAGCTCCAAGCAAACACATCGGGAATTCTTGACACAACCGCATGAATTCATACCTTTCTTATTCAATTGTCATCTTTCCAATTTGCAATGGTTTGTTCTCTTCTACCAAGATGGATCTCGAATCCTCTCTCTTGACTGAATGTTTGCTTTCTCCTTTCTAAACTGATCACTTGGGATTAAAAATGAACTCCAAAGTGATAAGTCCCTTGGGCAGCTTGTTAGTTCTCGGTACTGTACCACTGGTCACCATATCTGCTGTTCCAGCTTTTCTTGATTCTTAGCTGAGAACTCACTTCTTCTTGCAAGAAATGGATGATTTGCTGGTCATTCTCAAACACTTTCCAACTGACATTGTTATCTGGCACTGAAGGCCTCACAATCACGTGGATGTTTGGCTATACCTTGTCTTTTTGAATGCTTTCCACAATGTCAAAGGCTGCCCCTACTGCTGCAAGCTTGTCAGCAGCTTGATTCTCTTTCCTAGGAATGGATTTGATGCCAAAACCCTCAAAATATTCCATGAGGTCCCACACCCTGTTCTTGTAGCACCTGAGTAGATCATTCTTGGTAGCATGCTGTCCCTTGACTTGATTTACAATCAATTCACTGTCACCAAAGACTTGCAAGTTCTTTATTTTCTTCTTGATTGCCCAATGCATCCCTTGCACCAAGGCTTCATATTCAACAGTGTTATTGGAGCATGCAAACTAAAATCTAAAAGCTAAATAGTACTTTACTCCTTGAGGTGAAACAAGCATGGCTCCACCTCCTACACCTTGTCTACTCCTTGATCCATAAAAAAATAGCTGCCATACCTCATTGTCATCTTCATGGTTTGGCTTGGTGATGCTAGGAATAGGCTGATTTTCTTCGTGTATGCAATAGACCCCTAGCTCAAATTCTTCCACTTCTTGATAAGGATCAAAAGCATGTACCTTGTTTTCCCATTCATCAAGAGTTAGATCTGGGATGCTTCTAACCTTGGTGTCAGCTTCATCGGTGCTTGGGTGGTCTTCTTGATCAAATGCTGAACAATTGGCGTTGATCTGACTTGGAGTGTAAGGCTTAATGTGGAAGTTTGCAATAGGTTCAGACTTGATTCTAACCTTAGTTTCATACCTCGTTCTGAACAGCATGTGTGACTAATCAGCAGACAAATATCCCCCAATCTTGGCTATGAAGTCCCTTGACAAGCATAGGGAAAAGAGTGGTGGAAGGTCTATGACTGATACATCTTGTAAAACAACAACATTTGGACATGCATGCAAGGTAAGACTCAAGTTTATAATCACCCCAATTGTTGTTACTACTGTCCCATCTAGCTGCACTACCCCTTTGGATATGGTTTCATACTGGAGCCCTAGCTGATCAGCTATTTGTTTAGGCATCACTGAGCTACTTGCCCTAGAATCTATCATGCAATTATGCACTAACTGATTTCCAATGATTAATGAAACATAAAAAGGAGGGGGCTTCAACATTTTACTTTGCTATCCTCCATGATTTACCTCAGGCTGGGAAACATTTGTGAGCACTTTCTCTTGCATCTGAACTTGCTAATTCGAAGTTGGCCAGTCCTTCATGGCAGCTTGTAACAAGTCTCTTTGGCCTGGGATTGATAGGGATTCCCACATTGATATATTAACATTTGTCTTCTTCATCTAATCAATGATACTGAATGGCGATGAAGGATCTCTTTGCTATCCCTTTGCTTGTACATTCACTCCTTGCACGTGGGCAGCAATAACTGGTATTTGAGTTGGTCTAGGAGCTGTTCTTGGCTGCCCTTGTGCATTTGAAATTAGATTTTGCTTGCCAACCATTTGTGGAGCCATGGAAGGTTGTGGATTGGTTGGAGATAATGGTTGTTCTTCACCCAAATTCCTTCTTTTTGACCTTGTGTTGGCTGCAACACCTTGAGAAACTGCTTGATTCATGCCACATAAATCTTCTGCTTGCCAGTTTACCAATGTGGTGTCATTTGGGGCTGATTGTTGTTGGAATGTTTCTTGTTGTTGGTTGTTTCCTTGACTGCCTTCACCCTCCACACCAGTAGTTGTCACCATTAATGCTTGATTCAAAGCACCATTGAAGCACATAGATTGGTTATGAGGTTCATTGCACACCAATCATACTCTTGAGAAACATTGTTTTGTGTTGGCACCAATGCCTTAGAGGCAGATATGGCATTAGGATTATAGGGCTGAAATGGTCTATTGGCAGGAGGCCTTGTTTGATTTACATTTGCAGCTGGATTAGGAGGTCTTTGTGGTTGGTATGGCTTCTGTTAGGCTGAGCTTGGGGCTGGTAAGAAGGTCTAAAACCTTGGGCTTGTTGCCTTTTGAGAGTAACCAGCTCATTGCCTAGGTTTTGCAATTGCTTCATGACTTCTTAAAGCTCATTTGGGGCACTTGGAGATGAAGTAGAAGCTTCATTTGAACTCTAATTTCTAGGAGTGGGAGAAGGAGCCAAATTAGGTGCTTGATTGGTATTTGGACTCTCTAAACTTGGAAAAAATGGCATGATAGGTCTAGGGGCTAGTTTTCCAGCTTGGATCAAACAATTTTCAGCCGTAATGGCAATGCTATAAGCCATAGGGATAGTTATGCCTCCCATGGAATGAATCAACATAGAAATATCAGAATTTAGAGCTTTGAGATAATAGAGAAAAGCACCTTCTACTGTTGGCCTAACTGCCACTGGAATTCTCTCCCAAGTCTTTTGAAATATGAAGTTGAAATCGGTCAGCTGTTCATTGGGAGCTCTCTTGATGGTTGTCATCTGCTCCAATTTGTGATAGAACCAGCTCCAAGGCTTCTAAACCATTGCAATGCTTTCCGCTTGAATGAAGATGCCAGCAACTTGATAGCCACTTGCATCTCATTGATTTCATGAATTGCACAAAGGTTAGCAATATCCTTAACATGATCACCTGGAGTAGTCTGATTTTCTCCAGTGAAGTATGGAATGTTCTTCAAGGCTGCAATAGGAATTGGATGTTGTGCATTGAGGGAAAGTGGGCTGCTGCCTATGAAGTTGACATAGGGGTTGTTTTGCACCATTCTAATTGGTCTTAAAACCCTTGTTGACTGAATGAAAGGCCTACCAGGTGGAGGAGTTGAGAGAGTTCTGTTTGGTGGAGATGGAGACCTTTGAATCCTTCTTCCACTTTTCCTTACTCTTGGAGATAACTGTAGATATTCAAACAACACCTCTTCTTCTCCAGCTCTTGACCTTGTAGTGATTCTTCTCATGAGTTTTTAGGCCTGCACTGCTGAAACCAGTTGATTCTTCCCCTTTGGAGTCACCAGATATGCAAATTATAGCTCTTTTCAAGCAAGAAAATTGCAGCAGATGCACATCAACTTTTCTGCAATAAAAATGAGACCTCTAAGGTCCCACCGGGCGTGCCAAAACTATTGTTGCAAATCAGCAACACCCCTGGATGTAAATCAAGGTTCTAAATGATGTTTAGAGCATCCAGTGTGATTGCACAACATGGAAACCTCTCTCCAAGTGTGGGACTTGTGAAAATGAGAGAGGAATCTCCAGAATAGAGGCTGGTTCCTCAAACTCCTCTGATTTAGATCTATATTTTGCACAACTACAGAGGTTCTAATCCTAATTCTACCCTAGATTGCAAGGAGACAGGGATAAAAATGTAAAAATGAAACTAAAATAAAGATGGTGATGCACCAAAAGGAGTGGTGAAACATTTTTTGCCATGTAAATAGACACAAATTCATGAAATGCAACAAGGGAAAACATACACAAGCTGATAGATGTAATTAGAGGTCTTAAAATGAAGTAAAACAATACAAACAGAGGACTGAAAGCATTCACAGAGTTTACACTGTCAATTCCATGTAAAAATCTCTTGCATTCCACCATCAAAGAGGTATAAACCTATTACAAACTGTGAAAAAGGTTTGATTCTTACAACTATCACTTGCTGGAGGTGAAAGAAGAAGTTTGCAATGCCAAAAAGTGTTCAACCATGAAGAAATGAGCCAAATCTGGCTTTTACAGTGCATGGGTCGAGCCTAGGAGAGAGAAAACGTAAAAAATGTGGGAGCCCATTCCTCATTGATGGAAAATGCATTAAAACAACATGGAGGACCTTACAAACCCATACCCTATCATTTTTGACCATATTGGAGAAGAATGCGACCCATTCTGTATTAAATTTGGTTGTTGAAATGTCATTTCGACCATGGACACGCACCTGAACCGTTTTTGAATTTTCTCTCCAAAATGAACCAAAATTAGAAATTTACCATGGAATCATGTAAAGAATTTTAACATCTTTCCAATTATATAAAGAACGTGAAAATTTGAGCTCTGGATCAAAGGATATGATCGTTTGAAGATTTAGGGTAAAAACGGCCCAAAAACGGATTAGCGGGAAAAATTGTAAAATTTTACCTCTTTTTTTTCTTTGGAAATTTTTTCAAAAATTCCCCATGCTCCTTTGGTCGGATGCCACGTGGCAAGCTTTGATTATTTGAAAATTTGACCTTTTTATACTTTGGGAAAATTTCCCATTTTCTCCCCGCGCCCCTTTGATCCACGAAGACACATGGCTCACTGCCATTGGACGCGGGCTATGCGGGCTGGTTTTGGCCTTTAAAACTTTTACAAAAACTTAGCAAAAATTTCCATTTTACCCCCGATGCCCACAAGCCTACCTCGACACGTGTCGAGTTCCTATTGGCCACGGGCCAAAATTCAAAAATTCACCCATGGAAAACACTTAGCCAAATTTTTTATTGCGCCTCCCCTTGTGACACGTGTCACACTGTGATTGGTCCGTGGGCCCCATGGGAAAATTTTTCCACTTGAACCTTCGACCAAAACTTGAAAGAAATTCCAATTTAACTCCGACCCCGAACTCCTCCTCGCCACGTGGCGCCTTCCTATTGCCGCGGGCCTCAAATGGGAAAATTTTCCACAAAATCTCTGCGAGCCATAACTTGAAAAATATAAGGAGTTAGGAGGAAAAATTTACCTTTCTCGGGAAAGCCGAGAGAGAGCTCTATCTAATAGTACCATTTACAAAAATACTTGAATGACTTAAAATCAAAAATGTGGACTGAGGCACAAGAGAGGCAAGAACAGAAGGAGTTAGCCACAAAAAATGAGTGGGACACATTTTGGATAACAATTTTGGCGACTCAGAGGGGTCATCTACCTGCTAGATGAAAGTACCAAGATCTGAAATAGTCCATTGGACATGGAGCCATCAAATATTCTATTTAGAACCCCAACTGACTTAGAATGTGCAAGGAGGAAGATGGGATATCACATGATGGAAGCAAGGATTGCAAAACATCTCCAGGGACAACAAGTTGTGCCAAAGCACTTAGGGAAAGCAAAACTAACCTATAAGCAAAACAATGTGCAAAGCACTTGGAGGAATGAAAATCTAATCTAATATTTACAAGGTGGTAAATTTCCCTCTAGAAGCAACACTTGAGATAGATTCCATTGACTGGAATCTACAGTTCTTCACCATCCAATGAGGCCAATTGGAAAGCATTGTTGTTCTTGCACTTCGTGACCATGTATGGGCCACTCCAAATGGCATCAAATTTTGAATGCCTTCCCGGTTTTTCTCTATCCACATCCCATTTCAACACTAGATCTCCAACCTGAAAAGATCTATCCTTGGCCTTCCTATCAAAGGTCTTTTTGATCAAAGCTTGATCCTTTTCCATTGCTTGGGATGCCTGATTTCTGACCTCCTGCAACTCCATCAACTCTACATATCTCACCTCCATGGGCTCAAACTCTAGCAACTTTAATTACTTCATGAGTTCCAATGTTGGCAACTCAAGTGATATGGGCAAGATTGCCTCTCTTCCATAGACAAGTTTGAATGGAGAGTTACCTGTGGATCTCTTGGGAGTTATCCTATCAGCCCATAAGGCTGATTTCAGTTTGGTATGCCAAGACCTCTGATTCTCATCAAGAGTCCTCCTAATGATCCTCAACAAGTTCTTGTTTGTAGACTCAGCCTGGCCATTACCTTGAGGGTAATAGTTTGATGAAGTGCTTAGGTAGATCCGTTCTTGACAGCCCACTCAGTCACCTTGGATCCAATGAATGCCAATGCATTATCTAAGATTATTGTAGCAGGTATACCAAATCTGGTCGCTATCCCCTCATAAAAGTCTAAGATGCTGGACTCATTTGCTTCTTTGAGTGCTACTGCTTCAGTCCATTTGGTGAAGTAGTCTGTGGCTATCAAAATCCATTTGTGCCCTTGACTTGAATTGGGATTAATGACTCCAATGAAGTCCAAACCCCATTGCATGAATGGCTGGTCAACTGAGATTGGATGCAATGGAAGGGCAGCAAGTCTCTCTTTTCCTATGAAGAATGCACAATTCTTACACCTCTTAATCCATGCATAGCAATCACTGAAAATTTTAGGCCAATAATAACCAGCCTTCATGATTTTTAGAGTTGTCACTCTTGGTGCAAAATGACCACCAGCTGGTCCACCATGGAACTCTTCCAACACCCTATGAATCTGATTTTTGCTAATGCATCTCAACAACACTCCATTCACATCTTTCTTGAACAAAACTCCATCAACAATGGCATATGGGACAGCCTATAATCTGAAGTGTCTTCTTTGGGTCTTGTTCATCTCTCGAGGGGCATAGGCTTGTGCTTAGGAAGTGTATAATACCTTGGGTCCAACAAGGAGTGGGGGTAGCATTGTCTTCTTCTTGATTGCCAATTGGCTCATGGCTGTCTCCGGATGTCAAACAGCCTCTTCTTCATTGCATACTTCTTTTTGCTTCCCCAAAACCAGCTGCTCACACAATCCTTTCCCTCTTACCAGCTTGGTGATCTTGATCTCAATGTCATACTCCATGACACGGGTGATCCAACCTACCCTTTTCTCGTTCAAATCTTTGTTGAGGAGGAAGTCCTTAACCCCAACATGTGAGACCAACAACTGGACCTTGTTGTTCGAGACTAAATGCTTGAATTTCTTCAAGCTTCTGATTACTTCCAGCACATGCTTCTCAATAAAAGAGTACTTCACCTCATAGTCATCTAGGCTCTGGCTGAAGAAGGCAATTGGCTGCTCATCATTATCCTTGTTCTGCTATACCAAAATGGTAGAAATAGTGTCATTACCTCCAAATGCATAGAGGATGAAATCCTTGGAGAAGTCCGGGTTGATGAGAGTTGGTGCTTGAGAAATGGCTTCTTTGATTGCTTCAAAACTCTCCTTGCCTTTCTTTGTCCACTTGAAAGCCATGCTATTCTTTAACATTTTGGTGATGGGCTTGACAATGGCTGTAAAATATGGGACAAATCTCCGAACAAAGTTGGTGTACATGTCAATACCCTTGAAATAATGTAATGATTATAAGGGAATCCCGTCAGTTGAGCTTGCTGGATGTTATAATCTGCCTTGTGGAATTGTTAAAAACATACTTGTTGGATACATGAACTGTTAGGAAATTCATTTTTGAATGGAATAATTTGTTGGATTATTGTTGTCCTTGGGATGTTTTGTAATCATTTTGTTCTTCTTAGTCCCTAATATATATGATGAATCATCTGAAAAGTATTTAGGATTATTGGTAACTATAATGGGAGTCATGCGTTAAAAGTCATGCTAGAATTATAGAAAGATGATTAGCTTGATTTATGTTTAAGGATTTGAAGAAATGATTTCATTTAAACAGGTTGTTTAATGAGAGCAATTGGTAGAATGCAATTGTTTTAAGAATTAGTGCTTATCATGCTTAGTTCACAGAACTGACCTGTGCTAACAATTTTGCAGATGGACATTGTAAGTAATAAAGGCACGCGGATCTGATATGATGTTCAGATTGTGTAATCTGGTTTTATCATGAATTCCTATTTGATATCTCTAAATTGTACTATAGTAAGAAGGTTGTACTTTTGCTGTTGAGTATTGTATCCAGTATGCCGAAGTGCATAAGTTGTAATTGTATGGATTGGAATAATAAAAAAAAGGGAAAAGATGTTACTTATGTGGCTGTATTTTTAATTGATGAAATTGATCTTCTTAGGTTCGATTGATTTAAGTGCATTTTTATTATTTTATACCTTAGAGTTATTTGGATTCTCTAAGTAGGCCTTGTAAACATTATGTGACTGAATACTTCGTGATTGATTAGTATTTCTTTATGTTGTGAATAAGGCTAAATTGGAAAATTGGTCCACTGTTTACGGGAAGTTAAGGATAAACTACATCACTATAGGTAGCTGAATTAGGAAGAGTAATCTATTACTTCCTATCCATGATCTAAGTCAAGACAAAGTAACTGATGATTTTTAATCACTTTATCTTAATAACAATCAGTAAGATATATTTCAGTTTTGAGAACTGATATAAACTTATAGAGGTATAGTTAGCATCCTTATGAGAGGACTTAGGGCTAACGCCCAATTTCGTTGATTAAGATTACTGTGAATCAATGAACTCCTTGATGAGATCTCAAATCTATTAAACTTCTCTCTGTGAAATGGATCTTAAATAAGTAAGGCAACTCAAAGGTGAGGAATCCAGGGGTTGGGAAAAGACTACCTAGAAAGGAGAGTCTTAAAGTATAATTTCAACTCAACGTAAGTAACACCTTAAGTTAAGTAGATCTTTCCGAGGTGGTTTGTAGGATGTCGGCACATGTCAACTGTAGGGTTGTACCTTCGAGAAGATTAGGATATTCTCGAGGATACAACAATGCAGGTGACTTATGGCGACACCCTTTGCATTGATCATTAAGATTTACACCTCAAACTCGAACATGTTTTTACTCTGGGACTGGTTAGGAACATTTCATGTTATAAGGCTGCCCTTGAGACTCGGGGTTCCTTGACACACAGCGTTAACTAGGGTTGACCCAAAGATGTCAGCCTACCCTAGTTCTCGAGAGCATCCTTATAACGATGTCATGTTATTAATCCGTTCCTGAGTGAATGACTTGGGACAAGAGGGGGGAGGCTGACAGAAGTCAGTGTAAGACATTCTATATAACATCGGAGTGGGGTGAAGGATGTATTCTAGATTGACGAGTATGCCGTCAAGGAATATGAGACATGAATAGTATGTTTCAAATCTTTGGCCAAAGTATCGCAAGCTGCTGATTGCGTTGTCCTATATCACCTAGTCTGAGGGACGTGATGCGAATGAATAATGGTAAAAATTATTTAGATAGGTTCCTTGGACAGAGCATTTTGAAATCCTAGATTAGGGAAGAGAACCGCAAGAGTGAAGTGTTAAAATAAAAATGCCAACTCTATGATACTCATGAATAGATCGGTAGATCACCGAGTCATGGAATGAATAGATCGGTGGTTCACCGAGTCATTACAGCTGCATATGGTTATCTATTATAAGAATGATTGTTTTGATCTGTGAGTTCTAAATTATGTATTTAGAACTAGGAAGCACTTATCAAAAAAAAAAAAAAAAAATCTCTTGTTCTAATGTATTAAAATGGGAACGTTACACACTTCAACCTTGTTTGGATAAACCTATCGACCTTAGACAATGTAGAGTTTTCCTTCTCTTCAACTTGGCATCGTGTTGTTTATACGTGTGCGTGTGTTTGATTGTTACTACCTTTGACCCTGACCCATTACCTAGATTACCTGAGTGGACCTTTTTCCTTTTTTACCCGTTACCCCACCTTCTTCTTCATCACATTCACCTTTTATCAAACCATTCACCGATTCTGCCTTCTACCTCATCAGTTCCTAGTTTGAGGGGGTTCATCCACAGATGGGGCAGCCACATCTTATTTTTGTCGGCAAGATCGCTTACCAATACAAGCTACACAATAAAAAGGGGCAAAATATAGACACTAAAATTTGGTCACACTCCCCTTTGGTCCTTCATCACATAAATACCTTGAACACATTCACCTAAGCATGGCCCCTTTTATCCCACACTAATATTAATTTAATTTAATTAATTCATTATCCTCACAATATTTATTATTTAAATATCCTAATTGAGATAATACCCACACACCTACCTCACCTATCCACATCACTTAGCCACCTCACCCTAAGATCTATTCTTAGTAAGTTGCCATAACTAACTAAGACCTACCCAAAACGTAAAAATTAATGCCTACATTCCATCTAACCACATTCTTGTCTATTAGAAGAAAGCTTCCATGCTAATGTGGAGTAAATGAAACGAGATCCCAGAAAATCAAGGGGATCTACCTAGTTTAGTAAACCTAGGAAATCCCACCCTAATCGATGCTAGTTACCCTAAACCACTACCAGTTAAGACGAAACTTCCGTCGGTTACCATTTAACCCCCAAAACAACCTTATTTCGAGGTTGGCACATTTATGAGAGATAATCACATCTTTTAAGAAAAAGTGATGAAACCAGAGCTACATGCAAGCATAACCAACGTTAGTACACACATCAGAGCATCCATAGCCAACAATTGAAGCAACCACAGAGCCATTTTCCTTCACAGAGCATCTAGGGAAGTGCCAGCACCACATCGAGTTCCTTCTATTTGATCACCCACCATTGCCAACTAGACATCAAGCTCGTACAAACAATAAGTTTTGTTAACCTGCATTGGTTCCTTATCATTTTAGCAGATCCTTTCACTTCTGTTGTTAGTTTCTATTCTCATTTCCATTCCCCACCATTTTATCTCCATGAAAACTTGACCATCTCTTTATCCACACCCTTGAACTGCCCATATCTAGACTTTCACCATTCCTATGCATATCCAAGACCTACATGAACCTTGCCATTGCCCTTTCATTCTCATCTAGCACCAAATCTATCATCTTGCTAGGTTTTATTGAATTTCCTGTACCCCGACCATACTGACGCCGGTTACGCACAACCACTGCCGGTTAGCCTAAACTTAAAATGGTCATACCAAACCGATGTCGATCTCTATATTTTGACCAAAACCTAGATCAGAGCCTAAGACCTCCACCAAATACCAAAAACCACCCAAAATCTCACCCTCACCCATACCAAGCATTACCATGACCAGGACCTTGACCTTTAGATTCAGTCATAGTTTAGCCTTTTGTGAATGAATTTTCTTATTATAGACGAATGAGATACCTAAATCATTTTAACTACAGTAGGATTTCTTTTATTGTTAGCATCAAGTTGTTTTAAATAGTGGATTGACAACCATCTAGGAAGTATCATGCCTCCGGATATAACGCACACTAGGAAGTCCACTGCATATATTATTTAACTTTTATTTGGTGGTATTGTTTTCTATTTCAGGTAGTTCCTCCAAGTAAAAAGGAATCTCTCACGATCAGTTGTGGATTCAGAATTCATATGCATGCAACAACCTAAAACTAGCATTTCAACTGGTATTCCTCCTATCCCTTTACCCTTATTTGTTTCATCAAAATTCAAAGAAATTCATCTAGAATTAGGTGAAACAAGATGATATTTTCTCTAGCTACACAGTTTATTTATAAATTCCATGTCCTGGATGTAAAAAGTGCCTTTTTGAACGAATATTTATAAGAAGAATTCTACATGACTCAACCTAAGGGATGTGTTATACCTAGTCAAGATGAAATGGTATGCAGACTTAAGAAATCTCGTATGGCCTTAAAAAGGTACCTTGAGATTGGTACATCAAAATTAATGAGCATCTCATATAACATGGATTTGTCAAGAATCCATACGTTCCCAATATTTACCTCAAAATTCAAGGGGGATGTTGTGATTTTTGTTGTCTATGTCAATGATCTAGTCATCACTTTGGTAGCTCAATGAATTTGATTGATGCAACAAAGAAATATTTTAATCGATCATTCGACATGACTCGATATCAGGCTAATACACTATTGTCTTGGATTAGAAGTATGGCGAAAGATAATCACATTTTTTTCTTAGTTGAAATATACCAAGAAAATGCTCAAGAGACTTAGGATGATGGATTGAATACCTAATGTTACACCTATGGAGATGAGACTACAATTATCTCATATAGATCCATCTCCTGTGGTAAATGTAACTCTTTATCATCAATTGATTGGGATTCTCATTTACCTCACATACACTAGACTAGATATAAGATTTCCAGTGAGCTATCTTTCCAGGTTCATGTAAGAACCTTGATTTTGTCATTGGAAGGTAGCAAGGAAAATATTGAGATATCTCAAGGGAACAGTGGATCTTGGTCTAGAGTACAAGAAGAAAAATAACTTCTTCTTGAAAGATATTCAAGTTCAAATCATGCGAGTAACATTGATGATAGGAAATCCACCTTTGGATTTTTATTCTTTTTGGGATTTGGACCAATATCACGGGGAAGTAAGAAACAACACTTTGTTTCTAGCTCTTTATAGAAGATGAGTATCGTTTTGTAGGAGAAATTGTCTTCGAAGTGATATGGCTACGTCACATACTTGAAGGAATTAGAATACCACCGGACAAACTAAACACCTTTTATGTTGATGATGAAGGTGTTCTCAAACTTGTTCACAATCTAGTTTTTCATGAAAGAACAAAACACATTGAGGTACAAGTACATTTGATACGTGAGCATGTCTTGAAACACAATATACAACTTCAGTTCTTCTCAATAGATGAGTAAGCGAGCATATATATTCACAAAGTCACTTGCACATGACAAGTTTGAGTTTTTCAGAGAGTTACTCCACATCCCTTGAGGAAATGAAAAATTAAGGGGTGGAATGTTAGGTAAAACTTAGTTTACCTAGGTTAATTTTTCATTATTGATAGGTTGTTATTAATCATTTATCATTTATTTAATTATTGTTATATGATTTTTAAACCATATTTGTCATTTTATATTGTTGAAGGATTATTTGTTACATAGTTAAAACAGATATATTTGTTTGTAATAATTTGTGATTACATAAATAGGTTTATTGTTGCACCTATTCAACCTAATTCTATGTTTGTATTCGGCGTGTTCAATTCCTATAAGAATTGCAGCTCATTCTCTTTAATGTTTGATTTTTGCATATCTATAAAATATACAAGGCTTTTGTCCTCTTCAATATTGTCGGTTCTTGCTGACTAGAGGATCCATGAACCATGTAATCCGAAGATGTATTTCCCTTTCACAACCCAATTGATTATGTAGTAAATTGCATGGAAAACACCACTCATTCTCTTAAACCACATTGTTCTCTCTTTGGAACAAATCCTTGGCTTGAGTGCAGAGAAGGAGGTGTGGAGGAGGAACCATTGTAAATGGGAGAGGAGAATTTTCACCCTTCCATTTGTTATTTTATTGACACTTTGTGTATATCTTTGATTATATTGTTGATTTCTATATGGTTGATATCCCTGATTTGAAGATTTCCCCCGATCGTGATAATTTCTATAAGATTAGGCTTGTTGTTTCTCTCGGGATATAATTTTTTTGGTTAAATTTATGATTATAGCTTTCATATCCTCATATTTATTTTGTTGTACATGAGTCTCATATGTGGAATTGATAGGTTGTGAACTTGGCTTAAAGCAATAGAAGGCTAGGTGGCTTGAGGTAATTTAGGATAAAAATGCAAAGGTGGCCTAAGGGATAGCTTCTTGACTTGTATGAAACTATTTTTAAGCTCTAATTACAATTGCATAGGTTGTTGGTAGAGTTGTACCTCCCATGGATTGCACAATAACAACAATATCGAGTTAAGATCTTTCTAAAAGTAAAGAAATTAACCTTCTACTTTAGGTTTAACAAGAACTAGAATTATGTCTCGTTATCCAAAATTCACCCCTTAAGGTAATTTTGATAACATGCATTAGATTATTCAGTCCCGAGCAAGTAGATTGATTCAAGGCCCAAAATCATGTTTTTGGGGTCCCCTCGGCCTTTTCTAACTCTCCCATCCAAGAAGAAATCCCAACGAGTTAGAAAAAATGGAAAAAATGCAAAAATAAGGTTGCAGGACTATTTTAAAGCATTTCGGGTCTGAAGGGTTTGGGTCATACTGAGGTTCGTCGTACCAAGCTTGGGGCCAAAAAAGCAAGAAAATCAGCTAAGTCAGACATTTTTGTCCCAGGCATCCACGGGACAGTTGGGACATCGGGACGCGAGGGACGTGAAAAGCCGAATCGGCCGAAAGCAAGAAAAATCATCTAAGTCTTTGTTTCACGTGGTTTGGGATAGTCGGGACAGCCGGGAAAAAGTATGCACGGACGCGAATCGGCCGATTCACCGACAGATAGTCTATTTCGGGCGGTTCGGAGACATTTGTCTCGGGCGATGCGGGACATTCGGGCCAAAAGTACATGAGGGATGTGTGAGACGCGAAAAGGTGAAAAATATGCAATCAAGAACAAGGAAGCCCGAATCGGCCGAAGCAGGAGATTTTCATCCGGGACAGTTGGGACAAAGGTAAGTGAGGGACGCGTGGGATGCAAAAAGGTGAAAAGGCGGCAAAAGAGACAAGGAGGCCCGCGGACAAATTAGAACATGCCACATGTTAGAAGGGGAAGAAAGTTGAAAAAATTGCTAAGTGTTTGGCACAAGGTAAAATTTTACAAGGAGGCCCATGGACGAATCAAACCTCGCCACATGTCTTCACCATCGACCCAACAGAGCGAGGCAAAAAATTAGAATTTTTGGCAAAATGTTTTGCCGAACGTCCAAAGGAGGAGTTTTGGCCCACGCCCTCGCCACCGAATGGAAGCTCGCGGACAATCGGGGCCTGAAAAATGTCATCCAAGTGGCGGAGCGTGGGGAAAATTTAAAATTTTTTCCAAAATGTAAAAAAGAGGTAAAATTCAAAATTTTTTCCCGCCGATCCGTTTTGGGCCTGTTTTGCCCTAAATCTTCAAATGGCCATAACTTTCGATCCAAAACTCAGATTTTCACATTCTTTACATCAATGGAAAGCTGGTGAAATCCTCTACATGATTCCAAGGTCAATCTTGCATTTTGGTTCAGTTTAGAGAGAGAAAATCAAAAAAACCTCTGGTATATGGTAATGGCTAGAAATGACGTTTCAACAACCAACTTTAATGCAAAATACAGTTCACCACTTTTAAGTTCGCTAGGGTTCTCACCTACCACCATAATGAGATGAATTAAATAAAACCTAGAGGTGGTTGGGGTAGATTTTGATTTCCTCTCTCTTCCCTCTCTCATTCTTCCTATAAATTGTAAGGAGGGGCTTCTTTCTAAGCATTGGACATTCTTGTTTTGCCCCTCCCTTCTTCTCTTTGGCAGGTGAATTTGTGGAGTTCAAACCTCCCATTTAAAATTGTAATGCAAATTTGCCTCTTGGCATTTTGTAGTGTATTGTATCAATCTTTGGAGCAAGTAATGCATGTCTGTGGATGATTCTCAACCCTCTTTGTGTTCATTTGCATCCTCCTGATCTTTCACTGCAAATTTTGTTATCTGTGCATGATCTTACATCACATTTTAATGGTTTGTGTTTATTGGAAAGATAGGTGTTCTTCATTCCTCGATGCATCACCTTTGTTAGTTTAGGTTTATTTTTATGCATCTTCTTACCCTGTCTCCTTGGAAAGTTAGATTAGATTTTGAGTAAACCCTCTACATTTTTTTGTGTGCATCTGAATAGAGGAATAGGAACCGGCCTTCATCCGGAGAGATTTTCTAATTTCACAAGGTCCCACACTTGGGAAAAGCTCCATGTTATGTAATCGCACTGAGAGTCTCAACCCATCGAGTTGCAGACACTCAGGGGTGCTGCTGATTTGCACTAACAGTTTTGGCATGCCGGTGGGACCTTAGAGGTCTTCCACTTCATCTTTTGCAGGTTGGTGTGTTCCTGTGAAGATTTCAGCCTTTGGAGGCACTTGCAAACACATCTGGCGACTCCATCTGATCAGCAACCCATTTCTGAAGTTGCAGACCTATTTTTCATCCATTCCCATCCATCCTTCTTTCCATCTCTTTCATTCTTTTCCATTCCATGAAGTTGTGCAATTATGACTTCATTTCCATCATGGAACTCACATTTACAATGAAGCAATGTTTCCCACCTCCAACATGTTTTTTAAATCCTCCAAATCAGCATTTTGAACAAATTCAAAATCAGCATACATACCCATATGAGCAGCAATGCCAAAATCAGTTTGGCTATGGAGCTTTCCAAGAGCAAGAGTATGCATATAATGAAGACCATCAGATGCAAGATGCTGGTCTATTGGAGAAAATCCAAAAGATGGATGTAAACATGGTGCAATCCAAGGCTTAAGCACAAATGAAAGCATTTGGAATTGGTTGTGGAGCACCTTGTCCATGGGTGGGACCTTTTCCAAGGCATTACAGCCCTCAAGAGAAGCTTGACTTCATGATTGCAACGCTGCCATTGCTTGAAAAGTGGATTGAAGGAATAGAGGTGTATGAGAGGAGAATTCAACAACCTTGTCAATGGGTAAGCATGCCATCTCATGCCTTTATTTTTCCTCTTTCCCAATCTATTTTATCTCAGCAGTGTCAAGTTTTAAACTCTCCATCTGCTGTCCCAAGTGTTGAATCCATTTCTCCACCCCCTAGTCTTCCACCTCATCTCAATTCTTTTGTCCACTTTCCTTCCAAACAACCATCCCCTCCACAAAATCTAATAGAAATACCCCTCCTCCAAAGAAACAAGAGTTTCTACCTCCTCCACCACGAAAAATTTCCAAGCCATTTGAGTTACAATCCACTTCTCCTCTTGCATTCCCAAATCCATGTTGGGAGGATAAAAATCAGAATGCCAGTCAAGGAAAACAACAAAAAGAAAAGCCAAACAAGGATGAAGAAATTCAAAGTCTGAAGAGTTGGGCTCTTAAATTTGGGATGACAAAGATCCCCTTGATGGTTAAGCCTTCAGAAGAGGTTGGAGTTGGAGAACAGGTGGTGGTTAAGACTGATTTTGTGGCAGCAGAAGAAGAGCAAAAAGAAGAAGCAGATCAGCAGTCAGTTTGCTCAGAAAGTAGTGTCCATGTTGGCACTCTATTTGAAGGGAATGCTGATTCAATTCAAGTTGCACAATCAGCCATAGAGGAAGAAAGCTCTAAAGAAGATCCTATAGTCCCAACTTGTCCTCTAGAGCAGCAGATCGAAGAGTTTGACTTAATGAACTTCGTGCTAGAGGAAGAGTTCTATCAAGAGTAGGATTGTCTTCAAGTAGTAGAAGAGGGAGAAGCTGCTCCAAATCCAAAAGAAGAGGAGAACATTCTAGTTGTGGAGGAGAAAATTGCAGATCCAAGGGCTTTGAGCACAAAGCAGGCTACAGGAGAACCTTCAGTTCTTCTTTCTACTTCATCTCTCTCAAGTTCTAGTGCTGAAGAAGAGTTTGATCTCTCAAACTCAATGTTGGAGGATGAAAGAAACCATGATGATCAAGTTACAGATCAAGAGGACACCATGGAGGAAGTTGAGCATTTGCAGCAGGACAACCATGAGGTAGTTTATCTGTCAGATTTGGAGGACTATTTTGATGAAGAAGAACCGGTTGAGTTCCTACCATTCTCTCTTTCATCATCCACGTTCCAAACACCTGAGCCTACTGTCATGAAGGAGAGCATTCATTTGCAGCAGCCTGCATCTTATAGCAGCTCTTTGGAACCAAGATTGGAAGATTTTAATCTTTCATGTCCTTCATTGGAGGAAGAGAAAGGGCAAAAAGGTTCTACCATTGCTTCCACATCATCCATTCAAGGTTTACAAGAAGACTCCAATTTTGGAGTTGAAAATCAGAATTATGGGCATATCAAACAGATCGGACCTTTCCCAATCAGGTATTTGGCTTCATTGGAGCCAAAGGAGAAGCCACAACCAGTCATGCTTGCCTCTAAGCATGAGGATGAGCTAGAACCAAAGATTAGCTGTCATACCTCTCCAATCCAAATGCGTAACAACTAAAAGAGGTCTTGAATTTTCCTTCAGTTGATACCTTGATGATTTGGGTGGAAGACCAGCTTCTTTTCGATTTTCCATTCATCCAATCAGCCATGTTCAATGCCAAATCAGTTGCATGGTTGCCAATTTTTAAGAAAGGAAGCTATTTTGCACAACTGATTCTGCAGGGTTTGTTTAGCTTACTTTTGCTTCCAAATGAGTAGGATAGGTAGTTTTGCTTTCAGTAAAAGAAGTGCTTGTGCACACTCTGCATGTTCCATTTAGAGCATGTATGATTTTCAGTTTTGTACATAGTTTTTGTGGTGCTGGTCTTGCTCTTGCACAGTCCATTTCAGTGGGTTTCCAAGTGGCTCAGAGAGGAGGTTTTCAAAGTTTAGATCAGTTTGCAGGCTTTCTTATGACTCCATACCCAATGGATTGCTAAAGGGAAACTAGTAACTTCATCCAGCAGGCAGATGACCCCACTGAGTCACCAAAATTGTTATCCAAAATTCACCCCTCAAGGTAATTTTGATAACATGCATCAGATTATTCAGTCCCAAGCAAGTAGATTGATTCAAGGCCCAAATCATGTTTTTGGGGTCCCTCGGCTTTTTCTAACTCTCCCATCCAAGAAGAAATCCCAATGAGTTAGAAAAAATGGAAAAAATGCAAAAATAAGGTTGCAGGACTGTTTTAAAGCATTTCGGGTCTGAAGGGTTCGGGTCGTACTGAGGTTCGTTGTACCAAGCTTGGGGCTGAAAAAGCAAGAAAATCAACTAAGTCAGACATTTTTTTCCCAGGCGGTCTGCGGGATAGTTGGGACGTTGGGATGTGAGGGACGCGAAAAGCTGAATCAGCCAAAAGCAAGAAAAATCATCTAAGTCTTTGTTTCACCTGGTTTGGGACAGTTGGGACAGTCGGGACAAAAGTATGCATGGGACGCGAATCGGCCGATTCACCGGCTGCATACATCCATTTTGGGTGGTTTGGAGACATTTGTCCTAGACAGTCCGGGACATTCGGGCCAAAAGTACGCGAGGGACGCATGAGACGTGAAAAGGTGAAAAAGCCGCAAACAAGAACAAGGAAGCCCAAATCGGCCGAAGCAGGAGATTTTCATCCGGGATAGTTGGGACAAAGGTACGTGAGGGACGCATGGGACGTGAAAAGGTGAAAAGGCCGCAAAAGAGACAAGGAGGCCCGCGGACGAATCAGAATGTGCCACGTGTCAGAAGGGGAAGAAAGTTGAAAAAATTGCTAAGTGTTTGGCACAAGGTAAAATTTTGAAAGGAGGCCCGTGGATGAATCAAATCTCGCCACGTGTCTTCACCATCGACCCAGCGGAGCGGGCAAAAATTAGAATTTTTGGCAAAATGTTTTGCCGAAAGTCCAAAGGGTGAGTTTTGGCCCACTGCCCCGCCACCGAATGGAAGCTCGTGGCCAATCAGGGCCTGACATGTGTCATCCAAGTGGCGGAGCATGGGGAAAATTTAAATTTTTTTCCAAAATGCAAAAAGGAGGTAAAATTCAAATTTTTTTCCCGCCGATCCGTTTTGGGCCTGTTTTTGCCCTAAATCTTCAAATGGCCATAACTTTCGATCCAGAGCTCAGATTTTCACGTTCTTTATATCAATGGAAAGCTGGTGAAATTCTCTACATGATTCCAGGGTCAATCTTGCATTTTGGTTCAGTTTAGAGAGAGAAAATCAAAAAAACCTCTGGCACGTGGTAATGGCCAGAAATGACGTTTCAACAACCAACTTTAATGCAAAATACAGTTCACCACTTTTAAGTTTGTTAGGGTTCTCACCTACCACCATAATGAGATGAATTAAATAAAACCTAGTGGTGGTTGGGGTAGATTTTGATTTCCTCTCTCTTCCCTCTCTCATTCTTCCTATAAATTGTAAGGAGGGGCTTCTTTCTAAGCGTTGGACATTCTTGTTTTTCCCCTCCCTTCTTCTCTTTGGCAAGTGAATTTGTGGAGTTCAAACCTCCCATTTAAAACTGTAATGCAACTTTGCCTCTTGGAATTTTGTAGTGTATTGTATCAATATTTGGAGTAAGTAATGCATGTCTGTGAATGATTCTCAACCCTCTCTGTGTTCATTTGCATCCTCCTGATCTTTCACTGTAAATTTTATTATCTGTGCATTATCTTGCATCACATTTTAATGGTTTGTGTTTATTGGCAAGATAGGTGTTCTTCATTCCTTGCTGCATCACCTTTGTTAGTTTAGGTTTATTTTTATGCATCATATTACCCTGTCTCCTTGGCAAGTTAGATTAGATTTTGAGTAAACCCTCTACATTTTTTTCGTGTGCATCTGAACAGAGGAATATGAACCGACCTTCATCTGGAGAGATTTTCCGATTTCGCAAGGTCCCACACTTGGGAAAAGCTCCATGTTATGCAATCACACTGAGAGTCTCAACCCATCGAGTTGCAGATACTCAGGGGTGCTGCAGATTTGCACTAACATGTCCTAGGTTTTTTGAAACCTTAAATTAAAATCCTTCATGAGCTCATTTAGATCCCTTTTAATGGTGGCCAATTTCTCTAATAAAAACAAGTTGTCTTATCTTTTTCCAAATTGATTACACAAAGTCAGTATACAACTCATTCTAATTACAAATTGAGATTTCTATTAAACTTCTAAACCAATGGAAAGATTTTCCCTTGAAAGAATAAGCTAAAAGTTTTCTTGCCACATCCATCTTAGTAATTTTATGACCTACACATACATTTGATATATCTTAGATGTGATCGGTTGAAGTAATGTGATTTTTTCCTATAAAGAATCAATTTTTTTAAAGTTTCTATTGGGATGGGATTCGAGTAGTCACGACAAGTGGGCTACATCCTGTGAAGTTGAAAAAGGATTTGGTGGTTGTTGAGCCATTTCTAATTGGTATGAGAAATCTTGTGGACTGCAAGAATGGCCTATAAGGAGAAGGTGTTGAAAGAGTTATTTTTGGTGGAGATGGAGATCTCTAAGGTTGTATTCCTCTTCTTCCTCTTCCAGGTGATAGATATAAATATTCAAATTTTCCTTCTTCTCTTATTCTAAACCATGTTTGGATCCTATCATGAACTTAAAACACTAATAATACTTAAACTAGCTGATTTTTTGAATGGAATCATGAGATGTGTTGCTACAGAGCATCTCAAAGGCTAGAGTTTCAATAAGATACACACAAAAACTTCATACAATTGAAAATATTATTTTTATGTCCCGTTGAGTGTGTCAGAACTGTTGGAGCTCAAAATTACACCATTCCTAAATCACAAGAATATGGGGATTTGAGGAAACATAGACTGTCTCCAAGTTGTGGGACTTAAACCGAGATAGAACTCTAGAGAAGGTAAAATTCTGTACCTATTCCTAATGTTAAAATACTCCTAGGAATTGAAATGAAAGTATCTATTTCCACTCTAAATTTCTAAGGGACCAGGGAGAGGAGGAGATGTATAAAACAAAAACTAAAATAGAGAAGTGGTCTAATAAAAAATAAGGGGAACGATACTTCGAAAAAGAGAAGATGTGAGAATAAAATGATGAAGAGTGCTGAAGCTATAGCCACAATTCAAGATGGAGTCTAAATTCTCAATTCCACAATGCATAATAGATACAGATTATAAGATAATACACACAACATACCCATGAATGAATGAAAAGGAAAGGAGACACAATAAAAATACCAACTAAGGTAGAAATGAGCCATAAAATAGATGATTTTATTGCTTGAAGATTATGCACAAATCATTACAACGAAGAAAGAAGACATAAAACATTCAAATATTTGTTATCCAAGGAATGTAACTCTTAGAACACTTGTGCAACATTAGAAATGATGCCCTCGCATTCCCAAAGTATCCAACATTAAAACTGAGCATCATTTTACAATATATAGAAAAATGGGAGAAGAAGAAGAGGAGAAAAATAGAGAGAAATTCAAATTTATCTTTCCACCAACAAACTAAATTCATTAAATTATCTAAAAAGATATGAGAAATTCTTAAAACCCACTTCTCCAATCCATTTTACTTATCAAAAGGAACAATGCCCATACTACATTAAATTTTGGTGGTTACGCCACCTAGAAGTATATCATTTACGTGTTGGAGATGTCTCACTTTACTTCACCCACCTATCACCATTTGATTTAGGAAATCTGAATTTTATTGAAAATATTTATCCAATGATATGAGATTTGAAAATATCCAATAATTTGATCGAAGGTTATATCTATTTTTAATTCTATGAGGCAATTTGTCATTTCCCTTTGTTAGACGGCTTTCTCTTTTAGCATTACGTGGCTCGAACTTATGTGGTTTCTCCTAGCTTTCACGGCTTCTACTAATCATTCCATGACATTTTCCTTGTAATGTGGCTTTCCCTGTTCATCCGTGGCTTTATCAACCTCTCCACTTTAAATGGCGACTTCATCTACCTGTAATGTGGCTTTTAATAACATCAATGGATCCCTTTCTACTATCTATAGATTTGATGAGTTTCACTTTTACCCATGACTTTTGTAATTATATATTGAAGCTTTCTTAGAACCTTCATGACATACTTAAATCCTTAAGTGGTTTTACTAGTTTCAACATTGAAGATCCTCTAAGTCCATATTGTTCAAATTGTTCAATTTTTACAAGAAGTGCATAAATGGAAAACATATACCTTATTCATAACAACCAAATATGAAGCCTTTTTGGGAACAACAATGCAAATAAATTTGTGTGAAGACTTGATTATATAGGAATTTGAAGTCTGATATAAATGATTTTGCATGACGTTAATAGTTATCCTTTGCAAAGGGGTGGTTGATCCCTTCATAGATGATTTTTTTTTTCGATGCAGAGTACCATAGGAGATGACATCTCTAATGTTGGATTCTTACATGGGATTTTTATTAGGTATATCATAGATCTTAGGTGTGGGAAGTGAATTGAGTGTAAGGAGACAATATTACCTTAATGAAAGACATGGATACCATCATTAAAGGAAGTATCATCAATTAGTTTAGATGATGGAATGGATGAACTAGTAGATAATTCATTTGAGGATGTTGGGTTTCATTTGGGGACAAGTATTTCATTTGGATGGTATGTCATGTTACAAACTCTTAAAAGATATGGGTCTATGGGAACCATAAAGTTCTTACCTTTGTGTTCATATTTAAGGCATAGATAGAGTGTTTTTAGGATACAACTTATAACACATATCCATGGTTGACATAATAGTATTTTATATTTCTACTCCCCTTCTACTAGATAAAATAGTTCAGGGACAGTTTTAATGCCAACTTTAAGTGGTAAGATGAATGTACCCAATGTGGGAGTGATAATGTCATTAAAGGCACAAAGGATAGTTGGTGTTTGGGAGATAATGATATTAGTTAGTCAAATTTAATTAAAAGTGTACAATAATATGATATTGATACTAGCACCATTATCAATCATGACTCTTTTTATAAAATTCGAGCATTGGTCAAGATTCTTGTTGTAATGATGGTATTTCAGAAATGTTAAAGGAGATAGTGATGGATGTTTTAAGTGTTCCTAATATATTTTAAAAGAGTTTTGGTTCACCAGATTTCACTGATATAGATTGGAGAGATATGATCATGGCTTGATAGTGGTCGGTGAGATTTAATCCATCTCTTAAAGAGACACTTTGTTTAGATCTTGGTGAAGTTTTTGATGATGATGTTATGTACTGCAGTGGTGGATTGTGTAGGAGTAGTGAAAAGGATGGAAACCTTGGATTTGGTATACAATGTTTTCTTACATGATGTAGAAGTGAGTGGAACAAAAATTTGGGACTAGGTTCATGAGTACATTATGTAACATTTATACCTACTACATAAATTTGATGCATAGGGGTGTCTTTGAAGGATTCCCACTCTTAGAAGTTATGGATGGTTTTGAAGTGGTGGTTGTTGATGTTTTATAAGGAATTTATGATGTGAATAGGTATGAAGGAAGAAGGAGTTTTTTCACATGGATTTAGATAATGGGAATAAGGGCTTTGCAATATTCTATATGATGTCATCATGTGCTATTATAGTAAAAAAAGAATTCAAAGTTATACAAGGAATTCTTCCTCCCTTGAGATCTATATGGCTTAAGAGGGGATAATTTCATGATGGATTATTGAAGGAGCATCTCAAGGGTTAATGCATAATATCCTTTTGAGAAATATATCAAATGAAGTGGTGATCCTTTTGTTTGTGCAGGAATCAATGCCATTACTTTTGGTGTGGTTTCTTTGGATATGTACCAAGGAATGGTCATCGAATAAGTAATAATAAATGGTAATTTAGATGAAGTATTTGGTCCTAAAATAGAGGTTAGGGGTTTAATTTTTATTGAATAGTGATGTGTTATGATTGCTAGCTTTTTATATGAAGTGATGTGTGGTTGTATGATAGGATTTCGAGATGCACACAAATGATATAAGGTGACATGATCATCATATGATATTTTCACAATTTTTATGATGGGTTTCTTATGTAAGGTTTGTGAATTAAATGTGGAGGGGGTAGCATTTGTGGATGAAAACAATTTTTTTCCACTATAGGACTAGTGCATGTGCCTGTTTTTGTGGATGCTTTTTTTTTTCTTTCAATAATAGATCCACTAGTATACGGTTGGGATGTGAATTCTATGGATATGTCGATAGTGTGATGGACCTAAATGGTATTAAAATTGTGGTGGAGTAGTGGATGGAGAATAATTCGGGAAAGGATTTTGAAAACATCCAGATTTTGATTTGGAGGTGCATTTAGGTTATGTAATTATAATGCACCTTTTCGATAAGATATTAAACAGAATTTCTAAATGAATGAAACCTTTCAATTTCGTGGCCCTTGACACTATGGCATTTACACGGTAAGTATTTTAGCTATACAATGAGGTCTTTGTGATGGATGTACCTATGGGATAGATAATAGGAAGGGTGATAACATTGGTTGCGAGGAGTTTGTAAAAGGCTACACTATATGATTCAACAAAGTGTTGATAATAAGAGTGCTCGAGAGGTCAAACATTCTTTGGGAGAAGTCTTGACAACAACCTGTGTTGGCTAATGATTTAGAGTTATCGTGACTAGATGATGATTTGGATGAAAACTCGGGATTTTGTTTCTCTAACCTAATTTTAACTTTTTTGCCTTTAAGAGTGTGAATCTCAATTTTGCGAGCCATGATGAAGGATTCGTGAAATGTTTGGAAAGATTGGATTTGTAATATGGATGATATATGTTTTGCACATGAGTGAGAGAATAATTCAATGATCTCAGTTTTTCGGAGGGAAAATGATAGTTGATTGATAATTCCCCTCCAATGGGAAAAGAAGTATGTTATGGACTTGTCTTCAATTTTTTTGATTTCGTACAAATTGGTAATGGTGATTTTACGTGCGATGTTTATTGAAAATGTAAAAGAAAGAGATGAGAAATATTAGAAAATTAAAAATGTGAATATTGTGGAATGCTTTTATACCAATCTAAGGTAGGGATAGCTAATGCCATAGGGAATGTCCTCACCATAGGGTCTTGGTCGTGTGCTATGAGATAATATGCATGTTAGATGGTACGAATGTGTTGTTAAGGGTCTTATTTTTTATAGAATTTGAGGAAGTTAGGATGTTCCCGATACATAGTATATTATTTGTATGGTATAAATGGATTAATGGGTTTGTTAAATGTTTTTATATGATAATGTGTTCTTAGGACCCATGGAAGTGGCTTCAAGGATAAATATTCAGTTCATTAGAGACTATAATGAGTCCATTTGTAGTTTTTAGACACCTGGATGATGAAGGGATGAGTTGATTATATGAGAAAGGATTTGTGTTGGTATGGATATGGGATATTATATTGGAGAGGGGTACTAACAGGAACATTATAGATGGTTGTGAAACCAATTGTTGTGAAGGTTAGATATACTAATACAAAAATGGTAAAGACATCTTGGTAAGAGGTTGTGATGGTTTTGGTATGTGTTGAAAAGGGGTATAGGAGTAGATGAGTGGTTGATACTATTGAGGTATGTCTGAATAAGAGGATGATATGGTTGAGGTATGTGCTAGAAAGGAATGGAAGTGTGAATGAGAGGTTGTGATTGTTGAGGAATATACTAGGAGGAAGTGGTGATGGTTGATGATTGACGTGAAGAGGGATGAATAGTTGAAATAGAACTCATATTAATATGTTATATCGACTTCAAAATAGAAATAACTCTCTTTTTAACCATTGATATGGGTTGTTGGAATGGGATATATTAATATGTGATTGTCGGGATGGATAATGAAGTCACTAGATGCGTTTAGATGGTAGAAGAGTTGAAAGGAGTTGATGTGGATGATGATATGATCATATTATTTTGGGATGATGCAAAAATAGATGAGAGTTTTTTTGAGGATGATTAATGTTTATTATTAGTTTCCTAGGAAGATAACACATTAAGATGAAAGGAAATGATAGGAATCGATAAAACAACATTGGAATATCTTTATTGACCAATGTAGGATAAGGATGTATATGTAGGATGATAAGCTTATGATTGGGATCAACAAGTTGGGAGATGTCATATGAGGTGTTTGATACATGTGGTCATGGTATAGGCATGAATGGTTGAAGATGAACACCCGAGAAGAAAGATACGTATTCAAGGGAAGGAGCTTTGAATTCAAGATTTTAGAAAAGACCAGATCCCCACAATCAAGAAATGGGGACTCGATGGATCATGTATTTTAGATGTGACAGATTGAATGATAAAGGAATGTGGAGGTTCTTGATTTTGATCTTATGATCGTGGTGATAGGGACATCCATTATTATTCAATCAGTCATGAAGCATTTTCAAGTACGGTTTGAAGGTTTTAGTCATGTTATTGAGATTTAGGAGATGAGATTTTTTTTTGTAAGAACCATGAAGTAAAACAATCACTTAAAATGAAAAATGAATCTAGATTTTTGATTAAAAATAGAATACAAATTATGTGGATTTTATTTATTATGTCGCTTATTTAAAATAAGGGTGAAATGTGAAAACCGGCTAACAAGGTCCTAGGAAATTGTAGTCTATGGATGGTTTCGGATGGAGTTAAAGGTAGGATTCCTTGATATACATAAAGGTATGTCAGTCTTGAATTTTTTTGGTCTCAAGATCTTGGGCTTGATATTGGGGCCTACCCCTTCACTTCATGATCTAGTAGTGATAAGGTAATTGGGTGTTTAGGAAATATACCACCCACCAAATTGTTTATAATTTACAATAACACGAAGTCGATTATCCCCTTGGTGATTAAATCCAAGTGGGTCTACCTAGGTAGGAAGTTTTAGATGAAATTTGAGTTTAAAGTGATTTGGTTGTGTGTGGAGGAGATTAAGTGAATGTAATATATCAACCCCCTAATTAAGTTATGTTACCAAGAAGTATGAAAGGTTTTTAAAACATAAAAATTAAATGCGAGTTTAATCGGGAAAGTAGACCAAATGAAATTCTTGGAAAGAAAAATAAAGGGAAAGATGTAGCTATAAATACTCTTTTTAAAATTTTAATTTTTTTTTCAAATTTCAAATAATGGCTACAATGCAATAAATATAAACTCCCGGGATAGGAACCTTCAAGGGTTGGGTAGAATAGGAAAAGGAAATAATAGTTATAGGCTAACTATCCAAGAAATAAAAAAACAATCTATAAAGATCATCAACAACTTAAAGGAATAAAAGGAGATTCACCAAAATCATTGGATATTTAACCAAAACGTTAGTGATTGCAAAGCATAGAACCTAAAGGTGAAAATTAATTAATTTTAAATTAAAGAATAGGGACGCGGTCCCACCAGACATGCTAGAATGTACCAGAGATTTTTATATTTCCAAATTTAACTTAATAAAATGAAATCATAAAAATAAACTAACCTAAGAGGATGGCAAGGCTTATTGATACCACAAGTGTGAGTGGTTATATAGTGTGAAAAATCTCCTTCTTACACCAATGAAGAAACCTATAGATCATAGATAGGCAAACCAAAGATATTAGATAGATGGATAAATGAGCTAGTTGGAAAAGGATGATTA
The DNA here is from genome assembly GCA_018340775.1 of Taxus wallichiana var. yunnanensis. Classification (NCBI taxonomy): domain Eukaryota; kingdom Viridiplantae; phylum Streptophyta; class Pinopsida; order Cupressales; family Taxaceae; genus Taxus; species Taxus wallichiana. The sequence continues at coordinate 781,097,192 of CM031239.1, read as the reverse complement.
TGGGAATCTAAATGGAATTCCTTAGATAATTTCATCTTTCTTTGATATAATTAAGTAGATTAAATAGATAAATGGAAAGGATATATCAATTAAGAAGATATATGATAGATAAGAATCTCTAGAACTCAAGATCGAAGGGTAATTATTGTGCAACTTCATAGTAACCCACACAAGAGTGGTTGTGGTGAATATAAATTTGAAGTAATCATATAAATAGTCATTTGTCTCTTGTTCAATTTCATGGAGGAACTCGATTTGATCGAAAATATCATCAATATCGTATAAAAGCGCATTACACACAATGTCGATCCATGAAGGATGTTGTACTCCTCCCAAAAGAAGGGATATAGAATAATTTGAAGGTCATAGATGTTTTTGATAAGATAATACCCGCTGTATTTTAATCTAAAGTAAATCCATGCTTGTAGAGGACAAGTTAAATCTAAGTGTCATCCCAAATTCACCCCTCAGGTCAATTTGGATAACTCATTATAAATGGAGTTAGCCATCTAAATTTTGGGACGTGTGGGAGGGCATCAAACGTAGGCTCGAGATATCAAAGATATATAAAACTCATGATGGCTTACAAATAAGAATTGAGAGTATTTGATTTGTCTCATAGGTCAGGTCTCGTGGCGAGCTAGCTTGCATTGTCGAGAAGGTTAGCCATATGTTGATAAGATAACACTTGGTAGAAAGCACATAAGGAATCCAAGTGGGAAAATAGGTCATGTTCGAGGCACAAATGGATAAATATGACACCCGCGCAGAGGATAAGTTCAAATTTAAGGAATTATCTATTTTCACACCGAGAGGATCTATTTTTAGAGATGGTGTGCAGAGCACACAAATGAGGTAGGGACGTGCATGACATGCATTGGCTATTTTTAAAGGATTAGATACAAAGTACTTTGCATGGATGTAGGCTAAGGATAGGATTATCACTGTAGTTAACTAAAGGAATTATATTATTAGCACACTTGCATGTGTGGATAAGCTTGTAAACGACGCGTGGCTAATAATAGCATGTGACCTATTTTAGGTTTGGATAAGCGGTGAAGGAAAGTCCCCACCCTTATAAATATGTAGTGAACTACGTAGTAGAAAATGTGGTGAATATATGCATATAAATGGTGATTATGCGAGATATATATATATATATATATATATATATATATATATATATATATATATATATATATATATGTATGTGTGCAAGACTGGATTATTATGAAGTAGGGGCATATAAAATTATCATTGTAAGAAGCTTATATATAATTGTTATCTTTAATATATGAAGGATATTGGTTGAACTTGAGTGGTATTTCTATGTATTTTGGATATTGCATGTTCTTGATTCCATCATGATTATTGTTTAAGTCTATTTATCCTTAGATCTAGATCCATCATGCACTATAGAATGATGTATTAATTATGGATATGTATGCTTTAATTCTTCATCATGCTAACATCCTACTACAATAACCATAAAGAGGGACCAGATACCTTTGCAAACTTCGGGTGAGCATTCAAATCGAGGTTGAGATTTGGAGGCCACCATACAAGAGGGAGAGACTTTGCTGCAGCAAGACATTCAAGAGTTTGATTTGCCATCAAACTTAGAAGAATGTTTAGATGAAGAGCTAGCTGAAATTACCATGTTTCGTTCTTCACCATTCATTCTCCAACAACAAGAACTTGCTGCCATGGACAAAAGAGTTCAAGGACAACAACCTATAGTTTGCAACATGCCTCTTGAATCAAAGCTGGAAGAATTTGATCTTCCAAAAGCTACAATGGAGGAGCTCTAAAGCCAACAATGTATTGCAGCAGTACAACAATGAAAAAGCAACTTCATTGGATGTTGCAATCAATAACAAGGAGTTACACACTATAGAAGAGTTCCATGTTGCCATGAAGGAAGAGAAAGGGTAGAAAAGTTCTACCATTGCTTCCACATCACCCACCCAAGAAGGTCTACAAGAAGACTCCATTTTTGGAGTTGAAAATCAGAGCTATGGGCATATCAAATGGATCATACCTTGCCTAATAAGGTATTTGACTTCATTGGAGTCAAAGGAGAAGTCACAACTAGTCATGCTTGCTTCTAAGCATGAGGGTGAGCTACCAAGTACCAAGGATTAGCTGTCATACCTCTTCAATCCAAATGCAGAGCAACTAAAAGAGGTATTGGATTTGTTTTCAGTTGACACCTTGATGATTTGGGTAGAAGACCAGCTTCTTGTTGATTTTCCACTCATCCAATCAGCCATGTTCAGTGCCAAATCAGTTGCATGGTTGCAACTTTTGAGAAAGGGAAGCTATTTCTCCCAACTAGTTACTGTGGTTTTTTTAGCCCACTTTTGCTTCCGAGTTAGAGTAGGATAGGTAGTTTTCTTTCAGTAAAAAAGAAGTGCGTGTGCACACACTGCATGTTCCATTTTGGAGCATGTATGACCTTTAGTTTTGTACATAGTTTTTGTGGTGCTGGTTTTGCTCTTGCAGTCCATTTGATGGGTTTCAAAGTGGCTCAGAGAGGAGGTTTTCAAAGTTCGAGATCAGTTTTTAGGCTCAACTCATGACTCCATGCCCAATGGATGTTTCGAGCAACCTGGTAGCTTCATCCCAGTGACAGATGACCCCTCTGAGTCACCAAAATTGTTATCCAAAATGTGCCCCCTACTCATTTTGTGGCTAACTCCTCCCATTCTTCCCTCTCTTGTGCCTCAGTCACAAAATTTTTTTTCAGGCACTCAAAACCTTCTGGAAGTGGCACCATTGGATAGAGCTCTTTCTCAGATTTCCAGAAAGGTAAAGTTTTCCTCCTAACTCCATGTATTTTTCAAGTTATGGCTCGATGGAGTTTTTGTGGGAAATTTTCCCCTGAAAGGCCCACAGCCAATGAGAATGTGCCACGTGTCCAAGAAAGTGGCGGGGGTCGGAGGAGAACTTGGTTTTTTACCAAGTGTTTTGGCAAAGGTTTCAAAAGGAAGAATTTTTCCCGTGGGCCCGCCGACCAATCATTTGCTGCCACGTGCCCAGGGGAGAAAGTTGGAAAAATCGACTAAGTGTTGGTGCAAGAAATTTTTGAAGGATGGCCCCGTGGCCAATAGAAACATGCCACGTGTCCAAGGAGGTTCAGACCGGCGGAGCGCGGGTGGAAATTGGGAATTTTTCCCAAAACATTGGCGCAAAAGTTAAAATGCCTGTGGAGTCTCCGCCAACTAATCACATGAGGACATGTGTCAAGGAGTGGTGGGGTGTGGGGAATATTTGGAAAAGTTTCCCAAGGAGAAAATAAAGGAAAATTCAGAAGGGAAACCCCCTTATTGCGAGCCAATAGAATCTCGCCACGTGTCCAGGTGGGGTAAAAAAATTCAGAGCAAGCCCGCGAGGAAATTTAGGAGGGTCAAACCCGCATCCAATGGGGTTTTGACATGTGTCTAGGCCAAAAATATCAAAGCGACCCACATGAAAATTTGAAAGAATGGGCCCGCTCCCAATCAGAGCGTGACACGTGTCCCAGCTCGTCGGCACGGTGGGGAAATTTTGGAAAATCTTCCAAAGGCTAAAACAAAGAAAAATGGAGTGGGAAGGGCCCGCGCCTAATAAAAATTTTCCACATGGCACTGGATGGCTGAGCGTGGCGTGGGGAAATTTTGAAATTTTTTCCAAATGACCAAAAAGGTAAAAATTCAAATTTTTTCCCACCGACCCGATTTGACCCTGTTTTGCCCTAAAACTTCAAATCGCCATATCTTTCGATCAAGAGCTCAGTTTTTCATGTTATTTATATCAATGGAAAGATGGTGAAATTCTCTACAAGATTCTAAGGTTATTTTTGCATTTTAGTGGAGTTTGGAGAGAGAAAATCAAGAAACACCTCTGGCACATGGTCATGGACAAAAATGACGTTTCAACCACCATTTTTAATGAAGAATGGCTCGCATTCTCTCCAGCATGGTTAAAAATGTCAAGGAATGGGTCTGTTAGGGTGCCCATGCTGTTTTGATGGAATTTTGGTCAATGGTTGAACCCCTTGCATGTTTTCCCACGTTTCTCTCTCCTGGGGTCGTGGTTTGCACTGTAAAAGCTAGGATGAGTTCATTTTGCAAAGGGGAGACACTTTTTCAGCTCTGCAACTTCCTTTTTCTTCCTCTTGGCAAGAATTTGTGAAAAATTTATACCTTTCCATCTAATGCAGCACCTTTTCTTGCCTCTAGATCACTATAATGTCTTGTATTGGATCTCGAGATGTTGATATATGTTACGCGTGATTAAAATCCCTCAATCCTTTCATATATCTATCATTGCTTTCTTGATATTTCATTACATTTTGAGCATTTGTGCATGTTTTGTGTTGTGTTTCCTTATGGATTGTGTATTTCATGCAGCATCAGGTGTCTACAACTCCTTTGGTGCATCACCTATTAGCATTAGTTCTTTCTTTTTGCATTTTCTATCCTTGTCCCTTTGGAATTTAGAGTAGATTTAGGAGTTTAAACCTCTGCAATTGTGCAAGTAAAATAGTTGATCAGAGGAGTTGAGGAACCAGCCTCTAATCTGGAGATTCCTTTTCCATTTTTCAAGTCCCACACTTGGGAAGAGGATTCAATGTTGTGCAATCACACTGGATGCTAGTATGATCAAACTAGAAATCTGATCAACATCCGTGGGGAGTCTTTGCTGATTTGCAACAACTTGATTTTGGCACGCTCGGTGGGACCTTAGAGGTCTTCCACTTTATCTTTGATAGGTTGGTGTGTTCCTGTTAAAGATTCAGCCTTTTGGAGGCACTTTCAAAAGCACATTTGGTGACTCCATCTGGTAAACAACTCATTCTCTAAGTTGCAGACCTATTTTCCATTCATTTCCATCCATTCTTATTTCCATCATTTTCATTCTTTTCCATTACATGAAGTTGTGCAATCATGAATTAATTTCCATCATGGAATTCACATTTACAATAGTAGTATATCACACCTCCAACATGTTTTACAAATCCTCCAAATCAGCATTTTGATCAAATTCAAAATCAGCATGTCTACCCATATGAGCAGAAGTGCCAAAGTCAGTTTAGATATGAAGCATGTCAAGCACAAGGGTATGCTGGTTGTGAGGGTAGTCAAGAATAAAATGCAGATCTCTGGAATAAATCCAAAAGATGGAGGTAAACATGGTGCAATCCAGGCTCAAGCATAAATGAAAGCATTTAGAATCGGTTGTAGAGCACCTTATCCATGGGTGGGACCTTTTCCAAGGCATTACAGCCCTTAAGAGAAGCTAGCCTTCATGATTACAACACTACCATTACTTGAAAAGTGGACTGAAGGAATAAAGGTGTATGAGAGGAGTATTCAACAACCTTGTCAACGAGTAAGCACACCATCTCACGCCTTTTCTCTCCCTCTTTCCCAATCTGTTTTATCTCAAAGAAGTGTCAAGTTTTAAACTCTCCATCTACTTGTCCCAAGTGTTGAATCCATTTCTTCATTCCCTAGTCTTCCACCACATCTTAATTCTTCTATCCTTTTCCCTTCCAAACAACCATTCCCTCCAAAGAAACAAGAATTCCTACCTCCTCCACCAACACAAAAAATTGCAAAATCAATTGAGTTACAATCCACTTCTCCTCTTGCATTCCCAAATCCATGTTGGGAGGATAAAAATTAGAATGCCAATCAAGGAAAATAGCAGCAGAAAGAAGAGCCAAACAAGGATGAATAAATTCAAAGTCTAAAGAGTTGGGCTCTTAAATTTGGGATTACAAAAATCCCCTTGATGGTGAAACCAATAGAGGATGTTGAAGTTGGAGAACAAGTGGAAAACAAGGCTGATTTTATAACAGCAGTGAAGCGAGAAAAATAACAATTTTTGGTGATGAGTTGGGTGTCCATGTTGGTATTTTGCCCAAAGAAAAAGCTGATCCAGTTTGCCTTGCAAAATCATCCATCGAGAAGGAAGGAAAACCATCTCAAAACCCCATCTTTGAGGAGAAAATGAATGAGGTCAAGTCAGTTTTTACAACAGTAGAAGAAGGAAGCATTATTGATACGTTTTTTCTTTCATTTGAAGGGGCTGATTTGATTAATGAAGCCATTATGGAGGTGAACAAAACAGGTCCAAATTGTGAGCAAAAGGCACAAGAAATTTCATGCTTCTCTCCCACTTCATCTCTCCAACAATCTGATTTTTGGGATGAGTTTGAATTGACAAGTTTCATGTTTGAAAATGAAGTTATACAGTGGTGAAGAAAATGCAGATTTGGAGGCCACCATACAAGAGGGAGAGACTTTGCTGCAGCAAGACATTCAAGAGTTTGATTTGCCATCAGAATTAGAAGAATGTTTAGATGAAGAGCTAGCTGAAATTACCATGTTTCCTTCTTCACCATTCGTTCTCCAACAACAAGAACTTGTTGCCATGGAAAAAAGAGTTCAAGGATAACAACCTATAGTTTGCAACATGCCTCTTGAATCAAAGCTGGAAGAATTTGATCTTCCAAAAGCTACAATGGAGGAGCTCTAAAGCCAACAATGTATTGCAGTAGGTAACAACAATGCAAAAGCAACTTCATTGGATGTTGCAATCAATAACGAGGAGTTGCACACTATAGAAGAGTTCCATGTTGCCATGAAGGAAGAGAAAGGGTAGAAAATTCCTACCATTGCTTCCACATCACCCACCCAAGAAGGTCTACAAGAAGACTCCATTTTTGGAGTTGAAAATTAGAGCTATGGGCATATCAAATGGATCATGCCTTGCCCAATAAGGTATTTGACTTCATTGGAGTCAAAGGAGAAGTCACAACCAGTCATGCTTGCTTCTAAGCATGAGGGTGAGCTACCAAGTACCAAGGATCAGCTGTCATACCTCTTCAATCCAAATGCAGAGCAACTAAAAGAGGTATTGGATTTTTTTCAGTTGACACCTTGATGATTTGGGTAGAAGACCAGCTTCTTGTTGATTTTCCACTCATCCAATCAGCCATGTTCAGTGCCAAATCAGTTGCATGGTTGCAACTTTTGAGAAAGGGAAGTTATTTCTCCCAACCAGTTGCAGGGTTTGTTTAGCCCACTTTTGCTTCCAGTTAGAGTAGGATAGGTAGTTTTGCTTTTAGTAAAAGAAGTGCTTGTGCACACTTTGCATGTTCCATTTTGGAGCATGTATGACCTTTAGTTTTGTACATAGTTTTTGTGGTGCTGGTTTTGCTCTTGCAGTCCATTTGATGGGTTTCAAGTGGCTCTTAGAGGAGGTTTTCAAAGTTCAGATCAGTTTTTAGGCTACAACTCATGACTCCATGCCAAATGGATGCTTCAGGCAATTGGTAGCTTCATCCAGAAGGTAGATGACCCCTCTGAGTCACCAAAATTGTTATCCAAAATGTTCTCCCTGCTCATTTTGTGGCTAACTCCTCCCATTCTTCCCTCTCTTGTGCCTCAGTCACAAAATTTTACTTTCAGGCACTCAAAACCTTCTGGAAGTGGCACCATTGGATAGAGCTCTTTCTTAGCTTTCCAAAGGGTAAAGTTTTCCTCCTAACTCCATGTATTTTTCAAGTTATGGCTCAACTAAGTTTTTGTGGGAAATTTTCCCCTAAAAGGCCCACAGCCAATGAGAATGTGCCACGTGTCCAAGAAAGTGGTGGGGGTCGGAGGAGAACTTGGTTTTTTACCAAGTGTTTTGGCAAAGGTTTCAAAAGGAAGAATTTTTCCCACGGGCCCGAGACCAATCATTTGCTGCCATGTGCCCAGGGGAGAAAGTTGGAAAAACCAACTAAGTGTTGGTGCAAGAAATTTTTAAGGATGGCCCCGCGGCCAATAGAAGCATGCCACGTGTCCAAGGAGGTTCAGACCTGGGAAGCGCGGGTGGAAATTGGGATTTTTCCCAAAACATTGGTGCAAAAGTAAAAATGCCTACGGAGTCTCTGCCAACTAATCACATGAGGACATGTGTCAAGGAGTGGAAGAGTGTGGGGAATATTTGGAAAAGTTTCCCAAGGAGAAAATAAAGGAAAATTCAGAAGGGAAAACCCGCCCCCTTATTGCGAGCCAATAGAATCTCGCCACGTGTCCAGGTGGGGCAAAAAAATTCGAGCAAGCCCACAAGGAAATTTAGGAGGGTCAAACCCACATCTAATGGGGTTTTGACACGTGTCCAGGCCAAAAATATCAAAGCAACCGCATGAAAATTTGAAAGAATGGGCCCGCTCCCAATTAGAGCGTGACACGTGTCCTGCTCGTTGGCATGGTGTGTGGGAAATTTTGGAAAATCTTCTAAAGGCTAAAACAAAGAAAAATGGAGTAGGAAGGGGCCCGTGCACGATAAAATTTTACCATGTCACACCTAGTGTCAGAGCATAGGAAATTTTGAAAATTTTTCAAACGACCAAAAAGGTAAAAAATTCAAAAATTTTTCCCACGAGACCCGATTTGACCTTGTTTTGCCCTAAAACTTCAAATTGCCATATCTTTCGATCCAAAGCTTGGTTTTTCATGTTCTTTATATCAATGGAAAGATGGTGAAATTCTCTACAAGATTCTAGGGTTATTTTTGCATTTTGGTGGAGTTTCAAGAGAGAAAATCAAGAAACACCTCTGGCACGTGGTCATGGACAGAAATGACATTTCAACCACCATTTTTAATGAAGAATGGATCGCATTCTCTCCCAGTAAGGTTAAAAATGTCAAGGAATGGGTCTGTTAGGGTACCCATGTTGTTTTGATGGAATTTTGGTCAATGGTGAACCCCTTTCATGTTTTCTGTGTTTCTCTCTCTGGGGTCGTGGTTTGCCTTTGTAAAAGCGAGGATGAGTTCATTTTGCAAAGGGGAGACACTTTTTCAGCTCTGCAACTTCCGTTTTCTTCCTCTTGGCGAGAATTTGTGAAAATTTTATACCTTTCCATCTAATGCAGCACCTTTTCTTGCCTCTAGATCACTGTAATGTACTGTATTGGATCTGAGATGTTGATATATGTTCTGTGATTAAAATCCCTCAATCCTTTCATATATCTATCATTGTTTTCTTGATATTTCATTACATTTTGAGCATTTGTGCATGTTTTGTGTTGTGTTTCCTTATGGATTGTGTATTTCATGCAGCATCAGGTGTCTACAACTCCTTTGGTGCATCACCTATTAGCATTAGTTCTTTCTTTTTGCATTTTCTATCCTTGTCCCTTTGGAATTTAGAGTAGATTTAGGAGTTTAAACCTCTGCAATTATGCAAGTAAAATAGTTGATCAGAGGAGTTGAGGAACCAGCCTCTAATCTAGAGATTCCTTTTCCATTTTTTCAAGTCCCACACTTGGGAAGAGGATTCAATGTTGTGCAATCACACTAGATGCTAGTATGATTAAACTAGAAATCGATCAACATCCAGGAAGTGCTGCTTTGATTTGCAACAATAGTTCATTGATATTAGTACGTGAGATATGTCAATTGAATCATTATGCTAGCCACTATCCTTTGTTACAATATGTGATAAGGAAGAATGTATTCCTGCTATTGTAAAATTTTCGGTCCACAACCCATGATACTAAAGATTGTAGATTGATTGGTCAGATCCATGATGCTATAGACATTGGGTTACGATAGACAAGTGTAATGGATAATTCTAAAAATAATAATGAGCACCAGGACTAGGATCATAATCAACTATGCTATGATAGGAATGAGGGGCATTTTAAAGGAGGTCATGGAAGAGGACGTGGATATCGAGGTGGATATGGAGGACGAGGCCATGGTGGAGGAAGAGGCGAGTTTCCTCGCAGAATGTGTTATACATGCGGATCTCCTGATCACTATAGGCGTGAATGTCCCCAGAATGTTACATGTTCTTTCTGCAGAAATAATCATAGCTATGAGGAGTTCCCAGACTTGTATGAGCATCTTAGTAAGTAGCATAAGCAGGAGAACAAAGGTGCGAGGATGGTTAGAATCCAGTGCATGGTGGAAAATCAGTGGATGCCCAAGTTAGCTTTGGAACACGATGCATTAACCATGAAGATTTCCACATGAGTGAAGTGGCATGCACAAAAGAAACACTTGCACCATAAGCCTACAATCACTAAGGAGGAAGTTTTACATGCAAGGTACCTAGATCCTACTCATCAAAAGGAGGTCTATCAAGATACCATGGGGGTCCTCAAAAATCTTCAAGGTGAAATACAATGTTTAAAAGAGTATTCAAGAAAGATAGAACAAAAGAAGGAAGTGGGAAAGGTCCCATCTGATATTGATGATATTAGAGAGGTATGTAGAATGTTGTGCCGGGATAATATTATTCCATTATTAGGGAATTGGTTGAAGGGGAACACTCCACATGCGAGAAATGAGAATGAATGAAAGATCCTGCATGCAAATCTTCCCCCTGATAGTATTGATTATGAAAAAGAGATCACTCGAATGCTATGGCGAGATGGTTGGCTTTTGAGCAATATCTTGATTGGTATAGGTGTGGAAGTTAAAGCTCTTATATTAGATGCATGGGTGTAAATGGGGAGACCCCTATTGCAATGATCATCTAATGTGTTGTTTATGGCAAATAGGACTAAGGCCACTCCCATAAGAGTATTGAAGGATACATCCATAACAATACAAGGACCAAATTCACTTGATATTTTGAGGTATTAGCACTTGTGGAAGCAGAAAAATTTCCATCTTTTCTTGGGCACCCTTGGTGTTATGAAAATAATGTTGACTTAAGGGTCAACAACAACTACATCAATTTTGAAAACAAGAAGGAATGAGTTGTAATTCCATTAACAGATGGAAAGTATACACCGTATGTTGACCCTTAAAGTGAGGACTTAAACATAATTTATGTGTGCGTTATTCAGGACCAAGAGGTCAATGATCCATTAAAGGAGGACATCCTTCAGTGGGAAGATTCTCAATCTATTAGTGATACTATGAGTATTGCTTGTGATAATTGGGCTCACGGTACTTATGAACTAGTAGGGTGTGAAGTAAAAAGTGCGGTTACATGAAAGAATGGATTTCACTCTGTTAGATGTATAGGTAGCTCGGTACCCTGGTATACTAGGGCGAAGATCTTCTTATATTCTTGCAAGCCATGGAAGCATAGTGGATAGACCAAGTTAAGAGAAGAGACATGTTAGCATATACATTACATGGGACAACAACACGCTGGTGGGTGGTTCACAGAGATAATCTTATGGAATGGAATGAGATCAGAATCACACTATCTACTCGGTTTTTAGGAGCAAGGCACCTACAAAAATTTTCACTTATCATGGTAATCAACCTATTCAAAATCACATCCAACAATGTGAGAGACTTTGGACAGTAGGGCACGAAGCATTACCATCTTCAATCTGGGTGCATAAATTATATACTACTCTCCAAGGATGTGCATGCACTTGGTATGTATATGCAGAAATACATAGAGAGACTAGAAATTGGAAAATTTTGATAACAGGAATGGTCCAGACCTTTGACTACTTCTCTTCCAAACCTCTAGTAGAAGAGGCATTAAAATTTGTCAAATGTTTAACTATGAAAGATAGTGCGAAGATGAAAGAGATCATTCAGGAATTATTTGGTGAGACAGAGTCAGGAGTGTGTTTTGAAGAAGAAGACATGGACTCCATACTACTTGAACGCGCTTGCCTTGAGAAAGAAAAAGGAAAGATGGTATACATAGTGGATGATGAGGAAGTTGAGAATCTGGATGTCAATCATTCACAAGGAGTGTATGAGGTCTTGGACAGTGTAGATAAGGATACATGCGCATATCATGAACTGATGAAAAAAAATAGAAGTAAATATTATATCGAGAAATTTGAGCCTAAGGAGGCCATAATTGGACACTATTGGTTAGACTCAGAGGTGGCTAAAATTATTGAGTTGCTACAAGATTATCAGGACTTCCTCCCTTGAGGGTATCATGAACTTAAAGGCATGCATGAATCACTAGGGGAAATGAAGATCAAGCTCATAGAAGGTGCGCTCCTAGTTAGAAAGAGACATTATAGAATGAATCCCAATTTACATGAAAAGGTAAAGGAAGAGATTGATAAAATGTTGAAATATGGAATCATTTGACTCTGGATGAGTCATAATGGGTTAGTCAATGGTGATTAGTATCAAGAAGGATGGCTGGATTCAAATCTGTGTGGATTATAGAGAGTTGAATGTTGCATGTGTCATAGACCCTTTCCGATGCCATCTCACTAAGGAAATCTTTGGAAGGCGTGGCGGGTGCAAAATCTATTCATTTATATATGGGTTTTTAGGGTATCATCAGGTTAGGATTTCCCAAGAGGATAAGGAAAAGACAAATTTACTACTTGAATGAGGCGGTTTTTCCTATCTTGTGATTCCTTTTGGATTGAAAAATGCTTGTTGTTGTATTCTTGTGGATAGTTTTTCAAGCATTCAAATATTTTATTCACAACTTCTTATAGGTTTATTTAGACGATTGGACAATATATGGGATTCTTAAGGTTCATTGTGATAATATGCACTTAATGTTTGAAAGATGCAGACAGTTAACTATCTCTTTAAACATCAAGAAGTGCATATTTGCTACACAATTTGGAATACTATTAGGACACATAATTTGCAAGGAAGGGTTGTTGGTGGATCTAGCTAAGATTGCAGTCATTCTAGGCCTAGAAGCACATACTAGTCAGAGTGAGGTGCATGGATTCTTGGGTCACATGGGGTATTATAGAAAATTCATAAAGGAATATACAAAAGTTTTCGCACCTTTGGAGGAGTTAATGAAGGGAAGAGGTACATTCTATTAGGGAGAACAACAACAATGCACATTTGATATATTAAAAGAGAAACTTACTACCATGCCTATTCTATGTTTTCCTTCATGGGATAAACCATTTCATGTACATGTAGATGCCTCTGGCATGACCATTGGTGTGGTGTTATCTCAACCTTGAGAAGGTATTATAGATCATCCTATCTATTTTTCTAGTAGAAATATGACTCCTACAAAACATAATTATACATCTACAGAGTGCAAAGCCTTGTCAATGATCTATGCATTACATAAGTTTTGATAGTATCTGCTAGCTACACCATTTATATTTTATACAGATCACATGGTATTGAAATATTTGGTGAACAAGCCTACCTTACAGGGGTGAATATGTAGATGGGTAGTCTTATTTCAAGAGTTTGATTTCACTATTGTAGTGAAACCAGGGAAAAGTTATTCTAGACCAAACCACTTGTCTAGAATACATTTAGGAGAGGAAGCACAAACAATTAAAGAAACAATGCCAGATGCATAGTTATATAGGTTACAACTCGTGCCATCAAAATTAGAAGAAATTTTTGTCTTTCTACAAAGCGGTGTGGCGCTAGAAGGAATGAAGACCTTAGAAAATAAATAACTTACTATACATGTGGAACCTCTTATGTTGATCAGCGGTGACCTGTACAATTTAGGAAGAGATGAAGTACTACACCATTGTGTATTAGAGCATGAGTGCAAGGATATAATGGAGGAGGCTCATGGTGGTATTGCAGGTGGCCACTATGTGGGTGATGCTATTGTGTGCAAGATCCTACTTGTTGGATTATGGTGGGAGACCCTGTATAAATATTGTAAGGCATATTGTAAGGTATGTGATCATTGTCAACATTTAGGAAAACCAAGGCAAAGGGATGAGATGCCTTTAAGACCTATTACTAGTGCAGAACCGTTTGAGAAATGGGCTATTGAATTTGTAGGACCTATTTCACGGCCGCACGTAGGATTGGATCTTTCTATATCATTACTTACATAGATTATCTCATAAGGTGGGTGGAAGAAGCACCTATGAAGGACTGTCTGTACAACAACTAGGTTTCTATGGGAATATATCCTTATAAGGTATGGATGTCCTCTAAGTCCGACAAGTGACGAGGGTACAAATTTTCGAATAAGATAATCATGATACTATTAGATGAGTTTATGGTTGCACACCATAAGACTACACCTTACCATCCTCGGGAAAATGGAACTACGAGGCTTTCAACAAGATTTTGAGCGAGATATTGACAAAAATTGTGATGTTGGAAGAAAGGATTGGGATGACAAAGTGTCTACTTGTTATTTTGGCATATAGAACAAATTATAAGAGATTGAACAAAGCCGCACAATTTCAGTTGGTGTTTGGCACAAAATTCATTCTTCTTATAGAATTCGTGTTACCTTCTTTGCATATTGCGTGCCTTTGGAGGTCTAGGCGATGAGCAATATTTAGAAGAAGCAGATTGAACAAATTAATAAGCTAGATGAATGATGAGTGTAACATGGTGGAGTTAGAATCAAGAGAAGGCCGGGTAGAAAGTGTGGCATGATAGAAACATAAGGGATAAGAAGTTTAAGGTTGGACAAATGGTGCTTCTTTATGACTCTAAGTTCTTGCACCATCCAGGAAAGCTCAAGGTAAATTGGTTGGGGCCGTATTTTATCACACACATCCTTGAAATAGGTGATTTCTAGTTAGAAGCACTTGATGGAACACAAATACCCGGTTACTTTAATGGGAATAGGCTAAAGCCCTACTATAAATAAGCCTTCTTGGTGTTTGCAATATGTCAAAGTTTTCATTTAGATTAGGTTTTCAATTATGTATTTCCTTAATGTATTTCCTTCCTTATCGTTATGATTTGTCAATTTAGTTGTTGTTCTTGTGTAATAAGCATGCTTGCGGCGTGAAGCTAATTAATTACTATTTAAAGAATTTTCTATGCGCAGAGGATTGCACATAATTCTAGTGTGGGGTGGTGGTTGTTGATATCCAACTATAAGACTAATTGGAATTGAAAGGTGAAAGGAATAAACTACTACAAGTGCTTTTCAAGTCAAAAGATTTCTTCTAAAAAGTGACCAAAGATGGAGATGGATGAAGGGAAAGTATAATGTGAGGTAAGTGGAGGCCATAAAAACTACCAGGAGAAGGTGCAGTGATAAGGTACTTGGGTGCAAAGAAGCACGCTGAAGAGAATTCTATGACCAGAGGGTAGGAAGGTGCACTAGAAGGTTATAGTTGGGGTGTGAAAATGTACCACGCAGAAATAATGAAATTGGTCAATTAATGAGAGAATATTTGGTAGGTGAAGGAGAAATGAATGCATCAAAAATTTGAAAATCTATATAAGGATGGGATTTGAGTTCTTTTTTACCATTATAATGAAGAGTATTTGAAAAGAGATAAGTGTGAAGAGTTGAGTGATTGAGTTGAGGTGCGAATGGTGTGAAACCAGATGTGAGAAGGAGGTTTGTGCATAGAGGAAGCTTGTGTCCCCGGTGGTGAAGGGTTTGATCAAAGCTAGGCATCGAAAGAAGCAAGGAATGTGACTCCACCTAGGGCATGCTGAATCGAGCTAGGGTTTGATTCACACATTACAAAATTCAAAAGGTGAGTATCTATAGAAAATTGCAAGATAAAAATGGCACCAAAGTAAGTAGTTGCAGCGGCGAGGAGCGAAGGAAATAATAAGGTGGCCGTAGAGGAAGAAGAGATGGCTCTTGAAAGTAACTTATGTGAGATGCAATATCTAGGGGGTTATAGTTGGCTAGGAGCGGGATTATCACATTCGAGAAGAGAAAAGTAAGTGAGTACAACCACCGTACCACAGAGAACAAGAAGGATCTTGATACCTTGCTGAACACAAAGATGAATAAATGCATGGTGGAAGACATACCAAGTGTACGATGATCTTTGCGAGAAGCTTGAATAAAATTGGAGTTTACCAACTATATGAGCTCCCTTATTTTGGGAAATATGATCCCTTATACCAGTGGCTCATGAGTAGAGTGCATGAAGAATTTTTCTACTTTGCATGACGCAGAGTCAAAATTTTAGGTACGCTAATCTCCATGGTAACATTATTGAAGGGAACATGAGAAGATTTGAAGAATGATTTAACGAGACAATGCAACTTTCCTATTTTAAGACTTTACAAACAAGGGAATTTTAATTTTTAATGTTCTGTTCTAAATACATGATTTAGAAAACACATTCCATATAACCATTCTTATAACGAGATAACCATATGCAATTGTGTTGACTGGTAAGCTACCGATCTATTCATTTCATGACTTAGTGAACTACCGATCTATTCATGTTTAACACTAAGTATTGAATACCTTAATGTATATTACGTATACTTGGTTCTCTTACCCTGTTCTAGGTATTGAGTGATCTATCTAAGGAACCTAAGCGAATAGTTGTTACCAATATTCATCTCGCATCCTTAGACTAGGCGACATAGGACAACATAATTAGCATCTTGCGATACTTTGGCCAAATATTTCTAACATAATATTCAGTATTAATTATTCCTTGACGGAATACTCGACAATTGAGAATACATCCTTCACCGCCACTCTATTGTTATCTAGAATGTCCTTTATTGACTTCGTCATCGAGTCCTCTTGCCCAAGATTTAACCCTAGTTACGGTTTACAACGTACGTTATGATAGGAAGGGGATCACAAAGACTTAGGATATTTTGGCATACTAGGTCAACTTAGGTCAACCCGCATGGCAAGGTACCCTGAGTCCTTGAGGGCTACTTCATATTGTAACTATGTTACTACCAGTCCTAGAGAGAAAGTAAGTTCAAGTCCATAAGTGTGTAGACTTGGATGATCAATGCAGAAGGGTGTTGCCACATTTCAACCGCAATGTTTGTATCCTTGAGAAGATCCCAATCTTCTCAAAGGTGCAACCTGCTGATTAGCATGTGTTAGCATCTACAGAACAACCTCGTCAAGATGTACATACCCCTAGGAGATTATTAATGTTTAATTAATTTGGATACTTAAAGGCAGATTTCAACAACCACCTTTGCCCAAACTCAAATCCAACTCTCCCTAAGTACTTTTCCAAATCAGGTTCCATCAATCCCTAAAGAACTTCCTTAACTTAAGATTGCTTTCAATGTTTTTTTATTTTTGGCTTAACAAGAAACTACAAAGAAGAAAGGAAAAAAACTTCTTAAGTTTCATTTAACCCAACTTAACCATTCAAGGAAGTGTAACAACCACCTAGGTTGTATCTTATTAGACTTTATTAAAAGAAGCCTAATGATTACAAATCATATCTTCCTTTTTGTTTACTTTTTCATAAGAGAGGAAGAGTCTTCCTCTTCATGGTTAAGTTCTAGGGTTTAACACACCCTTTATGTCCTTTACAAATTCTATAGAATTCATTGTAAATTCATTACATGTTACCTTAATAATATGAATTGCTTAGATAAGAACATTGAATTCTGTAACTTATTTAGCTACATCACGTTTAGGGAAATTACTCTAATTCCCTTTTTCCTAATTATCCAAAAATAATCAATTAAACATATAAATAACATAAAGAATATCAACAGGATAGGATTTCATTTCTTTTACAAAGGTACAAGATAATTTACACAACCCATGCAAGTAAATTCTCATCCTTCAATTCATTTTCAAAAATGATACATTTACAACTTATGCATTTTGGGCATATTGCATGGCAAAAGCATCCTTCATTCAAAAGAGAATAAATTTTATTTTTCAATACAACTTAAGAACGAATCATAATTCTTCACAAGAATCAAACTTAGATCAGCCAATTCATCATATAAGTTTTTTCCTTCTTTTATCACTTATGAAGTCCATCGTAAAAATTGCTAGCATGGGTCGGTTGATGAATCGAGCATGATAAGCACTAAGCCTTAAAACAAAGTGCATTCCACCAATTGTACCAATAAAAACAACCCTGATTTAATAAACAATTAGTATTTCATACTCTCTAAGCATAAGTAATATAATTAAAAAGAAGAGCAATAATCAACCAGGATTCACAAAAGGAAGAACAAAATATAATCTATAAATTCTATCTTACAAATTAAAGTATAATTGATCCTATCAATTATCTTTACCAAACAACAAATCATAACATATCATTGTTTCCAATCCTACCAAAATATAATACAACACTTATCTTTACTATAAGATATAGGAAGTGTTTACAACATATTCTCTCTTGGATGTTTCATCTAACTTTCAAGTAAAGAAGAAGAAAAACCATTCCCATTATGCCAAAGTACATAACATCTGCAAAGTAGAAACAGGTGCATATCAAGACTTAAACCATTTCCTTTAAAGGTCCTCTACTTTAAAATTCAACATTTTAAGGTATTCATCAAAATAGATCCATATAAAAGAAATCCAAGAAGGAATGATGGATTAACAGTCAACAACAAGTTTGTAATTTATTTTTGCCAACCAATCATCAATCTTGTTCTACTTCATTTGAGTCAAATGATAAGTATAAAAAGACTAATTAAGTAAAGATTATTTTCCATAAGATTAATAGAAGGATTTGAACTAATGAACTTAACCTAACTGCATTAGAAAAGGAGTTTTAACAGAAAATGATCCCAACCTGTAATTGTTTCCTTCATCTTAATTAACAGTATTACCTTTTTTATATATATACAGTTTAAGTTCATGCAAGAGTTCCCAAAAAGGAGAACAAGAACAAATTCAATTTAAGAAGAAAACATGCTAACATTTTTCTTTCTTAGAACCCTTTACCATTAAACAGTGAAGTTCCATCAATCCTTACCATTAATTTTCCCTTTTTAAACTCGATAATCAAACAGTGAAGTTCAAAACACAACCCACAATCAGTTTTGAATCACAATTTATCTTTCATAACTTAACATTCATTTATTGGACTCAATAAGAAATGTGAAATCTGAGTAGATGCTAACACTCAAAATTTCTCAATAGTTCAGTCAAGACAGAACTATCTTGACAGTATTTCAACTCATCACTATAAGAACTACAGATTGGGATTCCAATAAAAGACAAACCAACAAGTTGATTCCAATCAAAATCTCGAAGAGTTTATCTAACAACCTACTAAGCCATGCTTCCATTTTTCTCCTTACACATGTGGTTTATTCAAAAGGATTCTGAATTTAGAACCACTCCATCTAGTAATAAACTCAATTTAAATGACAAGATCAAACAACTTATTAAAAATACATTCAGTCAAAGACTCAAATTACAAATCAACACAATGTAAAGCATAAGCTCCCTCAAAGGATCAAGATCATTCAAATGCTTATAACCAAGTTTAGGTAACAACATGTTCCCTCTTTAGTTTATAAAATAGTCAAAAGACTATAATATCTGAACCAACACATCGTTCAAGTTACCATTTCCATTAAAAACACCAAGTAACAAACTGATTGTATAGTGTTGCATCACAATATCACAATCATGAATTCATAAATACACCAACACCGTAATGCTAGACCAAGTACAATGAAATTACTTATAAACAATTCAGAATAAGAAAAGAGCTTCCCTTCCCAATTAACATCCTATCAAATCTTGTTTCATACGGAAAGTAAGATTCTTAACAAAGCTCAAACCAGACGACAACAAAACATGAAATCCGGGATCATAATGTGAACCTCTAATAACAGTTAAATGGTCATAAGGACAATAGTTCACAAGCACCATGCCTTAAGTAGACTTGATTAATAGTCCCATCCATCCAATATAATAAAACATAGATTCCAAGTTAGATGCAGGTTTCATCAACAGTCAAAGTTTTTGCAAGATGAAATACAAGAACCAAGACATATAAAGTTTCATCCACAGTCCCATTTAACTATGAAATAAAACATAATCACCATAGAATTGAGAATCTCTACAACAGTTCTCTCCTACCAAAACAAGTTTTCAATAGAAGCTCAAACTTGTATTAAGGTTTAATAAGAACTGGGGTTCCTTACTGACTCGAGTTCACAAATCACTTCGAGTTATCAATACATTATTCTCAAAAAATACGATGGAACTCGAGTTCCTTTAAAAAATCAGCTAGTAATTTACTGTAAACAAAAGTGGCCAAAACCAAACAACAATTTCCAACAACTAAAAAAGTTAATAGAGTTACCAACTTTATTGTTGCATGCATAGAACTTTTGTGCAGAAATAATACAACATAAGTTTCCAACAGAATCACATATATCATGGATTCAAAACCCGAATGTAATATTTACTAAATCCATCAACCGATTACCTAGATAGAGCAAGCAATGCACAAAAATCAACAGAGCATAGTTGCTTTAATGAAAACACTTAGAGAAAAGCTAGAGATTTTAACGATCAGAGCCTATCATGCCTGATAGTGTCTCTGTCAAATTGAAGAAGACCTCCGTGAGCTCACTTCTTATCCTCTTCTCCATGAAAGATCAAACAACCAGATACTTCTTCCACAATGCCTTTTATACATTCCATGAAATGAAAATAGATTCAAAACCTCAAAAATAGCCATGAAGTGCAGTTTAATTTGTTGGTTTGAAAAACCAGAGCACATGCAGTATGAAAATAGGAGAACATGCAAAATGAAACAACCCAACAAAAATCAGTTGGCATACCTACCAAGACGGTTTGGGCTCATGAACCAAAAAAATTAATTTCATTAACTCCATATCTCCCGCCTAATCTTCCTTGCCACCACCTACCAAGTCTGGTGAATGCCAAGTCTAAATTAACATGAGTTTCCATTTTTAGTGATATTGCCACCTAAGCCTCCACCAAGCCAACTAACCCCTACCAAAGCTGGTAGTCCGTATGTATTCACCATCCTTATCAATAACATAAATGCCTTAGGAATTGTCGCTCAAGTGTATGCGACCACTTAAGTTCCCAATTCATATCCATTAGTTTAGGATAGATTAGATTGCTTAGGTTAGATCTTAGGTAGAATTAAAATTTATACCTTAGGATATAACACTAACAACTAACCCCACCTTAGGCCTTAGTAATTAGGTTTAGATAAACCCTCATAGGTAAATAATTCAAAGTTCCATAGTTTAAAACACTAGGTTAGGTTGAAATAATACCCGTAGTATTAGAATCTAGGTTAATTTAATACCTAGTAAGCTTTCTAATTCGTTAGCACCGAGCTTAGGTTAGAATAAAAATTCTATCAAGTGACATAGCTTAGGTAGTGTTATCCTGTAAAATTGATGAGGGTAATTTTACAGGTAACCATACCAAAATTTTGTTTTGGTTCTTCGTCGAGGTCCCTCAGCATTTGGAATGTTGTAAAGTCCCTTTCTAGGGAATCTAGTTTTCCAAACTTAGTCATTTTGGTCCTTTTTTGGCTGGGCACACCTTTTACCTATGCAACACAGGATAAAAATGCACCCCCTTTATTTCCTTTGGCGTACCTTTTGAAGTGTTGACACAACAATTGTTGCACCTCCCGTGATGCACCTTTCTTGCCTGTGCCAAGGCACATGCACCTTCCTGTCAACAAAAAAAATGTTGCACCATATTTTGGTGTGCCAAGGTGCTCCAAAACCAGTGTCCACAATACTAAATTTATGCCAAGGCGCATATAATTCCATCTTGACAAAATCATACTCTGCGCCAAAGGGCGCAAGGTTTTCCATGTCGACACATGTTTTGGTGTGCCTCTTTAAAAAGTGGTTGGCACATTTATTACAATTTTGGCTATATATAGGTGCATTCGCCCGTAGTTTTCACAATCAAAAAACGTGATAATCTTTATTCCTCTCGCACTGTCAACACGCTGTCACTCTCGTGTCGTGTTCATGGACCCCACTTTGTCTCTCTCATTCTATATATTCCGGGTAAGTGGTTCTTACTCCTCTTGTGTTTTTGTTTTGTTGGTTGTTTGTGAGGTAGGATGAAATGGATCTGAGAAGCCATCAACCCCTCCTACCATTCTTGCAAATCTTCCCTCCCAAGCCATTTTCACCCTCTTTCCAGATCTGCTGGCCAAGAGGGATCTGTCTCAAAAGTGAACCTAGATCTCTTTGCTATGCCCCCTTCACCATTTAAATCCATGAAAAAGGAGGCCTAAAAGACCGCAAACCCATCAAGAAAGGAGAGAAAACCTAAAAGTTGTTTCTGAGCTGCATTTTTCTCTGGGCGCAATCACCACCCTTGTTACAGAAAACACAGTCGCGCCAAGAGGGCACACTGACCTTGATTGTGTTGGTCTGAAAATCTGTCGCATGGGCAGATCTATGGATAAACGAGCCAACAGTGTGCAGGGCTTAGCCCCTCTTTGAGACAGCAAAGCGAAACTGGTTTATTGCTACTTCTACTAGCAGGAACCTATGCAAGTCTCACAGATTCTGCCTTCGGGGGTTGGGATCTCATCCCAGTAGAGTGTTCTAGGCTGCGAAGAGAAAGGAATAAAAGAAGGAGAAGAGAAAGAACAGATCCGAAGGAAGAAAAGAAATGAGTTCCAAAGCGGAAGGGTCAGAAGATCTATGCTTTGGGCTTGGTAGTAAACAGAGCCAAACCTACTTGCATAAATAAACAAAGCAATACTGATAAACAAGTGACGGAAAAGTAGATATGAATTCAACAGAATAAACACATGCAGACCTAACATAAGAAAGATCTTAATGTATAACACAGTTATTGAGCACAAAGTCTGAATAATTGTATTAATTGTTTTTATCTAAGAAAGCTCAAAGTCTTTCTCTCCTCACTTCTATTTCTATCTGAAAAATGTTCACTCCTTGAATACAACAAGTATTCTAGTATTTATAGAAAGTGAGGGAGAGAGAAGGCAAAATGGAGCCAACCACTTATTCACAAGATATTTACAAAATATCCAAAAGTCATGTTGACTTTGACAACTTGGATGGATGACATCATCCCATGATGCAACATGGATGATGTCATCGTTTGTGCCAACACACTTCAGATATTTCGAAGAGAAAGTCGGAGAATAGAGAGGAGAAGAAGAAGAAGAAGAAGAAGAAGAAGAAGAAGCTATTCATCATCATCATCCTGTGGCCTAAAAGGGGTCGCCTGTTTTTGATGCTGATCAGGAGATGAGATGTGGAACTGAGCGCGGTATTCCAAGAACTTGCTGATCATTGGCGCAAATTGATCCTGTGATGGATCCTTGTGCCTTTCACTGATTGCTTCGCAAGTTTCCCGCTCATCAATGAGCTTTTCGGGGACCTTGGAATAGTCTTTACCCGCCTCGATTAGGGACCCGATGAAGTCTCTACAGGCCAGTAGGTTGTTGATGGATTCGATGTCGAAAGTGACTTCTGGCCCTGTCCCTTGAGAAGCTAACTCCTTGAAAATTCGGATAGTATCGTCAGCTGATCTCAAGGTGAGGGAAGGAGTGAGCAACCCTGGAGTCATAGATAGAACAATCTTCTCCATTTGATGCATCGCATCCAGGGCCTCTTCCTTCACCTTGTCTATCTTCTCTAACACAAATTCGAGCTGATCTATCCGATAGTCCAGAGTGGACATGGTCTTGTTGAGGGTCCTTGGATGACCGAATACTCCAAACTTGACCAAATCTTCGACTGAACAGTCGAACATTTGTTGGAAGGCCTCGTGTTGGAGTCTGGCGTTTTCGAGCTCTTCTTTCTCTTGAGGCACTTTTCATGGTATGTGACGAGCTGTCTTGATAGTTCCAATAAAATCAGCTTTGGTCCAGCATACCTTGGCAACCTGGTTGGTTCGCCCAAAAAGTTGACCGCCCTCAGATAGGTGAATGTGGGAAACTGGGTGAACAAGGCCCCCCACTTCTCTGTGACTGCCACTATGTTTTTGGTTGTCCGGCCATGAGTCAAATTTGGCCGCAATATGCACATGATGTGATAGAAGAAAACATCATTGATCTTAGCGAAGTGTTGGATGCTGTTCTCTAGCTTCAGCTCTTGATAGTATTCATATATTTTGGCCTGAGGCCAAGTTCCACTTCGGTGCAGCCCTGGATAATCCCTTTCGAGCGCGGCTGAGATACACTACGTAGGAGTTCATGTGGAACACTCTGTTGTGTAATTGCGAGTTGCTCGGATATTGTGCTGCTTATTATCTCCCCCCAGCAGAAACGCTGATCGGGCAGATTCTTATTCATTGTGTCCAGGTATCGCAGCATCCACTTATGGAAGTAGTGAGCATCTGAAAGACCGAAGACTCTGCTCAGGAAGGTGATTGTATCACTGAGTTCCTCTGAGAAATCACTCCGGTGGATAGTTTGAGGCCACCGGGTCACTACCTTCTTATTCTTGAGGTAGACCTCATTCATCAATTGCATGCAATTGTCTTCGTTGTCCTCCCAAGCCTTGAGGCATTCTTGTTGGCTAACAGCCACATAGTTTCGGTGGTGAGGGATGCCAAGCATCAACTCAAAGCGACGGGCAGTAAGGTTTATAACTACCTCGCCCTTGCTATTCTCGACACATCTTGTGTCTTTATTGAAGGATTGTGCAACAACCATCATAAACTCGTTATTAACAAAGACTGACAGGAATCCCACCGGCGAAGTGCAGGGCGCTGCCTATCAATTTATCCATCCATGGACTCCTTGTCACTTTCTGAGTCCTTACCCAGAATTCCTCTATGTCAATGTGGCCCAGTTCAGAATCCCTGACATCCATATTACACTCTGCCTGTGATTCGGGCATCCTGACCCTCTGATATTTGTATTTCATTTCTTCTTCTGTTAGCTTTGCCTTCCCTCTTGGTTTGGTGGGTCTCTTGCTTGACGTAGACATGTGTTCTTCAAGGCTTATCTGATGATCTGCATGTAGAAGAGAGCGAAACCCAATCCAAGAAGCTTGAATTAGTCATTTGATCTTCCATGGAATACTAGCGAGAAGAAAGAGTTAGAACTTTTAAGGTTCGGGGCGGCGCATGAAAAATGTATAACAAATTTGTGAATAGTCAAGGCGCACTGGGAAAAGGGTGCAGAGAGGTTAAGTTGGCGCAAAGCGCATGGCGCATGGATGAAGCGAGAATGCATTATATAGAAGGCGCACAGAAATGCATGTTACATTGAGATTTGGTGCGCCCCTTGGCGCATGGGCGATTGTGCAACATGGAAAAAAGCGCGCCAAAGGTATATGGCGCGGCGCATGGAGGGTCTACACAACATCATGTACTTACTGACGGAAGGTGCGCCCACGCCTTGGAGGTTTTATACTTGCATGAAATAACTCTTGCGTTGCATGGAAGGCTAGGCGCGCCCTTTGGCGCATAGAAGAGGGATGCAACAGGGGTAAAGGGTGCGCTAAAGTTTTTATGGAAGCGCAGGATTTAAACTCGCAGCATGATAAAAGGGGCGCGCTTCGAGGGCGCATGAATTTAAACCTCAGCAGGATGGCGGGTGCGCCTAGGCGCAGTCTTGAGCATGTTGCATGGCGGGTAAGCGCGTCGAGGGTGTTGTCTTGATTGTAACAAAGCGCGCCCGGTGCGCCATTTGAAAAAGACTCTCCACTCAAATCATTCTTACTTATTTCCTCCACCTAAATAGTTACTTGGGCAAGTAAGGTTTTACAAAAGGTTTAATCAAGCCAAGCCATTCAAAAAGCTCCCTTTACCAAAGCAGATCTGGAAAAAGGGAAGAAGAGGAGAGAAGAAAAGCGATGGAAAAGCTCGGGGAAATACCTAAACATACTCTTTTAAACACGAGACCAGCAGACCAAACACAGACCAAAACACAAAAGCATGCAATGAAAAGAGGATGAACCTCTTACCTTAAATATATGTTAAAATTGGAAAGCGGGTCCACGAGGGGAGATAATGACAGAGCAGAGTGACAAATCCAGAGCGATCACGTGCTTGTCAAAATGAAATGAAAATGACATGGCGGGCACGGGTATATATAGAAAAACTTGTCATTAATGCGCCACCAACTTTTGAAATGGCGCATGGAACAGCGATTATCGTCGAGGGGAAAGCGTGCGCCCTTTGGCGCATCGAAGGAAATGATAACTTGAGGAGAATGAGCGCGCCTTTGGCGCATCAAACGAAGTTGTTGACACGAAGCTATGTGCGCCCTTTGGCGCACAAAACTTGATGTAACAAAGATATTACGTGCGCCCTTTGGCGCTTTCAAAACTTACTCAACATCCTTTGGCGCACCGAAAGACGTGCTAACATGGAAAACCATGCGCAAAGGCTTTTAAGAGGCGCATCAAAATTGATGTTGCAAGGCAAAACCATGCGCCCATGACCAAAAAGGCTCAAAAAGACTAAGTTCAAAAACTGAATTTCCCGGGAAGGGATTTTACAATATTTTGAACGCGAAGGATCCCTAACGAGGGATCGAAACAAAATTTTCGGTAAGGTTATCGGTAAAATTGCCCTTGTCAATTTTACGGGATAACAGCTGGCTCTTTCTGGGGACTATCCCTGAGTAAACTCGGGGGTAGAGAATCCCAGATCACATGTGCCTATCCATTGGGTACGGAGTCAAAAACAAGGGGGACCGGAGGGAGAACAAAGGAAACACACAAAAACCGAAAGCAAACACACGACTAAAGCAAACACACAACTAAAATAAACTGTACAAAGAAGAGAGCAAGCTCTACTTCCTGAAGATCTTGAGATGTTGCCCGCTATAGGGAAGCGGGAGCTCAGCTCCATCCAGATATGAGAGATAGAAACTATTCTCTCCATTGAGTTGCTTGATTTTGAAGGGCCCTCTCCATAGGGAATCAAATTTTCCGTGCATACCCTTTGGCTCTCTTCGCTTGTCCCAGAGAAGGACGAGATCTCCCACTTCAAAATTCCTCTGCTTGGTTTTCTTGTCGAAAAGCTTCTTCACTTGATTCTGATGTTCAGTGATCCTGTCGACCACCCTTACTCTCTTTTCTTCAAGTTCCATGCAGAGTACATGATTCTCTTTTCCGAGAGAACTCGAAAAGTTTCATCTTCGATTGCTCGTGCAAGCGTAGAGCGAGAAGTTCCGAGAAATGGGAAGTTCGGCATCAGTGCCATATAACACTTGAAAAGGTGACATGCCGAGGGATCTCTTGGGGGTAATGCGGTCCGCCCACAAAGCATCGTACAAAGACTTGTGCCACATCCGCTGATTTTCATCTACTAATTTCCGTATGATGGTCACCAAGTTCTTATTACTGGATTCTGCCTGACCATTTCCCTGAGGATAATAATCTGAGGCATGTGCTAAAGTTATCCCATATTCATAGCAAAAGCTAATAACTTCCCGGGAAGAGAAGTTAGAAGCATTATCAGCAACGATTTTATTTGGAATGCCAAACCTGACAATGATATTTTCCTTGATAAAACTGCAAACCACCTCAGAAGTGGCATGCTTGACAGGTATGGCCTCCACCCATTTAGTGAAGTAATCTGTTGCCGTGAGGACATAGCTATGTCCAGCACTCGATTGAGGATTGAGTGCACCAATAAAATCAATTCCCCATTGCCTGAATGGTTCATTGATAATGACCGGCCTTAGGGGGAGGGCAGCCAACTTGGGCTTGCCGACGAATTGCTGACAGGGTTCACATTTTGCCACCCAGGTAGCCGCATCTTGAAAGAGCGTCGGCCAGTAGTACCTGGCTCGAATGATTTTGTGCGCTGTCACGGAAGAAGAAAAATGGCCTCCACAGGCCGAGTTGTGAAAACTTTCCAGCAGTTTTACTTGCTGGGGCTTGTCAACACATCGCAGAAAGACACCGTCTATCCCGCGCTTATATAAACCGTCATCCCAGATGACATACTTAGCTGCCCTGAGCTTTACAGTACGCTTCTCCTTTACAGTTAGGTGCATCGGGCATTCGCCGTAGGTGAGGAAGAAAGCAATGTCGGAGTACCATTCGTCACTAGTTGCCACAAATAGAACCAGAGGCAGAGAATCAGGCCCTTCTAGAGGGGTTTGCTCTTCATTGGTACAATTTTCTCTTTCATCATGATTTTCTGAACCCTTGTTCTCAGCCATTAGCTGACACAGGCCTTTGCCCCTCACCAGCTTGGTGGGTTTAATATCTAGGTCATATTCCTGGACCTTTGCGATCCAATTCCCTCTCAAGCTTCCTAACTCCTGCTGAGTTAGAATTGACTTCACCGCAGTGTCGGGAACCAGCACCACCGTATGTGAGTTCAGAATGTAATACCTGAAATTCTTCACCGCTTTGACAACGGCAAAGGCGTGTTTTTCCAGCTGAGTCATCTTCAACTCGTGGGGCTTGAGGGGAGAACTCATGAATGCAATCGGGGATTCAATATCCTCTGAATTCTTTTGCATTAGGATTGCAGACACAGTATGTTCGGAGGCGTAACTATACATAATGAAGTCTTTGGAGAAATCTGGACATACCAGGACCGGCGCATGAGCAACAGAAGTTTTTATCTCTTCAAACGACCTTTTCCCCTCTTCACTCCATCTGAAAGTGGGTGACCCTTTCATCATGTTCAGTATGTGGCGGGTCTTCTCAGCAAAATCAGGGACAAAACGCCTAAGAAAGTTCACCTTTCCGAAGAAAGAATGAACACCATTCTTGCTTGTAGGCAGAGTAAGGCTTTGGATAGCCTTAACTCTTTCGGCATCAATCTTCGTTCCTTCTTTGCTAACCACATGGCCTAGCAATTTCCCTTCAGTAACCCCAAAAACAGACTTTTTAGGATTTAGGGAAATCCCATGTTCTCGACACCTGGCCAATACTTGCTCCAAGTGATCACAATGATCACTTCGTCGTTTGGAGAACACGGTTAAGTCATCTAGATAAACTACAATGACTTTTCCCATCATGCCTTTAAATGCGAAATCCATGGCCCGCTGAAAAGTGGCACCAGCGTTGGTTAGGCCGAAAGGCATCCTGCTGTAGGCAAATGTACCCCATGGAGTAGTGAATGCTGTTTTGAATTGATCTTCAGGCGAGACTTCAATCTGATTATAGCCTGAAAAACCGTCAAGCATAGACAGCATCTCTGACCCAGTTACTGCTTGCAGAACTTGGTCCATTATGGGAAGAGGGTAGTTGTCTTTCAGCGAAGCTTGATTCAAGTTTCGGAAGTCTACGCAGATGCGTATTTCACCGTTTTTCTTGCGTACCGGCACAATGTTTGCCACCCAAGTGCTGTGATGGATAGGGAAGATGATTCTTGCGTCAAGCATCTTCTGAATTTCGGCCTGAATGGTGCCCGAAACCTTGGGATTATAATGCCTTTGCTTCTGACGGAAGGCTTTGGCATCTTCTTTCAGTGGTATATTATGCTGAACGTCCTCTGGCTTGAAGGACTTTAAATCTGCATAGGACCATGCCAATACATCCATATATCTTTTCAGCAACTTGACAAATTTCCGCTTTTCTTCTGGCGTGCAACATTTCCCGATGTTCACGAATTGCGGATGTGCCTCAGAACCTATATTGACTGGTTCTGTCTCTGGAGATGAGCTAGGATCATCTCGCCTTTTCTTTTTCACAAAACGGTCATGCCTGTCAAACAGGCGCTCCAGAGAAACCAGGCCCTTCGGGATTTTATTTCCCTTAAGCTGACAAATGCCATCGTTCTCCTTTGTTTCGTGGTTTTGACTGTTGATTGATTCACGGCATGGAGAGGTGGATCCTTCAAAATACAACTCATCAAAATTTTCTGATTTTTCTAGAAAGGCAATGAGGTGATTATCATCGTTGAATACCTGCCAATGCTGAGAGTTGTCTGGCACGCTTGGGCGGAAAACCACTTCAATGGTGTATTTGTTCGTTTTCAAACCCGGGTGCGGGAGCATGAGAGATGCTGAAACAGCCAACGAATCAGCCATGTCATTTTGGGCTCTTGGAATTGCCTCTATTGAAAAAGCGTCAAATTCCTCAATGCTGTCCCATACCGCATTACGGTAGTGCCTGAGCCTTTCATTTTTCACTTGGTAAATCCTTTTGACCTGATTTACAACTAGCTCGGCATCACCTTGGACTTTCAGATTTTTTATTCCTCTTTCCTTTGCAGCTTGCATACGAGTAATGAGAGATTCATACTCGGCAAGTATTGTTAGTGTTGAAAACTGCAATTTGAAAGAAAGAGGAATTACCTCCTCCTCAGGAGATATTAGCACGGCTCCGGCGCCACATCCACTAGTTGCACAGCTGCCATCAAATTGCAAGGTCCAGACCTTATTAAGGTCCTTTTCTTGAACGAAAACTTCCTTTGTATCCGCCTCGGTGGATAAGAAGTAGTTCCCCATCCCTGATGATTCGAAAAGGATTTGGGCTTTGGGGTCTTCAGAGTTAGTGACCAAGTATTTCTTTTGGGATTCCGGCTCCAAAGTTTGCATTACGCCTTTGACTGGAATTCTAGCTTTAGACCAGTCCATATGAATTTCTCCACCAACTTCGCTGCAAAAGCTCCTTCCCAGCAAAATTCCATAGGCTGCCGGAATGTCAGCGACAAGGACGGTCATTTTTACCCTCTTTTCAGGGAATGCTGCGAACGCGAATTGCGCGTCTTTGATTTGACCAATCAATGGCACTTGCTTGGTTTCCAATGAGTAGCATCTGCCGAAAGGCTTGGTAAGAGTGAGGCCCAAAGCATGGGCGACTTTCGCTGGCATGACGTTATCTGAAGCTCCGGAATCAATTATACAGTTGCTCAACTTATGGCCATTGATTAGGAGGGAGAGATAGAAAGGCTCTATCTTGCCTGATGCAGATGTTGAGGCAACATTTATGTGGGATTCAGGAGGAGTGGAAAGGATTCCTTTAGGGGAAGCCTGATTAGATATAACAGCTTGACTTTGGATATACTTAGTCAATCTTACAAGCTGTTCGGGGTTTGAGTGAAGATACTCAGCTTCGGACATTTGGATCTTGGTCTTTTTTGCATGATCTATTATATCAAATGCGGCCAAGGGTTGCGTTGGTAAAGGAATGAGTCCTTCACCCCGCGATGATGGAATAGGGTTACTGATCTTGATAGGAATATGAGAGGGCTGACTCGGAGGAGAGATAGGTGGAAAAGACTTCTTTGCAAAAGATTTAACAGGGAGTTGAGCGGGAAGAGGATTACCTCTTTTAACAATGGTTGGAGGCGCGTTTGACACAGCCTTCTCTTTCTGCGTATGGGCAGCAACTTCTGCTTCTTTTCCTTGCGAGCGGGTAAAAACAGCGTAGGATTGTCCGCTTGCATAGCCTTGCGTACTCTCTTCTTCATCAGATTCGTCCTCATCAAATTCCATGTATCCAATTGTGGAGTCGCCAGTCGGTTCACCGACATCTTGATCATCTTCGCTTTGGAGCGAAGGTTCTTCATAGTACTGCTCCTCTTCTTCAATTTCGGCCAAAGCATTGACCGGAGGAGCTTCAAGCGCCAACCGTGGAGCAGCTGCAGGCAAGCGCGGCCTTTGTGAAGCGTTGTTAGGGACAAAATTCCTCCGCGGGATATCCCGATACGAGGAACTGGGAGAGGCTGGGCCAACTGCTTTTTAGTGCAAGCAAATCATTCGCCATTTTTTGGAACGCTGGATCAGACGAAGTGGTAGGCGAAGGGCCCAAAGACTTAGGCTTTGCTGATTCCTTTCTTAACTCGCCAGATATTATCAGATTGTCTTCTATACGGATGGCAGCAGCCTGAGCGAGAGGTAGAGTAGCTACTCGCTCTTGAAGGAGTAAGAAGCTAACTTTTGAGCTCATGGCATTTACGAAAAAACACTTCTGGTTCTCCGGTGTTGGAAGCATGGCAGTAGGGACACGGTTGATTAGCGCATTGAACCGGGCGACAAAATCGTGCATGGTCTCATTTGCCTCCTTCTTCAGATGAGTGATTCGTGATAATAAAGTAAATGCATCCTCTGAAGGCTTATACCTGTCTTCAAAAGCGTCCCGCAAAGTTGCCCAACTAGTGATAGATCCGGCCGGCAAATGCTGAAACCATTCAGCTGCAGGCCCTTGTAGAGTTTCTAGAAAAAGGCGAACTGACACATCTTCATGAGTCACATCCAAAATACTGCATGACATAATGAAAGCAGAAATGTGGGAATCCGTGCTTTGATTTCCGCTCCCGTCGAATTTAGGAAAATTCTTTCGATTTCCGTGAGGGAGTGCGTGAACTGGATGTGGTAAAGCCAACGGACCCATAGCGTTTCCCCATGGTACCGCCATCTGAAAAGCCGGAAAGAGAACATGAGCTGGAAGTGTAGTTCGCTTGAGTAAAAGCACTACAAAGGGATGTGGATGCTTCTGGCAAAAGACTTTTTCTTCGTGAAGGCGAGACACTCCTGGATGACCGGCTAGCCGAGCTTAGCGCTGAAAAACGTGCCGGTGTTACGCTGAAATTGTGCCTCTGAAGCAGATCGAAAGTAGGATCAGCTTCTCCACGGGCTCTTCTGCTGCGCGTAAAAGGTTCACTCGCCAGTGTACCTTTCAGATCTGCAATATTACAGCGCAGATTTAAACTTTATTTTTGGGTGTACTTGCTGATTTTCTGGTTTTTCTGACAAAAACCAGCAGCATGCACTTTTCTGGATATTTGAAAATTATCCTCTTCAGAAACCGATTGCGGTTATATGATAAATAACAGCGAGGATAAGATGCAGGGAAGATAGTAAGCTGATTTTTCAGATCTGGTTTTTAATTTTCAGAGGGTTTAGAACATTTCAGAAAATAGTTAAAAACTCAGATCTACGGAAAATGATGATTTTTGATAAAAACTCAGCGAACTAAAGATATGTAACAGGCCCAGATCTATGATTCTCAGAAGAAAATTTTCAATTTGAGTACTTTTGCAAATTTTTAGGATTTTTAACAAAAAGGTTTAGATTTGCAAACCTGTAGCAAAGAACTGCTGATTTTCTCACGATTTTTATTTTACTACCAAAGATAGATGACAGATTTATCTTTACATTGGCGAAATCATTAGAAAATCCAATCCCAGTAGTCGCCAAAAACTGTTGGTCCGAAAATCTGTCGCTTGGGCAGATCTATGGATAGACGAGCCAACAGTGTGCAGGGCTTAGCCCCTCTTTGAGGCAAGTGGCCCCGGTTTATTGCTACTTCTACTAGCAGGAACCTATGCAAGTCTCACAGATTCTGCCTTCGGGGGTTGGGATCTCATCCCAGTAGAGTGTTCTAGGCTGCGAAGAGAAAGGAATAAAAGAAGGAGAAGAGAAAGAACAGATCCGAAGGAAGAAAAGAAATGAGTTCCAAAGCGGAAGGGTCAGAAGATCTATGCTTTGGGCTTGGTAGTAAACAGAGCCAAACCTACTTGCATAAATAAACAAAGCAATACTGATAAACAAGTGACGGAAAAGTAGATATGAATTCAACAGAATAAACACATGCAGACCTAACATAAGAAAGATCTTAATGTATAACACAGTTATTGAGCACAAAGTCTGAATAATTGTATTAATTGTTTTTATACATTCTGAAAGCTCAAAGTCTTTCTCTCCTCACTTCTATTTCTATCTGAAAAATGTTCACTCCTTGAATACAACAAGTATTCTAGTATTTATAGAAAGTGAGGGAGAGAGAAGGCAAAATGGAGCCAACCACTTATTCACAAGATATTTACAAAATATCCAAAAGTCATGTTGACTTTGACAACTTGGATGGATGACATCATCCCATGATGCAACATGGATGATGTCATCGTTTGTGCCAACACACTTCAGATATTTCGAAGAGAAAGTCGGAGAATAGAGAGGAGAAGAAGAAGAAGAAGAAGAAGAAGAAGCTATTCATCATCATCATCCTGTGGCCTAAAAGGGGTCGCCTGTTTCTGATGCTGATCAGGAGATGAGATGTGGAACTGAGCGCGGTATTCCAAGAACTTGCTGATCATTGGCGCAAATTGATCCTGTGATGGATCCTTGTGCCTTTCACTGATTGCTTCGCAAGTTTCCCGCTCATCAATGAGCTTTTCGGGGACCTTGGAATAGTCTTTACCCGCCTCGATTAGGGACCCGATGAAGTCTCTACAGGCCAGTAGGTTGTTGATGGATTCGATGTCGAAAGTGACTTCTGGCCCTGTCCCTTGAGAAGCTAACTCCTTGAAAATTCGGATAGTATCGTCAGCTGATCTCAAGGTGAGGGAAGGAGTGAGCAACCCTGGAGTCATAGATAGAACAATCTTCTCCATTTGATGCATCGCATCCGGGCCTCTTCCTTCACCTTGTCTATCTTCTCTAACACAAATTCGAGCTGATCTATCCGATAGTCGGAGTGGACATGGTCTTGTTGAGGGTCCTTGGATGACCGAATACTCCAAACTTGACCAAATCTTTGGTGAGCAATCGAACATTTGTTGGAAGGCCTCGTGTTGGAGTCAGGCGTTTCGAGCTCTTCTTTCTCTTGAGGCACTTTTCATGGTATGTGACGAGCTGTCTTGATAGTTCCAATAAAATCAGCTTTGGTCCAGCATACCTTGGCAACCTGGTTGGTTCGCCCAAAAAGTTGACCGCCCTCAGATAGGTGAATGTGGGAAACTGGGTGAACAAGGCCCCCCACTTCTCTGTGACTGCCACTATGTTTTTGGTTGTCCGGCCATGAGTCAAATTTGGCCGCAATATGCACATGATGTGATAGAAGAAAACATCATTGATCTTAGCGAAGTGTTGGATGCTGTTCTCCAGCTTCAGCTCTTGATAGTATTCATATATTTTGGCCTGAGGCCAAGTTCCACTTCGGTGCAGCCCTGGATAATCCCTTTCAGACGCAGCAGCATACACTACGTAGGAGTTCATGTGGAACACTCCTGTTGTAGCGAACTGTTGCAGTTGCTCGGATATTGTGCTGCTTATTATCTCCCCCCAGCAGAAACGCTGATCGGGCAGATTCTTATTCATTGTGTCCAGGTATCGCAGCATCCACTTATGGAAGTAGTGAGCATCTGAAAGACCGAAGACTCTGCTCAGGAAGGTGATTGTATCACTGAGTTCCTCTGAGAAATCACTCCGGTGGATAGTTTGAGGCCACCGGGTCACTACCTTCTTATTCTTGAGGTAGACCTCATTCATCAATTGCATGCACTTGTCTTCGTTGTCCTCCCAAGCCTTGAGGCATTCTTGCTGGCTAACAGCCACATAGTTCCGGTGGTGAGGGATGCCAAGCATCAACTCAAAGCGACGGGCAGTAAGGTTTATAACTACCTCGCCCTTGCTATTCTCGACACATCTTGTGTCTTTGTTGAAGGATTGTGCAACAACCATCATAAACTCGTTATTAACAGCACTGACAGGAATCCCACCGGTGAAGTGCAGGGCGCTGCCTATCAATTTATCCATCCATGGACTCCTTGTCACTTTCTGAGTCCTTACCCAGAATTCCTCTATGTCAATGTGGCCCAATTCAGAATCCCTGACATCCATATTACACTCTGCCTGTGATTCGGGCATCCTGACCCTCTGATATTTGTATTTCATTTCTTCTTCTGTTAGCTTTGCCTTCCCTCTTGGTTTGGTGGGTCTCTTGCTTGACGTAGACATGTGTTCTTCAAGGCTTATCTGATGATCTGCATGTAGAAGGAGCGAAACCCAATCCAAGAAGCTTGAATTAGTCATTTGATCTTCCATGGGAATACTAGCAGAAGAAAGAGTTAGAACTTTTAAGGTTCGGGACGCAGGGCGCATGAAAAATGTATATAACAGGCTGAATAGTCAAGGCGCACAGGAAAAGGGTGCAACAGAGGTTAAGTTGGCGCCAAAGGCGCATGGCGCATGGATGAAGCAGACTGCATTATATAGAAGGGCGCACAGGAAATGCATGTTACATTGAGATTTGGTGCGCCCCTTGGCGCATGGGCAGATTGTGCAACATGGAAAAAAGGCGCGCCAAAGGTATATGGCGCGGCGCATGGAGGGTCTACACAACATCATGTACTTGCAACGGAAGGTGCGCCCGCGCCTTGGAGGGCGCCTTGGAGGTTTTATACTTGCGCAAATAACTCTTGCGTTGCATGGAAGCTGGGCGCGCCCTTTGGCGCATAGAAGAGGGATGCAACAGGGGTAAAGGGTGCGCCAAAGTTTTTATGGAAGCGCGGGATTTAAACTCACAGCATGTAAAGGGGCGCGCTTCGAGGCGCATGAATTTAAACCTGCAGCAGAGATGGCGGGTGCGCCTAGCGCGGGTCTTGAGCATGTTGCATGGAGGGTAAGCGCGCCGAGGGCGCGACTGTCTTGATTGTAACAAGGCGCGCCGGTGCGCCATTTGAAAAAGACTCTCCACTCAAATCATTCTTACTTATTTCCTCCACCTAAATAGTTACTTGGGCAAGTAAGGTTTTACAAAAGGTTTAATCAAGCCAAGCCATTCAAGAAAGCTCCCTTTACCAGCAGATCTGGAAAAAGGGAAGAAGAGGAGAGAAGAAAACGATGGAAAAGCTCGGGGAAATACCTAAACATACTCTTTTAAACACGAGACAGCGAGACCAAACACGGACCAAAACACGAAAGCATGCAATGAAAAGAGGATGAACCTCTTACCTTAAATATATGTTAAAATCGGAAAGCGGGTCCACAGGGGGAGATAATGACAGAGCAGAGCTGACAAATCCAGAGCGATCACGTGCTTGTCAAAATGAAATGAAAATGACATGGCGGGCACGGGTATATATAGAAAAACTTGTCATTAATGCGCCACCAACTTTTGAAATGGCGCATGGAAACAGCTGTCGACAAGGGAAAACGTGCGCCCTTTGGCGCATGGAAGTAATTGATGACAGGAGAATGAGTGCGCCTTTGGCGCACCAAACGAGTTGTCGACACGAAGCTATGTGCGCCCTTTGGCGCACCAAAACTTGGTGTAACAGAGATATTACGTGCGCCCTTTGGCGCACCAAAAACTTACTCAACATCCTTTGGCGCACTGAAAGGAGTGACAACATGGAAAACCATGCGCCAAAGGCTTTTAAGAGGCGCATCAAAAATTGATGTTGCAAGGCAAAACCATGCCCCACCAAAAAGGCTCAAAAAGACTAAGTTCAAAAATTGAATTTCCGGGAAGGGATTTTACAATATTTTGACGCGAAGGATCCCTAACGAGGATCGAAACAAAATTTTCGGTAAGGTTATCGGTAAAATTGCCCTTGTCAATTTTACGGGATAGCATGATTGCAACACACAAAATCCTGTACCATACATAAACCAAGTAAATCCTAAACCCGATGCATGTGCAATCCTTCTATAAGCAAAAAAAAAGTGCTATGTAATAATATCCTGCGCTGCGCCAAAGGCCCTCCTTTGCACACATAGAGATAGTGCTACATGCATTAGTGCATGTGCCCTCCGGTGCACCAAAATTCCATGTTACATGCAAATTACCGTGCAATGGGTGCATCCCGATCCCATGCAACACACAAATTATTTGCGCCTAGTACTAAACTACATATAAATGGTGTAGGCACACCCTTGTCTACAATAATAATGATGTTATATGCAAAATGCTTGCGCCCTGCGCCTTTTGGTGCTGATTTATTCCTTGTAACACTCCATTTCAGTGCGCCATACTTTTAACCCTGCAGCCTGTAGTGTCCCTGTGCCATGCGCTCTAAGGCCTTAAAATTGCTAACTCCTCATTTTGTAATGCTTTAATGGAAGATCTGACAGCTAACATGGCTCTTTTGCGTTGGACTTCACTCCTTCTTGCAGATCAACAACTGAACTCAGATCCACATATGTCTACATCAAGCAAAAGGCCAACCAAGTCAAAGGGTAAGGCTAAGATTATAGAGGAAGAGATGAAATACAAGTATCAAAGGGTCAGAATGCCTAAGTCCAGGTAGAATGTGACCTAGACATTAGAGATTCTGAACTTGGTCACATCGACATGGAAGATTTCTGGGCCAGAACTAGGAGGGTCACAGGAAGTCCTTGGATGGAAAAACTAGTGGGCCTTTGGTTTACATTTTATTAAGGGGATCCCGTCGGTGCGATAAAGAAACAATGAGTTTATGATGGTAGTGGCCCATTGTCACAACAAAGACACAAGGTGTGCAAAAATGAAAAGGGCGAGGTTATAATCAACCTCACTTGCCCGGAACTTCAAATCATGCTAGGCATTCCCCACCACCGACATTTTGTGGCTGTAAGCTAAGAAGACTGCATCAAGGCATGGGAGGATAACGAAGACAAATGCATGCAGCTAATGAATGAAGTGTACTTAAAGAATAAGAAGGTGATAACCAGGTGGCCACAGGTTATTCACCGTAGCGACTTCTTTGAGGAACTGAGTGATACCATCACCTTCCTAAGTAGAGTTTTGGGCTTTCTGATGCCCATTACTTTCACAAATGGATGCTCAGGTACCTAGAAACCATGAATAAGAATGTGCCTAATCAACACTTTGAGTGGGCGGAGATCATAAGTAGCACCATATCTGAGCAGCTCCAACAACTCACCACAATGGGGAGGTTCTACATGAACTCCTACGTAGTCTACGCTGCAGCCTTAGAGAGGGATTATCCAGCACTGAGCTGATGTGGAGTTTGGCCTCAGGTGAAGATATATGAATACTACCCAGAGCTGAAGCTGGAAAATAGCATCTCGTAGTTTACCAAGATCAATGATGCTTTCTTCTACGGCATCATCTGCCTTTTGAGGCCAAATATGACTCATGGTCGGATGACCAAGAGCATAGTCACAACGACTGAGAAGTGGGGAGCACTATTTACCCAATTCCCCACCTTCACCTATCTCAGAGCAGCTAACTTCTTGGGGGAGCCCACCAAATTTCCAAGGTATGCTGGCCCTAAGCTGATCCTGTTGGAGTTGTCCAGACAGCTCATAACATACCATGAGAAGTGTCTAAAGAGAAAGAAGGGTGGAACTCCTTTCCCCCTTACAGTGGGTAGGTACACCTACATTTCCCACAACAAAGCCCAGAAATGTTCGCAGAGCTAGAACTGCTCAATCTAAAGCACAATTTCGACAAGGCCCACCTTCGATCCAAGAAATTTCCTCCCTAAGGCAAAACTTGATCCGATCCACATTCCACAGATCGAGGACATCTACATCGACCTGTATCATGAGGTCAAACTCAGAAGAAAAGATCACTCTACCTTGGACTGGTAGAGATTATTCAGTATGGCGTGGCCATTATTCCAAAAGGTTATCAAACTACCAACCAAGAAGTTGATCAGGTGTATCTAGACACGGATGGGGATAGCTAGCCGTTTGCTGAAATAGATAGAACAAAGGCACCTTAGACCATTGAGATAAGGGTTAAAGAAACATTGCAGCAAATAGAACATTGGTGCAGAATGAATATCCTTATCTACCTCGGAGTAGATTTCACCATGTCCCCTTTGGGCAACGCACCTGTCAGGCCGAAACATCTGCCAAAGGGCAAAGGCAAGGATAAAGAGGGAGAATCAAGCTCCACTCAAGAAGAAGCTCCTGAGAGCCCTCCTTCCGCCACACAGGAACAAGTTGTAACTCTAGTATCCCCGGAGAAAGAAGCAAAGCAGAGAGTGTTCCAATGGGCACATCCACTCAGGATGTTACCACTGCTACGACCATGGAGGTTCCCACCGTCCCTTCTCCCCCTCCTCATGTGACTCAAGCAACCATTCCTTTGGTCGTATCCTCTCCCCCATCTTCTACTGTTCCCCCTTCCTCGTCCTCCATCTCCTCTTTTCTTGCGGAGCTGTCCCCACCATTTCTTCTTTCATCTCTCGGCTCCATTCCATTCCCACGACTACCTCACTGCAAAGTGTCTCTTCCTCCCGTGAGCACTTTCTCACCTCTCTCTCAATGCTGCCACCAAGTGTCTCTACACATTTCCCCTCATCCACTGCAGCTGCTCCCTCTTCCACCACTAGTCCCACTCCCTTAGGTCTAGCATGGCTTTCTCAACACTTGAGTCAGCATAAGAGGAAAGTCCCTATTGCACCTATGGACTTCTCTGTCATCCCAACAAAGGGGGATAAGAAGAAAAAGTCGATAACTCGCTTCTCTCAGAGTGCATCGGGAGAAAGAGTAATGGAGATCACGTATCCCGATCCTTCAAAGGATAAAAAGGATTTGTCTCCTATAGATTACATAGTGATGCAGGTCATAATGGGAACGTCGTCTGAAATCCTTCAAGGAGAGGCCCTATCTATGGTGGATGCCCTTTGCAAGAAACTCCAAGAAGAAAAGGAAGAGAAGAGGCTACTAAA
Organism: Taxus wallichiana var. yunnanensis; assembly: GCA_018340775.1. Classification (NCBI taxonomy): domain Eukaryota; kingdom Viridiplantae; phylum Streptophyta; class Pinopsida; order Cupressales; family Taxaceae; genus Taxus; species Taxus wallichiana. The sequence continues at coordinate 781,057,297 of CM031239.1, read as the reverse complement.
AGAGAAAAACAAGCATCTTCTCCATGCCTTACAGAAAATGGGCAATGCACCTCCTACAACTACCACTGAAACTCCTGAGGTCCTAAGCCAGGATAAGATAAATGAATATGCCAAAATTGGTGAACAAGGTATGGCAGTATCTGCTTGGAGAGATCAGATCCTCAAAGACAGTGAGGAAGTAATTGTCAAGTTCACCGAATTATATCAGAACATTAGCCAGGTGAACAAGGATCTCTAGGAAATTACAGGACCTATCTCGAAGAGTTGGACCATGCTAGGTTGCAACATGAGGCATTCCAGAAAATGCTCGACTGTTTAGTCGATGATTTGGTAAAATTTGGCATTTTCGATCACCCCAGGGTACCCAGCAAAATCCTTGTTGTGTTGGACTACCGGGTCGATCAGATGGAATTCATCCTAGAGAAGATAGAAAAGGTCAAGGAGGAAGCCCTGGATGTAATACATCAAATGGAGAAAATTGTCCTAAGAATGTCTCCGGGCCTACTCACTCCTTTCGCCTTGAGGAAGGAAGATGAAACTATTCGGATCTTCAAGGAGATTGTCTCGCAGGGGCTAGGGCCAGAAGTCACTTTTGACATGGAATGCATCAATAATCTTTCAGTCCGCCATGATTTTGTGGGGTACCTGATGGAGGTAGGTAATGAATATTTCAAGCTCCCCAAAAAATCAGAGATAAGCGAGAGACTTGCGAGGTCATCAGCGATCATACAAAGGGTCCTGCCCAGGATCAACTTTAGCCGATGGTCAGTAAATTCATGGAATATCGACCCAGTTCCACATTACCTCTCCCGAATAGCAGCAGAAGCAAGATACCCCATTTCAGTTGTGAGATGACGATGAATAGCCTTCTTCCTCTTGGCTTTCTTTTTGTAAATATCTAAGAGTATGTTGGCACAAATGATGACATCATCCATGTTGCACAATGGGATGTTGTCATCCACTAAGTTGCCCAAAGTCAACAATTGACTTTTAGATATTTTGTAATTAGTTGTTGGTTTCTTTTTTCTCTCTCTCTCTCTCTTCTCCTTCTTCTATATATACTTGAATACTTGTTGTATTCAGGTGGTGGACACTTTTTAGATGAAAAATAGAAATGAGAAGTTTTGTAATGAGAAGAAAACATTAATACAAATATTAAGACTTTGTGTTGAATATGTGTGTTATGAGCATATGATCTTTCTTATGTCAGATCTATGCATCTATTTTGTTGGATCCATATCTACTTTTTTGTCATTTGTTCATCAGTATTGCTTTGTTCATCTATGCAAGTAGGTTTGGCTTTGTTTACTACCAGCCCAAAACATAGACCCTCTGACCTTTCTGCTTTGGAATTCATTTCTTTTCTCCCTTCAGATCTATCCTATCTCCTCTCCTCACTTCTTTCCCTTCTTTTCGCAGTTAGAAACACCTCTACTAGGATGAGATCCCAAACCCCCGAAGGTAGAATATTGTGAGACTTGCATGATTCCTACTGGTAGAATAGCAATAAACTAGTTTCACTTTGTTGTCTCAAAGAGGGGCTATGCCCTACACACTGTTGGCTCATCTATCCATAGATCTGACCACCCGACAGATTTTCAGACCAACAGGTAGAAATATATATTTTTACCTAGCTTAGGATCCCGTAGGTTAGTCCTCTATAGGATCCTAGATCTCTCTTATGCTATGAACAAGCTGCATTCCCATTTTCATCAGCAATGACCTGTCATGATCAATCTCCAATGACCCAAGAAAAATAATCCACTAAATGGAAGTACATTCACTCAGAAATCAAAGAACTTGCAACAAAAAAGTTCAATCCAACGTGTATCATAACTCATGGAATGTCAATTTTACCATTCATTCAATAGAGTAGATTTAAAACATTCCTTGGATCACTGAAATTGATCCAAGGATGAGTTAGATAAATAGATAAGTTTACAACTCTTAAACCAGATTGCAAATCACCTACCAAAAGTGAAAAATGGATTCAGGGAAGTCATTCCAATTCAGTCAAAGGATCTTAAGAGAAAAAAAGACTTATCCATATCAAGCATGATTTCCAATAATTAGAAGAACATATCCTTATAAGGAAATCACATGTCTACACTTGAATGCAAAGGAGGAAAAATAACAACCGTCAAGGGTGTTATATGCTTCCCTCCTAAAAAGAATCATCACCCCGATGATTATCTCTTTTAACAATTTACATCTAGGACGAGTCAATTCATTAACTTCTCTTATCCTAAGTCAAATATTTCAAAACCTTATAGTTCCAGAGATCAAAAATAAATAAATTTTTATTCAAATCAAGTAAATATCTACCCAAAATTGGCTTACTTAATGTCATAAAAGATAAAATCCTAAAAATTTTATCAGTCAACAGATTTAATTATGTTCAAATAGATATGGAAAAGTAGTTTTTATATCCTCTAGATTTTCCCATGTTGCACTCTCCTTGTTAAACTGGTCCCTTTGAACCTTACATTGACTTATTTATCTATTTCTTAAATGCAAATAGCAAGTTCCCAACACTTGAATGGGTTTAACCATGATTATTCCGGTCTTGGACCTACAAGGAATTCTAACTATTTGAATGGGTAGTGCTAAATGATAAGCTACATGGTTGATTACTTCAACTATTTCAAAAGGTCCCACATAACGTGGTGATAACTTGGCAGCCTTGCCAAAAGTTATGGAACTCTTTTTCAGTTTAACTCGAAGAAAAACCTTCTCTCAAGTTCAAATTTCTTATCAACCCATTTCAAGTCAACATAACTCTTTTTCCTATCTCTGCTTCTTTCAAGCATTCACGAATCATTTTAACTTGTTGTTCCATTTCCGTGAGGATTTCAGGTTCAATTACCTCTCTATCCTCAATTTTATCCCAACTAATAGGGGTTATGCATTTCCTTCCGTAAAGCACCTCGAAAGGTGCCATCTAAGAGAAGCATGATATGTGTTATTGTATGCAAATTCAACTAATGGAAGGTACTCTTCCCACTTGTACTACTGATCCATACAGTACATCCGTAACATATCTTCCAAAACCTGATTTACTCTTTTAATATGTACATCCATTTCCGAATGATACGTAGAACTGAAATTCAATTTAGTTCCAAGAGCCGCGTTGAGGGTTTGCAAAAACCTTGATGTCATTCTAGGGTCTCTATCATATATGATTAATTTAGGTACTCCATGTAATCTGAACATTTCATGTACAAATATTTTAGCCAAAACATGAGAATCATCCTTTAGATTTCTAGCAATAAAATGAGCTATTTTCATTAGTTTTTCAATTACTACCAAAATAACATCATGTTTATTTCTTGACATAGGCAATCCTTGTACAAAATACATGCTTATTACCTGCCATTTGTACTACGGTATGCTATGAGGATACAATAAACTAGTTGGGTGCATATGTTCGCTTTTACCCATTGACATTCAAGACAATGAGTCACAAAATCAATAACATCCTTTTTCATTCCCTTCCGAAATATTGTTGTTTTATATCAACAAGCATTTTTGTAATGCTAGGGTGTCTAGAAAAAGGTGAATTGTGAAACTCTGCCAACAATTTCTTTCTCAAATCATTAGGAAAAGGTATGTATACTCTGTTTTCATATCGTAAGATTCCTTCATTATCAAAGTGAAAACCTTTATATCTTTCATCCTTTGGATCTGCAGCAAGTGCTATTTTTACTTGCTGAAAGTAAGAGTCAGATTCCATAACACTTTTTACTTCATCCTTAAACTGAGTTCTTAGTGTTATAAGAGCAGAAATGTGCTTCCTACAACTTAGAGCATCAACCACTCTATTCTCTTTTCCTTTAATGTAACTTATGTCGAAATCATATTGAGACAAAAACTCTAACCACCTTCACTATCTTGCATTCAAATTTGGTTGAGTGAAAATGTACTTCAGCCCAAGATGATAGTTTTCAACTCAAATGGTTTACCAAGTAGATAATGCCTCTAAACTTGAAGTGCATCTATTATGGCAGCAAGCTCTAAATCATGTGGAGAATAATTCAACTCATGTAACTTAAGTTTTCTACTTTCATAAGCTATGACATGATCATTTTGTAACAAAATACCTCCAATACCTTCCCGGATGCATCCGTTACAACCATGAAGTCTCCATTAGGGTCGTCTGTACAACTAGAATAGGTGCTGAAGTCAACTAATTTTTCAAAATTTTAAAAGTAGATTCACATTTATCATTCCAAAAAAATTTCTTATCCTTCTTCTACAATGAAGTTATTGGTGCAGCCACCTTAGAAAAATCCTTAACAAATTTTCTATAATAACATGCATGACCCATGAAGCTTCTAAATTCATGTACATTCTTTGGTGTAGGCCACTTGGTTATAGCTACAATTTTAGAAGGATCTACAACAATCCCATCTTTACTTATAACATGACCCAAATAGTGAACTTCGGTGTCATAGAAAGAACATTTGGACAACTTACCATATAACCGTCTCTTTCTCAAAATTTCCAAAACTATTTTCAAGTGTTTATGATGCTCCTCAACACTTTTAGAATATATGAGAATGTCATCCAAGAATACAAGCACAAACTTGTCCAAGTATTCTTGAAAGATATTATTCATTAAGTTCATAAAAGCTGCAGGTGCATTCGTTAATCCAAAGGGTAAAACCATGAATTCATAATGTCCATACCTTGTTCTGAAAGCCATTTTATGAATGTCCTCATCCTTAATTTGTAATTGATGATATCTAGATCGAAGATCTATCTTAGAATATACCGATGCTCCACGCATCTGATCAAATAGATCATCAATTCTAGGAAGTGGGTATCTATTCTTGATTGTTGCTTTGTTTAACATCCTGTAATCAATGCACAATCTGAGTGTTCCTTATTTCTTTTCACAAAGATCACCTTTGGTGCTCCCAAGGTGAAACACTTGATCTAATCAAACCCTTAGACAAAATTTCTTGTAATCGAGCCTTAAGCTCTACTAACTCGTGGTAGTCATTTGATAAGGTGCTTTGGAAATAGGTTGATACCTAGTTTGATTTCTATCATGAAGTCAAACTCCCTTTTGGGTGGTAACCCTGGTAATTATTCTGGAAACACATCACTGTAGTTCCATAACAGTGGATAACACTCCATGAAATCACTATTTTCTTCTACAGATTCTGAAATTTTTATTACATATAAGGTACTGACCCTTATTTTTGGCCTTTTAAATTTCATAGGTGATAATTTCCTTACAAAAATTTCTTGTTTTACACCTGAATCTGTTGTTTTCTACGGATCATCTAAAAAACTAATATGTTTTTCAAAAAGTCTACCTTTGCTTTATGATCTACTATCCAATTTATGCCTATGACTATATCATAAGATCCCAAAGGTGCTACATAGAGATCAACTTCTGTGGAAAAGCTAGGTAAGTCAAGGACTACCCCGAAAAGACACATACTAACTGTATGAAGAAAATTATTACCATAATGTACAGTCCATGATTTATCAATTTTTCCATCTTTTCATTTAAGTTTTGAAGCAAGTTTACTAGAAATAAAACATTCAGTATCTCTCGTATTAAAAAGACTAGTTCTGGTATGCCGAATAACTTACAAGGAACTTCTATGGGTGTAACTTGCTTTTCAGCTTGCTTGTCAGCTACTGCAGCGTGTATCTTGTGCTACTGATTATGATCATCCTTCTTCAAAGGACATTAATTTGTGTAATGATCTTTGCCACAGTTATAATAGTCTCCTACTGGTCCCTTTTTGGGCTCAAAATTATTTTCAGCCTTAAAATTATCATTTTGACCTCCATAGGACTTCCGTCTGTTATTATTACTCTTGGAAAAGTTGTTCCGTGTATTTCCAGTAGACTTATTCATTGTTGTTTTCTTATTATTATCAACAGAAAACTTACTTTTATTACCAAACTTTTTCCATGGCCCTTTATTAGGTGCAATAGAAGCTGAAAAAGAGTTTGGAACTTTCTTCCATACTTCCTCCTTATGAGCGAGCAGAAATAGCCTTTAATTTTTGTTCTTGCCTTATGGATTTTCAACAACCCCTTCTATAGTGGTTGGGCTATTGACATCAACCTCTCCCCCAATAATGGGATTCAATCCCATGATGAATTTCTATATCCTAAACTTCTCATCGGTTTGATCTTCGAGGTACGTACTTGAGTAGTTTCGCAAACCGTTCCTAATACTCGATTCTGATTAACTTCCCTTGAGCCAAGTTCTAAAATTTAGTCATTTTCTGATCATAATAAAGTTGTAGCAGAAATTTTTGCCTAAAATAACTTTTAAATTAATCCCAAGTGATGTTAGTTTCATCAATGTTTAGCTCAGTCTTATAGCTGTCCCACCATGAAGATGCTTCATGGGAAAGTTGATATGCTCCCCAAATAACTTTGGTTTCTTTTGAGAAGTTTCTTATTGTAAAGTACTTCTCCATTTTGCTGAGCCAATTCTTAGCTCCATCACCTAATGTGGTGCCATCAAACTTAGGTGGACTTATCCTTTTAATATCATTAGTGAGTTCAACTACCAACCTTGCCTTTTTGTTTTCCGGTGGGTAGAGACATTAACATTGTTATCATCAACACCCAAATTGGGGTTGTCCTCAAGAGGTGGCTAATTTTTATTACCAACTTCTTTTTCCTCCTTATTACCCATCACTTGTTGCTTGAGTACAGTCAAATGATCTCTTGTGTCCAACAGGGTAGTAAGGATCTCATCAAGTTTTTGGGTTGTTACTGCTCCTTTCTCAGGTGGATCTTTATTCACAATGTTTCCTCTTGTCCTAACCATTTTCTGTTACAAGAAAATTCAATTTTTTATTAGATTATGGACATAATACGTCCAAGAGTGGTAACCTTTAGCTCGATACCAAGATGTAACATTCCTATTTTAAGACTTTAGAAACAAGGGATTTTTTTTTTGTAATGTTTTCTATTCTAAATATGTGATTTAGAACACACATTCCATAACAACAATTCTTATAATGAGATAACCATATGCGATTGTGTTGACTCGGTAAGCTACCGATATATTCATTTCATGACTCGATGAACTATTGATCTATTCATGTTTAACACTAAGTATTGAATAATTTTCTATATACTACGTATACTTGGTTCTCTTACCCTATTTTGGGTATTGAGTGATCTGTCTAAGGAACCTAATTGAATAGTTGTTACCAATATTCATCTGCATCATGATCCTTAGACTAGGTGACATAGGACAACACAATCAGTAGCTTGCGATACTTTGGCCAAATATTTCTAACATACTGTTTGTATTACTTATTCCTTGACGACATACTCATCAATCTAGAATATGTCCTTCACCCCCACTCTATTGTTATCTAGAATGTCCTTTACTGACTCGACTGTCGGTCTTCTTGCCCAAGATTTAACCCTAATTGCAGTTAACAACATAGGTTATGATAGGAAGGGGCTCACAAAGGCTTAGGATATTTTGGCATAATGGGTCAACCTAGGTCAACCCCGTGTGCCGAGGTACCCCGAGTCCTTGAGGGCTACTTCATATCATAACTATGATACTACCCGAGTCCTAGAGAGAAACTATGTTCAAGTCCATAAGTTTGTAGATCGAATGATCAATGCAGAAGGGTGTTGCCACATGTCGATTTCGCAACGTTGTATCCTTAACAAGATCCCAATATTCTTAAAGGTACAACCTTGCGGTTGGCATGTGTCATCATCCTACTAACAACCTTGTTGAGATGTACATACCCCTAGGAGATTATTAATGTTTAATTAATTTGGATACTTAAAGGCAGATTTCAGCAACCCTACCCAAACTCTAATCCAACTCTCCCTAAGTTCTTTTCCAAATCAGGTTCCATTATTCCCTGAAGAACTTCCTTAACTTAAGATTGCTTTCAATGTTCATTAATTTTTGGCTTAACAAGCAACTACCAAGAAGAAAGGACAAAAACCTCTTAAGTTCCATTTAACGTGACTTAACCATTCAAGGAAGTGTAACAACCACCTAGGTTGTATCTTATTAGACTTTATTAAAAGAAGCCTAATGATTACAAATCATATCTTCCTTTTTGTTTACTTTTTCATAAGAGAGGAAGAGTCTTCCTCTTCATGGTTAAGTTCTAGGGTTTAACACACCCTTTATGTCCTTTACAAATTCTATAGAATTCATTGTAAATTCATTACACGTTACCTTAATAATATGAAATACTTAGATAAGAACATTGAATTCTGTAACGTATTTAGCTGCATCACATTTAGGGAAATTAATCTAATTCCCTTTTTCCTACTTATCCAAAAATACTCAATTAAACATATAAATAACATGAAGAATATCAACAGGATAGGATCTCATTTCTTTTATAAAGGTACAAGATAATCTACACAACCCATGCAAGTAAATTATCATCCTTCAATTCATTTTCAAAACTTATACATTTACAACTTATGCATTTTGGGTATCTTGCATGGTAGCAGCCTTCATTCAAAAGAGAATAACTTTTCTTTTTCAATAAAACTTAAGAACGAATCAGAATTCTTCACAAGAATCAAACTTAGATCAGCCAATGCATCATTTAAGTTTTTTCCTTCTTTTATCACTTACGAAGTCCATCTCGTAAAAATTGCTAAAGACGAGTTAGTTCAATGAATTGAGCATGATAAGCACTAAGCCTTAAAACGAAGTTCATTCCACTAATTGTTCCAATAAAAACAAATCTACTTTAATGAACAATTAGTATTTCATACTCTCTAAGAATAAGTAATATCAATAAAAAGAAGAGCAATAATAAACCATGATTCAAAAAAAAAGGAAGAACAAAATATATTCTATAAATTTTGTCTTACAAATTAAAGTATAATTGATCCTATCAATTATCTTTACTAAAAAAATCAGAACATATCATTGTTTCCAATCCTACCAAAATATAATACAACACTTATCTTTACTATAAGATACAAGAAGTGTTTACAACATATTCCCTCTTGGATGTTTCATCTAACTTTCAAGTAAAGAAGAAGAAAAACCATTCCCATTATGCCAAAGTACATAACATCCGCAAAGTAGAAACATGTGCATATCAAGACTTAAACCATTTCCTTTAAAGGTCCTCTACTTTAAAATTCAACATTTTAAGGTATTCATCAAAACAGATCCATATAAAAGAAATCCAAGAAGGAATGATGGATTAACAGTCAACAACAAGTTTGTAATTTCTTTTTGCCAACCAATCATCAATCTCGTTCTACTTCATTTCAGTCAAATGACAAGTATAAAAAGAATAATTAAGTAATGATTCTTTTCCATAAGAATAATTAACAGAAGGATTCCAAACTAATGAACTTAACCTAACTGTATTAGAAAAGGAGTTCTAACAGAAAATGATCCCAACATGTAATCATTTCCATCAACTTAATTAACAGCTTCTACCTTTTTTTAATATATACGGTTTAAGTTAATGCAAGAGTTCCCAAAAAGGATAACATGAACAACTTCAAGGTAAGAAGAAAACATGCTAACATTTTTCTTTCTTAGAACACTTTACCATCAAATAGTGAAGTTCCATCAATCCTTACAATTAATTTTCCCTTTTAAGCTCGATAATCAAACAAGAAAGTTCAAAACATAGCTCATAATCAATTTTGAATCGTAATTTATCTTTCAAGACTTAACATTCATTTATTGGACTCTACAAGAAATTTGAAATCCGAGTAGATGCCAACACGCAAAATTTCCCAATAGTTCAGTCAAGACAAAACTATTTTGAAAATATTTCAACTCATCACTATAAGAACTACAAATTGGGATTCCAATAAAAGACAAACCAACAAAGCTGATTCCAATCAAAATCTCGAAGAGTTTATCTAACAACCTACTAAGCCATGCTTCCATTTTTCTCTTACGCATGTGGTTTATTCAAAAGGATTCTGAATTTAGAACAACTCCATCTAGTAATAAACTCAATTTAAATGACAAGATCAAACAACTTATTAAAAATATGTTCAGTCTCAAAAGACTCAAATTACAAATCGAACACAATGTAAAGCATAAGCTCCCTCAAAGGATCAATATCATTCAAATGCTTATAACCAAATTTGGGTAACAACATGTTCTGTCTTTAGTTTATAAAATAGTCAAAAGACTATAATATCTAAACCAACACATTGTTTAGGTTACCATTTCCATTAAAAAAACCAAGTAATAAACTTATTGTATAGTGTTGCATCATAATATCACAATCATAAATTCATAAATACACTAGCACCGTAATGCTAGACCGATTACAATGAAATTACTTATAAATAGTTTAGAATAAGAAAAGAGCTTCCCTTCCTAGTTAACATCCTATCAAACCCTGTTTCATACGAAAAGTAAGATTCTTAATAGAGCTCAAACAAGACGACAACAAAACATGAAATTCGGGTTCATAATGAACCTATAATAACATTTAAATGGTCATAAGGACAATAGTTCACAAGCACCATGCCTTAACTAGACTTGATCAACAGTCCCATCCATCCAAGATAATAAAACACAGATTCCAAGTTAGGTGTGGGTTTCATCAATAGTCAAAATTTTTGCAAGATGAAATACAAGAACCAAGACATATACAATTTTATCCACAGTCCCATTTAACTATGAAATAAAACACAATCACCATAGAACCAAGAATCTCTACAACAGTTCTCTCCTACCAAAACAAGTTTCCAACTGAAGCTCGAACTTGCATACAAGTTTAATAAGAACTGGAGTTCCTTACCAGCTCGAGATCACAAATCACTTCGAGTTCTCAAAACACTATTCTCAACAAATACAGATGGAACTCAGAGTTCCTTTAAAAACTCAGCTAGTAATTTATTGTCAACAAAAGTGGTCAAAACCAAACAACAATTTCCAACAACTGAAAAAGTTAACAGAGTTACCAACTTTGTTCTTGCATGCATAGAACTTTTGTGTAGAAATAATACAACATAAGTTTCCAACAGAATCACATATATCATAGATTCAAAACCCAGAATGTAAGATTTACTAAACCCATCAACCAGTTACCCAGATAGAGCAAGCAATGCACAAAACTCAATAGAGCAGAGTTGCTTTAATGAAAACACTTAGAGGAAAGAAAGAGATTTTAATAGTTAGAGCCTATCATGCCTGATAGTGTCTCTGTCAAATCAAAGAAGACCTCTAGCTGAGCTCACTTCTTCTCCTCTTCTCCACGAAATATCAAACAACCAAATACTTCTTCCACAATGCCTCTTATACATTCCACAAAATGAAAATAGATTCAAAACCTCAAAAATAGCCATGAAGTGCAGTTTAATCTGCTGGTTCGAAAAACTAGAGTGCATATAAAATGAAACAACTCAACAAAATTTGTTGGCATGCCTACCAAGACGGTTTGGGCTCGTGAGCCAAAAACAATTAATTTCATTAACTCCATATCTCCCGCCTAATCTTCCTTACCACTTTGCTGCAGTCCGGAAAATGCCAATTCCAAATTAACATGAGTTTCCATTTTTAGTGATACTACCACCTAAGCCTCCGCCAAGCCAACTAACCCCTACCAAAGCTGGCAGTCCGTATGCATTCACCATCCTTATCAATAACATAAATTCCTTAGGAACCATCGCCCAAGTGTATGTGACCACTTAAGTTCCCAATTCATATCCATTAGTTTAGGATAGATTAGATTGCTTAGGTTAGATCTTAGGTAGAATTAAAATTTATACCTTAGGATATAACACTAACAACTAACCCCACCTTAGGCCTTAGTAATTAGGTTTAGATAAATCCTCATAGGTAAATAATTCAAAGTGCCATAGTTTAAAACACTAGGTTAGGTTAAAATAATACATTGTAGTATTAGAATCTAGGTTAATTTAATACCTAGTAACCTTTCTAATTCCGTTAACACCGAGCTTAGGTTAGAATCAAAATTCTATCAAGTGACATAACTTAGGTAGAAATATATATTTTTACCTAGCTTAGGATCTCATAGGTTAGTTCTCTATAGGATTATAGATCTCTCTTATGTTGTGAATAGGTTGCATTCCCATTTTCATCAACAATGACCTGTCATGATCGATCTCCAATGACCCAAGAAAAATAATCCACTGAATGGAAGTATGTTCACTCAGAAATCAAAGAACTTACAACAAAAAGTTCATTCCAAAGTGTATAATAACTCATGGAATGTCAATTTTACCATTCATTCAACATAGCAGATTTAAAACATTCCTTGGATCACTAAAATTGATCCAAGGATGAGTCAGATAAATAGATAAGTTTACAACTCTTAAACCAGATTGCAAATCACCTACCAGAAGTGAAAAATGGATTCAGGGAAGTCATTCAAATTCAGTCAAATGATGTTAATATAAAAAAATACTTATCCATATCAAGCATGATTTCCAATAATCAAAAGAAGATATCATTATAAGGAAATCACATGTCTACACTTGAATGCAAAGGAGGAAAAATAATAACTATCAACGGTGTTACGAGAAAAAGCCAAAATCTTAGAGACTAGGAGGGAGTCGGGGTACTTCAAGGAGTCTGCATTTTGGCATGAACATCGATAAAATGAAGAAGTATCTAGTTGTGCGGGAAGTTGCACACCTTGTTACTAAGTGAAATGACCTAGAAAGGTGGTCACAAGTGAATACCATGTGGATGCATGTTCCCAAGGAGATGTCGAAGGGGTAGTGTTATCCAAAATAAGCCCTTTGCTTATTTTTGACTAACTTTCTTTCATTCCTTCCTTCCTTGTGCTGCAGTCAATTTTTTCACTTTCTAGGCACTCAAAATTATTTGGAAATGGTTTCATCAGATAGAGGATTTTCTCATCTTTCCAAAAAGGTAAAATTTTCCTTCTAACTCCTTGTATTTTGCAAGTTATGGCTCGGCGGAGTTTTTGAGGGAAATTTTCCCTAGGAAGGTCCAAAACCAATAGGAATGTGCCACGTGGCGGCGGAATGGCGGGTCAGCAGAGGTAAGTTGGAAAAAATCACCAAGGAGTGGGTGGGGCGCAAAGGAAATTTTTTTCCGTGGCCCGCCAAGGAGAAGGAAAAGAAATGATTTGAACCCGTGGACAAATGAGGAAGCGCCATGTGGTGGCGGAGATCGACCGTGGGGGTAAGTTGAAAAAGTGGTCAAAAAGGTGCAAAGGAAAATTTTTACCCACGGGCCCGCAGAGGAAAGAAATTTGATTAAGGCCCATGCCAAATCAAAGTGTGCCATGTGGCGGTGGACCGATGGGCCGTGGAGAAATTTTGGAATTTTTTCCAAAGTAGTAGATGGCGGAAAGTAAAAATTGGTGCAGGCCCGCTAAGGAGAAATGGAAATTTTGGTTAAATCCCCATGAGTGAATAGGGTGGTGACACGTGTCTTGTTCTCGGCAGAGGTTGGGGGCATGGGGAGAATTTGGAAATTTTTCCAAAGTGTTCAAAATAAGCGCAAAGGAAATTTTTTTCCCGCGGGCCTACGAGAGGAAAGAAAGTTGATTAAGGCCCGTGCCAATCAAAGTGTGCCACGTGGCAGAGAGAGCGGGGCACGGAGAAATTTTGGAATTTTTTCCAAAATTCAAAAAAGTAAAATGGCCATTTCAACCCATGGATGAATGAGGAAGTGCCACATGGCGGTGGAGCGGTGGGGCACAGAGCTTTTTTTGGGAATTTTTCCAAAATTCAAAAAAAGGCAAAAATTTTAGGTTTCGGCCCGTCGACCTAATTTTTGCCCCAGTTTTTCCCTAAATCTTTAGAGGGGCATATATTTCAATCCAAAGCTCATTTTTTCTTGATTTTTGTGTGATTGGAAAGCTATTGAAGCCCTCTACATGATGTAATCTTCAATTTTGTTTTTGGTGGTGTTTAGTGAGATAAAAATGAGAAAAACTCCTTTGGCATGGGGAAAAGAGTAGAACAAGCATTCAACCACCATTTTTAATGCAATATGGCTTCCATTCTTGTCCAACATGGTCAAAAATTTTGGGGAATGAACTTTTAAGGGTACCCATGCTATTTTGATGGATCTGGTTGGTGGTTGAATCATTCATTTTAATTTTCCCACGTTTCTCCTTCCTAAACTTAGGTTTTCATTGTTAAAAGCCATATTTGGCTCTTTTGTAAAGGGTTGGACATTTTTATGTTCTACAGGCTCCCTCCTTCACCCTGGCAAGTGAATTTGTGGAATATCAGACCTTTTTAGGACTGCAACATGTTTTCTACCTCCTTGTTGTTGTAATGCATTGTATTTAAAAATGGAAATGACAATGCAAGCTCTGTGAATGAATTTTCAATCCTTTCTTGTGTTGTTTGCTCTATCCTGATCCTTCATTACAATTTTAGCAATTTGTGCATGATTTGTGTTGCATTTTATAATCTGTGTCAATCTATAGAAATATATGTTCACCACTCCTTTGGTGTATCACCTTGTTAGTTTAGTTTTATCTTCTTTTCTTTCTATCCTTGTCTCCTTGGTAGAATTAGAGTAGAATTTTGAGTTAAACCTCTGCAAATTTCATGCATACATTTGATTAGAGGAGTAGAGGAACCACCTTCAATCTAGATATTTTTTTCCCATTTTTTACAAGTCCCACACTTGGGGAAAAGATTCCATGTTGTGCAATCACACTAAATGACCCAATTCTCACTTGCAGATCTGAAGGTCATTTAGGGGGTGTTGCTGATTTGCACTAATAGTTTTGGCACACCTAGTGGGACCTTAGAGGTCTTCATCTTCATTACAACAAAGTTTATGTGCATTTTTGTAAGTTTCTTGCTTAAAAGAGCCCTGATTTGCACATTTGGTGACTCCAAAGAGATAAAATCAACTGGTTTTAGTCATGTCCAAGTCTAAAGATTCATGAGAAGGATCCAAACAAGGTCAAGGGATAGAGAAGAGGGATTTTATGAGTATCTACAGTTATCCCCAGGAAGAAGAGAGAGGGGAAGAAGAATTCAAAGGTCTCCATCTCCACCAAATAACTCTATCAACTCCTCCACCTGGTAGACCTTTCACCCAATCAACAAGGGTTCTCAAGCTAATCAAAATGGCACAACACAACCCTTATGTCAACTTCACTGGCAGCAGCCCACTTGCTCTCAATGCACAAAACCCAGTTCCAGTTGCAACATTGAAGAACATCCCATACTTTACTAGGGAAAATTAGACCACTCCTGGTGATCATGTCAAAGACATTGCTAATGTTTGTGCAATCCATGAGATTGTTGAGATGCAAATTACTATCAAATTGTTGGCATCTTCATTCAAAGGGAAAGCCTTGCAATGGTTTAGGAGTCTTGGGGTAGGCTCTATCCAAAATTGGAACCAGTTGTGCATAGCTCTCCATGATCAATTTGGAGAAAAGGGAGATAATTTGTCTCTATTGGAACAACTGAAAACTATCAAGAGAGCTCCCAATGAGCAGCTAACATACTTCAATTTTAGATTTCAAAGGATTTTGGATAGAATCCCAGTGATAGTAAGACCAACAATTTGAAGGTTCTTTCTTATACTATCTCAAAGCTTTAAATTCTGATATTTTATGTTAATCCAATCCATGGGGGTGCAAATATACCTACAACTTATAAGCATCATCATTAGGGCTGAGAATTGTTTGATCCAAGTTGGCAAAACTGGCACCTAGGCCTCCCATGCCCTTATATCCAAACTTGGAAAGCCCAAGCACTAGTCAATCACCTACTTTAGCTCCTATTCCAACTCTAAGAAATTAGAGTTCAATGAAACTTCTACTTCATCCTCTGGTGCCTCAAATGAACTTCAAGAAGTCATGAAACAATTACAAAATTTAGGCAATGAGCTGGTTACACTCAAGAGGCAATAAGCCCAAAGTTTTAGACCTTCTTATCAGTCTCAAGCTCAGCCTAATAGGCCACCCAATCTAGCTGCAAATCAAAATCAAGTAAGGCCTCCTACCAATAGACCGTTTCTACCCTATAACCCCAATGCTACATCTACCTCTAAAGCTTTAGTTCCAGTGAAAAATAATATAGCTCAAGAGTATGATTGGTGTTTCCCATGTAATGAACCTCACAAACAGTCTATGTGCTTTAATGGTGCTTTGAATTAGATTTTATGGTGATAAAAATTGGCGTAGAGAGTGAGATGAGTCAAGAAACAAACCAACAAGAAGGAACATCTCAGCAAAATACAACTCCAAATGAGACTACACTTGTGAACTGGCAGGCTGGAGATTTTTATGGTATGAATCAAAAAATTTCTCAAAATGTAGCATCTAACACATGGTCAAAGAACAGGAATATTGGTGAAGGGAATTCATTATCTCCAGGTGATCCATGACCTTCCATCACTCCACAAGGTGTTAGCAAGAAAAATGTAGTTCCAAATGTGCAAGGAAAACCCAAGCCACCTTCTAGACCAGCTCAAATGCCAACTATTGCAGCCCATGTACAAGAAAAGAGTGTGTAGGCTAAGGGGCAGCAAAGAGATGTTTCATCCCCATTTAACATCATTGAACAATGAAGAAGACAAATGTGAATATATCTATGTGGGAATCACAATCCATCCTAGGCCAAAGGGATCTACTACAAGCTGCCATGGAGAATTGGTCAAATTCAAATCAGCAAGCTCATATGCAAGAGAAGTTACTCAAAAATGCTACTCAGCCTGAGGGGAAGCTTGGAGGATAGAAAGGTAAATTTTTGAAGCACCCTCCATTCTATGTTTCATTGATAATTGGGGATAAACTAGTACACAATTGTATGATTGATTCTGGGGCAAGTAGTTCTGTGATGCCCAAACAAATATCTCGATCATTTGGGCCTCAATATGAATTCATAGCCAAAGGAGTGGTGAAATTGGATGGGACAATAGTAAAAATAGTAGGGGTAATTAAAGAATTGAGCCTCACTTTGCATGCATCCCCCAATGTCACTTTGTTTTTTGTAAGATGTTTGGTGATAGATTTACCGCCACTTTTTGCCCTATGTTTTCAAGGGATTTCAAAGCTAGAATTAGAGGCTATTTATTTGTTGATTGGTCACACATGTTGTTTCATACCAGATATGGAACTAATGCCACAATCAGGTCTAAACCTATTGCAAAATTTCACATTGAGCCTCATACTCCAAGCCCAATCAATGCCCAACTTATTCAACATTTGATCAAGAGGATTATCCAGGACATCGATGAAGCTAACACCAAAGTTGGAAGTATCCTTGATTTGACTCTTTATGAATGGGCAAGCAAGGTACATGATTTTTATCCCTACAAGGAAATAGAGGAATCTGAACTAGGAGTTTATTACATGCATGAAGAAAATCAGCCTATTCATAACATCACCAAGCTAGACCATAAAGATGACAATGAGGTATGGTAGTTGTTCTTTGATGGATCAAGAAGTAGACAAGGTGCAGGGGGGAGCTATGCTTGTTTCATCTCAAGGAATTAAGTATTATTTAGCTTTTAGATTTCATTTTGCATGTTCTAACAACATGAATCAAATAAAAATGTGTGACTAACACAAGTCAAGGAGGAATATTGTTGAATATGAAGCTTTGATACATGGATTACATTGGTCAAGAAAGAGAATATCGAAACTTACAATTCTTTGGTGAAAGTGAGCTGATTGTTAATCAAGTTAAAGGGCATCACATTTCCAAGAATGACCTACTAAAGAGTTATAAGAATAGGGTGTGGGACCTCATTAAGGATTTTGAAGGCTTTAGCATCAAATCCATCCCTAGGAAAGAAAACCAAGCTATTGATAGGCTTGCGGTAGTTGGGAGCAACCTTTGATGTTGTGGAGAGTATTAAGGAAGATAAAGTGCAGTCAAAAATTCATGTGATTGTAAGGCCATCATGCTGCAGACAATAATGTGAGTTGGAAAGTGTTTGAAAGTGACCAACAAATCATCAATTTCTTGTATGAAGAAGTTGAGTTCGAGCGAGTAAATCGGAAAATTTAGAGGGGAAGTATGGTGATCAAGTGGTATAGCTAAGAACCAACAAACTACCAAAAGGGCTTGTCACTTTGAAGTCCATATTTAATCATAATGATCAATTTAGGAAGGAGAAAGAAAACATCCAAGTCAAGGGAGAAGATCCAAAGTGCCCATCTCGGTGGGAGAAGGAAAATCACTTCAAATTGGTAAAGCGACAACCAATCCAAGAGAGGTATGAGTTCATGCAACTTTTCCAAGAGTTTTTGGCAGGTAGACACCAAATTCGTGTCTTATGACCCCTTGTGACCCGCATCTCATCTCGCAATATAACCTCATCACCTAAACCTTACACAATTATTTATTAATTTCCTTCTAATTGATAAATCCACATCACCCTACCTACCACCTCACTTTGCCACTTCATCATGACCTAGCCCTAACCCTAAAACTAACCTAATTAAGACCCATAACTTGGCCCACACCTACACCCATAACTAATGACCCCTTTTCGCACCCAAAACCGACCTTCTAGTCACTGGAGTTGGAGCCCTGCAACCGATCTCTTGGGAGAAAAGCGGGGAAGGTGGGCTATTTTACTAAAAATAGCCTACTTTTTCCCTCGATGGAAATTCTGCCTCGACCTACGTCGGTTACGCAACCGCCATCGGCCTGTAAATGGGCTCCCAAACCAAAACAACGGATAATGAGGTATGAAATTTCATTTTGGGATCAAAAGGATTTCTGGATCAACAGAGAGCATTGGGAGCGAGCAAAGAGTCAGATCTTCACTTGACCGAGCAGAGGCAGTGGAAATAAGTATAAAGTTTACAAAGAAAGGAGATCAGCTTGCATCTTGGTCAAAACCAGTAAGTCACATCTTGCATGTCCTCTGTTATAACATTTCTTATGCTTCTTGAATCTCGAGTCCTCCTAAATCCGTTTTGAATCCACTACCCAATGTGCCATCCATTGCATCTAACCTGTCATTCCTTTACCCTCATCATCTCATTTCCTAATATCATCCATAAACCACCCCTTACAAACACTATAGCTACAAGAAGATCCTAGAACCCACCGGTATCGGTTATCGGTAACCACCATCGGTTCCTCCGATCAAAAGTATAGCCAAAAAAAACCAAATTTTCCCTACCCGCCATCAGTTCAACGAAACAACTTAATTGATATCTTAGAAGAACGAGTCTTTTGTGTTAATTCATATTAGGAATCGATTATGACCACCTTGGTATAGCCGAAAGGAAGTTTTATATTTACCAGGACCCATTTTGAGTTCCCTCATTTATTGTCTAATTAAAATCTTGTGGTCTTGTGGAAGGAGAAAGTAGTCCTTCCAAGACAAAAAGGAGTTCTTCGCAGGGAGAATATTCTGATCTTTCTCTACGGTGACGCGCACACCATCTCGACATTCTACGGGTATTCCTGGCCCCTAACCTTATCTGTTTCTAAAAGGAACGAAACATTTGAGTTCATGAAACTTTTAGATATATTTATATTTTGGAGCTATGAAGACTTGAGGGGTGTCAATCCCAAGCTAGCTCAACACACAATTAAATTAGATCCAAGTGCTAAACCCATCGGGAAAAAACAAAGACCAGTCAATCCACACATGGAGCCTCTCATGAAGAAGGAATTGAATAATTTAATAAAGGCAAGTATCATATTTCCCATCAAATATTCAAGTTGGGTTACAAACTTGGTTCTAGTTAGAAATAAGAGTGGAGAAATCAGATTGTGTGTAGACTTTAGAGATTTTAATAGATCATCCCTCAAGGATCATTACCCACTTCCTTCTATGGAGTAGATTTTGCAAGTTATTGCTAGCTCTGAGAGGTTTTCATTGCTAGATGGTTATTCATGGTATAATTAGATCATGGTAAAGGAGGATGATCAGTTCAAAACAGCCTTCACCACCAAATGGGGAACCTATGCATATAGGAAAATGCCATTTGGGCTGTCTAATGCCAGAGCTACCTTCCAAAGGGAAATGGATATGGCGTTCAAGGGATTGATCAACAAAATAGTGCTGATATACCTAGATGATATTACTATATTTTCTAAAAGTGCAACAGATCATCTCTTTCATTTGAGACAAGTGTTCCAAAGATGTAGAAGATTTGGGGTATCCTTAAATCCCAAAAATGTATTTTCCTAGCTCATGAAGGAAAGATCCTAGGCCACATTGTTTCCAAAGAGGGATTAGCAATTGATCCAGAGAGGGTTGAAGTAATAAAATAACTACCATTACCAAGTCACAAGAAGGACCTTCAAAGTTTCTTGGGAAGAATCAATTTTGTTTGAAGGTTTGTTCTAGACTTTACAGCCCTGGTCAATCCAATAACTATGATGTTGAAGAAAAGTATGGCTTTCAAATGGATGATAAAGGTAAGGAAAGTTTTGAGGCAATCAAAGAGGCTATCTCACAAGCTCTAACTCTTATTAACCTAGATTTCTCTAAGGATTTTATCCTTTATGCATTTAGCGGTGATGACACAATTTCTACAATTTTAGTACAACGAGAACAAAGAAAATGTAGAGAAGCCAATTTCCTTCTTTAGCCAAATCTTGGAGGACTATAAGGTGAGGTATTCCTTCATTGAGAAGCATTTTCTTACAGTGATTAGAAGCTTAAATAAATTTAATCATCTAGTTTCAAACAACAAGGTTCAACGTTGGTTTCTCATGTGGGAGTTAAGGACTTCCTCTTCTCAACAAAGACGTAAATGAAAATGTGTAGGGTGGATTACTCATGTCATGGAGTATGACATTGAGATCAAAGTCACCAAGCTGGTCCAAGGAAAGGGATTGTGTGAGCAGCTAGTCTTGAGAAAATCAATGGAAGCAAGCAATGGGAAGGATGTTGTTTTGGCGTTGCAAGACAACCAAGAACAAAGAGGTGTTCAAGAAGAGAATGGTGGTATGCTCACTCCTTGCTAGACCAAAAACATAATGCACTTCTTACAAATAGACATATGCCCTCTCAGAGATGAAAAAAACCAAGAGAAGAAACTTCAGATTGCAGGCTATTCCATATGCACTTGTTGATGGTGTCTTGTTAAAAAATGATATAAATGGAGTGCTGCTGAGATGCATTGGGACAAATCAAATTACTAGAATGCTAGAAGAGTTCCATGGTGGATCAGCTCGGGTAATTTTGCTCCAAGAGTGAAAACCCTCAAGATTATGAAGGTTGGCTATTATTGGGCCAAGGTGTTTAGTGATTGTTATACATGGATCAAGAGGTGTAAAAATTGTGCATTCTTCATAGGTAAGGAAAGATTAGAAGCCCTTCCATTGCACCCAATTTCAGTTGACCAACCATTCATGTAATGGGGTTTGGACTTCATTGGATTCATTAACCCAAACTCAAGCCAAGGACACAAGTGGATTCTAACAACAAAAACTACTTCACCAAATGGATTGAGGCGGTGGCACTCAAAGAAGCAAATGAATCTAGCATTCTAGACTTCTATGAGGGGATAGTAACTAGATTTGGTATACCTACCACTATAATATTAGATAATGCATTGGAATTCATAGGATCAAAGGTAACTGAATGGGCTGTTAGGAATGGGATCTATCTGAGCACTTCATCAAATTATTACCCTCAAGGTAATGGCCAAGTTGAGTCTACCAACAAGAACCTATTAAAGATCATCAAGAGGACTCTTGATGAAAATCAGAGGACTTGGCACACTAAACTTAAATCAGCCTTATGGGCTAATAGGATAACTCCCAAGAGATCCACCGGTAACTCTCCATTCAGACTTGTTTATGGAAGAGAGGCAATCTTACATATGTCACTTGAGTTACCGGTGTTAGAAGTCATAAAGCAATTGGCGTTGTTGGAGTTTGAAACCATGGAGGTTAGATTGTAGAATTGATGGAAATCTAAGAAATCAGAGAGCATGTAGCCCAAATAATGGAGAAGGACCAAGCCTTGATCAAGAGAACCTTTGATAGGAAAGCTAAGGCTAGAACCTTCCAAGTTGGAGATTTAGTGTTGAAATGGGATGCAAACCGAGAAAATCTAGGAAGGAATTCAAAGTTTGATGCCATTTGGAGTGGCCCCTACATGGTCACAAAATGTAAGAACAACAATGCCTTCCAATTTTCTACATTGGATGGTGAAGAACTGCAGATTCCAGTTAATGGAATCCATCTAAAGCATTGCTACTAGAAGGGAAACTCCTCACCTTGTACATATTAGCTTAGATTTTCATTCCTCTAAGTGATTATGCACATTTTTTTGTTGTAGATTAGTTTCACATTTCCCTAAGTGCTTTGGCATAAGATTTTTTGTCCCAAGGATACATCCTTGCAGGCCATGCTCCAGATCAAGTGATGTTCCACTCTCACAATCTTCTTTCTAGAAATTTTCTAATGAGTTGAGAGTACCAAGCAGTTAAGTCGATGGCTCCATACCCAATGGATGCTTCAAAGGCCATTGAACATTCATCCAAAGAGGTGGATGATCCCTCGGAGTTGCCAACATTGGTATCCAAAATAAGCCCCTTGCTTATTTTTGACTAACTTTCTTTCATTCCTTCCTTCTTTGTGCCTTATTCAAAATTTTTCACTTTTCGGCACTCAAAATTATCTAGAAATGGCTTCATCAGATAGAGAATTTTCTCACCTTTCCAGAAAGGTAAAATTTTCCTTCTAACTCCTTGTATTTTGCAAGTTATGGCTCGGCGGAGTTTTTGAGGGAAATTTTCCCTGGGAAGGTCCGCAACGAATAGGAATGTGCCACTTGGTGGTGGAATAGTGGGCCAGCAGAGGTAAGCTGGAAAAATTTCCAAAGCGTGGGTGGGGTGCAAAGGAAATTTTTTCTGTGGGTGCCAACGAGAAGGAAAAGAAATGATTTGAACCCGCAGACAAATGAGGAAGTGCCACGTGGTGGTGGAGATCATTCAACGGGGTAAGTTGAAAAAGTGGTCAAAAAGACACAAAGGAAATTTTTGCCCGCCATCCCATAGAGGAAAGAAAGTTGATTAAGGCCTATGTAAAATCAAAGTGTGCCACATGGTAGCGGAGCGGTGGGGTGCGGAGAAATTTTTGAATTTTTTCCAAAGTAGTAGATGGCACAAAGGAAAAAATTGGCCCGTAGACCCACTAAGGAGAAATGGAAATTTTGGTTAAATCCCCGTGAGCGAATAGGGTGGTGAGACATGTCCTATTCTCAGTAGAGGTTGAGGGCATGGGGATAATTTGGTAATTTTTCCAAAGTGTTTAAAATGGTGCAAAGGAAATTTTTTTCCCATGGGCCCGCAGAGGAAAGAAAGTTGATTAAGGCCCGCACCAAATCAAAGTGTGCCACATGGTAGCGGAGCGGCGGGGCATGGAGAAATTTTGGAATTTTTCCAAAATTCAAAAAGGGTAAAATGGCCATTTGAACCCGTAGACGAATGAGGAAGTGCCACGTGGCAGTAGAGTGGCGGGGTGTGAAGATTTTTGGGGAATTTTTCCCAAATTGAAAAAAGGGAAAAATTTTAGGTTTCGGCCCGCCGACCCAATTTTTTTCCCTAAATCTTCAGAGGGGCATATCTTTCAATCCAGAGCTCGGTTTTTCTTGATTTTAGTGTCATTGGAAAGCTATTGAAGTCCTCTACATGATTTAGTGTTGAAATGGGATGAAGACCAAGTAAAGTAAGGAAGGCATTCAAAGTTTTATGCCATTTGGAGTGGCCCCTACATGGTCACAAAATGTAAGAACAACAATGCCTTCCAATTGTCTACATTGGATGGTGAAGAACTGTAGATTCTAGTTAATGGAATCCATCTAAAGCATTACTACTAGAAGGGAAACTCCTCACCTTGTACATATTAGCTTATATTTTCATTCCTCTAAGTTCTTGTGCACATTGTTTTGTTGTAGCTTAGTTTCACATTTCCCTAAGTGATTTGGCACAAGCTTTGTTGTCCCAAGGATGCATCCTTGCAGGCCATGCTCCAGATCAAGTGATGTTATAATCTCACAATCTTCTCTCTAGAAATTTTATAATGAGTTGAGAGTACCAAGCAATTAAGTTGATGACTCCATACCCGATGGATGCTTCAAAGGCCAGCGATCATTCATCCAAGCCAAAGCGGATGACCCCTCTGAGTCGCCAAAATTGTTATCCAAAATAAGCCCCTTGCTTATGTTTGACTTTATTTCATTCCTTCCTCGTGTTTCAGTCATTTTTTTACTTTTCAGCAATCAAAATTATCTAGAAATGATTTCATCAGATAGAGGATTTTCTCACCTTTCCAAAAAGGTAAAATTTTCCTTCTAACTCCTTGTATTTTGCAAGTTATGGCTTGATGGAGTTTTTGAGGGAAATTTTCCCTAGGAAGGTCCACAACCAATAGGAATGTGCCATGTGGTGGCAGAATGGTGGGTCAGTGGAGGTAAGTTGGAAAAAATTGCCAAGGAGTGGGTGGGGCACAAAGGAAATTTTTTTCTCATGGGCCCACCAAGGAGAAGGAAAAGAAATGATTTGAACCCACGAACGAATGAGGAAGCACCACATGGCGGCAGAGATCAGACCAATGGGGAAAGTTGAAAAAAGTGGTCAAAAAGATGCAAAGGAAATTTTTTTCCTGTGGGCCCATGCAGAGGAAAGAAAGTTGATTAAGGCCCATGCAAAATCAAAGTGTGCCACATGGCAAAGCAGATTGGCGGGGCATGGAGAAATTTTGGAATTTTTCCAAAGTAATAGATGGTGCAAAGGAAAAAATTGGCCTACTGGGCCCATTAAGGAGAAATGGAAATTTTGGTTAAATCCCTACGAGCGAATAGGGTGGTGACACGTGTCCTATTCTTGGTGGAGGTCGAGGGCACAGGAGAATTTGGCAATTTTTCCAAAGTGTTGAGAATGGTGCAAAGAAATTATTTTCCCATGGGCCCACAGAGGAAAGAAAGTTGATTAAGGCCCGCGCCAAATCAAAGTGTGCCACATGGTAGCGGAGCGGTGGGGCGCAGAGAAATTTTGGAATTTTTCCAAAATTCAAAAAAGGTAAAATGGCCATTTGAACCCGTGGATGAATGAGGAAGTGCCACATGGCAGTGGAGTGGTGGGAGTGGAGCTTTTTGGGGAATTTTTCCCAAATTCAAAAAAAAGGGAAAAATTTTAGGTTTCGGACCATCAACCCAATTTTTGCCCCAGTTTTTCCCTAAATTTTTAGAAGGGCATATCTTTCAATCTAGAGCTCAGGTTTTCTTGATTTTAGTGTCATTAGAAAGCTATTGAAGTCCTTTACATGATGGAATCTTTAATTTTTTTGGAGTTTAGTGAGAGAAAAATGAGAAAAAAGCCTTTGGCATGGGGAAAAGAGTAGAACCACCATTTTTAATGCAAGTATGGCTTCCATTCTTCTCCAACATGGTTGAAAATCTTGGGAATGAACTTTTAAGGGTACCCATGCTATTTTGATGGATCTTGTCATGAGTTGAATCATTCATTCCAATTTTGTCACGTTTCTCTTTCTTGAACTTGGGTTTTCATTGTTAAAAGCTAGATTTGGCTCTTTTGTAAAGGGTTGGACGTTTTTATGTTCTACGAGGCTCCGTCCTTCACTGGGAAGTGAATTTGTGGAATATCAGGCTTTTTAGGACTGCAACATGTTTTCTATCTCCTCACTGTTGTAATGCATTGTATTTAAAAATGGAAATGACAATGCAAGATTTGTGAATGAATTCTCAATCTTTTCTTGTGTTGTTTTCTCCAACCTGATCCTTCATTACAATTTTAGCAATTTGTGCATGATTTGTGTTGCATTTTTATAATCTGTATCAGTTTGTAGAAATAGATGTTCACCACTCCTTTGGTGTATCACCTTGTTAGTTTAGTTTTATCTTCTTTTCTTTCTATCCTTGTCTTCTTGGCAGAATTAGAGTAGAATTTTGAATTAAACCTTTGAAAATTTCATGCATACATCTGATCAGAGGAGTATATGAACCAACCTTAAATCTAGATAATTTTTTCCCATTTTTGCAAGTGCCACACTTGGGGAAAAGATTCCATGTTGTGTAATCACACTAAATGACCCAATTCTCACTTGTAGATCTGAAGGTCATTTAGGGGGTGCTTGATGATTTTCACTAATAGGAAGTGTACAACATTTCAGGTACATTTTAGAAACCTTTGTTGAGAAGTGTACATAAGAGGAAATATCATCTTTGGATCTATTATATTATCTTTGGTGTTCATGTAGATTGGGGTATTTGATGGACTAAAAGAGAAGATATGGGAGTATCCCATGGAGAATAAGTCACCTGTTGAGCAGTTCAAAAAATAATTTTGTGAAGGATCCATGAAAGAACTAGTAAAGCAAAGACCTAAGAAATGGTACGGTAGGCTCGCATGGATTTCAAAGAGGAATGACGCATCTATAAAGACTTACCTTCGGTGGTGGGGAAACAAGTTTAGTTTGTTGTATATCAACATTCTTATATCAAAAATTTATGATGAGAGATGGAGTATGGATCCCTTAGTGTAAGTTACCATATGCATTCATAGCAAGGTACTTCCAGGGCATCAATTCAAAGGTTCTCGAGACACATGCCTCCCGACCTTTAATGCGCAGACAAGGTAGATTGTGACTACCACACTCTAAGGAGGAAATATGTGTATCTAGGATGAGGTACATATATTGAAAGGCTCATTTCGGATGTCTTGAGCATCAAGTGGTAAGTTTGGTTGTTAGAGACATTGGGGCAGTAGTAGTATACCTTCAATCTGAAGCCCAAGCTAGAGAATAACAAGTATGTGGAGAATGAGTTCGCGCTCCTGGGGTTATCGAAGTGTAAGCATACACTGGAAAACATACCAGCACAAAAGCCCATGGAAACAATTGAGGTAGAAGATGAAGAAGAGGAGCGTGAAGATAGTGGTGGCTTGGAGCATAGGAGGAGGAAACCATCGAGATAGGAGAGGATCACAACACACAACCACACTAACTCAAGAGAAGGAATAGGAAGAGGATCTCGAAGTAGTGTAGGTAGAGTGCTGATTCAAGAAGGTTTTTCAGGTGAACAAGGACACAAGGTGTTACTCCTCAATCGGTATGTATATCATCTTACTTCTCTCTGCATAAGGAGACCACTGAACCAAGGAGGAGAAAGTTGAAGTTGAGAGAAGAGGTAGAAGAATCTGAAGAAATCACGTTGGGATCCCCTACACCACCCGAATATGAGGAGGAACTAGAGAGTAGGGAGGAGTAACAAGAAGATCTAAGGGATGAAGAAATGAAGGATGGAGAAGAAGGAGAGAAGGAGGCATCATGATCCATGCATAAGACTACTCAAGGTATATCAAGACAAACTCCTAATATTGAAGCTCCAATTCCCAAAGGGCCTAGAATGAAGAGAATGAGTAGTGAACACAGTGCACTATCATGGCCTATGTAGAGGACACAAGTAAAATTGTTCTGCGCATGTTTCTAGAAACCTTCGTGGCAAAGAAGGATTTATTCGGTGGGAGTTTATGGATGAGGATATGGCGACCATGCACATGAGGAAACAAATTTCATGGTCAATACTCACACACATGGATGAACCATACTTTAATGTGTGTGAAGTGTCATGTGTATCAAGGTGGTTGAAGAAAATTCCACAAGCTAGACACATAACAGTCAAGCCTACTATTATGTCCGATGAGTTGGTGAGTAATGCATTGGTGAAAGTCTCCATAGAAATGACACGCGAAACATGGATAAAGCTATAACCATGAGGGTGCTATGAGAGGAAATCAAGGCAAAGGATACGAGAGATAGCGTGCCCGACACAAGAGAAAGACTTGGAGAAGAATAAGAAAAGTGCATTCATCAGTATGACAAAGGGCATTGGAGATCATGTGCTGAAAGCGCACCCACATCTAGAGTCTAAGGTACCAGATCAATTCCCCTCGGCATCCACTATGTTAGGACATTGGTATATTTTGTACTAGAAGATGAATTGTGAGAATTACGTCACCAAAGAATCCTGAGCTAGAGGCGGGAAGGGAAAAGGATGCGGTGATAAGAAAGATCACATCTTATGAAGGACTACTGCAACCACTGCAAGAAGAAATAAAGAAGGTGGATCAAGCATTGAACATATGTATAGCTCTAGAGGTGCTAATTAAAATAAAAATCTTGGAGGAGGAAAATGAAATCTAGAGGGTGATGTGATGATACCTTAGGCCACATATAAAGGTTAACTCTTGTCAAACAAAATTGCAAGGAACTTGCGTAGGCACAAGAACAACATAAGGAGCAATAGGATGAGCTTGGGAAACTCATTGCATAGAAGATGGATCTATTGGAAGGAAGGATGATTGTAATGTCCAGCATTATGTTGGTCTTGCAGAATGAGAAAGGAGAAATTACATAGGATGAACTGGAATCTATTGCTATGGACATTCAAGAGAAAATAGAGGAAGTGCTCATTGAGTGGAAGGCCTTGGAGGTAGAAATAAATGAGGAATATACCGAGTTGATCCTTCAAGTTGAGGTAGATGAAACTACAAAGTAGACCTTATTATTTATTTGTAAAGATTATTTCTTATTCTTTTCATTAAAATTCATTACTTTATTTTTGGAGACAACCATTATCGGGATGACAATGAAATTAGTGTTGGGTAATTTTGATCGAGAGAACACTTGGCGAAAGCACATAATGAATCCATGTGGGAAAAAGGTCATGTTTAGAGGCGCAAATGGATAAAATTGACACACACATGGAGGATAAGTTCAGCTTTTAAGACTTATCCATTTTCACACCTGAGGATCTATTTTTAGAGATGGCATGCAAAGCACACAAACAAGGCAAAGACGTGTGCACCACGCATTGGCTATTTTTGGAGGATCGGATACAAAGTACTTTGCATGGATGTAGGCTAAGAATAGGATTATCACTGTAGTTAACTAAAGGAAGTCTATTGTTAGCACACTTGCATGTGTGGCTATGCTTGTAAACGGTGCGTGGCTAATAATAGCATGTGACCTATTTTTGGAATGGATAAGTGGTGAAGGGAAAGTCCCCACCCTTATATATATGTAGTGAACTGCGTAGTAGAAAAGGTGGTGAATATACACATATAGATGGTGATTATGTAGAGACAGAGAGAGATATATGTATGTATGTGTGCAAGACTAGATTATTGTGTGCGCAGGGGCATAAAACATTATTATTGTAAGAAGATTTTGTATAATTGTTATCTTTAATATATGGAGGATATTGGCTGAACCTGAGTGTTATTACTATGTGCTTTGGATATTACATGTTCTTGATTCCATCATGATTATTGTTTAAGTCTATTTTTCCTTAGATCCAGATCTTTCATGCACTGTAGAATGATGTATTAGTTATGGATATGTATGCTTTAAGTCTTCATCATGCTAACATCTTGCTACAACAACCCTAAAGAGGGACCTGGTACCTTTGCATGCCTGTGAGCATTCGGTCTAGGATGAGTGATGTGCTAGAGCATCTAGGGTCTTCTTGGTTAATTCTAGGCTACAAAAGTCCCATCACATGTTAGTAAAGGTCCTGTCATGCATCGAAAAGGTCCCATCATGCATCAATAAAGGTCCTATCACGCATCAACAAAGGTCCCATCACGCGTCGGTAAAAGTACCATCATGTGTAAGAAAGGGTACCGTCAAGCATTAAGAAAGGTCTTGTCGCTGCGTCAACAAAATTCCTATCGTGAGTTAGCAAAGGTCTCATTGCACATCAACAAGGGTCTCATCACATGTCGAAAATGTACTATTTTGTGTCAAGAAAGGTCCCATCATGCATTAGAAAAGGTCCCGATGTGCATCAACAAAGGTCCCGTAGCACATCAACAAAAGTCCTACGACATGTTAGCAAAAGTCTGTTACACGTCAAAGCAAAGGTCCCTTCACTCGTCATCTTTCCTTCCTATCGGTGGAAACTCACTCCATTCTTGTCGAGTGTTAGCAATGAATGTTAGGTATGGACCAAGAATTAATGGTATCATACAAGGTAGCTCAACAACCGGTTTAATGAAGCATGGCGCCCATGTCTTTTCTGATAGAAAAGTACCATTGGAAAGTGGACTGGTATGGCTGCCCATACCTCCGTATAGGAAATTAATGAGGGTTTTTGGTAGGTGAGACAAATTTTCTATATAATGTATTCGACCCCCTCATTTTTAGGGTAGACATTCTGGGAGCTAGGGAAACTCTTGCAAAAGTTTTCCCTGAACTCCATTTTGAACTATGAGCCTTCTCTTGGGTCTAGCAATGTAATTATGTCTTTGTGCATCAAATTTAATGGTCTGTGCATAATTTGAAGCAATAAAAATTGTATTTTGTGGTGTTTCTTCAACTATATCTCATTTTTATTGTATTTTCTTTTCTCTATATTATTATTGTTGTATTTTTACATGTTCTTTCACTTGCAAGTTTATGATGTTGTGTTCCATGGAGTTTTGATGGAGGATTATGATCTGGGTCTATGTCACATTTGTCTAACCTCCCTCATCCCATTTTCCCCTATTTCTTCCTCCCTCAAAAAAATTATCTCGCCCCTTTATTTGGTATTATCTCTTGCCTTAGTTTAGGATTTCATTTTATGCATCTCTTTCTTCACCGGTCCGTTAGAAATCTAGGTTAATGTTAGGATAGTCACATTTCTCTTTCTAGGGGTATTTTAGCATTAGTATTAGGTAGAGGAAGTCAGACTTATCTAGAGGTTTGTCTCAAGTTTGCATGCCCCATGGCTTGAGGGATAAGCCCATGTTAGTAGAATTACACCGATTGCCCCACACAAATAGAGAGAAAATCGGGGGTGCTATAATTTTGACATAACAATTTTGGCATGCCCAGTGGGACCAGAAGGTGAAAGATTTACATTTCACAAGTGTTCCACTACAGATTATTTTCATAATATCTATTGTAGGTGTGCAGTTCAACATTTGGAGTAGACTTCATTTCGGCAAGTTGGTGTGTTCTTGTCGAAATTTCAGCCTTTGGAGGCGTATGGTCAAACACATCTTCGAATCCATCAGCTAACAAACCCTTCTCGAGTTATAGAACTTCCTCCATTCCATCCATTTCTTTTTATTTCCATCCCTCTCATTTTCTTCCATCCATGAAGTTGTGCTATCTTGTCTTCATTCCCCTCATGGAATTCACACTTGTAATAAGAGCGAGTCCACCTCCAATGTATTTCTCAGCTCCTCCAGATTAGTTTTATGAGAAAATACAAAATCACTATGCCTACCCCGATGAACAATACCATGATCAATTCATATATGGAACCTACCAAGAGGGATATGTATGTAGTGAAATGAATTACATGGAGAATTCTGATTTTAAGGAGAATATTAAAAAGATGGATGTGGGTATGGTGCGGTCAAGCGCCACATCTTAGATGAAAGAGTTCGAGAACTAGCTATAGGGCACCTTGTCCATGGGTTAGCCCTATACCAAGACATTTCAGCCCACAACAGAAGCTTGATTTTATGGTTGAGATACTCCCCTATCTTGCATAGTTGATGAAGAGAAATAGGCCGATGAAATTAGTGTTAAGAAACCTCATCAACAGGTAAGTCTTGCATAATCATCTAGTAATTTTCTCTCCATTCCCCAAACAACACCATCTCAACTTGAGCTTCAATTTCGAAGCTTCCCATCGTCGCTTCTATTGTGGAATCCTTTTATCCATCTTCTAGTCTCCCTTCCCATCTTAATTTCTTTGCCCTTCTCCCTTCCAAACCTAATTCCCCTCCACAAGAACAAAATGAAATACCTTCCCTCCCACCACCTCAAGAAATTCAAGCACCAGTTGTGATCCAAACCACCCCTCCTCATGCATTCCCAATCCCATGTTGGGAAGTGACCCAAAATACCAGTCAAGAAGAACAACAAAGAAAAGAGGAACCCAACAGAGAAGAAAAGATAAATTATTTGAAGATTTGGGCTGTCAGGTTCATAATAAAGAAGATCCCCTTGATGGTCAAGCCTTTAGAGGAGGTTAGGGTAGAAGAAAAAATGGTGGAAGTTTATACCACAACAAAAGAAGAGGAGAAAATTTCAGATGTGGAGGATAATTACATAGTTCCATAGGCTTCAAGTACAAAACAAGCCACAATAGAACCTTCAATTCTTCCTCCCACTTCATCCCCTTCAAGCTCTAATGTCAAAGAAGATTTTGAAGTATCAAACTCCATGTTTGAAGATGAGGGGAACCATGTCGAGTGAATCACATATCTGGAGGACACCATGGAGGAGGCTAAGCCAACACAGTAGGATAATGAGGGGAAGATTATCTATCTGACTTGGAAGATTACTTTGATGGAGAGGATCCCGTGGAGATCACATCATTTACTTCTCCATCATCTACCTTCTAAGCACATGAACCCGCTACCATGGGGGAGAGAATTCAATTACAATATCCTAAACTTCATAACAACCCTATGGAACCAAGGTTGGAGGATCTAAATATTCCATGTTCTTCACAGGAGGAGGAAAGGAACAATGATGACACCATTCCCACACCGGTAATCAAGGAAGAGGATAAGATGATTCTAGAAGAAATGAAAATAAAATATCAACATGCAGGAAGTCTCTTTTTTTAGGAAGGTCTGTAGGAAGACTCCATTCTTGGAGTTGAATTTCATAGCAATGAGCACATCAATCGGATCAGACCGTTCCCAATAAGGTACTTGGCTTCATTGGAGCTAAGGGAGAAGTAAAATCTGGTCATGTCTATTTTATAGAAAGAGGATGATATACAAAGCATCAAGGGTCACCATCAAAATCTACATGATTCCAATGTCAATCATCTAGAGGAGGTGTTTTCAATTGATGTTGATACTTTGGTTATTTGGGTGGAGGATTGGCCTCTTTTCTATTTTTCACTCATAATAACATCCATGTTAAGTTCCAAGTCATATACATGGCTGCCTATTTTGAGAAAGGGAACTTACTTCTCCATGTCAGTTGTAGGATTTGTTTGAGTTCCCTTACTTCTGGTTAGCGTAGAGTAGGTAGGCTTGTTTTTAGCAGAAGAAGTGCTTTTGCACACTCTTCATGCCTCTAATTGGAGCATGTATGTTTTTCTCCTTTGTACATATTT
This sequence comes from Taxus wallichiana var. yunnanensis, assembly GCA_018340775.1. Classification (NCBI taxonomy): domain Eukaryota; kingdom Viridiplantae; phylum Streptophyta; class Pinopsida; order Cupressales; family Taxaceae; genus Taxus; species Taxus wallichiana. The sequence goes on along the minus strand of CM031239.1, from coordinate 781,024,278 downwards.
TTGTGTGGTGGTTGCTCTTGCACAATTCATCATGTTTCTGAGAGGGAAATGTTATGATAAGGAGTTCAATGTTGTAAGACACAGCTGTTATATTAAAAAAAATCCCAATGCAAAGCAACTAAATCATATTTGGGGACAGTTTTCAATGTTTTCATCTCTTATGTCTCCATAGATCAGTCATAGTTGAGTTGTTATGTCCCTTGTTGCATCAAAAATCAATTGTGGGGAATTTATATCTTCACATTTTTGCTAATAGTAGTGTTCATGAGGAGAATCAGATTTTTTTGGGGCGGTTTCATAATACAATCATCCCCAACCGATCGATTTGCAAGCTCGAGTTCTTCGCACCTTTACCTTGATTGGATTTTTAGTTTTGGGGATAGTTTACAGGTTTTATCCAAAGTCCCAAAATTATCTTTAAGAGCAGGCCAAGGAGGTTTCATCCCAGATGCTAAGTTCATACGAGCCTAGGGGACATGTTTTCAAATAGAAATATTAATTTATTTAAGGTTAGGCTTGACTCCATACCCAATGAATGCTTCAAGGTGTGGTCACACATCTAGGCCGGTAGATGCCCCGAGAGGTCATCAAACTGTTATCCCAAATTCACCCCTAGGTCAATTTGGATAACTCATTATAAATGGACTTAGCCATATAAATTCTTGGATGTGTGGGAGATAGTCAAATTTAGCCCTGGGATATCAAAGAGAAAGATAGTTAAGGATGGCTTGCAAATAAGAATTGAGAATATCCGAGTTGTTCGGCAGTTAAGTCTCCCGACGAGCTAGCTTGCCATGGCGAAGGTCAACCATCTCATATCACATGTCAACCACTTGTTAGGAAAATTCCCATCACGTGTCAGAAAATTTCCTATTGCATGTTAGCAAAGGTCCCATCACTCATTAGACAAGGTCCCGTCACGCTTCAAAAAAGGTCCCATCACGCGTTAGCAAAAGTCCTTTTTCTCATCAAGAAGGGTCCCATCGCATGTCACTAAAGGTACCATTACGAGTCAAAAAGGTCTCATCATGTGTCGAAAAGGTCCCATTGTGTGTCATCAAAATTCCCATCGTGTCAGCAAGGGTCCCATCGCACGCCGTCATAAAGGTCCCATCGCACATTAGCAAAGGTCTCGTTGCATGTCATTAAAGGTGTTGTTGCACGTCAACAAAGGTCCCATTGCATGTCAAAAAGTCTTGTCATGTGTTAGCAAAGGTCTCGTTATGTGTTAGCATTCCTTCATGTCGTGGCAACTCTCTCCATTCCTTTTAGGTGTCAACAATGAATGGTAGGTAAAAACCATGCATTAATGGCATGATACAAGGTAGATCAACAACCAATTTAATGAAGCATGGCATCCATGTCTTTTCTAATAGAAAAGTACCATTGGAAAGCGGAAGGGTATGGATGGCCATAACTCTATATAGGTAATTAATGAGGGTTGCTGATAGGTGAGATAAATTTTCTATATAATTTATTCGACCCCCTCCTTTTTTTAGGGGAGACATTCTAGGAGCTGGGGAAACTCTTGCAATTATTTTCCCTGAACTCCATTTTGAACTACGAGCCTTCTCTTGGGACTAACAATGTAATTATGCCTTTTTGCATCAAATGTAATGGTCTGTGCATACTTTGAAGCAATAAAAATTGTGTTTTGTGGTGTTTCTTCAACCCTAGCTCATTTTTATTGTATTTTCTTTCCTCTCCATTATTATTGTTGTATTTTGTGCATGTTCTTTCACTTGCAAGTTTATGATGTTGTGTTCCATGGAGTTTTGATGGTGGATTAGGATTTGGGTCTGTGTCACATTTTTCTGACCTCCCTTAGCCCCCTTTTCCCTATTTCATCCTCCCTCAATAGAGTATCTCACCCCTTTTCTTGGTGCTATCACCCCCCTTAGTTTAGGAATTTCATTTTATGTATCTCTTTCTTCCCTGGTCCCTTGGAAATCTAGGTTAGTGTTAGGATAGTTGCATTTCCCTTTCTAGGAGTAGTTTAGCATTAGGATTAGGTAGAGGAATTCAACCTTCTCTAGAGGGTTATCTCAAGTTCACAAGTCCCACAACTTGAGGGATAACCCCATGTTAGCAAAATTACACCAATTGCCCCACACAAACAAAGAGAAAATCGAGGGTTCGTAATTTTGACATAACACTAAGATATTGTCATAGTTTTATAATAAATTGATGAATTAATAAAGAGATGTAATTTTATGGGGATTAATATAAATTCTGTAGAATCATGGAATATTGGACAAAATCATGGGTGATTATTGTGAAAATGATCATATATGATAAAAATGAAAAGAGAGCTCTAAATTGGTTATTTTGATTGTTTTTATCCTTCTATGAAATGTAAATGATGAAATGATGAAGTTAAATACCTTTTGATGTAAAATTATGTTGAAATATACCTCCACACATCATATAGAGATGATTAAATTTAATGGAAAGTTGTTGAGATTATTGAGAGATAATTATGATTGAAGTGAAAAGGATTGAAAGGGTGGTGAGTCAGTGCTCAATAAAACTTTTCACTCTATATTTCAAGACACCAAACACACATCCTCATAAAACATATGTATCAATTTATGATCACAAACACATGTACCTTTTTGGTACCCAAATCAGTTCCCCGTGAAGTTGAGAAACATCAACAAATAGAGAAATATTCTTAGAGATAGATAGACCAAAATTTATGTCATTTTGTATCAAGGAGAGATATAGCTGATTTTTTATCACTCAAACTTGGAGAATTTGGATAGTACCTTGATGAGGATTTGACCTATCCTCACTACTTTAGGTTGTGCCTTCAACCAAAGGTGAGAGGACCAAATTTTAACCTATATTTGTAAGGGGGATGGATGGATCAAAAATATTTGTATTTGTGAGGAGGCATGGTCAATGAAACATGATCTAACTCTCACGAGTTGTCACCCTAGGAAATGAAAATACCTCCTAAACCAGTTCAAAGTTACAAAAGAAAATGGTAAAACCAACATGTTTCTGCATGTTTTAATTAAATAATGATAGGAATAACAATTTTACTCAGTGTGTGAGCTCAAACAGAACAAGCATGGGTGGATCAAGTTGGATTTATTTATTTTATTGCAATTTTGTGGGGAATTAAGCAATATAACATTGATTATGCCAAATTTCATAGAACTTTAAACAAATGATGCATATCTACCTCATGGGATGATGAAATTAATTCAAATAATAAACAATGGGCCTTCAAATAGAATATGTGCACCCACATAAGCCTGATGACACACTATTTCACACATTATTTGAGGATTCGAACACAAAAGATCATATCAAACACTCAATCAAACCTTAGAAACTCCCGATCCATCATGCCTAAGATACACTCAAATACTAACCAATAATCTATATCAAAAATGGAAGTAATGTTAATTTAAAATTTTTATTGTGTAATAAAATGAAATCTCTTCTCAAAATGCAATTGCAACTACCACAAAACTACCACAAGGATGAGATCTATGTGATTTAGAGGAATTTATGCCATAAAAATGCAATAGACACATGAATAATCACTTGAAAACATCTTAGTAGAGAGTACATATGACAATTGATCATGATAACACACAATTAAATAAAGGCTTCACCAAACTTATCAACGAGGAAAGTTTCATCTATAGTCTCAACACTTGTCGATGGTTGTACACTCGTAACCATCTTGACATGATTAAATCGAGAGCTCATGAAAATAAAAGGCTTCTCATACAAATTCTTACACAAACTGGTTTCTCTCTGTTTTCACCTTTTCTTTGAAAAATAAAGAAAGTTTAACCCCCTTCATGTGAGTGTTCTCAATTCTTTATATAATTTACCTCACCAGTTTTCCCCCAAAAATCATGAATATTTTTGAGAGAATATTCCATTGTTGTTGTTAGGTGGATACTTCTTGACTTAGTCATTTTTTCTTCTCAGCATATGATTTTGATTCCATGTCATCATTTTGTAACAGTAAAATATTCCTTTTATTTGGGGATTGGGTAGTTACCTTTGATGCCTTTGAGCCTCTAGGTGGTTTTATTAGACAAACATTCTATTTTGTTTTTCAAGAATTTCTCTTGAATGTTGTGCACTTATTTTTGTGGCCTTTTGGGTAGTTATCACATATGGTTTTTATCAGATCAAATCAATTATTGTTTTCGCTTAATGTAAATTCATTTTTACTTTATGTCTTGCTCATGCAAATATCTTACCAAACCTCAAAATCCAATTCACCATGATTGATTACTAGTTTCATTTCACCTCGGCTTCCTATTAATGCAAACAAGTTTTACTTACTAATTCACACTTCTTATACTAATTTTTTAAAATATAGTGTGAGTAACTTGCAATCATGGAGAAACCATAATTGGTCCAGTTTGAAAGTATTATCCTTAGAGGATTTGTAATCATTTTTTGATCTCTCGGTTCCTAATGAAGCATTCATATGAATGTTTTCTAAAATTGTAGATCATGAGGATTACACTGGGCCCTTAACAATGCTAGTTTTTTGGGTGGCACTAATTTGATGACATATTAGAATAATTCTCTTCTTTTTGAATTCCAGTGTTCTACTTTTATCTTTTCCGGATTGAGAATCAAAAGACTCGTGAGATGCTTTGAGGAAGTATTGGTGTATAATTTTACCCAATGTGTTAGAATTTTCTGATTTCCAATGTCCTTTCATCTATGATGTGGAATTATTAATGAAATATATTCCTCATAAATCATACACACTCGATGGAGAACTTTCACTAACTATAGTGAGAACCCTTTCTCACAAATTACATGAATTGGAAGAACATGTTACATGATCCAAAGGATACTCACCAAGAAACAAAAATATAATATATTCTCATAATCAGTTGTATTTAGTTCCATGGTGTGGTGCAAAATTAGATGATTTCAGTGATATCTTGTTTGTAGGAAATGGAGCTTGTTTGCATGAGTTATAGCCGCTGAAATTTTCAGGCAACTAGTAAAATTTGGGAATATGTGTAGGTTGGACATGTGCATGCTCACTAAGTGGACCAATGGAATTGTGACATGTGGAAAATTTAGGTGATGAAGAAATTTTTTGGTTTAGAACATCGGTCTTGTACACTCGTACATGGACAAGTGGACCCCGCTATTTACTGGTTGGGGGCCCTCAGCCAAGTTCGACACACTCAATTATGGAGGGGTGTCTTGGCCTCCTTCACTTCACATTGCATATCAGATTTCTTGCATATATCTATTGATAATATTTTTTATATCATGCATGTGGGACTAAATTATTAGCGCAATTAAATATTTCCAACTAATCCTTATCTTGGTCCACTAAAATTGGTTAAATCCAACACATGATTCTAATATCTCTATGTATTAAAGTTACAAACAAATAAAATCATGTATCATGTATCATGTATATCCTTCCACACATTTCCATGCACCACATTCAAACAAAGTACCCAAACTTAGTGCTAAAACCAAGGAGGAGCAAGTCAAATGGCTTTCATAGCAAACGCACATCTCTAGGTCACCTAAATTTAAACCCTATCCCCTCCTAAAGTGCCTTGCATATAGGATCTTATCCCTATAGAAAATACACCCCAAAAGGAGTGGGATTTGAACCTTGGGCTCTGGGAAAAATGATAAGGCTTTAACCAATGTGCTATTGGATTAAAAACATTACATACAGAGCATATTTTTATTTAAACACATAGAAGCCAAGGACTATGATATTGTTTTACTCATAACTTGAGCTAGAGAAGGAATTCGGAGGTGATGTAAAAAGTGAATCCTATTATTTTTGGTATAGGAAAGTGATGAGTAGATCATATTATTGTATAAACCTTTGTAAATATTTATTTTAAATATTTTAAGAGATCAATCCCATTCAACCAGACATGGAGACATAGGCCACAAGTGTCAAAATCTATTATCAATTCTTGTGTCAAATTGCTGGTGATTCATCTCTGTATTTTATGTTTTTACATATTAATTTCAGTTTTAATTCTCTTATTAAAAATAAAAAAATAATATAATACTCAAGTTTAAGTTGAAAAATCAATACAAAAAAAAGTCTATGGTTTCCGCAATTGCTAGTTAAAGTTGATTTTTAGATCACCTGGTATCACAATTGGTTTTGACTTGTTTTTGGATTAGATTAATTTTTTTGGATTGAAAGTGGTGTGTTGGATGTTAACAAGGTATTGATCTACGAAGGGTGAAGGAGAGTTAGTTAAAGGAGATCCCAAAATTGGTACCAACCGATCTCAAAGTCATACAATGGAGGATATAGAGGTAGAAGAATTTTGATAATCATTCCAACAGATGAAGGAAATGGTGGAAGAAATGTACCAAGATAGACAAAGGGAAAAGGGAAATAGAGGAGGTAAGAAATAATAAATCTCTAGTTTTGATATTCCTAAATTTGAACCTCTAAAATCTGATTTTCCTTCATTGAAGTTAGATATCAAGTTTGAATTGAAAATGTATACTAGAGAGCTAAATGCAGAGAAGTTAGATAACTAGGTCAAGATGATAGAATTTTACTACGGTGGTTTAGATAATTGTGGATGATGAAGCAAAGATTCATTTGGAAACTCTTCAAATGGGTAGCACATCACTCATTTGGTGGGAGAGTAAGCTTCAGGAAGTGGAAGCAACCAAAGGTATATAAATTATTTCTTGGTCTAAATTTGTTTCAAATATTAGCCAACAATTTTATCCTCTTGGTTATAAGAAAATAGTTATGATGGATTGGCAAGAATTAAGACAAACTAAGGGACAAATTGTTCAAGAATATAGATAGTAATTTAGGAAAAGGGCTCTAATTCTAGGAATTTCTCTAAACACGGAGAAGAGACACTACTTAGATATATTAGTGGATTGCATAGTTACCTAAGGCATATGATTTGGAAAAGGAGTCCTCTTCCTCATATTTTAAACAAACGAACAAGAAATCTGAAGGAAAAGGTTCAAAAGAACAAGGAAAAGGAAAGGGTAAGAAAAAGAAAAAATCTACTATTAAGAATGAGGATGAAAACCATTTTACAATCATTGTAAAAAGAACCATGATGAGTCTAAATGTTGGAAATTACATCCGAAATGAATCCAATGTGGATGGTTAAGAAAGGAAAGGAAAATAAAACAAACATTTCAGTTCATGATCTTAGGTCTAATTCGGGTGATGAAACCATGATCACAACTATGATTTTTGAAGGTAAATCAACTCTTTCAATTTCCAATAATAGTATTACAAATGTTTCATCTTCTTATAGTAAATAATATGTACATGATGAGAAGAAAAGGAATGCGATTTTCCACCTTAGAGTAATTTCAAAGCATACGAAATTGATGATATTTTTGATAGTAGATCACAAGATAATCTAATTTATGAGGAGGTTGTTAGAAACTAGGACTCAAAACTAAACTACATCCTAATCCTTAACCTTTGGGTTGGGTTTTTGATGATGTGAAACTACAGTAACTAAAACTTGTACTTTGATTTTCCATTACGAGAGAAGTTTATCGATGAGGTTGAATTGGATGTAGTTCCTTTGGATATTTGTGGGGTAGTTTTGGGAATTCCTTATTTATATGATCGTAAAACAATATTCTATAGGGAAGAAAATAAATATTTTCTTGTAAAGGATGGAATTGAGTTTATTGTTAGAGATCACCGTGAAAAGAGTAATCTATCTTTGGTTACTACAGTCAAATGAAAAGTCTTGTAAACTCAAGATAAAATTTTGTAGTCATGGTGTTCAAAGCTAAAGAGGAATAACATAAGATGGCTTTTGAGGATTGTGATTCAAAACATAAAAATGAATTGGTAAAAATTATTTCTAATTTTGATGATGTTTTTCATGATCCATAAGGTCTAACTCTCAAAAAAAGGGGTTCAACATGAGATACAATTTCTTTAGGATGCACCTCTTCCCAATATATTGTAATGTATAGATTATAAGTAGTAGAGAATGGGAAATCAAGAGATGGGCAATGGAACTTTTGGCTCAAGGTATAAATCGACCAAGTACATACCCATGTGGTTCACCAATTATATTGGTTCCTAAGAAGGATGGCACTTAGAGAAAGTGTGTTGATTTCTGTGCTTTAAACAAGATTATAGTAAATAATCATTACCCTCTTCCTAGAATAGATGATTCTTGGATCAATTAAAAATTGTAATTTATTTCACAAAGTTAGATTTAAGAAGTGGTTATCACCATGTAATAATTATAGAAGGTGATGTTTGGAAACAAATTTTAAAATGAAACATGGATTATTTGAATGATTAGTGATGCCTTTTGGTTTGTGCAATGTACCAACAACATTCGTGAGAGTTATGAATGATATATTTATACCATTCATTGATGATTTTTTTATCATCTACTTAGATGATATTCTTGTTTTCAATAATTCATGGGATGAATATATTAAACACATCCAGAAAGTCTTAGATGCATTAAGGAGAAAGAAATTGTATTTGAAGATGTCAAAATGTGAATTCGGGAAAACATCTTTAATTTACTTGGCTAATGTTGTAGGAAATGGAGAATTGAGAATTGATCCTGTGAAAGTAGAGGTTATTATAAAATGGCCTAGACCCACTAATGTGATGGAAGTTAGAAGTTTTTAGGTGTAGTTGATCTTGGAGGAAATTCATTTTTAACTTCTCATATATTGCATCTCATTTGCATGCTTTGACAAGTATTAAACAAGTCTTTCAATGGGGAGGTAAACAACAAAAATCCTTTGATACAATGAAAGATAAGATAAGTAACACTTTGATCTTGGAACTTCAAGATTTACAACATTCATTCTAGATTGAGACAGATGCTAGTGACTATACAATAGGGGTAGTTTTGATGCATAAAAAATGATTTGTGTGTTACCATTCATAAACCTTTACAAGTGTAGTAAGAAACTCTCCAAATTATGATAAAGAGTTGTATGCTTTGGTTCAAAGTGTTAAAAAGAGGAAGCATTATTTAATGGGAAAATAAAAATTATACATACTAAACATCATCCACTCCAGTACTTGCAAACACAAAAAAATTATTGTAGTCTAGACATTTCAGGTGGATGGGGTTTTTGCAACAATTTAATCTTGTAATAAGGTATAAAAAAGGTATTCAAAACAAGGTTGCAAACATGTTATCTAGACCACCAGTTGTAGTAACATCTATTCTTTTACAACATAGTTCTTTGGCTCATGTTAGTTATAAGGAACAATATGTTGATGATGTAGACTTTAAAGAAGTGTATGAGGATCTAATAAGTGGGAAACAAGTAGGGGAAAAATATTATCATTTACATGATGGATTGTTATATCATTTTGGTAAAATTTTCATTCCAGAAAATGAACGTGTGCATATGATTAGGGAAGCACATACTTCTCTTATTTCTAGGAATTTTGGTGTTATTAAAACAATTGAAAATTTATAGAAATATTGTTATTGGCCTAGAATGCATGAACATGTAACCAGATATATTAAAGGATATGTTCTTTGTGCCACAAGAAATCCAAGTAACAAGAAATTAGGACTTTACACTCCTCTTCTTGTTCTGACAAGGCTTTGGGAAAGTATTTCCATGGAATTTGTAGGAGGATTTCCCATGACATGAAAGAAATATGACTACTTATATGTGGTAGTGGACAAATTTTGCAAAATGTGTGTGTTGGTTCCATGTACTAAACAAATAACTCGGTGAGGGAACTACACATTTATTTTTTTCAGTTTGTTTGGGTTCAATTTGGATTACCTACTATAATTATATCTGATCGAGATTTTATATTTTTGGGGAATTTTGGTTAACATTGTGGGGGTTAATGGACACAAAACTGAAAAAGAGCACTTCTTTTCATCCACAGACCGATGGTCAAACAAAGGTTGTAAACCGTACAGTTGTACATTTTCTTAGGGGATATTGTGGCAAACATCCTAAATTATGGGATGAAAATATATATTATGTGTAACATGATTATAATTGTGCCTTACATTCTTCTACTTTGAAGTATCCATTTGAGTCTTGTTGTAAATATTTTCCTAATGATCCTTTAGATGTATATTATGGAAATCAAACTATTGTTAATGGTTCAAGTGCTTATGATAAGGCTAAAATATTTGTGTAGAGAGTACAACAGGTTCATCAAGTATGTCCATGAATAACTAGAGAAAATTCAGGCTAAGTACAAAGTGAGGCATGATAAACATAGAATTGATCACAAGTTCAAAGTTGGTGATTCAGTTTGGCTTCACAATAGAAGGAAAGATTGATAGGTTAAGGTAAATAATTGAAACCTATACAAGTATGGTCCATTCCAAATCTTGGAAAAAATTGGTAACAACATTTTCTAGTTAAATTTACCTCCATATATGAAAATCGACTCGATTATAAATGTTGAGAACTTAATATTGTATGAACCGCCTATTATTGTTGATCATGATAATGCTAACATAATGCCTTCTATTGATGATTTCACTCCCGAGTATCTTGATGAGCTACAGGAAGACATAATTTTGGAAAGGAAAGTTAGAACTTCACAAAGGGGTGACATTGAGTATATTCGTGTTGGGTTCAAAGGCATGCATCCAAACAAGGAAAAATGGATGGAAACTGAAAATGTGAGGGAGAAATACCCTCACATATTCACTATTTAAGTTGACTTTTGGTGTCCAAAAGTTTCTTAGTGGGGAGGAATGATCGGAGGATCATCAAAAGAAACATTGATCTAAGATCTTCTCATAATTATTTGTAGTCAGTTCCATGGCATGGAGAAAAATTAGATGATTCGGGTGATATCTTATTTGTAGGAAACATATCTTGTTTGTAAAAGTTATAGCTCGTTGAAATTTTTGGAAAAGTGGAAAAATTAGGGATTTCATGCAAGTTGGATGTGTGCTTGCTCGCCAAGTGGACCAATGGAATTATGACATGTGGAAAATGTAGGTGACAAAGAAAAATTTGGGTTTAGAATGTCGGTTTTGGACACTTGTACATGGATAGGTGGACCCCGCTATTTACTTATTAGGGGCCCTCAGCTAGGTTTGACACACTCGAGTTATGGAGGGGTGTCTTGGCCTCATTCACTTCACATTACATATTAGAGTTCTTGTATATATTTATTGATAATATTTTGTATATCATGCATGTGGGACTAACTGATTAGTGTAATTAATTATTTCCGACTAATCCTTATCTTGGTCCACTAAACTTGGTTAAATTCAATGCATGATTCTAATATCTCTATGTATTAAAGTTGCAAACAAAGAAAATCATGTATCATGTATATCCTTCCATGCATTTCCATGCACCACATTCAAAAAAAACACCCAAACTTACTGCTAAAACCAAGGATGATCAATTCAAATGGCTTTCATAGCCAATGCACATCTCTAGGCCACCTAAATTTAAACCCTATCCCCTCCTAAAGCACCTTGCATGTGGGATCTTATCCCTATAGAAAATGCACCCCAAAAGGAGTGGGATTTGAAACTTAGGCATTGGGACAAAAGGATAAGGCTTTGACCTCTGTGCCATGGGATTAGAAACATTATATACGAAGAATACTTTTATTTAAACACATAGCAATCGAGGACTCGTGATATTGTTTTGCTCATAACTTAATCTAGAGAAGGAATTTGGAGGTGATGTAAAAGTGAATCCTATTATTTTTGGAAGAGGATCATGATGAGAAGATCACATTCTTGTATAAATATTTGTAAAAAATTATTTTCAAGATTTTAATAGATCATTCCCATTCAACCAAACCCGGGGACATAGGCCACAAGTGTTGAACTCCGTTATCAATTCTTGTGTCAAATGTTTGGGTGATTCATCTCTGTAGTTTCTATTTTTACACATTACTTTCAGTTTTAATTATTTTATTAAAACTAAAAAAATATAATACTCAATTTTAAGTCGGAAAATCAATACAAAGCAAAGTCTATGATTTACACAATTGTGAGTTAAAGATGATTTTTAGATCATTTTGGAGACAAAAAAACCAAAAACTACACCATGTCGAGTCCCCTAATCACCACCTCCATGTGTGAAGAAATATATGGGTGAATCCAAATCTAGGCCCTCTACTCGAATTTCTCTAAAATCAGTTGTTGCCACACATCCAGTTCAGGTTCCTAGGAAATCTCTTACTCTCAAGACACCTAGGAAAAAGAACTTACCAAAGGGGGAATGGATATGGCTAAGTGGGCGTCCTCATTTGAAAGGAGGAAAAAGATGTTTGATTTCTTGAATGGTCCTATAACAACCGTTAATGATCTCATGTCTATTGGTATGTCCCACTCATTGGTAGGAGATATTATATTTATTTAGATGGCATTGGGGACAAGTGAATATATCTCAAGGAATAATTGGTTGGTGAACAAACTCCCTATTTTTAGAGAGGGATTTGTTGCAATGGATGACTAAGTTTTTCTCGTTCTTGTATTCTCTTTTGTGATGTGTTTAAAAAAATTATATGTAACATTTTTATTTTTCATGGGATGGGGCCCCTATAGATCCCCCATTTTGATTTCTTCCAAAATGCAAAGATGATATACATTTCATTAGTTTATAATGCTTTATAATGGACATGAAATTATATACAAAAAAATTATAAGCACCTAATTCACTCTTATCGATTTAAAATCATTGCATGAGTCAAATATAATATTAATCTTCTAATAAACAACACGAGTAGCAAGTGGAACACAAATTACTTAATATAGCATAAAAGAAAAAGTTTTAAGAAGACAAGCCTATTTTTGTTCATCATCCATCATGTCAACTTCTTCATATTGATAATTATTCTCCTCCTAAGGTTGTATTTATTTATATGCATCAAACCTTTGGAGTAGATCTTTTAATTCATCTTCATCTAACCCTATGTAATTATGGAATATTAGGCTCGCCGCTTAATGCACTTGTACATTGATCTATTTTCTACCCGTATCCCCTTGGTTTCACTTTCAGCTCGAGACATGTTAGTTTCCATCTTCATTAATGGTTTTATAACTTCATAAGAGAAATTATCTTTTTGAAAATTCCTTTCGAAGGAACCATATAAGAAATAAATATTTAACTCACCATAGCTCTTTTTGACTTATCAAAGACCAAGTCTTCCAATTTAGAATCAATTTTATCTATGGTTTTGTCCACCCATGTTTATTCTTTCTCCATTTTTTCCCCGATGTCCTTCGGGACCTCATTTATTATTTTGGCCAATTCCTCCATATCATAATAGACTCCCATGCATTCTCTTGACACAATACCTTCATTCTTCACCACATCTTCATCCAATTGAGAAATTTGGTCTAATTTGGGAAGGGTCTCGTTGATGTAAAATTACAACACCCCTAATTGCTTGTGATTTTGTGTATAAAGGGACCAATGCAACCTACATAACATGGAATTGTCATGTAGTGTAGGAATTTGCAAGTAGGATAATCCTCTGGAGAAAGCTGGCTTCTTCCTCTAACCTAGTGCCAACTTCTCTAAAGTGTAGAGAATGGAAAGCTAAACTAACCTTATTATAATGTTTTCCAAGGAAACAGGATAGAAAAATTCATGAAATAAAACTACTCTAAGTGAAGGTGATGCACCAAGAAAGGATGAGACAATCCTATTGAGTGAAAAATAGGGAGAAAATGAGAAGGAGAGGGAGAAACTTGGAGGTAATAAGGTAAATTTTTTATATTTATACTACTACCATTGGATTTAATGGGTTGCTTCCATGTAAAATCATATAAAATTTCACCCCAAAACTCATCTAGGAGCTCACGTTATTTCCTTCAGAAGTTGGCCTCCCAGGTTAGTCACCGGGTTGGACAGTCGACACTGGGGGTTGGTCAACCTGGGGTTGGAAGCTGGGGTTGGTTGGGTCACATTTTTGATGTGTATGGATAGTTTTGACGACAGTCACACTCGTCACACTTGCATGCATGACACCCAAGTTGGATGGGTCATGGGGTTGGATGCTTGGGGGTTGGTTGGGTCATAGTTTTTGACATGTATGGACATTTTTGATGACCATGCGTACCTATCACACTTGCATGACACCCAAGTTGGATGGTATGACTAGGTTGAATGCGTCATGGGGTTGGATGCCCAGGGGTTAGTCACTAGAGGTTGGACGCCTAGGGGTCGGTTAGGTTAGATTTTTGACATGTATGGATATTTTTTGACACCCATCACACCCCTCAAATTTGCATGAAACACAATTTTATTGGGTCATGGTTTGTCAACATACATAGACGCTCGCCCAACCCCAGGGTTTGACGCCAATTCGGATGATCGGCTTAAAGTTGTACAAAATGGATGGATGAGTTACAAGCCTCATGAGGGTAGGTGAATGAATGACATCCCAACAACTAGAATTAATGAGGCATGGCACCCATGACCACCCGTGTAGGAAAAGTACCAAAATAGATGGTTTCCCATACCTCTTTAATGCATCCTGTTGGTTGGTGACCCCATTTTCCCTATATATTGTAAAATTTACCTCATTTCGAGGGGATATTTTCAAAAAGCAAAGGAACTTTGTCAAAATTTGTTCCGAGATATTGTGAGCTAATAGCCTCGAATTTGGGCTTATTGTAAAGGATTTTGTATTATGCTTATGGTGTGATGGATTGTGCATGTCTCTGAGCAATAAAATTCATGTTTTTTGGCCATTTTCACCTTGGATTGTATGATTTGAATATCTTGCCTTCTATTATATTTATGAGTATGTTGTGCATGTATCTATCTCCTTACATGTGGTCTATATTTTGTTGTGCTTTATGAACTTAGGGATTTGATTGTTGTCTTGGATCATGTGTTTCTACCAACCCTATCCTTCTCAGTTTCCCTATTTTTAACTCATGGGATTTTCTCATCCTTTATTGGTGCATCACCTTCACTTAGAGTAGTTTTATTTCATGAATTTTTTATCCCTATCTCCTTGGAAAACATTATAATAGGGTTATGTTAGCTTGACATTATCTACTCTTTGGAGAAGTTGGCACTAGGTTAGAGAAAGAAGTCGACTTTCTCTGGAGAATTATACTACTTGAAAAGTCCCACACTACTAGATAATTCCATGTTATGCAAGTTACAATGGTTTCCTTATACACAAAATCACAAATAATCAGGGTGCTGTAATTTTGCATCAACAATTTTGGCACACCCGGTGGGACCGAAGTCAATATTTTCACTTTTATCAAGATTGGGTGTGTGTCTTGGTGAATTTCTAGCCTCTAGAGGATTTGTAGCAACACATCTAGTGACTCCATCTTTCAAATCCACTGGTTTTAGCAGCCCAAGTTTATCAAGTTCATGAGAAGAGTGTAAACCCATTCTAGAGCAAGAGAAGAAGGTATCTTTGAATATGTGTAGCTATCTACAAGAAGAGGAAGAAGGGGAAGAAGAGCTCAAAGGTCTCCATCTCCACAAAGTAGAACCTTTTCAACACCTACACCTAGTAGAAATTGTTGAAGGTGAATCATAGCACCCTTGAATGTCTGCAACACGATGGGTTGAGATTCTCGATACGATTGCATAACATGAAGCTTTCCCAAGTGTGGGACCTTGCAAAAATGGAAAATCTCTCGATGAAGGCCGGTTCCTATTCCTCCGTTTAGATGCACCGTAAAAATTCAGAGGGTTTACTCAAAACCTAAACTAACTTACCAAGGAGACAGGGTAAGAATATGCACAAAATAAAACCTAAACTACAAAGGTGATGCACCGAGGAATGAAGAACACCTATCTTGCCAATAAACACAAACCATAAAAATGCAATGCAAGATCATGCACAAATAACTAGATTTATAGTGAAAGATTAAGAGGATGCAAATGAACACAGAGAGGGTTGAGAATCATCCACATACATGCATTATTTTCTCCAAATATTGATACAACACACTACAAAATTCCAAGAGGCAAAGTTGCATTACAGCTTTTAATGGGAGGTTTGAACTCCACAAATTCACCCGCCAAAGAGAAGAAGGGAGGGGCAAAACAAGAATTTCCAACATTTAGAAAGAAGTCCCTCCTTACAATTTATAGGAAGAATGAGAGAGGGAAGAGAGAGGAAATCCAAATCTACCCTAACCACCTCCAGGTTGCATTTAATTTATCTCATTATGGTCAGTAGGTGAGAACCCTAGTAAACTAAAAAGTGGAAAACTGTATTTTCCATTTTTAAGAAAATTTTCCCACCCAATTAAAGATATCCAGTTGTAGTTGGATAGAGGACCTTGTAAGCTTTCCAAAAAGTCCAACCTTGCGTGAATCCGAGCTCCCTGTGAAAAGTTATGGCCATCTGAATATCTGGGTCGTGGCTTCGCTCGTTAGCTTTCAGAATGTTGCACCTCCTGAAGGTGTGCCATAGGCGCATCCATATTCATGTCGACATACCCTTACATGCACCAAGGTGTAAATTTTGTCATGTCGACATTTTGTGTCATGCACCCTTTACGTGTGCCAAGGTGCAACTTCTGCCATGTCGACACTCTCCTACTTGTGCCAAGGGCGCATCCATTTTCATGTTGACACCTTCTGTCGTGCAACTCTTACCTGTGCCAAGGGCGCATCCATTTTCATGTCAACACCTTCTATCATGTGCCTCTTACCTACACCAAGGGTGCATCCATTTTCATGTTGACACCTTCTGTCGTGTGCCTCTTACCTGCGCCAAGGGCACATCCATTTTCATGTCGACACCTTCTGTCGTGTGCCTCTTACCTGCACCAAGGGCGCATCCATTTTCGTGTCGACACCTTCTATCGTGCACCTCTTACCTGCACCAAGGGTGCATCCATTTTTGTGTCGACACCTTCTATCATGTGCCTCTTACCTACGCCAAGGGTGCATCCATTTTCATGTCAACACCTTCTGTCATGCGCCAAGGGCGCATCCATTTTCGTGTCGACACTTTTGTTATGCGCCTCTTACCTGTGCCTTGGGTGCATTCATTTTTGTATCGACACCTTCTGTCATGTGCCTCTTACCTATGCCAAGGGTGCATCCATTTTTGTGTTGACATCTTCTGTCTTGTGCCTCTTACTTGCGCCAAGGGCGCATCCATTTTCATGTCGACACCTTCTATGTGTGCACCTCTTACGTGCAAGGGCATTGGTGATGCAATAAAAATCGGGCTCTGAGTTTCTTTGATTTCCATATTCTTCTGTTTGTATATATCTACCCGGGGAAGATATTTACAACAATTTTGTGACTCAACGGGATCACCTGCCTGCTAGGTAGAAGATCAGTGGCCTTTTAGCAATCCATTGGGCATGGAGTCATAAGTAATAACCTGAAACCAACTTGATCTCTGATCCCAAGCCTGGTATCACAAATCCTTCTTCGAGAGCATGCTGAACTATAGAAATTAACCTGAGAGCAACAAAACCTGTGCCAGAGCACTTAGGGAAATTGAAACCTAACTACAACAAGATGATGTGCATACGCACTTAGAAGAATTTTAAACCTGGGCTAATATTTACAAGGGTAAACCTTTTCCTTTTAGTAGCAATGTTTAAGATAGATTCCGTTAACCGGAATCAAGAGTTCTTCTCCATCCAATGTAGACAATTAGAAGGCATTACTACTTTTGCATTCCGTGACCATATAGGGGCCACTCCAAATGACATCAAACTTGGAATGCTTTCTTGGTTTTGCCCAATCGCATCCCATTTCAGGACTAGGTCCCCTTCCTAGAAGGTCCTTGCTCTTGCCTTCTTATCAAACCATCTTTTTACTAAGGCCCGATTCTTCTCAATCATTTGAATCGCATGCTCTCGATTTCCTCCAATTCCATCAACTCGCATACCTCGGTCTCCATTGGTTTGAACTCGACATAACTCCAACTACTTCATGAGCTCCAATGTCACGGCAATTCTAATGATATAGGCACATCGCCTCTTTCCCATAGACCAACTTGTAGGGAGAATTACCAAGAGACCTCTTTGGTGTTATCTCACAGCCCACAATGCTGATCTTAGCTTGGTATGCCATGTCCTTTGGTTTTCATCCGAGTCATTTCGATGATCCTTAGCAAATTCTTGTTCGTGGACTCTCGTCGCTGTCCATTTACCCTGCGGGTAATAATTTGAAGAGGTGCTCAAATAGATTCCATTCTTGACAGCCCATTCTGTAATCTTGGAACCTATGAATGCCAATGCATTGTCTGATATGATAGTGGCCGGCACACCAAACCTGGTCACTATTCCTTCATAAAAGTCTAGTATGTTAGACTCATTTGCCTCTTTGAGTGCTACTGCTTCGGTCCACTTGGTGAAATAGTCCGTTGCCATGAGAATCCACTTGTGGCCTTGGCTTGAGTTAGGATTTATGACCCCAATGAAGTCCAATCCCCATTGCATAAATGGTTGGTCAACCAAAATCGGGTGCAATGGAAGTGCTGCTAGTCTTTCTTTGCCTGTGAAGAGTGCACATTTCTTACACTTTCTTATCCATGTATAGCAGTCACTGAAGACTGTCGGCCAATAATATCCTGCCTTCATTATCTTGAGAGCTGTTACTCATGGGGTGAAATGTCCTCCAAAATCTCCATCGTGAAAATCTCGTAACACCCTCTCAATTTGACCTGTCTCAATACACCTCAATAGAACTCCATTGATGTCTTTCTTGAACAAAACACCATCAACAAGCACATATGGAATAGCTTTTAATCTAAAGTATCTCCTCTTTGCTTTTCTCATTTCTGGAGGGCATAGGCCTATCTGTAGGAAGTGTATCATATTATGAGTCCAACAAGGAGCGGCCACATCATCATTTTTTTGTTCTTGACCATCCTGCAATACCAAGACAGTCTCTTTTTCATCACCTGCTTCAACTTGTTGACTCAAGGCTAGTTGTTCGCATAGTCCCTTCCCACGTACTAGTTTGGTGACCTTGATCTTGATGTCATATTCCATGACACGAGTTATCCATCCTGCATGTTTCTCATTCAGATCCTTGTTTAGAAGGAAGTCTTTGACTCCCGCATGAGAGACCAATAATTGGATCTTGTTGTTTGAGACTAGGTGCTTGAATTTCTTTAAACTCCTAATCACTGCAAGGACATGATTTTCAATGAAAGAGTACCTAGTTTTGTATTCCTCCAAGCCTTGACTAAAGAAAGCAACTGGTTGTTCTAATCCTTCTTTGTTTTGTTGTGCCAGGATTGCAGAAATTGTGTCTCCACCACCAAAGGCATATAACATGAAATCCTTGGAGAAGTCTAGATTGACAAGAGTTGGAGCTTGAGATATAGCCTCTTTTATTGCCTCAAAACTTGCCTTGCCTTCAGATGTCCACTTAAATTCCATGCTCTTCTTCAACATTAGTGTTATTGGCTTTACGAGAGCTGCAAAGTTTAGAACAAACCTACGGACAAAATTGATCCTTCCTAAGAAGCTTTGAAGATCCTTCTTATGACTTGGCAATGGCAACGCTCGAATTGCTTCAACTCTTTCTGGGTCAATCATCAATCCTTCCTTTAAAACAATATGGCCTAGAAGTTTTCCTTCGTGAGCCATGAATATGCATTTTTTGGGATTCAATGATACCCCAAATCTTCTACACCTCTGAAATACCTACCTCAGATGAAAGAGGTGATCCACTACATTTTTAGAGAATATAGTGATGTCATCAAGATATATTAGAACTATTTTATTGATCAACCCCTTGAATGTCATATCCATTGCCCTTTGGAAAGTGGCTCTAGCATTTGATAGGCCAAATGACATCTTCTTGTAGGCATATGTGCCCCATTTGGTGGTGAAAGCCGTCTTAAACTGGTCATCTTCCTTCACCATTACCTGATTATACCCTGAGTAGCCATCTAAGAGAGAGAATCTCTCCGAACCGGATACCACTTGCAATATTTGTTCCATTGAAGGAAGTGGGTAATGGTCTTTAAGAGATGCCCTGTTGAGGTCTCGGAAGTCTACACACAACCTAATTTATCCACTCTTCTTCCTGACCGGAACCAAGTTGGCAACCCAGCTTGAGTGCTTGATCGGGAATATAATGCTTGCCTCTATTAACTTGTTTAGCTCTTTCTTCATTAGAGGCTCAATGTGAGGGTTGACTGGTCTTTGCTTCTACCTGATGGGTTTAGCATCTGGATCCAATTCTATGGTATGTTGTGCCAACTTCGGATTGAAACCTCTCAAGTATTCATAGCTCCAAGCAAAGGCATCTAGAAATTCTTGGCAAAGTTGTATGAAATCTGATTTCTCTTGCTCAGTGGCCACTTTGCCAATTTGAAGTGTTTTTCCTTCCCCAACCGGAATTGGCTCTGAATCTTCTTTCTTGACTCAGTATGTTAGCCTTTTCCTTACGGAATCGGTCGTTAGGGTTAAAGATAGACTCCAATGTTACTAAACCCTTGGGAAGCTTTTTGTCGCAATCGCACTACTTGATCCCCATATCGCTGATCTAATCTATCCCGATTCCTAGCTAAGAATTCAGCCCTTCTTGTAAAAATTGATGATCTCGTTGATCGTTCTCAAACACCGCCACTTGTGCTATTATTTGGAAGTATGGCCTCACAATCACATGGATATGTGGCTATGTTTTTTCCTTTTGATGTTGTCAACCACATAAAACATTGCTCCAACAATGCGAGCCTATCCGTGGCTTCATTTTTCTTCCTAGGTATGGACACGATGTTGAAAGCTTTGAAATCCTCAATGAGGTCCCATACCCTGTTCTTGTAGTTCTTTAGCAGTTCATTCTTTGTAGCATGTTGTCCCCTGACTTGATTGATGATCAGCTCGCTATCCCCGAACACCTGCAAGTTCTTTATGCCCTTTTTCCTAGCCCAATGAAGTCCATGAATCAAGGCCTCATATTCAGCTGTGTTGTTTGAACAAGAAAACTGGAAATGAAAAGATGAATAATATTTGATGCCTTGAGGTGAAACAAGCATAGCTCCTCCTCCTGCACCTTGCCTACTCCTTGATCCATCAAAAAATAATTTCCATACCTCATTGTCATCCTTATGGTTTTGTTTGGTGATGCTAGGAATAGGCTGGTTTTCTTCATGTATGCAATAGAATCCTAGCTCAGATTCTTCTACTTCTTGGTAGGGATCAAAAGCATGTACCTTGCTTGCCCATTCATCAAGAGTTAAATCTAGGATGCTTCCAACTTTGGTGTCAGCTTCATCTGTGCTTTGATAATCTTCTTGATCAAATGCTGAACAGTTGGCATTGATTTGGCTTGGAGTATGAGGCTCAATATGAAAGTTTGCAATTGGTTTAGATCTGATTGTGACCTTAGTACCATATCTTGTTCTGAACAACATGTGTGACCAATCAGCAGATAAGTAGCCTCCAATTCTAGCTGTGAAATCCCTTGATAAGCATAGGGAAAATAGTGGTGGCAAATCTATCACTGACACATCTTGCAAAATGGTAACATTGGGGCATGCATGCAAGGTAAGATTCAAACTTTTAATCACTCCCACCATTGCTACTGTTGTCCCATCCAATTGCACTACCCCCTTTGATATTACTTCATATTGGAGACCCAGCTGATCAGCTATTTGCTTAGGCATGACAGAACTACTTGCCCCAGAATCAATCATGTAATTGTGTACTAGTTTATCCTCAATGATTAATGAAACATAGAATGGAGGGGGCTTCAAAAATTTACCTTGTTTTCCTCCATGATTCCCTTCAGGATGAGCAGCATTTGTGAGGACATTCTCTCGCATATGGACCGCTGGTTCGAAGTTGAGAAATTCTTCATGGCAGCTTGTACAAGATCTCTTTGGCCGGGATGGATAAAGATTCCCACATTGATATATTCACATTTGTCTTCTTCATTTGATCAATGATGCTAAATGGGGATGAAACATCTCTTTGTTGTCCTTTATTCTCGTGCATTCCTTTGTTGTGCATGGGCAGCAACAAATGGCATTTGAGCTGGTTTGGAAGGTGGTTTGGGCTGTCCTTGTGTGTTTGAAGTTGCATTTTGCTTACCAACACCTTGTGGAGTGATGGAAGGTTGTAGATCACTTGGAGCCAATGACTGCCCTTCACCCATATTCCTCTTCTTTGATCTTGTGTTAGCTACTACACTTTGAGAAATTGTTTGATTCATGCCACAAAAATCCTCAGCCTGCCAATTCGCAAGTGCGGTATAATTTGTAGCTGTGTTTTGCTGAGATGTCCCTTGTTGCTGATTTGTTTCTTGAATCACTTCACCCTTAACGCTAGTATTTGTCACCATCAAGGCTTGGTTCAAAGCACCATTAAAGCACATAGATTGGTTGTGAGGTTCATTGCATGGGAAACACCAATCATACTCTTGAGCTATGTTGTTTTGGACTGGCACTAATGCTTTAGAAGAAGATGCAACATTGGGGTTATAGGGCTGAAATGGTATATTTGCGGGAGGCCTTACTTGGCTTTGATTTTGATTTGCAGCCTGAGCTGGTGACCTATTTTGTTGGTATGGGGCCTAGCCTGGTACTGTGCTTGAGGCTGATATGGTCTAGCACTTTGAGCTTGCTATCTTTTGATAGTCACCAGCTCATTTCCAAGGTTCTGCAATTGTTTCATAACCTCCTGGAGTTCATTTGAAGCACTAGAGGATGAAGTAGAAGTTTCATTTGAACTTTGATTTCTAGGAGTGGGAATAGGAGCCAAAGTGGGTGCTTGACTAGTGCTTGGATTTTCTAAGTTTGGATACAAGGGCATGGGAGGCCTAGGAGCCAGCTTACCAGCTTGAATAAGACAGTTTTCAGCCCTAATGGCAATGTTATAAGCAAGCAGTAAGGTTGTGCCTCCCATAGATTGAATTAACATAGAAATATCAGAATTCAAAGCCTTAAGATAGTATAGAAAAGCACCTTCAGCTGTTGGCCTAACGGCCACTAGAATCCTATCCCAAGACCTTTGAAATCTGAAGTTGAAGTCAGTCAGCTACTCATTGGGAGCTCTCTTGATAGTTGTCAATTGTTCTAGTAGAGACAAATTGTCTCCCTTTTCTCCAAACTGCTCATGGAGAACTATGCATAACTGATTCCAATTTTGGATAGTACCAGCTCCAAGGCTCCTAAACCATTGCAATGCCCTCCCTTTGAATGAAGATGCTAGCAATTTGATAAAGCAACATCCATTTCATTTATCTCATGGATTGCACAAATGTTAGCAATGTCTTTGACATGATCACCAGGAGTGGTATGATTTTCTCCAGTGAAAAATGGAATGTTCTTCAATGCTGCAATTGGAATTGGATTCTGTGCATTGAGGGCAAGTGGACTGCTGCCAGTGAAATTGACAAAGGGATTTGGTGGTTGCACCATTCTGATTGGCCTGAGAACCCTTGTTGATGCGAGAAAAGGTCTACCAGGTGGAGGTGTAGACAAAGTCCGGTTAGGTGGAGATGGTGATCTTCATGGTCTTCTTCCTCTCCTTCCTCTTCTTGGTGATAGTTGCAAGTGGACAAATAGCCCCTCTTCTTGAGTATCAGACCTGGTTCGAATTCTTCTCATATGCCTGGGAAAATTTTGCTGCTATACCACTGAATTCTACCCCTTCGGAGTCGCCAGATGTGTTAGATAATGAGCCTCAAAAGGCTAGCTTATGCCAAGTTACACACCAAACCATACAATATTAAAAATAAAATTTAAAACTTGAAGGACCCAGAAGATACAGCTCTTCAATTTGGTTATGGGGGTATTGTTTTACAGCTACTAATCTCTCGAAAGGTACAGGCAAAAACTTAGGTCATGCAAGGCAACTGGGAAAACCTGAAATACCAAAAACCATGAAATTTTGAAAGTCAAAATCTCAAAAATCTAAGAATACCCTTTTGAATATTATCCCCGATCTATCAACTAGTGAAATTTTTACTTGTTTTGAGCAAGTTAAGCCCTTGAAAATTGATTTCAAAGTTCATCCTAGAAGGTAAAAAATCAAATTGTAAAACCTATAATTTTTAGTCCAAATTTCTTGAAAATTCCTTCAAATCTTGTGGAATGACCTCTTGGTCCCACTGGGCATGCCAAAACTATTGAAGGAAAATCATAGTACCCTTGAATGTCTGCAACATGATGGGTTGAGACTCTCAGTGTGATTGCATAACATGGAGCTTTTCCTAAGTGTGGGACCTTGCGAAAATAGAAAATCTCTCCGGATGAAGGCCGGTTCCTATTCCTCTATTTAGATGCACATGTAAAAATGTAGAGGGTTTACTCAAAACCTAAACTAACTTGCTAAGGAGATAGGGGTAAAAGATGCATAAAATAAAACCTAAACTACAAAGGTGATGCACCGAGGAATGAAGAACACTGTCTTGCCAATAAACACAAACCATAAAAATGTAATGCAAGATCATGCACTGATAACTAGATTTGTTGTGAAAGATCAAGAAGATGCAAATGAACACAGAGAGGCTTGAGAATCATCCACTGACATGCATTATTTTCTCCAAATATTGATACAACACACTACAAAATTCCAAGAGGCAAAGTTGCATTACAGCTTTTAATGGGAGGTTTGAACTCCACAAATTCACCCGCCAAAGAGAAGAAGGGAGGGGAAAACAAGAATTTCCAACATTTAGAAAGAAGCCCCTCCTTACAATTTATAGGAAGAATGAGAGAGGGAAGAGAGAGGAAATCCAAATCTACCCTAACCACCTCCAGGTTGCATTTAATTTATCTCATTATGGTGGTAGGTGAGAACCCTAGTAAACTTAAAAAGTGGCGAACTGTATTTTGCATTTTAAAGAAAATTTTCCCACCCAATTAAATATATCCAGTTGTAGTTGGATAGAGGACCTCGTAAGCTTTCCAAAAAGTCCAACCTTGCGTGAATCGAGCTCCCTGTGAAAAGTTATGGCCATCTGAATATCTGGGTCAGGGTCTGCTTCCTGTCAGCGCTCAGAATGTTGCACCTCCTGAAGGTGCGCCATAGGTGCATCCATATTCATGTTGACATACCCTTACATGTGCCAAGGCATGAATTTTGTCATGTCGACATTCTGTGTCATGTGCCCTTTACGTGTGCCAAGGCGTAACTTCTGCCATGTCGACACTCTCCTACCTGCGCCAAGGGCGCATCCATTTTCGTGTCGACACCTTCTGGCATTCACCTCTTACCTGTGCCAAGGGTGCATCCATTTTCATGTCGACACCTTCTATCATGTGCCTCTTACTTCTTCCAAGGGTGCATCCATTTTCATGTCGACACCTTCTATCGCGCCTCTTACCTGCGCCAAGGGCGCATCCATTTTCGTGTCGACACCTTCTGTCATGCACCTCTTACCTGCGCTAAGGGCGCATCCATTTTTGTGTTGACACCTTCTATGATGCACCTCTTACCTGCACCAAGGGTGCATCCATTTTCATGTCGATACATTCTGTCATGTGCCTCTTACCTGCGCCAAGGGCACATCCATTTTCATGTCGACACCTTTTTGTCGTGCGCTCTTACTCGCGCCAAGGGCGCATCCATTTTCATGTCAACACCTTCTCGTCGTGCACCTATTACCGCGCTTTTGGCACATCCATTTTTGTGTCGACACCTTCTGTCATGCACCTCTTACCTGCGCCATGGGCACATCCATTTTCATGTCGACACCTTTTGTCATGCACCTCTTACCTGTGCCAAGGGCGCATCCATTTTCATGTCGACACCTTCTATCGTGCGCCTCTTACCTGCGCCAAGGGCGCATCCATTTTCATGTTGACACCTTCTATCATGTGCCTCTTACCTGCGCCAAGGGCTATTGGTGACGCAATAAAAATTGGGCTCTGAGTTTCTTTGATTTCCATATTCTTTTGTTTGTCTATATCTACCGGGGGAGATATTTACAACAAAAATTGTATTTAATCAATTAGAGTGCTCTGACCAATTAGGATGGCACAACCCAATCCCTATGCCAACTTTACAGGAAGCAATCCACTTTCTCTCAATGCACAAAATCATGTTCTAGTTGCAATATTGAAGAACATTCCATATTTCATTAGAGAGAACCAAACAAATGTGATCGACCACATTCAAGACATTTCACATGTATGTGTAATTCATGAAATTACCGAAATGGAAATTGTTGTTAAGTTATTGGCATTTCCTATAATGGTTCAAGAGTCTAACAACATGATATATCTAGAATTAGGACCATCTGTACATAGCCCTCCATAATAAATTTGGAGAAAAGGGAGATAATTTGTCCCTATTAGAACAATTGACAACAATCAAGAGGGCTCCTAATGAGAAAATGATAGATTTCAATTTCTGTTTCCAACGAACATGGGATAGGATTCTGATAACTATTAGATTAACTGCCGAAGGAGCATTCCTATATTTATTAAAGGCTATAAATTAAGATATAGCCATGATGATCTAATCAATGGAAGGAACAACACTGTCAAGAGCCTATAATATTGATATTAGAGTTGAAAACTACTTTATTCAAGTTGGTAAGCTAGCATCAAGGCCAGCAATGCCTCTCTATCAAGACATGGGAGCTCCTACAGCTATTCAAACACTAGATTTGAATCCCATTCCACCCCCTAGGAATCAAATCAATAGTGAGGCTTCTACTTCTTCAAGCACTTCAAAAGAGTTGCAGAAGGTCATGAAGAAAGCAGTAGAACCTTTAAAATGAGCTAGTGACTATCAAGAGACAACAAGCTCGAGTTCTCAGATCAGTATCACCCACAAACCCAAAGATCGAGCCAGCCCCCATACTAGAAAAATAGACCACCAGCTAAGGCTGTAAATAAAAATTCAAACCAAGGAAAACCTCAAGCTACCAAGAAATTCCTCCCATATGATCCAAAAAAGCTTCAACGTCAAGATCCTTGGTTCCAACACAATACAACATGGCACAGGAGTATGATTGGTGTTGCCCTTGTAATCTACCTCACATTTAATCAACATGTTTCAATGGTGCACTAAATCAGGACTTGATGGTTTAGACCATTGGTGTGTCTCAAGAACCAAGTCAAGAAGGAAATCAACAACAAGAAACCCAACAAGAGGCACCTCCAACAAAAACTAAGTTAGTTAATTGGCAAAGAAAATAATTCTGCGTGGAGTTAACTAACCACCTTTTCAAGGTGTGGCTGCCAACACATGGTCAATAAAGAGGAATATAGATTAGGGAAACCATCTAATCCATTTGTTTCTCAGCCCACTCCTACAGAACAAGGATTTAGTAGATCAAATGTAGCACCGAATGTGCAAAATCAGCATAAGGAACCCATTGTAGCAACACATGTGCCTATTCAAGCTCCAGAAAAGATCATACCAAGTAAAGGGAAAAAAGGATAATTCATCCCCTTTTAACATCATTGACAAAATGAATAAAACACATGTTAAAATTTCCATGTGGGAGTCACTGGAAATCCCAAGACAACGAGATTTGTTACAAGCTGCAATGGCTAATTGGTCTATCTCAAATGGATCAAATCAAGGATAGGAGAAAGTTATCACTAATGCAGTGCAACAAGGTGGGGGTAAACCAAACAAGAATTTGAATCCTCCACCATTCTATGTGTCATTGATTGTCGGAAACCACTTGGTACACAATTACATGATCGATTCAGGGGAAAGTAGCTCAGTAATGCTGAAACAAATAGCAGATCAATTGGGACTAAAGTATGAGCTAGTGCTGAAAGGAGTAGTGCAACTAGATGGAATAGTAGTGGGAATGGTTGGGATCATCAAAGGTTTAAGTCTTACACTACATGCTTGTCCTAATGTCACAGTTCTATAAGATGTGTCCGTAATTGACCTTCCACCACTCTTTGCACTATGTTTGTCAAGGGAATTCACAACAAAAATTGGTGGGTATCTATCTACAAATTGGTCACACATGATTTTTAGGATGAGGTATGGAGCCAAGGTGACCATCAAATCAAAACCAATTGCAAACTTTCACATTGAGCCTCATGTTCCAAGTCATATCAATGCAAAATGCTCAACCTTTGATCAAGAAGAGTACTTAAATGATTTGGAAATAGGTACCAAGGTCGAGGGTATTCTAGATTTGACTCTAGATGAATGGGAAAAAAAAATAATGTGTTTGACCCATTTAAGGAAATGGGAGAATCTGAATTGGGAGTATATTTTGTACATGAAGAAAATTCATCCATTGCTAACATCAACAAGCCAAAAAATAAGGATGACAATGAAGTTTGGAAACTATTTTTCGATGGTTCAAGGAGCAAACAAGGTGTTGGAGGTGGT
The DNA here is from genome assembly GCA_018340775.1 of Taxus wallichiana var. yunnanensis. Classification (NCBI taxonomy): domain Eukaryota; kingdom Viridiplantae; phylum Streptophyta; class Pinopsida; order Cupressales; family Taxaceae; genus Taxus; species Taxus wallichiana. The sequence continues at coordinate 780,996,064 of CM031239.1, read as the reverse complement.
GCAATGTTGGTTTCACCACAGAACATCAAGTATTATTCAAATTTTAGATTTCAGTTCACTTGTTCAAACAACACAGATGAATATGAGTCTTCGATTCATGGAATTCATTAGGATAGGAAAAGAGGCATAGAGGATCTGCAAGTATTTGGTGATAGTGAGATAATCATCAATCAAGTCAAGGGAAAACATGTTGCATAAATAACAACCTACTCAAGAGCTACAAGAATAGGGTATGGGACATCATTGAGGATTTTAAAGCTTTCAACATTGTGTCCATACCCAAGAAGAAGAATCAAGCTACGGATAGGCTCACGTGAAGTTGGAGAAACTTTTTATGTGGTGGATAGCATCAAAAGAGACAAAACACAACCACATATCCATGTGATTGTAAGGCCAACAATTCTAGATAATAACACAAGTTGGAAGGTGTTTGAGAACGATCAATAGATCATTAATTTATTACAAGAAGAGGCTGAATTCTTAGCTAGGAATTAGGACAAATTAGAGGAGTACGGGATCAAGTAGTACAACTATAGAAAAACAAGATTCCCAAAGGCTTGGTTACATTGGAGTCCATCTTCAACCCAAATGATCAACTTCGTAAGGAGAAAGCCAACATACATAGGTCAAGGGAGAAGATTTAGATCCAATCTCGATTGGAGAGGGAAAAACACTCCAAATTGGCAAAGTAACTACTAAGAAGGAGAAATATGAATTTGTACAACTTTTCCAAGAGTTTCTAGATGTCTTCACGTAGAGCTATAAGGACATACGAGGACTCAATCCAAATTTGGAACAACATACCATTGAGTTACATCGGAGGCTAAGCTTGTCAGAAAAAAAAAGGCCGGTTAACCCTCATATAGAGCCTCTCATGAAGAAGGAGCTGAATAAAATCATTGAGGTGAGTATCATTTTCCCAATCAAGCATTCAATTTGTGTGGAAAATCTGGTGCCGGTTAGGAAAAGGAATGAGGAAATCAGGTTATGAGTGGATTTTTGGGATTTAAATAGTGCATCCCTTAAGGATCACTATCCACTTCCCTCTATGGAGCAGATTCTATAGGTAGTGGCCGGTTTAGAAATATTATCCTTCTTAGATGGATATTCAGGCTATAATTAGATTATGGTGAAGGGGGAGGATCATTTCAAAAATCCTTCACCAAAAATGGGGCACCTATGCATACAAGAAGATGCCATTTAGGCTATCAAATGCTGGAGAAACATTTCAATGAACAATGGATATGGCGTTTAAGGGGTTGTTAAATAAAATAGTGCTTGTATATCTTGATGACATCACTGTGTTTTCTAAAAATTTAGAAAGTCACCTCTTCCACCTCAGATAGGTCTTCCAAAGGTGCAAGAGGTTTGGAGTGTCCTTGAACCCGAAAAAGTGCATATTCATGGCACATGAAGGTAAAATTTTAGGCCATATTGTGTCGAAGGAAGGAATGAAAATTGATCCAGAGAGGGTAGAAGCCATCTACACTCTACCATTACCAAGTCATAAGAAGGCTCTCCAAATATTCTTGGGGAGGATAATTTTTTTGAGGTTTGTACCAAATTTTTCCACTCTTGTGAAGCCATTAATGATGATGCTAAAAAATAATTTGGATTTCAAATGGATAGCGAAGGGAAAGGAGAGTTTTGAAGCTATCAAGCATGCCATATCTCAAGCTCCAACTCTCATTAATCTAGATTTCTCCAAAGACTTCTTTCTATACGCCTTCGGTGGTTCAGACACCATCTCTGCAATCTTGGTGCAACAAAGTAAGGATTGGAGCAGCCTATTACATTCTTTAGCCAAGGCCTTATGGACTATGAGGTAAGATATTCATTCATTGAGAAACATGTCCTTGCCGTGATTAGAAGTTTGAATAAGTTCAGACATTTAGTGTCAAATAATATGATTCATCTACTAGTCACACATGCTAGTATAAAAGATTTTATTTTAAACAAGGACCTCAATGAAAAAAGGGTTGGCTGGGTAACCAAGGTCATGGAATATGACATTGATATTAAGGTAACCAAGCTAGTCAGGGGAAAGGGATTATGTGAGCAGCTAGCTTTGAGACAACATGTCAAGTCAAGTGGTAAAGGGGAGGTTATTTTGGTGCTACATGATGATCAAGAGAAATCAGTTGATGCCTCACCCAATCCTTGTTGGACTCAGGATATAGTCCATTTTCTTCAACAGTCAAAGCCCTCAAGGGCTAAGCAAGGCCAAAAGAATATATTTCAGGCTCCATTGTATCCCATTTGTATTGGTTGATGGTATATTGTTCAATAAATATGTAAATGGTGTCCTCCTAAGGTGCCTCAAGGTAGATCAAATAGAGAAGGTGCTACATGAATTTTATGATAGACAAACATGTGGCCATTTTTCCACAAGGGTGATAGGTCTTAGAATTATGAAGGTAGGTTATTATTGGCCTAACCTTTTTAATGATTGTTATGCATGGATTAGGAAATGTAAAAAGTGTGCCTTCTTCACAAGCAAAGAGAGGTTAGTATCCCTTCCACTCCACCCCATTTTTGTAAATGAACCATTCATGCAATGTGGGCTAGATTTCATTGGAGTGATTAATCCAAATTCTAGCTTGGGCCAAAAATGGATCCTCATAGCCATAAATTATTTCACCAAGTGGACTGAGGTAGTAGCACTCAAAGAAGCAAATGAGTCTAGTATACTAGAATTTTATGAAGGAATAGCTATAAGATTCATTATACCAGCCACTATCATATCGCATAAATGCATTGGCATTTCTAGGTTCCAAAATCATAGAATGGGATGTCAAGAATGGGATCTACTTGAGCACATCTTCAAACTATTACCCATAGGGTAATGGATAGGAAGATTCAAAAACAAGAATTTTCTAAGAATCATTAGAAGGAATCTAGATGAAAACCAAAGGACGTGGCATACAAATCTCAAATTAGCCTTGTGATATGACAGATCACACCAAAGAGGACAAAAAGTAGCTATCCCTACAAGTTGTTATATAGAAAGGAAGAAGTGATACCGATATAATTAGAATTACCTCGAATTGGAGCTCATGAAATAGTTGGAGTTGTATAAGGTTGAACCAATGGAGGCTAGGTATGTAGAGCTGATGGAATTAGAAGAAATTAGAGAACATGTAGTTCAAACAATGGAGAAACATCAAGCCTTATTAAAAAGATGGTTTTAAAAGAAATAAAGGTCAAGGACCTTCCAAGTGGGGGACCTAGTTCTAAATTGGGATGCAGATTAAGAAAAACTAGGAAGGCATTCCAAATTTGACCCCATTTGGAGTGGCCCCTACATTTTCACATGATGTAAAAATAGTAATGCCTTCCAATTGTCTACATTGGTGGAGAAGAACTTACGATTCCAGTTTACATGATCTACCTTAAACATTGCTACTTAAAAGAAAGGTTTTACCCTTGTAAATATTAGTTTAGGAGGTGGGGACTCCTTACTATTTCCTTGAGAAGAAGGGAAGTAAAATCCCCATAAATCTAATTTGGAGTTTAGAAAGGAAAAAGCATTATGCACAATAATTCACAGTCAGGTGAAACCTATGGAAAAATATGGATGGGAATGCGAAAAAGGCCCCCTCTACTTGTCACCCCCATGTCTCCCTAGAAAAAGAGAACCTCAAGATCCTACCGAATTTGAAGAGTGGGAGAGGAAAATAAAAGTAGGAGCAGGTACAATACACCTAAGTTTAAACATTCGAAAATATAGTTTCATCCATTTGATATGAGCAATCAAATGGAATGTAGAACATATAACCCCACTTTTGAAGAATGAAGTTTGTAAAGGGACTTATAAAAAAGTGAGTTTGGGGGAAATGATGAGGCAGAATATGTCCTAGTAATGTATAATAAATGATATCATATTACTCTCCTTTTATTAAGTTTGATTGCATTTTGTGACTTTTAGTTGATCTCGATATGAGTTAGGATGTAATTTTCTATCTTTTGATTGATTGTGATTCTAATGTTAAAATCTCTAGAATTCCGACAAAGTGTGTTTTTGAAATTCGGTTTTGTAATAAAGCAGGTCCAATCAATCGAGGAAATGAAGTAGAAGCTTTCAATATGTTTTTAGTAACATCTGTTTCCACACAAACTTTAGTTCGGAACTTCCAAGCTAGTTCCAAAAATCCATCACAAGTCATCATCTAGTTCCTGAAATTTCAGACTTAGTTCCAGAACTCTAATATTTAGTTATGAAACTCTTGGGTATAGCTCCGTAACTCTCATAGTTTTAATCCTTAATGATTTCCTATGGTTTTGGAACTTCTATGAAGTTCCATAATTGATGGGAGTTATCTATTCTAACCACATCTAGAGATTTTGCATCTATGACCCTTTCAAATGAGGAAAGGATGAAAAGATTTTTGAACACAGATCCAGGGATATTTATCTTACAGCTATCGATCAACCACAATCTAACTCAAAGATCTATTCCCGGGCATGATTCTATTTCATCGAATCATTGAGACAATCGTGATTGTATATATATATATATATATATATATATATATAAAGGCCAACCCGTAGTAGATAGCTAATAGATAGGATATGATATGAGATATATATATATATATATATATATATATATAAAATAGAGAAGAGAAATATAGACTAAGTACTCAGATCTAGTATGTTTTGTAATACCGAATTTTTTATCAATAAAATAACCATTCTTATTTGAGAGAATTTTGAGTTGTTAAATCCTGATTCAAGGAGGAGTAAGGGCCCACTCCCCCAAGGACTAGGATATTTGTTTATTTGGTATTTATATTTCTTTAGCAAATAGCTTAGATCTTTTAATTCGTATTTTTTAATTCTTGTAGTTAAACTTTTTTGCATTCTTGTTCCCGTAGGTGTTTAGATAGATTCTTATATCTCTTGTAATTGTTTTCAAGCATTCTAAATTGAGTGTGTTTATTTCCAAAAGCGAGTGTGTTTATTTTTCAACAGAAAGTGTGTTTGTTTCCATTCTCGTATAGTGTGTTTCCTTTTAGAAAAGCTTTTAGTGTGTTTACTTTCAGCAAGTTTTCATAGTATGATTTAAATAAGGTTTTACCAAGAAGTCCTTAAGACATTGAAGAGATCCCCAGAAAATACAAAAATAACTACAATCAACTACTAGATCGATAAAATTACTGTTGTTTCATATAGCTTTAGACACACCGGTTTGATATGACATCAACAAAAAGTTGATTAAATGAAGGGAATAATGAAACACATCATTTTTGGCACCACTTCGAGGAACACTAGTTGGAGCTTTCTAATTAAGTGTTAGCAAGAACAAAAATCATACATCTAGCAATTGAAGGATCTTCCCTATGATATCATAAAAATATATGAGTAGACCAAGAGACTCACATGGCAGATTCCTCCCAAAACATTTTCACAAGAATTCGCATAACATCCTCTAGTCAAAGTAAGGAAATTTATTAAGAATTGGAGACACCATCATCCCCTATCGACAAGAAACAAAATTGCCACCTTTGGAATTCTTAGATCAGTCACTTGAAGGAAGTGGGACTTTAGAGAAGGCTTATTACTCAAGATCCATTTAGGGTGAGTTTTGATTCTCAATTGAGTAGTCAACCTCCTACTCCTATTTTTTCACCTTCCCCAAGGCATACCACTTACAACATTGATTGGGAGGAAAATTCAGAAAATATTTTTAAAATAACATGAGAAGCCGAGAGAGAACCTAATAGGACCCTTACTTATCCAATCCAATTGGGAGATGATGATACATCAATGAAAAATATCTCACCTGCACATTTACCCACATTTAGAGGGATGTCATATGAATATCCTAACCAATTTATGTTTGAGTTCAAGGTACTATGTCAGACCTATGATTATAAAACAAATAATCAAAAACTCAATTTATTTCCATGTACTCTGAAGGATGCAACAATGAGGTGGTTCATGAGATTACCATCCAAATCTATTAACACTTGGGCACAAATGGAGACTTCCTTCCTAGATAAATACTAGGATTATTGTAGAGGGAGAAATAGGAAGGAAGAATTCTTCAAAATCAAGTAGGAGGAAGATGAAAACATAGAAGACTATTTAGATATATTCCTCTTTGTTAGCAAAAGATGTGGATTTGTGCTTCAAGAGGAGTTAAGTAAAACCATTTTTCTTAAAGGCTTGGATGATGAATCTAGGGAAGCCCTTAACTTGATAGGAGGTAGAGACATTGATCAAATAAGAATGAATGGAATTAAAGAGATTTATAGAAGCTATTCTAGAACAAGAGGTGGACCTAGAAAAGGAAAATCAGTGAAAATTTTGAATCCAGATATGAACAAACTAATGGATGAGTTAGAAAACTTTAAAACAAACATTTTAGTGCAATTAACCTCTACTATGGATGGATTACAAGCTAAAGAAAATTCCAAAACTAAACCATTGGCTATGTATTGTCCTAGATGTAGGAAGAAGCATGTACTAAGAGAATGTCCTTTGGATAAAACAGAAATGTGTTTTATCTGTGAATCTAAAGAACATGATATTGATGTTTGTTCTTTACTTCCCATTATTAAGAATTAGCTTAAACAAACCAATGCTTCATATACAACAGAAGAATTGAATTTTGTCCAGAGACAACCTAACCAAGGGTAGTTTATGCCAAGATTAGTCCCTAATCCCTAGACAATGTCATGGGCTTCTCAATCAATACCAAAAATTTGGGACAACCACCTTGGGTACCTCAACCAACTTGGAACCCTTAAGATTGGGCAAATCACTCTTGGTATTCTTAGGGACATCAACAACTATGGGATGGTCAAGGAAATCCTTATGCTTGGTCACAACCTAGATGGAACCCTAGTAATTATTCTCAAGGAAGAATATATCCAAATCGAATCAATAGACCATCATGGAATCTCCTGCACTTAATTCAAAACTCGAGAATTTAGTCCAAACGCAAATGCCAAAGACAACAAGAGTAGCAAATCCAAGAAAGAAAGAAACAACTCCTATTTATGGAACAGAACTAGAAAAATCGGTTGATTTATATGCTATGGATTGTAAGGATATTCAAACTAGATATGGAAAAATCATTAATGTATCCACCTCTTATAATCACCGAAATGAAAGAAGAAAATGAAATCCCTTGTAATTTTGTTCCAAAAGAGAATATAGAAAGAAAATAAAAGGATCCATATAGCAACACTTGAGACTCCATTTCCAGAGAGATTTAAAGAAGCTATAGGCATCAAGGAGTCTAAATTGGTATAGGAACTAAGGAAATTGAATATTGAAATACCCATATTATAAGAAATTAAAGACATTCCATAATTGAACAAATTAATCAAAATATTATGTATGAAAAAGCTTGGAAGGAAGAAACAATACCCAAAGACTATCAAAGTAGATGGGAAACTTGCTGATTTATTAGCGGAAAACTTTTACTTCCCAAATATAGAGATCTGGAAGTCTTGTTATTTCGTCTCTATAGGAAATAACGATGTACATAATGTTTTGGTAGATTTGGGAGCGGCTATCAATGTAATGATGTGTAGATAATCTAAAAACATTATCATTAATGGGTATATAACCTACTAATACCGTATTAGAGATAGCAGACTGACCAGTAGTAAAAATAGAAGGAATTATTGAAGATGTGGCAGTCATGGTGGAGTATGGGAATATCCAATTGACTTCCTTATACTTTGCAGCCAAAAGGTAAAACATTGGGTTATCCCATTATTTTGGGTAGACCATGGTTAGCTATAGTTGCTGCTTTAATAGATTACATGTCATGTGATATGAAAATATTGAATGGTAAGAACTCTAAACAAACTACTACACAACCTTTTACCGACAATCATGAACAATTGTGGGTTGATTCTCCTAAAAATGATAAGAAAAATTTGTCTTCTTTGGCTATGATCATATCGAGAATCATGTAAGAGAAGTAGAAGAGATGATTGATCCACCATTGGATGAGAACCTACTGCCCTTGAAGAAATCTGAAATAGTTTTGGAACCTACAAACTTAGTTTTGGAACCTGCGAACTTAGTTCCAGAACCTACGGCTATAGTTCCGGAGCCACCACATTTAGCTACGGAACCACAACAACAACAGTTCTCTTTAATTGAAAATAATTTCTCTCCGGAGGAACGATATTTCTCATGGGGAGAGGATAAATCAATAGCTTCAGTTTCAAGTACATCAAGAAGTGTTGAAGAATATTTGGAAAGTAGCAGTGATGAAGAATTTGGCCTACAAAGTATCATAATTCTCATTACTGTCTTTTTTCTAGTATTCTATATCAAGGAACTTTTGGAGATGTTACTACATTGCATATTTTTTACCACATGTATGTCCATTAAATAATTTAATGAAACCCTTCCCACAAATTAGTTCATCACATATTGGAACCAAGCATGTTGAAATTCAACCGGGTAAAACTTTAAACATTAATAATTGGTTGAAGGATGATGAAGAAGCTAAATTGTTTGATGTTCTAAAAAATCATACTAAAGCTTTTGCTTGGGATTACAAATACATGAAGGGGATTCACCCAAGTATCTACACTCATCACATCTATAATGAAAAAAATTAAACTAGTTAGGTAGCCTTAAAGAAGGATTAACCCAGCTTTAAGGGATATAGTCAAACAAGAAATTGAAAAACTATTACAAGTAGGTTTTATCTACCCTATCTCAGATAGTCAGTGGGTATCTCCTCTTGTAATTGTTCCCAAAAAGAACAAAAATGGAGAATATGTGTTGACTATAGGGAACTAAACAAAGCCACAATGAGAGATTATTTTCCCTTACCATTCATAGATCAAGTCCTAGATAAACTTTTAGGTAAACAATAGTTTTATTTCTTGGATGGCTTTAGTGGGTACAATCATATCAGAGTTACTGTTGAAGATCAGTAAAAACTACATTTACATGTCCATGGGGAACCTTTTCCTATAGGGTGTTACCATTTGGTTTATGCAATGCTCCTACAACTTTCTAGAGAGTTGTACTTGCCATCTTTTCTGATCTAACAAATGATTGTGTTGAGATATATATGGATGAATTCACTATACACTGAGATACATTTGAAGATGTTGTGAGAAATACGGACAGAGTGTTAACAAGATTTGAACAACACAAACTATCTCTTAGTGATGAAATTTTTTTGATGATGGTGGATGAGGGGATTATATTAGGACACCATATTTAAAAAAGGAATTCAGGTGGATCAAAAAAATTAGGATCATTTCAAATTTACCTATTCCTCTAGACCCCCACGTATATCAAATCATTTCTAGGGCATGTTGGGTACTATAGGTGCTTTATAAAATATTTCAGTAAAATTTATGCCCCCATGTTTAATTTTCTAACCAAGGAATTTGAATTTCTTTGAGATGAAAAGTGTCAAAGCATGCTTTTGAAGAAATTAAAGAAAAATTAATCAGTGCTCTAATATTGAGAGGACCTAATTGGGAAAATCCATTTCATATCCAATAGATGCCTCAAATTATTCTTTTGGTGTAGTATTGGGATAGAAAGATGAGGAAGGAAAGATGTATGCCATTTATTATCTTAGAAAGAATATTACTTCCATCGAAAAGAATTACATCACCACCGAAAAGGAATTTCTTGTTGTGATTTATGCAATCAATAAATTCGGACATTACATTACAGGGTACAAGATATTTGTACACATAGATCATTCAACAATTAAGTATTCAATGAAAAAATAGTGGTTGGAGGAAGAATAATTAGATGGTTATTAATTTTGCAAGAATTTGATATTACCATTATGGAAAATCTAGGTAAATCTAATGTGGTAGCTGATTTTTTGTTAGGACTAACCACCACAGGAGCAAGATCCACCAAGGATAACTTTCTAGATGAACAACAATTTACAATCTCAGCAAGTACACCATGGTTTTCTAATATGGAAAATTATCTTGCAATAGGGAATTTTCCTCCGTCTTTCACTAAGAAACAAATAAAGAAGTTAATTAAAACCAATGCACAATTCAAATGGTTAAATGGAATGCTATTTAAGTGTGGTCCTGATTTTGTCTTGCACAGGTGTGTAAGAGAGGATGAAATATTTGACATCCTCAGAGCATGTCATGATGAACCAAGTGGAGGACACTATTTAATGAAAAGAATAGCTCATAAGATACTTGGCACTAGTTATTATTGGCCATCTTTGTACAAGGATGTGAAGAGATATATCAAGTGGTGTGATCCTTGTCAAAGGATGGGACAACCTACTTTCACCAATGAAATGCCTCTTCAACCTCAAGTTATGGTTGAACCATTTGAGAGATGGGGATTGGATTTTGTTGGTCCCTTTAATCCTCCTTCAAAAGGGAATGAATATATTCTTGTATGTACTGACTATGTGACAAAATGGATAGAAGTGCAGTGCATTGAAAAATGCAAATCAAGAAGTAGTTGATGATTTCCTTTGGAACAAAATTATGATAAAGTTTGGAGCACCGAGGAGCATAGTTTCAAATCGGTACCATAATTCATGTCTAATATGATCCAAGCTTTCACAAGGTATTACAAAATCAATCATAGGAAGTCATCTCCTTACCATCCATAGTCAAATGGACAAGCTGAAGTAACAAATAGAGAATTGGAGAACATCCTTACTAAAACAATCAAGCCGGGAGAAAAGATTGGGTAAAGAGACTACCCAAGTGTTTGGGCTTATAATACAACTTGGAAAACTACAACAGGTTTTCACCATATGAATTAGTCTATGGGAAAAATCCCTTGTTGTCTATAGAGTTTGAAATTCAGAAATTGAGAATAGTAGTGAAGGTGGGGATTGAGTTGAATACAACTCAAATCAAAAAAATCCTTCAACTCAATGAGTTGGATGAATTAAGGATGGAATAACTTCAGCAGACATAATTCAAGAGAAAAGGAAGCAAAGACATGACACACATATCAAGAAAAGGAAATACAAAGTAGGATACTCGTGAATTGATGTTTGATTCTAAGTACCAACAATTCAATGGAAAATTGAGAACCAGATGGTTTGGGACCCTATCAAATTGAGTAGATATTTGAAAATGTTTCTATTCAGTTACTTCCCATTGATGGCAACACAAGTAACACTCTTGGTCAATGGGCATAGGTTGAAACTCTATAGGAAGCCTCCCACTAAGGATGAATTCTTGAGGAAGATTGAAGCAAACCAATAATTTGATCATATGGAAGAACCAAGTTCTTCCAAAATGATCAAATAACCAGATGATAGATCAAGAATAAAGGGAAGAAGATGAAAACCAACAAATGACATTTTCTTCCCCAAAAATAAAAAATAAAAAAATAATAAAAATTCTCTCAAAGGATAATTGAAAACCATCAAATGGCGGTTGACCTCTTCTTTTGGCTAGTTCAAATAAAAGGGAATTATTTTGAATTCAGTGTCTTATCTAATCATGTTTTTTTCCACTTGTAGGAATAACGAGTCATCATAAAGCAAAAGGATTACATCATCAAAGATGATAATTATATATTTTAACTTATTTAGGGTTGAATTAAATGATTGCATTTGTGTTTTGAATTAATTTAAAAGTAGGTATGATGAGTCATCTATTTATACATTATGATTACAAGTGTGTAATCATGAAGATGATTTGGATGGAATAAGTGGCAGCATGGTTATCATTAGTAATCATTATTGCAAAAATTAAGTGAAATAAGTTGTAGATATATTTTTAGGAAGGAGCATCAAATTAAGTTTGTGTTCAAGTAGCAAAGAAAAGAGAATTCAGCAGCCTAAGAACAAAAGTTCGTAGCTAAGAATAGAGGTTCCATAGCTAAGAATAGAGGTTCCGTAGCTAAGCAAGAGGGCATGCAACCAATTTTCACAAAATCAAAAGAGACATAACTCGAGCCGATATGGGGATTAAAAAGAAATCAAAACCAAAGGATGATTCCTAGCTTCTCACAGATGAAGAAGTAACATCTATCTTTGAGCATGCAGGATGGCTAGAGTTCCTGAAGAAATTTTCAAGGCATAATGATGAATTGGTAAGAGAATTCATCATAAACCTAGAGCAATCCAGGACAAAGGTGAGAAATATCTTTATTCCTTTTTCTATAAATACTGTAAGTAACGTGTCTGGAGTGCCAATTGTGCATGTCCCACAACCTGCCAAAGGGACTTTGAAAGAACTGGTTGAATTCTTACTGCAAGAAGGAGAAACTGAACCCCAATACATCTACAATACAAAGAAAATCATAAAAGGGGTCAGAAGGGCCAGTTTTCCCAAACCCTTTGACAGGGTTGCATTTTGGATAGTGAAATATTTAACCTGTGATGGTCAATTTGGGTATGGGAAAAGAAGTCCTAAAAATGCTCATATATTTGAAGTATGGAGCCACAAAACCTGAGTACATAATAAACCTTCCAGGGTTTCTTTTTGATTATATCTAGACCATGGCTCAGAGGTATTCCTGGGGTGTTGGGACAATCAAGCATCACGGTCTAATTCATTTAATATGCCAGCACTATTTTATTTTAAAGAAAAATGGAGAAGAAATTTGAGACAAGTTTCTTGGAAAGTTCAAGAAAAACCCCGATATTATCAGAAGGAAAATTCCAGCCTTGTTCTCTCCTTCAACTAACCTGGAAATTGATGCCCTTGTAGAAGAATAGAGGGAAATGGAAAGAGAAAATATACCAAAAATAAGAAGGTAGGTGAGAAAGAAGAAAATAGCAGAGCCTTCTGTACCTTTGAAGGAAATTCCTTCTTCTACAACAGCTTCAGGGGGAGCAATATCTGTCTTCGACGATGATAGCTCACCCATGCAAGAGCAAGAAAGAATAGTAAGAAGAAGCTCTAGAAGGAAATCCACCACTAGGCATGTTGAAATTCCCTAGAGAAGAAAAATTCATAAGAGGTCACGGAAACCCAGAGGGATAGAGTGAGTAGGAAAAGATGGAAAAGGAAGCTACTGATATTTTGGGTAGCATGGCCATGACTCCTCCTGAGCCAAGCCAAGCTGAAATGGACAGAGGAGATGAGAGATTTGAAGAGTAGGATTTTCAAGAATTGGCTGAACCATTAGCATTGCCACATGAAGAAGAAGAGTTGGCATCTAGGAGAAGTAAAGGAAAATTTCCTTTAATAGAGGAAGAATGCCCAACTCCTCAAGTAATTTCAGAGGAAGAAGAAAGACATCAAGTTAAACAGGATATATTCTTGTCTAGAGTAGAGCTCATTATCAGAGAAAAGGATGAGGAATTGGATTTCCTCAAACTCAAATTAGAACAAAGGGAAATGCTCATTGGAGATCTAACAACTCAACTTACATTCAGGACTAAGCAATTATCAGCAACCAAGAAATAGTTGATAGAAAAAGAGGAAGAATTTTAGACTTCCAGAAAACAGAGTGTTGTGTCAACAAGATTCTGCATTGCATCGAGTTAACCTATTTTCCACTCAAAAAACTATGGAATGACACTTGCAGGGAACTGAGAGAAGCCAAAAATCAAATGAAGAATTGAAGACCAAGATGGAAGAAGAAAAGAAGGTAAGAAAATAATGGGAAGAAAATTTTTATAAGGAGGAAGGAAATAAATATAAATGTCTTACAAAAATTCATATGGTCTGTATTATGAGTGAAAAATTGCTTGCTTGCAGGAGGCCCTCTCCTTCATATAGTGTGTTTTTAGAAGAGCATTTCATTCGATGGCAGCTGTCAAGAATTGCATGTGGAATTCCATATGAACTAAAAGATGAATATGAATTCATGACAACTTACTCTCTATCTAGTCTTGAGTAGAAAAATATTCTGTGTGAATTTTATCTTTGTAATTTTATGCTAGAGAAAAACACAGGATTTATGATCAATTTGTATGTGGGGGAGAGCCATCTCAATGCATTTGTCTCTGTTATACAAAACCAAATTACATGGAAGGAAAGGGAATCTGAATTTTTATTGAAAGCTAGCTCAACAGGTCTCTATATGAGAGCTCATTATGGTAAACCTTCTACCTTCCTCACACATTTTAGAACTCATGCCTTTGATGAGAGATTTAAGACACATTATCTTGCCATTTTACAAAAGAGTATTGATGCCTTCACCTCCTATGAGGAGTAAAAGTTTGAAGATATTAATGAAGGATGATCAAAGAGGTGGGAAGTCCATCTGTTTCCTTGAGAAGAAGGGAAGTAATATCCCCAAAATTTGATCTGGAGTTTAGAAAGGGCACAAGCATTATGCACAATAATTCCATAGTCAATGAAACCTACGGAAAAATATGGATGGGAATGTAAAAAGGCCCCTCTACTTCTCACCCCCATGTCTCCTTGGAAAAATAGAGAACTTCAAGATCCTACTGAATTTGAAGAGTAGGAGAGGAAATTAAAAGCAGGAGTAGGGTACAGTACATCTAATTTTAAACATTGGAAAATCCAGTTTCAGCCATTTCATCTAAGCAATCAAATGGAATGCAGAACATATAACCCCACTTTTGAAGAATGAAGTTTGTAAATGGACTTACAAACAAGTAAGTTTGGGGAAATGACGAGCCCAGAATATGTGCGAGTAATGTATAATATATGATCTCATCTTACTCTCCTTTTTATTAAGTTTGATTGCATTTTGTGACTTTTAGTTGATTTGATATGAGTTAGGATGTAATTGTCTGTCTTTTGATTGATTGTGATTCTAATGTTAAAATCTCTAGAATTCCTGATGAAGTGTGTGTTTGAAATTCAGTTTTGTAATAAAGCAAGTCTAATCAGTCAAGGAAATGAAGCAGGAAGTGTTCAGTATGTTTTTGGTAACATCTGTTTCCACACAACTTAGTTCGAACTTCCAAGCTAGTTCTAGAAATCCATCATGCAGTCATCATCTTGTTCCAAAAATTTTAGATTTAGTTCTAAAACTCCAGTATTTAGTTCCAAAATTTTCAAACTTAGTTTCAAAACTCCTGGGTATAGCTCCGGAACTCTCACGGTTTTGATCCTTAATGATTTCCTATGGTTATGGAACTTCTCTGAAGTTCCGGAATTGATGGGAGTTATCTATTCTAACCACATCAAGAGATTTTACATCTATGATTTTTCAATCAGGAAAGGATGAGAAGATTTTTGAACACAGATCCAGGGATAGTTATCTTACATCTATTTGATCAACCACAATCGACTCAAAGATCTATTCTTGGCATGATTCAATTTCATCGAATCATTAAGAAAACTATGATTTTCATATATATAAAGGTAGACCTGTAGTAGATAGATAATGGATAGAATATGATATGAGATAGATATTTAAGAGAGAAGAGAAATATATACTAAGTACTCAGATCTAGTACGTTTTGTAATACTGAATGTTTTATCAATAAAATAGCCATTCTTATTTGAGAGAATTTTGAGTTGTTAAATCCTGATTCAAGGAGGAGCAAGGGCCCACTCCCCCAAGGACCAAGATATTCGTTTATTTGGTATTTATATTTCTCCAAAGCAAATAACTTAGATATTTTAATTCTTTATTGTTTTAATTCTTCCTGTTAAACTCGTTGCATACTTGTTTCTATGCAGGTGTTTAGATAGATTCTTATATCTCTTGCAATTGTTTTCAAGCATTCTAAATTGAGTGTGTTTATTTCCAAAAGAAAGTGTGTTTACTTTTATAAATAAGTGTGTTTATTTTCCAACATGCAAGTGTGTTTGTTTCCATTTTGCATAGTGTATTTCCTTTCAAAGAAAGCTTTCAAAGTGTGTTTAATTTAAGCAAGTTTTCATAGTATGATTTAAATAATGTTTGACCAAGAAGTCCTTAAGACATTCAAGAGATCCCCTAGAAAATACAAAAATAACTACATCAACTACTAGATCGATAAAATTACTCTTTTTGCATATAGCTTTAGACACCCCTGGTTTGATATGACATCAACAAGAAGTTGATTGAATGAAGGGAATAACAACACCCATCATTAGTCATTTGGAGGTTAGAGGCATAGGGGTTTTTCGAGTCACATTTTTTTATGTGTACCAATAGTTTTTGATGCCCATCGCATCCCTCACATTTTCATGACACACAGGTTAGTCGGGTCATGGTTGGTCAACATACATAGATGTCATCCAACCCTTGGGGTTTGATGGCCAACTTAGATGGTCGACTTATAGTTGTATGACATGGATGGATGAGTTACAAGCCTCACGAGGGTAGGTGAATGAATGACATCCCAACAACCAAAATTAATGAGGCATGGCACCCATGACCGCCTGTGTAGGAAAAGTACCAAAACAAATGGTTTCCCATACCTCTTTAATGCATCCTGCCGGTTGGTGACCCCATTTTCCCTATATATTGTAAAATTTACATCATTCGAGGGGGATTTTTTCAAAAGCAAAGGAAATCTATCAAAATTTGTTTTAGAGCTATTTTGAGTTAAAGGTCTCAAATTTTGGCTTATTGTTAAGGATTTTATCTTTTGCTTATGGTGTGATGGATTGTGCATGTCTCTAGGTAATAAAATTCATGGTTTGTGTCCATTTTCACCCTAGCTTGTATGAGTTGCATCTCTTGCCTTCCATTATATTTATGAGTATATTGTGCATGTATCTATCTCCTTGTAGGGTCTATATTTTGTTGTGCTTTATGAACTTAGGGATTTGATTATTGTCTTGGACTATGGTGTTTCTACCAGCCCTCTCCTTCTTGGTTTATTCCTATTTTTCACTCACTGGGATTTTCTCATCCTTTCTTGGTGCATCACCTTCACTTAGAGTAGTTTTATTTCATGAATTTTTATATCCCTATCTCCTTGGAAAACATTATAATAGGGTTACTTTAGCTTTCATTTCTCTTCCTTTGGAGAATTTAGCACTAGGTTAGAGGAAGAATCCAACTTTCTCCAAAGGATTATCCTACTTGCAAAGTCCCACACTGCAGGATAATTGCATGTTATGTAGGTTGCACTGGTTGCCTCGTACACAAAATCACAAGAAATTAGGGGTGCTTTAATTTTGCATCAACAATATCCCCTTAAGATAGAATAACTCATTATCACAATGCTTGATTAAGTAATCAATTTCACTCATCTTCTCTTTGAGTTATTTATATTTTGTTGTCACTTTTGCAATGTATTTTTTTCCTTTTAATCAACTTTTCTACCCATGTGTCAACATATTAGACTTTATTGACAACCTTTTAATATTTTCAACAATTTTTAGAGTGGTTGAAGAAATTTATCCCGTGGAATCACCGGATTTTCAAATTAGTGGTGTAGGCATGATTTTAATGACTTGACACAGTCCTTGATTGCCTCTTTGTGACCATATCCTCATCCACCTTATGTAGTAGATCAAAATGCTTATGTAACTCCTTGTTTCAAATCTAATCTCGAGGGATTTCCTAGAGGAATGAATTGGACATCATAATCCTTCTCCATTATATCACCTCTAGTCTTTCGTCATGAGGGAATATTATTTTCAACGTTTTAGATCTAGATTGATTCGTATGGTTCTTTGTGATGAACCTAGCCCTCTTGGGAGTTTTGACAGATTTGGGAAGGATAATTTTGTAACCTCAATAGCCTTTATAGGCAATAATTATTAATCCACTTTGGAGATCATATCTCCAATCCATCCCCTAGTAAGGTAAGTCTCTAACTTTGTCCCTTGTGAAGCTTGCTGAATTTTTAAAGGAATAATCACAAATTCTTTGGATGTTTTTGGGATAATAGGCATTGATGAATCCTTTGGTTGTTCTTTTATTTTTCCCCTGTCAAATCCCTAGCTTAATTTTTTTCTTACTTTTCAACCACTTGTTCTTGAACCTAGGGTTAAATAACATTTCTTGGAGTCACATAAACAATTGGGGAGTTTTCTTTGTACATATATTTACTCATTGCACTCCTAATTTTAACACTATTTTTGGGATCCTCTTGGGTAGAGTTTATTTCTTTGGATGTTTCAAAATATTTTCCTCCTTTAGAGGTTGTTGTTCAACGGGTCCATTATCATGGAGTTGTTTATTGAATTCTTCATTTATTCTCAAGTGTTCATTCGGTGAAGTGGCGGGATTTCTTTCAATGTTCAATTATTTATCCTCATCAAAAATTTTCATTTCGAGATAACCATCGAGTCTTATATTTTGTACTAACCTCTTCCATAACTTCTAACACATTACCCTTAACAAGCATCTCACCGCTTTGGGTGGCCCCTGAATACCTCTTGGAAATCCTTTTCAAGTGTCAATTCAATGCTCAAAATTTCTTTTTAGAAGTTCCTTGAATATCCGATCAACTCACTTCTAGAGCAATTGGGATTTCATGAATTAACTTTTATTCTAAAACATAAGGTATAATACCTAGAATATGGGGGAATATTTGGTTCCCCACCTAATTGTGGAACCTCGTACCTTTTACTACTTATGTTTCCATCCTCATTTCAACCACCTTAGGCACAATAATTTATTTATTCACATCAACGTATACTATCTCACTCACACCTTCCCTCTATTTGTGAACTTGATTATTAGGGGAATATTCATACCTTGCAGTGCAGGATGGAACTAAAGGCACTAGTTGTTAAACCGACGTATCTTAGACCATCTATTATCAAAATGTTAGAATAGCCTGCTTGATCTAAAGAAGTAATCACATGTTCCATTTTATGAGCACCTTACCTCACCAGAGGATGTTCAAGAACATTTTTTTGTGTTTTCTTTTCCCTTTGAAATTTCTTCGATTAGGTATTTCTATTTATTTGGAATTCAATAGGTCAGTTCGATGTTTACGATTGTATTGGATCCCCTCATAAAATTCTCAATACCCTTGGGCTTAGGTGGGGCCATTGGTGGAGTCTTCTGTGTAATTATGCCTTTTCCATTTCCTTGTAATGGGATTGCAAAAGTAATAGAAGCATTCTCTATCGATTTGAGTAGCATTTAATCGGGCTTTTCTACCTTTAAGGAGACATAGATGTTCCTATTCTCTTGGAAGATGCGGTTCACTTATCCTCTATCCTTGAAGTTGGTCTTTTAAAGGAAGATGAGGATCCTTTCCACCTAATGGATAAATTTTATCATCCCCTTTTATTAATTAACGAATATCAACACTCAAAATTCCTAATTCTCTAAATTTCCGAGTATTCGGGTGTTCTCAATTGATAGATCAATACCCTTCAATTGCAAAACAAGTCAAGGTTCTTCTCATCACATCGAGATATCCCGCCATATTGATCGTAATATTTTACTTAATCCCATTTCACATGTGCTAATGGTTGTCTTCCAATCCCCTGGTCCATATATAATTGACTTACAACTTGTTGATCATCCACAATACCTTCAGGACTACAACTATTTAAAAATCAATGATTTGTGTAAGATTTATTCTAGAATTCCTTGATTCTCGTATTCTTCCTCATCTCTCGCAATGCATCCAAAGTAGTCCTCAAAATGAGGCTTATGTACAAATGAGTTAGCCAAGGTATTCACTACCTATCTAATATTATAGTTAGACCTTGATATAAATTTCTCCATTCCAAACCTATTCATTTCATCCTCCATCAACCTTGATTTTATAATTGAAGGGAAAGAATATCTCTACGAATCTTGGTATCTTGGTAGTGACCTTTTTATCCTTTGCCTCTTCGAAAAAATATGCCCTAACCAATTTTTTTGGGTATATTGGTAGTGACCTTTTTATCAACTAATAACCACTTGGTGTTTATAATATTGGCATATTCCCTCTTCTTAGTGTATAGTCCTTGATGGCCAATTATGTGATCATGGGTATTGGATTCTTGATTACAGGAAAATTCAAAATTATTCTAAAGGATTTTGGTGTTAAGGTCAATACCGATTCTCCACTTCCATCCGAAACCTCTCTTTTTAGGATTGTAATTCATGGCACATAGTCATACTATTATAGGGCATTGAATGAGGGGGAATAATGCTAGTCATAACAATGTTGTTATCCTTAATTAACTTCATGAGTTCACTCTTATTTGGGTCATTCATTCTTTTTGGAACTCATCTAAATCGCATCCATTAAATATGTGTCTTTTATCCTATCCAAATCATTGGTAATCCGAAAGTAATGGAAAAATTTTCGGAAAAGTCTTCATCTTGCGTGCCCAAGTTTTTACTCTCAATTATTTTTCATATTGGAAAGTGAAAATGGTGAAAAACGCAAGAGTAATTCTATTCTTACAAATTTCTCTTGTAAATATTCACCTAATCTTCTTCGCTTCTCAAAATATTGCATATCCAAATCTCAACCAATGCCTCAAATCAAATTCACTCATTCTGTTGAGAATTTCATTAGTAAGGGCTCCTTGATCTTGTCGCATGATAAAAGCTCAAAGTATTTCAAAATATTAACAAATTTACTTTTGATCATGAAGAAATGAATTAATGACGGAAGTCATAAATGTATTAGATCATGGTCACTCATCCTACATTTTCCCCCTTTTAAATATTTA
The DNA here is from genome assembly GCA_018340775.1 of Taxus wallichiana var. yunnanensis. NCBI lineage: Eukaryota > Viridiplantae > Streptophyta > Pinopsida > Cupressales > Taxaceae > Taxus > Taxus wallichiana. Next base: position 780,975,611 of record CM031239.1, on the reverse strand, counting down.
TCATCCATGTGGAATTATTTAAAAATGTGGGCTTAGGGACCTTTCCTATCTTTTTACATGATTTATAAATAATAATCAAATTTAAACATTGTTCATGATCACTCGCCCTAAATTATGATAAGATCATGAAACATGTTCCAATCCTTAAGGTAACGGAGACATGTGAGAATCCTAAAAACTTTTTCATTTTCTAGTTAGGCACACAAAGTAAATTTTACACCCGAGGTTCTGCTCCTCAAACACCTAATTAAAAATTTCCACGTGTCTTCTAGTGGGTCCTGGGTCTTTTCTCATATCTTGCACTTTATCAAATTTGGTGGAAAATTAACACATTGTCTCGATTTCCCATGCTTCGGCCCTCCCATGAGGAAGTTCCACATGTTTATCATTAGGTTTCAAGATTCCCCTTGCACTTTTTCTTGTTATAAATATAATACAAAGAAGACAATATTGGCCCGCCATCCCCATTCTAATTACCTCCTAAAGACATATGCCTTTATAAATCGACTTCAAATATTCGATGAAATATACATCAAATATCGGGGCCAATTTAGAATTTTGTCACTATTGTTGATTAGTGTTAACTTTACATATAACACCTCCAATGCCACAACTAATTAGGAACCACCACGTAACTTTGGGTGATGGAGCAATTTATGAAAATGGTAACCACACGGTCAATAGAGGAAATACAAAGATATTTTCAAATATTACGTCATACCCATGGTTAAATTCTTAAAGGATTTCACAAGGGTAGACCACTACTACATTCCTCAACCAAAAAGAGGAAAGAACAACCTAAACATGAGATTTTCAAAATACTTCCATCATGATAGGACCATTGGAAAATTCTCTACACAAGCTAACTAGATAAAATAAAAGTTTCAATGGTAAACACTGGATAATGAGGTTGAGGTTAAACCAACACCAACACAAAGCTCGAATCGGGGATGAGCACCCCTAGTGGGTGCTACAACAACCATATAAGGCAATCACACAACCATACCAAGTGCCAAAAATCCATTGGGCTATGGATTCATTGACAAGATAATCTTTGTAGACACCAAAATTAGGTCACATTCCCTTGGTCCTTGATAAGTAAATACCTTAAACACATCTACCTAGCCATGACCCACTTCACCTCACTATAATATTAATTTAATTATTAAAATTAAATTAATTCATTATCCTCACCATATTTATTATTTAAATCTCCTAATCGGGATGATGCTCACATATCCACCTCACCCTAAGACATATTCTTAATCGTTGCCATAACTAACTAAGAATTACCCAAACCCTAAAAATAAATACCTATATTACATCTAACCACATTCCCACATGCTTAAAAGAAGCTTCCATCCTAATCCACAGGGCCAATGACACAAGATCCTCAGAGAATCAAGGGGATATGCCTAGTTTAGTAAACCTAGGAAATCCCACCCTAACCGACACCGATTACCCTTAACCACCACCGGTTAAGCTAGAATTGCCATCGATCACCTTTTAACCCCCAAAAAACCTTATTTTCAAGGTTGGAAAATGCTGGTATATTCTTGAGAGATATCACATCTTTTGAGAACAAGTTTCTGTGAGAACACACATGTAAGGAAGGAGATCAAGCATTTTCTCTTACACAAACATCCAACATAGATTTGATCCAATCAGCAAGAAGGAGAGCACATGCAGCCCATGCAAGAGCTCCCCAATGTTTGGTGATCCTCTATAGCATTCAACCTCTTATCAACACCTTCATTCCTCACTCATAGATGTCCGAACTAGATTCCAAGTAAGTGAAACATTTTACTCCTCTCGGTTCATTCATTTAATCATTGTATCTTCATCCTTTGTTCTCCTAGCCACCCATTGACCTCCTTCAATACTCACCCCTCCATATCCCCATTAAACCCTCACCAAATCCCATCCAAATAGCTTAATACCTCATTTCGACCAGCCTAGTCCTTTGTGCAATCATAAGGGAGATCCAAAGTTCATTCTGTGACATTCCCAAAGTATTCCACAGTAATCGGCATTGGTTCTCCCCAACCGGCATCGGTCACCCTTAACTAGCATCGGTCTCTGTATTTACCAATACAGCCCAAAACAATAATCTACCTACCTATTCCCACATCACCCTTACTCACCTGTGACCCACCTAAGACTTGTCGGACTGAGAGACCCGTAACTAGTTACTTGACCTTCGGATCTTATTTTAACTTAGCTGTTAGATTAGATCTTTCTTATTGTGTTTTTAATGAGATACCTAAATAATTTTAAATACAATAGGATTTAATTCATTGCTAACATTAAATTAATTTAAACAATGGATCGACATCCGTCTAGGAAGTATCACACTTCCTAGATCTAGCACACACTAGGTAGTTCACTAAATATATTGTTTAACTCTTTACGGTGGTCTTGTGTTTTATTTTCGTAGTTACTCCTAGCCAAAAGGAAGCTCTAATGATCAGCTATGGATTCAGAATTCATATGCACGAAACAACCTATCAACCATCATTTCAATAGGTATTCCTCCTACACCCGTTACCCCATCTATTTCATCATTTTAAAAGAAACTTCTAAGAATCGGGTGAAACATTTTGGCACGCCTTTAGTGGGATCTATCTCGGGGTTCCTTGCATTTTATTCATTCCTAGGAAAATTTGTGTGTTTGTTTCCCTTTTGAAAAGCATACACATTAATTTTCTTCCTTGGTAGCCTTCTTTTTCTTTCTATTTGCTCTAAAAGAAACCTTTCTTTTGGTGTACTTAAAAACCATTTATTTTTGTTTTACGTATTTTAGTGAAAGAGAAATCCTCTCCCTCTTCATCTATTTGTGTCATCAAATTCCATATTTCTATTTGGGATTAAAAATCATTGCATTTCATTTTGATTTTCTGCATTAGCTCACATTAATTGAGGGCAACCTATACGCTGGAATTCATGCCCAACTGATGGTTGACTAATGAATCATAGAAAATCACTTATTTCCTTTTCTCTTTCTCTAAGTCTTACCAAACCTCACAAAAATTCAAAATACATACATTCTTAAACAAAATCTTACTTGGAAGAAGCTATAGGTGATCACACAATCACGAAACAATGGGCACCCAGCTCGCTTCTCTGTCAAGTCATACTTCAAAGTGAGGCCCACCCCCACCATAACATATGTGAAACCTCACCTTTTAGATCTCCTTCTTCGTAGGAAGCCATCCTCACCAAAAACTCTATTCTAAAGTTCATGAGTCAGTCCTTAAATAACATAAGCTAAACAAACATAATAGAAAAGGCACTCTTAGGATCACATTTTTCTCGGTGTTTCGCTTAGTTTTACATTTTGAGGTGAGAGGTCATGTTCTTAATTCTTCTTGTTTCTCCTTGCATGCTCTTCATCACAGTTGGTGTATTCCGGCTTCATCTGAGTGTGCCTAGACCATATTCTCATCATTCTTAGAATTCTGGGTCTGATTCCACATCAAATTTTAACTTACAACCATATTTTCTTCATCACTATTTCAATTTCACCGTAATCGATGTCATTCTAGTGAGTCATTGTCGGTTACCCCCGATAGTTATTGGTTATACCCAACCAGATCAGTTCACTGTCATTTTGGTTAACCTACCCAAAAAGACACCTATTCACTTTCTTCGACTATTCAGAGTTCCTGTCACTTTTATTACATACATTGACCTTGTAAATCACATCAGTATTCGGCATACCTATCAAATTTGGCCTTATACCTTGTTGTTGACCCACTTTAGATACCTGTGACCGACCACATTTACCTAGGATTGGCATCAGTTAGCCTATTTCAGTTTCCAACTGTCATTTTAGCCCCAATTCACCCACCACCACCTATTTATCCTACCTATCCTGTATTTCTATGGCACTTACGAAAGAAATCTTACCGCACTAGTACACTGTTCATATGGTACTAATGCGCGACAAGAAAGTGCCATTGTATTCCACACCGCTTTTAACCCCTTCCACCTAGCCCTTCACCACCTTCCATTTTATCACCCGCCATGGATCCTATCCAACCTATCACTATCACTACCAGAGATGAGGAATTCACATGACTCCTTGACCAAAATCTTTCCGCCTTGCAGTTTTACCTTTCCCACTCATCCACGTGAGATGCCTCGAGTTAGTTGATATAAGGCATGTTTGTATCTATCCCCTCGACTCTCGCTCCCACTCGTGCATTAGCCCCATATGGTTCCACACTACCCACATCTACCTTACCCCTAGTATTTTTGTAGTTAGGCCCTATAACCGCTATGACCAGTAGCATCTGTTACATCCATTGCACCTGCCACATCCACCATACCTTTGACAACCACCCAAAACACAACTTCATCCACCCCTATTGTCTCACATATACCCGTAGCTACACAACCACCTCCCGTGTCGGTGACCCCTACCCCCTTTCAAAATGTGGTCCTTTCTATTCCACAATCGTTAGCCCCCATTACCACTAGGGTCACCACAACCCTTCCACCTCCATATACACACTATCACTAGCCTCATGTTTCATCTATTATTCACTCGGGTACGTACCCCCATTTCACTACCTTATTCCAAATCTACCTACACGGTAGCACCATATACTAGAATGCCACCCTTATTACACACACAATGAAACCCTCTTACACTATAGGAGGTTACCAACCATCGCAACCTACAAATGACCTAATCAAATTAATGATGGACAAGATGCAAACATTGGAGGCATCGGTTTCTGGCTCCCAAAACACTCTCACCTATGATGAGATTTGTAATGATCCTATCCACCCATCCATACTTCATGCATTGGGAAATGCCTAAATTCAACCGTTTCAATAGCAAGGAAGACCCGCAACAACATTTGTGGTCTTTCAAACATGGGTGCTACCTAATCACCCACGATGATGCTTTGCTCTTGAGGACCTTTCCCATGTCTTTGACTAGACCTACATTAGATTGGTATAGTGGGTTACCTAGACACTCTATATTTTCATTTAATCAGGTAGCCCAAGCCTTCTTGGATCACTTCTCCATCAATATCATTAAGAAGGTTACCATGACTAACCTATACTCCATGCGTTAGTATGATGACGAATCTATCGTAGATTTCATTGCTTGCTAGCGTAGCCTGATTAATCAACTCACATTCCAACTACCACAAACCAAAATAATTGAGATCTTCATGTGGGATTACACTAGACATATCTCGTCGACCATCTAGGTCCAAACTTTCTGAACCTTCGATGAAGCATTCACCATGACACGAAAGTTAGAGATTCGGGCCATCAAAGAGAAGAAAATCCAATTACGCAATAATAATTTCGCATTCAAGTCAAATGATACCTCTTCTTCTTCCAAACCATAGAAAAATTATTCACACGACAAGGGGACTACTAATGCGGTATTACTCAAAGCTAGCCCAACTCATCCATCAAATCAGGCTAGCCCCTCATCTAATCTCTCACCCGTCCACACTTTTCAATTCAGACAAGGACAATGGAAATACACCCCAATTGGGGAGTCTTACTCTTCTGTCTTAGAAAATCTCATCAAAGCTACCACCATCACCCTTCTACCTATAAAACACACACTAGTTTTGACCCTACTCACCCCATGCCCGCATGGTATAAAGTACATGACTTCTGTAACTATCATCAAGTAAAGGGTCATAATGAAGACAATTACATCACTTTCAAAAACATTGTCCAAGAAATGCTCGAGAAAGGTGAGTTAACCATGGATAATCCTAATGTACCTACCAATCAAAACCTACATATATTCAAGAAACCCTTTCCTAATCATGCCCCTTCGTTTGATCAAACCGGTGAGACCTCAACTCATGATAGCCATACCCATGAGGTCGACACTATTTTCAACAACGCACCCATTACTTTCCAATTACCTCATATTCCTTTCATAGAGGAAATTCTAGCTTGAAATCCTCCTGTTGCATTGGAACCTACCTCACCTATTCCTCCACCCATATAGGAACACCTTTCACCTCCTTTCTCACCTATGGAGGAGCCTTCCACTAATATCGAGACCATTTCACCTTTGGCTTCTCCACCTAGGGAACCATCACCCATAATACTTCTTCAGTCCATGGAGGAGCATCCATCATCTCCTCCACCCATAGAGGAGTACCCACTTTCTCCTCCACCTATCATGGATCCAGTAGAGATACCTTTGTCTCTAAGAAAACATTCTCCATCAACTACACAAGATCCCGTAAATCTACTTTCAGCTCTCTTACCCACGAAAGTTGAAGCCAACAAATTCCCCATCTCTAAGACACATTTTATGGGAATAGCCATTGGGTTCTCATCAACATCACCTATAGATGTGCCATTCTCACACTTAGCTAATCATTTATATTATGTGGATAGAGCCTTACTGTGGGGGCATCTTCTTTCTTGTTTCAACATAAATGCATATATCACTTGCTTGTACTTCCATTATCTACCCAAAAATATTTCAACCAATCAAACCGAACGCAACTGCCTTTACCACAAATTCTCCCATAATCCTCAACACTGCTCAACATACACCCTTACCCATAACCCAACATACATCTAAATCCAAACCCACACCTAAAGAATCTTCCTCGACTAAACCTATTACTACCTTAGGGGTCACTCCAACCACCAGCCTTACTCATCCACCTATCAAATTGGATTTAGCTACATCCTCCAAATTCAACAAAAGAACAAAGCCCATAGAACACATACCCTGGCTGCACCTATCATAACTGCATCACCTTCACCCTTTCTATCCATCTTAGGACCCCAACCTCCCAGTGTGGTTAAGAAAACCTCCACCCATCAATAAACCGAAAAAACAACAGCCCACTCCTTCCTTACAAACCTCTAACATACCCGGGAACCCGACATGGCTTACACACCCCCACCGTAGCATCTTTACCACCCATACCTCCAATACCCTCAAAGAACTTCTTCACTACCCACTATAATTCAGTCTCTTTCCCTCACACCCCCTGCACGACCCGTGTCATCTACCTTCAAAACACCTCCGTTATCTCGTGGGTAACTCGCCCTCTTCCCCATCCACTTTTCCCTCTAGATATTATACACCCGTATCACCTTTACCCAATAAGGTGCAACCTAAAGACAAAATCTTCTACCCTCCAATAAGGTAGTCAACACAACCATAAACCCTCCCGCCCACTCATCTACCATACCCCCACCCAAGAAAACACAACCAACACCCAAGAAAACATGACCAACTCCCAAGAACACTCTAGCACCCAAAACCATAACTTGACCCACTCCCTCATGTAAGGACCATTCCTCAAAAATCAGCCGCACCTACACCCTAACCCACTTTCACTTCCCATTGCGATCCACTAGCAGGTCCTATGCCAAAATATTAACCAACCTCCTTAAGACTTTTATCATCACTTTACCGCCACTCAGACCTTATGACCCCCTCAAACCCAATCCAAAATGGTTTGATGACACTAAAATTTCCACCTACCATCATGTGCCAAGGCATGATGTGGAGAAATGTAAGGCTTTGAAAACTATCCTTATCCAGTTGTGTCCTCCTGAGGCCAACTTTCACAATGAAAACCTTCTTGATGAGGAACCTGCTTCACCAACACCCATTCCCACATTCCTTCCCTCACCACCTACTCAACAACCATGAATTCCACCCCCTCAACTCTTAGAGCCACCCTCAAGATTCGAAATTAACATGGTTCGCATTAGAGAACTTGCCACACCATTACCTAAAATTCATTGCACCCAACTCACCTCACAAGGCTTTTCTTCTTTGAATGGGTTTTTCTTGTCATGTCATTATACTACTCATCCTATACCTTCTCCATTTTCCAACTCCCCTCAAATCAACATGATCCACATTACTATCCGTGCTCAAAAGGACAAAGGCAAGGAAAAGGAAACTGACTCGCCAACCAATCCTTTACTCAACATACCATCTACACCCACACCTAAGATTACTATCCGCGCCCCACATAACCTATTTCTAATAGGGTCACACATCGTACCATGCTAAAAACTACACAAATCCCCCTCAAAATGTCCTTATATGACCTCATCCAAACGTCGAGAATCCCATCGTCAAGCTCTCATGGAGGTTCTTCAATCTATTGAGGTTTTACCAATGAACCTACATGTAGCCTCCATTATCACTTCCCACCATGTAGCCTCTCTCACCAAATTGCCACCTTTATCCACACCTCACCCTACTCACCAAATAACCTCCCTTAGCTTCTCAGAGGAGGAGATCACACCACACCAAACTGATGACCTAGACCCAGCCCTCTTCATCTATATCCACATCGATGATATATAAGTACAACATGTAATGATCAATGGGGGTGATAGCATTAATATAATTTCATCCCACACATTCACTCAAATGTGCATACCGACAATTGCATACATAAACATCCCGTCATGTTGCATTCATTCAATGACACTATCACCTCTACACTAGGCACCACTCATCCTCCACATTTGTATGGGTCCCCACACTATTCTAGAGTTACTTTATGTCCTATAGGGGAATTTAAATATAACTGTTGCTTGGAAAATCTTGGATTCATGTCATGGGTTGTGTTCCTTCCACTTTGCATCATCATGTGAAGTTTGAGAATGAAGGGCACATCTATACTATTCTAGCTGATCCATAACCTTTCAAAACATGCAACATGATCTACCAACCCAATGATGTGCTCATACCCATTAATGCATCTACCTCCTCGACCATTACCGCTTCACCCACATCTCAGCTTACCGGTATAGTCACTACCTCAACCACACATGCCTCCTCCATTCCTACCACTTCCACAACCTCTGCGGCTGACCCATTGGCCTCCCAATCCATTAGCTCCACCTCTTCATCGAACTTTGACACATCATCCATTCTAGCTACCCACATATAAACCATTGATCCGTTGGAAGGTATTTTTCAACACCTCACTCTAGGGAGTATCACCTATATAGTTTCAACACCTTCCTTACTCCACAAGAGTATGGAAGTCTTCACCGTAACCATCATTATGATCACCGCATAGGAGAATACCTCCTTTATGGTCCTCCTTATCTCCATACTAGTATCACCTATGGGGACTTGATACTACCACCTACACACCCGAACCTCATCACAGACTCCGCCCATTTTTGTTGACTTCCGGTCTCTCATCAATTGCCATTTTTCCCACACCTTCCTACACCGATGTGCATGGAAGGTTTTGGTTTGCACTTTTATGAGCAAGGCCACCATATTGTCATTCCATGTACCACTGTAAGCATAGCAAATGTAGTGGTATTGGATTTCTGAACCACCTACCAAACAGGCCTCCATTGAACTCATCAAGAACATCAACCCTTCTCCACCCTCTTCGCCCACTCTGCCTTCATCACCACCTTCACCGACGGAGTCGATGGATCCTGAATCTATCTCTCCTAACTTTTTTTTTTCATAAACACCATTTCCTTAGGGCCTTTGACATATCAATGCGAGGGTGATGCCTCTCAATCTCTTTCCTTCTGTATCTGAAATGATCGATGACGATACACCTTCAATTAACATCGTTCAATGTTAGGATGATGAATCTATAATTACCTACCTTTGTGCAAAATAATCATATATTCACATGGCCGTTACCTTCTGAGACACAAACCATGTTGAATGAATCGACTATCAAGATCAACATTCATACTCAAGACGACCCGCACATTCTAAAGATTGGTCAATCTTTAGATGTTGTTGAACAAGAAGCCATCACTTCTTTTTTCAAAGATCATAACCATGCTTTCACTTGGTCTTATATAGACATGCCTAGTATTCACCCCACGATAGTGGTCCACAATATCATAACCGTTACCGATGCCAAACCCATCAAACAAAAGTTGAGGATAATGCACCTCGTATTACCCTTCTCATCGAAGAAGAACTTCAACACCTTCTTTCGTTTCCTTCATATTACCCATTGATTATCATCATTGGATTTCTAACATTATCCCTATCACCAAGCGACAAGGGACTCCGCATTTACATAGATTTCCATGACCTCAACCCACCTACCCAAAAGATGACTTTCCCTTACTCGGTATTGATCATTTGGTTGACCTTACCGCTGGTCATGAGATACTATCACTCATGGATGGATTCTCGAAGGCTTTAACCAAATATTTCTTTCCCGGAGGATCAACACAAAACTGCATTCATCACCCCTTGGGGGACCTTTCGCCACCGAGTCATGCTTTTCGGCCCGAAAAACATTGGTGCTACATATCAGCAGCTATGACTTATATATTCCATGATATCATACATCATATATTAGAAGATTACGTGGATGATCTCTAGCCAAATCTAAGTGCCACTCGAGCACCTTTCCATCCTCAAAACCACTTTTGACTGCCTCATTAAATATTGCGTTCACCTTCACCCAAGAAGCGTGTCTTCGCAGTTCTCTTAGGAAAACTCCGGGATTTATCGTTTCCTTACGTGGTATAGAAGTGGACCCTACTAAAGTCAAGGCCATTCTAGAAATGCCTCCACCCACTAACCTTAGACAACTCCGAATCGTAAGGAAAGTTGCGATCTATTCGCCATTTCATTCACAATTATCTCGATCAGTGTCGACCATTTCATCATCTACTCAAGAAGGATGTCTCCTTCAAATGGGACGATGATTACCAAAAAGATTTTGAGGCCTTAAAACAATACCTTCTCCAACCACCGTACTTTTTCCACCTAAAGATGATCAACCTTTCTACCTATACATCTCGCCTACCGATCATTCCTTGGGAGCCATGCTCGCTCATCGCAATGAACAACACAAGGAGAATGCATTTTATTACATAATCCATACTCTTTTGGACTATGAAACCTGATATACCCAAGCCAAAAACTTTGTTTAGCCTTAGTTTTTGTTGCCACAAAACTCCACCTTACCTACTCAATAAAAAAACCTATGTCATGACCAACACCAACCCGTTACACTTCATGTATGCCAAATCTTATCAAAATAAATGTGCCACATGATGGATTATGCTTTTAGTGGACCTCAAACTCGAATTCATTCATCAAAAGTCCATTAAGGGCCAAGCTATCACTGACCAATTGGCCGACTCACCTATTTCCAAGGATCATCCCTCTAATTTTGACTTTCCAGATGAGTCCATTGCTACCCTTTCCTTGGATACACCCCCTTACCAAATGACACTCTTCTTTGATGGTTCCATGTGTAGTGTGGAGGTGGGGCTGGTGTTATCCTCATTCCACTTGATGGAAAACACATGCCTTTGTCTTTCAAGCATGATTTTGATTGTAAAAACAATATCACCAAATACGAAGTGCTCAGATAGGTATCTAAGCCACCTATGCCCTAGATGTCAAATTAATCAATATCTTTGGTGATTCTCAATTGGTTATAAACCAAGTCAATGGTATATACCAATATTGTAATGAGATACTTCAAAAGTATAAACATCATGTAGACATAGTTTTAACCACCTTTGACCATTACACCCTTCAAATGTCCCCCTTTCAACCAACAAATTTACATATACTGTGGCTTGTTTGGCCTCTCAAATACTTGCTTCACTCGCTGATTCTAAAATCTTTGTCACCATACAATGTCTCCAATCACCCTCTTATATACCTCATGATGTTTACTCTATCTGAACTAATACCCCTGATCCAAGCAACCTTTGGTACAAATAATACTCTAACTATCTTTCTCTCTCCATCTTACCTCCCTATCTCACCATGTAATGACAATGAGACTTCCTTAAATAGGTCTCTCATTACATCATCATGGGGGCCTTCTCTATAAGCATAGATTTTATGGTATTATCTTATGATGCCTCACGAGTTCTGAAATTCCTTATACCCAAGTAAGGAGGTTCATGATGGTATATGTGGAGGCCAGTTCGGTGGCCTTGCTATTTAAGCATATTCTTTGGCTAGGCTATTCTTGGCCAACCCTTAATCATGATTGTTGTGAATACATCAAATGTTGTGTAAAATGGCAACGACACACCAACCTTCATCATACACCTAGTCATACCTTACAGGTTTCCGTGACCTTTGGCCCTTATCTCAATGGGGTTTGATCTTGTCGGAGAGATCAACCCCATTCTTCCCAATGACATCAATGGATCATTAACGCTACCGAATACTACACAAAATGGGTTGAATCCATCTTGCTCATCTCCATGAAAGCGAGAAAATATGTGAGTTCATAAATCATCACATCATTTCTTTCTTTGGTGTTCCTCATCGCCTCATCACGAGATAATGAAAAAGAATTCAAAAACAAAACATTGTGAAAAATTTGTGACGCCTTCGGCATTCAGTTAAGTTTCTCGTCACCTTATTACTCATAGATCAACGGCCAAGCTGAATCCACTAACAAAACCCTAAACAAAATTCTCATGAAATTGGTTAACGATCTTTGGGAAGGATTGGCATACACACATTCCTTTTTCCTTATGGGTATATCTTGCACTAGTATCCATACTTCCACTACTACTACACTATTTTCTCTAGTCTACAAAGTACTAAAGGTTGTTCTACCTCTTGAAGTCCAGATTCCCTCACTTTTCATTTCTCTCCATGACATTCTCAATGATGATTACTTTCATCAAGACCATTTAGCACAAATGGATTTATTAGATGAACGTCGTCTTAATACTCTTGACCACCTCCAAGTTTACCAAAAATGTATCAAACATGCCTATGACAAATGTGTCCATGAATGTACCTTCCAAGTCAGTGACTTTGTCTGAAATAAAATAAACATGTAACCAAAGCAAAAAAAAGTAAACAAGATAAAATTTTTCTCCTAATTGGCTTGGACCATACAACGTGACCCATACTTACGGATCGGGTGCTTATCATCTATCTTCACTTGATGGTAAACCTGAACCTGAGCCCCTTAATGCCTTGTATCTTTGACCATTCTATTATTGAATTTTAGTCCTACATCACTGTTTGTCTCTTTCCATGCTCGTTCCTTGAGCGGTATTCACTTCACACACATCACTAATGATTAAACAAGAATCATGTGAGTACCATTCACTTGTTATCTTCTCTTGAATATGTGTACCACGGCACTACACATAGCATGATTCTCATGGATACTTTTTTCTACCTTTAGATGTGATCCCATGGTCATTTCACCCTGCGTTTTGAACAAGAATCCTTTTCCTCACCTTGGTCTTGTCCATGACTTCAAAGCCCCACATGGGACCCAACTCCTTGAGTCAAAATTCTAATAAAATGATGACTCCCTCAAAAGGGCATCTTCCTCTCGGTAATCACTGCTATAAATAGACTACTCCCTTGAAGGATAGCTATATACAACTCTTTAAAAAAATGAGAGAAACTGAAGCTTCCCACATTAATCAACTTCATGAAGACCTCAAGGAGTTAATTTAATCATCCCATATAGACTTCCTGCATCGATCAGTCTATCTCAAATACAATTCAAAATATAATACTTTTATTCATGGACTTTCCATAGAGCATGCTACCACATATCATATAAAAATTACCCACCTTTCACCCCTCTCACCATTTGCATTCCCCTTTCCTACTGCCTCAAGGGACCTCTTGGGAACCATGACATTTGGTGATCATGTGACTAATTTTCACCCTTCGAACAATCAATCATGCAATGTCTTTCAGATCTTATGTTCATCGCCTCCTCCAAGGTATGATCTACTCGGTATGATCCTAACCAATCATGTGGATTTATTTCCCCCTCAAATATTTTAACCATCTTTATTTACGTTTTGATTACCTTATATAGGAATTGGTCCTCGACACATACCTTTAGGGTAATATTCTTCTTCTTTTGTCACAATTGACATCACCTACACTAATTTTCCTATAACCCACCCACACCTAATAGACCTAAACCCAAAACATGCCTAAAACCTACCAACTCATTTTCATACCTCCTCATATTTTTCCCTAGCTTATGGGAGAACTACATCGTCCTGAGGTCCCTTTTCACTGGGACTATGTAGGTAGCACTCCGAGGGCATGGGGCCCTTAGAGGTTAGCTCAGACCACTCTCTACCCTAATTAATTCATTTTTCATTTTTCATAAAATCACATTCTACCCTACTTAGTTTCCTTTTTATATCCAAAATTGGAAATTAAACCAAACAAACAACAAGTTGATTAAAATTTTTATCATCATCACAACATTCATTTATTATGACTTCCATTTCTCTACCATCATCATGCATATATTATAAAACATTTTAAACATGACCCATATCATCATTCATTGCTCAAATTCATGAATCACAACTTCAACTAATTTAAACACAACCATGCCTAACCAAACCTGACTCAACCATGCCTAACCAAACCTAACTCAACCATGCCTAAACAAACCTAACTCAACCATGCCTAAACCAACTTGACTCCACCATGCCTATGACCTGACTTGATCCATGCCTAAACCAACCTGACTCGATCCATGCCTAAACAACCTGACTCAATCCATGCCTAACCAAATCTAACTCCACCACGCCTAGGACCTGATTTAATGCATGCCTAAACCAACCTCGACTCGATCCATGCCTTACTAACTGACTCGATCTATGCCTAACCAAATCGACTCGATCCATGCCTAAGACCCGACTCCATAATACATAACTCACCTAGATTCCATCCATATTACAACAAAAAATTAAAAGTCTCATAAAACACCAACAAATCAAGCATCTCATCATATAAATAAATATGTGTGTCTCAATATAATATACATGAATATCCCATCATGTCTATCTCAAACAAATCATCGGCATGTAGGCCGATACTCAATACAAAATGTCATCGGCACGTAGGCTGGTCTCATATACAATAAAATAATAAAAAAATACAAAATCTCTTTGGCACGTAGGCCGGTATATGCTCAAAATATACAAAAATCTCATACATCCTCACTCTCTTTGAATGTAGGTGATATATATCACAATCAAAACTATGTCAAAATCAGGAGCCATATATCAGGCACCCTCTCGGAGGACATCCTCCATATCATTATTGTCTATCCCCTCGGCCTCCTCATTTTTGTTTGGCAACCTGATAACATCTCCCCACCCATCATAGGTGGTGGCTAGGTCACTACTGGTGCATCACCTAGATATGGTCTCGTGAGTTGGTGGCCTCTCCTTGATCTTTTCTTGGAGCTTGATGGCCCCCTGTGCTCTCTACATTATGAGTGCAAGATCTCGTCCTCTCACTTGAGGCCTTCTATGAGCTATACTCTCCATAGGATAGAAATTCTATCCCATCCACCATCAACTACTGGTCCTAGTAATATCTCACCTCACCTAGGGTATCCCGTAACCTGGATATGGGCATGGTATGTGGTGGCCCCATAGGCCTCGGCCTCTATGCCTATCCTACGGGACCCTATCCCATTGCCTGTGGTGGTGCCATCGGTCCCTTCCCCGTGCTTGCAAGGCCCCAATCTATGCTCTGCGTTGTGGCCAATCGCCCTATAACCCCGTCATCACCTATGCGTGGGAAGCCACCATACCATCATCTCCATCTCTATATCCATCCCTACCTGGGCCATCTGGACTCAAGATCGGCCACATGTACATGTAACTCAGCCACCTCCACCTCTCACTTAGCAAGATGTGTCTGCATTATACCCAATCGGGTAATAAGAGTCGCCACCTATCCTTGTAGGGTGTCCCTCGCACCATGATGGTGGCTATATCTAGCTGCCCGGCTTGGATGTTACTACTCATAAATGAGCCACCCACCATTGTCTATATCTTTCTGTGACCCCAACATCATCAATCTGCCGGTCTACTTCCTGCTCCTCCTACCCTGTGGGCACTGTCGGCCGTGGTAGAGGTAAGGGCCTCTCCACATCATCTCTCTATACTATAGGAAGGGCGGAGGTATGTTCTATAGCAGCCCAAACTTCCACCTAACTCTGTCAACCAGGATCATCTTGTGCTCCCTGACATGATAACCCTGTATCCATCTCAATAGCTAGAGCTCAGCTAGCTCATCACACATATGCCTATATGATGGGAAGTTTACATATGTCCTCTAAATGATATCCACCCCTAGACAACCCCTCCAATAGTCACTGAGAAATAGGCCACATCATGTGTGGGCCTATCTGATCTCCGCTCTCCAATAGCTGGCACCCATCACCTATACCCCACTCATACAAATCCTGGCAGAAAGGCATCGGCCCAGGGCATACCCACTAGACACACACAGATAATGTGCTCATATGCCCAGTAATGAAGTATAAAGGTACAACAGAAGCCAAACTTGCAGACACCCATACGCCCATAGCTCTGTACGTATAGCTACACCTAGAATCTTTGGCACCAAGGAAAAGCGGGTCTGGTCTATCATCATGTCATGTAATACCCCCATCAATAATCGGGGAAACCTCCCACCCTCTGCATCTAGTAGTGCAAAGCAACACACTACCTCCATCAATAGAACTACTAGCCTCATCTCCTCCGGACGGGCTAGGTACATCTCTCCATAGTGCACGCTGGCACTATGGAATGTCAGCTCAGCCATCCCCTCTCTAAACACCATCAAGCATCAGCTCCTCTGAGGCCTCGGAGGAGATTTAATAGACCTGTGTACCCAATATGGGTAAATGCAGAATCCTGAGCATGTCCTCTAAGGTGACCGTAATCTCACCCATCGGTAGATGGAACATTATGGTCATGGAATCCCATCTATTGATGAGAGCCACCATCAAACTTGGTTTCCAGAATACATGTTGGTAGCGTCAGACCCCACTCAGGCCCACCTCCTCCACATGCTGCAATGCCTCATGGGTCATTGCACTACGAACTATCACGAGAAGGGGTGGAATCTGTCTCGTATGTGTAGCCTGATCTCTCCCCTACATCCAATACAAAAAATGAATTAATCTATATTTATCACACCCATACTCACCCACTATCCTTTTCCTTCACCCTATTTTACCCCTACCCATATCAACCACCCAACCTATGGCACTTTTTTCCCCTTACTCCCAAAACCCAACTAGCACCGGTTCTCTCTAACCGACCCGGTCACCCCTAAACCAGCATCAGTCACCTATTTTGTGACTAATGCCGGCTCAACTGGACCGACACCGGTGGTGGTCGTGAACGAAAAACCCACGACCCCCAACACCTCCCTTCTCAATATTACCTCTTCTAACAATTCTACCCACCCAATATTACCTATAATTCCTCCTACACCTCATCCCCTCCCCTCTTCTCCCACTTATCTCTCTCCCCAACCCTATTTTACCCAATTTACCCTCCCATTTCCAAATTTTATTTTATTTTCCCCACCCAAAATAAAAACAAAAACCCAATTTGACAAATCACCTAATCTATCTAACAAAATAAAAACAAGAGTTGGATGCTTACCTCATCATGCTGCCATCGTCATGGTGGCACGTCGCCGCTTACACCTGGTGGCCCGCTTTGATCCCTTTTCGGCATCTACCATCACCAAATCGCTACCTGCGACTCCAACCAATCAAATCACCCACACCGATCCCGTGGACCCACCTCTCACCAACCAATCACCCACCATTCAGCTTGCCAACTCAACTCTCCATTCCATCTAGACACTTTTCACCTTTTTCTCTCTCTCGCATCATTTTCCCAATTCACAAGAAGATAAATGAATAAAAAATTTAGATTTTTTGTTTTTATAATAAACCTGACCTAACCGACACCGGTTTTACTTCACCGGTATCATTGTTGTGCCCTACCTTACCTTGGTCGGTTACACTCTCAAGGCGTCAATTACCCTTGACCAGCATCGGTCACCCACTCTTGCACATTACCCTAAATTTTACCTTATTACCCTACCCGTCACTTTTTTTTCCCCACCCAACCTTTACCCTAACCATTTACCTCACCCTCCTGACCTCATCATTTACTACCTAATTTCGTCCTCCTTTGGGGACTCATTATTTTCCCCATACCTCATCCCTACCCATGCCGTGACTTAGATACTTAGACTGGACCATTGCTAATGACCCTTGACCTCATGTGTTTACTATACCTTGCATGCACATTATGTGTGTTGATTGACCTAATGACCTTACCTTGCCTCTTGTCATGTTGTTTATCCCGACCTTACCTTTGGTGTACCAAAATGCACCTAAAAATTCCTACACGACGACCTATGTCGTGTTTCCTAACCATATCCTATACCTTGATATCTGGACTCACTTCAACCTTATTTGGATAAACCTAATAACCTTTGACGATGTAGAGTTTTCCTTCTCTTCAACTCGCTTATTGTCTTTGTAGTTTATAAGTGTGTGTGCATTTGACTGTTGCTACCTTTGACACTAACTCATTACCTAGATTACCCGAGTAGACCTTACTCCTTTTTCCCCTGTTACCCACCTTTCTTTTCATCACATTTTCCTTTTATCAAACCACTCACCGATTCTTCCTTCTACCTCGTCAGTTCCTAGTTTGAGGGGGATCACCTCCATCCACACATGGGGCAACCACATCTTATTTTTGTTAGCGTCGCTTACCAATACAAGCTACGCAACAAAAAGGGGAAAAATGTAGACACCAAAATTGGGTCACACTCCCCTTGGTCCCTCGATAAATAAATACCTTGAACACATCCACCTAGCCATGGCCCCCTTCACCTCACTATAATATTAATTTAATTATTAAAATTAAATTAATTCATTATCCTCACCATATTTATTATTTAAATCTCCTAATTGGGATGATACCCACATATCCACCTCACCTAGACACCTCATCAAGCCACCTCACCCTAAGACCTATTCTTAGTAAGTTGCCATAACTAACTAAGACTTACCCAAACCCTAAAAATCAATGCCTACATTCCCTCTAACCACATTCCTGCATGCTTAAAAGAAGCTTCCATCCTAATCCGCGGGGCCAACACACAAGATCCCAGAAAATCAAGGGGATCTGCCTAGTTTAGTAAACCTAGGAAATCCCACCCTAATCGATGCCGGTTACCCTTAACCGCCACCGATTAAGCTAAAACTATCATTGGTCACCTTTTAATCCCCCAAAAATCTTATTTTTGAGGTTGGCAAAGGTTGGCAGATTCGTGAGAGATATCACATCTTTTGAGAACAAGTTTCCGTGAGAAAACACGTGCAAGGAAGGAGATCAAAATTTTTCTCTTGCACAGACATCCAACAACCACCTAGCACAAATTTTATCCAATCAGGCAAGAAGGAGAGCACATGCAGCCCATGCAAGAGCTCCCCAACATTTGGTGATCCTCTGCAGCATGCAACCTCTTATCAACAGCTTAATTCCTCACTCACAGACGTCTATAACTAGATTCCAAGTAAGTGAAACATTTTACTCCTTCGGTTCACTCATTTAATCATTGTATCTTCATCCTTTGTTCTCCTAGCCACCCATTGACCTCCTTCAATACTCACCCCTCTATATCCCCATTAAACCCTTGCCAAATCCCATCCAAATAGCTTAATACCTCATTTTGACCATCCTAGTCCGTTGTGTAATCATAAGGGGGATCCAAAGTTCATTTTGTGACATTCCCAGTATTCCACAAGAATGGCACTAGTTCTCCCTAACGGCATTAGTCATCCTTAACCGAGAATCGGTATTTGTATTTACCAATACATCCTAGAACAATAATCTACCTACCTATTCTCACATCACCCTTACTCACCGTGACTGCCTAGGACCTTTTTAGACCTACAAAGACCTAGAACCAGTTACTTGACCTTCAGATCTTATTTTAACTTATCCTGTTAGATTAGATATTTCTTATTGTGTTTTGAATGAGATACCTAAATCATTTTAACTACAATAGGATTTACTTCATTACCAGCATTAAATTGTTTTAAACAGTGGAATTACAACCATCTAGGAAGAATCACACTTCCTAGATCTAGAACACGCTAGGAAATTCATAACATATACTGTTTAACTCTTTCTGGTGGTCTTGTGTTCCATTTCAGGTAGTTCCTCCTAGCCAAAAGGAAGCTCTCATGATCAGTTGTGGATTCAGAAGTCATACGCGCGCAATAACCTATCAACCATCATTTCAACAGGTATTCCTCCTATGTCCGTTACCTTGTCTGTTTTGTCATTTTCAAAGAAACGTCTAAGAATCAAGTGAAACACATACACTAGGTCAAAGAGAACTAGCACATTTCACAAGAATGAGCCTAGAAACAAGAAACAATTGGTCACGAAGGACGAGGAAAACAAAAGGGAAAAAAACAAAATAAAAATAAAAATAAAGTAAAAGGACTATACACTATACAATAACATGTACCTTTCTCAAAATAAGTCTAGGAAGTGTTTTAAATACCTTCCAAAAGTAATAGGAAATTCAATAGTTCACCATCCAATTTTTTTAGGAAAAGGTGTGCTTACCAATCCTTATGGTAATAGAATATGGGCCCATCTACAAAGCATCAAACTTACCATGATTTCCTCTATCCTCATGCCTATTATCCCAAAGCAATGCTAGATCTCTTACATTATAAGCATTGGGATTCACCTTCTTTTCAAATAACCTCTTAAGTTTATCTCTGAATTTTAGATGCCTTTGGTGAGCTTCCCTTCTCTCTTCATCTAATTGAACTATATGATTTGTCCTCACATCAAAGGGATGAAATTACTCAACCTCAAGCTGTTGTAAGAGATGATAGGAAGATAAATACATGTGTAAGGGTAGTAGAGTCTACATCCCATAAACAAGTTCAAGTAGAATCTTACCGGTGGATCTCTTTGTAGTGATTCTATACGCCCATAAAGAAAATTTCAACTGTCACCCCACTTCTTTCTATTCACTTCCAAGGTTATTCTAATAATTTTAAGGAAATTTTTATTACTCGACTCAACTTGACCATTCCCCTAAGGATTATAATTAGATGCATAGTCAAATTTATCCCATATTCTTGACACATATTCACCAAGCACTTGGCTCTAAAATTCATTTCATTTTCAACAACTATCTTTGGAGGTACACCAAACCTACAGATTATATGATTTAAAATAAAATCCATGACAATTTTATGAGTTAATTTCTTGTGGAAAGCCTAAACCTATTTGATAAAATAATCGGTAAAATCCAATATCCATCTATGACTGCACTTGATCGATTTGATATTTTTCCAATAAAATCCATGCCCCATTTCTTGAAAGGAGATTTAATTAACATTGGTTACAAGGGTAAGGCACATGGAGCCATCAATCTTCTTGAAAAATTTGGCAACTTTTGCTCTTCGTAATTAACAAGGTTACATATTTGAAAAGTTCGGGCCAAAAATACCATGTCCTCAAGACCTTCTAAGCAGTAACTCTTCTAGAAAAATGGCCTCCACACACTCCTGCATGAAATTATGAAATTAATTTTGGGGCTTCATCTTTAGTGATACATCTTAGAAGAACACCCTCGTGGTTCTTCCATACTAACCCATAATCAGTAATGACATACTTTTGGGATACAAGTTTGAGTTTCCTTCTCTAATTTTTGTCCAAATGACTTGAACACTCCAAATTTCTAAGCTAAAATATGATGTCCTTGTACCATGTGGAATTAATAAAAGTTTCATGAACATCTACATTTCCCTCCTCAACTTAATTAACCTCCATCATTTGTAAATTTATTTTTGCCATTATATTTACCAAGCCTAGACCTCTAACCAAATTAGTGGTCTAAATATCCATATCATATTCTTGTAATTTGTTCACCCATCAAAGCACCTTTTACTAGAAATTTCCATTTCAGATAAAATATCTTTAACCATTGTGTGGGTTACATAGGCTACAATCTTGGAACTTAAGATATAAGGCCTAAATTTTTTTCTCTTACTAAGGTCTTCCACCACCTGCACAACGGAAAACTTTGGCCAAAGTAATGCATTGATGGTTGTGCATTGTATGATCACCTAGTCCTCCAATTAAATTAAAATTTCCAATAACCTAATCGTGGGAAGTTGAACACTGAACATGAGGTAGGAAATGGTCAGATACTAGAATATGAAGTCGGAAAACTAGCTTGGTGATAGACCTAAGGACTTTCACATGGTTCCCATGACCTAAAAAAAGGTAGATCCAAAATGATAGTATACATTGTCACTCAAATTAGTGGTGAAGGGATATCGTGGAGATCTGGATACACCCTTCTCGATCGCACATGACTTACGGATGTTATCGAGATAGATCAAAAAAACAAATTTGATTTAAAGAATTTGATTAAATAAATTTGTACGATTTATCATTTGTGTAATCTATTTTTAGCTATGTTTAAAAAAATATATATCCTCATTTTCAGCTTCTAGTAATTTTTAGTGGTACATTTTAAAAGCCTGCTTTTCCATTATGGTATATTTTATCTCATCCCCTATAATTGTTTACTAATGAAAGAAATAGGTATTTAATTCCCCTAATCATTCATTTTCAAAAGAAAGATGTAATAGTATTCTCAGATGCAAAGGAGAATATTTGAAAAGCCTTCTTGTAGTTAGGGGCTACTAAAATAAGGGTATTCTTTAATGGTTCCTCAATTCCTACGAAATCTTGGACAACTCATTCCTCCCACTTAATAATCTAGTCCTTCTTTAACATACTTGTGATAGGAATAGTCATCTCAACAAAATTGGAAATAAATCTTCTAATGAATTTTATCTAACCAAAGAAATACTTAATCCCTTTCCTAGTCTTGGGAGTGGGAACCCTAACAATAGCCACTCTCTCAGGATCAATCATGACCCCTTCCTTTGAAAACATGTGCCCCAATAACTTCTCCTTTTGAACCCCAAAATGGCACTTCTTGGGATTTAATGATATGTCATACTCTCTTCACCTTATTAACATTATTTCATCATACCTCAAGTGATCACCTCTACTTTTAGAAAAAAATGTTACATCATCATGATAAATAGCAATAAATTCATTAATAGAATTTGAGAATGATACATTCATATCTCTTTGAAAAGTGGCTCCATCATTCATCAAGCCAAATTTCATTCTCACATACACATAAATACCCCATGGAGTGGTGAAAGTAGTTTTGAATCTTTCATATTACTTCACTACCAATTGGTTGTATTCAAGAATCCATCTGAAGTAGATAATAGCTCAAATCCAATGACCATTTGCAACATGTTGTCCATGTTAGGAAATTGATAATTATCCTTCATGGAGGCCATGTTCAAGTTCCTAAAATACACACACAACCTTATGTCTCCATTATTATTCCTGACTAGTACTAAGTTTTTCACCCATGAAGAATATCTAGTGGGATGTATTATACCTCCATCTCTCAGTTTCTTTAACTCTTCTTGCATTTTGATAGAGAGGAGTGGATTAATTGGCCTCTTCTTTTGCCTAAAAGGTTTAGCATTAGGATCCATAGCTATTTCATATTGAAACAAATCCTTTCTATATGGTTTTATTTATGAGTAATACCATGCTAAGCGGTCTTGATATTTCTTCAAGAAATTAAAATAGGCATGTTTTTCCTCCTTACTCAGATTACTACCTAGACATACTTTTATAGGTTTCACATCATTCCTTAAATTATGCTCTTCCACTTCCCTAGAGGTGAGATACATCTGTGAATTACCATGTCAAAATTATTAAAGTTTGATTCCAAGGAAACTAACCCTCTTCGACTGGTATTAGTTTTTAGATAAATAATATATTTGCCAAATAGGTTCTATCTTCCATCACACATAGAAAACATGGGTTCTCAATCCAACCACTTGTTGGTGAATTATCCTTCATTCTGCAAATACCTCCGAACACGATAATCATCTTTAAAGACTTGCCAATGCTTAATATTGTCGGGGAAAAATGGTCTAAATAACACTTGTACATCATAATAAAATGTGGAGAAACATTACAATTTTCAAACTTGGACCCCAATACTACCAACCGATCAGTTACAACATTTATTGTTCTATCATGATATAATATATTGAAAGAGTCAAACATCTCAATAAAATTAAAGAATTCATGCTTATATTGTTTCTTTCTTTGGTTCTTAGTGGTATACAATTTTTAAACTTGTTTGACTAATAAATTCGAGTCTCCTTAACAATTATGTCTTTGATACCATACATCTATGAAATTATGAAACCTAAAATTAGCGCTTCATATTCAGCAATATTATATGTGCACTCAAATTCAAATTTAAAAGATAACTTATAGATCTCCCGACAACGAGACAAAAGGACCACTCCTACACCATTTTGAAAATTGAAGAAAAATCCATCAAACATTAGAGTCCATGGGACATTACCATGGTCAAAACATTTTCTTTGGTTAGTGTTATGTTCCTTTAAATCTGCATAACCAGAAATTATCCACATCCACATCAACATACAACACTTCATAAGAAGCACCTTTGGTAAGATCTCCAATTATGTGCAACATTCTTTTATCTCTACATAACTTGAAATAATTTCCCCTCTATTTGTATAGTGGTGTAAGACATCCATTTGGACACTCCCACCCACTTTGGTGGCCCATATTCTAGATAATATCATGCCCCATTTAGTAGGACCATCAACAACAACCACAATCATAGTACAACATTTTCAGGATAAGGTACTAGCTGCATAATAAATCCCTTCACATATCCTATCACAAGCACTTCTCTTGAATCCATGGAAGTGCACTTACTAAAGGTTGTTATTTTTATGTTTAACTCATGCATTACTTCAAGATGCATCACATTACATGAGGCCTTTGAATCAAGCATACGGTTATGCACTAACGTGTCTTTAATAATCAAAGTTGTGTAGAAAGGATCAACATCCAACTGATATTTCACAATAGAGTTACCCAAATACACCTTGAGAGATTCTCACAAGTCTTATAATGCCCAAGGTACCTCTAATTATGTAATAATCAGAGGCATATCCAAACTATTTACATCCTTCCACAGGGCGTAACTTCTTCCTTGAATCCCAAATATTCAAACGCTCTCTTCTTATGCTCAGGGATCCTACTGAACTAAATGATAAGAATAATTAATTTAGCTTGGCTTAAGATTTGTGCAATGTCACATGGGAAATATTTTGGCAACAAAATGTTAGGGGGAATGGTAACCACCTCTTCCTATGGTATGAAAATTTTCAAGGCTTGGGGAGGGACCAAGGCATGGGATTTAATATAGAAAACACGACCTTTTCCAGGTGCATCCCTTTTAGGGGATCCTTCGGGAGATTAGTAATGAGTGGTGTTTTTGTTTTGGCTTGTGTACCTACTCCTTTGACAACTCTACTTATAGTATTATACTCCCTCTCATGTGCCATAGTTTTATTCATCAATAGTTGTCTATACTCCTCAAAAGGAGTTCCCTATCATATTTATTGATCATTAAAGCCCGTAAGTAATAAAAATCATATTTTTGAACCATATAAACTTCACCATTATTGGAAAGAGGAGAAGGAGATACCCACTCGAACATAGTCCCAAAACCTCTCTATAGTTCTTACACTCATTAAATCAATGGAATTGTTTCCTAATTGTGAAGTGTTGGCACATTCCAACATGCAAACATCACCATAATTAGAATAATCACCTTCCTCTTTAGTCTTTTCCTCAACTTAATAGGGGGAGGTGGGAGAAAAATATATCACACCAGTCATTGACATGATTTTCCTCCACCATAGAAACTCTAGAAGTTATAGGATATGGGAACAATTTATTTTCCCTTTCTTATTGATGCTTACTTCCTAATCCCATGGGTCCTTTTCTTCTATCATTTGATCTATGGTCACCCCTAGGGTAATTACCAAATATATTTTAGCCTTGGGCTTGTTTTTGGGCATGACTACTTTGTCCTATTCCCTTCTCACTCTAGCCATCTTATAAGAAATCTCCTAAACTTCTCCTATTAGAGTCTTTACTACTTCTTCCAGGTCAAATACCTTGCTCCCCGAGGCATTTCAGTATTTACCAATTTTACACCCTCCCTTTTTGGAAGTTTTCCTTCAGCCTTTATGTTATTCTCAATCTAAATTTCAAGGTAGTAATTAACTTTCTTATCAAAATCATCACAAAATTTTATGAGACAAGAATCATTACATGGATTTAGAGTAACAAGTAATTTGTTTGAAGTCTTTTTGAACCTAGTATTGAAATAATGAAGAAGTTCATTAGGGTTCATTTTTATATTTTCCAAATATGATAGAAGGAATATAGGATCAATTATGTCTCGATACTATAATTTTTGTAGTGCCCACTTCCCTTTGACACTGTGTAGATCGATCTTTCTCTGTTAATATCATTTTGGGACATCATTATGTTTTGAATTAGTATGATGTGTATATGTTAGATCATGGATTACTATGGACCTTGATTCAGTTAGCATGCATGATGATTATTGGAGACATTATGGATGATGATATACTGCTTTATATGGATAGGTTATTGATGTTGATTTTAGACATGTGACATTTGATATTATGAGTAGCTCTAGTATAGAGATTCATTGGATGATGATATAGTGGCAAAATTGAATTTAAAATGAAAATGTTGAATTCTTGATATTGTTGTGATTTGGATTTGATATTTATATGTTTCTTATATCATTTTGGATGTTCTGATATGGCCACGAGGCCGAAGGAGGTATTGTTATTTTGTAGGTTAAAATATCACAACAATGTCGGGGACTGGAGACTAACCATATTGAAATTTTGGATGAACTCAATGGGGTCACCATGGCAACTGTAATTGTTTGTGTGTTGTGTTATGTTAGGATTTCCCATGGGGGATTTCCATTATTGTGACCATGGGATATATGTGTTTTATTTATGTGTTCCTTTTTCATTATTGTTGTATGTATTTTTATTTGTAATGTGTTCATTTTTAATTTAAATGTGATAGTCATATAGTTAAACTTTATTTAAATTTAATTGGGATGTGGAATGTAAGTAATAAAGTGTTGTCTTGGTTATTAATTAAATTGGATTTATGTCATGTATAACCATATGTTAAATAAATAAATCATTATGTCAAAAGTAAGTAATAAATGAAGTCATAGATATTAATTCATGTTGTAAGAATGTGTAAGAGGATGTAAGAGATGTGTAAGTGATGTGAGAGTTTGTGTAAGTTAGATTTTGGAGTGTAGAACACTCCATCCTCTATGGAATTCGAATTTGACCTTGGAGGCCAAATTTGGAGGCTTGTGGGACAAGTTAAACTTGTCCCACACCTCTTAAAATCATACACCAACCATACCTATGGTTTGGGAGTAAATTTTAGCCCTTATAATTAAAATTTGAAATGACTATGTGTAAGTTTTTATTGCACTTTCCTTACAAGCTTTTAATTTGGTCCTTGTTAATGTATGGGTTAATTTTGAGTGTGTAAGTTGCTTTTCATTTCCATTTATTGTGAAATTGAATTTCTCCTTTTGGGGTTGAGTAAGAATGATGTGGCATCCCACTTGGAATCCACATCATCCTCTCCCTCCCTCTCTTATAAAATTTGAATTTCTCCTCTTGTTTGGGTTGTTGAAACTTTGTTCTTTCATCCTTGGGTCAAATTTTTATTGTTGTTGGAGCTTGCTTTGTGGAAGGATTTGGAAATTATTTTGCATGCTTACACCTTGCTGTTTGGACTACATTTTGAGCATTGAAGGAACTGCTGTTTTGGGAAAATAATCTCCACTATGGAGAGGTAGGATCTTGTCCCATTTTATATGTTGTTTTTCCCTTTTCTTGCATGAATGAAATGGTGAATGTGTTGTGTATTCATGGCTGGTTGGGTAGGAGAATACTATGGGGATTTCACATGGGGGCATAAGGGATTGCCAATGGCACTTATTCTTGTGGAGGGAGTGTTGGTTTGGGATCCACCTAGGAAAAGAAATTTCTTGCATTTCTTACTCTTGGGGGGCATAAGGGAGAAAAATTTTTTGGGGGGGGGGGGGCATAAGGAGGGGTTGGGAGATATAAGGTTTATGGGATTTGGTATGTTTAATGGTGGTATGCATTTGGTGGATGCCCAATTCCAACTTGGGAGGTATAAGGAGCTCCCCATAGCTCTTGCTCTTGTTTGGCTTGCTTGAAGAAGCCTTTGTGTTGTTTGAAATGTTTAAAAGTAGTTGGGAACTGTTGTCTTGTTTTGAATTGTGCATTTTTTGTTCTATGCATGTGAAAAGAAATGTGCTTGTATGTGAAAGAAGCCTATGTTGCCATGTGTTGTTATTCATGCTCCATTTCAATATGGTTGGGGCTCGGGGGCCAATGGGGAAAGATGGATTCTCTTTTCCCATTGGATGTCTTGGTTGGGTGGAGAGTGTTTCCTTTCCCCCTTCCTTGTTGTGATCAGAGTTGTAAAGGATAAGAAACAGACATTTTTGTATTGAAGCTTGGAGAAGACACAATTTTTGACAACACCTTCCTTTGAGAAATTTCATTGTTATTTTCCCACCTTGTAGTGGATGAAATGTATTAATAATGTAATCAAAGGCATCTTGTATTGCAAAAGGAAATATTGAGGTTAATTTGAGAAATGTGAAGAGTTGTAATTCCTCTCTGTTTTGGAAAAGAAATGTAAATGATATTACATGCATTGTATGATGGATTCTGTAAATTGTATTTTGAAACCAAATCAAAAAGGAAAGAGATAAGTTGTAAGATGTTCTCTGAATGAAATCAATGAAATAAATACATCCCTTTTCTCAAATTGTACTATTGTATTGCAATTTAATTGCTGTTGTGTTTTAAAAATCTCTGTTGAAAAAGGAAAATGTGTGTGGGAGAAAAATATAGTATTTTGTTCCTTGTAATTATTAAAATTTGAAATATCAAATGTTTCCTTATTTTTTGAATGAGAAGATAGATAAATTAATTGTTTAGACAAGATTTGATAAGCTTTCCATGTTTGGAAGTGGCAATTGGATTATTATAGTTGTTAATGAAAGAACTCTATTCTTTTTACAAATCTGGCATTTGAATAATCAAATAAATGTACAGTTCAGATCTGCAACTTAAATTAAGTAATGAAATAATGAAATTCAGATGTAATAAGCTCTAATGAATTCAATTTGACTTCAACATCAAAGAAAGACATTTTAGAACTCACAAAAATCAATTTTAGGATTTGCTGGACCGATTTTCTGTCAAAAGATGTAAAATATATCAAATGCAACTCAATCTATAAATTGAACCCTGATAACACTCTTAAAATTACCCAAGATCATTCCTCCATGTTCATTTTACATGTTGAGAAGAAGAAAAATCAAAATTGAACAAATCTTACAAGTTGGAAAAATTGCTAGTTTTAAATGTGAAACCCTGCAGATCAATTTCTTAAAATTTACCCCAAAAATTCATCAAAATCCTAAATTAATGATTTTTGTGCAAAGAGGACTCCGAGAGATTTCCAAAAGTCCTTGTTTTCCCAAAATGGAGTTTCCTATCAAAAGTTATGGCCATTTGAAGTTTTTACTTCAAAATGGCCATCCAAAAATAAATCTAACTTTATAAAAATCAAAATTTAACCTTTGGAAAATTTTCCCCAAAACTTCTGCCACCCCGCAAACCTTTCAACCAATTAGGTGATGCCATGTGGCACTTTGGGGGTGGGCATATAAAAAAACTTAACTCTTGAAAATTTTGCCTTTGGGAAAATTTTCTCCACAACCCCGCATGACCCATGACCCAATCACGTGCTGACATGTGGCTTGGTGGGCGCGCAGAATAAATTTGAAATTTTTTTCTTTTGGATCTTAGGAAAATTTTTAATTTTTTCCTCCGCCCCATACCCCCATAACCAATGGGGTGTTGACACATGTCCGGGCAGACGCATGGGTCCACGCGAGCCTTTTGGCCTTTTAAAACTTTTTTGGCACAAAATTCTAATTCCCTCCATTGCTCCGCCGCCTACGTCCAATCACAGGACGCCATGTGGAATTTTTGGCGATGGTGGAGGAGGAAAGAAAAAATTTCCTTTAGAAAAATTTAGGTTGGATTTAGGAAAAATTCCCAATTTTTCCCTGCCAATAGGCTCTCGACACGTGGCATGGGGATTCCTTGGCGGAGGTGCACGTCATTTTTCACCGTTGGGATTTTTGTATAAAAATTTCTAAATTTTTTTATGGGCCCCCACTATTCTGCATCTGCCCATGCCAATCAAAAAGTGCCACATGTCACCATCATCAGCCCCACAGGCGTGTAGACGTGTTTTGCACCTTGCGCCTAAGGAAGGGAAAATTTCTCCCTGAAACTCTACCGCCCCATAACTTGAGTTTTACAAGGAGTTAGGAGGACTTATTTATATGGTTGGAAAGGTGAAAAAATTTCCTATCCAATGAGCATGATTTAGGAAAGTTTTTATGATTCTAAGTGAGTGAAAAATTGAGTTGAACCCTATAATCCTGTTTGGGCAGAATTGAGAGGGATTTCACTCTCCTAACCTAAGAGATGAATTTAACTTCTTGTTGGCCCTTGTGCCTTGTTGTTGTTTGTTTCTTGGATTACTTGTTACAAGTGAGTATTTCTTGATAATCCTTATCTAGTTTGCACTAACTATGATCTGGTAACCTTCTTTACAAACACCTTTAACAAAAAAATTCCATAATTTTTCCTAGCTAAACCTAGTTTGTTTCTTGGTCTCAAGTGGTAGTTTGAAGCGGGCATTAAAATTTTAAATTCATCTTTCATCTTTTTCCATGCATTAATTGAGTTATCAGGCAAAGATTTATACCAGTCTCGTGAATCTACTTCTAAAGTATGGATGAATAACTTTATATAAACATCCTTACGCTTTATTAAAAAATCTTCCATCATATTGTGAAGAGTTTTAAGTGTTGATCGCTAGTAATGGCATTATTTCCCTTAAATTTTGGTAGTCTATTCATAACTTCCCATGGGAAAACATTAATATACTTGACCATTCATGTGAAATTTATAGGTGTAAACATATTGACATGGAAAGGGGGTCTAGGTGGAGGAAGATCCAATAGGAGGTTTGAAACGTTGTAGGGTGAGGGTATTTGAGGCAATGGAGAATGTTCTTCAAAGTATGTTTCCTTTAAATACTCAATATAATACAAGATTTTCTTATCTCTAAATAACAAAGGAGGGAAATGAGGAATACCTATGTGAGTTGCAAAGGAAGATTCCTCAAAATATGGAGTGTATAGAATGGTACATGGACTACTTGGTTCAATATTTTTGAAGAATTGGAAAAACATTCAATCACAGGTTGATCCTCAACCAAATTACGATCCCTTTCAATCACATGAACTATCTTATCATCTGACCTTTGATCTCCTAAATCCCTCTAGACTTGTTTCTTATTCATATTTTTCTTTCCAAGCTCTAGAAATAGTTTTCTAGTGGGATCCTTTTAAAGAATGAATTTCTTCCGTCCAGCTTTATAGATATCAATGTAGTCCTTTTCATACCCTTAGACCAATAGTCTAATCCTGCACACAGCCCTATCACCAAGCGGGCATTGGATGGTCACCCAAGGCACACACGGGCACTGAGCCCCTTGTTTATGTGAGTTGTGTGATAATACATCATTTATGAAAGATAATTAAGTGAAAATGAATGGAAAATAACCATGCATTCATATTGAGAGCTTACACTTAGTTTTTAGACTAATGCATCTATTTAGATAAGAAAAGAGAAACATTAACAAAATATAGATTTGAACAATAACATAATGGAAATGCACAAAGGATTACATCCATCCACATGATATACATAGAACAGATTCATGCACTTGTATAGATATAAACCAATAACCACATATATTCATTTTAATATGTTTAGTAACCACATTACATCCTTGTAGACCATAATAGGCCATCAAATCATTACAAAATAAATCCATGTATCGAATCACTCCAAGTGCCTCTCATATTACAAGAAGAATAACCATAGACTCATCCATATGATATCTATGGTAATGAAATGCCTCTTAATGAGAACCTTGACTCATAGAGACCACTACCATTTCTGCAAAGCTTTGCCTCTTCCATCACTCATACTTTCTTCTATCTCGAGCATCTCTATATATAGCTCGACAATCATCGCCATGCCTTCTTGAAGTCATAGATCAGTTGCCAAGTGTCAAGGTGGTCCTCCAAAGGATCATTCTTCCTTTGATCTGAGCTCTCTACTCTTTGCAATGATGTCTTTCTGGATCCTTCCATTGCATGCATGGAATATTCCTTTCTTAGCCACCACGTTGTCGGGATGGCACCTTATCCACTCCGCATGTGCGATCGGATCACGCTTTTATCCTGTGCTTCCTAGAACACCAAATATGGCTAAGTCCCAAAACCTCTTACTCTGTCTTAGACATGCACCATGGGTGTTATTAAACCCTTCTAAAACTTTGTCCTATGTGCCTTCACCCTATGCACCCTTCTTCAAATAGGTCTCGTGCATCCACGTGCCTTCTTGTACTTAGCCAATATTCTAGGGCCCAACATCACCCCACACTACACTTGTTATCCATCCTCAAAAAACAATTTTTCTTAATGAAAAAATAATGGTGGGCTTGAATAGGTGGAAGAATAATAAAGGAACGAATAATTGGCTGAAAGAATGTGGAACTTTTTTATTGTTGGAGGAGAGAGGAAATCATTTCCTATTTCTACCTCTAGCTTCTCCCAAGTGTTAACCTCATTCTGTGCTTACTTGACAGAGGTCACTCACTAGGGAACTCACCTCCTCAAAACTCGGATGCTCCCCTTTAGTACTCATTGTCTAAACAATGCTCTCTAACTGATTTCTCAAACCATCAATCGCATCTATCCCACGGGTTATCTAGGGTTTAGTTCCTTTAGCCAGATTTTGATCGAACCTCATAAGGTCTCGATTGCCTCTGATTTATTTTCCACCTCGACCAAGATCTTATCTCTTTCTGCTCTGTTCCCCTTATTTTTATCTTGGAACTCCTTGAGTTTTGTTTCATGGGTGGCAACAAAGATATTTTCTACTATATCCTTATCGGTGCAGTTGTTATAAGCGGCTTGAGTGACTTGCGTGGTGGCCTTTACCTCTGCCATAATTTTTGTGTATCAAGCAACAATCTAAACAACCTTAAAATTTTCTTCTTTATCTTGGTGCGTCGGTGCCTCTTTTTCAAACTCTAAAGTGAGTGGTTGCCTTTCCATTGTGATTTTGTAGGTAAAATCCTCTAGACATTGTAAGGCTGATTCATATTTTTTTCTTGGTGGCGCTAATTCGGGATGCTTCAGGACAATGGCATCTATAATCATCTCTACCTTATTGGAGACTTCATGTACCTTATCTTTTTATATTTTAGCTCATGCCTTAACTAAGCACTGATCAACTCCTCTTGCTTTAAGTCCTTGCTCTTTCCATGAGATCCTCTTTTTTTCTTCTCCAATTCCTCCTCCAGGAATCTCACTCTATCATTTCTCCCAAATAGTCTAGCCTCAACTTCGACTGAAACCTTGTTGAGCACATTCTAAACCCAATCATTTGATATCTACTAATTGTTTATAAGTGGAT
The DNA here is from genome assembly GCA_018340775.1 of Taxus wallichiana var. yunnanensis. Lineage (NCBI taxonomy): Eukaryota > Viridiplantae > Streptophyta > Pinopsida > Cupressales > Taxaceae > Taxus > Taxus wallichiana. The sequence continues at coordinate 780,942,084 of CM031239.1, read as the reverse complement.
TCTCTCCTTCTTCTATAACACCTTCATTAGTTCTCTCTAACTTACCTCAAACTTTGGTTCATCCACATGGGAATCAAACTCCCAGGATATCATCTTCATATTCCATGGATATGTGCCTTCTTCATCAAATGAATTCATAACAAGGAGTTGTTCTATTGGTATGGTGCTCTGGAAGTGCACACGTAGCACCTTGCTTGGATCATTGATGTAGCCCATTCATGGTCCTTGTGTTGCCACTACACCCTTCCCACATATGCACGTAGCCTTTGGGAAGCTTACTGCCATAATGGAATTCCCACCCATGCTGCCATATTATTTTCCAATGCTTTCTTCTTCTACTTCCTTCAAAATTTCATCCGCGCTTCACTCCAACTCCTATTCCACCAAGTCCTTAATAATTCCTACTACCTCTCTCTCTATGGCTTCTTCCACTTGTTCCTTGGTGAGGCTTGGGGTTCTTTGATTTTTAGTGCTTACCTCTTCACTTACCCCCTTGCCTTGATCATCGATCCTTCTTCATTTTCTTCATCATTCTTCTCTTCATCTCCCTCCTCCTCAGAGTTGTGAATCTCATATACTAGATGATCTTGAGCTCCCTCTGGCTCATCATCATCTCTTTTTCCAATATAGGCTTCTAGGCTTTCGGTCTCCTCCGAATCTTCCTTTTTTTCTACTTTTTTTTTTTCTTCCTTCTTGGGGATTCTAGTTTAATGATTCTTCCTTCTCCTTCCCATCAATAGGTGACATATTACTTGGTGATTCCTCATGTGTGAGGGAATCTTCATACTCTATAGCCTCTTCTTCGGGGTCTTCACCTTGGTAGGGGAATTTTTCCTAAGCACGTAAGTGCTAGGCTTAGCGCTTGCTTCCGGTACACCCACAGATTGTGTTGTTTGCACACTTGGTTCCTTCTTCTCCTGCCCCTCTTCTCTTTCTCTCTTCTTTGGCACAACCTTATTTCTCCCTATGGGGTCTTTTGGAATGGAGACATCACTCTCCAAATAGGCTCCTTTCTAAAACTTAGGACTTATGTATAGATATACCCTTGTCGTGGTCCTTGTAGCGATCAACAACATCAATGGTTTCATCATTTACACTTCATGGGAGACATACTTCTCCACATATGCACACTTTTTAGGGTAAACAATATTTTGGTGCAACTCGTGGTGGTCTTGTTCCACCTTGATAAGATCAAACCTTAGTCTTTTGGCTTCCTTAAACTAGTTGACTCTAGCTTGGAAGTATTGCGCAATGAAGGAGAAGGGTAGAATGCACCATGGACTCTCAATCCCATCTATTAATGTAAAATGCTAATGTAGAAATGTTGGTATATTGAAAATTCTACATCTCCATCCATGATTGTGGGAAACTACTGGGATCCTCCACTCTACCCCAAATGTGTCACACATTCATTTTACAACTTTTCAGGCACACCTTGTGAGTGGATGTCATGGTTTCACAAGTGTAGTTATCAAACCTTTTTACGGAAGAGGGATCCTCTTTTAGATACTCCCAAATTAAATTTTCTAGGCCATCGGGCATTCAAATCTTCAAGAAGACGATGGTGAGGAGAACATTGTAGAATAATATATTTTCTCCTTCTTCATGCTTTGCTTATGATTTCATCCGCAATGAAGGTAGACAAGTTATAGATGGTCTCTTCGAGATCTTATGGCATACATTTAGCCATGCCTTGTTCACTTGCATCCATATTTCTTAATCATTAAGCTTTGTCACCAAGGGTGCAACCATCCGCATAACAGGTCTAGAATTTATGCAATGTCAAAGTACCACGGACCCTTCTTGTAGTCATATCTCTTGCTACTTTCTTCTTGATATCTTCCTTGTCCTCTAGATCATCATCTATACATTTTCCTTCGTAAATCAAGCCAATGAACTTAGATATCAACTACGATGTTATGTGCATCTTGCACCCTAAAAATTGAATTGATCTTCATGTATGTGTGACATCAACCACTAATATAGTCTCTCAGGTTTTCCAAAATAAGGTAACTCATACAAATGCAATAGCCCTACCTTTTCTAGCTTGACTTTCACCTCATCACTTTGTATATAGGCATTCCATCTGGTGTCCTCTTATTAGTTAGATGATCTAGCTACAATTCCATTTCCTTCTCATTTGTGCTCGTGTGATGGTTATAGTCTCTTATGGCCATTAGTCTTAGGTGGGATAAACACTCATTTCTCTAGAAATACTCCATATGGGTATTACATTTCTAGATACCATTTTTCATTGTAGCTCATGATGGTAGCGCTTGTTTGTTTTCCCTTTCCCTCATACTTTTATTTCTTTGGTGAAACAAACACCTTCTTAGGTGCCATGTTTTCTATCAGGATAAAATGTAAAACTTCTTCTCACTCTATTATGTTACTCTTCTCAAATCCAAATATCAACTCTAAACTCAACTCCTAGGATAAATCCTTCTATCTCCATGCCCTAGCTACCAAACCCTAACTAGGAAAACCTTCCACAAGATGGGGCACTACAAACTAATTCTCCCCATGCCCATGTACTCCTTCCACTCTGGTCTACAAATCTACCCTAGTCACACACTTATATTTCTAGGATTATTATTCACACGAATCTCTTTGGATGCCCTAGTTTGCAAGAGCTCTTTAAATTTGTAATGGCAAGGTAAATAATACCATGCCCAAATTCATACTTATAGTTTCTTCTCCTTCTCTAGTAATAAATGATATAGAAAATACCAACATACTCAACATTAAATGTGGCTTTATCCACTAAGCCAACCTTAAGTTCCCTTACCCTCACACCCAATCCTGAATGATAAAACTTTCTACAATCTTCTAGTGTGTAAAAATCCAAACCGATGAAGACTCTTATGCACGCATCTGCTGTAGCATCAAAGGCACTTCTTCTATCCTTTACCGATGTTTTCCATCACCTACCTCATGTTGTTCTGTGATATTCATCCCTTGTACATGGTATTTGTTACAGAATTTTGACATCATAATTCATTATCCACCATTTCCTTACGCACTTTCTCAACCTCACACACTTCCTTCCACAAGGCCATTTAACATTATTTCCAACTTATTCTTCACTTTGCACTATGTTGCACTTTCCACCCTACACTAAAATGGATGCATGGTCCTCTCTGCACATACAAAACCTTAGGAAAAATAATAATGTGGTTCTTGATGCACAAGGCACAAAAACACAAACAGAGAGGAACAAGCAATGAGAAAGGGAAACACAAGAAATGAAAAGCATTAAAGTAAATCCTAAACTAAGTGGAAAAACTACCTTATTTACAAACACCAAGAATACTTATTTATAGTAGGGCTTCAACCTTCTCCCATTGAAATGACCTGGTAATCTCATCCCATCCAATGCTTGTAACTGAAAAGTGTTTGAATCAAGGATGTATGAGATGATGTAAGGGCCTAACCAATGGAATTTCAATTTCACAGGATGGCACAGAAACTTGGAATCATATAACAAAACCATCTTCCCAACCTAAAATTATGTGTTCTTGATGTGACGATAATACCATGCCTTTTGTCTTACATTCTCTATCTTCTAAATCCATCTAGCAAGTGATCTCCCCTCATCTAACCACATCAAATTATCAATCCTCTCTTCCGGTGCTTTTCCATCAGCCTAATCCTCCCGTGTGCGCTATACACAACGATGGTAACATGAATTCAACTGGAAAAAAAACTTCCATGCTAAACACCAATTGAAATGGTGTGTCCTTGTTCAATCTCTTATAGGTTGGCTTGTATGCCCATAGAATGATTGATACCTTGTTATCCCAATCTTGTCTTCTAATGTCATGATTTTGGTCAATGTGTGACTTAGTATTTTGTTAAATGCTTCAATAGTTTTATTTGCTTAAGGGTGATAAGGGGTAGTTTTGTGATGGGCCACAATAAACTCTGCTAACAAAATCTCGATTGTTTCATTTAAAAAGTGTGTACCCCTATCACTTGTTAAACTCAAGGGACATCCATACCTATTGATTATGTTTTCTCATAAGAATCTAGCATCTGTTGTTGTAGTTAAATCCTTTGTAGGTATTACCTCTTCCCATCTTGTGAAGTAATCAATACAAGTAATAATGTAGCGTGAACCGGTCCTTCGTGCGGAAGGTGAAATAGGTCCTACAAAGTCAATTTCCCATTTTTCAAATGGTTCAGGATGGCTATTGGCCGCAAGGGAATTTCATCCCTTCTTTTAGGTTTTCTAAGGCACGCACAATGGTCACAGGCCTTACGTAACTCAATACGATCTGGTATATAATTTCCCACAAAACCATTTGAGTAGAATCTTCCACGCAGTTTACATTTCCTACATAGTGTCCTTCGCAATCCCACCATGTTCTTCCTCCATAATTGCAATGAACTCATGTTCTAGCATGCATTGGCATAAAACCTCATCATGGCCTAACTTTGTACAAATCTCCACTAATTAGTATGTAAGGCTCAACGGGTATAGCCAATTGTTTTCTCTTCAAGGCCTTCATTCCTTCTAGCACCAAACCTATTTTTAGAAACACTATGATGTCTTCCAAGTTTGAGGGAATGTGCCATAAGCTAAATAGTTATGCATCCAACATAGTATCCTTAATGTTTTGCATGTCCTCCCCGAGTCAATCCTAGACAAGTGATTAGGTCTAGAATTACTCTTCCCTGGTTTTACTACAACCAAAAACTCAAATTATTTAAATAACAAGACCCAACGACATATTTTCCCTTACAGAATGAGCTTGTTGACTAAGTACTTAAATGTCACATGGTCCATGTAGAATATAAATGGTGTTACTGACAGATACAACCTAAAATTATGTAGCACGTAGATCATAGAAAATGCCTCATGCTCAGTAGTTGTGTAATTCTGTTATGCTCGTGTCAACTTTCTACTAGAAAAACACAAGGAGTCATCAATAATCCCCTCACCAAGTTGTGCTAGTACCACTCCCATGGCTGATCCTGAGGCATCAACATGCACATGGAAAGGATTATCCCAAGAAGGAAAGCATAGTATGGTCACGGAACACACCTTTCCTTTAAAGTATTAAATGCCTTCTATTCTGTCTCTCCCCAATGGAAGGCACCTTTGTGCTTAAGTAATTCCTCCAAGGGCACGATGATCTTAGCATACTCCATAATGAATTTATTGTAGTACCCCATATACCCAAGGAATCCATGCATAGCACTTTGATTATTAGAATCTCCCAATCCCACAATAAGCGTGACTTTAGTGGGATCCACCAAGTAAGCCTTCCTTACATATAATATGCCCCATCGTGGTTCCAAAGGGAGTATAAAAGACACATTTCTTAATGTTGAGGGATATCCTCACCTACCGACATCTCTCAAACATCAACCTCAAATTATAACAATGGTCTTTTATTAGCCCATACATAGTCCAGTCATCCAGGTAAACTTAAAAAAACTTATGGATGAAGTCTTGAAATTCTTGTACCATAATGTGTGAAAACACAATAGGCACATTCTTCAATACAAAAGGCATAACCGTGTAGGAAACACTTTCCTAGTCAATGGTGAAATTTATCTTCTCCTAGTCTCCCTTTACAATTCTAACTTGGTGGTACCCTGAGAATCCATCTGTAAATGAATAGACTTCATGCTCGGCCAATCCTTCCAAAATTTATTCAATGAAGGGCGTTGGAAAATGGTCAATGACATAAACTACATTTAACTCCCTATAATACACACAAATCCTTATCCTTCCATCCTTCTTGATACCTATGACCATTGGACTTATCCATTATGATTTTTCAACGGTCTCAATAATGCATGATGATATCTTCTTATCTATCTCTTCCTTGACCTTTACGGGTAAGTTAGGGTTCATTCGATAATACCTCTTCCAAATGGGTGCACACCTTCCTTCAACTTGATCCTCATCTCGCTTAGGAATGGTGAACACCTTTGAGGTCATAGTACCCATGAGGGTACAAATCCTAAAATTCACGTAGTAGATAAATGATCTTAGAAACTTCCTTCTTCGACCAATAATGCCCAATGATAGTTTCTTTAGGTTCTTCCTCTGAACCAATGTTAACCTTATTTGTCTTCAAAGGATTATGGTAGGCACATTCTCACTCATCAACACTATCTATGACCTCTCACGCGTACCTATAGAATGGTTAATATCAAGAATTTCCATTTCGTCACCATCTATCACATTGACTATCTTCCCTTTTTCCTTTTCTATGCACACACGCTCAAGTTGTACCTTCTCGATTCTTCTTCATCAAAGTGAGTTCCCAAACTAGGTTCTCCTAGTAGCTCTAGTAGTCTATCTTCCACCATAGCACTATCTCCCATTATAAGGTGCTTGATGACCTGCAAAGCCTTATCCACCGATGGCTTTTTAGTTCGATACTCAAAGGATTGAACAAGATCAACCGCCAACCCCCGCCAATTTCCTTTTGATGACGCATATCCAATTTAATATACCATGTATACGCATAGCCTTGTAATGTGGAATACAACTTATGCACCCATAGTGAAGGTAATAAATATTTTGCATCTTTTATCCATGCCTTATCACATGCTTGGACATGAAATGAGGTGGTTTCTTTACCATGGTAGTCTTGTATGATGGTGGGCACATTACCTCTAGAGAACCTAATTGAGAATGTGATCCTTACCTCATGCCATTCTCAAAGGCTCTCTTGATGTGTAGCCTAGAAGCACATAATAGTCCTGAGCAGTATACAGCTAAACATATCCCTCCTTTCTTTCTCATTTTTCTAGCAAGCCTCCATTTATGGCAAGACATCTTGAGGATTGGCACCTCAAGAGTAACTTCATAACTTTTTCCCTCCTAGGTTCTTGGTGAGCATGCCTTTTTTACTCTTGTTACAAATCCTCTCAATTGTTACCCAATCAGCTCATAAGTCCCATGCACCCAATTGACACATGTCATACTAGTGGTATCACTCAAGGAATGAGCATCTTCAAACTAGATAACTCCCTTTGTGGGATGAATTATCTCAGGATCTCTAATAGAGCACACATATATCCTATCAAGGAATTCTTCTCCTAGGGGCTTAGTATAAGGTGCTGAATTCCCATCAGTCAAGGGGATGATGACCCATTCTTCCTTGTTCTCAAAACTAATATATCCCTTGTTAAACCACAAGTCAACATTGTTCTTGTAACACCATGGGCACCCAAGAATCATTGGAAAGTTATATACCTCGATGAGCATAAGACTTCGAAGTATCGAGTGAACTTTTCCCCTTGAATGGTGATAACTACATCCTTGAAAACTCCAATGGGAATTATCTTTTTCTTGTTTTCCATATACAACACATTCAAAGATGGCTATAATGTAGGCCTTCCCATTTGATGTCAAGCATCTAGAGTGAGAACATTGACCTTTGCACCCATGTCAATCAAGATGTTACTTAGAAGCCAACCATCCACAACTGCATTTAAGGTGATTTCCTTGTCATAGTCAAGGCTATGAGGAGGGAGGTTAGAATGTAGAACTTTCCTTTTATACTCAGCTCCAATGCGTGGTACCTTCTCCCATAGCCATTCTCCTAGCAAGGGAATAATATTCTCTTTCCTTAACATTTTGCATACTTCCCTGACCTCATCTAGATCCTTCTGTGGAGTCTCAACATTCTTTCTTTGCTCCAACTTCCTTGACTACTCCTTCAGACACTGGATCTCTCCTTGTAAACTCCGAATTACATCCATTGTCTCTTGATACACCTCCTTCTTATGAGTAGGGTCCAGATAATTTCCATGCACTACTTTGTCTCTTGAAACCAGTGTCCTTTGTCTTGGAATCTCCTTTGCACATGTAGCCTCTACTCGCGTTGTCACCAATACGAGGTTCTTATCTTGACTCACATGCCACTTATGGCATCCACTATGAATCATCCTTCTTGATGCTTACAATCCTAGTGCCTTTGTACTTCTAGTGTTTCTAGTTCATATGCTCATAAATATATGGACACTCTTCATACTTGTGTTTCTTTCCACACCACGAGCATTGCAAGAAATGATCGGGAAATCACACTTGTAATGATTCGTAGATCCACAGTTATAATAGGTTCCTCATGGGAATTTTATTCTTCCTACGCCGTAGTTACTGCAACCAAAAAATCCTCTATGAAAACCTCATCTACACACCCTCCATCTACATGCCCTTTATAGTTTCCATCATCATCCTTGGAACTACTTTCAAGGTAGGTCCGGCACTCACCAAGATAAATGATGTCATGAATCGATCAATCAGCCTACATTATTTGGTATCATGGGTCATAGAGGTACAAATATTACAATAGTAAGACACATTCTTATATATTGTGTGCTAAAGTAGAGGAAACCTACTTGCCTCATGACCCCGTGCTAAATTTCACAATCTTTGTAATGGCTCATACTAATTTTTGGGGAAAATATCCTTGGCATGCCCTCTATCTCATAATTTGTGCACCATAAAACACTCTGCGAGTCTCATGTGCTTTGAGTTTGTAGATATCTTCCCCAACTACTTGGCCATTACAGCAATTTGACTTACACTGGTATTAATGCTTCTAATGGCCTCGTCATGTAAAGAATCCTCCAAGGCCTTGTGCGGGTCCATGAATGTCTTGTGTGAAAGTTCCCTTTTAAATGGTGTTATCAATCCTCCAAAAACTATTGACCATGCTTTGAGAGGAATGAATTTCATATGAAAATTTAGATAGGAAATTTTTAAACCATGCATCATACTCGACACACTCTCTGTCATTCCTTGTTGGATCTCTTTCAAAGCGTTGATCCTCTTTTTATCAAACTTAGGGATATGTAACTTTGCTAGGAACTTTTGATACAAACTATGCACATGCCCTTACAACATTTTTGCAAAATGAATTACCTTCTGCTCCGGTAGTAGTGATCCCTTTCATGCACCATAGTAATTCACACTTGTGGACATGCTCTGCAACATCCTCAATTCCCTTGTAATGTGGTAGATTTAGATACATCTAAAAAAATACATGTGGAGGTGGTGAGGCCCTTGTCCACCCGACCCATAACCTTGATTTCCTTGGGTGTTTCCTCTACCACCGAGATCCACTAGATCTACCAAGTCCTATGCCTCGTGATCCACCTAATCCACCTCTTAATCCTCCAGATCCACCAATTCCTCCTATAGCTAGCAACAAGCTTGAATTGGTCATGTTTTGTGTCCCCAACGTCTCACTAAACTACATATCAATGGTTTTTATATTGTTCCACTACAAGTCGTGTATCCCACACCACTTGTAGATGTGATAACCAAACTTTGTGTGCTTATAATTTTCCCAAATATTCCTCTAAAAACAGAATGGTATGTACAACCATAGATGTCCCAAATGAGAAATTATATGTCCTAGGTGCTGATTGGTTACTTCCACTGATACCAATTAGTGTAGAAATACTTGTTTATTGATTTGGAAAACCAAGCACCAGGGATTGGTCACTAGGTGGGTTGAGATGCATGCCGATGGCTCTTATTTATCCATGGGACGAACTCTCATTAGAAGCTGAAGGGGTATCTATCCCACGCTTGCCAAGATGGGGTAGCACAGATTGCTCAGGTTCCACGTCCTCTGCATGAACCTCAACTCCTTCCCGTAATGCCTACCTCTATAGATCTATCACACTTCGCAACCTCGTATTGTCTAGAAATTTCTCTTTCACATGCTTCACCATACTTGAGTCATATTTATTCCATCTCTTTTTCTACCATAATGTTTTCCATCTTCCTTCACCCTAGCTTCCTCACCCAGCACTCAGAGAAGTTTAGCCGGCCATAGGGAATGCCTCCAAACTTAGTGCAACGATCAAGATATTCATAGCCAATGGGATAGCTTGCAAAAATGATCCCATAGGAACTCAAATTCAGCAACCTCTAGACAAAAATATGTAGAATGGCATATTCCATAGTATAACTAGTCAACACTATTTTCCACCAATGATCAACAATATGTGTTCAAGTCATATCTCGCATCTTACGACTGTGCTATTCATCTTGGGTCTACATGTGCAATCTATAGTACTAGCTTGATCACGGATGCATATGCTAAGATCCATTCATACAAATCTACTAGAAAATAGTAAAATAAATTCTTATACAGCTCATGATACAGATGCTCTTCTACCCATCTGTGTGCATCAAACTCAAGTTTGGTACTAAATCTTTGAGAAAAATCATCCTCAAGTGCTCTTAAACCATTCTTTAACACTTTCCAAGGTCAATCATTTTATCATCAAAAATCAAAGGAACAAAGATGTATCTCATTTCTCATAGCAAATTTGAAAGTAGGTCTTGACAATGGAACCAAGATGTAGTCATTTTTCATACCCTTAGACCAATCATCTAATCCCAAGCGCATCGAACTATCACCCGGTGGGCTCTAGATGCTATCCCGAGGAATGCATGGGTGTCGATCCCTCTTTTATGTGAGTTATGTGATAATGCATCATCTATGACATATAATGAAGTGGAAACAAATTCAAAAGAACCATGTATTCATACTTGATGACTTAGGCTCAATTTTTAGACTAATGTGTCCATTTAGATAAGAAAAGAGAAGCATTAACATAATACAAAGATTGAACAATAGAAGAATGGAAATGTACAAAGGATTACATCCATCCACATGATATACATAGAATAGATACATGCACTTATATATATATGAACCAATATCCACATATATTCATGTTAATATGTTTAGTAACCACATTACATCCCTCTAGACCATAATATGTCATCGAGATCATTACAAAATAAACCCATGCATCGAATCACTCCCCTGTGACTCTCATATTCTAAGAAGAATAACAAAAACCCATCCCTATAATATCTATGATAACTAGAGGCCTCTTAACGAGAACCTTGACTCATAGAGCCCACTAAATTTCTGCAGAGCTTCGCCTCTTCCATCACTCATAATTTCTTCTATACGAGAATATCTATATAGCTCTAGAAATCACCACCATGTCTTCATGAAGTCGTAGATAAATTTCCAAGTGTCAAGGTTGTCCTTCAAGGGAGAGTGCTTCCTTTGATCCGATCTCTCTGTTTCAATCCTTTTTGCGTAAAATCAGAGACTAAAACAGATAAGGGTTCAAGGTAGGTTTACCTTCTGTTTGGTTCGGTAGAGGTGCGCGCGTGTAGACTCACGATATCAGTTGATCATGTGAAATCCTTTTTGGATGGGAATTAATACCCCTATAATAAGAAAACAAGACCACCAGAAAGAGTTAAATAGCATATGTAGTGGATTGCCTAGCGTATGCTAGATCCAGGAAGCGTGGTACTCCCAAGAAGGCCGTCAATCCACTGTTTATAAATCAATATTAAAATGACAAAGCGTATAAATAAATAGAATCTAGTGCTAGCATTCTGATTTGGGTACCTCGGAGTTACTATCAACATCAATTCATTTAAATGTTAAACTATACCAAATAAAAGAGCGTTTGGGTCAGTTAAGGTAGTCCGAGGGTCGAGCAGGGTGGTTAGGTCAAGGTTGGGTAGGGTTCTGGGTAGTTTAGGTGAGTGTAGGTTTCTAGTCCGCACTATGTTAGTAGACACAAGGACCAACACCGGTTAGGTATGACCAATGTCGGTTGGGTCAGACCGATGTCGGTCACTGTAGAGGTAACAGAGGGTCAGAATAGAGGTGTTTTGGGTTATTTTGGGTTCTTCAAGTGGGCAAGGAGAGTTGAGAATGGTGTTCATGAGATTTAGGTGGGGAGTGTGGCTAAGAGTCGAGTAGAAGGGTTCTAGAGGGTGGTTTTAGGTGTATTTTGGGTAGAGAGGGTGGCGACAAGGTGACCGACGATGGTCGTGGATTGATCGACGCCGATTATGGATGACCGGTGTTGGTCACTACTTTTGAGTCTTGGCTTGAAAGATATGGGTTGGGGTGATCTCTGTGTGATTAGCCGAGAGTTGACGGTGAGTAGAATGAAGTGGGAGGAGCTCTTGGGTATGGGTGTGGTCCGAGTGAACTAGGTGGGGAGGTTAGGGGATAGTTTTAATTCTTGGGAGAGGAAGATAGAGAAACCCTATACAAAATGTAAGTGGAGACAAAGGAATCCACTTACCTAGAGTTTTATGCATGCTTTGGAGTGTGGTAGACATTGATTAAGGTGGTTAGTTGGTTAGAGAGATCCTGCCTCAAGCTCGGCCTCTGGTCCGGGTCCTTCAATAGAAGTCTTCACAAAGCTCTCTTGTGAGTTCCTCCAATGGTGGTCCTTCACCGGGAGTTCCAAGGGGTTGGTTATCTCTCTCAATTGCTTGTGTCAATGTCAAGTTCTAGACCATTCCAAGGAGCCCACCGTGATGCAAATGATCCTTCCGGCTGATTCACCAACCATTCCAATGTCAAGTGATTAACCAACAATGAAAAGTGAACAACCATTTTCCAATCGTCCAACCCTTTCAAAAGAGTCAGGATTGGGTATTTTCAGGTGACATGATGTCGATCCCGGATGACTGACATCAGTCAGACTATAACCATCATCAGTTATGTTGGGGGTACTATTTTTTGAAAAGTGGGGAATATGCCTTCCCCACTTGGTTATGAGTGGCGGAGCACATGCGCCCTCTACCTTGAGAATGGGTAATAGGATAAGGGAGAGTCCTATGAGTGGAGTGGCCACTATTAGGGATTTCTAGAAGGGTATGGGCAAGGTATGGGCAAGGTAGAGAGTGGAATGGTGAGGTGGAGGTGTAAGTGGGGTAGTGGAAGGGTGAGGTGGAGGTGCAAGTGGGCTAGTGGGCTGGTGAGTTGGTTGGGTGATGTGGCCAGCTTAGTGGCATGATGAGGTGGCCCTGATGAGTGGGTAAAGGGAGGATTTAATTATTTGATGTCAATTAAATCCTTGGGTGAGTGAATGGGGGTTATTGTGATGTGTGGAAAGAGGGTGTAAGTGACCAGATTAGGGTTAAATCAATCACCCGCATAGGATGTGATTATTAGGTTATTTTGAGGAAGATAATGAAATGTGATGTTTTTTGGTGTCTACATTTTGCCCCTTTTTGTTGGGCAGCCTGTAGTGGTAGGCGGCGTGACAAAAAAAAGGTTGTGTTTTCTCCCCATGTGAATGTATGATGAGATAGTGGATGGTGGGTGCCCCAAAATAGGGGCATGAGTGATCCCACCCTCAAAGTGGGCACCAACAATGGAGAATAGAGAGAGTCGGTGGGTGATTTGAGAGAGTATGGTGAGAGGTGTGAAAGAGGTGAGGTGAGTGGGGAAGGGTTTTGATGAAAGGGTAATATGGGTGAGTAGGTAGAGCATTCTAGTGTGTGTATGTGCCACAAAATGCAATGAGATACAAGGGTTTCTCAAACATAAAAGGTACATCATCTAAGGTCGCAAGAGTCATCCAAAATGGGTTATTGAGGCTCGGTATCCGGGGTAAAGGATACGGTCCGAACAATCAACTAGGTAAGATGAAGGAATGCTTAGGGTGGCTCTGGTACATCCAAAGGTCAAGGTTTGTTTGGGTAAAGGTCATGGCCATAGGCGAGGTAAGGTCATCAGGTTTGAGAAAACAGTAGTCGCCATCACAAAATGTAACAAGTGAGGACGTGGAAGGATCCACAATCAACATTAGGGTAGGAAGGTGTGGATAGGGTAGTGTCCATCAAGCGTATGCACATACAAAGATTATGACACATCACCAAGGAGAAGAGATTTTAAACTCTACTGTGATGTCTAAGGTCGATCAAAGTTATCCAAACAGGGGTTATTGAGGCCCGGTATCCAAGGTAAATGATACGGTTTGAGCACTCAATTGGGTAAGATGCAAGAGTGCCTAGGGTGGCTCTGGTACATCCAAAGGTCAATTTTTTTGGGTATAGGTCATGGATGTAGGTGAGGTAAGGTTAGTAGGATAATCAATATGGTAACAAGATCGCAAGGTAGAGTGAGTGCGGTAGGTTGATGGTCACCCTTAGGGGGTTGGTGTGGGTCAAAAGATGAGGTCAAGGGTTAGGGTGGAGCTTTGGGTGAGGTGAAAAAGGTTGCGGGTTTGGGTGATTACGTGAGAGTGAGGAAATGGTCAAAATTTTAACCCACACCGGTTAGAGTGAACTGATGCCGGTATAAATAAACCGACGTTAGTGAGCAGGGCATACGAACGATGCCGGTTAGGGTAAATCGATGTCGGTTAGGTCAGGTTTTCTATAAAAAGAAAAATTCCACATTTTTTGGGAATCATTTGTCTCATACAACTTAGGAGAAATGACCGAGAGAGAGAAAAAGTGGGAAAGCATCCGAGATGAATAGAGAGCGGAGATGACGTGTTGCATAACGGGTGATCGGGAGCTAAGAGGTAGGCCAAGAGTGTGATTGGAGTGATTTGGTTGGTTGGAGGTGAGGTCATTGATTGGAGATAACAAAGGTGGGAGAAGGGTCGGGTGGACCACCGCGCAAGCGGCTGTGATGTGCCACCACGGCAGCAAATGTGATGAGGTAAGAACTCAATCCCACTCTTTGTTTTGTGAGTTAGATTAGGTGGGAGGCGGGAACAACTTAGGTTTTCATTTTGGGGGGAAAATGAGATTTGAATTTGTGGGTGGGTAGATTGGTTAAATGAGGGAATGAGAGGGAAAGAATTAGGTGTATGAGGGGGGGGGGGGGTTTAGGAATAAATGGGTGAGTAATGGAGAGAGAAAGGGGTTTTGTGAGATGGGGGTCTTGGGGTCACGGTGTTTGGGGTGACAGTGATCAATTCCAGTCGAGGTGTTAAACAAAGCATCGGTTGGAGACAACCAAGATCGGTCACGAAGTGGGTGAGTGATGCCGGTTAGGAGGTGACTAGGGTCGGTTAGAGATAATCTGGTGCTGGTCACGTTGTAGGGAATGGGGGTCAACAAGACTCCGAGTTGGGTGGTTTGGGGTGGGTGAGGGTAGAATAGGGTCTTTGGGTAAAAAAATAATAATGTATGGGGGTAAAATGGGTATATGGGTAGATGAGGAGGGGTAAGGTTAGGTATTGATAGATAGAAATGTGATTTATGAGGATAGGGTGGGTAGAAAGAGAGAGGTGGGATAGTGGGAAAATTAGGTGAGGTGTCGAGAGGAATTGTGGATATGATTAAGGTAGGTTAACTTGATGTGTTTATTGGATGTAGGGGAGAGATCAGCTGCAGATGAGGGACAGGGTGCCCCACTACTTGTGAGCATGCGAGGGTGATGACCGACGAGGAGTGGCGGCATGTGGATGAGGTAGGCCTAATTAGGGTCCTGGCGTTATCGGCATGTAGTTCAACATCTCGAGTCCGATGGTCACCCTCATCGATCGATGGGATTCGGTGACCAACACGTTCCACCTACCGATGCGTGAGATGACTTGTCACCACTGTAGAATGTGTTCCAGATACTTTGAATACCAATATTGGGGATAAAGGTGTACAAAATCTCCTCTAAGGCCTCGAAGGAGTTGATGTTGACAAAGTGTTTAGAGAGGGGTTGGCAGATGTGACATTTCATAGTGCTAGTATCAGTTATAGAGGGATGTATGCGGCCCTGCCTAAAGGAGACGAGGATTCTAGTGTTATTGATGGAGGTAGTGTGTTGTTTCGCACCGGCAGCTTGAGAGGTGAGAGGTTCCCCGATCACTAATCACTAATGGGGTACTTCATGATGTAGTGATGGATTGGACTTGCTTTGTCTGGGCACTAGAATTCTTGGTGCAGTTATGCAGTGAGTTGTGGGTGTATAGGCCCCTGACCGATTTATTTTATGTTGTGCATTTATCCCACACTACTAGGAATATGAGCACATAGTTATTGTGTGTCCAGAGGTATGCCCCGAGTGAATGCATTTCAAGCGAGAGTGGTTCAAGTGGGATACAAGTGATGGGTTCTTATGATGGGAGAGCAGTGATCGAGAGGCCTATATATGATGTAGCCCATTTCGGAGGTGGTTGGAGGGATTGTCTAGAGTGGACATAATTTGGAGAGCATATGTGGGGTATCCTTCATTTTGACGGATGCATGATGAGTTGGATGGTCTGCAGCTACTTAGGTTGATAGCAGGGCGTCATGTCAAGGAGGATGAGATGATCCCCGACAGTGGTAAGGCGGTAGTTTGGGATACCATAGGATATACCCCAACCATTCCCCCGTATCGAGAGGCGAAGTGGAGAGGCCATTACCTCTACCATAGCCGAGTAGTTCCCATAGGGCCGAGGAGGAATAGCGGTGAGGACCGGTGGATACAGGCAGTGGTGGGTGGCTCATCTACAAGAAGTACCACCTAGGCCAGTGGTAGCCAAATTTAGCCACCATCACGATATAGAGGACACCCTACAGGGAAAGTGACAAACCTTATCACCTAGCCGGGATGGTACAAGGACAGATTAGCGATTTAGAGGCGAGGTGGTAGAGTTGTATGCCTAGGTGACCAGCCTACATGGTCAGATTGTAGTAGGTGGAGATGGAGATGGGGATTGTGAGGATGGGTGGACGGCCGCCCTATAGGCACAAGTTACTGGGTTTACAAGCTCATTTAGCTATGGCACAGCATAGATGGGGCCTTACAGCCCGAGAGCATAGCACGGGGCTAGGGGCCGATGGCACCACTACAGCACCGGGACAAGGTCCCGATTCACAGGTGTAGGGGCAAGACAGGTTCCGTAGAGGACAAGCACAGGCCGAGGCCGATGTGGCCACCACGAGATAGTACCTATAGCTAGATTGTGGGAGGTGAGAGCTGAGGCTAGATACTATGAGTGAGAGGACCTCGATCATGCACTCATAGTGTGGAGAGAACAGGGGGCCATAGAGATCTGGAACAGGGTCAGGGTGAGCCTACTAGTGCCCGGAGGCCGTCCCAGGTAGTGTACCAATAGGGACCTAGCCAAGAGCCCATGTGGAAAAGGGGATAGGGGAGACAGAGATGGAGGATATCAAGTGAGATGATGCCACGATATTCATCCCGAGGTGGATATTGTTGGTTTTTTATATATATCATCCTGCGTGCTAAAAGATTTTGTATTTTGATACACACCGGCCTGTGTGCCGATGATAGTGAGGATGTATATGAGTGATTTTTGTATTTTGGATCATATACCAAACTATGTGCCAAAGATGGTGAGGCTGTATATGAGAGATTTTGAGAGATGCACATTATTGGATATCAGTGTATATTGTATGGACACATTGATTTATATGATGAGATAGATGATTTGATGGTGATTTTTGTGATATTAATGGCATTTGATTGACATGTGTGGATAGACATACGAGAGGTGTGTTAGGCATGATGAGTGGAAAGTCATAGGCATGGTTTAGTCAAGTCATAGGCATGGTTGAGTTAGGTTGTGGTTAGGCATGATAGAGTCAGTTGTCATTAGGCATGATTGAGTTAGGTATGATGTTAAATAAATGATGATGGATGTGTATGTTTTGGTTTGATCAGTGGCATGTATGTGGTGATTGGATCTTGTTGTTATGATGTATGATTGTAGATTGATATATGATTAATGTGATGAGATGAATGTTGTGAAAGATGTATTAATTTCCATTTATTTGATGATAGATTGGAAACTAATAGATAGTAGCATGTGACAGGAATAGTTAGCCAAGAGGTGAGAAAGGAATGATTGTGAGGGAGAAGAGGTTAAGAAGGTGATAGCGATGGTTGAGCTAACCTCCAAGGGCCCCATGCCCTCGAAGTGTTGCCTACATAGCCCTAGAGAAAAAGGGGCCTTAGACCTATGTAGTTCTCCCTTAGGCTAGGGAGAAGGAAAGAGTGGGTGGAGGTAGGGGTTAGTCGGGTAAGGGTAAATGGGTATGGGGTATACGTGAGTGGGTACGGTACAGTCCCTGGGGTATGGGTGATGGGTATGGTTACGGGTCATGGTTACAAGCAAATAGATGGGGTCAAAGGGTACATGTCAAAAGGGCATGGGTCATGGGTATGGGTAAATAGGTGGAGTCAAAGGGTATGGGCCAATAGAAGGGGTCAAAGGGTATAGGTATGGTCAAAGGTACGGGTGATGGGTATGTCTAAATAAGTACAATCAAGGGGTATGGGTCATGGGTGTGGGTCAATGGGTACGGTTAAATAGGTAAGGTGAAAAGGGTACAGGTCAAAATGGCTCAATGGGTATAGATCATGGGTAGATAGGTAAGGTGAAAGGTTATGGATCGGTGGGGTGAGGGTGAGTGGGTAAGGAAATGAGTATGGGTTATAAGTGAGTAGGTACAAGTATGGGTCACGAGTGGTACGGGTGATGGGTAGGTAGGGTCAAAGGGTATGGGTCGGTGGGGTAAGCATGAGTGGGTATAGTGTGAAATATAGATTGATAAGTGAGGGTATGTGTGAATGGAAGGAAGTAGGGGTTGTGGTTTGGAGGAGGTCAACAGTTTGGAAAGTGGGAAATTGTAACAAGGTTTGTGATGCAGACAAATTGGGATGGACCATCGAGGCGCAGACCAAGGGTAGGTGTGATGAGCCTCAAGTCCCTAAAATACCTTGTAGGTTGGACTATTATGAAGGTGAAGTAATGTGCATAATCACGACAGATCATATTCATGATATAGTCTCGTGGTAGGGAGAAATAATAGGATAAAGTGGGAATGGGTGATATTGCGATAGGTTTGAAACTATAGGGGGATAAAAACACCTTAGGTATAAGATGGTTGATGTCCCATATAGGTGAGTCCATGGAAAAAAGGGATTTCTTATACTTGTAGGATAGACTGATCAATGTGGGAAGTCTATGTGGGATAATTAGTTAATTTCTTAACATCTTCATGAAGCCGATCGATCCTACAAGTTTTTTTTTAGGTAGGGTATTGCTAGTGTGGTATAGCTTTCCTTCGAGGGATTAGTATATTTATGATGACTGGATGCAAATGGTAGATTTCCTTTTGGTGTATTCATCTTTATGTTTGGAAGTTTGACTCAAGAAGGGTGATCACATTTTTGATAGGTAGTTACCAATTAAGCCATGGACAGGGTTATAGAGGAATATAGACCGTTGTACGCAAAAGGTGGGTAAATGGTGGAGGTAGAAGTAGGATTGTGTGAGGGGTATATGGGATGGTATATGACCATGGGATTCCATCCATGAGGGGATGAAAAGTATCCATGAGAATCATGCCATGAGTAGGGATGTGGTACTCATATTGAAGACAAATATGAAAAAGTGATGGATAGTCACATGATTCTTGTTTAATTCTAGGTACATGAAGTGATGGTAAGAGGAGTAGGTGCCCATAGGATGAGCTGGGGATAGCCAATGGGTGAGAAAGCACTTGGTTCAACAATATAATGGGTGAAGATGCAAAATTTTATGGGGCTCAGTTCGGAGTTTACCATCGAGAGACAATAAACGATAAGTACCTAATCCATAGGTATGAGTAACGATATAGGGTCCAAGCCAATTAGGAGAAAATTTACCTCGTAGATGTTTCTCGGCTTTTGTGACGATGCTGATTTTCCTTCAAGACGAGATCCCTGAATTAGAAGGTGCGTGGGCGGACGCACTTGTCATAAGCACGTTTGATGCATTTTTGGTATATTTGGAGATGGTCTAAAGCATTTAGATGTTGTTTGTCTAACAACTCTAGTTGTGCCAAATGATCTTGGAAAAATTTCATTGGTGAGCATGTCTTTGAGTGATATGCCAAGAGATGGGATCTGGACTTCAAGAGGCAAGACAGCCTCGGTACCATAGACTAGAGAGAAAGGTGTGGCAGTAGTTGATGTGCGAATACTAGTGTGGTATGCCCATAGGGCGAAAGGAATGTGCGTATGCCAATCCTTCCCGTGATTGTTGAATACCTTCATGAGGATTTTGTTTAAGGTTTTTTGGTGAATTTGGCTTGGTTGTTGGTTTGCGGGTAGTAAGGTGAAGAGAAACTGAGTTGGATGCCGAAGGTATCACAGAGTTTTTGGAGGGTTTTGTTTTTGAATTGTTTGCCATTATCATTGATAAGGTGATAAGGGACACCAAAGCGAGAGATAATGTGATGGTTGATGAACTCATAAATCTTCTTGTCTTTGGTAGAGATGAGGGGAATGGCTTCCACCCATTTGGTGCAAAGTATTCGTAGTGGTTATGATCCATTGATGGCGTTGAGAATAATTAGTTTTGATCTCGCCGATGAGATTGAGACCCCATTGAGAAAAGGGCCAAAGGTCCTGTGCAACCTATAAGGCATGACCTAAAGTGTGATGAAGGTTTGAGTGTTGTTGACACTTTGCACATCATTTGACGTAATCACAACAATCATTTGTTGAGGGTAGGCCGATGTAATAGCCGAGGTGAAGGATACGTTTAGCAATAACAAGACCACTGATGTGGCCCCCATAGATGTCGTCATGGATTTCCTTGATGGTATATGGTATTTCAGAATTAGTGAGGCATCGGAGAAGGATCTGTCAAAGCCAGTTTGTAGAGGAGGCCTTCAATGATGACATACCAGAGACCTTTTGGAGGAAGGCTCATCATCCATTCAGGGGTAAGGTTGGTAGGAAGAATGGAAATGGAGAGATATTTCGAGTATTGTCACTACCGAGAGGTCTAATGGGTTGGTAGTGGGTTTTCAATGAGGTTTATAACATGAGAGAGGTAGGAGGGTGATTGAAATCTTCGCATAACAACAAATATTTGTGAATCGGTAGGTGATGAGGGTATTTGTGAGGTAAGGCAAGCCATGGTATCCGTAAATTTGTTTGTAGACCAGGGAATGGTTTACAATTTGTAGTGGGAAAAGGTGGTTAATAAGAGGTCTACATGGTGTTTTTACCACTGTAATTCCTCATTGCGACATTGATAGAGTCCATTGATCTGATTTACTACCAATTGAGAATCACCAAAGATATTAATGGATTGAACATCTAGGGTTTGGGTAGTTTGGAGACCGAGTATGAGGGCTTCGTATTCAAAGTGATGTTATTGGTACACTCAAAATCAAGCTTGAATGAAAGTGAGATGGGTTAACTATTGTGTGGGATGAGGATGATTCCAACTCCACCACCATGCCGACATTTAGATCCATCAAAGAATAGGGTCATCGGATAGTGTGGAGGTTACTCAATAGGTTAATCGAGGAAAAGGGTAGTGATGGATTCATGGGGAATTCGAAGTTGCTAGGTGGGTGATCGAGAGTGGGGCATCGACCAATTGATTGGTGATAGCCTAACCCTTGACTGATTTTTGGTGGAGAAAGGTGATATCCAGATCAGCGAGTAGCATGAGCCATCGTGAAATGCATTGGTTTTGGAATGGTTTAGAGTACATGTAATGTAAGGGGTCGGTGTTTGTTATGATGAAGGTAGTGTGGTTAAGTAGCTAGTGGTGACGCGTTTGGTTACTACAAATGCTAAAGCAAGACACAACTTTTCAGCATGTATATATCTAGTCTCATAATCCACAAGAGTATGACTAATGTAATAGACCACTTATTCCCTGTGTTGGTCATCTCAATGAGTGAGCATCGTGCCCAAAGAATGTTCAGTGGCGGAGATGTAAAGGTAGAATGGTTGGGCGTCCCTAGGAGGGGTAAGCATGGGAGGTTGTAACAGATATGCTTTCAAGGCTTCAAAAGCATTATGACATTCCGTGTTCCAGTGGAATGTGGTATCCTTTTTAAGGAGGTGGTGGAAGGTTTCAAAATGATCTGATAGTTGAGAAATGAAGCAACAAATAGATTGTAGTTTTCCCTACAAACTACAAAATTGGAAAAGGTTAGTGGGTGGAGGCATCTCAAGGATGGCCTTGATTTTGGTTGGGTCTACTTTAATGCCTCGAAAGGAAACACTAAAGCCCAAGAGTATACAAGATAGAATGGAAAAAATTCACTTCTTAAGTTGAAGGTGTATGCAATATTGGATGAGGCGGTTGAATATGATCTTGAGGACGGGTAAATGTTTGGCTTGACTTTTGGATTTCCCAAAAGGTCATCGATGTAGTCTTCCAAGATGTGATGCATAATGTCATGGAAGATATAGGTCATGGCTCGTTGGTAAGTGATGCTTGCATTCTTGATCGAAGGGCATAACGTGATAGTAGAAGGTCCCCAAGGGGTAATGAAGGTGGTTTTGTGTTGATCCTCGAGTGCTAGTTAGATTTGGTTATAGCCTAAGAACCCGTCCATGAGAGATAGCATCTCATGTTCATGGGTGAGATCAACCAATTGGTTGATGTTGGGTAGAGGAAAGTTGTATTTAGAACAAGCTAGGTTAAGGTCCCGAAAATTAGTGTAGATGCAGAGTCCCCTCGTTGCTTTGGTAATGGGTACGATGTTGGAAATCCAATATGGGTAGTTGATTGGTAGAATGAAGAAAATGGAAAGCATGCACTGGAGATCTTCTTTGACGAGAAGGGCAATGTGTGGGTGCATTTTACGCAACTTCTACTTGATGGGTTTGGCATTAGGTAAGGTGATTATGTTGTGGACCACAATATTTGGGTCAATACCAGGCATATTGGTGTATGACCAAGAAAAAGCGTTGTTATGATTGCGAAGGAAAGAAGTGTAGGCTTCTTGTTCAACAACATCTAAGGATTGGCCTATCTTTAGGATGCGGGGGTGATCTGAGGTATGGATGTTGATGTCGATGGTGGCTTCATTCAGCATGTTTTGGGTTTCAGATGGGAGTGCGCAATGGAGATAGGAGTCTTCCGCACCCAGATGGGTGAGAATGGAGTCGTCATTTTGATATTGGATGACATAAATAGAGTGGGTTTCGTCATCGATAATATCGGGATAGAGGATGGGAAAAGAAGAAGGGGATTTTCCATCATGTTGGATGATGAGAGGACCCAAATAAATGGTATTTATGGAAAAGAAAGGTAGGAGGAATAGACTCAGGGTCTATAGACTCCGTGGGTGAAGTAGGTGAATTGGACGAGGGTTTGTGAGGTTAGGGTGTCTCTGTAATGAGGTCAATATGAGGTTGTTTGAGCATGGGCTCAAAAATCCTACCCCACTATGGTCCTTGTGTTTGTGAGAGGTGTAAGGAATGACAGTGTGATGGCCTTGTTCGTAAAGGCCAAAGTTGAAACCCTTCCAAGCATAATGATGTAGGAAGGTATGGGAAAAACAATGGTTGGTTAATGAGGGAAGGGTGGTGGTCAATGGTTAGGTTGGAGTTGGTGGTTCGAGGTATGTAGGTGAGGGTGTCGATACCCCCATAGGTCAGGTTGGTGTGAAGATGAGGGTATGTAGGTGAGAACCTCGCCAATGTGGGGGTCATAATGGGGGTGTTGCTGAATTTTTCCGTACTCTTGCAGGGTATGGAGGGTATAAATGTTATATAGGTGGTACTCCCTTAATGTCAGGCATTGAAAAGCACCTTCTAGTGGATTAGTTTCTATAATTTTGGAGGTGGGAATGGATGTCTCACCGGTGGTTTGAGATGAGGAGGATGCGAGTTATGGTGCAGGAGGTAATTCTATGGGGGTTGTTGTAGTGGTCATAAAGGGTGATGTCAAAGTTAGAGAAGGAGTGGTAGAGGTTATGGTATCCGAATCGGAGGTGAGAATAGAGGTGGTGATAGGTATGAGGACATCGTTGGGTCGATATAACATGCTTAAGGTATTTAATGGTGAAGGTTTGACTCAGTATGGAGTAGCCACATCCTTCATGTTCAAATTTGAGGCAACGATGGAGGGTGGAGGGAACCCATCCCATGGCATGAATCCGGGGATGGCCAAGTAACATGTTGTATTGGAACTCCCCTTCTAGGATGTAGGGCAATGTCGGGGTTAGAGAAGGAGTGATAGAGGTTGTGGTAGCTAAATCCGAGGTGTGAACAGAGGTAGTGATAGGTATGAGGACATTGTTGGGTCAATATAACATGTTGCAGGTATTGAATGGTGAAGGATCGACTTGTATGATGTAGCCACATCCTTCATGTTCAAATTTGAGGCAGCGATGGAGGGTGGAGGAACACATCCCATGGCACAAATCCAAGGATGGCCAAGCAATATGTTGTGTTGGAACTCCCTTCTAGGTTGTAGAAGAGTTCCGGATGCTACGGGGACCAACACAAATGTGTAGGATTACCATCCCCAAGGTGGTGGTTATGGCGTCATTGAAAGAGTGTAACATAATTGGGTCATTATGCATTCAATTAGTGGGAATACATATTTTATCGAATGCATGAGATTTGATGATATTGATACTATCCCTACCATCAATCATGATACATAGGACACATACATTGTCGACACGGTAGAGATGAATAGGGTGAGATTTGGGTCCTCTATTTGGTGAGGTATGATCTTGTCATTGGAGAAGGTGAGGGAAGCCACTTGAGATGAGGTAGCAGGTGTTGAGGTGGAAGGTGAAGAAATAAGGTAGGCCACATGGTGTGGTGTGATAATAGATGCAACAGGTGTGGGGTCATTAGGTGGAACTTCAATGGATTACAAGACGTTAATAAGGGCTTGGCGGCGAGATTCGAGATGTTTGGATGAGGTCGTACAATGGCATATTGAGTGGTGATTGGTGAAGTTGTTTGATCATGGCGCGATGGGCTCTCCCATTGGAAATAGGGAAGGCGGGTCCATAGATGGTGATTTTAGGTGTGGGCGCGGGCATGATGTGAGGTATAGGGTGTGGTAGTAGGTTTGTCTACACCTGGTTTTTCCTTTATCCTGTTGAGCACGAGTGGTGATCCGAACCATATTGATTTCAAATATTGGTGGTGGGTAGGAAGGGTATGATGTGTGGGGTAACGATGGATGGGCTGGTAATGGTATAGGTAGGGTGGTTATGGTGGTAGGAGGGGCTAGCTCTGTGTCTAACAGATCATCCTTTGTGAAGAGATGGAGTAGGAGTGTTTTAAGGGCCTGGAAATCCTCCACGCTATGTCTGGGTGCTTGATGATAGGCACAAATCTGGGAGTCGTCAAACCATTTTGGTTTTGGTTTGAGTGGGTCATATGGTCAGATGGGTGGTAAGATGATGTGGGTAGAAGCCAGGAGGTTAGCCATGATAGTTGCATAGGATCCTACCATTGGGTTGTTGTGTGGTGTAGATATGGTCCTGGGTGAGGCATTCGTAGTGAGTCATCCATTTATTGTGATGGCGGGGTGGTTAGGGTAGGTTGGGTACGTTTTGGTTTGGGTGGGGGTGTGGGTCACATCTTGTTTGGTAAGGACACGGTGGATGACTTGGTCTTAGGTTTAGGTGTTAGTTTGGGGAGTGGGGTGGTCAACACTGCAGAATGGTGGTATGAAGTTAAGGGTAATGCTGAAGGTGGTAGAGGATGCGTTACCCAAGGTGAGAGTAGTGGCACTATGGAGGGAGTGGTGATAGACGGTAGTGGTGGTTGGCATCAAATAACAGGTGAAGGTAATGCCGTTGGGTTAGGTATAAGTGGGGGTGGGGGTAGATGGGGAGGTTGCTGATTCTGGGCTATACTATGTATAGTTAGCTTGGTTGTCAGGGTAGATGGGTGTGGACCCAAGAGCGAGGGTAATGGTGAAGGTGATGGAGAGGGTGGAGGTGGTGCCAGTATCGGTGCCCGAGGTGGTTGGTGTTTGGGTTTTGGTAGGGGTGTGTTTTTGGTAAAGGGGTGAGCAAAGGTGGTTAAATCGAGTTTTATTTTTAGGTGAGTGAGGCTGGATGTGGATCGCACCCTTAGTATATGAGAGATGGCCTAGGAGGTAGACAAGGAAGGTATGGAGAGCGATGAGGTGGAAGGTAAAGATAAAGAAGGTACGTGGATGGTCAGGGGTAGTGTGGGAGGCATTGCAGTCACCTCGATGGGTAGGGCAGGTATAGATGCTGCCACTATTGTAGGGTAAATAATGGGTGAGTCGGTAGGTGGGGTCTACATTTGTGTGGAGAGGGGATTCAAGGCGTTCCCGAAGCAATGTGTGATCAACATACTCGGGTAGTCCATCGAATTTAGTGATGCAAAGAGGAATGGAATGAGAGTAGATTTGGTTGTAATCCCTATAAATGGAATAGTTACTTGCAACATAGGAAGCTTTTATGTTTGATGTAATGGGGAGGAGAGATGAGAGGAGGTCATGCAATGTTGTAGATGAGCGTAGCGGGTCTATTGGCATTGGCATGGGTTCTTTGTTGTGGTGAGGTGTGGGTAAGATAAACGAAGAAGGGGGAGGTACTCCTGACTCCTCGATGTGTGGTGAGGTGGGAGGAGGGGGAGGTAATTCTAACAACTCAATGAGTATGGCAAGAGGTGTCGATGGCGATTCGTCAATCATGAGGATAGGGGGTCTCGAGATGGGACCCGGTAGGGTGAGCATGGTGTCCGATGATGGGGTATTTGTTTTCACTCAGATTAACTTTTGGTTTTAATGGTGAGGAGGGTGGAGATGCCAAGACGGGTGAAAACATGCATTCACAAGGTTCCTTTATAGGTGTGGTCGGGGGATGGTGTGATTGGTGTGGGTAAGACATGAAAGATGGTGTGAACCTCCACGATAGTGTCACTTTGTCAACGGAGGGATGGTTTACATTGTGTGGGAGGTGTGTATGATTAGGGAATGATTTTTGGAAAATGTGTAGGCTTTGGTTTGTGGGTGCATTGGGGTTGTCTAGAATGAGATCTCCTTTATCCAACATTTCTTGAACAATGTTTTTGAAGGTGATGCAATTGTTGGTGTTGTGCCCACGGACACGATGGTAGTCACAAATTTTGTTTTCTCTGTACCATGAGGGTATGGGGTGGGTAGGATCAAAACCAGGATGTGGTTTGATGGCTGGAAGGATGATAGCCCCTGCATTCAAAAGTCTTTCTAGAATAGTAGGGTATGGTTCAAAGTGATGGAAGTATACCTCTTTTGTGTGTTTTTGAAAAGGAATGTTTGCAGACCGGTGAGAGGTTAGGTGGCGATTGTGATATGTTGTATGGGTGAGGCGAGGCCATCCTTCAGACCACCACATGGGTGGAACCTTTAGGCCTAAGAGGGTTGGGAGGAGCGTTTGGTGATGTTTTGGTAGTGGAAGAGGGTTCTTGTGGTTTAAATGGGGCATTTTTGTTGTGTAACTGAATCCATTTCTCTTCAAGGGCTCGAATTTCAAGTTTCCAGGCCATGGTGAACAATTCATCAAAGGTACAAAACGTTTGGATTTGGAGAGTTGATGAGATGTGGCGAGTGCAAGCCCATGTGAATAGTTCTATGAGTTTATTCTATGGTAGGGGGAATGTGAGTTGGTTGACCAGGCCATGCCAACGAGTGACGACATCTATGATCGACTCGTCATCGTATTGACGTGTAGTGTACAAGTCGGTCATGGTGACTTTCTTAGTTACATTGATGGAGAAATGGTCTAGAAAATCTTGTGCCACTTGGTTCAAAGAGAAGATAGAGTGCTTAGGCAGAGCATTATACCGGTCAAGGGCCAGTCTATTAAGGGACATGGGAAACGTTTGCAAAAGCAAAGCATCATCATGAGCAATGAGGTAGCACATGTACTTAAAAGACCTTAGATGTTGTTGTGGGTCTTCTTTGTTGTGGAATCGAGTTAAACTTAAGCACTTCCCAAAGTGTGGGAAGTATGGATGAATGGGGAAAGAGGAGTGAATAGGTTTGTTACAAATCTCTTCGTAGGTGAGAGATGTACGTGAACCGGTAAGGGATGCTTCAAGCATTTGCATCTTTTCCATCATCATCTTAATAAGGTTGGGGGTAGGTTGTGATGA
The DNA here is from genome assembly GCA_018340775.1 of Taxus wallichiana var. yunnanensis. NCBI lineage: Eukaryota > Viridiplantae > Streptophyta > Pinopsida > Cupressales > Taxaceae > Taxus > Taxus wallichiana. The sequence continues at coordinate 780,914,419 of CM031239.1, read as the reverse complement.
ATGTTGGTTTCCCATAGGAGGGGAAGGAGGTATGAAGAATATGAGGTGGAAGGTATCACGGTATGTGAAGGAGCCGCATATGAGAAGCTGTGGAGGTATGTGTGAAGATAAGGAGGAGGAGGTGTAATGTGTGGAATAAGTAGATGCTATGGTGGAGGTTGAAAGTGTGTGTATACAGGAGGGGTCGGGGTGACCACCCTAGTAGTGATAGGCGGAAGTGATTGAGGAATGGATAGGACCAAATTCTGGAGGGGGTATAGTTGGTGGATCTTGGTGGGGGTTGAGATAGGAGAAGTATGTAGGTAATGGATGGCATGGGGGTGAAAATTTCAATGGCATAGTGAATGTCGTATAGGATGTGGACACAACCGCAACAAGGTCAAGTCGCGACACTACTGGTGATAGGGGAGTGGTGGGGAGAGCTGAGCTAGAGGTGGTTGGTACGGCGGTGGGTGCAAGAGTAGGAGGAATGGACACGGGCATACCATATATTGGGTGGCCCAAATAATCTCAAGTGGATGAGTGAGTAAGATAGTGTTACAACATAGCAGGATTCGGATCTAAGAACTATGCAAATTCTGAATCACTCATACTAACAACAACAAGGAAGAGAGGATCCATAGGGGATAATACGAAAGGTGGTGATGGAGTAGGTGGAAGAGGTTGAAGGCTAGCATGAAATGTAAGTGTTTGCCTGATTACGTGTCAACACCATGTAGACAGGTGTAAACTAGGTGGTACTGTATTCTGTAGATAATACAGAAGGCAGCAGAGATGAAGAGGATGGGTATTGTGGGGATGTGTTGGGTGGATGTGCTAGTAAAGAACCAACATAGGATGACCGACGCCAATTATGTATGACTGATGCTGGTTGGGGTTCACTGTCACCGGTTATAGAGGAGTAAGAATGTTTTACCAAATTGAGACAATAGAGGGAATATTATCAAGAAGGCTCTGTGAAAATGGTGTGATAGAAAATAGAGTAACCAAAATGTTTCAGGCTGTTATAGACAAGAAAGCAGAGATGAAAGGTCTTTTGGGAAGGTCAGCCCAAAAGAACAGAGACCAACACCAAGTAGGGTATAACCGATGATGGTCGGGGGTAACCGATGATAGTCTTTGGACCGACAAATGCAGTTCTTGTGAAATTAAAACAGTAATGAAAAATAGGGTTGTGAGTTATAATCAAAGATGGAATCAGACTCAGAATTATGAGAATGATGAAAACTAGGGCCTAAGCACACTCAAAGGGAGTCGGGATACACTAACTATGACGGGGAGTGTGCAAAGGGGAAATAAGAAAATGGAGAATGATTCATGTCACCTCAAAATGCAAGACAAGAAGAAACACTAAGAAAATTTTGATCCTAAGAGTGCCTTTTTCTATTATGTTTGTTCAGCTTATGCTATTTAAGGACTCGACACATGAATTGTATAGAACAAATTTTTGGTTTGGATGGTTTCTAGGAAGAAGGAAATCTAAAAGGTGAGGTTTCAGGTTTTTATGGTGGGGGTGAGCTTTCACTGAAGTATGACTCGACAGAGAAATGAGCTAGGTGCCCATTATGCCGTGATCATGTGATCACCTACAACTTCTTCCAAGTAAGATGTTGTTTAAGAAATGTGTATATTTTGAAATTTGTGAATTTTGGAAAGACACAAAGAGAGAGAGAGAGAGATAGAGAAGATGTTCTTTCTATGATTTATTCATCAACGATCACTGGTAATGACCTCCAGCATATAGGTTGCCCTCATTTAATGTGAGCTAAATGCAGAAAGTAGAGTGAAAATGAAGTTTATTTTAAGCCCAAATTGAAATGTGGTATTCGATGACACAAGAAGATGAAGAGGAGAAGGAATGCTCTTTCACTAATGCAATAATTAATGAAAGAAAAGAAATGTTTGTTTTAGAAACACCAAAAGATAGTTGTTTTTAGACAATATGAGAGGAGAAGATTCCATAGAAGATACTTAAATGCGAGAACCTTTCGAAGGGAAATGGACAAGTAACTTTTTCCTAGAAATGAAGAAATGCAAGGAACCCGGGATGGGTCACACCACGCATGCCAAATTTTTTTGATCCTTTTTAGTACAATCGGAGACTAAAATAGATAAGGGTTCAAGGTAGGTTTACCTATTGTTTAGTTTGGTTGAGGTGCGCGTGTGTAGACTTCCAATCTCGGTTGATTGTGTGAACTCCTTTTTGGCTGGGAAGGACTACCCTGTAATAAGAAAACAAGACCACAAGAAAGAGTTAAATAGCATATGCAGTGGACTGCCTAGCATATGCTAGATCCAAGAAGCGTGGTACTCCCTAGAAGGTTGTTAATCCACTATTTTATAAATAAATATTAAAATTATAAAGCATATAAATAAATAGAATCTAGTGCTAACATTCTCGATTTAGGTACCTTAGGTCACTATCGGTGTTGATTCATTTAAATGTTAAACTATGCCAAATAAAAGAGCATTCGGGTTGGGTTCTGGGTAGGTTGGGTAGTTTGAGGGTCACAGACAAGGTTAGGTCAAGGTTGGGTAGGGTTGTTGGGTAGTTTAGGTGAGCGGTATGTTTCTAGTCTGCACTATGTTAGTAGACAAAGGGCCAACACTAGTCGGGTATGACCGATGTCAGTTGGGTCAGACCGATGTCGGCCACTGCGCAGGGGGTAATAGAGGGTCAAAACAGAGGTGTTTTGGGTTATTTTGGGTTCTTGGTGCACAAGAAGAGTTGAGAATGGTTTTGGTGAGATTTAGGTGGGGAGTGGGGCTCAGAGTCAGATCGGAAGGGTTCTAGAGGATGGTTTTGGGTGTCAAGGTGTGGTGACGGTGGTCGGGATTGATCGACCCGGTTATGGATGACCAATGCTGGTCACTATTTTTGAGTCTTGGCTTGAAAGATAGGGGTTGGGGTGATCTGTGTGATTAGTTAGAGAGTTGACGGTGAGTGGAATGTGTTGGTATCTAGATTTAATCTCCTTCACAACTTGAACAACATCATGAATTTTCACAAGACACTCAAGGATAGATAGATGTTTTATATGTCATTTGTAGCCAGGAAGCACACCTATCTACTTGTTTGCATTCAAGAATTGAGGGATTGGATAGCACCTTCAAGAGGGTTTTGATCTAACCCTCACTATTTTAGGTTGTGCCTATCAACCAAGGCAAGAGAACCTATATTGCAGCCCCTATATGGTAAGGAGATGGAGATATCCTTGTGTTTTACATATGATATGGAAGAGGCTTTGTGAAAACATGATCAAGTATCCATTATCCAATCTCAAAGGAGTTTTCACTAATAAATGATGTAAATGTTCTCAAAACAAAGCTAGAGTTGCTAAAGACATGATAAAACCCTGATCAACTTTGTGCATTTTAGTGAAAGGATTGAATTCTTTTGTGGACACACAATGCAAATGCAAGGGTATTGTAGGTAGGATGAGTTAGTTTAAAATGAAATTCTGATGAGATATCTTGGGACAAAAGTAGCTAGAAATCATCACCTTCTTTGGGAAACTTTGCAAATGAGTTACAACACCTAAACAACAGAGATGTTTCAATGAATTTGAAGTGCTCTTTCAACTAGGATGTGTGCATAATGGATGTCCAAATATGCACTATTCCATACAAACTTTGATAACCTGCCACAAAGGCTTGAAGAAAAATATCAATGAAGCATTTAGGAACCCTTGCTAGATCATGACCTAAGGTACACCCAAAGGTTTACAAACACCCTCAATTTACAAGGAAGGTAAGATGAATTTAAATTTGTTTATCTTCACTCAAATGAATGCTCTTCTGAATGGAAGATTGTAGATTCCTTCAAACCCTCTACAAGAAATGAGACCATGCATGACCAATAAAGATCCCAAACACAAGATTGCAACATGAGCATGAAACACAAATTGAAAACATACTGAAATACAAGTGTATGCAAGCTTTGCCAAGAGATAAAACCAATTAATCCAAGAATTTGATCAAATACATCAGCAAGGGAATGTTATTCAAACAATCTCAAAGCTTGTTGATGGCTTTACAGCTGAAACCAACTCAACATGATGAACATTTGATGCAAACAGAAATAAAAAATGGCTCTCAGGTAGTTTCTCCAAGAGAAAATGGATTTCTTCCAGTTTTCCTTGTGAAAATTCTTCTCTCCTTTTCCCAAAAATTCTCAACAGACTTCCAAAATGCCTCCAAATTACATCATATACCCTCTACCAGCTTGGATCCTTGCATCCCAAGAAAATAATATGCCAAAGGGATCAAATTTGTTACAAAACCCTATCCATTTGATGAAAAATGATATACAATTATAAAACAACTTTGCCAAATGCTAGAGATGCACAAATTTTTTAAAATATTTCTTGAAATTAGATCTTTATCCATTCAGTAGGTCACGTTTTTGGCATTCCACAATGCCAAAGCATGCATTTGTAATAATTTTTCACCTTTTTACCTCATCGTTTTAACTCTGTAACTTTTCATTTTTTACCTTTCACGTGTTTTTCATGGGCTGAGAAAATATTTCACAAAAAACACTATAGGGCACCGAATCAGCTCATAAAAATGATGCCATTGCACTCAGAAGGCCGAAAGGATGTGAAATCATATAAAATTTCATGTGATTTGGTGCAAAAATAATGATTCCACACTTTTAGGAGCTTCCTGGCACCCAAAAAATGAAGTTACACAGTTGTCGTTGATTAAAAGTAACTTTAAAATTCCGCCCTCCATGTGTCTTGATGAGATCCTCAAATATTACATTTTTTCCTTTACATGAGGTGGGACATGTGTCTAAACATGATTGGGGCAGGCCCCCAATCCTTAAAACGCATTTTAAACCCTTTTGAACTCGAGAAAATTTTGAAAATTTTCCCGCATGCCCCATGAACGCGCCACGTGTCCTCATGTGGGCCTCCACCAAAACCACGGGCCAATTTGATGAATTTTGCCACTTTTTTGAGAAAAGGAAAATTTTCTCAAAATTCTCCATGCCCCTGAATGCCTGTTGTTTCTCTGCCACATGTAGCTCTCCCATTGGATGCGGAGCTGACTCATTAAATTTGCCTTCATTCCTCTGTGAGCACAAAATCCTCTGTGGGCCCTCCTCTTCATTTTATTTTTGAAACATGCCATGTGTCACCCCCTGATTGGATGCGGGGGCACACCTCCAAATTTTCTCATGGATTAATTTTTTACCTTGATATTTTTGTTAAAATTTTGCAAAATTTTCAACTTCCTCTCCATGCTCCAAACCTCCGCCAAATTTAGGACACATGTCCTGTTTTCATTGGACACGGGCCTATTCTTCATTTTTTACCTTGTAAACATAGAGGCAAAAATTCACAAACTTCTCCTTTGGCCCCTTCCTCCATCTTGCCTCTTGGACATGTGTCCATCCCCTATTTACTACGGGCCTTTGGGCAAAAATTTAATTTTAGCATTTTGAAGTTAAAACTTCAAAGTCTTTAAAACTTCCGCCCCTCCATTTCATCCCCACATATGTGTCACCTTCTCATTGGGTGTGGGCCCTCGGGTCCAAATTTTTCCTTGACATTTTGAGCCAAAAATTTGAAAAAATTTCAACTCTTCACCTCCCTGTGCCACATGTCACCTTCCTATTGGGTGCGGGCTCACGGGCCAAATGTTAACTTTAACATTTTGTAGTTAAAAGCTTCAAAAATTTCACAAACTCCACTCCTCCATGCTAAATTTCTTGGACACATGTACATTTCTTATTGGAGGCGGGCCTTTGAGTCAAAATTTTCCCTTGAAACCTTTGAGCCAAAAACAATAAAATTTTCCAAACTCCCACGCTGTCCATTTGATCTCCCTGTGCCACGTGTCGCTTCCCCATTGGGTGCGGGCCTTCAGGAAAAATTTGGATTTTGAGAATTTTTGCAAAATGAAAGCAAGAAATCTAAGTGCGACCCGCCACCTAATGATCCTCCAACCAATTATATCGTGCCACGTAGGCACACCATTGTAACACTGCGGGGGCGCGTTCAAAATTTTTCCTTTTGCAAAAAACTCAAAAATGACAAGTTAGCAATGTTTTTCCCACATATCCCGCCAATGAGAGCCTACCACGTCAGCATAAATGTTGCAATGATAAATTTGACGGGTAGAACATGCCCGTATGCCCGTCAAAATGCAAAAACGCAGGGGATGCTTCTGAAATTGAATTTTTTCACAAGGAAGGTGGATTTTTCGGTTTTGAATCCAATGAAACATGATTTGACAATAATTTAGGCCTGGGGAGTGAAATTTCACCTTCACAAAAATGGAATTTGATCAAACACGGGTTTCTTTTACGTTTTGGCCAAGGAAAAATAATACAGCCTGTGCAAGATGAAAAATTAGGGCACAATAAAGGGGAAACTTGGATTTTGTTTCAAAATAGGGTAGAATAACAACATTGAGGGTAGTTTGAAAGCATTCAACTGGATAAAATGAGTTACAGATCACCAGCTTGAGCCAAAAGGATGTTTTGGAGTAAAAATGGAACATGGAGAATTAGAGTAAAGTGTGCAAACCCGAAATTGCAGCAACAGAATGAAGTAGGAGGAGCTCCCGGGTATGGGTGTGGTCCGAGTGAACCAGGTGGGGAGGTTAGGGGATGGTTTTACTTCTTGGGAGAGGAAGATAGAGAAACCCCACAAAAATGCAAGTGGAGGGCAAAGGAATCCAGCTTACCTAGAGTCGATGCGTACTTAGAGTGTGTGTAGTCATTTTTGCACCCACCAAGAACAAGGGAACCTCATGCGCAATGGCCTATCACCCGGTGGGCACCGGGTGCTCACCTTAGGCACGCGAGAGGAGTCGAGTCTTTCTTTTATGTGAGTTTTAGTGGAAGGCATAATTCATCATCTTGACTTAGTGATTTAACAAACATGAAGAAGCTATAGAGCTCAGAGCGAATTTTACACCCCTTCAGTCATATCAAAAGTAAAAGTGCGCAACAAAATTAATAGAACTAGGAATTTTTAAATCCACAAATAGACTTAACATTCAAGTAACGTTCATGATTATACAAGATCAAAATAATAGTAGAAACATGCAGATAATACAGGAAGGAGATCTTAATATAAACGTAGTGGTAACCTTATCATATTCATTCATAGTATTACTCGAGAACATCACAGAGTGGCAAACCCACAGTCATACACCATATCCGGATCCATACATGTATGCTCACAAAATAAAACTTGTATTCCCAATTTCCCCATTACATCCTTCCTAGAATCATCTACCCATTTTATCCCATAGTTTCTCGCAATAGTCTCAGTAGAGCTCCGCTACCTCACTTGTGTCCCTTACTTTGCTAAGGGCACGCATATAAATAGGCATTTGAGCTCGAACAAACTCCTCTCGCATCCTCGATCTTGCCCCAAGTGTCAAGGTGTGGATCACCCCAGGTGCATGCCTCTCCAAGTCATGATTATATTTTTGGATCTTCTTATCACAAGGTATATTCCTTCTAGGACACCATGTTGCCAGGCTAGAACCTTATCCAAATGGAACACATTCTTCATGTGTTCTCGGCCCAAAAGGAAAAAAATGCTTGAGTCTGAATTGTTCTTCATGTGCACACGTCCTTGGTTCTCTAAGGACCCTTTTTGAATTCTACCTTACGCACCTTAATTTGTGTGCTTCCTCCGATCATGCTCACCTACGTGCCTTTAAGATTTGGTAGATACATTAGGGTCCTAACATTACCCCACACTTCACCTATTCTTCACCCTCAGAACCTTTTCAAATAATGCAGTAAAAAAATGCAAGGAATTGCCTTGGAAAAGAATTGAGGGAAAGAATAAAGAATGGGGGAGAGAAAGAATAGAAGGAAAAATACCTAAAGAAGAAGAAGGGGAAAATTTGGCTACATGTCACCTCCAACGTATTCTATGTGTTGACTTCATCCTGTGCTCTTGTGAAGAGGTTTCCAACCAATGTGCTCACCTCATAGAAGGTTAACCCTTCCCCTTTTGTGTTAATGGTCTCCACCATAGTCTCCAATTCCTTAGCATGATCTTCCAAGGCATCCATCTTCCTTGTAATGACCTTGTAGAGCTCTTTTAGCTAGGTTTTGATTGAGACTTGCAGGATCTCAATAGCTTCAGACTTCTTTTCCACTTCAGCTAGGATCTTTTCTCGCTCGGATCTATTTCCTTTATTATTTTCCCTAAATTCCTTTATCTCACCATCATCACCGGTAAGCGGCATGCTTCTCACCTTGTCTTGATCCATGCGGTGCTCGTAGGCAACCCCCATGGTTCGTGCAACTATATTCACATCGAAAGCACCTTGTTGTATTTAGCCACGAGCACGATGATTTTCATTTTTTCCTCCTTCTTAAAGAGTGCAACTACTTCCTCTACTGACTTTAAGGCCAAAGGCTACCTTTCCATGGTGAGGATCCAAGTCAAGTCCTCTAGACATTCCAGGGAGGATCCATACTTTTGCGTGGGAGGGTTAAGATTTGGGTGCTTCATGATAATAGCTTAGGAGATGAGATCCACCTTCTTAGAAACTTCGTGTACCCTAGCCTTTTCCTCCTGAAGCTCCCTCTATAGTTGAGCGTTGATTAGTTTCTCAAGGCTAAGGTCCTTTATTATCTTAACTACTTCTTCCTTCCTCTTCTCCAACAGGTCCTCTAAGACTTTAACCTTGTCATTTCTATAGAAGAGCCTAGCCTCAATTTCCACAGAGATTTTATTGAGTGTGTTACACACTTGCTCATCTGTTAGTTGTTACATGTTTATAATGGGGTTGTCCCCCTTTCCTTCAGATAGTGCTAGTATCACTCCTTGGTTAACCTTGAACTCGGGCTCATCAAGGTGGGAGTCAAATGCCCATGACAATATCTTCCTGTGCATGGTATCCACCCTTAGGATCAAAGGACTTCATGGTGGCGAGCTCCTTGGTGGGCATAGTACTCTAGAAATGTGCACATAAAACTTTTTTGGGGTCATCAATGTATCCCATCATTACTCTTCTCCATTCCGCGCATTTACTTCCCATGTGCATGCCCTTGGGAATAGTTACTGAAAGAGTTGGGCCTTTTGTGCTACCCACACTCTTCTCCCTTTGCTCATCCTTGAATTCACCAAGAACGAGCTCGTGTTGCACTCCAATTCCTCATCAACCAAGGCATTAATCATCTTCTCTACCTCCCTCATTGCTTTCTCATTCACCTCCTCCTGAGTGAGCTTGGGCATATTTGGCCCCTTAGTACTTGCCCCCTCACTCCTTTCTTCACTCCGCGCACCTTCCTCCCCTTGGGTGCTCTTCCTCCTTGCAAAGATGAAGGCATCATTTGCATCTTCTGCTTCCTCTTCTCCTAAATCATGGACATCAATCATCTCCTGATCCACCTCCAACTCTTCCTCTTCATCATCATCCTTTTCACCTATATAGGCATTTAGGTCATCTGTATCTTCAAAATCTTGTTCTTCCATCCCCTTTTCTTCTTCCTCTGCTGAAAACTCTAGAGTCGGGGATGTGGTCTTCTCTTCATCTAAGGGTTCTTCAGGGGATGGTGGTTTTGCAGGTTCTGGGGTCTTCTCCCTGACCACCATTCTCTTCTTCTTCCAGACATAGGTACTTGGCCCCATGGTATCTACGTTTTGCTTTTCCACCACCATTTGTTCCTCTTTCTCTTCCCTCTCCTTAGACTTTGGTGTGGGCTTCTTTTTGCCAATAGGGTCATCCAGATGGACATCTCATTCTCCACATATGTGCCTTTTTCAAATTTTGGCCTTATGCACAGGTAGATCCTAGCAGCAATGCTCTCAGCAATAGGTAAGGTCAAAGGCCTTACAATGTGTACATCATGCAACATGTACCTTTCAACATATGCATGTTCTCTAGGTAGACCAACTTCTTTCTCATTTCCCTATGCTCTCTATCAAGGGTGGATAATTCAAGGTTTAATTTCTTCGACTCCTTGTATCTATTTACTCCCGCTTGGAAAAATTGGGTAGTAAATGAGAATGGGAGTTTGCACCATGGACTCTAACTGCCATCCACCAAAATGAACCTGCCAATAAAGAAGTGCTGGTAGACCGCAAAATTTGCTTCTCCTTTGGTCGCCACGGGGAGTTGTTCAGGATCCACCATTCAGCCCCGAATGCATTCCTAAGGCGCGTATACCATTTGTCTAAGCACACCTTGTGTACCCCTATCATTGATTCACATGTGTATTTCTAAAACCTCTCCGTGGGCGAAGGGTCTTCAACAGGGTACTCCCACATGAACTTTTCGGATGCATCCGACACCCCAATTTCTGAGAACACAATTGTCAACAGAATGTTTCCAAATAGGATCTTTCCTCCCTTCTCCATGTTGCTTATGATTTCATCTGCTATGTATTGGGAGATGTTGTATACGGTTCCTTCCATGACCTTTCTGCAGAAATTTAGCTAGGGCTTTCTCACTTGGGTCCACCTCTCTTGTCCATTCAACTTGGAGACAAGGTGTGTGGCCATCTTCATCACTGGATCGCTGATATCCAAGATGTCATAGTACCTTGATCCCTTCTTCAATTCCTGGGATGCTATGGTTTCTCTGATTACCTCCTCATCTAGGAGGTCATCTATGAGCACGTCCCCTTTACAGTTTAGGCCTGTGAAGTGTGAAATTAGTTGGGGAGTTATGTGCATTTTTCACCCTGCAAAGCAGAAGAAGTCTTCATGTATGCACTTCATCAACCATTGGTACAAGCACTCAGGCTTCCTGAAATATGGCAACTCGAAAATTTGGAGAAGCCCTGCCTTCTCCATTTTCACCTTGACCACGTCACTGTAGATTGGCAACCCGTCAAGTGTTCATTTATTTATGGGGTGCACCAACTCTAGTGCCATTTCCTTCGTGATTGTGCTTGACCGGTGATTGTAGTCGATCATAGTCATCTGTCTTATGTGGGACTCCCACTCTTGCCCTAGCAAAACCCCATCCGGGTATTGCATTTCGAGTACCATTCCTCATTTGTATCCATGGGTATTTCCTCTTGTTTCTTCTTTCCTTTTCCTTTACCCTTTCCCTTCTTGGATTGTTCTGTGCAGTTTACCTACTAGTTTTGTGGCCGTCATTACACCCTTTGCTTTCATTCCTAGGTTATCTTGTGAGTTGTTTGAATGTTTTCCTCGTGCGCCCGTGCCCTAGAACACAAACCCTAATCTCTGATTTTTCTCCTTCGATCACGGTGCTTCTTCACAATGTTCCTCACACCCATGAATCACTTCTGCTTTGGTTTGTAGATCTAATAGACTCGATTGTGCTTAATTTTTGGGATTTTCCTTTACACGAGTTAGTTCTCAAAACCCTAGATCTTGAAAGAAAATCACTCTTCTTGTGTTTGCAAAGTAAAATAATGAACTGCCCATTCTTGTATTTATAGCTTTTCCCACTTTTACACATTTAAGGCTAGGCTACCTACCATCGTATGATAATGTTTAATGCAGTGTTCTCAAACAACACCCGACTTGAGCTTCTCCTTATGCACCCAATCCTTGCGCACGAAAATTTTTCAAACCTTCCGCACACAACCAATCCATCTTGATGGAAGATTCTTGCACGCGTGTTACCAAAGTGCAAAGACACTTCTTCCATCCTCATGTTTTTACACTTTTTCTCCTTTATACATGGATTTCCAATGTAACCTTATCTTGCCACCCATCTACCTTCTTTTCTCCTAATGCATCTTTTCAACAGGCTAATTCAAATAGTCTACCAACCCAATATTCTTGGCGGCGAATAACTCCATGCTTCTCTTTATCATCTCACCCCACACTAAAATGATGAGCGGTCCTTTGTGCATTCATAAGTCAAAAATTAATATGGTTCTGGCACCCAAGGCATAAAACAAAACAACAACGCGAAAGGAAATACAAGAAATAAAAAGCATAAAAGGAAATTCTAAACTAATTGGAAAAACTACCTTATTTATAAACACCAAGAAGAATTATTTATAGTAGGGCTTTAGCCTACTCCCATTGAAGTGTCCAGGTAATTTTCTTCCATCCATCACTTGTAACTGGAACGTACCCAAAACAAGGATGTATGAAATTACATAAGGACCCAACCAATGCACCTTCAACTTTCTATGATGGCCTAGAAATTTTGAATCATATAGCAATACCATCTGGCCCACCTCAAATTGTTTGTTCTTAATATGGCGGTCATGCCATGCCTTTTTTTTTCCTTCTCAATTGTTTGGCTCCATCTTGCTAGTGAGTGCCTTTCATCCAACTTTATTAATTCATCTATTCTTTCTTCTAGCGCTTTCTCATCATCCAATCCTCATGTGTGTGTTATACAGAGATGGTAGCATGAATTCGAATGGCAAACCGCCTCTGTGCCAAACACCAATTGAAATTGTGTGGCCTTGTTCAATCTTTTATACGTTGATCTCGTATGCCCAAAGAACTACGACACCTTTTCATCCAAATCCTACCTACCAACATCACATATCTTAGTCAATATGTGACTAAGGATTTTGTTGAATGACTTTGTAGTCCCATTTTCCTGAGGGTGATAAGGGGTAGTCTTGTGATGGGCTACCCTAAATTCTACCAATAGAATCCTGATGGTTTCATTTAAGAAGTGAGGGCCCCTATCACTTGTTAAACTTAAAGGGAACCCATATACCGCTGATAATGTTTTCCCAAAAAAATCTAGTATTCGTGGTTGCAGTGCAATCCTTAGTGGGCACACCTCTACCCACCTTGTCGATAATCAATACGGTAATGATATACCACGATTCCTTCGTGCGGCTAGTGAGATTGGTCGACAAAATCTATTGCCCATTTCTCAAAAAGGTTCCGCACTAGCAATGGGGTGTAAGGGAATCTCATCCCTTCTCCTGTGTTTGCAAGGTACTTGGCAAAGTGGTCACAGCCTTGAAAACTCAATGCAATCCTAGTGAATTGTCTCCCACCATATTCCAGCAACTAGGATCTTGCATGCGGTTGCATTCCCCGCACAATTTCCTCCATCAATCCCACCGTGGGCTTCTTCTATTATAGCTATGCATTCATGTTCTAATACACACCAGCATAAAACCTCATCATAGCCTATTTTATACAAATCCCCATTGATCAACATGAAGGGTAATGACACATATGGCTAACCTTTTCCTTTCCAAGACATTCATCCCTTCGTGCACCATACCTTCCTTGAGAAAAATAGTAATGTCTTCTAACTCTAATGGCGCACGCTACAACCGAATAGTTGCGCATCGGCATGATTTCCTCAATGCTTTGTGCATCCTCTCCCAAATCAATCCTTGATAAATGATCTAGCCCACAATTTTTCTTTCTAGGTTTAATCACCACTTTAAACTCAAATTTCTGAAATTAAATTACCCAATGGCATATGCGCCCTTGCAGTACTACTTTTTTTTACTAGATACTTCAAGGCCATATGGTCAGTGTAGAATATGAAGGGAGTTAGTAGATATTGTCTAAATTTTTGGAGTGCGTAGATCATTGACAATGCCTCGTGCTCGGTTGTTGTATAATTCTATTCTGCTGGTGTCAACTTTCTACTTGCAAAACACAAGGGATGATCAACAATTCCCTCCTAGCTGAGAAATAACAACTCCCATTTCTATACTAGAGGCATCCACATGGACATGGAAAGGTTTATCCCATGATGGGAATCATAGAATAGGTGCGGTGATAAGCCTTTCTTTTAGAGTGTCAAATGCCCTCTGTTGCACCTCTCCCCACTGAAAGGCACTCTTATGTCTGAGCAATATTTCCAAAGGCATGGTGATCTTGGCATATCCCTTAATGAACTTTCTATAGTACCCAGTGTGTCCAAGAAATCCACACACAACACTTTGGCTGGTAGGCTCCCCTAATCCCATAATAACTACAACTTTCATGGGATCCACCAGTAAGCCCTCTTTGCATATGATATGCCCCAACAACGTTCCAAAAGGAGTTACAAAGACACACTTCTTGATGTTGAGGGAAATCCTCAACTACCGACATCTTTCAAACATCAATCTCAAGTTATCACAATGGTCCCTTACCAATCCATACACTATCTAATCATCCAAATATACTTGAAGGAACTTGTGGATGAAGTCCTGAAATGCTTGTACCACTATGCACAAAAATACAAAGAGTAGGCACATTCCTCAATCCAAAGGGCATGACCGTGTATGTAAACCTTCCCACTCGGTGGTGAAAGTTGTCTTTTCTTGGTCTTCCTTGGCAATCCTTACCTGGTGATATCCTGAGAATCCATCTGTAAACGAATAGACCTCGCACCTAGCAACTCCTTCCAAAATCTCTTCAGTGAAGGGGGTGGGAAAAGGATCTATGATACAAACAACATTAAACTCCCTGTAATCCACACATATCCTAATCCACCCATCCTTCTTTATATTGATCACCATTAGACTTAACCATTCTCGATTCCTCCATAGCCTCAATGATACCAAATGATATCACCTTGTCTAGCTCTTCTTTAACCCTTACACACATGTTGGGATTCATCATGTAAGGTCTCTTCCGATCGGCCACGCACCACATTTCAACTTTATCCTCATTTCCCCTAATGAATGGTGGACACCTTTTAACTCATGGTATCTCGCATAGGAATAAATCCTCAAATTTGTGCAAGAGATCGATGATCTTTGATACTTCCTTGTCTCGACCCAAGTAGTCCCCAATGATAGCTTCCTTGGGCTCCTTCTCCAAGCTGATCTTTACTTTTTGGTTTTGAGTGGTTCATGATACGCGCAGCACATGCATTCATACTATCAACTACCTCTTCCATCCCAACCGAATAGTCGACATTCGGGATCTCCATCTCCTCTCCATCAATAACATATAGCATCTTTTCTTTCTCCTTTTTAGCACACACAGACTCAAATTATATGTCTTCTGGTTCCTCCTCTTCGAACCGTGCTTCCAAGCTAGCTCCACCAAGTAAGTTTACTAATATATCTTCCACCATGGTGGAATCCCCCAGAGTGAGGAACTTGATAGTCTACAATGCCTCATCAACCGGTTGCATGGTACTTCGGTACTCGAATGTGTGAACTAGGTTAGCCACTAATTCCTGCCAATTTCCCATTTGGCGGTGAGTCTCATAATGGATGTACCAAGCACACA
Organism: Taxus wallichiana var. yunnanensis; assembly: GCA_018340775.1. Taxonomy (NCBI): domain Eukaryota; kingdom Viridiplantae; phylum Streptophyta; class Pinopsida; order Cupressales; family Taxaceae; genus Taxus; species Taxus wallichiana. The sequence continues at coordinate 780,899,288 of CM031239.1, read as the reverse complement.
CGCAACCTTGTAGTGTCAAATATAGCTTGTGCACCCAAAGGGAGGGTGGTAAAGCTTCCGTGCCTTCTCCCCAGACCCTCTCAAATGCTTAGATGTGGGAAGAGGTGGGTCTATTGCCATTGTAATCCTTGATAGCGGTGGGTATGTTACTCTTCGAGAATTAGATAGTGAGTGTAATTATAACTTCACATCACTCCAACAAATTTTCACTATGTGCGGCCCACCACCTCATTGTTGTGCCTATCAAAACATAACCTAGCATACCTTGTCGCTCGTCCTCCCTCCATTGAGCTTCCATTTGCTTCAAAAAGACCTCAAGGTATGCATCCCAAAAATACTTGGTTATTGCCTTTCCTCCCAAGTGCTGAAGTATATGCACCATGGTTACTGTTGTATATATCTTCCCCCTTGGGTAGATATGGGAAAAACATGAAGAAATGTGTGCCTTGGCGTAGGTAAAGGGTGCACGACATAAGGTGTCGACATGAAGAAATTTGCGCCTTGGTGCATGTAAAGGGCGCATGACATAAGGTGTCGACATGAAGAAATTCACGCCTTGGTGCAGGTAAAGGGCACACGACATAAGGTGTCGACATGAAGAAATTCATGCCTTGGCGCAGGTAAAGGGCGCATGACATAAGGTGTCGACATGAAGAAATTCACGCCTTGGCACAAGTAAAGGGCGCATGACATAAGGTGTCGACATGAAGAAATTCGTGCCTTGGCGCAGGTAAAGGGTGCATGACATAAGGTGTCGACATGAAGAAATTCACACCTTGGCATAGGTAAAGGGTGCACGACATAAGGTGTCGACATGAAGAAATTCGTGCCTTGGCGCAAGTAAAGGGCGCACGACATAAGGTGTCGACATGAACAAATTCGCGCCTTGGCGCAGGTAAAGGGCGCACGACATAAGGTTTCGACATGAAGAAATTCACACCTTGGTGCAAATAAGAGTATGTCAACATAAGGATGGATGCGCCGGGGTGCATCTTTAGGAGGCGCAACATTTTGAGCGCTGACAGGAAGCAGACCCTGACCCAGATATTCAAATGGCCATAACTTTTCACAGGGAGCTCAGATTCATGCAAGGTTGGAATTTTTGGAAAGCTTACGAGGTCCTATTTTAATTGGGTGAGAACAAATTCTTAAAAATGTAAAAATATAGTTTTCCACTTTTTGGGTTTGCTAGGGTTCTCACCTACCGCCATAATGAGATAAATTAAATGTAACCTAGAGGTGGTTGGGGTAGATTTGGATTTCCTCTCTCTTCCCTCTCTCATTCTTCCTATAAATTGTAAGGAGGGGATTCTTTCTAAAGGTTGGAAATTCTTGTTTTGCCCCTCCCTTCTTCTCTTTGGCAGGTGAGTTTGTGGAGTTCAAACCTCCCATTTAAAACTGTAATGCAACTTTTCCTCTTGGCATTTTGTAGTGTATTGTATCAATCTTTGGAGTAGATAATGCATGTATGTGGATGATTCTCAACCCTCTCTATGTTTATTTGCATCCTCCTAATCTTTCACTACAATTTTGGTTATCTGTACATGATCTTGCATTGCATTTTAATGGTTTGTGTTTATTGGCAAGACAGTGTTCTTCATTCATCGGTGCATCACCTTTGTTAGTTTAGGTTTATTTTTATGCATCTTCTTACTCTGTCTCCTTGGAAAGTTAGATTATGTTTTTGAGTAAACCCTCTACATTTTATGTGTGCATCTCGAACAGAGAAATAGGAACCAGCCTTCATCCGGAAAGCTTTCCTGATTCACAAGGTCCCACACTTGGGAAAAGCTCCATGTTATGTAATCGCACTGAGAGTCTCAACCCATCGAGTTGCAGAAATTCAGGGATGCTATGATTCACCATCAATAGTTTTGGCATGCCCGAGTGGGACCAAGAGGTCATTCCACAATATTTGAAGGAATTTTCAAGAAATTTGGACTAAAAAAATTGTAGGTTTTACAATTTCAGATTTTTCACCTTCCAGGCTGAACTTTGAAATCGATTTTCAAGGGCTTAACTTGCTCAAAACAAGTCAAAATTTCACCAGTTGATAGATCGGGGATAATATTCAAAAGGGTATTCTTATATTTTTGAGATTTTGACTTTCAAAATTTCATGGTTTTTAGTATTTCAGTTTTCCTGGTGTTGAGCATGTCCCAAGTTCTGACATGGTGTATTTCAGGTTTTGTAAGTTGCCTTACATGACCTAAGTTTTGCCTATACCTTTTGGGGATTAGTAGCTGCACAACAAAACCCGATAACCGAATTGAAGAACTATATCTTCTGGGTCCTTCAAGCTTTTAAATTCTATTTTTTAATATTGTCAGGTTTGGTGTGTAACTTGGCAGAATCTAGCCTTTTGAGGCTCATTATCTAACACATCTGGTGACTCCGAAGGGGATAGAATTTAGTGGTTTAGTAGCAATAGTTGCCTAGGCGCATGAGAAGAATTCGAACCAGGTCTGATACTCGAGAAGAGGGGTTATTTGTCCACTTGCAGCTATCACCAGGCTAGAGGAAGGAGAGGAAGAGGACCATGAAGACTACCATCTCCACCTAATAGGAATTTATCAACCCCTCCACCTAATAGACCTTTCATCCAATCAATAAGGGTTCTTAGGCCAATCAGAATGGCACAACAAAACCCTTTTGTTAACCTCACTGGAAGCAGCCCACTTTCCCTCAATGCGTAGAATCTAGTTCCAATTGCAGCAGTGAAGAACATTCCATTTTTCACTAGAGAAAATCATACCACTCCTAGTGATCATGTCAAAGACATTGCTAATGTTTGTAAAATCCATGAGATAAATGAAATGGATGTTCTTTGTCAAATTGTTGGCATCTTCATTCAAAGGGAAGGCATTGCAAAGGTTTAGAAGCCTTGGAGCTGGTTCTATCCAAAATTGGAATCAGTTATGCATAGTTCTCCATGAGCAGTTTGGAGAAAAGGGAGATAATTTGTCTTTACTAGAACAATTGACAACTATCAAGAGAGCTCCCAATGAACAATGACCGATATGCAACTTCAAATTTCAAAGGTCTTGGGATAGGATTCAAGTGGCCGTCGGACAAACAATGAAGGTGCTTTTCTATATTATCTTAAAGCTTTTAATTCTGATATTTCTATGTTAATTCAATCTATGGGAGGCACAACCTTACCTGCTGCTTATAGCATTGCCATTAGGGCCGAAAAATATCTTATTCAAGCTAGTAAGCTGGCTCCTAGGCCTCCCATGCCCTTGTATCCAAACTTAGAAATTCAAGCACCTAGTCTCAAACAACAAGATCCAATTGTTGGTCTCTCATGCGGGAGTCAAGGACTTCCTTCTAAACAAGGATCTGAATGAGAAATGTGCAGGATGGATAACCCATGTCATGGAATATGACATCGAGATCAAGGTCACAAAACTAGTACGTGGAAAAGGACTATGTGAAGAGCTAGCTTTGAGCCAGAAAGTTAAAGCAGGTGATGAAAAAGAGACTGTATTAGTACTACAAGATGGTCAAGAATAGGAAAATGATGATGTGCCCACTCCTTGTTGGATGTAACGCCTTGATTTTTGTAAGTTATCATGGTAATTACCTTTCATGATGTTGTAACTGCAGAAATGAAGATAAATATGTTAAGACACATCTTTTGATCTTAGAGGAATGTGTTGCTCATCTGGACCCTTGTTTGCTATAACTTGATACTTGGGACATAATTTATTATTGCTTGTGTGATTGCTAATGAGACAACAGACTTGTCGTATGCTTGATGAACTCTATTTTCTGATTGACAGCACGCCTTGAATCAATTCCATTGATCCAAGGTATGATGTGGCCTTCTTATGATCACTTTGTTGATTTACTTTTAAACCAGACTGAAGGTTGATATAAATGTTGCAGCACCTGATTTCAGGTATGAATATCTGGTACGTAGATGCCAATGAAAAAGGTTCAATTCTTGAACCACACATCGTGTAACGCTAGACAACGTAAGACGATAAGGGCCTGGATGCAAGTGGCACATGTATGTGGAACTTAGGATGAAATGTCCTACTTAATGTTGAATATGACTGTCAGGCGGAAAGACTTGATATGGAAACTAGTTAATTAAATATTAGGGGATTAAACCCTAACCTACCCCTAAGTTTTATCTTATACCCTAACTACTATCCTATATGGATTTTAGATTTCATAAGGGAGAAAATAGATATAAATTCCATTAACCTATGAACTAGGCGAATGACCTAGATATGGACTATTAAAATCCTAGACTAATCCTAACCTAAGGAAGGGGATGCATAGACCCATATGGATGGAAAGGATAAGGGGGGAAGGTAGGAAATTTAATGGGACAGTAAATGAATCCCTTACATGTACAACACCAAGTTTGGTGGGAACAAAGAAAAGTTGGAGGCATCCAACTAGCTTAGAAACTAAATGGAATTTATATGCAAATTTGAAAGTTGGAAACTCACCAACCCAAGTCGGCGGTGGCATGAGGAATGAGGAAAGGCAGTGCATTCAATGCATTAATTATCTTGGTCTTAGCGACCAGCTTGCCTTGGAAAGAGGATAGAGGAAAAAGGAAAAAAATTTGTTGTTGTGTGCATTTGGATTTTAGTTACTCTGCATTTTATTTCTCCATGGTTCTGTCAAACCAGCTATGTTTTGATTATTATCTCTGTTCTTTGGAAAAAAAAGGCTATTCTTGAGCCTATGGAAGTTAGTGACTGGTTGGAAAGCCTGGCCGAGGACGTCATGGAGAGAAACAACTCCAGTGGGCGCGGTTTTCTTTGAGCCACAAGAAAAAAATTAACAGGCATGTTAAGCCCTTCTCCTTAAACCACTTACTTTTGCTTAATAGTCTCATTAAAACAACCCTGCTCTTATGATGGGGGTTTTGGTTATTTGATTTGGCTGTTACATTGAGATGATTTTGAGTTGAGTCATTTTCTTTTGCTGTACACGGCTTGAGCATTCTTTGCATAATGATTAAGTTGAATACACTGTCCTTGTTGTGTGGTTCGTTTCGGCAGTGTTGGGTATTCGCTTTATTACCATTTTGGGTTGTGCTAATAAATACATTAGCTAAATGAATATCACTTCTGAGTTCTGAGCATTCTTGTGAAAATGAAAAGATGAGATGATTTGTATGTCTGGTTGAACTGTCCTTAAAAGAATGAACACGACTTGGGTATTCTCGGGTGTTTGAAGAAAATGATTGTTCTTCTTATTGAAATCATTAATGAATTATGTTTTCTCTTTGCTGCTTCAAAATCTGAAGGTAATGGGAAAGAGGATTTTATTGTGCATTTTGGATGCGGTTTGATCTTCTAGTCTGAACTGTCATCATGAAAATGAACATGGCTTAGTGTTTCTGTGCAAATGAATGAAACAAATGAGATTTGGCTTGCTGTTGAGATTGTTTTGACTGTACCTTGCTTGTGCATCTATTACCCTATGTGGGTTTGCATTGATAAAGGCATTGTTATGCGAATATTGTATTTCTGAGTTCAGTGTGTGGAAACGTTTGGGAAAAACAAAGCTGTGGTGATATTAATAGACTATTATGCGAGTTATAATTCCTTGATGCTTTTTTTTTTATTTGCATAAAACACGGGTTCCCTGGGACAGTAAGGTTATTGTAGCATCTTACTTTGCTGTACTAATTTGATATGGTATTCTGCCTGTTGGTTCTTTTGGTACTAATGTTTATAGACTAGTTGCAATGAACTCTGGTCAACTTTTTGGAAAGGTAATAGTAGTTTTCAATTACTAAATATACTACTCTGAATGAATTATACTATTGGAGTATGTCTGCTCTAAATAAGAGGTATTTGGATAGACAGTAGAAGAGGTGATATGATCTTTCTCCCTTATATTCGATTATTGATTTTTATTTATTTCTGTTAGAACTGTTATCATTGATTGATATCACGTTTGGATTAAAACTTCTAGTACAACTATGAGGAAAAGAAAGAGAGTGTGAATGGATAATTTGAATTAATGATCATTTTTCTCTCATACAGTTGGAAATCTATAATTGTTATGGAACGAATTTTGTACTACTTGGGTTAAGCATTTGTATTTAATTGTTGTTTGCTTGTTCTCTTCAGCGTTTGATTTCTTGAAATTAGATGAGTTGTATGAAAGAAGGGACAATAATTCGGTTTAGATTTTAGTTAAGATATATCTTTTGAATTCACAACTATTGTAAGAGAATGGAATTGATAGCATTTATGTTAGAACAGCAGTTGCATAGTTGTGTTTTTAGTTCTTACAGATGTTTTTAATGAGGCTGTTGAAGGAAATTACTTCTTGTAATAATTATTTGGGAAAGAGGGCAGTAATCCTTTGTCTGATTAGGAGGGTTATTGGATGATTGAGTTGATATGTTGTTCATCCATATTGGTATTTAATTCTTGAATTATGTTCATATTAATGTTTCATAAAAGCAGGGTTCTTTTATTGAGATAGTTAATTAAAAGCACCTCATTTTAAATACAAGTGCTTAATATGCTCAGTTCAATGAACTGACCCGTGCAAGTAATTTTGTAGATGAAACTTGAGTATAAATGAAGACATGGTTGTTTTCCGATACTTCTTTGATTAGCGAAGATGGATTGTATTGATAGCTTTTACTCCTTCACGAGGAAATGAGAAAAGAAGAAGTTACATTCTTCTATCTTTATGAGTTGTAATGTTGTTTGATATAAACAAGTTCGGTCGTTGGATGGAAAATGTATAGATTGTAAATCTGATGGATGAATACAAGTAAAAGTGTGATATTTTCAATAACTGTATCATTTTGATATTGTTGAATAAGTTTGAGAATATAACATTATTCCTTGACTTGGAATTATTCAAATGTTAATGGATGAATTTAAAAGGAATAACATCTATTCTTTACCTAAATACAACTTTTACGTTGAAATGTGCAATTAGTTCACACTTGGGTTAAGATGAATTTTGAATTGACATTAAAAAGGATTTAGATAAACACGAAATCCTAATTGGAAGGTATTCAGGATTAGTTTGAAAACTAAGGGATATCAAATAACTTAGGGGTAGTTGAACCTTGTATTCGGACTCCGTTAATAGCCTCGAATGTTTAAATTCAGAAAATAAAGATATGGGAAATCATATCTATTGTTAACAAACCTTAACTAAGTAAGGTTAAGGAGGATAAATGAATAAATTCATTTAGAATTAGACCTCATTTAAATGACGTCTAATAAGATGGAATTCTGAATTTGTTTACAGTTGTGGAAAAACTTGGTTAAGTTTAATAGGTTAAACTTATTAGGTTTATCGATAATGGACTGATTAGTCCAAAGAATAAGAAAGGAACCAAGAAGTGAATATGAAACCCTTCGGTATGAAGGAGGAGATGCGTATTAAGCTAGAAGATAGATTAAGTCTCTCTTAGCTACATACAACTGTAACAAGAACAAGGATAAAGGATCGGCATGGTCGCTTGAAAGTTGATCTTAAATACTAAGATTATAACCAAATCACAATTGAGAAATTTGGATGTGTACCCTCAATGATAGGATTCGTAGGACATTGACATATGCCGGCTCTACAATATGGTGTCTTCGTGAAGGCGGGGCCTTCATGATGACACAATGTTATAGCCGACATATTCCAATGCCTTTCCAAATTAAATCATCAAGTTTACATAAGGTGGATGATAAGTTATTGGTGGGGATAGAAATGTGATCACGTATACGAAGTGACTCCAGAGGACTAAAGGTAACTAGACACACGGATTCGTTTAGGAATGACATTGTATGTCTGCGTATCTTTAGTTACCATGAGTAACTTCCTATACTCATTCATATTGCTAGTTGGGGTTAGAGTTTGACCTTAAATGGAAGGACTAGTAGAGACCAGGAAAGACCATTCTAGATAATAGACAAAGTGAGGTGAAGGACGTATTCCATTGGTGTGTATCACATCTAGGAATATGATCATGCAAAGCATGTGAAAATATTTGGCCAAAGTATCACAAGTGTTGGTTGCGTTGTCCTAATCACCTAGTTTAAGATGCAGGATGTCAGATGAATATCAGTAATAGATATTCAGATAGGCTTCTTAAATGGATCACTTCGATAACTGGAAATGGTAAAAGAACCCTATATATTCATTATACTATGCATGAATTAACATGAAGGATCGGTAAGTCGCCGAGTCATGAAATGAGAGATTGCTGAAACTCCGAGCCATAAAGTGGGAGGTCGGTAGTTCTTCGAGTCATTTACAGTAGCATATGGTATCTATTATATGATTGAATGGCACTGAATGTGTGTTCCATATTGCAAATATGTGAACAGAGAACATTAGTTTTATAAGGAAGTGTGTGATCCAAGCGCATTAATTGGACAGAGAACAATTATTAAAACTTGAACGTGTGTTTGAATTATATAATTCATAACAGGGAACGTTGTATAAAAAAATAAATAATTCCCTTGTTCTAGTATCTTAAAATGGGGATGTTACATCTTGGTATCAGAGCTGAAGGTTGCAGCTCTTGGACCTAATGAGTCCACAATTTAATAAGGTTTACATTTTCTTATTGAACAGAAAATGGTCAGAACAAGAAGAAATGTTGCGAACAACCCGTTACCGGGTGGAGAAGCAGCTACTGCTCAAAAGCTGGATGAAATCCTTGCTACCCTACTAGACACGAGAGATTGTTTGACTGTTTTGGAACAGCAGTCAATGGGCAATGAAGAGGAGGAAGAAGAAGCTGATATAAATGATCAGCCACCTCCTGTGGACAACACCAATGGAGGGAATCGGGTGTTGATAATAGTAATGTGAATGCTCCTAATCATCCTGAAAATAAAAGGGAAAGATTAGTAGCTGAACTTACAAATGACATAAAGAGAATAAGTCCTCCAAAGTTTGATGGAACAACCCTTGGGGACGGAGCTGAGAATTGGCTTAGTGAAATGGAGAAGTACTTTGCAATAAGAAACTTCTCCGAGGAGACCAAAGCGATATGGGGAGCATATCAGCTTTCTCATGAAGCATCATCATGGTGGGACAACCGTAAGGTTGAGTTGAATATTGTTGAATCAGACATAACTTGGGATCAATTTAAGGGTTACTTTAGGCAATGGTGGCTGCCTCAACTCTATTTTGATAGGAAAATGACTGAATTTCAGAACTGGTCGCAAGGAAGGCTGACGGTGACAGAATACTGGGAAGGGTTTACTAAACTCCTTAAGTATGTGCCACAGTACCAAGTTGACGAGAAGTTCAGAATACGAAAGTTCATAATGGGACTAAATCCCATCATTGGTGGTGAAGTGGATGTCCACGGTCCAACCACCATGGAAGGAGTTGTCGAAAAGGCAATAAGACAGGAACAGAAATTGAGAGCAATTTCTGCTCATAGGGAAGAGATAAGGAAGAAGATTCCCAATTCTTCTTCATCTCTCGCACCCAAAAGGGGGCCTTGGAAAAGGTTTGGTGTGAAAAACAAAATTTTTGTAGATAACAACAAGAAATCTGTAATGAACAAACCTATAAATAGTGTGTGGAATAGCTTCGCAAAAGTTAGTGGCAATGGACAAAAGTCCTATGGGAGCCAAAATGATAACTTCAAAGCTGGTAACAAATTTGAGCCTAGGAAAGGGCCAGTTGGAGGATGCTTCAACTGTGGAAAGGACCATTACGCGAGTCACTGTCCTCTGAAAAAGGATGATCGCGATCAGCAGCATAGGATACACGCTGCGGTGGCTAACAGACAAGCTGAAAAGTAAGTTACGCCTATAGAAGTTCCGGGTAAGTTATTCGGTACACCTGTAGTCATACTTTTTGATACTGGAGCCACTGAATGCTTTATTTCTACTAAACTTGCAATGAAATTAAAAAGAAAAATTTGAACAAATGGATAAGACATGGATAGTGCATTATGGGAATAATGTTGTCCATACAGTCGAAATGTGCCTTTTTGGGGCAATTCTTGACTTGCCCAGTTTCTCCACCGAAGTTGACCTGTATGTCACTCCTTTAGGATCATATGATATCATTATTGGAGTTAACTGGTTGGCAGAACATAAGGCAAAGGTCGACTGTTATGAAAAACAAATTTGTTGTTTTGACGACCTGCAGAAAGCAACAGTCATTCAAGGTGTAAAGCGTGAAGTTGCAGTTAGGAAACTAACAGCTATGCAACTAAAAAGGGCTAAAAATAGAGGCTGCACCTTGTATGTAGTAAAAATGATAGAAAATGCTGAGGAGGATAATGATTTCATGGAAAGATATCCATTATTAAGGGATTTTAGTGATGTATTTCGAAGGAATTACCAGGTCTTCCACCCAAACGAGAGTTTGACTTTGCAATAGAAATCAAGCTAGGAACTGAACCCATATCTAAGGCACCTTATAGAATGACCACCCTCGAGTTGGTAGAGCTAAAGGCTCAATTACAGGAACTTTTGACTAAGGGGATGATAAGACCGAGCGTCTCACCATGGGGAGCGCCGGTAATTTTTGTAAAGAAAAAGGATGGCACATTGAGACTGTGCATTGATTATAGAATGTTGAACAAGGCAACTATTAAGAATCGATACCCACTTCCTAGGATTGATGATCTATTCGACCAGATGCGTGGAGCATCAGTCTATTCAAAAATAGATCTTCAACTGGGTATCATCAGCTAAGAATAAAGGAAGAATATATTCATAAAAAACTTTTAGAACAAGGTACAGGCATTATGAATTCACAATGTTACCTTTTGGGTTGACAAATGCACCTGCCGCCTTCATGAATCTATTGAACAATATTTTTCAAGAATACCTAGACAATTTTGTGCTTGTATTCTTAGACGAAATTCTTATATACTATAAAAATGTCGAAGAGCACCAAGAACATTTAAGGGTAGTGCTGGAAGTTTTAAGAAAGAGGAAGTTGTATGGTAAACTGTCTAAATGTTCCTTTTATGATGCAGAGGTGCATTATTTGGGACACGTTATAAGCAAGAATGGAATAGCTGTAGACCCTTCAAAGATCGCAGCTATAACCGAGTGGCCTGCGCCTAAGAACGTGCATGAAGTAAGAAGCTTCATGGGCTTGGCAGGATATTATAGAAAGTTCGTTAAGGATTTTTCAAAAATTGCTGCCCCAATCACTTCACTGCAAAAGAAGGATAAGAAATTTTTCTGGACTGACAAATGTGAATCTGCCTTTAAAAATTTAAAGGAACAGTTAACTACAACACCTATTTTAACTGTACCAGATCCAAATGGAAATTTTATGGTTGTAACGGATGCATCGGGAGAAGGCCTTGGAGGTATTCTATTACAGAATGACCATGTTATAGCTTATGAAAGCAGAAAGCTTAAGTTACATGAACAAAATTATGCTCCACATGACCTAGAGCTCGCTGCCATTGTACATGCACTTCAAATGTGGAGGCATTACCTTTTAGGCAAACCTTTTGAGTTAAAAACTGACCATCTGGGGTTGAAGTATATTTTTACTCAGCCAAATTTGAATGCAAGACAACGAAGATGGTTAGAATTTTTGTCTCAGTATGATTTTGATATAAGCTACATCAAAGGCAAGGAAAATAGAGTGGCAGATGCTCTGAGTTGAAGGAAGCACATCTCTGCTCTTATAACATTAAGAACTCAGTTTAAGGATGAGGTGAAAGATGCCTTGGAATCAGATCCTTATTTCTAGCAAGTTAAAATAGCACTTGCTGTAGATCCAAAGGATGTGAGGTATAAAGGATTTTGCTTTGATAGCGAAGGAATTCTGAGGTTCGAAAACAGGGTCTATATACCCTTGGCAAATGATTTAAGAAGGAAATTGTTAACTGAATTTCATAATTCACCTTTTTCTGGACACCCTGGCATTACAAAAATGCTTGTTGATCTTAAGAAGCAATACTTCTGGAAGGGAATGAAAAAGGATGTGGTGGAATTTGTAACACACTGCTTGGAATGTCAGCGTGTTAAGGTGGAACATATGCATCCCACTAGATTATTGTATCCCCACAGCGTTCCACAGTACAAATGGCAAGTGATAACGATGGATTTCATTCAAGGATTGCCTATGTCAAGGAATAAGCATGATATCATCCTGGTTGTTGTCGACAAATTAACCAAAGTGGCACACTTCATTACTGGTAATTTGAAAGATGATGCACTAGTGTTAGCAAGAAGATTTGTACATGAAATTTTTAGATTGCATGGAATACCCGAATTGATCATATCGAGACAGAGATCCAAGGATGACATCAAGGTTTTGGCAAACACTTAATGTGGCCTTGGGAACTAAATTAAACTTCAGCTCTGCATATCATCCAGAGACAGATGGACAGACCAAGAGAGTCAATCAAGTTTTAGAGGACATGTTAAGAATGTATTGCATGGACCAGCAGTATAAATGGGAGGAATACCTTCCACTGGTTGAATTTTCCTACAATAATACATACCACGCCTCTTTAAAAATGGCGCCCTTTGAAGCATTGTATGGAAGAAAATGCAGAACCCCTGTTAGCTGGGACAACGTAGAGGATAGAGAGGTAATTGGGCCAGAAATCCTCAAGGAAATGGAACAAAAAATCAAAATGATTCGGGAACATCTAAAGGAGGCTGCCAATAGGCAAAAGAGTTATGCAGACTTAAAGTGGGTTGATAGGAATTATAAACTTGGTGAGAAGGTCTTTCTTGGGTTAAGCCGAAAAAGAGCTCAATAAATTTTGGCAAGGCTGCCAAGTTGTCGCCATGTTACGTGGGACCTTTTGAAATTGTTGAAATAATCAACCCTGTAGCTTATCGTCTAGCATTACCTCCTGCTTTATCACAAATGCATGATGTTTTTCATATTTCTTTGCTTAAGAAATACGTAACAGATTTATCACATGTGCTGAATTGGAATTCCTTGCAGGTCCAAGACCCAGGAATAATCGTGATTAAGCCCATTTGAGTGCTGGGAACTCACCAGTTGTGCTTAAGAAATCATGAAGTGAATCAATGTAAGGTCCAGTGGGACCAGTTTAGCGAAGAAAGTGCAACTTGGGAAAATATTAAAGAAATGAGATCTACCTTTCCATACTTGTTTGATCGAAATTGAAATTCGAAAAACTGATAATTCTACCAAATTTAGACAATTATTGGTCTATTTTACAGTTATCTTAAAACACTGTTTTAAAGAGTGAATCTGTTTTTGGTATGAACTTATGAATGGAAGGACAATAACTGAATTTTGTCCTAGAAACTCCTTGAATTGGTTAATTTGATCATCGGGATGATGATTCTTTAAGAAGGGAGGAATGTAACGCCTTGATTTTTGTAAGTTATCATGGTAATTACCTTTCATGATGTTGTAACTACAGAAATGAAGATAAATATGTTAAGACACATCTTTTGATCTTAGAGGAATGTGTTGCTGATCTGGACCCTTGTTTGCTGTAACTTGATACTTGGGACAGAAGTTATTATTGCTTGTGTGATTGCTAATGAGACAACAGACTTGTCGTATGCTTGATGAACTCTATTCATTGATTGACAACATGCCTTGAATCAATTCCATTGATCCAAGGTATGTTGTGGCCTTCTTATGATCGCTTTGTCAATTTACTTTTAAACCAGACTGAAGGTTGATATAAATGTTGCAGCACCTGATTTCAGGTATGAATATCTAGTACGTAGATGCCAATGAAAAAGGTTTGATTCTCGAACCACACATCATGTAATGCTAGACAGCGTAAGACGATAAGGGCCTGGATGCAAGTGGCACAGGTATGTGGAACTTAGGATGAAATGTCTTGCTTAATGTTGAATATGACTGTCAGGTGGAAAGACTTGATATGGAAACTAGTTAATTAAATATTAGGGGATTAAACCCTAACCTACCCCTAAGTTTTATCTTATACCCTAACTACTATCCTATATGGATTTTAGATTTCATAAGGGAGAAAATAGATATAAATTCCATTAACCTATGAACTAGGTGAATGACCTAGATATGGACTATTAAAATCCTAGACTAATCCTAACCTAAGGAAGGGGACGCATAGACCCATGTGGATGGAAAGGATAAGGGGGGAAGGTAGGAAATTTAATGGGATAGTAAATGAAGCCCTTACATGTACAGTGCCAAGTTTGGTGGGAACAAAGAAAAGTTGGAGGCATCCAACTAGCTTAGAAACTAAATGGAATTTATATGCAAATTTGAAAGTTGGAAACTCACCAACCTGAGTCGGTGGTGGTGTGAGGAATGAGGAAAGGTAGTGCATTCAATGCATTAATTATCTTGGTCTTAGTGACCAGCTCACCTTGGAAAGAGGATAGAGGAAAAAGGAAAATTGTTTGTTGCTGTGTGCATTTGGATTTTAGTTGCTCTGCATTTTGTTTCTCCATGGTTCTGTCGAACCAGCTATGTTTTGATTATTATCTCTATTCTTTGGAAAAAAAAGGCTATTCTTGAGCCTGTGGAAGTTAGTGACTGGTTGGAAAGCCTGGACGAGGATGTCGTGGAGAGAAATAACTCCAGTGGGCGTGGTTTTCTTCGAGCCACAAGAAAAAAATTAACAGGCATGTTAAGCCCTTCTCCTTAAACTGCTTTCTTTTGCTTAATAGTCTCATTAAAACAACCCTGCTCTTATGATGGGGGTTTTGGTTATTTGATTTGGCTATTACATTGAGATGATTTTGAGTTGAGTCGTTTTTTTTTTTCTGTACACGGCTTGAGCATTCTTTGCATAATGATTAAGTTGAATACACTGTCCTTGCTGTGTGGTTCATTTCGGCAGTGTTGGGTATTCGCTTTATTACCATTTTGGGTTGTGCTAATAAATACATTAGCTAAATGAATATCACTTCTGAGTTCTGAGCATTCTTGTGAAAATGAAAAGATGAGATGATTTGTATGTCTGGTTGAACTGTCCTTAAAAGAATGAACATGACTTGGGTATTCTCGGGTGTTTGAAGAAAATTATTGTTCTTCTTATTGAAATCATTAATGAATTATGTTTTCTCTTTGCTACTTCGAAATTTGAAGGTAATGGGAAAGAGAATTTTATTGTACATTTTGGATGTGGTTTGATCTTCTAGTCTAAACTGTCATCATGAAAACAAACATGGCTTAGTGTTTCTGTGTAAATGAATGAAACAAATGAGATTTGGCTTGCTATTGAGATTGTTTTGACTGTACCTTGCTTGCACATCTATTACCCTATGCAGGTTTGCATTGATAAAGGCATTGTTATGCAAATATTGTATTTCTGAGTTCAGTGTGTGGAAACGTTTGGGAAAAACAAAGCGTGGTGATATTAATAGACTATTATGCGAGTTATAATTCCTTGATGCTTTTTTTTTATTTGCATAAAACACGGGTTCCCTGGGACAGTAAGGTTATTGTAGCATCTTACTTTGATGTACTAATTTGATATGGTATTCTACCTGCTGGTTCTTTTGGTACTAATGTTTATAGACCAGTTGCAATGAACTCTGGTCAACTTTTTGGAAAGGTAATAGTAGTTTTCAATTACTGAATATACTACTCTGAATGAATTATACTATTGGAGTATGTCTGCTCTAAATAAGAGGTATTTGGATAGATAGTAGAAGAGGTGATATGATCTTGCTCCCTTATATTCGATTATTGATTTTCGTTTATTTCTCTTTGGACTGTTATCATTGATTGATATCACATTTGGATTAAAACTTCTAGTACAACTATGAGGAAAAGAAAGAGAGTGTGAATGGATAATTTGAATTAATGATCATTTTTCTCTCATACAGTTGGAAATCTATAATTGTTATGGAACGAATTTCATACTGCTTGGGTTAAGCATTTGTATTTAATTACTATTTGCTTGTTCTCTTCAGCATTTGATTGCTTGAAATCAGATGAGTTGTATGAAAGAAGGGACAATAATTCGGTTTAGATTTTAGTTAAGATCTATCTTTTGAATTCACAACTATTGTAAGAGAATGGAATTGATAGCATTTATGTTAGAACAGCAGTTGCATAGTTGTGTTTTTAGTTCTTACAGATGTTTGTAATCTGGAACTGTTGAAGGAAATTACTTCTTGTAATAATTATTTGGGAAAGAGGGCAGTAATCCTTTGTCTGATTAGGAGGGTTATTGGATGATTGAGTTGATATGCTGTTCATCCTTTTTGGTATTTAATTCTTGAATGATGTTCATATTAACGTTTCATAAAAGCAGGGTTCTTTTATTGAGACAGTTAATTAAAAGCACCTCATTTTAAAGACAAGTGCTTAATATGCTCAGTTCAATGAACTGACCCGTGCAAGTAATTTTGCAGATGAAACTTGAGTATAAATGAAGACATGGTTGTTTTCCGATACTTCTTTGATTAACTGAAGATGGATTGTATTGATAGCTATTACTCCTCCACGAGGAAATGAGAAAGGAAGAAGTTACATTCTTCTATCTTTATGAGTTGTAATGTTGTTTGATATAAACAAGTCCAGTCGTTTGGACTGGAAAATGTATAGATTGTAAATCTGATGGATGAATACAAGTAAAAGTGTGATATTTTCAATAACTGTATCAGTTTGATATTGTTGAATAAGTTTGAGAATATAACATTATTCCTTGACTTGGAATTATTCAAATGTTAATGGATGAATTTAAAAGGAATAACATCTATTCTTTACCTGAATGCAACTTTTACGTTGAAATGTGTAATTAGTTCATACTTGGGTTAAGATGAATTTTGAATTGACATTAAAAAGATTTAGATAAACACGAAATCCTAATTGGAAGGTATTCGGGATTAGTTTGAAAACTAAGGGATATCAAATAACTTAGGGGCAGCCGAACCTTGTATTCGAGACTCCGTTAATAGCCTCAAATGTTTAAATTCAGAAAATAAAGATATGGGAAATCATATCTATTGTTAACAGACCTTAACTAAGTAAGGTTAAGGAGGATAAATGAATAAATTCATTTAGAATTAGACCTCGTTTAAATGATGTCTAATAAGATGGAATTCTGAATTTGTTTACAGTTGTGGAAAAACTTGGTTAAGTTTAATAGGTTAAACTTATTAGGTTTATCGATAATGGACTAATTAGTCCAAAGAATAAGAAAGGAACCAAGAAGTGAATATGCAACCCTTCGGTATGAAGGAGGAGATGCGTATTAAGCTAGAAGATGGATTAAGTCTCTCTTAGCTACATACAACTGTAACAAGAACAAGGATAAAGGATCAGCATGGCTGCTGAAAGTTGATCTTAAATACTAAGATTATAACCAAATCACAATTGAGTTGGATGTGTACCCTCGATGAGAGGATTCCGTAGGACATTGACATACACCAGCTACAATATGGTGTCTTTGTGAAGGCGGGGCCTTCATGACGACACAATGTTATAGCTGACATATTACAATGCCCTTCCAAATTAAATCATCAAGTTTACATAAGCTAGATAATAAGTTCTTGGCTGGGGATAGAAATGTGATCACGTATACGGAGTGACTCCGGAGGACTAAAGGTAACTAGACACACGGAGTCATCTAGGAATGACACCGTATGTCTGCGTATCTTTAGTTACCATGAGTAACTTCCTATACTCGTTCATATTGCTAGTTGGGGTTAGAGTTTGACCTTAAATGGAAGGACTGGTAGAGACTAGGAAAGACCATTCTAGATAATAGATGAAGTGAGGTGAAGGACGTATTCCATTGGTGTGTATCACATCTAGGAATATGATCATGCAAAGCATGTAAAAATCTTTAGCCAAAGTATCGCATGTGCTGGTTGCGTTGTCCTAATCACCTAGTTTAAGTTGTAAGATGTCAAATGAATATCAGAATGAGATATTCGAGATAGGCTTCTGTTGTCAAAAATTCCCCGAAGGTAATTTTGGTAACATACATCGATTGTCATCCTCAAGCAAGTAGAATGATTCAAGGCCTAGAATCATGTTTCTAGGGTCCCCTCGATTTCTCTCTAACCCTCCTGTCCAAGAAGAAAACCCAACATTTTAAAAGTATGTGAAAAGGTTGCAAAGAGCCAGGCTTGAGGCCGAAATACAGAGAAAATCAACTAAGGCAGCACTAGGGACAGTTGGGACATCGAGGCCCGAATTGGCCAAAAGCCGCCGGGCGGTCTGTAGCATGTAACATCAGGGACAGTTGGGACATTGGGACGCGCGGGGCGCGAAAAGCCGAACCATCGGAAAAATGAAGAAAATTGCCTAAGTCTTTTCTCACGAGTTTGGGACATCTGGGACAAAATTATGTGGAAGATGCGAGATCAGCGGATTTGGCACAAGTCAGTACATTTCGGGCAGTTCGGAAGTATTTGTCCCGTGCGAGTCTAGGACAATTGGGATAAAAGTGCACGGAGGACGCGAACCGGCCGATTCAGCTGAAACAAGAAACTTTCGTTTGGGACATTTGGGCCAAAAATACATGAGGGACGTGAAAAGCTGAAGGAGCCGAGAGCCAATGGAAATGTGCCACGTGTCTTCACCATAAAGAGGGACAGGGAAGCCCAAATCGGGTGGATCGGAGAAATTTGTCCCAGAAGGTTTGGGACAGCCGGGCCAAAGGGACGCGAGGGACGCGAAAAGCCGGGAGGCCCGCGGATGAATCAGGAAATGCCACGTGTCCTAAGGCGGGGGAAATTTGGAGCCAGGGAAAGACATAGAAAATTTAGCAAAAGTTTTGGCCAAAAACTAAAAGGTAAAGGTTCTCCCAGTGCCCCTATCAACAAACCATTGCATGCCACGTGTCCCAAGTGGCGGGGCACGGGAAAAAATGGAAAATATTCCGAAGTGTAAGAAAAGTCAAAATTTTCAAGGAAAACCTGTGGAAGGGGAAGAAGAGAGAATTGTGTGGCCAATCAGCACGACACGTGTCTTCCAAGTGGCGAGTGTAGGAAAAAATTCAAATATCTATTTTGGCCTGTTTTTTCCCTAAATCTTCAGATCACCATATCTTTCGATCCAGAGCTCGGATTTGCATGTTCTTTATATCAATGGAAAGCTGGAAAAATTCTCTACATGATTCTGGGGTCAATCTTGCATTTTGGTTTAGTTTGGAGAGAGAAAATTGAGAAACACCTCTGGCACGTAATAATAGACAGAAATAACGTTTCAACAACCAGCTTTAATACAACAGACAGTTCACCGTTTCTGCTAGACAGTCTGCGTTTTGCCAGGATTCACCACTTCTACCATAATGAGATGAGTTAAATGCAACCTAGAAGTGGTTGGGGTAGATCTAAATTTCCTCTCTCTTCCCTCTCTCATTCTTCTTATAAATTGTAAGGAGGGGCTTCTTTCTAAAGGTCGAACATTTCCTATTTTGCTCCTCCCTTCTTCTCTCTATCAGGCGAATTTGTGGAGTTCGAACCTCCCATTTGAAACTGTAATGTGACTCTACCTCTTGGCATTTTGTAGTGTATTGTATCAATCTTTGGAGCAAGTAATGCATGTCTGTGGATGATTCTCAACCCTCTCTGTGTTCATTTGCATCCTCCTGATCTTTCACTGCAAATTTTGTTATCTGTGCATGATCTTGCATCACATTTGAATGGTCTATGTTTATTGGCAAGATAGATGTTCTTCATTCCTCGGTGCATCACCTCTGTTAGCTTAGGTTTATTTTTATGCATCTTCTTACCCTGTCTCCTTGGCAAGATTAGATTAGGTTTTGAGTAAAACCTCTACGTTTTTTGTGTGCATCTGAACAGAGGAATAGGAACCAGCCTTCTCTGGAGAATCCTTTCTCATCTTTACAAGTCCCACACTTGGAGAAAGGATTCCATGTTGTGCAATCACACTGGATGCCTGTATGATCAACCTAGAAATCTGATCAACATCCAGGGGTGTTGTGATTTTGCATCAACATTTTTGGCATGCCGGTGGGACACTAGAGGTCTCATTTTTATTGCAGCAAAGTTGATGTGCATCTGCTACAATTTTCTTGCTTGAAAAGAGCTATTATTTGCATATCTGGTGACTCCAAGGGAAGAATCAACTGGTTTTGAAGTGCAGGCCTAAAAACTCATGAGAAGAGTCACCACAAGGTCAAGAGTTGGAGAAGAAGAAGAAGTGTTGTTTGAATACCCGTAATTATCTCCAAGAAGAGGACAACGAGGAAGAAGGATTCAAAGGTCTCCATCTCCACCAGACAGAACTCCTCCACTGGTAGGCCTTTCATTCAGTCAACAAGGGTTTTAAGACCAATTAGAATGGCACAAAACAACCCCTATGTCAACTTCACAGGTAGTAGCCCACTTGCCCTCAATGCACAACATCCAATTCTTATTACAGCCTTGAAGAACATTCCATACTTCACCTGGAGAAAATCAGACTACTCTAGGTGATCATGTTAAAGATATTGCTAACCTTTGTGTAATCCATGAAATCAATAAGATGCAGGTGGCTGTCAAGTTGCTGGCATCTTCATTCAAGGGGAAAGCATTGCAATGGTTTAGAAGCCTTGGAGCTGGTTCTATCAAAAATTGGAATCAGCTCTGTATAGCACTTCATGAACAATTTGGAGAAAAGTGAGACAACTTGTCTCTTTTAGAGTAGCTGACAACCATCAAGAGAGCTCCCAATGAGTAGCTGACTGATTTCAACTTCAGATTTCAAAAGACTTGGGAGAGAATTCTAGTGGCAGTCAGGCCAACAGCAGAAGGTGCTTTTCTTTACTATCTCAAAGCTCTAAATTCTGATATTTCTATGTTGATTCAGTCCATGGGAGGCATAACTATCCCTATGGCTTATAGCATTGCCATTAGGGCTGAAAATTGTTTGATCCAAGCTGGAAAACTTGCCCCTAGACCTCCCATGCCACTATTTCCAAGTTTAGAGAGTCCAAACACCAATCAAGCACCTAATTTGGCTCCTTCTCCCACTCCTAGAAATCAGAGTTCAAATGAAGCTTCCACTTCATCTCCAAGTGCCCCAAATGAGCTTCAAGAAGTCATGAAGCAATTACAAAACCTAGGCAATGAGCTGGTTACTCTCAAGAGGCAACAAGCCCAAGGTTTTAGACCTTCTTATCAACCCCAAGCTTAGCCTAATAGGCAGCCATACTAACCACAAAGGCCTCCTAATCCAGCTGCAAATATAAATCAAACAAGGCCTCCTGCCAATAGACCATTTCAGCCCTATAATCCAAATGCCATATCTGCCTCTAAGGCACTGGTGCCAACACAAAACAACATTGCCCAAGAGTACGATTGGTGTTTTCCATGCAATGAGCCTCATAACCAATCCATGTGCTTCAATGGTGCTCTCAATCAAGCATTAATGGTGACAACTACTAGTGTGGAGGGTGAGGGAAGTCAAGGAAACAACCAACAACAAGAAACATTCCAACAACAATCAGCCCCAAATGACACCACATTGGTAAATTGGCAAGCAGAGGATTTTTGTGGCATGAACCAAGCAGTTTCTCAAGGTGTTGCAGCCAACACAAGGTCAAAAAGGAGGAATTTGGGTGAGGAACAACCATTAGCCCCAACCAATTCACAACCTTCCATGGCTCCACAAATAGTTGGCAAGCAAGGTCCAATTTCAAATGCACAAGGGCAGCCAAGAACAGCCCCTAGGCCAACTCAAATACCAGTTGTTGCTGCCCATGTGCAAGGAGTGAATGTACAAACTAAGGGACAACAAAGAGATCCTTCATCACCGTTCAGTATCATTGATCAGATGAAGAAGAAAAACATCAATATATCAATGTGGGAATCCCTATCCATCCTGTGCCAAAGAGATCTCTGCGCAGTGCCATGAAGGATGCCAACTTTGAATCAAGCAAGTTCGGATGCAAGACAAAGTGCTTACAAATGCTGCCCCTTCATCCAATTTCGGTAGATCAGCCATTCATGCAATGGGGACTGGACTTCATTAGAGTCATCAATCCCAATTCAAGTCAAGGCCACAAGTGGATTCTCACGGCGATGGACTATTTCACCAAGTGGACCAAGCAGTAGCACTCAAAGAGGCAAGTGAGTCTAACATACTAGACTTTTATGAAGAAATAGTGACCAGGTTCGGTGTGCCAACCACTATCACATCGAGATAATGCATTAGCATTCACAGTTCCAAGATTACGAGGTGGTGTCAAGAATGGAATCTATTTAAGCACCTCTTCAAATTATTACCCACAGGGTAATGGACAGGTAGAGTCCATGAACAAAAAGTTGCTAAGGATCATCAGAAGAACTCTAGATGAAAACCAAAGGACATGGCATACCAAGCTAAAATCAGCATTATGGGCTGATAGGATAACACCAAAGAGGTCTACAGGTAGTTCTCCCTACAAATTGGTCTATGGGAAAGAGGCAGTATTGCCTATATCATTAGAATTTCCAGCATTGGAGCTCATGAAGTAGTTGGAGTTGTCTGAGTTCAAACCAATGGAGGCCAGGTACGCAAAGTTGATGGAATTGGAAGAAATAAGAGAACATGCAATTCTGATGATTGAAAGGGATCAAACCTTAGTAAAAAGATGGTTTGACAAGAAGGTAGGAGCAAGGACCTTCCAGGAGGGGGACCTAGTTCTGAAATGGGATGCAGATCGGGTGAAACCTGGAAGGCATTCCAAGTTTGATGCCATTTGGAGCGGCCCGTACATGGTCACGAGATGTAAAAGTGGTAATTCCTTCCAATTGTCTGCATTGGATGGAGAAGAACTCCCGATTCCAGTTAACGGAATCTATCTTAAACATTGCTACTAAAAAGGAAAAAGGTTTACCCTTGTAAATATTAGCCTACATTTCAGTTCCTCTAAGTGCGTATGCACATTGTCTTATTGTAGTTAGGTTTCCTTTTCCTAAGTGCTTTGGCACAGGTTTTGTCACTCTCAGGTTGAATTTCTACGATTCGAGTGCTCTCGAGGAATGAGTTGCGGTATCGGGATCGGGATCGAGTTAAAGTTGGCTTGAGTTATTACTCCATGCCCAATGGATTATTAAAAGGCCACTGATCTTCTACCTAGCAGGTAGGTGACCCCATTGAGTCGCCAAAAGCTGTTGTCAAAAATTCCCCCAAGGTAATTTTGGTAACATACATCGATTGTTAGTCCCAAGCAAGTAGAATGATTCAAGGCCTAGAATCATGTTTTCGGAGTCCCCTTTCTCTCTAACCCTCTTGTCAAGAAGAAAACCCAACGTTTTAAAAGTATGTGAAAAAGTTGCAAAGAGCCGGCTTGAGGCCGAAATACAGAGAAAATCAATTAAGGCAGCACTAGGGACAGTTGGGACGTTGAGGCACGAATCGGCCAAAAAGCTACAGCGGTCTGCGCAAAGATCCCGGGACAATTGGGACATCGGGATGCGTGGGGCACGAAAAGCCGAACCGGCTGGAAAAATGAAGAAAATTGCCTAAGTCTTGCTTCGCAGAGTTTGGGACATCTAGGACAAAAGTATGTAGAAGACGCGGATCGGCGGTTTGGCGCAAGTCAGTACATTTCGGGTGGTTCGAAGTATTTGTCCCAGGTAGTCTGGGACAATTGGGACAAAAGTGCGTAGAGGATGCAAACCGGCTGATTCGGCCAAAACAAGAAACTTTCATCATCCGGAAATTTGGGCCAAAAATACGTGAGGGACGTAAAAGTGAAGGAGCCGAGAGCCAATGGAAATGTGCCATGTGTCTTCACTACAAAGAGGGACAGGGAAGCCCGAATCGGGCGGATCATAGAACTTTGTCCCAGCACGATTTGGGACAGCCGGGCCAAAGGGATGTGAGGGATACGAAAAGCCGGGAGGCCCGCGGACAAATCAGGAAATGCCACGTGTCCTAAGGCGGGGAAGTTCGGAGACAGGGAAAGACTTAGAAAATTTAGAAAAAGTTTTGGCCAAAAACTAAAAGGTAAAGGTTCTCCCCGCACCCCTGTCAACGAACCAATGTATGCCACGTGTCCCAGTGGCGGGCGCGGGAAAAAATGGAAAATTTTCCAAAGTGTAAGAAAAGTCCAAATTTTCAAGGAAAACCCGCGGAAGGGGAAGAAGAGAGAATTGCGTGGCCAATCAGCGCCTAACACATGTCTTCCAAGTGGTAGAGCGCGGGAAAAAATTCAAATATCCGTTTTGGCTTTTTTTGCCCTAAATCTTCAGATCGCCATATCTTTCGATCCAGAGCTCGGATTTGCGTTCTTTATATCAATGGAAAGATGGAAAAATTCTCTACATGATTCCAGGGTCAATCTTGCATTTTGGTTCAGTTTGGAGAGAGAAAATTGAGAAACACCTCTGGCATGTAATAATAGACAGAAGTGACGTTTCAACAACCAGCTTTAATACAACAGACAGTTCACCATTTCTGCTAGACAGTCCACCGTTTTTCCAGGATTCACCACTTCTACCATAATGAGATGAGTTAAATGCAACCTAGAAGTGGTTGGGGTAGATCTGACTTTCTTCTCTCTTCCCTCTCTCATTCTTCCTATATATTGTAAGGAGGGGCTTCTTTCTAAAGGTCGAACATTTCCTGTTTTGCTCCTCCCTTCTTCTCTTTATCAGGCGAATTTGTGGAGTTTGAACCTCCCATTTGAAACTGTAATGCGACTCTGCCTCTTGGCATTTTTTAGTGTATTGTATCAATATTTAGAGTAAGTAATGCATGTCTGTGAATGATTCTCAACCCTCTATGTGTTCATTTACATCCTCCCGATCTTTCACTTTGTGAATTTTGTTATCGTGCATGATCTTGCATCACATTTGAATGGTCTGTGTTTATTGGCAAGATAGATGTTCTTCATTCCTCGGTGCATCACCTCTGTTAGCTTAGGTTTATTTTTATGCATCTTCTTACCCTGTCTCCTTGGCAAGTTAGATTAGGTTTTGAGTAAAACCTCTACATTTTTTGTGTGCATCTGAACAGAGGAATAGGAACCAGCCTTCTTTGGAGAATCCTTTCTCATCTTTACAAGTCCCACACTTGGAGAAAGGATTCCATGTTGTGCAATCACACTGGATGCCTGTATGATCAACCTAGAAATCTGATCAACATCCAGGGGTGCTTTGTGATTTTGCATCAATGACTTCTTAAATGGATCACTTGATAATCGAAAATGGTAAAAGAACCCTGTATATTCATTATACTATGCATGAATTAACATGAAGGATCGGTAATTCACCGAGTCATGAAATGAGAGATCACTCAAACTCCGAGCCATAAAGTGGGAGGTTGGTAGTTCTTCGAGTCATTTACAACAGCATATGGTATCTGTTATATGATTGAATGGCACTGAATGTGTGTTCCATATTACAAATATGTGAACAGAGAACATTAGTTTTAAAAGGAAATTGTGTGATCCAAACTACATTAATTGGATAGAGAACAATTATTAAAACTTGAATGTGTGTTTGAATTATATAATTCATAACAGGGAACGTTGTAAAAAAAAAAAAAATTCCCTTGTTCTAGTATCTTAAAATGGGGATGTTACATTGGACTCAAAATATGATACACTTCCTACAAGTAGGCCTATGCCCTCTAGAATTGATCAAAGCAAAAAGGAGATACTTCAGATTACAAGCCATTCCATATGTGCCTGTTGATGGTGTTTTGTTTAAAAAATACATCAATGGAGTTCTATTAAGGTGCATTGGGACAGGTCAAATTGAGAGGGTGTTACAAGATTTTCATGATGGAGATTCCGGAGGACATTTCACCCCACGGGTAACTTCTCTCAAGATAATGAAGGTAGGGTATTATTGGCCCATAGTGTTCAGTGACTGCTATACATGGATAAGAAAGTGCAACAAATGTGCACTCTTCACAGGCAAAGAAAGACTAGTAGCACTTCCATTGCACCCAATTTTGGTTGACCAACCATTTATGCAATGGGGATTGGACTTCATTGGGGTCATAAATCCAAACTCAAGCCAAGGCCACAAGTGGATTCTCATGGCAACAAACTATTTCACCAAGTGGACCGAAGCAGTAGCGCTCAAAGAGGTAAATGAGTCTAACATACTAGACTTTTATGAAGGAATAGTGACTAGGTTTGGTGTGCCGGCCACTATCATATCAGATAATGCATTGGCATTCATAGGTTCCAAGATTACAGAATGGGTTGTCAAGAATGGAATCTATTTGAGCACCTCTTCAAATTATTACCTGCAGGGTAATGGACAAGTAGAGTCCACAAACAAGAATTTGCTAAGGATCATCAGAAGGACTCTGGATGAAAACCAAAGGACATGGCATACCAAGCTAAAATCAGCATTATGGGCTGACAGGATAACGCCAAAGAGGTCTATAGGTAGTTCTCCCTACAAGTTGGTCTATGGGAAAGAGGCAGTATTGCCTATATCATTAGAATTGCGCATTGGAGCTCATGAAGCGATTGGGGTTGTCGAGTTTTAACCAATGGAAGCGGTATGCAGAGTTGATGGAATTGGAGGAAATCAGAGAACATGTAGTTCAGACGATTGAGAAGGATCAAGCCTTAGTAAAAAGATGGTTTGATAAGAAGGCAAGAGCAAGGACCTTCCAGGAAGGGGACCTAGTTCTAAAATGGGATGCAGATCGGGAAAACCAGGAAAGCATTCAAAGTTTGATGCCATTTGGAGTGGCCCCTACATGGTCATGGGATGTAAAAGTAGTAATGCCTTCTAATTATCTACATTGGATGGAAAATAACTCCCGATTCATGTTAACAGAATCTACCTTAAACATTGCTACTAAAAGGAAAAGGTTTACCCTTGTAAATATTATCCTAGATTTCAAATTCCTCTAAGTGCGTATGCACATTGTCTTGTTGTAGTTAGGTTTCAATTTCCCTAAGTGCTCTGGCACATGTTTTTTTTTCTCTCAGGTTGAATTTCTACAGTTCAGCATGCTCTCGAAGAAGGAGTTGTGGTATCAGGCTCGGGATCAGAGATCAAGTTGGTTTCAGGTTATTGCTTATGACTCCATGCCCAATGGATTGCTAAAAGGCCACTGATCTTCTACCTAGCAGGTAGGTGACCCCATTGAGTCACCAAATTTTTGTATATATCTTCCCCCTTGGGTAGATATGGGGAAAACATGAAGAAATTCATGCCTTGGTGTAGGTAAAGGGTGCACGACATAAGGTGTCGACATGAAGAAATTCACGCCTTGGTGCAGGTAAAGGGCGCATGACATAAGGTGTCGACATGAAGAAATTAGCACCTTAGCACAGGTAAAGGATGCACAACATAAGGTGTTGACATGAAGAAATTCAAGCCTTGGCATAGGTAAAGGGCACATGACAAAAGGTGTTAACATGAAGAAATTTGCGCCTTGGTGCAGTTAAAGGGCACACAACATAAGGTGTCGATATGAATAAATTCACATCTTGGAGTGCAGTAAAGGGCGCATGACATAAGGTGTCGACATGAAGAAATTTTTTCCTTAGCACATGCAAAGGGTGCATGACATAAGGTGTCGACATGAAGAAATTTGTGCCTTAGCGCAAGTAAAGGGCACATGACATAAGGTGTCGACATGAAGAAATTCGCGCCTTGGCGCAGGTAAAGGGCACACGACATAAGGTTTCGACATGAAGAAATTCATGCCTTGGCATAGGTAAAGGGCACATGACATAAGGTGTCGACATGAAGAAATTCACACCTTGGCGCAGGTAAAGGGTGCACGACATAAGGTGTCGACATGAAGAAATTTGCGCCTTGGCGTAGGTAAAGGGCGCATGACATAAGGTGTCGACATGAAGAAATTCACGCCTTGGTGCAGGTAAAGGGCACACAACATAAGGTGTTGACATGAAGAAATTCATGCCTTGGCACAAATAAGAGTATGTCGACATAAGTTTGGATGTTTCGGGGTGCATCTTTAGGGGGCGCAACATTTTGAGCGCTGACAAGAAGCAAACCCTGACCCAGATATTCAAATGGCCATAACTTTTGACAGGGATCTTGGATTCATGTAAGATTGGAATTTTAGGAAAGCTTACAAGGTTCTCTATCCAAATTCAACTGGATATATTTAATTGGGTGAGAAAAAATTATTAAAAATTCAAAATACAGTTCGCCACTTTTTGGGTTTGCTAGGGTTCTCACCTACCGCCATAATGAGATAAATTAAATGTAACCTAGAGGTGGTTGGGGTATATTTGGATTTCCTCTATCTTCTCTCTCTCATTCTTCCTATAAATTATAAGGATGGGCTTCTTTCTAAAGGATGGACATTCTTGTTTTGCCCCTCCCTTCTTCTCTTTGGTAAGTGAGTTTGTGGAGTTCAAACCTTCCATTTAAAATTGTAATGCAACTTTGCCTCTTGGCATTTTATAGTGTATTGTATCAATCTTTGGAGTAGATAATGCATGTCTATGGATGATTCTAAACCCTCTCTATGTTTATTTGCATCCTCCTGATCTTTCACTATAATTTTGGTTATACGTACATGATCTTGCATTACATTTTAATGGTTTGTGTTTATTGGCAAGACATGTGTTCTTCATTCCTCGGTGCATCACCTTTGTTAGTTTAGGTTTATTTTTGTGCATCTTCTTACCCTATCTACTTGGAAAGTTAGATTAGGTTTTTGAGTAAACCTTCTGCATTTTTATGTGTGCATCTAAAGAGAGGAATAGGAACCAGCCCTCATCCGAAGAGCTTTCCCGATTCACAAGGTCCCACACTTGGGAAAAGCTCCATGTTATGAAATCACACTAAGATTCTTAACCCATCAAGTTACAAACATTTAGGGTACTGTAATTCACCATCAATAGTTACCCTAGTTATCGATCCCTTCAGATGTCACCCGATCAATTCATAAGTCCCACGTGCCTAATTCTCGCATGCCATTCTAGTATTATCACTATGATTAAGCATCATCAAAGCTGGATGATTCCTTCTATAGGATGGATGGTCTCTAGATCTCTTATGGAGTGCACATATATTCTCGTCAAGGACCTCCTCTCTAAGGGGTTCAAGTATAGAGTGTGGAATTTCCATCGCAGAAGCGGTATAATCACCCACTCCTCCTTGTTTTCAAAACTTATGTACCCCTTGTTAAATCGGAGATCTGCATTACTCTTATAGCACCATGGGCACCCAAGTAATGCTAATAAATTATCTTCCTCGGAAAGTTCCAAGACTTAAAAATCCCCAAAGTGAACTTAGTCCCCTAAATGGTAATGGTCGCATTCTTCAAGACACCTATGGGCATTGCCTTTTTCTTAGTTTCCATATACAACACATTTGAAGATGGTTATAATGCAGTCTTCCCATTTGATGCCAAGAATCCAAAGTGAGAACATTAACCTCCATACTGTGTCAATGAGGATGTTTATAATCAGCCATCCATCCACTCTGCGTTCAAGGTGATCTCCTTGTCATAATCAAGGTTGTGAGGTGGAAGATTTGCATGTAGGATCTACCTTTTGTGCTCTTCCCGGTGTGTGGTACCTTTTCTCTCAACCATGATCCTAGCAGGGAATAACATTCTCTTGTCTCAATAGTTTACACACCTCCTTAACCTTGTCTAAGTCATCCTTGGGTACTTCTACTAGTCTTCTTTGCTCATCTTTTCTAGTTTGCTCTTTTAAGCATTAGATCTTCCCTTATAAACTTCGAATTACGTCCATGGTTTCCTGGTAGAATTCTTTCTGGTGAGCCGGGTTTGGATACTTCCCATCTACTACTTCTTCCCTTGAAACTAGAGGAATCTTCCTAGGTGATTCCCTTACGCATGTGGAATCTACCCTTATTATTACCATAACAGCTCTAGTTCCGATTCACGTATTACTCACGGGAGCCATTTCACATCAGCCTTCTTAATACTCACCATGGCAGCGGCCTTATCCTTTCGGAAAATCGCTGACTCATATGTTCATATAACTTGTGGCACTCTTCATACTTTTTTTTTCCACACCAGGAGCATTGTAGAAGATCTAGACATTCACACTTATAATGGTCTGTGGCTCCACAATTAAAGCATGTTCCACATGGGAATTCACTTCTCCCCCACCGTTACCAAAACCACAAAATCCTCTCTGTGAAGCCCTCTTCCATGCACACCTCCATCTCCACATTCTTCATACCGACGTTCATCTCCTTTGGAACTGCTGGCAATGCCAGTTTGGTGCACACCAAGATCAATTGCCTCATGAATCTGGTCAATCAATCTACAATCCTTAGTGTCATGTGTGGTTGAGGTACATATCTTACAATAACAAGATACGTTTTTGTGGATCACACGCTATAACAGGGGGAACCTACTTGCATCATGGTCCCCATGACATATTTCACAATTTACCACTATGGTGCATACCGCCTTTCAAGTACATATCCCACCATTATCCTTTGTGTGTCCTTCTACGTTATAATCTATGCACCACATCCCACCGCAAGTCTCTGGAACTATGTTGGTAGATAATTTCTCCAATTGCTTAGTCATGGCGGTGATACGTGCCTCTAGAATTGGGCTAGCACCAATGTCAACACTACCATTGCCTCGGCGTGCAAAGTGGCTTCTAACGCCGCGTGGGTCTATGAATGTTTTATGAGACAAAGCCCTCCTAAAGGGTGTGATCAACCCTCCGAAAACCACTAAGCATGTTGTGAAGGGTGGATATCATAGGATAGTTTATACAATAGAGTTTTAAAACTTGCATCATATTCCCACACACTCTCTGCCATTCCCTGCTAGATTTCTTTGAGAGAGTTGATGCTCTTCTGTTCAAACTCAGGTATGTAGAATTCTTCCAAGAACGCATTTCTCAGCGCGATATAATCCACAACAAATCGATGAGGTTCATACTTTCTATACTAACTATGCGTGCATCCTTGCAAGTCGTCACAAATTAACTAGCCTTTCGATCTTGGGTTTTGATCCCCTTCGCACGCCATAGAAGCTGAACTTATGGACATTCTCTACAACATCTTCTATCCCACCGTAATCTGGTAAGTGTAGAGACATCTCGAAAAAGACTTGAGGAGGTGATCGACACCATTTTCCTCCTAATCCAGTCCCTTGGTTTCCTCCAGTGTTTCCTCCTCCGCTAGATCCACTAGATCCTAAGCCACTAGCTTCACCACTTCCACCTCCAGATCCTCCTATGTTAGGTACAGGGCTTGTGTTGGTTATATCAAACGTTCTGTCATTCCACCGAATTGTGCACCAATAGTTTGTGGAATATTTCCTCCACCACTTCCTAACGCGCTTCCAAAACTAGCTGTATATGTGCCTTGTCCAAACATTCCACCAAATACAAGAATATTGTGTGAAGCCATGTAAGTCCCAAATGAGAAGTTGTATCTTCTAGGTGCCGATCGGTTACTTCTACTAATATCGAATGGATCAACTATACTTTTCCCTTGTTCAAACAAACCAAGTGCCAAGGTTTAGTTGTTAGGTGGTGCCAGATGAGTGCCAATGACTCTTCTTTCTCTACGTGATGGACTCTCATTAGAATCCGCAAGGTCTTATTTCCTATGCTTACCAAGATGGGGTATCATAGACTGTTTGGGTTCCACATCCTCCATGTGAATCTCAACTCCTTTCCACCATGTCTGGCTCCATAACCCACTTGTAATCCCATGTTGTCTATCAATCTCCCTTTCATGTGCTTCCTTATACTTGATTCATCTCTCCTCCCTTTTATTTTCAGTCATTATATCATTTGTCTTTCCCAAACCTAGCTTCCTCACCAAGCACTCAGAGTGGTTTAGCCGGCCATAGGAAATTCCTCTAAACCCATGGTTACCATCAAGATTTTGATTTCCAAGGGGATAACACGTAGAAATGATCCTCTGGGCTCCCGCAAGAACTCAAACTCAAGCAACTTCTGGATAGGAATATGTGGAAATTACATATTCCAGAGTGTAGCTAGTCAATACTCCCTTCCACCAATGATCTATAACATGGGTCCATGTTAGATCAGCATCTTGCAAGTTCTGATATGTTTCTTGGGTCTAAGGGTGTGACTTATAACACCACCTCGATCTAGATGTATAAGCCAAGAGCCATTCAAATAACTCTACCTTGGAAAACAATAAAAGAAGGTTTTGTACAACTCATGATAAAGAGTGTCTTCCACCCATCTTTACAAGTCAAACCCAGTGTCTAGTATTGAATCTCGAGTGAATTTTTCCTTCGTTCTTTTAAACAAATCTTCAACACCTTCCAGGGTTAAGTGCTCTATCATCACTTTTTGCACAGACCATGATGTATGCCATGTTCCACTACAACTTTGAAAAGAGGTCTCGGCAACGGAACCAAGATGTAGTCATTTTTACACCCACCAAGAATAAGGGAACCTCATGCGCGCTGGCCTATCACCCAGTGGGCACTGGGCGCTCACCCGAGGCACACGAGAGGGAGCTAAGTCTCTCTTTTATGTGAGTTTAGTGGAAGGCATAATTCATGATCTTGACTTAGTGATTTAACAGACATGAAGAAGCTATAGAGCTCAGAATGGCTTCTACACCCCTTCAGTCATATCAAAAGTAAAAGCACACAACAAAATTAATAGAACTAGGAAGTTGTAAATCCACAAATAGACTTAACATTCAAGTAAGGTTCATGATTATACAAGATCAAAAGCATAGTAGAAACATGTAGATAATACAAGAAGGAGATCTTAATATAAACGTAGTGGTAACCTTATCATATTCATTCATAGTATTACTCCAAAACATCACAGAGTGGCAGACCACAGTCATACACCATATCTGGATCCATACATGTATGCTCACAAAACAAAATTTGCATTCCCCATTTCCCCATTACATCCTTCCTAGAATCATCTACCCATTTTATCCCATAGTTCTCGCAGTAATTCTACAGAGCTCCGCTACCTCACTTGTGTCCCTTACTTTGCTATAAGGGCGCGCGTATAAATAGGCATCCGAGCTCAAAAAAACTCCTCTTCATCCTTAGATATGGCCTCAAGTGTCAAGGTGTAGATCACCCGTGCACATGCCTCTCCATGTCATGATTAGCTTATTGGATCTTCTTATCGCAAGGTATATTCCTTCTAGGACACCTGTTGCACAACCTAGAACCTTATCCAAATAGAACATGTTCTTCATGTGTTCTATCCAAAATGCCAAAAATGGCTAAGTCCCAAATTGTTCTTCGCGTGCACACATCCTTGGTTCTCTAAGAACCCTTTTTGAATTTTTCCTTTCACACCTTAATTTGCACACTTCCTCCGGCCATGCGCCTATGTGCCTTTAAGATTTGGTAGCTGTATTAGGGTCCCAATAGTGTGGTAGATGTTGATGAAGGTGGTTGGTTGGTTGGAGAGCCCATGTTTGAGCTCGGGCCTCGGTCCAGGTCCTTCAATAGAAGTGTTCACAAAGCTCTCTTGTGAGTTCCTCTAATGGTGGTCCTTCACCGGGAGTTCCAAGGGGTTGGTTATCTCTCTCGGATTGCTTGTGTCAATGTCAAGTTCTAGACCATGCCAAGCAGCCCAATGGGACGTAAATGATCCTCCCCGCTGATTTGCCAACCACTCCAATGTCAAGTGATTAATCAACAATGAAAAGTGACCAACCATTTTCCAATCATCCAACCATTTGGAAAGAGTCGGGATTGGGTATTTCCTAGCGGTCGATGCCAGTCCCACCTAACCAACATTGGTCGACTGTAACCATCATTGGTTATATTAGGGTGCTATTTTTTTGAAATGTGGGGAATATACCTTCCCCACTTGGTTGTGAGTGGTGGAGCACATGCGCCCTCCACCTTGAGAATGGGTAATAGGACAAGGGAGAGTCCTATGAGTGGAGTGGCCACTATTAGGGCTTTCTAGAAGGGTATGGGAAAGGTAGAGAGTGGAATGGTGA
The DNA here is from genome assembly GCA_018340775.1 of Taxus wallichiana var. yunnanensis. NCBI lineage: Eukaryota > Viridiplantae > Streptophyta > Pinopsida > Cupressales > Taxaceae > Taxus > Taxus wallichiana. Next base: position 780,865,548 of record CM031239.1, on the reverse strand, counting down.
GGTGGAGGTGCAAGTGGGGTAGTGGAAGGGTGAGGTGGAGGGGCAAGTGGGCTAGTGGGCTGGTGAGTTGGTTGGGTGATGTGGCCAGCCTAGTGGCATGATGAGGTGGCCCTGATGAGTGGATAAAGGGAGGATTTAATTATTTTATGTCAATTAAATCCTTGGGTGAGTGAATGGGGGTTATTGTGATGTGCGGAAAGAGGGTACAAGTGACCAGATTAGGGTTAAATTGATCACCTGTGTAGAATGTGATTATTAGGTTATTTTGGAGGATGATAATGAAATGTGATGTGTTTTTGGTGTCTACACTCTTCACTCTTTACAATGATGTATTTATGGATACTTCCATCGCATGCATGGAATATCCCTTTCTTAGCCACCACGTTGTCGGTGACACCTTATCCACTCCACATGTGTAGTCAAGTCATGATTTTCTTGTGTGTTTCTTGGAACATCGAATATGGTTAAGTCCTAAAACCTTTTACTCGTCTTGCGCACACATCATGGGCTCTGCTAAACCCTTCTAAAACCTTGTCCTACGCACCTTGACCCTACGCGCCCTTCTTCAAATAGGTCCCACATGTCCATGATCCTTCTTGTACTTAGCCAATATTCTAGGGGCCAATAATCAATAATAAATTTCAATCAAAGAAAGCTCAAGACACCGACATTTACCAGAAATTTCAAAAAAATATGGAGTTTCCACTAAGGACTTACACCTCGGATGTGTAAAACATTGTGAATGACTTGTGACCTAAAACTTAATAGTTAAGTTCCACAAAGAATGATAAATATTAGTATCGTTTGTTAATATTCACCCCATAGATTGATATTTATCCGTTATTTTCACAAATAGGTCCTTGACAACCTATCCTCACTACATTAGGTTGTGCCTTCAACTAGGGTGATAAAACCCACTTGTAACCTATATTTGTAATGGGAATGGATGGATCAAAAATACTTGTCTCCTTTTCTTATAGTAGTGCAAATTAACCTTGAGGAGGCATGATCAATGAAGCATGATCTAACTCTCACGAGTTGTCAACCTAGGAAATGTAAATACCTCCTACACCAAGGTTTAGGTTACTAAAGACAATGGTAAAACCAACTTGCTTCGCATGATTTAATGAAATAATGATAGGCATGACAACTTTTCTTAGTGTGTGATCTCAAACAAAATAATCATGGATGGATTGAGTAGGATTTATTTATTTGATTGTGATTGGGTGGGGAATTAATCAATATAACATTGATTATGCCAAATTTCTATGAACTTTAAACAAATGTTGTAGATTTACGATGAGATGATCAAATTACTTCAAATAATCAATAATGGGCCTTCCAATAGAATATGTGCACCCACAAAAGCCCAAGGACACCCTATTTAACACATTATTTGAGAATTCAAACATGAAATATCATGTCAAACACTCAATTAAACATAAAAATTCATGATCCATCGTGTCTAAGATACACTCATAGACTAACCAAAAATCTATATAAACAAAATGGAAGTAATGGGAATTTAAAATTTTTTATTGTGCAATGAAATGAAATATCTTCTCGAACTCAATTGCAACTACCACAAAACTACCACAAGGATGAGATTTGTGTGATTTAGAGGAATTTATGACATAAAAATATAATGCACACATGAATAATAACTTGAAAACATATTAGAGAGTAAATATGACAATTAATCATGATAACACACAATTAAATCAAGGATTCATTAAAATTATCGGTGAGGGAAAGTTTCATCTACAGTCTCAATTCTTTTCAATTATTGTACACTTGTAACCATCTTGACATGATTAAATCTTACTTAGAGCTCAAGAAAATAATAGGATTCTCATACAAATTCTTACAAAAATTGGTTATCTCCATTTTCACCCTTTCTCTAAAAATAAAAATAAAATTAACCACCCATTTTAATGAGTGTTCTCAATGCTTTATATAATTTACTTTGCCAATTTCTCCCCAAAATCATGAATCTCTTTGAGAGAATATTCCATCATTATTGCGGTGGATACTTCATCGACTTAGTCACGTTTTCTTCTCAAAGATATGATTACAATGTCATGTCATCATTTTGTAACATCAAAATATTACTTTTATTTTTGATTAGGTAGTTACCTTTGATGCCTTCAAGTGTCTCTAGGTGGTTTAATTAGACAAACATTCTCTTTTTTATTTTGAAGAATCAGTATTAAATTTTTGCACTTATTTTATTGGCATTTTGGGTAGTATCACACATGGTTTTGTCAGATCAAATCAATTATTATTTTCTACTTAATGTAAATTCATTTTTTCCTTTATGTCTTGCTCATGCCGATATCTTACCAAATCTCAAAATTCAATTCACCATGAGCTTCCTATAAATGCACACAATTTTTACTTACTAATTCAAACTTCTTATACTAAGTGTTGGAAATATAGTGTGAGTAACTTGTAATCATGGAGAAACCACTCTGGATTCCAATTTGAAATAATTATGCTCAGAGGATTTGAAATCAATTTTTGATCTCCCAGGTTTCAATAAAGCATTCATATAAATGTCTTTTGAGATTTTAGATTGTGAGGATTACACTAGGCCCTTGACATCGGAAACTATTTGAGTGGCACAAATTTGACGGATTATTAGAATAAGTCATATCTTTCATGTATCTCAAGTGCTATAATTTCATCTTTTTAGGATTGAGCATCAAAATAATCCTCAGATGCTGAGGAATTATTGGCATATAATTCAACCCAAAGTGTGTTAGGATTGGTCGACTTCCAATGTCCTTTCATCTATGATGAGGAATTTATAATGAAAGAGATTCCTCTAGAATCATACATGTTGGTCCCAATATTGAGTTTGCATAATGTGCCTTATTTTTCATGACCAAATGTACTCACAAACATTTCATTTTTTGGTCTCGTAGTCTGCAGTTCACATTTTCCAATTGAATGCCTTTGATATGCTCGTAATGTTGTTATTTTGCCCTATTTTGAAACAAGATCCAAGTTTCCCCCATTTGTGCCCTAATTTATTCATTTTTATGAGTTGTGTCATTTTTTCCATTGCCAAATCATGTGAAAACTTGAAATTGATCAAATCCTCGAATTCGTGCAAGTGTTTCCTATTGTTGCAAATCAGCAAAGCACCCCGGATGTTGATCAAATTTCTAGTTTGATATTTTAGACATTCAATGTGATTACACAACATTGAATCCTCTCCCAAGTGTGGGACTTGTAAAATGGGAAAGGAATCTCCAGATTAGAGGTTGGTTCCTCAACTCCTCTGATCAAATTTATCACTTACAAGTTGTAGAGGTTTAAATTCCTAATCCTACCCTAAATTCCAAAGGAGACAGAGATAGAGAATGTAGATAAACTAAAACTAATGCTAATAGGTGATGCACCAAAGGAGTGGTGAGCATTTCTCACTTCTGAAGATTGACACAATTCATAAAATGCAACAAAACAACATGCACAAACTGATAATTGTAATGAAGAATCAGAAATTAGTCAAACAACACCAGCAGAGGATGAAAAATTAATCACAGGGCCTGTATTGTTATTTTAACATCAAAATCACTTGCATTACAACACCTGGGAGGCAAAAATGAGTTGCAGTTCTTAGAAAAGGTCTAATATTCCACCAAAATCACTTCCAAGGTGAGAAAGGGGACCTACAATACACAAAAAATGTTCAACCCTTTGAAAATGAGCCAAATCTGGCTTTTACAGTGCAAGGGACGAGCCCAGGAGAGAGAAACACGGGAAAACATGGAAGGGATTCAAACATTGACCAAAACACATTCAAAACAACATGGGCATCCTTATAGACCCATCCCTTGAAATTTTTAGCCATGCTGGGAGAGAATACGAGCCATTCTTCATTAAAAACAGTGGTTGAAACGTCATTTCGCTCTATGACCACGTGCAGAGGTGTTTTTCAATTTTCTCTCCAAAATCCATAAAAATGAAAAAATGACCCCATAATCCTGTAGATAATTTCACCATATTTGCATATTGATATAAAGAACATGAAAATCGAGCTCTGGATCGAAAGATACTGCCATTTCAAGTTTTAGGGCAAAACAGGCCAAATCGGGTTGGCGGGCAAAAATTCAAATTTTTGCACCTTTTTGGTCATTTGGAAAATTTTCCAAAATTTCCCGCGCTCCGCCACTCTAGGTGCCATGTGCCGCATCTCATCTCATTGGCGCGGGCCTTTCAGGGAAATTTTTTCCAAAACTCCGTCAAGCCATAACTTCAAAAATACATGGAGTTAGGAGGAAAACTTTACCTTTCTGGAAAGCTGAGAAAGAGCTCTATCCAATGGTGTCATTTCTAAAAGGTTTTGAGTGCCTGAAAAGCAAAATATTATGACTGAGGCACAAGAGAGGAAAAAAATGAGAGGAGTTAGCCACAAAAAATGAGCAGGGGCACATTTTGGATAACAATTTTGGTGACTCAGAGGGGTCATCTACCTGCTGGATGAAGTTACCAGTTGCCTGAAGCAATCCATTGGGTATGGAGTCATTGAATTCTCTGTTTGATACCCCAAATGACTAGAACACTGCAAGGAGGAAGATGGAATATCACCTGATGGAGCAAGGCCTGCAAACACATCTCCAGGAACAGCAAGCTTGTGCCAAAGCACTTAGGGAAAGAAAAACTAATCTACAACAAAACAATGTGCACAAGCACTTGGAGGAATGAAAAACCTAAACTAATATGTATAGGGTGAAGCATTTCCTTCAGTAGAAATGCTTCAGATGGATTCCATTGATTGGAATCTACAGTTCTTTGCCATCTAATGAAGACAACTAGAAAGCATTGCTTTCCTTACACTTTGTGACCATGTATGGGCCACTCCAAATGGCATCAAATTTTGAATGCCTTCCCGGTTCGCTCTATCCACATCCCATTTTAACACTAGATCTCCAACTTGGAAGGATCTGTTCTTGGCCTTTCTATCAAAGGTCTTCTTTATCAAAGCCTGATCCTTCTCCATTGCTTGGGATGCCTGATTTCTGATTTCTTGGAGCTCCATCAATTCTGCATATCTGAATTCCATGGGCTCAAACTCCAACAACTCCAATTGTTTCATGAGTTCCAATGTTGGCAACTCAAGTGATATGGGAAAAATTGCCTCTCTTCCATAAACAAGCTTGAATGGAGAGTTACCTGTAGATATTTTAGGAGTTATCCTATCAGCCCATAAGGCTGATTTCAATTTGGTATGTCAATACCTCTGATTCTCATCAAGAGTCCTCCTAATTATCCTCAACAAGTTCTTATTTGTAGATTCATCCTGGCCATTACTCTGTGGGTAATAGTTTGATGAAGTACTTAGGTAGATCCAGTTCTTGACAGCCCATTCAGTCACCTTGGATCCAATGAATGCCAATGCATTATCTGATATTATTGTAGCTGGTATGCCAAATCTGGTTACTATTCCCTCATATAAGTCTAGGATGCTAGATTCATTTGCTTTCTTGAGTGCTACTGCTTCAGTCCATTTGGTGAAGTAATCTGTGGCTATTAAAATCCACTTGCGCCCTTGGCTCGAATTGGGATTAATAACTCCAATGAAGTCTAAACCCCATTGCATGAATGGCTGGTCAACTGAAATTGGATGCAATGGGAGAGCAGCTAGCCTCTCTTTACCTGTGAAAAATGCACAATTCTTGCACCTATTGATCCATGCATAACAATCATTGAAAATATTGGGCCAATAATAACCAGCCCTCATGATCTTTAGAGCTATCACTCTTGGTGCAAAATGACCACCAGCTGGTCCACCATGGAACTCTTCCAACACCTTATGAATCTGATTTGTACCAATGCATCTCAGCAGTACTCCATTCACATCTCTTTTGAATAAAACACCATCAACAAGGGCATATGGGACAGCTTGCAACCTGAAGTGTCTTCTTTGGGTCTTGTTCATCTCTGGAGGACATAGACTTGTGCTTAGGAAGTGCATTATACCTTGGGTCTAGCAAGGAGTGGGGACACCATCATTCTCCTCTTGAGTGCTTCCTTGCTCATGGCTTTCTTGCAATGCCAAAACAGCCTCCTTCTCATTGCATGATTCCTCTTGTTTGCTCAAGATCAGCTACTCACACAATCCTTTTCCTCTTACCAACTTGGTGACTTTGATCTCAATGTCATACTCCATGACACGAGTAATCCAACCTATCCTTTTTTCATTTAAGTCTTTGTTGAGGATTAAGTCTTTAACCCCGCATGAGAAACCAGCAATTGGACCTTATTGTTTGAAACTAGATGCTTGAATTTCTTCAAGCTCCAGATTACTACAAGAACATGCTTCTCAATGAAATAATATCTCACCTTATAGTCCTCCGGGCTTTAGCGAAAGAAAGCAATTGGCTTCTCATCATTGTATTTATTCTCTTTGTACCAAAATTGCAGAAATAGTATCATCACCTCCAAATGCATAGAGGATGAAATCCTTGGAGAAATATGGGTTGATGAGAGTTGGGGCTTGAGAGATGGCTTCTTTGATTGCTTCAAAAATTTCCTTTCCTTCTGCTGTCCATTTGAAATCCATTCTTTTCTTTATCATCTTGGTGATAGGTCTGACAAGGGTTGCAAAATTTGGGACAAACCTCCGAACAAAATTTATTCTTCCCAAGAAACTTTGAAGGGCCTTCTTGTGGCTTGGCAATGGTAGTGCTCTTATGGCTTTGACTCTTTCTAGATCAATTGCTAATCCTTCTTTGGAGACAATGTGGCCAAGGAGCTTTCCTTCATGGGCTAGAAAAACACACTTTTTAGGATTCAAGGAGACTCCAAATCTTCTACACCTTTGGAACACTTGTCTCAAATGAAAGAGGTGGTCTGCTGTATTTTTTGAAAAAATAGTGATATCATCAAGATATATCAGTACAATGTTGTTAATCAAACCTTTGAACGCCATGTCCATTGCTCTTTGGAAGGTAGCTCCAGTGTTGGACAGCCCAAATGGCATTTTCCTGTATGCATAAGTTCCCCATTTAGTTGTAAAGGCTGTCTTGAACTGATCTTCTTCCTTCACCATAATCTGATTATACCCTGAATAGCCATCAAGTAGTGAAAACCTCTCGGAGCCAGCAACAACTTGTAAAATCTGCTCCATGGAAGGAAGTGGATAATGATCCTTGAGAGATGCTCTATTCAAATCTCTCGAAGTTAACACACAATCTGATTTCCCCACTCTTCTTTTGATTGGAACCAAGGTGGCAACCCAACTAGAATGCTTGATAGGGAGTATGATTCTTGATTCTATCAACTTATTCAATTCTTTTCTCATGAGAGGCTCCATGTGGGGTTGGTGACCTTTGTTTCTACCGATGGGCTTAGTATTTGGATCCAATTAAATGGTGTGTTAAGGTAACTCAAGATTGAAACCTTTCAAATCTTATAGCTCCAAGCAAACACATCAGGGAATTCTTGACAAAGTTGTATGAACTCATACCTTTCTTGCTCAGTTGTCATCTTACCAATTTGGAGTGATTTGCCTCTTTCTACTAAGATGGACACTGAATCTTCTCCCTTCACTTGGATGTTTGCTTTCTCCTTCCTAAACTGATCATTAGGATTGAAAATGGACTCCAAAGTAATAAGTCCCTTTGGTATTTTGTTGGTTCTCAGCTACACCACTTGGTCACCATACTGCTGCTCTAACTTTTCCTAATTTTTGGCTGAGAATTCAGCCTCTTCTTGCAAGAAATGGATGATTTGCTGATCATTTTCAAACACTTGCCAACTTACATTGTTATCTGGCACTGAAGGCCTCACAATCACATGGATGTTTGGCTGTACCTTGTCTTTTTGAATGCTCTCCACAACGTCAAAGGCTGCCCAACTGCTGCAAGCCTATCAGTGGCTTGGTTCTCTTTCCTAGGAATGGATTTGATGCCAAAACCCTCAAAATCTTCAATGAGGTCCCACACCCTGTTCTTGTAGCACTTGAGTAGATCATTCTTGATAGCATGTTGCCCCTTGACTTGGTTGACAATCAACTCACTGTCACCAAAGACTTGCAAGTTCTTTATTCCTCTCTTGATTACCCAATGTAGTCCTTGCACCAAGGCTTCATATTCAGCAGTGTTATTAGAGCATGCAAACTGAAATCTAAAAGCTGAATAATACTTAACTCCTTGAGGTGAAACCAGCATGGATCCCCCTCCTGCACCTTTTCTACTCCTTGATCCATCAAAAACAACCGCCATACCTCATTGTCATCTTTGTGGTCGGTTTGGTGATGCTAGGAATAGGCTGATTTTCTTCATGTATGCAATAGACTCCCACTCGATTCTTCTATTTCTTGTTAAGGATCAAAAGCACGCACCTTGCTTGCCCATTCATCAAGACTTAAATCTGGGATGCTTCCAAAGGAGACAGAGATAGACAATGCTAGATAAACTAAAACTAATGCTAATAGGTGATGCACCAAAGGAGTGGTGAGCATTTCTCACTTTTGTAGATTGACACAATTCATAAAATGCAACAAAACAACATGCACAAACTGATAACTGTAATGACGAATCAGAAATTAGTCAAACAACACCAGCAGAGGATGAAAAATTAATCACGAGTCTCAGTATTATTATTTTAACATCAAAATCACTTGCATTACAACATCTGGGAGGCAAAAATGAGTTGCAGTTCTTAAAAAATGTCTAATATTCCACCAAAATCACTTCTGAGGTGAGAAAGGGGACCTACAATACACAAAAAATGTTCAACCCTTTGAAAATGAGCCAAATCTGGCTTTTACAGTACAAGGGCCGAGCCCAAGAGAGAGAAACACGGGAAAACGTGGAAGGGATTCAACCATTAACCAAAATGCATTCAAAATAGCATGGCCATCCTTACAGACCCATCCCCGACATTTTTAGCCATGCTAGAGAGAATGTGAGCCATTCTTCATTAAAAACGGTGGTTGAAACATCATTTCTGTCCATGACCATGTGCCAGAGGTGTTTTTATATTTTCTCTCTACAAACTCCATCAAAATGAAAAAATGACCTCAAAATCCTATACATAATTTCACCATCTTTACATTGATATAAAGAACGTGAAAACCAGAGCTGGATTGAAAGATATGGCCATTTGAAGTTTTAGGGAAAAACAGGGCCAAATCGGGTTGGCGGGCAAAAATTCAAATTTTTGCACCTTTTTGGTCATTTGGAAAATTTTCCAAAATTTCCCACACTCCACCACTCTAGGTGCCACGTGGCGGCATCTCATTGGACACGGGATTTTTAGGGAAAATTTTTCCAAAAACTCATGAGCCATAACTTCAAAAATACATGGAGTTAGGAGGAAAACTTTACCTTTATGGAAAGCTGAGAAAAAGATCTATCCAATGGTGTCATTTCAAGAAGGTTTTGAGTTCCTGAAAAGCAAAATATTATGACCGAGGAACAAGAGAGGAAAAAAATGAGAGGAGTTAGCCACAAAAATGAGTAGGGGCACATTTTGGATAACATTTCCCAATCCCAAGGTCGCAAATGATGTCAAAAAGTGATTCAGTTGGTTTAAAATGAAGAATTTTGCCTTCCCTATCAAAAAGTTTGGTTTCTAGGGCATTCCCTGTATTTTTCACATTTTGACGGGCTCTCAGGCCGTCAAATTTATCATTGTAATCTTTATGCTTACATGGCAGGCTCCTATTGGTCGGGGATGTGCGGGAAAACATTATAACTTGTCACTTTTTGAAATTTTGGGGAAAGGAAATTTTTGTCTGCACCCATGCATCTTACAACAACATTGTGCCTACGTGGCATGATTTGATTGGTCAGATGAACCGGTGGGTGGCGAGGGTCACTTAAAATTTTCTCTCATTTTGGAAAATTCCTTGAAGTCACTTTTTGGCCCATGATCTTGCGCCCAATGAGAAAGCGACGTGTGGCGAGAGGGAGCAGCAGGTGTTCAGGCGTGTGGAGGTTTTGGAGAAAATTTTCCTTTTCTCAAAAAAGTGGCAAAATGCATCAAATTGGCCTACAGTTTTGGTGGAGGCCCACAGGAGGACATGTGGCACATCCAAGGGCTCGTGGGGAAAATATTCAAAAATTTCCCGAATCCAAAAAAGGGTTTGAAATGCATTTTTGGAGGCAAAGGCTCTGTCCAATGGTATTTAGACACATGTCCCACCTTATCCAAAGGGAAAAAGGATATTTTCGAGGGAATATTCAAGATTTGATCTGACACGTGGAGGGTAGAGATTTAAAGTTGATTTTAATCAAGGGTTCTTTGTGTATTTTCATTTTTGGGCGCCATTGGGGCTCCAAGATGCTTGGAATCATCATTTTTACACCGATTCACATGAAATTTTATATGAATCTGCATCCCCTTAGCCTTCTGAGAACAATGGCACCATTCTTTTGAGCTGATTTGATGTCCTATGATGTTTTTCATGAAATATTTTTCTCAACCCATGAAAAACACGTGAATGGTAAAAAATGAAAAGTTGCAGAGTTAAAATGATGAAGTAAAAGGTGAAAAATGATTGCAAATGCATGCTGGCATGGTGGAATGCCAAAAATGTGACCCTGGGATGGATAAGGATCTGAGTTCATGCAATATTTTAAAATATTTGTGCATCTCTGGCATTTGGTGAGCTATTTTACAGTTTTATATCATTTTTCATCAAATGGATAGGGTTTTGTAACAAATTTGATCCCTTTGGCATATTCTTTGCTTGGGATGCAAGGATCCAAGCTGGAAGAGGATATATGATGTAATTTGGAGGAATTTTAGAAGCTGTTGAAAATTTTGGAGGAGAGAAGAATTTTCATGTGGAAAACTTGAAGAAGTCCATTTCTTTTTGGAGAGACTGCCTAAGAGCCTTTTTGGTTCCTGTTTGCATCAAATGTTCATCATGTTGAGTTGGTTTCAGCTGTAAAGCCATCAAAAAGCTTTGAGATTGTCTAAATAACATTCCCTTGCTGATACATCTGATCAAATTCTTGGATTAACTAGTTTTATCTCTTGACAAAGCTTGCATACACTTATATTTCAGTATGTTTTCAATTTGTGTTTCATGCTCATGTTGCAATCTTGTGTTTAGGATCTCTCTGATCATACAGGGTCTCATTTCTAGTTGATGGTTTAATGGCATTTGTAATCTTGTATTCAGAAGAGCTTTCATCTGATAGAAGATAAATAGATTTAAAATCATCTTACTGTCCTTGATTAATGAGACTGTCTATAAACCTTTGGGTGCACCTTAGGTCATGATTAAATAGGGATTCCTGGATGCTTCATTGGTATTTTGCTTCAAGCCTTTGTGGCAGGTTATCAAAGTTTGTATGGAATAGTGCAGATTTGGGCACGTGCACACATCCTAGTTGAAAGAGCACTTCAAACTCATTGAAACATCTTTGTTGTTTAGGTGTTGTAATTCATTTGCAAAGTTTCCCAAAGAAGGTGATGACTCCTAACTAATCTTGTTCCAACATCTCTCATCAGAATTTCATTTTAAACTAACTCATGTTACCTACAATACCCCTACATTTGCATTGTGTGATAACAAAGAATTCAATCCTTGCACTAAAATGCACAAAGTTGATCAGGGTTTTATCATGTCTTTAGCAGCTCTGGCTTTGTTTTGAGAACATTTCCATCATTTAGTAGTGACAAATCATTTGAATTTGGATAATGGATACATGTTCATGTTTTTAAAAGGCCTCTTCTATGTCATATGCAAAACACAAGGACATCTCCATCTCCTTACCATACGGGGCTGCAATACTGAGTTCTCTTGCCTTGGTTAATAGGCACAACCTAAAATAGTGAGGGTTAGATCAAAACCCTCTTGAAGGTTCTATCCACTCCCTTAGTTCTTGAATGCAAACAAGCAGATAGGTGTCCTTCCTGGCTACAAAAGACATGCAAAACACCTATCCAACCTTGAGTGTCTTGTGTAAATTCATGATGCTAGTCAAGTTGTGAAAGAGATTAAATCTGGATACCAACACCCAAGTGGCACCATTGCTGCGGGGAATTCTTGGAATTTCTTGGTGGTTTTGAAGTATTTGAAAGGTTTGAGCATTTGTGTGATTAAGTATTTGAGTTGTTACATTCTTGAGACATCATTTCATACTTCAGATCTGCATGTTTTGGGTAAAAAGGATTTCAAACTTAGCCTACTCTTATCATTTACCAGCAGTTTATATGATTTGGATGCACTGTTCTTGGTTGAATTAAGAAGAATAAGATCTGATTTGTAAACCCTTGAAAATTTTTCATAGCATACATTTGACAGAATATTTTAGTGCTTTCTTGCACAACTAAGGTGGAAATCCTTAGTGGTGACTCCATGTTGTCTGAATCTTGAAATACCAGTTGTCTAACACATTTCTATCATTTGAAATTTGTTGTTTAAATCTGTCAAGCTGGAGGGAAGGAGATCCCTCTTCACCAAGGACTCTTCTAAGAAGTTTCTCACCGAATCAAGAAGCTCAGAACTAGAAGGAAGAAGAGTGTGGAAAGTGGTTGGTGATTTGGTTACAAGAAAAGAAATCCCCATAGTTGAATTTGAAGGAGAGCAGCCTGTTATTGAAGATTATAATTCTTCTTCAAGTAGATCTGATTTAGGCAATCTTCTTGCTGATTTTCATTCTCCATCAGGTGAGGGACCTTCTTGTGTATTTAAAAAACCTACTCCTAGATCTACTCCTGTGGTTTCTAAGTTTGCTAAATTTTATCAAGAGAGAGAGCCTTTGGGGGTTGTCATTTTAGAGATCATTCATCTATTCCAATCAGACCCATTACTACTCCTCATCAGCTTGCTTCACCTCCAAGATCACCCCCACCAAACAATATGGCTCAGCCTAAACCTCCATTTGTTGTTAACACCTTTGGTCCTATAAATTTTGGAGGAATGGATGGTTATCCAAATGTTGTCCCATAAGATGTGAGAAATAGGTTACCAAAATTCCAAGGTAACAATGCCATAACTGGAGATCAACATCTCAAACTCTTTGTTAACATGATGGAATATTTTGAGATAGAATTTGAGGATGTGTATATTAAGTTGTTTATCCATACACTTGAGGAAGATGCAAGAGATTTGTAAAAATCTCTCGCTTGATAACTCTATTGATTCATGGAATGAGATGAGTAATGCATTGATTACAATATGGACACAAAACAAATCCAAGGTTCCTTCTATCTAAGTTTGAGAACATCAAGAAGAACCCTAATGAGACCGTTCATGACTTTAATACAATATTTAATAAAACATTGAGAAGGTTTCCTGTCATTTTGAGGCCTTGTGATGAATCTTGCTTGATCAAATATACAGATGCATTTGATAAAAAGGCAGCCTATTACTTGAGAGACAAAAATCCTACAAACTTGAGACAAGCTTTCACCATGGCACTTCAAATAGAAAATAATATCAAGGTTGTTGGTAAACCACTTAAGAGGGATGGTGTGAAGCTGATAAACCCTGAGAAGCCTCAAGCCAACAAGGGTGCTGATTTAGAAGATGTTGTCAAGACTTTGGCAGGGGCTGTTAAAGAAATTTCTTACAAGTTAGCCCGGGATGAGAAAGGAATTGGGAAAAGTTCACAAGGACAGCAAAGAACTCAAAACCATGACAGATTTGGCAATCATCCTAGGGGTGATCAAAGACAAGATGATAGAGGTAAAGGGCCTACTGGATCTACAAGTAGATAACCCCAAGCATGTGAAAATTGAATGGTACCTGATCCTTTGACTGCAAGAGTTGTTTTTGTTCAAGAAATTGCTGATATGGATTGGTGTGACAAATGTTTTCTTCCTCATCCACCATGTGAAATGGACCAGCAAGATATTGTTGATGATAATGAGAATGAAATGGATGATAATATTTGTATGATGGGTAGCTCTTCAGGCTCACAACAAGCAGCAACATCAATAGATGTGATAAGTGCAAGGACTGCTGCAACCTTTTGGGATTGCATAAAGAGGGTACCATTTCTTTCTCTTCCTCAAGTTCATGATGTAGATGTAGTTCAGGATTTTGAAATTCCTAATAATGAATTTGAATATCTAAGGGCTTTAATGATCAAGAAGTATGATGGTGGTATTCCTTCGGAGGAAGATAGACAATTGTTAATGAATTTTGTGGTTGGTCAAGAAAAGGAGTACAATAATAGAAGTAAAGTTATTAGGGGAGCTGGTCCTCAAGCCAAACCAAAGACACCCTTGCTCACAAGTATTCCCAAAGATAATCCTATAAGGGAAACAAATGCCAAGAACCCTGCTGTCCCATGCAAAACTATCAGTCCTCTCCATGCCCAAGCTACCAAGAATACTTTTCCATCTGATGAACCTTCTTGTTTCCCTTCCAATGCTATTTTTCCAAAGAATGTTCCATATGATATAGCCCAGGTATTGAGCCAAATTAAAGTCAGAATTCCCATTATTGAATTGCTTAGAATTCCTAAACATAAGAAAAGAGCTTTTGAATACTTGGGATTGAAGGAAGAAAAGAGTATACCAAGCAGAAATGTAAATGTTGTTGAGAATCCTCTTCAAAGCATTGTTGGCCTTGAAACACCACCACCAATGGAATATTTTAGAGAGACACCTGAAATTTATTTGGGGACATCCTTGGTTCATTCCCAATTGAATGTTGATCCATTCTTCACAACTTTTCTCATAAAAGGTAGGTTGCTTCACAATTGCATGTTTGATTCCGGTGCATCATGTAATGTTATGCCTCTAGAAGTTATGAATGAGTTGGATATCAAGGTGACAGTAGCATATGGGAAGTGTACAGCCATGGATTCAAGGGAAGTGCTGGTTGTTGGTTGTGTGAAGGGGTTAGCAGTGTAACTTACAGCCTATCTGGATAAGAATTTAAAACTTGATGTTGTAATTGTTGACTGCCCTGCTAAATGGGGTATGATTTTGTCAAGAAAATGGGCTGCAAGTGTTGGTGGTAGTGTTTAAATGGAAATGTCTTTTGCCACCATTCCCATTGAGGGCAGCCTTGTCAAAATCTATGGTGAAAAGAAGATGTTACACTTGATTGAAGATCCCAACAATGCTTCTTATGAAGTGTTGTTTGCTGATGTAGATGTTGACAACTTCATTAGTTTTGTTGATGGAAAAGAGAATAAGATGGATAAATCAAAGTGCCTTGGTAAGGTAGGTTCTCCATGGACATTACTATTTGATGGAGTCTACTCCAAATTTGGCAATGGTGCTGGTATAGTGTTGGTTTCTCCTAGTTTAGAAAAGTTTCCTTTTTCCTTCAAGCTTAATTTTGAGTGCACTAACAACATTGCTGAGTATGAGGCATTATTATTGGGATTAAGGATTGCATGGAAATATGGAGTGAAGGATATTGTTTCCAAGGGGATTCAGAGCTGGTTGTCAAGCAAGTAAGAAAGTTGTATGCTACAAAAAATCAACGTATGAAACAATATAAGCATGTTGTTTGGGACTTGATTGAAATGTTTGAATCCTTTAACATTGTTTACCATGATAGAAGTCTTAATGTTGCACTCGATAAGCTGGTTGTTCTGGGTTCTAGATTCGACAATTGCACCATTTCACCTTTTTGTGAATATGATATTGAGGTGCTAACAAGGCCAGTTGTCCCAGATAATGTGAAGCATTGGCAGATTTTTGATGATGATGCACAAGTGTTGAGATTATTACAATGCCAAGGAGATTTTGCTAGTTAGAATATTGATTGGGAACCAATGGTATGCATGAATGAAGATAGAGAAACTTTGTTTGACAAGGATATTATACAATTGAAGACAAATACCATTCCTAAAGGTCTTGTTACACTTGAATCCAACTTTAGCAATGTTGATTGTATCATTAATAGAAAGATGTCTGCTTCAAGGGATGTGGAAGAGAACAACTTGGGAACTAAAGAAAAACTAAGGAAGATTTGGTTAGGAAGTCATCTCAAAGCAAAGAAGAGAAACAGTCCTATGCCCAACTTTTAAAGAAATATCAAGACTACCTTGCTTGGTCTTATTCAGAGCTAAAGGTATATAGAGAAGATTTATTTCAGCATGATATCCCTCTTGAAGCCAAAACCAAGCCATTTAGACAAAAAAATGCCTATTAACCCATTGATTTCCATGAAAATGCAGGAAGAGTTGAATACATTGAGAGATGGTGGCATCATTCACCTCTACTAGATACTCTTCTTGGGTTGCCAACCTTGTGCCGATTAGAAAGAAGAACGAAGATATCAGACTTTGTGTGGGTTTTAGGAATATAAAAAAAGCATCTATGAAGGAAAATTATCCTTTGCCAAACATGGAGAATATGTTGTAGCTTGTAATAGGGTTAGAAATTCTTTCTACTTTAGATGGTTTCTATGGATACAATCAAGTAGTTGTCAAAGAATCAGAAAGACTTAAGACAACCTTCACTACTCCTTGGGGGACTTATGTTTTTGTAAGGATGCCTTTTGGATTGATGAATGCTAGTGCTACTTTTCAAAGGGTGATGGATGTTGCCTTTGTTGGTTATATCAATGAGTTTATTGTAGTTTACCAAGATGATGTGACTGATTTTTTCAAGGCAGCGAGCAGACCATTTGCAACACCTAGAGAAGATGTTGATCAGATGTAGAGAGTATGGAATTTCACTTAATCCAAAGAAGTGTCATTTTGGTGTGCCAAAGGCCAAGCTATTGGGGCATATTGTGTCCAAAGAAGGTGTTATGATAGACCTTGAGAGAGTGGAATCAATCAGAAAGTGCCTATTCCAAGAACCAAGAAAGGTATTCAATCTTTCTTTGGCCAAATCAATTTCATTAGAAGGTTTGTCTCCAATTTTGCTGAGTTAACTCTTCCAATCACAAGCATGCTAAGAAAGGATCAAGTTATTAAGTGGGAAGAGGCTGCCATCTAATCTTTTGAAGGAATAAAGGATGCACTCAAGCATGCACCTGTTTTGGCAGCTCCAAACTATAAGATGCCTTTCCAAATCTTCTCTTTTACATCTAAATTTACTATTGCTTCAGTTTTGTTACAAAAGGATGAGAATGGAGCTGAGAGACCTATTTCTTTCTTTAGAAAGGCTTTACAAGAAGCTGAACTGAAGTACACAATTATGGAGAAATAAGAATTTTCATTGGTAAAAGCAACAAATATTTTTAGGCCCTACATTTTGAGTTCAAAGGTTGTTGCTTATGTTCCTCATACAATGGTTAAAGATATCTTATCGACATGGAGATATCAAGCAAGAGATGTAGATGGGTCAAAAAATTACAAGAGTATGATATGGATATCCAAACTACAAAGCTGGTAAGAGGTTTAGGTCTTGCCAAGCTCATGGCTGAGAGTAATTTGCAAAACGTAGAAGTGAATCAGCTAGAGGAAGGAAGGGCAAACCTTCTTCACAAATTTATGAATTCTGAATGGTACAAGGATGTGATCTTCTACCTCAAGCACCTATGCTTTCCTAGTCACTTGAATAAAAATCAGAAAAGATCCCTTAAGCATTCTTCTCAAAAATATATCATAATAGACTTTGGGCTGGCTTGGAAGAACCCTGAGGGTGTCCTCTTGAAATGCATAACTGAAGATTAAGTTCTTGAGTTGATTTCTGATTTCCATGGGGGAGTTTGTGGAGGAAATTTTGCTAGGAGAGTAATAACACATAAGATTTTAAAATCTGTTTATTGGTGGCCAACTCTTTTCAAATATGCAAACCGCTAGTTAGAAGATGTGATAGCTATCAACGCTTCTCGGGAAGACCGAAAGCTTCAGGATCCCTTCCTTTGCAGCTTGTATCAATTGAATCCCCTTTCAAAAAATGGGGAATGGATTTTATTGGTGATATTTTAGATCCTTCTAGTGCTGGTTACAAATGGATCCTTGTAGAAACTGATTATTTTACAAAATGGGTTGAGGTAATTCCATCTAGAAAAGCAACACACCAAATGGTAATGGATTTCTTGCTGAATCATATCATATCTAGGTTTGGAATTCCAGTTAAGATTGTATCTGATAATGCTATGTGTTTTAGAGCCAAGCCTTTGATGGCAATGTGCAATGAATATGGGATAAATCTGACCTATTCTTCAAACTACAACCCACAAGGGAATGGGAAAGCTGAATCAAGTAACAAAAACTTGCTCAAGATTATTAGAAGGACTTTGGAAATCAACAAGAAGAAGTGGGGAGAACAGTTGAAATTTTTAGTGTGGGCTGATAGAATAACTCCAAAAAGAGCAACTGGTAAAATTCCATTTGAATTGGTGTATGGAACTCAACCTCTGCTGCCATTACACCTACAATTATCCACTTTTCAGTTTACTCAATAGTTGGAAGATCAAGAACATGGCCCATACGAATCAAGAATCAATCAGATCATTGATTTGAATGAAGAAAGGAGAGCTTCTCATCAAAAGCATGTTAGATTTAGGGAGAAATTGAAGAAGTTGTTTGATAAGAAAGTCACCCCTAGAGCCTTCAGTGTTGGAGATCTGGTTTTGTTGTGGGATAGTAGGCATGAAGACAAGGGCAAGCATGGAAAGTTTGATGCTCTATGGATGGGCCCTTATGCCATTGATATCAGGATTGGAGAAAATACATTTTTTCTCAAGAATTTGGATGGGGATTTGCTGGAGCTGCCTATTAATGGTAGACATTTAAAACATTTCTTGGATTAAACCCCCATGTGAGGTATGCACAAGTTGTACATTTTGTATAGCCCTTGTTTTTGTTTTGTCTTTTCCTTTTTTTTGTTGTTGTTGGCTCGTGGTTTTCCCTTTTGTCCTTGGAAACCATTGTTGGTTTGGTTTTCTTGGCTTGTTTTTGGTGAAAATTCTAGTTTTTAAGCTGCTCTGCATGTTTTGACTCCTTTCCCAATGGATTTTTGGCACTTTTTCTACGTTGTGATCTTGTGGCACTCACTAGGAGTGCCCATCCCCAAACAGGAGCCAATGTTGGTCCCATTATTGAGTTTGCATAATGTGCCTTATTTTTCATGACCAAATGTACTCACAAACATTTCATTTTTGGTCTCGTGGTCTACAGTTCACATTTTCCAATTGAATGCCTTTGATATGCTCATAATGTTGTTATTCTGCCCTATTTTGAAACAAGATCCAAGTTTCCCCCCATTTGTGCCCTAATTTATTCATTTTTATGAGTTGTGTCATTTTTTCCATTGCCAAATCATGCAAAAACTTGAAATTGATCAAATCCTAAATTTGTGCAAGTGTTTCCCCAATCCCAAGGTCGTAAATGATGTCAAAAAATGATTCAGTTGGTTTAAAATGAAGAATTCTACCTTCCCTGTCAAAAAAATTGGTTTCTAGGGCATTCCCTGTATTTTTCACGTTTTGACGGGCTCTTAGGCCGTCAAATTTATCATTACAATCTTTATGCTAACATGGCAGGCTCCTATTGGTCGGGGATGTGTGGGAAACATTATAACTTGTCACTTTTTGAAATTTTGGTGAAAGGAAATTTTTGTCCCCCATTGCAGCATGTCTTTACAACGTTGTGCCTATGTGGCACAATTTGATTGGTCAGATGAACCGACGGGTGGTGGGGGTCACTTAACATTTTCTCTCATTTTGGAAAATTCCTCGAAGTCACTTTTTGGCCCATGAGCCTGCACCCAATGAGAAAGTGACACGTGGTGGACGGAGTAGCGCGTGTTCGGGCGTGCAGAGGTTTTGGAGAAAATTTTCCTTTTCTCAAAAAAGTGGCAAAATGCATCAAATTGGCGCGGTTTTGGTGGAGGCCCATAGGAGGACACGTGGCACATCCAGGGGCTCACGGGGAAAATATTCAAAATTTTCCGAATCCAAAAAGGGTTTGAAATGCATTTTTGGAGGCAAAGGCCCAATCCAATGGTATTTGGACACATGTCCCACCTCATCCAAAGGGAAAAAAGGGTATTTTCAAGGGAATATTCAAGATTTGATCTAACACATGGAGGGTAGAGATTTAAAGTTGATTTTAATCAACGGTTGCTATGCATTTTCATTTTTGGGCGCCATTGGGGCTCCAAGATGCTTGGAATCATCATTTTTACACCGATTCACATGAAATTTTATATGAATCTACATCCCCTCAGCCTTCTGAGAAAAATGGCACCATTCTTTTGAGCTGATTTGATGTCCTATGATGTTTTTCATGAAATATTTTTCTCAGCCCGTAAAAAACATGTGAATGGTAAAAAATGAAAAGTTGCAGAGTTAAAATGATGAAGTAAAAGGTGAAAAATGATTATAAATGCATACTGGCATGGTGGAATGCTAAAAACGTGACCTTGGGATGGATAAGGATCCAAGTTCATGTAATATTTTAAAATATTTGTGCATCTCTGGCATTTGGTGAGCTATTTTATAGTTTTATATCATTTTTCATCAAATGGATAGGGTTTTGTAACAAATTTGATCCCTTTGGCATATTCTTTGCTTGGGATGCAAGGATCCAAGCTGGTAGAGGATATATGATGTAATTTGGAGGAATTTTAGAAGACTGTTGAAAATTTTGGAGGAGAGACGAATTTTCAAGTGGAAAACTTGAAGAAGTCCATTTCTTTTTGGAGAGATTACTTGAGAGCCTTTTTTGTTTCCTATTTACATCAAATGTTCATCATGTTGAGTTGGTTTCAGCTGTAAAGCCATCAAAAAGCTTTGAGATTTTCTAAATAAGATTCCCTTGTTGATACATCTGATCAAATTCTTGGATTAACTAGTTTTATCTCTTGACAAAGCTTGCATACACTTATATTTCAGTATGTTTTCAATTTGTGTTTCATGCTCATGTTGCAATCTTGTGTTTAGGATCTCTCTGATCATACAGGGTCTCATTTATGTTTGATGGTTTAATGGAATTTGTAATCTTGTATTCATAAGAGCTTTCATCTGATAGAAGATAAACAGATTTAAAATCATCTTACTGTCCTTGATTAATGAGACTATCTATAAACCTTTGGGTGCACCTTAGGTTATGATTAAATAGGGATTCCTGGATGCTTCATTGGTATTTTGCTTCAAGCCTTTGTGGCAGGTTATCAAATTTTGTATGGAATAGTGTAGATTTGGGCATCCATGTGTGCACACATCCTAGTTGAAAGAGCACTTCAGATTCATTGAAACATCTCTGTTGTTTAGGTGTTGTAATTCATTTGCAAAGTTTCCCAAAGAAGGTGATGACTCCTAACTACTCTTGTTCCAACATCTCTCATCAGAATTTCATTTTAAACTAACTCATCTTACCTACAATACCCCTGTATTTGCATTGTGTGTCCACAAAAGAATTCAATCCTTGCACTAAAATGCACAAAGTTGATCGGGGTTTTATCATGTCTTTAGCAGCTCTGGCTTTGTTTTGAGAACATTTCCATCATTTAGTAGTGATAACTCCTTTGATTTTTGATAATGGATACTTGATCATGTTTTCACAAGGCCTCTTCTATGTCATATGCAAAACACAAGGACATCTCCATCTCCTTACCATATAGGGGCTGCAATACAGGTTCTATTTCCTTGGTTGATAGGCACAACCTAAAATAGTGAGGGTTAGATCAAAACCCTCTTGAAGGTTCTATCCACTCCCTTAGTTCTTGAATGCAAACAAGCAGCTAGGTGTGCTTCCACTGGCTAAAAAGACATACAAAACACCTATCCATCCTTGAGTGTCTTGTGAAAATTTTTGATGTTGTTCAAGTTGTGAAGGAGATTAAATCGGATACGAACAATACACACTTGATGGAAAACTTTCATTAACTACATTGCTAATCTGTTATCCAAATGTGCCCCTTTCTCATTTTGTGGCTAACTCCCTTTCATTCTTTCCTTCTATTGTGCCTCAGTCATAAATTTTTACTTTTTAGGCACTCAAAACCTTCTGGAAATGACACCATTGGATAGAGCTCTTTCTCAGCTTTCTAGAAAGGTAAATATTTCCTCCTAACTCCATGTATTTTTCAAGTTATGGCTTAGCAGAGTTTTTGTGGGAAATTTTCCCTTACAAGGTCTGCAGCCAATCAGAACTCGCCACGTGTCCAAGTCAAAAATATCAAAGCGATCCGATTTTGGCCTATTTTTGCCCTAAAACTTCAAATCACCATAACTTTCGATCCAGAGCTTAGATTTTCACGTTATTTATATCAATGGAAAGCTGGTGAAATTCTCTACAATATTCCATGGTCAATTTTGAATTTTGGTTTAGTTTAGAGGGAGAAAATCAAAAATTCTTTAAAGTACGCGCCCATGGACACAACTGACATTTCAACAACCAATTTTAATGCAAAATGGGTCGCATTCTTCTCCAACATGGCCAAAAATGTCAGGGCATGGGTTTGTAAGGACCTCCATGCTATTTTTAATGCATTTTGGTCAATGGGGAATGGCTCCCATGTTTTTTCACATTTTCTCTCTCTTGGGCTCGACCCATGCACTGTAAAAGCCAGATTTGGCTCATTTTTCAAAGTGGGAACACTTTTTTACACAACAAGCTTCTATTTTCACTTTCAACAAGTGATTTTTGCAAGTATCAGACCTTCCAGGGATTGTAACAGGTTTTTCTGCCTCTTTGGTGTTGGAATACAAGGATTTTGATGTTGAAAATCACAATGCAGGCTCTGTGAATGCTTTCAGTCCTTTGTATGTGTTGTTTGCTTCATTTCAAACCCTTGTTTACAGCTTATCAACCTGTGCATGATGTTTTATGTTGCAATTTCTGATTTGTGTCAATTTTCATGAGCAAGAAGTGCTCACCACTCCTTTGGTGTATCACCCTTATCAGTTTAGTTTTAATTTTTGCATTTCTTATCCCTGTCTCCTTGCAAATTAAGATAAAATTAGGATCTGAACCTCTGCAGTTGTGCAAATAATAGATCTGATCAGAGGAGTTTGAGGAACCAGCCTCTAATCTGGAGATTCCTCTCTCATTTTACAAGTCCCACACTTGGAGAGAGGTTTCAATGTTGTGCAATCACACTGGATGCCTGAAACATCAACTTAGAAACCTGATTTGCATCTAGGGGTGCTGCTGATTTGCAACAACAGTTTTGGCATGCCCGGTGGGACCTTAGAGGTCTTCCACTTCATATTTTGCAGGTTGGTGTGTTCCTGTGAAGATTTCAGCCTTTGGAGGCACTTGCAAACACATCTGGCGACTCCATCTGATCAGCAACCCATTTCTGAAGTTGCAGACCTATTTT
Source organism: Taxus wallichiana var. yunnanensis (assembly GCA_018340775.1). NCBI lineage: Eukaryota > Viridiplantae > Streptophyta > Pinopsida > Cupressales > Taxaceae > Taxus > Taxus wallichiana. The sequence goes on along the minus strand of CM031239.1, from coordinate 780,842,382 downwards.
TCATCCATTTCCATCCATTATTCTTTCCATCTCTTTCATTCTTTTCCATTCCATGAAGTTTTGCAATCATGACTTCATTTCCATCATGGAACTCACATTTACAACAGCAACAATGTTTCCCACCTCCAACATGTTTTTTAAATCCTCCAAATCAGCATTTTGAACAAATTCAAAATCAGCATACATACCCATATGAGCAATAATGCCAAAATCAGTTTGGCTATGGAGCTTTCCAAGAGCAAGGGTGTGCATACAATGAAGACAATCAGATGCAAGATGCTGGTCTGTTGGAGAAAATCCAAAAGATGGAGGTAAACATGGTGCAATCCAGGGCTCAAGCACAAATGAAAGCATTTGGAATCGGTTGTGGAGCACCCTGTCCATGGGTGGGACCTTTCCCAAGGCATTACAGCCCTCAAGAGAAGCTTGACTTCATGATTGCAACGCTGCCATTGCTTACAAAGTGGATTGAAGGAATAGAGGTGTATGAGAGGAGTATTCAGCAACCTTGTCAACGGGTAAGCACACCATCTCATGCCTTTTCTTTTCCTCTTTCCCAATCTGTTTTATCTCAGCAGTGTCAAGTTTTAAACTCTCCATCTGCTGTCCCAAGTGTTGAATCCATTTCTCCACCCCTAGTCTTCCACCTCATCTCAATTATTCTGTCCTTTTCCCTTCCAAACAGTCATCCCCTCCACAAGAGCTAAATGAAACACCCTCTCCTCCAAAGAAACAAGAGGTTTTACCTCCTCCACCACCACAAAAAATTACAAAAATCAGTCATGAAGGACAGCAAAAAGAGAAGCCAAACAAGGATGAAGAAATTCAAATTTTGAAGAGTTGGGCTCTTAAATTTGGGATGAAGAAGATCCCTTTGCTGATGAAACCTTCAGAAGAGGTTGGAGTTATAGAACAAATGGTGGTCAGGACTGATTTTGTTGCAGCAGAAGAAGAGCAAAAAGGAGTTGCAGATCAGCAATCAATTTGTTCAGAATATAGTGTCCATGTTGGCACCCTATTTGAAGGAAATTTTGATCCAATTCAAATTGCAAAAATCAGTCATGAGGGACAGCAAGAGGAAGGAGAAGCTACTCCAAATCCAAAAGAAGAGGAGCACATTCCAGCTATGGGGGAGAAAAGTGCAGATCCAAAGGCTTTGAGCACAAAGCAGGTTATAGAAGAACCTTCAGTTCTTCTCTCTACTTCATCTCTCTCAAGTTCTAGTACTGAAGAAGAGTTTGATCCCTCAAACTCAATGCTGGAGGATGAAAGAAACCATGGTGATCAAGTTGCAGATCAAGAGAATGCCATGGGAGAGGTTGAACATTTGCAGCAGGACAACAATGAGGTAGTTTACCTGTCTGATTTGGAGGACTATTTTGATGAAGAAGAACCGGTTGAGTTTCCACCATTCTCTCTTTCATCATCCATCTTCCAAACACAAGAGCCTACTATCATGGAGGAGAGTATTCATTTGTAGTAGCCTGCATCTTATAGAAGCTCTTTGGAACCAAGATTGGAAGATTTTAATCTTTCATGTCCTTCATTGGAGGAAGAGAAAGGGCAGAAGGGTTCTACCATTGCTTCCACACCATCCATTCAAGGTCTACAAGAGAACTCCATTCTTGGAGTTGAAAATCATAATTATGGGCATACTCAATGGATCAAACCTTGCCCAATCAGGTATTTGGCTTCATTGGAGCCAAAGGAGAAGCCACAACCAGTCATGCTTGCTTCTAAGCATGAGGATGAGCTACAAAGTTCAAGGATCATTGGCATACCTCTCCAATCCAAATGCGAGCAAATAAAAGAGGTATTGGATTTGTTTTTAGTTGACACCTTGTTAATTTGGGTAGAAGACCATCTTCTTGTTGATTTTCCACTCATCCAATCAACCATACTCAGCTCCAAATCATTTGCATGGCTGCCAATTTTGAAGAAAGGAAGCTATTTTGCACAACCAGTTACAGGGTTCATTTAGCTCACCTTTGCTTCCAGTTAGAGTAGAGTAGGTAGGTTTGCTTTCAGTAGAAGAAGTGCTTGTGCACACTCTACATGTTCCATTTGGAGCATGTATGATTTTCAGTTTGTACATAGTTTTGGTGCTGCTGGTTTCACTCTTGCATAGTTTGTTTTGATGGCATTTTGGTGGGAACAACTCCATGTCCAGTGGGATTCAAGCGGTTCAGAGGGAAGTTTTCAAAGTTTGATCAGTTTTCAGGCTACTACTCATGACTCCATGCCCAATGGATTGCTTCAGGCTACTGATCATTCATCTAGCAGGTAGATGACCCCTCTGAGTCACCAAAATTGTTATCCAAATGTGCCCCCTGCTCATTTTGTGGCTAACTCCCTTTCATTCTTTCCTTCTATTGTGCCTCAGTCATAAATTTTTACTTTTTAGGCACTCAAAACCTTCTGGAAATGACACCATTGGATAGAGCTCTTTCTCAACTTTCTAGAAAGGTAAAGATTTCCTCCTAACTCCACGTATTTTTCAAGTTATGGCTTGGCAGAGTTTTTGTGGGAAATTTTCCCTTGCAAGGTCCGCAGCCAATCAGAACTCGCCATGTGTCCAGGTCAAAAATATCAAAGCGATCGATTTTGGCCTATTTTTGCCCTAAAACTTCAAATCGCCATAACTTTCGATCCAGAGCTCAGATTTTCATGTTCTTTATATCAATGGAAAGCTGGTGAAATGCTCTACAAGATTCCATGGTAAATTTTAGATTTTGGTTCAGTTTTGAGGGATAAAAGCAAAAACACTTCTGGTACGCGCCTATGGATAGAAATGACGTTTCAACAACCAATTTTAATGCAAAATGGGTCGCATTCTTCTCCAACATGGTCAAAAATGTCGGGCATGGGTTTGTAAGGACCTCCATGCTGTTGTTAATGCATTTTGGTCAATGGGGAATGGCTCCCACGTTTTTCACGTTTTCTCTCTCTGGGCTAGACCCATGCCTTTGTAAAAGCCGATTTGGCTCATTTTTCAAAGGGGGAACACTTTTTTTGCACATGACAAGCTTCATTTTCACTTTCAACAAGTGATTTTGGCAAGTATCGGACCTTCCAGGGGATTGTAATAGGTTTTTCGACTCTTTGGTGTTGGAATACAAGGATTTTGATGTTGAAAATCACAATGTAGGCTCTGTGAATGCTTTCAGTCCTTTATATGTGTTGTTTGCTTCATTTCAAACCCTTGTTTATAGCTTATCAACCTGTGCATGATGTTTTATGTTGCAATTTCTGATTTGTGTCAATTTTCGGGAGCAAGAAGTGCTCACCACTCCTTTGGTGTATCACACTTATCAGTTTAGTTTTAATTTTTGCATTTCTTATCCTTGTCTCCTTGCAAATTAAGATAAAATTAGGATCTGAACCTCTGTAGTTATGCAAATAATAGATCGATTAGAGGAGTTTGAGGAACCAGCCTCCAATCGGAGATTCGTCTCTCATTTTACAAGTCCCACACTTGGAGAGAGGTTTCAATGTTGTGCAATCAACTGGATGCCTAAAACATCAACTTAGAAACCTGATTTGCATCCGGGGGTTACCGCATTGATTTGCAACAACACTAACCCTTTCTCACAAATTGCATAAATTCAAGGAACATGTTGTAGTTTTTGAGACAAAAGGACAATAACTACACCATGTTGAGTCCTTAAATCAACACCTCTATGTGTTAAGAAATATATGGTGAATCCAGCTCGGGCCCTCTTCTCTAATTTCACGAAAATTATTTGTTGCCACACATCCAATTTAGGTTCCTAGGTCATCTCTTACTCTTAAGGAACCTAAGAAAAGGCACTTCCCAAAGGGGTAATGTATATGGTTGAGTGGGATTCCTCATTTGAAAGGAGGAATTTTTTTGATTCTTGAATGGTCCTATACCAACTATTAATTCTCTCATGTCCATGGGTATGTACCAATCAATGGAAGGAGATGTTATATTTGTTTAGATGGCATTGGGGACGGTGAATATATCTTAAGGAAGAATTGGTTGGTGAACAACTCCTATTAGCAGAGAGGGTTTTGTGGCGGTGGATGACTAAGTTTTTCTCATTCTTGTCTTCTCTTTTTTGATGTGTTTTCAAAAATTATATGTAACCTTTTTCTTTTCACGAGCTAGTGCCGCTATAGATCACCCATTTTTCTTTCTTCCAAAATGCAAAGATGACAAAAATTTCATTATTTTATAATGATTTATAATGGACATGAAATTTTATCAGAAAAAATTACAAAATATAATGCAATGTTATCGATTTACAATCATTGCATAAATCAAATATAATGTTCAAATTTTAATAAAGAACATGAGTAGAAAATAGAAGAAAAATTACTTAATATAAGCTAAAAGAATAAGTGTTAAGAAGAAAAGCCTATTCTTGTTCATTGTCCCTCTGTCGACTTCTTCATCTTCATCATTCTACTCCTCCAACGGTTGTCTTTCTCTACATGCATCAAACCTTTGAGGTAGATATTTTAATTCATCCTCATCTGACCTTGTGTGATTCTTTAATATTAGACTTTGCCTTCTTAATGAACTTGGTTACTAATTCATTTTCTTCCTGTATCTCCATGGTTTCACTTTCATCTCGGACATGCTAGTTTCCATCTTCATCAATGTTTTTATAACTTCATATAAGAAATTATCTTTTTGAACAATCCTTTCAAGGAACCATATAAGAAATCAATATTAAAATCACCATATCTCTTTTTGATTTTTCAAAGACCAATTATTCCAATTTCAAATCAATTTTATCTATGGTTTTTTCCACACATATTCTTTCTTTCTCCATGTTCCCCGATATCCTTCAGGACCTCAATTTTGATTTTTTCCAATTCCTCCATAGCATCTTTGGACTCCCATGTGTTATCTTAACACAATCCATTCAATCTTCACAACATATTCATCCAATTGAGATATTTGGTTCAATTTGGGAAGGATCCCCTCAAAATTTAATAACTCATTATCACAATGTTTGATTAAGTCAAAAATTTCTTTGAGATTATCTTTGAGTTATTTATATTTTGTTGTGGCTTTGAAATGGATTTATTCCCATTTTTAATCACCTTTTCTACCCATGTGTCCATAGCTTGGACTTTCTTGATAGCCTTTTTAACATTTCCAACAATTTCTAGAGTGGTTATAGATATTTCTCCCTAGGCATCTTTGGATTTTCCAATTCTGGTCATAGGCATGAGGTCAATGACTTGACATGTTCCTTCATTTTCATCTTTTTGACCCCATCCTCATCTACCTTATGCAGCAGATAACTAACCACTTATGTAACTACCTATTTTAAAGATTCTCTTGAGGGATTTCCTAGAGGAATGAGTTAGACATCATAATCCTTCTCCATGATATCACCCCTGGTATTTTAATTATAAGGAACTGTTATTTCCAATGTTTTAGATCCTGATTGATCATTATGGGTCTTTGTGATGACCCTAGCCCTCTTGGGAGTTTTGGCAAGCTTTGGGAAGGATAAGGTTGTAAGATCAATAGCCTTCACAGGCACTACTTCTTCATCCCCTTTGTAGATCAACTCTCCAATCCATCCCTTAGCAAGGAAGTCTCTTCCTTTTTCCCTTGTGAACCTTGATAAATTTTTTCAAGAATAATCACCAATTCTTTGGATGGTTCTCGGATAGTAGGCATTGATGAATCCTTGGGTTGTTCCTTTCATTTTCCACTTTGTCAACTCCCTACATTCACTTTATTCTAGATTTTAAACCATTTATTATTTCACCTGTTCTTAAACCTAGGGTTGAATAACATTTCTTGGAGTCACATTAGCAATTGGGGAGTTTTTGTGTTCTTCTCTTCACTCGGTGCACTCCCAATTTCAACACTTGTGTTTGGAAGCCTCTTGTGTAGAGTTTGTTTCTTTGGATGTTTCTGCAATATTTTACTTCTTTAGATGTTGTTGTTCAATTGGTAAATTATCATGTAGTTTCGTATTTACTTCTTTAGGTATTCTCAATTGTTCATTTAATAAAGTGGCAGGCAGTGTGCTTTCAATGTTTACTCTTTATCCTTGTTAACAATTTACATTTCCAAACCACCATCACTCTTATCTTCTATACTAACCTCTTCCATAACTTCCAAAACATTACCCTTAAAAAGTTTCTCACTACTTTGGGTGGCCTTGGATACATCTTGGGAATCCTTTTCAACTATCATTTCAATGCTCATAGTTTCTTTGTCGGTAGTTCCTTGAATATCTAATCCACTCACTTATAGAGAAATTGGGATTTCATGAACTACCTTTGATTCTAAAACATCAGGTACAATACTTGACATATGGGGAGAATATTTGGTTCCCCACTTGATTATGGAACCCCCATACCTTTTACTACTTGTGTTTCCATCCTCATTTCAACTACCTTAGGCACAAGAATTTCTTCATTCACATCAACATATACTATCTCACTCAAACCTTCCCTAGATTTGTGAACTTGATCAAAGGGGGAATATTCATGCATTTCCGGGATGGAGCTAAAGTCATTGGTTGTAAAATTGGTGTGTCTTGGACCATCTATTGTCCAAATTTTGGAACTTCCCTACTTGAGCCAAGGAAGTAATCACCTCTTCATGTTCCTCGGTGAGGGATGGGATATCAATGACTTCAGGTTCCATGTGCCTATGTTTATGGGCACCTTCCCTCACTAAAGGATGTTTAAGAAAGTTTTTTTTTTCTTTGGCCTTTCAAATTTCTTTAGATTAGGTGTTGTTCTTTCTTTAGCATTCAATGGGTCGGGTTTGATGTTTGCTCTTACAATGGCTCCCCTCATAAACTTCTCGGTACCCTTGGGTTTATGTGGGGCCATTGGTGGAGTATTCTATGTATCTATTCCTTTTCCCTTTGCTTGCAATGGGACTAAAAAGTAATAGGAGCGTTCTCCATATATTTGAGTAGCATTTCCTTAGTTTTTGCCTTAAAGAAGACATAGATTTTCTGTTCCACCTTTGTACTATAATCCACTCATCCATTATCTCTAAAGTTTTTCTTTTGAAGGAATATGAGGAAAATTTCCACCTAATGGATCAATTTTATCATCCCCTTCTCTTGATTGAGGAATATAAACACTCAAAATTCCCAATTCTCAAAATTTATTAAGTATTATGGTGTTCTAAATTGATAGATCAATACACTTCAATTTCAACCAAGTCAAGTTTCTTCTCATAACATTAGAGATCATTCCATATTTTTCATAATATTATACTTCATCCCATTTCATAGGTGTTAATGGTTGTCTCTCAATCCCTGGTCCATATAAAATTGACTTATAACTTGTTCATCATCCACAATACCTTCAAGGAATGCAAATATTTTGAAATTAATGATCTATGTAAGAGTCATTCTCGAGAATTCCCGATTCGACTTCTTCCTCATCTATGTAATTCATCTAGTAGTACTCAAAATGAGGCTCTTGTTCGAATGATTTATCCAAGGTATTCACTAACCATATGATATCATAGTTGGGCCTTGTTATAAATTTCTCCATTCCAATCCTATTCATTTCATCCTCCATCAACCTTGCTTTTATAATTGAAGGAAAGAATATATCACAATATTGATGGATAATTTAATGTTAGTTTTATGTTTCCCACTATCATTATGTGCATTGGAGTTAACTTCCTTGCCGACTTACATAAGGCCATTTTTAATCTAAATATCTAGGCAGTTTGGAAGGTTCCCTTTCAAAACCAATGGCTGTAATGGAAGTGAATTTCCTATATTGAATGAAGAAACAACAAAACTACATGATTGAGGTCCTTACCTCTTTGAAATATTTTAATTATCCCACGCTTGTTCAAACAAACATATGATTGGTTCAAATAAACCATCATTCATCGAGTCTTACATTTCCCTTCCAATTACTCAGTTCTAATTGGGAAATATTTCATGCATTTTATGTTGTTTGGTAGGAACACATGGTACCAAGACAGGGAAATGTTTATGACATGCAATAATGTAGATCGAGATAAGTCATCATGTAAAATTCAAGTTCACCTACACTACTCATCTTGATCTTTAGTTCCATGAGGTGTTCATGGATTGAGTTTTCAATGAGGGTGGCCCAATAAATGCTCCCCTTTCTTTTCAATACAATCCATATATAGGGAATGTCCATTCCTTAAACTGATTTGTTTTCTCCAACCCCATAATTTTTCTCAAAATACAACTACATCCTCTGCCTCTTCGACAAACTGTTCCCTAACCAACTTTTTGGGTATCCTTGTAGTGACCTTTTTATCAACCAATAACCACTTGGTGTTTATAATCTTGGTATAGTCCCTATTATCAACAATTCACCCCCAAGGTAATTTTGATAACTTGCATAATTTCTTTAGGATTGAGTGAGAAGAAATGGTTTGTGGCCCAAAATAAGGTTTTGAGGGGTCACTTGGATTTTTTCTAACTTCCCTATCCAAGGAAAAAATCCAAGAAGTTAGAAAATTTTGAAAAATTTTTAAAAAGGGCTTCTTTTAGGGTATTGCGAGAAAATGTGGAAGTTTTTGTCCCAGGCCACACAAGTTTAACCAGGAAAAATGGGACCCAAAAAGACAAAATTTCCAAAACCTAGTTCATTGCGAGAAAAGTCAGAAAAAATAGTCTCGGGCGATTTGTGGGATGTTGGGACATTTGGGACGCACATTGCCAAAATTGCCATAGGCAGAAGGATTGAGAAAAAGTGAAAGTTTTTTTCCCACCCATTCCACGGGATAGATGGGACACAAGTATGTGCGGGGCGTGAAAACCCAAAATCGCGCACAAAGAGCCAAGCGTTGTGGGTGAACCAGAGGTCAATGCCCCAACGACCCGGTCAATGGTGGGACGATTAAGAAAGGAAAGCCCAAATCAGTTGATGTAGAAAATGGAGGCTTGGATGGTCCAATTATGTGTGGGACATGAGTTCCCCAAAAACCGAAATAGCCACAATGCAAAGGAAAATTCAACACCCAACTCCCGAACTTCAAACGACCATAACTTTTGACCTAGAAGTCGATTTTCATGAAATTTGACTTTCTAGAATCACCACAACATCCTCTACACCATAGAAACATGGATTTATTAATTTTAATGAGGATAGATATGTGAAAATAAAGGAAACATCTCCATCTCCGATAAATTAAATACCTAATCACGTTAAATGACAGACATCCTTGGCAAACCCACAACAACTGCCTACACTCAGAATGCCATATATTTTGAAATTCTCAACGAAAACACATGAAATTGGTAACATTGGAATCATGGATCCAAACCCAATGCATAGAAATCAAGAAATCCTAAATTTGATGAGGAATATATGGTGAATTTTCAAAAAATGTGGCGAGGTTCGAACAATGATTTATTTGGTAGTTGGGATGCATTCAATGAAGAATGGGCAAACATTTATCACCACTACAAGTCATGGGACAGCATGGGGAAATTTTTTTAAGCAACATACCATCAATTTAAATCATTATGATAACTTGCAAGTGGTTGAAAATAAAAATTTGGGATTGCAATTCTCTCTCTCTTTCTCATTTCTATAAATTGTAATCTTGGGCTCATTTGTAAAGGAGTTGGTCATTTTTTCTCTCTTGTCCCCTCTCTCTTTCTTCCCTAGGGTTGAATGTGGAGCTTAAACCTCCTCTCTTTGCTTTGTAATGGAATTTTATTTCCCCTTTCCCACTAATGATGTATTGTGTGAACTCATGGAGCAATAAAATTTGTTTCGTGATGCATTTTGTCCATCCTTTACTTATTTTATTATCTCTTCTTTCCTCTCACCATTATAGGGTATACTGTGCATATCTTTGATGTCTATTACAGGTTTTGGGAGATGTGTTTAATGGGTTTGAACTGGTGTTCTATGTAAACTTTATCTTCGGTCTATGGTGCATCTTTTCCACCCTCTCCATTCCTCCCCCATCTCCACCACAGGCGAGATGAGATTATGATCAACAACCTCCTTTTCTAGTGTATCACCGCTTTAGTGTAGGTTTTGTTTTCATGAACTCTCTCTCCCTAGTCCCTTAGAAAGTTAGATTGGGATTAGATAGTTTACCTACATTAGAGTAGATTTTGGTAGGTAGTTTAGGAGCAGAAACCAACCTCCTCTGGAGGATCATCTCAAGCCCACAAGTCCCACATCTTAAGAGATAATCCAATGTTACACAAATTACATTGATGCCCCAATAAAATCTAAATTCATTCAGGGGTGTTGTAATCTCATGATAACAATCCCTCTTCTTAGCTTTTTAGTCCTTAAGGGCCAATTCCATGCTCGGGGTTATTATATTCTTGATTACGGGAAAATTCACCATTATTAGGAAGGATTTTGGTGTCAAGTTCAATTTGCTTCTCCACTTCCATCTTAAACCTCTCTCTTTTCAAGATTGTAATTCATGGTATAGATTTATACTATTTTTTGGTAATGAATATAGGGGGAGTAGTACCAGCCACAACAATGTTACTATCCTCAATTGCCTTCATGAGTTTGATCCTATTAGGGTCATTCAATCTTTGTTGGAACTCATCTAAATCTTGATCCATCAAATTTGTGTCTATGATCCTATCAAAATAGCTAGTAATCCCAAAAGTAATGGAAAAAATCATAGGAAAAGTATTCATCTTGCATTCCCTATTTTTTACTCTCAGTTCATTTACAAATTGGAAAGTGAAAATGAAGAAAAATCAAGAGTAATTCAATTCTTACAAATTTTTCATGTGAATATTCACCTACTCCTCTTCGATTCTCTAAATATTGAATATCCAGCTCTTGATCAATGCCTCATATTAAAATTGACTCTGTCCTATTGATAATTTCATTAGCAAGGGCTCCTTGATCTCGTCATATGATAAAAGCTCAAAGTATTTCAAAAGTTTAACAAATTTTCTTTTGATCATGAATAAATGCATTAATGGTGGTAGTCGTAAATGTGTTAGATCGTGGCCACTCATCCTACATTTCCCCCTTTTAAATATATGTCGTCCACATGGAATGATTTGTAAAATTTAGGGTCGAAGGTACCTTTCCTATCTTTTTCATGATTTATCAATAATATATAAATTTACACATTGCTCGTGATCACCTTCCCCTAACTTCTAATAAGATCATGACACGTGTTCCAATCCTAAAGGCAATGGAGCCATGGTAAAATCCTAAAAAACTATTCATTTTCTAGATAGGCACACAAGTTACACTTTCCACTTGAGGTTCTCCTCCTCGACGTCTACTTAAAAAGTGCCACATGTCTTCCAAAGCGGGTCCGGTCATTTTCTTGTATCTTGCACTTTATCAACTTTGGTGAAAAATTAACACATTGTCTCTAATTTCTGTGCTTTCGGCCCTCCTTGCACTTTTGTATATTACACATATAATACCAAGAAGACAATATTGGCCCACCATCCCCTCTCAAATTACCTCTTGGAAAATGTACCTTTGGGAATCGACTTGAATATTCAACAAAATATTCATCGAGGTCTCGGGCCAATTTTTAATTATGTCACTATTGTTGAATAGTGTTAACTTTACAAATAACACCTACAAGTGCCACAACTAAATAGGAAGTGCTGCGTAACTTCAAGTGAAAAAGTAATTTATGAAAATGGTAACCACAATCAATCAGAGGAAATACATATATTTTTTCAAAGATTGCGCTTGACCCATGATTAACTTCTAGAAGGATTTTATAGTAAGGCAGACCACTACTACATTCCTCAATTGAAAAGAGGAAAGAATAGCCTAAACATGGGATTTACTAAATACATTCATCACGACAGGACCATTGGAACACGCTCTACACAAGCTAACTAGATGAAATAAAATTTTCAATGGTAAACACTGGATAAGGAGGTTGAGGTTAAACCTAACACCAACTTACCCCACCATGAAAAATTCTCAAAGAAAGGATCATAATATTTACACAAAACCAATATTTATTGATATTCAAATCAGATCACCATTCTTTATTGATATTCAAATCAGATCACAATGAATTGATTTCTTCAACAATAGTCAACAAGATACAATCAAGAGATACCAAGATAATCAACCTTGTATTATGAATACATATTAATATATTCTTCTTATAAAATAACTTAAACTTGATATTATACCTACAAATACTTTAGAAACCTATAAATTACATCAACATGCTATGAAATTAGTATTCAAACACATAACATTAAATCCATCCTCTGCCTTTAACTCATTGTTAAATAAACATTACCATATTTACTTTTCTCAAATATTCCTCATGAAAACACCACAAACTACTTACCTAGAATGAAATTATAGGTTTTTTTGTCTAGGCCAAAATGATTTTTCTTTGCAGCAAGGATTTCTTCAAAATAATATAAAAGGGGTTCCAAAATATTAGCAATAATGTGCCCAAAATATCACTTTATAGCCTCTCCTTAATTAAACTTTAAAAGATGTAATTTTCACTCTTTTATCTTTACAACACTAGTCTAAAAACATCCCATAAAAATCACTAGAACATTCACAATTGGCCCAAGTAGGCGGACTATCCAAAACCCTTCATTTAAGCACCAAAAATCCTCAAATCCACATCATTGGAATGAAAAAAATAACCTAAAACAAAAAATGTTTTTATTCAAGATCTAAAAATGACAAAACATGTTTAAAATAACATTTATACATCATCCATTTTCATAATTTTCATGAACGAATCAATTTATTTTGTTTAATGGCCCAAGTGGTTCATTTTCTTCACAAAACACATGTTTCCAACACCGTGTCTTAACCTATTGACTTCAATATCACCCAATAACACATAAAATATATAATATTACCACTCAACGAAAATACGAACATGTATAACACTTCTAAGTAAGTTATATATCATGAAACAATCACTACTTCAAACTCGCATCAACTTTTCCCTTCACCAAAACAAGCTTCCAAAAAGTTAGTTTTACAAATGAAACTAGTTAATAACCTCCATGAAACGTAAAGACCTCAAAATTAACTCATTTTATTATAAATTCATCCCTCTTCACATTTCAAGTGATATCAAGCATTACCCAATCGATTACATGCACTTACTAACTCAATCTTTCATTGAAGAGTAGTTAATTCCTCAAAATCTGATTTTTTTCCCCAAATTATCATATAAACCATATAACTTATAATAATCATACTAAAAACTTATATTAATATAATTATATATGAATTATTATTCCAATACAACTTTAATCACCTTCAAAATCCTTTTAGTAGCTCTGTAATATAAATTTTACTAAATGCCCCAAAATTGCACTTTGAAAATTCGACCTAAATGAAGCATAAATGACCATTAAAAATCATAAACATGACCTACAATATATTTTCACATCAATAAAAACTCACATACATCACACGATAATCATTTAGTTTTCTCTTTGCTTTGGACAACTTTGTCCCAAAAAGAACTTCTCAGTAAACCGGCCTGTTTGAGTGAGAACCACTCATCACCATAGCCTCTACCATGATTTTATGTAAATATGAATTATTAATCTATATGTTTAAATCATACATCATGTACAAGAAATAAATTCTGGCCACTTAGGAATTAAATCTCTCCTACCTCTTTTGAGTTAGTGTTTTAAACACATAATGAGCACTTTACCTTCCTAACATTTGTTCATAGAAGTGTGATGATGAAATGACCTAATTTTTTTAAAACCTTCTATAATAAATTTATAAACATCCCAAAAATCCAAAAGGTCCCATGTAAATTACATAATTCATTGTGAGCATTAGAAGACCAAATTCAAGTTGGAAATGACCTTGTTATTAACCCTATTTTACCAAAACTAGCATAACATACAAAATAGTCATAATGAATACTTGAAATTTTCCCATAACACCATGAAACATCCTAAATAAATATTCAATCATCAAAATTTAATCAACAACTCTTAATATTTCCATCCACTAAGACATGCATAGCTAGCCCTTAGGGAGGGTCAATCTAAAACAACCTCATAAAACATCATGAAAGCACTCAAAAGGTAATAACATACCTAGTACATAATGATACTCATACCTAAATGAATACATGAGCCCATATAGCTCCAAAACTTAACCTCATGAAATCTAACAACCTTACCTTTTCTAAATGAGCACCTACAACATATTCACCAACTGTATTTTACACCCATGAGAATCATGATAGTTCCTAGGAAATCATAAAACATGTTCACCATCATGCCAAAATTATTCTCAAGATTCCAAGAATCTCATCCCACCATATATTGTCACCTATTTTATTTAGGTAGCTTGAATAGGCTTGTAAGAATAAATAATCCTCATTGAACCAACATGTGCAACCAAGAAAATCCTGAATCTCCATATCATCATCACTATGAAAATTATTTGACCCTATAACATCATCCACTTTGTCATTAATGAGGTTTAACATCAATCACAATAACAATTCATTAACATGTTAACAAATTGATGAATAAGACTATCAAAATGATGTGTTTATAATAGTTTAAAGTTGATACAAGTCTTCTATGATCTATGAAATGATTTAGATTCATTGTTAGGATGAAGACATACTACAATAGGTTTATGAATATCCCTAAGAGAGGAGAAAAAAATTATTTATAACCACTAGCGATTAGGTAGAATGCCTAACAATGCGGGTTTTTCTGGAACACATTTAGTAAATGGTTAAAACCACATATTAAATAGGGGTTTTGGCTAAATAATGAGGGAAAATGGTCCGGGAGGTTATGGACGTGTTGGGGAGGTTAGGATGTTAGCATAAAATAGTTTTGAGGTGGTTTAGAGTTTTTAAGTGGTTTTGAAGAGGTTGAGGTGGTTTGAGATGGGAAAATAATAGTTTATAACGGTGTAAAAATTAATTTTATTGGATGAGGAGAGGGTGACTTAGGATATTAACATAATAAGAAAATTAGATTAAATAATGTGAATATAAGGTGAAGTGTGTGGGCTAAAAAAACCTCGTCTACACTTCTAACTAACGTTTTGAATAAAATTGGATAAAAAATGGTCTATTGTCATCATTGCTTAACTTCAAACCTACTGCAAATGGTGTTAGCATTGGCTTACGGTTTTAATTCTTAAATCTCTTCAAAAATTCATTATTATGTGCTTTAATTTTGAAATAAAAACTCCATCTTCTGATTTTTAACTTCAATGCCCAAAAAGTAACATGCATAACACCTTGATCTATCATCTTAAATTATTTCTTCATGGCCGATTTGAATGAATATGTAGATAGATTTCTAGTAATGATTAAATCATCCACACATAAAAAGAAAAACATATTCATACCTTGTTCATTTATCTTCATGTATAAGGTAGGCTCATTGATGCTCATAATGAAACTATTTTATATGAAATAATAATAAATTTTATTGTCTAATACTATAGGTTCTTGCTTGATAAGATAAATAACTTTTCTCAATCTCTATACGTTTATTTTATGACCTTCAATCTAATAACCTTCTAGCTAATTCACATAAAATTTCTTACAACAAAACCATTCAAGAATGCTGATTTTAAGTCCATTTGATATATAAGGCATTTTTTTTTAGTTACAATTGCTAAAAAAATTATTACCTTATCCAAACGTGCTCTTGGTGAAATTTTTTTGTAATCCACTCCATCTTGCTGCATAAAACCTCTTCTAATAATCTTTTCTTTATATTTCTTTATTTTTCCATCAACACTATATTTGGTCTTGTAGACTCACTTCACTCATATCACGTCCTTTCCATTTAGAATATATACCAATTCTCATGTTTGATTATTCTCTATAACATCTATCTAATCATCCATATCTTGAGCCCAAATTTCATTTTTATTGCATATTTAAAGAATACTAGCTCAAATACTTGTAAAAACAATGCAAAAATTGAAAATGAGTTAATTGTATAAATATTGGAAATCTCACTAAAACTCCTTATTTTCCGCCGTAAAGAGATATTAGATGATGGATTTTATAGTGGTGAAGGAGTTACTTCTAGTGTTCTTTTTGTTTCTTTTGCATGGCTGAAGATGATTGAAATCACGGAGACCTCCTAGCTACGAGATGGACGTGTAGCATGTGCTATAAATTTTGATACATGTCTAAGATTTGAAGAAGATACAATACCTTGTTTTTCTATAGTTTCATCTTTCATATCACCTTGAGGAATAATTTATGTTGTACTATGTGTTTTATATCCACTTCCATAACATGCTTCATTTTCAATAAAATGTACATCTATGCTTGATCTCAACCTTTCTAGTGATTAGATTATGCAACTTGTATGTTTTCGTATTATTTGAACATCTAACAAATACACACTTTTAACCTTTTTTCTAACTTCTTTCTTAGATCATCGGGAACATTTGCATGTGCTACATGAACAAAAAATCTAAAATGAGAAACATTATGTTTCCTATTAGTCCAAATTTGTTAAAGAACCATATTCTTAACAAAAAAAAAAATGACACCTATTTAAAATATAAGCAATTATTATTGCTTCGTCTAATATCCATTTTTAATACGTTTTTCCTTCATCATACTACCCATCATTTCTATAAATGTTTTGTTATTCCTCTCTGTCACATCATTCTACTCGTGGTTTATAAGCTGGTAGAAAAATTCTTGTAGATTTCATGATATTTATAAAAATTTAGAAATGCATTGGAAACATACTCACCTCCTCTGTCTGTCCTTAGAAAGTTTATGTAGTATCCAATTATCTTTTGCACTAAAGGTTGAACTATCAAAATATATCAAAAAATAAGGTTTGTGTATGAAAAAAACATACCCATGTCTACCATCTATAGTCATCAATGAATTTCATAAAATATGAACAACCTCCTATATATTTTGTTTGCATAGGTCCACATAAAAATGAGTGAAAAATTTCAAGTGGTGCACTTACTATTTTTCTTTAACATACTAGGAAAGACTCTATATGTTGCTTACCCAAAATACAACATTCACATACTCGGTTTGGTATCCGAATCAAAGGAAAAACTTTGATAGTATTATTCCTACGTAATAAATTCAAACCTCCAAAATTTAAAATTCCAAACTTGATATTCCAAATCCATGATTAATCTTTTATAATTGATCAAAAATCTTATTGGATTCCTTGAGTGCAAGAATCAACTATATTAGTGTAACATTCAACATAGAACTTAACATAATTAGCACAAAACTCATTTTCTTGAATGCAAGACTCGTTTCCACTAGTGCAAGAATCATTTCCTTTAGCCCAAGAATCTACACAGGCCTGATTTGGATTAACGCAGTTTTTAGTTGGCTTAACACATGACTTAACTAAAAACTCGGTTTCTGGTTTGGCTGCAAATAGATATGATATTATCTTATTTCCTAGTTGTAATCTCAAGGGAATAATTCTATTATTTCTCATTTTCTACTTTTGTAATCAACTGAGTTATAGGGGATTTTCCCATAATAACACATTCATTATCTTAAATATAAAATCCATATATTTTTTGTAGAAATTGTCCAATACTCATAAATTGTTCTTAAAACATGTAACATAGTCAATATCATTCATAATATATTTCTCCCCCTTTTTATTTAGAATGTTGATTATTCCCTTTCCTTTTACAGGACATTGTATTATTATTCTCAAGAGTAATATCACTTTTCACTGACTCATCCACACTAGAAAATAAATCTAAGTTAACTAACATGTGATTACTATAACTAGAATCGAAATACCATACATCACAATGAATTTTTTTATGATAAATTGCACTTAATAGATAATAAATGAGGTATTTATTTAGCAATCCTTTTGCATGCAATAAACATGGATCTTATATTTGAGCTTCTAGTATGATTTTGATGTTGCCTTTTCTAATCATATTGTTGTTTCTTGCAATCATAGGCATAAAGCCCATACTTCTTGCAATAGTGACATTGCACATGAGACTTATCTTTTCTCTAACGATAAAACTGATTATGAATATATTATTGACTATGTCCTCTTTTACTTAAGTTTTATGAACTGATGTTATGTCATTTAGATGAACTTATTCCTTTTCCTCTAGGGTTGAACCTTACTCTTCATCTTCCACAAATTTCTTACATATGAGAAGTAAAATATTTATCTCTAATTGTATGTGATATATTGAACCTCTCTTCATTATTTATTAGTTACGCATGTAACTTATCAATTAAAAAATGACTTAGATCCTTAGTTTCTTCAATAAAAATACTAAAGGATAAGATTTTATAGGAAACATTCTAAGGAAATTTTCAATAATCCTTTTATATTCAATAGTTTCACCATGGAATTCAATTTGGTTGACGATGCCAACTATATAAGTAAAGAATGAATCTATGGAATTTGAATATTTGATTCACATATTTTCAAATTCTCTTTGAAGTAATTATAGCTTGGCATTTTGTACTTTCTTCATACCTTCATACACAACTTGGAAAGTGTCCCATATGGTTTTTAATTGACTAGGTGTTGCCACTTGTTGAGTAGGTAATGTAGAGCCTAAGTATGAATCTATGGAGGGATAACATCCATGTGGATAAGGTGCATAGATATGTGGGACATATGAATAGATCAACGTATGCATAAAAGAAGATCCTTCGAGGACTTAGCCTATTTTTTCGAATGTGAGGCTATTTTTGGAGATGAAGTGTAGAACATGCAATAACATGATGACTTGCTAAGCACATGAATACTATTTTGAGTGACTAGAATATCAAGCACCATGCAATGTCTTGAGGCTATTAATAGGATTATACTACTGTTTTATTATTAGATAATCTATTAATATAGTGTTTGCATGCGTTCATGGTTATCTTGTAAAGGCACATGGCTATTGTTAGCATGTGGTCTATTTTAAGAAGTTTATAGGTGGTGAAGGGAAAGTCCCTGCCCTATAAATATGTATTGATTTACACAATTAGAGAGAGATGCATACATAAATATAGATAGTGTATGTGTGAGTTATTGTAGAGTTATGTCGTTGGTTCTGTCATGACTCGGTTATAATTTATGAAGCATTTGTGTTTTTACGGTATTAAGAAAATGGATCATATTGGTTAGATGATAATGTTAAACATGACTGATTTTGGTTCTTGCATGGTAAATCTTATATTGGTTATTTTTAAGTGATTATTTCATATGTTTTAGATAAAGATCTTGTTTATGCATTGTGGTTTGATTGATTATATGTTATGGATCTGAATATATATTTATACATCGTCATGCTAAAATTATGAACAAGAAACTCTAAAGAGGGACCTAGACCTTTGCGTGCTTCGGGTGAGTACTCGGCTTTGGATGGATGATGTGTCTCGCATCTAGGATATTTTGGGATAAGGTGAGTGAAGTTTATCTTTGTATCATTGGTTCCATTGCGGGATCTCTTTCTTAGTTTTTGTCCAATATGTTGCATAATTAAGATGTATTGATTGACACTATAAAGTGTTTGGAAGAGGAATATTCTTAGATATTTAGTAAGGAATTTGAGTTTGATGCACACGCATGGGATGAATAGAAAATGTATGATTTCTTATATGAGAGATTATTTTCTATCTTCCCAATATATCTATACGAGTGGCTAGTTTCTTATATGTCTACAAGAAATTGGAGGTTTCACACGCTTGTCTCGATGTAAGAAAAATTTTAGGCTCTCTATGATGTTGATCTAATTTGGACACATGTTGTGGATACATGGTTCCGTGGTGTTCTAAATAGTTATATTTTGGAGTACTCAGTTTCCACTTACTCTTGTCCAGAGGTAGCATTGTTCCAATTTTTATGCTATCCTGGGGATCATATTTACATGGAACTCCCCTGGCAATCAAGATCATGATGGTCACTCTAAATTTGGAAGAGAATTTGATGGCTAACTAAACCCCCACTACGTGTCGGTCGTATGAGCGAGTGTGGTGAAAGATGGTGGACATAGTGGCTAAGAGGTAGTGGGAATAAATATAGGTTAAGTTCAATGAGGCACGTGAGAGGGATTTAGAGAAGCAACACAATGTTACAAAATAGATGGCATTGTGGAGAGAGATGGCTCATGAAGGATTTGGAGCTCATGCAGAGGATGTGGATCTAGAGCATACTGAGAACTCCCCCATTTGGGAAATCATGAAAGGGAACCCTCATCGACATCTTATGAGAGTGCACCAGTAGAAGAAACATGGGCCGCGGGCATGTATCTGAACCTACCTAGAAACCTAGCCATTGCGCTTGGTTTTCCAATTTCTACTATAACCAGCAGTGATTAACAAGTTAGTTTGGGCAAGAGAGTAGCAAGAGTTAGAGTTAACTTATTAGTAAGTTCAGGAGTAAATCATATATCAAGTACATTAATGGTCGACAAACTTCATATTTTTGTTTGAAGGACTTGTTAGTGGTACCTTTTCAGCCACCACGTCATTATCATAGAACACGGGCACACAAAACTTGGGTCTTACGTCTTGGAGTAGTGTAACTTCATAGACTTTGGGGGTCCTGTTTAGTACCACTTTGTTGGGGCACAAGGAAGTGCATCCTCTAGTTCAATTCCTAATATAGTGGAGGAACAGGGAGGAATAGGTGGATTTTGATCTAGTGGATCTGGAAGTGGAGGAAAATCAAGAGGTTTTGGATCCGGTGGGCATGGTCCTCACTAGCCCTAGAATATTTAGATGGAAATATTGCTTCATCTTCTAAAGTATAGGGGAATAAAATATTCTACTGAAAATGTCCATATGTGTGAGATATTGTGGCGTGTGAAAGGGATTACAACTTTAGAGTGCAAGGAAAGTCAATTTATAACTACATTATAGGGGCATTCACATAGTTGATACATAAAGTTTTACAATGATCAGAATTGTGTGGATAATACAACATTTATGAATGCTTTCCTTAAAAATTTAATATCCCTGAATTTTAGCATAAAATCATAGGAATACTCAACGATATCAAGCAAGGCACTTCTAAGAGTGTTCGGGAATATGATGCCCATTTAAAAACAATAATGTCTAAATTACCTTATGAAATCCATATTGTAGTGCCCACTTCCCTTTGACACTTTTTGATACGATCTTGACATCGCTAATTGTATTATGGACTTGATTATGGACTTTATTATAGTTTGATGTTAGATGTGATATCATGGATTATTATTGACTTGATTCAGTTATGATGCATGATGATTATTAGAGACATTTTGGATATTAATGTTGATATACTATTTGACAAGGTTATACCATGGATGTTGTTCGGACATGTGATATTTGGATATTGTGAGTAGACCTAGAAATGAAAATTATTTGATGATGATATAATTGTTGAGTAAAATTACAAATTATCTTGTTGGTTGCTTGGATTTTGTTATGATCCATATATCTAGATGATTTTGGAATTTTATTTATATTATTTTGATGTTCCGATATGGCCATGAGGCTGAAGGAGGTATTCGTGTTTTGTAGGTTAAAATGTCACAACAAACATTGGGGATTAGAGACCATTCACATTGGAATTCTAGATGAATTCAACAAGGTCACCATGGGAACTATATTTGTTGTGTGTGTTTGTTGTTCTTAGGGATTCCCATGGGGGATCACCTTTAAATGTGACCAAGGGTTTTATGTATTTTTCTTTTATTTGACCCTTTGTTTAATGTTTGCATGTGTTTATTTTGTGATAAATTTGCACCTTTCTTTATTTATCAAATGTTGTATTAATATTGTGGGTAAGAATGTTGCTAATTTAATCAATAAAAAGATATCATGATAATGTAATTAATAAAGTTGTTGGTTATGATTTAAAGTGTTGAAAGAATGTGTAAGTAATGTGTAAGTGATTTTGTAAGTATTGTGTAAGTTGATTTTGGAGTGTGAAACACTTCATCTTCTTGGAAATTCGAATTTTTCCTTGGAGGCTAGTTTTTGAGGCTTGTGGAACAAGTTGAACTTGTCTGATACCTCTTAAATTCATTTACCAACCATACCTATGGTTGGAGGGTTGATTTTATACTTTTATAATGCATTTGTGTAAGTCAAATTGTAAGTTTTAATTTCACTTTTCTTACATGGTTTAATTTCAGTCCTTTGGGGTGTGGGTTGGATTTGAGTATGTAAGTAAACTGTCATATTATTCACCCACCTATTTATTATGCATTGGAGAGGGAAGTTGAGTTTTGGGTTAGGGTTGAGGATGTGTGATGTTGCATCCTACATGAATCCACCTCATCCTCTTCCCTTCCCTCTACTATAAAATTTGAATTCCTTTCCTTGTTTTGAGTTGCTTCACTTTGGAGACTTCATTCTTGGGTGAGTTCCTTGCTATTTTGGGAGCTATTTCTTTTGGAGAAGTTTGAAGATTGTTCCATGCTTGTTGTTTGGTGGATTTTTGAATTGTTTTTTTGGAAACAACTGTTGTTTGTAACTTGGGAAACTCCATCATGGAGAGGTAAGATCTTGGCTCTTGAAATGCTCTTCTTTTATGAGTGTAAATGTTAATGTGTGAATGTTTTGGCATGTTTGTGGGTTGTTGGGTAGATGGCCTAGGAATGATGTAGGAGAAGACTATGGGGTTATTTTATGGGAGTCACAAGTGTGTTTTAGGGAGGTATAAGGGTGAAGGGAGTTGGGATTTAGGTTCCACCTTACAAAGAAATAGCTTGCATTTATTTACTCATTATGGGGTTCCATAAGAGGTTGGGGAGGCATAAGGAAATGTGAGGAATAAGGGTGTTTGGGGAGGCATAAAGAATGTTAGGGTTTTGATATACTATATTTTGGTGGTTTGTAATTCAGGTGGTGATACCCATTTCCCATTTTGGGAGGCATAAGAAGCATCCACCATAGTTTTTGCTTCTTTTTCTTACTTGATGAAGCCTCAATAATGTTTTTCATGCTTTAATGTAGTTGTAAACTACATTCTGTTTTGGACTATGTTTTTATTGTGAAAATGTTTCTTGTGTGTTTGTGGAAGCCTGTTGTTTCCATGAGTTAGATCACATATTTTATTGCATTGTGGTTGGGGCTCGGGGGCCAATGAATAAGGATGGCTTCTCCTTTTCATTGGATGTCTTGGTTGGGTGGAGAGTGTTGCCTTTCCCCTACTCTTGTTGTGATCAAAATTGGAAGAATGATAAATCTACATGTTGTTTTTTTTGCTAAAGGAAAATGAAATAAAATAGTTGACAGACCCTTGTTGAGATAAATCTTATTGTAACCTTCCCACTTGAAGTGGATGAACTCGTATATGTTTTGTAATGGAAATATGTTGTATTGAATATGAAAGTTGTAAATTGAAATGTGAAAGAGATATACTCCGTTTCTATTTTTGAAAGAAATAATTGTATTCTGTATGATGAATTTGAGGAATGAAAGAAAGAAGTTGTAAGTTGTCTTTTGGAATCAATAAATGAATGTATTACCTTTCTCAAATTGCATTGTTGTATTGAATATGATCATTTCAATGTATTTGAAATCTCTGTTTGAAAGGAAGAAATGCGTGTGAGAAAAATATAGAATTTTGTCTTTTGAAATGTGTAAAATTTGAAATCAGAATTACATTTTGGTTTGAATAGTTTGATTTGAATCAAATAAATGTATTATATTGGAATTGGAACATATTATAATACTTGGAAGAAGAAAATGGAAAATAGACCCTTTAAAATTTGATCTTTGTTTTGTATTTTAAACTGGCAATAATTTAATCCAAAATAAACAGATCGAACCTACAACAAAGAAATAAAAATGAAACATTAAATTGGACATAATAAGATCTAAAAGAATTCTTTTAGACATTAACACTTAAGGAATTTATTAGAAAACTTAGCAAACTCGGGCTCAACTCGTTTCACTATCGTTTTGTTGTCAAAGTTGTAGAATTTTGAATTGGATCTCAATCAAACAAAATTACCTTCTAGATCCATCCTAAATCCATCTAAGAATAATTCTCCATGTTTAATGGACAAGTTGAGGGAGGAAGAAGATCAATTGATTAAAATTTCATAAGTTAAAATTTACCAGTTTGCCTTTTAAAAGCCTACAGATCATTTTCATGAAATTGACCCTTAAACTTTATCAAAATTAAAAGATTTTGTTTCTGTGTAAAAAGGACATCGAGGTATTCCTAGAAATTCCTTGTTTTCCCAAAACTAAGCTCTCTATCAAAAGTTATGGCCTTCTGAAGTTTTTTCTTCATTTGGTTTAAAAAATATATAATTCTAACTATTAAAAAAATAAAAATTTGGGAAAATTTTCCTTGGTGGACCCGTGGGCCTGAATTTTCCCTTAGCACTTTTGGTCAAAAAAATCCAAAGGAACGAATTCCCCCACCACTCTGCTAACCCATAGGCCTTTCATTTTGGTCAAAAATCACCTAAGTTTGAAAGATTTTTTTGAAAATTTCCCCCGCGGACCCGTCACCCCGCTTTTTCCCTTTGGTTGTCTTTCGCGGGTCCGCAACATTAAACTTAGCCTTTAAAATTTTTGGAAAATTTTTCCTAATTTTCCCCACTACCCTACCACCCTATAGCCAATTAGAAGCTGCAACATGGCACCACGAGGCATGGCGGAGGAGCAGATCCCTTTTTAACTTAACGCTTCAGAAAATTTTGGGAAATTTTTCTAAGTTTCTTCCGCCTCCCGACCGGCCTGCAACCAATCAAAGCTTGACACGTGGTGCCCTAGGTGTTGGTGGAGGCATGGACCATTTTTATCCCTAGCACTTTTTGGCCGAAAAGATATAATGTCTTAAATCACTCGACGGCCCGATTTTCCGTTGGGGTGTTGTAAAGTCGACACGTGTCCTCTTCGGGCTCGCGGGCGTGGAGGTAAATCGTGCTTTTTCCCCAAAGAAGGAAAATGTGCCAAATTTTCTCCCCACTTTTTCGACCCACGCATGGGAAAATTTTCTTCCCTAGGCCCGCAAGCCCGCTCTTAGGAAAATTTTCACCCCAAGGCCCACGGCCCATAACTCGAGAAATATGAGGAGTTAGGACTTTTTATATCACCGGAAAGGTGAGGAAATTTCCTATCCAATGGGAATGTTTTAGGGAAGTTTTGAGAGTGTTAATTCTGAGAAAAATCAAGTTGAAGATTTTAAGCCAGTTAGAGAGTGGTGTAGTGTGAAATTACCCTCTTAACCTAATTGAATTTTCTAACCCTAAATTTTGACCTTGTGACCTTTAATAATTGTTAATAGAGAAAAAAATATAATCTAGTAAATTAGTATTGATCTAGAACCTTGTTTGTGACAACTATTGTCTTGTAACCTGGTTGAAGACACTTTTAAACAAAAAAATTATTCCATAATTTTCCTATCTAATCCTAGGTTGTTTCTTGGGTCTCAAGTGGGTTGTTTTTACGGGCGTTACACTTGGTATCAGAGTTGTGGGTTCAAATATTGGACCATTGGGAACACTATAAAACTTGAGACATGAACTGTAAACCTAGCACACGTTTAAATCTAGAAAACGACCTTGTTGAAAATTGAAAAAAAAAAAAAAAAAAAGAAATACGTATATAAAAAAATATTACATTACTCTGTTCAATTGAACTACCAGAATTAAAATAAAAATAAAATAATAAGTTGTTTGAATTGTTGTACTTTCTTAGCGGCATTTTTCTAAACTCGGGTAACTAAGAATGTCAAATTAAATTGATTTGTTTTGTGAACTTCTAGTGTAGTGGAAACTTGGTTCCCCTTTGAAAATGTGTTGTTTTACAAGTCCTAAATCTTGATCTAATTATATGATGCGTTAAGCCCTTTTGAGACCCTTCCTTATTAGAGTTGTTGGAATGATAAATTGTATGGTGTGATTCTTGTGGTTGGACAATAGTGGTTGTGTTCTAGGGTCAATAAGAGTTAATTAGAAGTTTTTTAGAGCTTCCTTCCTTCGATGGTTAGGAAATATGGTTTGGTTGTCAGTTTTTCATTTTGTTACCCGTATGGGAGAGTGGACATTAACTCGGGTGTCGTTTATGACCCAATCCTACATATGTGTCCTTGGAACTAAGCTCAAGGTAGAGTACCCCTATTGGTGGCCATGAAGGGCTGCAGAGTGAATATGGTGTTAACTTTTGTGCTTTACATTCGTAATCTTGTGTTATTTTATCAAGGACCACATCTTATTTTATGATTGATTTGAGAAGCTCTGAGGCTCTTTTAGTTATTTATATTTTTGCGAGAATTTTCAGACTTTGCAATGTGGCTACTTAGCCACTTTCCTTGATCACCGATATTTCTTGGATTTTACTTTGACTGGTGACTCAAAGCTCGTTATTTGTTGGCTACTTAGCTAAATGTTACGTGATTCTCACTTGCATGTTGTTGAGTTGGTCCTACGCTGTTGCCTTGTGACATTTTGTCATATGGGGGTACACCCTAGGTGTCTTGAATTTCCTCTTAGGTGCTTAAAGTTATGCCTTGGTTTTAGATGCATGGAACCTTGAGTGTGTCTAGGATCTTAGAGTGAATTTTTCATTGCTCGACCTTGCTAGTTAGAGAGTTCGTTGTGTTGTGCATTCTAGTTGGCAGTCTGTTAGCGGTGGTGGTGATTCTCTTACAATCCGGTAAGAGCTTGAACCTTGTCGAGTAGAGGTGTTTAATTGTGGGCTGATGAATTATGTTAGGATCGGATTGCTTTTGGCTGGTTGTGGATGTTAGTGGAAAAGTGTTTGTCTAGTAGTGGCTTTTCTTTGATGGCATGTTAAGTTTTATCAGGATTTCCTTATTTCATTATATAAAGTAGTGACTTGAGAGTTGTATGCATCTTGGTAATTATGGTTATAATTAATCCCATTCGAGTAATGTGTGTAAATTAAGTGTGTTTTTTTCCCTCTCGACCTATAAATAAGTCTACCCTTTCCTTAACTTTTTAAGTTACTATGAATAACACTCTATGACCTATTAATTTTGGATTACGTGGAGACACTTATGGATGCTTTGAGTCTTTTGGACCATGATATTGGTGATGTTAGTGTAATTAGACCTTGATAATTTAATCTCGGTGGTATTTTATAATGTGATTCTTCTTGCGAAACTATAACTCTTGGTCATAAAGCCATGTTGAATAGATAGCTGATTGTCTGCTTACATTTGATGCTTTCTAGTGAGTATGTGGTGTTCTTATAGTTAAAGCCTTTCTTTTCATTTCGATTTCTTAGTTAGTGGTATCTTGTTGTAATATGGGTGTAGATTTGAAAACTTTCCTTGTCTTATCATGTGAGTAAATTTTTTTGCCAAAACAACAAACATTGTTAAACCCTAGTAGATCAGTAAAAGTAATTATGCTTCCTTAATGGGCCTTCCTTGTAACTTCTTTTGAGAACTTGTAGAAACCCACTAGGAATGTTTTATGATACTTGTAATTAGTGGAAAAATCTCGAAATATTGTTGTGATCCATGTCGGTTGATAGATTACTAGCCCTTACAAAAGTAATAATGTGTTCTCTATGATTGAATGTCCCTTGTTTCCTTAGAATTAAAAATGTGACTTGTTGATTTACCTCTCTCCCCCATAAAATTAATAGTATGATATGTTTACCCTTCCTTCTCATTAAATTTTTAATTGACAAGTTGACTCGCCCAAGCATCATAAAGTTATAATTGAGGAGATTTGGCCTTGAAGCTTAACAAATAAACTGGAACATAGAAAGAGAAAATGGTCCTTGATTTAACCTTAGTGAATTAATATAAGAAATAAAAACCATGTAGAAGAACAGAAAGGGAAAAACCTTTTCCATCTACCTCCCCTAGGAGTAAAATAAATACTTTTTCTCTTTTCCGCCTTTACAGAATGGCGAGATATCATGCCCCTTAGTGGTCCTTATAACACAAACTTGTGATGTCATAATAGGAGGAAGTTTAATTAAGAAAAATTGTAAAGGAATGTGCTTAGAAAATGAAACTACCACTTTTGACTTAATTAGTTGAGTTATAAAATAGGAAAGATTTATGTGTATTGAGTGCAATGTTTAGTTGGACTTGTAGTTTTGTCGCCTACCCAGATTTGTGAAACACCTGGTGGATAGTAATGTGTTCTAGTTTCTTAGTACTTTCTTGTTCATAGATGTATGTGTCTTTCTTTGTGGGAGTTTTGGGTCATCATACCCTTATCATCCCACAGCTCGACGAGTGTGAATTGTGGCCCTTTTGGATTGAGACTTATCTCTTGTTTAAGAAGTAACCTCCTTGCGTGTTGTCTTGTCCTTGGAGACCTAAGTTATTGTAATTTTAAGGAAACATATGTTAAGGATATAAAATAACTTTGGGAAGTCTTATTTTCTTCATATTTTCTTGGGTCACCTTGTTATTGTTTCCCCTTTTCCATTAGGATGGAAAGTGCAAGATGATGCTATTCACTTTTGATATGATGCAACCTTGGATTATAGTTGGACCCCGTGTTACTTGTTCTTCTCCCTAGCGACCTTGAGTGGTCCTTGGTGTTTCTTTTGCTCTCTTTATGGTTATTCTGAGCTTGAGTAGGAAATAAGATAAATAAATCCCATTGTGTTATAATTTATGGTGCCTCTTGCATTGTTATGTTAGTTGCTAAGGGAGATATATATTTTTCTTCTACTAAATGGTGGATGTCTCTAGATTTGGTTGGTATGGTGTGTTCAATTCTTAAAACAAAAGTGTAAAAATTAGACTATAGGAAAACTTGTGGTCTTGACTTCACTTGTATTACCATGAAAAGTTAATTGTACCCTCTTAAGTTATAGAAGTGATTTCCTTGAATAGTTCCTTGATTTTAAATGTTTTGCTGATTTAGGTGTCCTTGTTGATTAACCTCATCTGTGTGATCCTCAAATTGTGGGACCTTGAGTAGACTTGTTCCTTGTGCAAATTTGGTCATAGTTGATTTTTTCTAGCCTTGTCTAGACAACGAACCTTTAAATCATGGCTTAAACTTAGTAGAAACCTTAAATTTTATTATTGTAGTATGTTGTATTCCTTGGGAAACTATGTGGTTGTTCTCAAACTCATGGAATTCTCCTTATTATTCCTCTACTTGGTGGTTACTCTTAAGACTCTTTTGAACTCTTCATGTTATATTGTTATGTGTGGTATCTTGGTTGATAACGTAAATTTACTCTCTAGATTTAAGTGTTCGTAGCCTTTCATGCAAAAAGTTTAGAACTCATCCCTTGCAATCTCCCTTCTTCTTGTTGAATTGCATTGGACCAAATGTAGGTTCTATAGACCCACAATTGTTTGAAGCAAGCAATCCCATAATGGAGTGATCCTTTTTCTATTGCATTTGTTCCTATCTCTCTTTCCAATGACTTCGAGGAGGAAGTCAAGTATAATGGGAGGGGGCTATAGTACCCACTTCCCTTTGACACCTTTTGATACTGATCATGATATTGCTGATTGTATTATGGACATGATTATGGACTTTATTATAGTGTGATGTTAGATGTGAGATCATGGATTATTGTTGACTTGATTCAGTTATGATGCATGATGATTATTAGAGACATTTTGGATATTAATGTTGATATACTGTTTGACAAGGTTATACTATGGATGTTGTTCGGACATGTGATATTTGGATATTGTGAGTAGACCTAGAAATGGAAATTATTTGATGATGATATAGTTATTGAGTAAAATTGAAAATGATCTTGTTGGTTTCTTGGATGTTGTTGTGATCCATATATCTAGATGATTTTGGAATTTTATTTATAATATTTTGGATGTTCTAATATGGCCACGAGGCCGAATTAGATATTCATGTTTTGTAGTTTAAAATATCACAACAAAAATAGGGGATTGGAGACCAACCACATTGGAATTCTAGATGAATTCAATAAGGTCACCATGGAAATTGTATTTGTTGTGTGTGTTTTTTGTTGTTAGGGATTCCCATGGGGATCACCTTTAAATGTGACCAAGGGGTTTTATGTATTTTTCTTTTATTTGACCCTTTGTTTAATGTTTGCATGTGTTTATTTTGTGATGCATTTGCCCCTTTCTTTATTTATTAAATGTTGTATTAATATTGTGGGTAAGCATGTTGTTAATTTAATTAATTAAAAGATATCATGAGAATGTAATTAATAGAGTTGTTGGTTATGATTTAAAGTGTTGAAATAATGTGTAAGTGATTTTGTAAGTAATGTGTAAGTTGATTTTGGAGTGTGAAACACTTCATCTTCTTGGAAATTCGAATTTGTCCTTGGAGACTGATTTTGGAGGCTTGTGGGACAAGTTAAACTTGTCCCATACCTCTTAAATTCATTTACCAACCATACCTATGGTTGGAGGGTTGATTTTATACTTTTATAATGCATTTGTGTAAGTCAAATTGTAAGTTTTAATTGCACTTTTCTTACATGGTTTTATTTTAGTACTTTGAGGTGTGGGTTAGATTTGATTATGTAAGTAAACTATCATATTATTCACCCACCTATTTATTATGCATTGGAGAATGAAGTTGAGTTTTGGGTTGGGGTTGAGGATGTGTGATGTGGCATCCTACATGGATCCACCTCATCCTCTTCACTTCCCTCTTCTATAGAATTCAAATTCCTTGCCTTGTTTTGAGTTTCTTCACTTTAGAGAATTCATTCTTAGGTGAATTCCTTGTTGTTTTGGAATCTGTTGCTTTTGGAGAAGTTTGAAGATTGTTGCATGCTTGTTGTTTGGTGGATTTTTGGATTGTTTTCTTGGAAACAACTACTGTTTGGAACTTGGGAAACTCCATCATGGAGAGGTAAGAGCTTGGCTCTTGAAATGCTCTTCTTTTATGAGTGTAAATGTTAATGTGTGAATGTTTTGGCATGTTTGTGGGATGTTGGGTAAATGGCATAAGGATGGTGTAGGAGAAGACTAAGTGGTTTATTTTGTGGGAGGCACAAGTGTGTTTTGGGTAGGTATAAAGGTGGGAGGAGTTGGGATTTGGGTTCCACCTTACAAAGAAATATCTTAAATTTATTTACTCGTTATGGGGTGTCATAAGAGGTTGGGGAGGCATAAGGAAATGTGAGGAATAAGGGTACTTGGGGAGGAATAAGGAATGTCGGGCTTTCATATACTATATTTTGGCAGTTTCTAATTTAGGTGATGATACCCATTTCCCATTTTGGGAGGCATAAGAAGCATCCCCATAGTTTATTACTACTTTGTCTTGCTTGATGAAGCCTCGTAATGTTTGTCATACTTTAATGTAGTTGTAAAGCGCATTACATTTTGGACTATGTTTTTATTGTGAAAATGTTGCTTATGTGTTTGTGGAAGCCTGTTGTTGCCATGAGTTGGATCACATCTTTTATTGCATTGTGGTTGGGGCTCAGGGGCCAATGAAGAAGGATGGATTCTCCTTGTCATTAGATGTCTTGGTTGGGTGGAGAGCATTGCCTTTCCCCTGCTCTTGTTGTGATCAGAATTGGAAGAATGATAAATCTACATGTTGTTGTTCGGAGCAAAGGAAAATGAAATAAAATAGTTGACAAACCCTTGTTGAGATAAATCTTATTGTAACCTTCCCACTTGAAGTGGATGAACTCGTATATGTTTTGTAATGGAAATATGTTGTATTGAATATGAAAGTTGTAAATTGAAATGTGAAAGAGATATACTCTGTTTCTATTTTTGAAAGAAAGAATTGTATTCTGTATGATGAATTTGAGGAATGAAAGAAAGAAGTTGTAAGTTGTCTTTTGGAATCAATAAATGAATGTATTACCTTTCTCAAATTGCATTGTTGTATTGAATCTGATCATTTCAATGTATTTGAAGTCTTTGTTTGAAAGGAAGAAATGAATGTGAGAAAAATATAGAATTTTGTCTTTTGAAATGTGTAAAATTTGAAATCAGAATTGAATTTTGGTTTGAATAGTTTTATTTGAATCAAATAAATGTATTAGATTAGAATTGGAACATATTCTAATACTTGGAAGAAGAAAATGGCAAATAGACCCTTTAAAATTTGATCTTTGTTTTGTATTTTCAAACTGGCAATTATTTAATCCAAAATACATAGACCGAACCTGCAACAAAGAAATAACAAATGAAACATTAAATTGGACATAATAAGATCTAAACGAATTCATCTAGACATTAACACTTAAGGAATTTCTTAGAAAACTTAGCAAACTTGGGCTCAAATCGTTTCACTGTCGTTTTGCTGTCAAAGTTGTAGAATTTCAAATTGGAGCTCAATCAAACAAACTTACCTTCCAGATCCATCCTAAATCCATCTAAGAACAATTCTCCATGTTTAATGGACAAGTTGAGGGAGGAAGAAGATCAATTGATTAAAATTTCATAAGTTAAAATTTACCAGTTTGCCTTTTAAAAGCCTATAGATCATTTTCGTGAAATTGACCCCTTAAAATTTATCAAAATTAAAATATTATGATTTCTATGTAAAGAGGACATCGGGAGATTTCCAAAAAGTCCTTGTTTTCCCAAAATCAAGCTCTCTATCAAAATTTATGGCCTTCTGAAGTTTTTTCTTCATTTGGTGTCAAAAAATATAATTCGAATCACAAAAAAATTGCAAAAAATTTCCTTGGTGGACCTGTGGGCCCAATTTTTCCCTTAGCACTTTTGGTAAAAATTTCCAAAGGAATGAATTCCCCGCCACTCCGCTAACCCGCAAGCCTTTCTTTTTGGTCAAAAATCACCTAAGTCCGAAAAAATTTTTGGAAATTTTCCCCATGGACTGCCGCCCCACTTTTGCCCTTTGGTTGTCTTTTGCGGGTCCGCAACATTAAACTTAGCCTTTAAAAGTTTTAGGG
This sequence comes from Taxus wallichiana var. yunnanensis, assembly GCA_018340775.1. Taxonomy (NCBI): domain Eukaryota; kingdom Viridiplantae; phylum Streptophyta; class Pinopsida; order Cupressales; family Taxaceae; genus Taxus; species Taxus wallichiana. The sequence continues at coordinate 780,809,642 of CM031239.1, read as the reverse complement.
AAAATTTTCCTCAATTTCCCCTTTGTCCCGTAGCCAATCAATGGCTACCATGTGGCACCATGAGGCATTGGCAGAGGAGCGGATCCCTTTTTAACTTAGCGCTTCGAGAAAATTTTTGGGAAAATTTTCTAAGTTTCCTCCGCCTCTCCGACCGGCCCGCAACCAATCAGAGCTCAACACATGGTGCCCTAGGCGTCGATGGAGGCATGGACCATTTTGATCCCTAGCACTTTTCAGTTGAAAAGACATAATGTCTTAAATCTCTCTCGATGACCTGTTTTTGTCGAGGTGTTGTAAAGCTGACACGTGTCCTCTTCGGGCTCGCGAGCACACGGAGGTAAATTTTGATTTTTCCCAAAGAAGGAAAATGTGCCAAATTTTCTCCCTACTCCACCAGCCCGCACATGGGAAAATTTTCTTCCCTAGGCCCGCAGGCCTGCTCTTGGGAAAAATTTCACCCCAAGGCCCGTCGGCCCATAACTCGAGAAATATGAGGAGTTAGGAGGACTTATTTATATCACCGGAAAGGTGAGGAAATTTCCTATCCAATGGGAATGTTTTAGGGAAGTTTTGAGATCATTAATTCTAAGAAAAATAAAGTTGAAGCTTTTAAGCCAGTTAGAAAGTGGTGTAGTGTGAAATTAACCTCTTAACCTAATTGAATTTTCTAACCCTAAATTTTGACCTTATGACCTTTAATAATTGTTAATAGAGAAAAAATATATATTCTAGTAAATTAGTATTGATCTGGAACCTTGTTTGTGACAACTGTTGTCTTGTAACCTGGTTGAAGACACTTTTAAACAAAAAAATTATTCCATAATTTTTCTATCTAAGCCTAGGTTGTTTCTTGGGTCTCAAGTGGGTTGTTTTTACGGGTGTTACACATACCATTCAGCATGCACAATGGTTCATGGGAGACCTAATCACATCTTTCAGAGAGCACTCACCAATAACAATTACATAGATCTACACAAGGCACTTGAAGTATCTCTACACATTGATGTAGTTAGGAGTATAGACAATGGAGTGAGCCCTTTCTTGGAAGATCAGATTGTAGCAATGACAAAACAATTGGAAAAATTATCAGCCAATTCAACACATGAGATGCAAACTAAGATTTGGTGCACACAATTTGAGGTAGAGGGTCATACCAAGGGTAGTTGTCCTCACGAGATCAGTTTAATCCTTATTACTAGATTGTGAGATATGTCATTTAGATCATGATGTGAGACACTTCCATTGTTTCAGCATGTGGTAAGGAATAATGTGGCTTGCTCTTTGCGCAAGATTTTTGGTCCATAACTCACAACACTTTGAAGATTATAGGTTGATCAATCAGATCCATGATGTCATTGATATTGGTGTACGATAGACTAGAGTATTTAATAACTCCAAGGCTAACGATGAGAAACACAATCAATATCATGCTCAAGGGCTCTGTGATCGGAATGACAGTACTTTGAGGGTGGTCATGGTAGAGGTCGAGGATACCATAACGGATTAAAGGGCCGAGGCCATCGTGGTGGATGAGGTGAGTTCCCTTATGGGGCTGTTATACATGTGGATTTCTTGAGCATTATAGGCATGAGTTCCCTTAGAATGTGAGTTTTTTATTTTTACGGAAAGGATCATAACTATGAAGAGTTCTTAGATCTATATGAACACTTGAGAAAGAAGCACACATACGAGAACAAGGGTGATGAGATGGTTAGAATACAATGCATTGTGGAGGACCAATAGATGCCAAAGTTAGCACACCGAGATCCTAAAATAACACCTATTAATATTACAACATGCGCGGAGGATGCACATGCTAGAGAAATATTACAATAGAATCTAAAATTACTAGAGAATAATTTTTTTCATGCAAGGTACCTAGACCCAACCCACGAGAAGGAGGTTTATCAGGACACAATGGAAGTATTCGAGAAATCTACAAGGTGAAATATCGTGTCCGAAGGAGAAGTCATGGAAGTTGGAACAAAAGAAGGTAGATGAAATTCTCCAGTTGGATGTTGATGATGTGAAATAATTATTTAATATGCTACATCAAGAGAACATTATTCTATTACTAGGAAGTTGGTTGAAGGAAACACCCCGCGTGTTGGTATTGAGAATGACCGACATATTCTACATGCCAATCTACCTCCTCATAGTTTGGATTATGATAAGGAGATCACTTTTAATATTGTTGTGGATGGATGGATTTTGAGTAATATCTTGATTGACATGGGAGCATAAGAGAATTTGCTTACTTTGGACAAATGGGTTCAAATGGGGAGGCCTCCATTATAACCATCTTCTAATGTGTTGTTTATGGAAAATCGGACTAAATCCATGCTAATCATATTTTTGATGGATGCATCAATCACTATACAAGGGGATAAGTTCATAGGGGATTTTGAGTTTTTGGCGCTTGTAGAAGAAGACATCTTCCCAGCTCTACTTAGGTGCCCTTGGTGTTATGCAAATAATGATGACCTATACTTCAATAAGGGATATATTAGTTTTGAGAAATAGGAGGAGCGAGTTCTTATCCCTTTAAAAAATGGAAAATTTACACCTTATGTACACCCCTTAAGTGAAGAAATACTGAACAAAATTTATGTGTGCACCATTCGAGATCCGGAGGAACTTGAGCCATCTACGAAAGGAATTATCCATTGGGATGATGCACATCCATCAATGATACTACAAGTATTTCCTATGATAATTGGGCACATGGCACTTATGAGATGGTTGGAGGTGAGGTAATAAGTGCATCCACGTGTGCAAGTAGACCGTGTTATGTTAGGTAGTTAGGTAACAACCAAGTACCTCGGTACACTAGAAAAATAAACCATGACATATTCCTACGAGTTATGGAAGTATAGTAGATAGATTAAGTGGAAAGAAGGAACATGTTGGTCTACACTTTACATGGGAACAAAGCGCAATGGTGGATAGTACATAGGGAAAATCACATAGAATGGAGAGAAGTGAGAATTACACTAACAACAAGGTTTCTCGAAGTAATGCACCTACTCATATCTTTCCATATCATGGTAAGGATCGTGTTTAGCACTACATCCAAAAGTGTGATAGAATCTGGACCGAGGGCATGAAGTTATACCACCTTCCTTGTGGTTACACAAAATTTATTTTAACCTACGGGATTGTGTGCATGCATGGTATGTTTATGAAGAATTGAATAGAGAGAAAGGAAACTAGAAAGACTTGACTATAGGTATGATCCATAATTTTGACTATTTATCCACTAAACCTCATGGGAATGAGGTATTATAGGTTATGAAACGTTTATCTATGGGAGATAGTGTAAAAGCGAAGAACTCATTCATGAATTATTTGGTGAATCAGACCTAGAAGTGCACTTTGAAGATATAGAAGAGACATATGTAGAAAAACTTGAGTGCACTTTTCTAGAGAAGGAGAAAGGAAATATGGTCTACATGATGGATGATGAGGAAGTATAAAATTTAAAAATAGATCATTTAGAGGGTACAAGTGAGGTCTTAGACATTGTGGATGAGAAGGCGCTCACCTACTATGAGCCTATGAAGACAAGGAAAGTAAACATTGGAATGGATGATGAACCTAAGGAGGCCATCATTGGAGACTCTTGGTTTGATTCTAAAGTGGCTAATATAGTTTAATTACTATGATATTTTTAGGACGTCTTTCCTAGGGGTTATCATGAGTTTAAGGGAGTGCATGAATCATTGGGTGAGATGAGAATCAAGCTAAAAGAAGGTGTGCACCCGGTTAAGAAGAGACCTTACAAGATGAACCTAACTTGCATGCAAAGGTTAAAAAGGAAATTGACAAGATGTTAAAATCTAAAATCATTGAACACATAGAGGAATCAGAGTAGGTGAGCCCTATGGTAATCATCATAAATAAATATGGAAGGATCAAGATTTGTTTGGACTACGAGAACCGAATCTTTGCATGTGTGATCAACCCTTTCCCTACACAATTCTTTGAAAAATATTGGAAGGTGTTACATGGCGTGAAATTTAATCCTTTATTAATGGATTTTCTAGGTACCATCAAGTAAGGATTCCTAAGTAATATCAAGAAAATAAAACCTTCACAAATGAATGGGAAATTTTTGCATACATAGTGATTCCCTTTAGATATAAGAATACACCTCTTGTATTTTCATACATTGTTGTTCAAACATTCTAGGATTTTATTGATAAGTTCTTGCAGATTCACTTAGATGATTGGACTATCTATGGACTTTTCAAGGATCATTGTGATAATTTAAGGTTAATGCTTGAGAGAGGTGCGAGACAATTAAGAATATATTTGAATATTAAGAAGTGCCTATTTACTACACCATTTGGGACTCTGCTAGGCTATATCATCTGTAAGGAGGGTTTACTTGTAGACCCAGCCAAGGTTTTGGTTATTTTAGGTTTGGAAGAACCCACTAGTCAAAGTGAGGTGCGCAAATTCTTGGGCCACACAGTCAGTACAATAGAAATTTTCTTAAAGGATATGATAATATTGTCATGCACTTAGAGGCTTTGTTAAGAGGTAAAGGAAATTTATATTAGGGATAACAACATCAAAGTGTGCATTCAAATCTTGAAGGAAAGACTCGCTAGAAATCCTATTCTATGATTTCCCTCATGGAATATACCTTTTCATGTATATGTGGATGCCTCTAGTATGGCCATCGGTGTAGTGTTAGATCATTCTAGAGAAGGTATTGTAGATTATCCTATTTATTTTTCTAGCAATAAATTGACCCTGTATAGTAGAATTATATAACTATGGAGTGTAAGGCTTTGCCAATAATTTATGCACTACATAAGTTTAGAAAATACTTGTTGGAAATACCTTTTATTTTCTATATAGATAACATTGCATTTAAATACATGGTAAATAATCCTGTTTTACAAGGTCCCATATGTTGATGGGTTATTCTATTCCAGGATTTTGACTTTATAGATGTGGTAAAGCTAGGTAAAAGCAATTTTTGACCACATCATTTATAAGTGATTCAATCAGGAGAGGATGTGCAAAGTATTGAAGATATAATGTCGATGCACATGATTATAAAAATTAAAGCGCATGCCATTAGAATTAGAAGATATTGTTGTCTTTTTACGCATAGGTATGACTCTTGAAGGAATTAAGGCATTAAAGAAGAAACAACTTGCAATTCATACCGCACCTTTCATATTGATCCTTGGTGACTTATAAAAACTAGGCCAAGATGAGGTATTGCAATAGTGCATAATGGAACATGAGCGAAAGGAAATTTTTGAAGAAGTTCATGGAGGCATTGCATTTGGATACTATGTAGGTGATGCCACTACACGTAAAGTTCTTCTAGAATTTGGTTTATGGTGGGAGACATTGTACAAAGATTGTAAAGAATATTATAAAGCATGTGACCACCGTCGATTGCCTTGGAAAACCTAAGCGAGAGAGATGAAATTCCTTTATAGCTTTGTTGATAGCACAAAACCATTCAAAAAGTGGGTAATTGACTTTGTGGGTCTTATTTCCCCAACCACCTATACAAGATGGGTGGAAGTAGCACCTATAAAATATTTTACAGTAGCTACAACAACAAGTTTCTTATGTGAAAATATTCTCACCAAGTATGGATGTCCTTTATGTTTGACAAGTGATAGGGGCACTCATTTCCTTGATGATACTATCAAGATATTATTGGATGAGTTTATGATTGCACATCATAAGACAAAACCATATCACCCTCAAGAAAATGGGACTACGAGGCTTTTAACAAGATATTGAGCCATACATTGAAAAATATTTTTATATTGGGAGAAGAGACTCAAATGATAAGGTTTGTGTTGCACTTTGGGCATATAGAACAACCTACAAATGATTTAATAAGGAAACAAATTTTCAGTTGGTGTTTGGCGTAGAAGAATTTATTCCCATGGAGTTCATATTACCTTCATTGTGTATTACATGTGTTGGAGTTTTGGATGATGAGAAAGCATTAGAAGAAACAATTGACAAGTTTTTATAATTAGATGAGAGGTGCACAATAACACAATGGATTCATAAGAAAGAGAAATCAAGACAGAAGGAATGGCATGACATGTACATTAGGAACAAGAAGATTGAGGTTAAGAAGATGGTAATTTTGTATGATTCAAATTTTTGTGCCATCCGGGAAATCTTAAGGTGTATTGGTTGGGACCGTATGCCATCACTCATATAATTGACTCAGGTGCATGCTAGTTAGAGGTGCTTGATGGAACATAATTTCTAGGATAATTCAATGGGAGTAGGTGAAGCCCTACTATAAATAAGCCTTCTTGGTGTTTGTAATAAGGAAGTATTTCCACTTAGGATAGATTTCCCTTAATGTATTTTCCTTTTATGTGTTTCTTTCATCATTTCTATACTTTGTTAATTTAGTTGTTTTCTTTTGTAATAAGTGCACTTATGTGTAGGAAGCTGATTATAATCTTAGGTATTCTCATGTGCATAGGACTGCACATACCCTTAGCATGGGATGGTTGTCATGATAAAGAGGGGTATACATAAGGAAATACTTTTGCAGGTGTTCTTTCCATAAGTGGTGATAGTATGGAAATATGTGGATGGAAAGGGAATTGCTCTAGAAGAAGACCATAGGTGGAAATATGGAAATACAAGTGTAACACGAGGTAATTTGTGGCCATGGAAACTACATAGAAGAAGGCACCGGTAAATTAATTTGGCACATGGAAGAATACGAAAGGAGATATATGGAAAAGAGGTAGAAAGGCACACTAGAAGGTTATGAATTAGGCACGAAGATGTATGGTGGGGAAACATTAGTAAAAGAGGAGTTAATGCAAAAAGTGGTGGTAGGTGGAGGAGTAATAAATGTGATAATTTTTTGAAATCTATATAAGCATGGGATGTGGCTCAATTGAAACCTTTGTAATTATGAGCATTCAAGCATTCTAAGTGCGAACGTCTAGCAAAATGTATTGGAAGTGCAGAGAGCTGATATAACCAGGCTTGGAGAGTGAAATTGTGCATAGGAGAGGCTTGCATCCCCATTGAATAAGGTTTTGAGAAACGCAGAGGTGTGCTAAGAAGAGGAATCAAGGTCTAGGGTTTGAGAAGGAGCTAGGGAATGAAGTTTTGATTGCAAAGTTTTACGAGAGGGACAACACACATCAGTTTTCAAAATATGGCACCACAAAGAGCACCTAGGGTAGGAGAAAAGGGGAAGAATAAGGTCAAGACCCAAGTTGAGGTCAAGGATACCCCTAAGAGTGGATTTTTGAAAATGCAATATCTAGAAGAAGTAATCATAGGACGTGATTGGGATTCCCATATCCACAGAAGAGAATTTTGTGACTATAATCATTGAACCTCTAACAACAATGAGGAGTTAGACGGACTCCTAAATAGAAAGACCAATAAACAAATAGTTTATGATATGCCCATCTATGATGATGTTAGAGAGAAGTTGTTAAAGAAGGTAGGAGTATACCAACTATGTGAACTCCCTATTTTGGAAAACCAGAGAAATTGTATCAATGGTTGATGAGTAGATTCCATTACGTCTACTTCTATATTTTTGGGAACCGAATGAGAATCACCACACCCTTAATTTCTAGTTTGACAAGGTTGAAGAGTTTAGGTACAGAGCTTAGTAGTGACTGACTGATAAAGAAGAAATTAGAGCCACCAAAAAGGAGATGGGTTATTCAAAAGGTTCGCATTGCGAAATGGACATCTACAAGTTGAGAAAGTATCTTTTTGTGGAGGAAGCCTCACACCTACATACAAAGTTGAATGACTAGGAGAGATTGTCACAAGTCAACACAATGTGGCTGCACATTGAAAAGATTATGTCTCGGGGAGATTCATATAGCTTTATGGGATATATAGTCGAGACTATTATCAAATAAGTGCGTAAGAGTGAAAAGATAATATTTGGTGCTGTTTTGTTGTCACTTGTTTTTGTGGAAATTGTATTACTGATGGGCCAAAGGAAAAGGTTTGGGAGTATCATGTGGAGAATAAATCTCAAATACGAAGAGATTTTATAAATACTTGTGTGAAGGGACCATGAGTGGCCCATTCAAAAAAAAGGAGTTGTGGTATGATTGGCTCTGTGTGGCCTTTGAAGAAGAGTGGAGGATCCCAAGGAATTGCCTTCGGTGGTAGGTAAGGCATCACATTTTACAAGTATACTAGCACTTTTACATTGTGTGTTGTACAATGAAGGATGGAACATGGAGTCCATGGTGAAAATTTCCCTATGCCTTCATAGTGTGGTACATCTAGGAAGTAGTTCATAGGTTTACGGATGCACGTAGATTATTATACAATGTAGATAAGGTAGATTGTGACTACCATACAATTTGAAAGACCTACACTTACCAAAGTTGATATAACTATGAGACCAGAAGCTTGGCCATTGGCAAGAGTGGGAAAATGCTTATCTACATCTAGCTCAAGCCTAGGATAGAAGAAGGCAAGTATGTGGAGAATGAGTTCATGCTCCCAAGCCCGCCAAAGGGTAAGCATATAATTGAAAATGTGGCCACCGAGAAGCCTATCTCATAAATGGAAGAAGAGGAAGAGGACTTACATGAGTACAATGGTGGTCTAGTACACAAGGGTTGGAGACACTCCAATAACAAGGTAGACAGTGAATGTGTGGTCAATCCTCCAAAACAACATGAAGAGAAGGGGAATGATAAATTTAGAGGACCCAACATTATGGTGGTGGAATTGGAGAAGAGCCCTAAAGATCATTGTTTAAAGAGGGTATTGGGAGAAGAAGAACTCAGGGGCACGGGAATGTTCCAGGGATACACATAGATCACCTTGGGTCACCCCTAAAAAATAAGTTTTTAGAAAAGGTGAAGAAGAAAGATGAAGCTCACGGATGATGGGGAGGACGATCCTGGAGAGAGTGCACTAGGGACCCCATTCCAACCTAAGGATATTGAGGGGTATCATGAGGAGGATTTGAAATATATAAAGGAGGATGTGGGTGAGCCATCTAGTGCCCACCATGCCACAGTAGAAGGAAGGATTAGCTCCTGAACTGGTGCCCGGATTCCTAAAGGAAATTAGGGAAGAAAGGGGAAAGAGAGCGAGGACTATGAGACCCCTATGCTCGGTTACATGAATGATGCTAGTAAAATAATATGCACCCCATTTCAAATCACATTTGATCCAAAAGACTTATATGTATGGGAATTAATGGATGAGGATATGGCCAACGCACAAACACATAAATAAATATCCTAGTCTATGCGAGACTCATATGGATGAGCCCGAATTTGACGTTTCAAGGAGTCTTGCATAGTGAGAAAGAAGAAAAATACCCATAGCATAAGGAATGGAACCATCTTACCTCCTTTGATTTATGATGAACAAGTAAGAAATTCCTTTATAAAGGTATCTACTGAAGTTGTTCGAAGAAATGTAGACAAAGCATCAATAGTTTTAGCTCTAATGGAAAACATTAAGGAGGCAATTGTAGAAATAAAACACCTTTAAACGGAGAAGTATAACGATATAGAGTGCTTAACAAAGGAGTGGGATAGGTATATAGAAAAGTAAGAAACACTAGGGAGTATGGTAAAATAGGTCAAAGAGGATATTTTTAATTCAAGACCACACTTGAAAGCACAAGTTCAGGACCTTTCCTTTTGTTATACACTCTCTCCATACACTTGTTAGGTGTGTCATGGATGAAGGACCACTAGGAATTCTTGCGCAAAGGATCCTAAGGAAGAAGAAGAAATAAGGAAGGCAACAATTAGAAGAAAGATAACCAACTATGAGGTATTGGTCCAAGTGCTAAAGGATGAATTGAAGAAGGTGGATCAAGCCTTTAACATATGTATTGCACTGAGGTAGTAATAAGAACCAAAACATTAGAGGAGGAAAATAAAGTCCTAAAATCATAGAAGAATAGCGCACTTTTGTGCATTGAAAGGTTAGCATTGGTGGAGGAAAATGGCAAGGCACTTGTTGAGGCCTATGAACCTCACGGGGATAGGTTGAAAGAGCTTTGTAAAATCATTGCTAGGAAAATGGATCACATGGAATAGATGATTAGAAACATGATCACCCTTCTCATAGTTTTGAAGAATGAACAAGATGATATGACCAAGGATGATATGGAGGCCATTTTCGGGGACATCCCAAAACAAACAGAAATGTGCTAAGCGGTGATAGGACTTAGAGGCAGAGATAAAGAACGAATATCCAAAGTTAATCTTGCCTATGAAAGAAGAGGCTCTAGAATAAAACTAAATTATTTTTTTACTGAGTTATTTATTTTCTTTCATTCTTCATTCTTTATTGTTAGAGAGAAAATAAGGCATTACCCATTGTTAGGCGATAATATAGTTTAGTGTGGTGTAATGTTGAGAAGGTAAAGTAGAAGTATGAAGGTGTTGAGGGATAGAATGCACACGGATAAGGCGTGTAGATATGTGGGATGGACGGATGGATCAATGTGCGCATAAAGGAAGAGCCTTCAGGACTTACCCGATTTTTTGTAAGAACGGGCCATTTTTTGAGATGGAGTGTAGAGCACACAATAACGTGAAGACTTGCTAACCAAGTGAATAATATTTTGAGTGACTAGAAGAACAAGTGCCATGCAATGTATTAAGGATATTAATATGATTAGAATATTGTTGTATTAGTAGATAATCTATTAATCGATTACTTGTATGCATTCATGGTTATCTTGTAAAGGTGCATGGATATTGTTAGCACACAGTCTATTTTAAGAAGTTCATAGGCGTGTGAAGGAAAAGTCTCCATCTCGATAAAAATTTATTGATTTACATGTTTAGAGAGAGACACATACATAAATAGAGATAGTGTATGCACGAGTTATTGTAGATTTATGTTGTTGGTCTCCATCATAATTCAATTGTAATGTATGAATCTTTTTTATTTTTACATTATCAATACAATGGATCATATTGGCTGGATGAAGATGTTAAGCATGACCGCTTTTTGTTCTTGCATAGTAAATCTTATCTTGGTTATTGCTTAACTCATTATTTCATATGGTTTAGATCTAGATCTAGTTTATACATTGTGGTTTGATTGATTATCTATAATGGATCTCGAATATATATTTATACATCATGCTAATGTTCGAACAAGAAACACTAAAGAGGACCTAGACCTTGCGCACTTCGGGGGAGCTCTCGGCTTAGGTGGGTGATGTATTAGCGCACTTGGAATATTTTTGGATAATCTTTGTGAATTCTAGATTGCATCACCACTCCGGGAGGGATGCTTTCATGCATGTATTCATGAATATAGAAAAGATATTTTCCATCTTTCTTTATTGATTCGTTAAAATTATTTTTATGTCTAAGAGAGTAAATTATACATTGTTGATCTATGATCTCTCGTAAACCCATTCTCAAAAGTCTCTTGCAAATCCTATATATAAATGACACCTTCATGGTTAATGAACAATATTCGTAATTCTTTCAATCAATAAAAGGTGTTTGTAGACTGATAAATACACACCGGATGTAGAATCCATAATCGAGTGTTAATTTAATAACTTGCTACCAATAATGCTCACGATACCAAGTTTTAGAAACTAATGACTTTTAAATAGTGAGAAACAAATTGAGAATAAAATAAAACGTAAATAATAATAAATTTTTAACTAAAATCAGCACTATTGTGCATAAATTCTTAATTCATGTTCTTTTCATAGCTTTAGATCTTTTCAATTTGATGTGTGTGAGAGAAAAAACTTTTTTATACATCTATTATTCATTTATTCCTCTTTTATTCACATGCAATAATTACAATTACTTTACACTATAAAAATACTTCTCATAAACATATCTACAAACAAATTTAAAGAAAGCTTCCCAAAATCGAACTATTGTCTTCTAAACCAATGCATGTCATGCATGCTTACAAAATTGGCTTCTTTTATTTTACTTGAATTTATTTATTTTTAAAAATATAACAGAGTTGGCCTCAACTAAATAGAGTACGAGCTACATGAAATTAGACAAACTATTGTTTTCTAATTTTAAACTTTATGCATGGTAGAAATTACATGCATATTCGAACATATCCAAGGGTCCAATTAATTCTAAACATAGTAAGAGCATTGTAATTGTATAGTTCTAAAATGCTATAAATTTACCGTGAGCAAGTATGGAAAAAATCCTACGAAAACAATATGAAAATAGGGAGGAGAGTTAAAATACATGGAAGAAAGATAATTGTAAAATAAACCATGAAGTACGTTCAAAGAAGAATAAAAATTATTTGAGAACATCAACTAGAAAAATGTAAAAAACAATTGAACAAAATATAAGAAATAGGATCAAACATAGCAAAATACATCAACAAGAGCCTTTCGTAGACCAATTATCAATCGAAAAACTCTTAGAATATTTTTTTTATAAATATATATATTAATAAAGTTATAGTTGTGGTCTCAAGGGTATATTCGGAAGTCTACCAAAGTGATTTTCTATTTTTTAGCGAAAAAATGACACATATTTGTTAAAAACTACATTTAATCATCACGGAATCCATGAACTATGCTCCCGATAGAAACTTATTCAAAAATATGCCCTGTTTAAAATTCATTTCCTATGTTGATTTATGAGAATTAAAAATAGGTACTACAAAACTTATAAGGGTTAGATAATTCAAACAAACTAGTTCAACTTCAAATAAGATGAATCGTTTCACCGGCCTCACTAATCTCTCGATCACTACAAATATGGAAAACATGGTAGGTGATGTGTTACAATATTATCTTATTATTTCTTTATATACTAAATTAGAATGTTCAATTTTAGATTTGGGCGCTTCATTTCATGTAACTCCTCATAGAGAGTATTTTCAAGATTATGTTCAAGGGAATTTTGGGTAGGTATATCTTAGTGAAGAATAACCATTTAACATTATTGGAAAAGGCGAGTCTTCAAGTTAAATTGTAGAATGGTAACACTTGGGTGTTGAAGCATGTTAGACATGTTCCTAATCGAGGAGGAATCTAATTTCTTCAGGGAAATTAGGATATGAGGGTTGTATGGTTACATTTATAGCAGATTCTTGGAAAGTCACTAAGGGCACTCTTTTGGTGAAGAGGTAAGAAAGTAGGTACTTTGTATTTATCCATTTTTAGTATTGATCCCTCTTATATTTTAGATAATACAATTATAGAAATAACTTAATGGCATCAAAGACTTGGTGATATGAGTGAGAAGGGGATGAAGATTTTACATTCACATGGAAAGTCATCTGATTTGGAAAACATAGACCTTGATTTTTGTGAGAATTATGTGTATGGGAAAAAATGTAATATTTCTCATGGTTTGATCAACCAAGAAGGAGCACAAGTAGAGCTTATTATGGAGAAATCACATCACCCCTTGAATTGGACCGATTTTGAGATTGGGAATTTGGTGTGACTACATAACATGAACTATCCCGAGTGTGGGACATTGCAAAATGAGATAGCTCCTGTAGAAGGTTGGTTCCTGCTCCTAACCTACCTGCCACTAACTACTCCTAATGTAGGTAAAAATACCAACTAACCCTAAAATAATGCTTCTAAAGGGATAGGGAAAGAAATAATATATGAAAGTAAACCTACACTAGAAGCGGTGATATACGAGAAGAGGATTTCTAATCACTTCCAAACCCTACAAAATGAAGGAGTGAATCTTGGGGAGGATGTAAAATTACAACACGCACTCCAATACAATTAATTCCTTAAGGGGAGATTGGAAAACCACAACATAAACCCAAAATGTAAACAATATTCATTCTTGATAAACACAACCACCAAACTATGCAATAGACAAAAGTATCACAGATCATGCAAGCACAAAGAGAGGTAAGATATAAACAATAAACTATAGAAGTTGGACAAGATACAACAAAATTAGAGTTTTTTTTGCTCCACATAGAATTTACATAGTACAATGTTGTACATGGAGGAGACATGAATCCATTACAATAATTTGAGGAAGGATTGAAGCCCCAAGAGGAATGGGGTACATGGGAGAAGAAATCGACCAATATCCTTGCACAATGCAACCCCTTACAATATTTATAGAAAAAATCTAGAGAGAGAGAGAGAGGAAAATCTGAATTTGCACTCTAACTACCAAAAAGTTCATCATGATACATGCCGAGTGATAGGCAAGCTTGCAGAGCCCATACCTCTATGTACTTTGCTTGAATGAGAATCCAAGACACCATACCTCATTACTTTTGGTGGTTGAACCACCAAACCTTCTTCCAAATGGTGAATTGTACTTCTAACTTTTATACAAATATAAAAGTCTGATTTTGTGTAAATTTGAGCTCCTAGTCAAAATTTACAGCCATCACAAGATGAGGGATGCTATACTATAATAGATACAAGTGGTTGATCTTCCTTTTTGGAGCTTCAACCCCGCATCCACCCTCCAAAGTCTGAAATTTCAGACTTTTGAGATTTTAGGATCTCAGGTTTTAGAATTCAAGTTGTGATTTGCATGCACTAGAGTTATAATGTTCAAAATATCTCGAAATTCTGAAATCTGAAAAACACTCTAGATTTTCATACTTTAGGACTTTGGGTTTCATGGATTCAGGATTCGGGTTTCTAGGATTTGGGGATTTAGGTTTTAGGGATTTGGGTTTTAGAGTTTTGGGTTTTAGGGATTCAGGGTTTCATGTTTTGAGGTTTTGGGACTTGGCTACTATTAATCCATCCAGGAGAAGCATTTCTCCAAAATCCTAAAAGACCGAAGTCTGAATTTTAGACTTTGAGTTTTGGACCTTTCTCCTCCCCACATGGCACTATTCACTAGATTTGCAAAACCTCCAAACTCCAAAATTCCAAAGTGAAAAAATTGAACTTTAGGGACCCCGACGATTTCTGTCCTTCTCTAATCCCATGCTCTTCTACTATTTTTTTTTCCGGGGAAAATATATATATGATCTTTTTCATACGGATGTGTAGAGGTCGGCTTAGGTATCTTCTCTTTTTGGTTCATAGTATTATGTTACTCTTATTGATGATTCTACTAGGAAGGTTGAGTTTATTATATAAATAAGAAATATGATGTATTTTATACTTTCAAGAATTAGAGAGATTTATTTTCGTAATGAAACAGTTTGAAGTGTAAATGTCTCAAATCGATAATGGTTGAGAATACTACAACAATGGATTGTATAAAAAAATTTCACATAATGGAATATGTAGCGTGAAGATGACTTCTAGATACCACATTAGAATGGTGTGTCGAAAGGATGAACATGAATTTATTGGGGCGTGCAAGGAGCATGAGATTGTATGTTGGATTGCCCTTATACTTTTGGGCATATTTTTTAGATAATATTGTTTATTTGACAAATAGATGAACTTCAATTTCTTTGGAAGGTGGAGTTTCAGAGGAGGGTTGGACCAAAGTGAGATGGTAAAATATTCTTTTCTAAAAGTTTTTGGGTGTGAAGCTTTTGCTCACATTAATAAAGAGAATAAGACCAAGCTAGAAGCTAAGTCAAAGAAATGTACTTTCATTGGGTATGGCACTAATGATTTTGGATTTTGGTTATGGATATTAGATGAGAAGAAATTCATCAAGTAGGGATATTATTTTCAATGAATGGGTTATGTACAAGGAACAACTATATGACAAGAAGCTAAAAAATTTCGAGTATGTATCACTCAATGAGATAAAAGATAGAGAAGTGCTTAAAAGGTTAGAAAACCAAGAAGTACAAAAATACATGATTTGACATTGATCTTATCACGGTTGGCATTGATTCAAGAGATCAAAATCAACAAGAATAACAAGATCCTCAAACTCTAGAAAATCTTGCGAGAAGTTCTACTAGGTAAGTAGACCTCTTACAAGATTATCTTCATAGCATCTTTACTATTTTTATTGATGGATGGTGGAGAGACAGAAAAGTTTTGAATAAGCAATGCAAGTAGAAACATGGAAGAAGTGGGAGCATGGCATGGATGAGGAGATGGAATCCTTGGAACACACCAAAATTTGGATTTTATTCGGTTTCCTCCGGGAAAAAGAGAATTACGAAAAAGTGGGTTTACAAAGGTTCAAGAAAGAAGATGGTGACAAAAAGAGTTACAAGTAAATCCTTGTTGTAAAGGGATTTACATAGGAAAAATTTATAGACTTTGATGAAATGTTCTCTCCTATTATTAAAATGAATTCTATTAGAAGCATTTTAAGTTTAGTAGTTGTGGAATATTTGCATCTTGAAAAATTAGATGTAAAGATTAATTTTATTCATTGTGATTTGGAGGAAAAATCTATATTGAGCTTCCAAAAGGATATGAAGTTAGGGGAAGGATAATTTGTGTGAAGATTGAAGAAGAGATTGTATATCCTTAAGCAAGCTTCAAGATAGTGATATTTGAGATTTGACGGGTGTTCATTATAGAACAAGTTTATTGTATATGTCATTTTGATCATTGTGTTTATTTCAAAAGACTAGATAATGGAACATATATTATCTTGTTGTTATATGTGGATGAAATGCTTGTGGAAGGGTCAAATATGTAGGATATAAATGAGCTAAAGAGAATGTTAACCAATACATTTTCCATGAAGGATTTAGGTTTAGCAAATAAAATTCTTGGCATGAGAATCAATAGAGACAGAAAGAGTAGAATATAGATTGTGTCAAGAAGAGTATGTGAAAAAGGTGTTGGAAAAGTATAGGGTGCAAGATGCAAAATTAGTGAGTACATTGTTGGAAGGGGACATCAATTTGGGTAAGAAACAAAATCCTAAAACACATGAAGAGATTGAATATATGTCTAGAGTTCCATATGCTTCAAAGTAGTTGGAAGTTTTATGTATGTTATGGTATGCACAAGACTAGAAATTTCCCGTACGGTGGGATTTGTCAATAGATACATGAGTAATTCAGAAAAGGAGCACTAAAATGCAATCCATAGGATTCTCATATACTTAAGAGGGACTAGTAGCAAAAAAATGTGCTATGAAGGGTCAAAGGTTTCCTTACATGGATATGTTGATGCGACATGGCCGAAATTTGGATAGTAGGGGAGCACCACAGTTATGTATTCACTATGTGTGGTACAACAATTATTTGGATATCTAAACTACAAAATATTTTTGCCTTGTCTACTACAGAGGCAGAGCATGTTTCTGCTACTGAAGTAAGCAAGAAGATGATATGGATGCAACAATTCATGGAAGAGTTGGGAAAAAGTAGGAGGATTACAAGTTATTCATCGATACCTAGAGTTAAACTCATCTTGTAAATAACGCATCATTCCATCTGAGGACCAAACATATACAAGGTAGGTATCACTTTATTAGATCAATTTTTGAGGATGGATGACTAAATTTGGAGAATATCCATACAATTCATAATCTTGGTGATATGTTGATAAAGGAAGTGACAAAAGATACTGCTGGAATGTTGTTCGATTCGGTGAGGTCTTCAATATTGATCTTGAAGAAGATAGACAAGTTAGAGAAGATTCCAAGGATGAGCTATAACAATGGGTTCAACGATCGGTTTCTAAATGGGAGATTGATGAAGTTATGGAGCCCGATTGTAAGTTAAAGTAGGAGTGTGTTTTTATTGTTTTTTATTTTTTGGTAGGAAATCATGACCATCGATAATAATAGCATTGTCTTATTAATATAATGGATTTGTTATTTTTATGTTTATGTTTATTAATAAGAATGTGATATTTAGGTTACTTAGGGTTGAAGCAAACATTTATAAAGAGGTCCACAAGTTATATATATGTGCATGGATCTACTCTTTGATGTATGAGAAAGATAGAATTATACTATTTTTATTGAGACTAAATAAAGAAGATGAATGATTATTTATAGTGGATGTAGCCCAAATTGGGTGAACCACGTTAAATCTTGGGGTTATCTTATTATTGCATGCTTCTTTTATTTCTATTTTAATTCTCGCTTTTTAATTACTCATTTGTATTTCAATCCTAACAATTTGATTCTTGTGATATGATATTTTTTAAATGGTTATTTTATCATGTCATTATAATTGATTTTGAGAACAATATTTTCCCTTGTATTATTAAAAAGTAACATAAAATTATGATTCTATCAAGGTAATTTTTTCCATGTACATATTACTCGTGTACTCTTATAATACAAGTCTTCATACAATATATCATATGCTCAACCTTTAAATTGGTTTGTATATTTATTTAATTTTAATTTATTTATAGTCGATAGGTCTATTATTATTTTATACAATAGCTTTTGGACATGTTTTTGTTCTTCCTTTATAATCATCATATGCCATATATTGTCTATGGAAAGGGCAGTTATAAAAAAATTATAATAAAGCTTTCGTTTAAAATAAATCTCATTTTTGAAAAATTATTATAATCTAAATTCCTATCATCCTTCTAAATGCACAATAAGTGCCACAACTTGTTGAATGTACTTATACCATAAAGATCTGGTTGGCCTTTGGCATCTATCTCAATATAAACTCTTGCAAGATAGGTTTAATTGGAAATAAATAAAGACAAACTATAAAGATCTAGATAACTGTGAAAGGGATAATTGTGAGGTGGTGGAAGACTTAAAACTCATAAGACTAATGTGATGTCTTGAGTTTAGCTGTAACCTGCATGGTGGATAACTTTGGCCAAAGTAATGCATTGATGGTTGTGCATTGTTTGATCACCTAGTCCTCCAATTAAATAAAAAATTGTCTGTAACCTGGTCATGGAAAGTTGAAATATTGAACATGAGGTAGACAATGGTCGGATACCAGAATACGAAGTCAGAAACTAGCTTCATGGTAGACCCAAGGAATTTTACATAGTTCCCATGACCTTTAAAAGGTTGAGCCAAAATAAGCATTGTCACTCAAAGTAGTGACGAAGGGAGATTGTGGAGATTTGAAGACAACCTTCTCAGCCACACATGGCTTACATGGATGTTATCGGATAGATCAAAAGAGAAAAATTGATTAATTAATTTGATTAAATAAATTTGTACGATTGCATGTGTAATTTTTATTATGTTTATGTGTTAAAAAAAATCCTCATTTTTCAGCTCTTGTAATTTTGAGAGTTACATTTTGGTATATATTAATGTTAACTTCTATAAAGTTAACTTATATGTGCCCAACAAATGGAGACGTGCCCAATTTAAATAATATACAAATAGAATGAAGTCTTTAGCTAGTGTTTCACCTGTCATGGGACTTGAAATACTAGATTTGCACTAACGTTTAATTGAAGATTCATTTTTATTGGCTGATTACATGAATTTTTTTATCCTAAGGTAATTTTTTTATAGGTTATCATTGGATGAAGCTCGTAGTGTCTAATAATTTTGTCATCATGTCGGATGTTTTCTATAAGTTGGTTTTGTACAATGTCTGAATTACCTTGGATTATATAACAAATAAACAATGTAAAATATGATGTTATTCTAATATAAATCTTGGGATGTGTAGAAGAATCGAAATTAATGAAAGAATTTCATTTTTGATTCAGAGTTACTCTCTAGTTTAACTAGTGCTTCAAAGTGTCTCTATACTTGATAAATTTCCTATTTAATTGGAATAATGCTCCTCTCATTGTGTGTTTTGAATAATACTAAACATGAATATACCTTATGGGTATTCTTTCGCAAACATAAAATGGTCAAAAGTGCAATTGCAGACTACGGTGAAACAATTTTCTCGGTAGTGGAATCAAATTAAATAGAGTCTCTATGAACATATTTTTTTCTTTTTTATTCTTCGATATTGGAATTAAATTTTATAACAATATTTTTGTAAATTGTGATGTTTAAGGTGGTTAGGAGTTTAATTGTAAGCTTACTCATAATTATAAATCCACTATATTTTTCTCCCAAGTATAATTAAGATGTGGACAATCTATGTAATCTAGTATTCAAATAAATGCACTACTCAAGGGGAAACAAATTGTGATGTTTGAAATTTGTACTTGCAGGTATTGTTGTGGAATTAAGAGATGGCATTACCGGATAACACCCATTATTCAAGGATTCACCAATTACCCTTTCATCCTTGAGTTAAAACTTGTTGGGAAAGATTTTTAAGAATACATTAAAGCTCTAGTTAATTTATTGTTATTATGTAAGTTAGTAATTAGTTATTGAATATTATATTGTTATATAGTTATAACAATAGAATATATATGGTTGTTACCCATAACTATTTCTGATTATTTGCTCCTATTTACTAGGACATTGTTCTCCTACTTTTGTGGCTATATAATAGCCAATCTATTGTATGTTGAAATATCATATCATATTAGTTATTATTATTGGTATTGAATCTTTGTTTAAGATCCTACAACACAGATCATTGGTATCGAGTGATGAATCCTAGAAGCTAAGAGTTTTTTTCATTGCTAATATGATTTGGTGAGAATGTAAGGAAATAATGCTCAGTTGAGAGGAACTATTATTATATGAAATTGGAAGTTTAGGTCATATACAAATATACCAGCTAAATCCTAATGTCATTGAGAAAATAATCTTCCTAAAACAAAAAGGAGAGAGAGAATTCATTATGTGCGCATTTTCTATTCTAGTTTGCAGCATGTAATTTTTGCATTAGATCGGATATGGATTTATATTATTCTTTGACATCATAAAGTGGTATTCATGGATTTGACGTACTTGTATTATTTTTCAGTCTTCTCCACCTTTAGTGCCTCCTTCCACATTTGCTTTGGAGTCATTTTACATGTTGTGAAATTGAAGTCTTGAAATATTCCTCTGGCATGGCAACATGAGAAATAGTTTCGATATTTATTTGGGGCATCAAATTAATTACTCAAAGCATATGAACTATCTTACCATCCTCAAAAATGTATGCATTCGGAGTATTCTTTTGTTGTATGTCTCCTATACATTGTCCTCTCCTAGTGCCATTGATGTCGGCCTATGTTTTAGTTTTATATTTTATGTGTCATTATCATTGGATTTTTATCCAAAATATGTCACAACTATGATAAATTTATCCATTAGGAATGGATTTTATTTTGTTATATATAATTTCCTATTGTTTTTAATACCCAAAAAACATAATTAAGTGTCATAAAATCCATTTCTATTACTTTTGTTGTCAAATTTTGTGCATTTCTCATATGGTAGTCTGGTAGTCAAATTATGCTCCATTATCTAGTCATATGTTATAATCATGTCATCAAAATTGTCATTACAATATTTTTTTACCTCTGTTTTTTGTCTCCATCTCACAATGGAAGTCCCACTAGAAAAATAAATGGGCTCAATTTTCACACTTAGAAAGTGAATATTTAGATGAAGTTGATGACCAAAAATCTTTGGAGGATAGTAGATGGAAAATAATCAGGATCTTGTTATCTCCAAATCACTTTGCACCCTCCAAATGGCGAACATGAACATGACATTCAAAGGTGTGATTGGGTAACATGGGATCACCTCTCAAGCTATGGGACTTGGGCTCGAGGTGAACCTCTGGAGAAGGCCAGCTTCCTCTTCCTAAACTAAGCACTACACTACTCCTAATGCAATAAAAAAGATACTTATACCTATACTAACATTTCATGGGATTTAGGGAAAGGGATTTGCAAGAAATAAAACCTAACTTAGAAGTAGTGATGCACAAAGAAGGGTGTTGCTAGAAAAATTTCCCACTTGCCAATGAAGAAAGATGAATTAGGAGAAGGATGAAGATACATCAAAGACGAATTCACATATAATACTTTATTCCTTGATAAGCACAATGACCTCCAAAATTGCAGTAGACACCAATGGTTGTCGTGATTCACATGCAAACATGAGAGAGACAAATAGAAGCAACAAGAATAATGCAATGACATCTAATTGATCACGAACATAATTTACATTACTACAAGAACTTACACAATGCATCATTACAACAAGGAATAGAATGATTTTCCATTACAATTCTTGGAAAGAAAGGATTGAGAGCCCATAAATTCACAACATGCTCATGCCTAGTGAGAGAGGGGGAACTTGGAAAAGGTCTAACCCTTTGGAATAAACACCACTTTACATTTTATAGCACTTTCGAGTATTGAGAGAAAGAAGAAGAACCCTAGAATCTAGGCAAGAATGTAGCAAATAATTAATCAATGTTGTTGGCCATGTTTTCCTCTTTAATTGCAACTCCACCTTTCTAGGAACTATTCATAGAACGAAGAAAACTTTCAATTTTGGATTGCGGGAACCCGAAAATTCATCTTTTGTTGATTCTATTAAGTAGATCTCATTTTCTTGATTCCATTGACTATAATTTTGTGAAAAAATGACAAACCAAAAGAAAGTTATGGTTGTTTGAGCAAGACTTGCTTGTTTGGGCATCCTAGGTATCATCTCCTTCAAAAAGGCTCATGATGCTCCATAAATTAAAAAATAGAATTCATCCTCATTTAATTAAAATAATGTTATTTAGATTTCTTTGGAGAAGACAAAATGATCCATGGTAGGTTCTTGAAGTGTCAAATTTTTATTGTGTAGGTTTTGTAGGATAGCTCAGTTAATGACTCGCCAAACCACCACCGAGTTGACTCGCAAGCTACATCGCTTGTATTTTTGAGTGAGCTCTATGTGAACATTACCACCTTTAATATTATTTCTTTCTTCCCTCCTTACACGTTGCATGATGACTACCATGTATACTCTTTTCCAAGTTAGTTGGTTGGCCGCTTAATTGTTTAGCTTTTGGCACTTCATGTTTAAGCTCAAACAAGATCTTTTGATAAAACTAACGGTTATGCTCCAAGTTCCCCTTTTCAGCCAATCATTACGTGCATTGAATGGTCAAGTCGTGAAATACACACCATGCATTGGCGAGCTATTAACACATTTTTGTTGAATGTACCTTGACACATAGTCCAAGCTCGCTACATTGGGCGCTAATGCTTTGAATTCTAAACTTTGTTTGACACTAACTTACCGAGTCATATATACTCATTATTTAAACCATTTATGTGTCCACTATCTAGTGCATTGGCTTGACCTCCACATGTTGAGTTTTGAATCTCCTTGAGCTTAAATATCCTCTAAAAATGGCTCAACTCATTGCTTAACACGCCGATCATCAGGAAGACTCGGTCTTATATTTTAACAACTCGTCGACTACCTCCAAAACTTGAAACATTACCAGAGCCCTCTAACTCGCAATACTTACATGGACCACCAAGCTCTCCAAAGCATCCGTTGAACCGACTTCGAGTCGGAATTTTCATAGAATCACATTTCGTTTGGTCCCGGACTACCCATGAAACATCGAATTCCAAAAACGTGAGTTCTTGAACTCGAATTTTGGAGTTCAAGGCTTTAGAACTCTGTCTCAAATTTTTCCAACTCACTCACGGTTATTTCTAAAAGTGATGTCCAAAAGGAATTTCCGAAACCAACATTTGAAAGCAACATCCGAAACTAATCAGACACCCATAATTACGCCCAAGTAATTTAAATACTTAAATTGTGCTAATTATCCCCTTTCTTGCAAATCAACGACATATCGTCAAAAGCACTCATTTTCCCTCATATCATCATTAATTAATTACACTAAGCTAATTAATTAAGTTTCCTATCTAACAAATACCCTAATTAATGACCTTCCGTTAATAAATCACCCCTTCTACCTAGACTAATTAATTATTATTAATAATTAATTAGCTTTCCTTCCATTTAACCAATAAATCAATATTTAATTGATTTAATCCCCTTATAATAGCCTAAATCACACTAATATTCTTCTAATTGGCTTCTATAAGCTTACATCCACCTATTAGTTAATCACCTTTGATTAATTAAAATACCCCCAACTCCCATGACTTGCTAAACATGTATTAAACCCTTCTAAAGTAAGGTTACCTTTAATAAAGCAACCTTATCGATTCCTAATCATGTTTTACCTTTATCCCACATTCATGAGAATGTGTTGAATCCTTTATCCTTTGAGCTATATAAAGATCCCTCCACCTACCTTTTTACTTACACCTTAACTCCTTAGAGAGAAAATGCAAAGCATATAGCAAAGAGAATAAGAGCTTGCACCTTGCCCTTTTCGAGTTCATCATCTTGAAGAGTTAATCCTCTTTCTTAAAGTGCTTGGGTCATATAGGAGGTGTCAAAAGAGTCTTCAGTAGCCCAACTTTGATTAGCCCCATTCCTAGGTTCTTGGAACATTAAGGAAAACTATTTTGATAGACATGGAGCTTACTTAGGTCCATTGATTTATTTTTTGTTAGAGAATAGAGGAGTTTAGATGTTTAGCATTGTTAGTTTCAAATTTTGTATTTATGAATGCTAGCATCTAACCCTTGTTTAATTCTTATCATGATGGTGTTTATGCTTTGTTTTAGCTAAATTGTAGAACTATTTTAGGTGGTAGTTCTTGCTTCATTTGATTTAGCATTAAGAAAAATATACATGCACACATTTGGCACGCCCGGTGGGACATACTCCATTTTCCTTTGCACTTAATTTCAGGTTTTTGTAGTTAAGTTTCATTTTTGGTTACTAACCCTCTTTTACACATGTTGATCTAACTTGTTTTTCTTAACTTGTTTTGTTGAGTTTGCATGTATTGATTTTTCTTTGTAGGTATAAAGGAGGTGAACTACTGTCAAAATTGGAATTGATGGGAAAATTTCAAGATTTCTCCATGTTTTCATTTTTGAGCTTACTTTTTTAACATTCTACATGCTAGTTTTATCAATTTCTTGAAAATTTTAAATTCTTGAGCATGTAGGTTAGTGTTTGATAGTGTTGAGTCTTTTATTTACATATTAATGTGGTTGTTTTCTGCCCAAATTTAATCTTGGTGAGAAAATTTCAAGATTTCATCATGTTTTCATTTTTAGAGCTTACTTTTTCAACATTTTACATGCTAGTTTTGTCAATTTCTTGAAAATTTTCAATTCTTGAGCATGTAGGTTAGTGTTTGATAGTGCCAAGTCTTCTATTTACATATTAATGTGGTGGGCTACTGTCAAAAATTAATCTTGGTGAGAAAATTTCAAGATTTCATTATATTTTCATTTTTAGAGCTTACTTTTTCATCATTCTACATGCTAGTTTTGTCAATTTCTTGAAAATATTAAATTCTTGAGTATGTATGTTAATGTTTGATAGTGT
The DNA here is from genome assembly GCA_018340775.1 of Taxus wallichiana var. yunnanensis. Taxonomy (NCBI): domain Eukaryota; kingdom Viridiplantae; phylum Streptophyta; class Pinopsida; order Cupressales; family Taxaceae; genus Taxus; species Taxus wallichiana. The sequence continues at coordinate 780,784,482 of CM031239.1, read as the reverse complement.
TGAGTCTTCTATTCATATATTAATGTAATGGGTTGTTGTCAAAATTGAATCTTGGTTGGAAAAAATTTCCCATTTTGTAGATTAAGGGACGTTTTTTTGACATTTTTTGAGTGCATGTCAAGTGCATACCCATGAGCATAAGAGCATATGTGTAACCCATCTTTTGAAGGCCATAAATTTTGCTCCCGAACTCAAAATCACTCCATTTTTTTTTGTGTTGGAAAGGTATTTAATTTAACTATGCAATGAAAACATAAATTTGGGATTTATACTTACAGAAATTTTAGGTCTTTTTGTTAATTTAAATCTGGTCATTTTCTAACATGCCTAATGTTTTGATGAATGTTGTATTTCCATGCTTACTTGATTTAGACCAAAGCATGTGTATGCTCTTCTCTTGCACCTTTTGGTGATATTGATAATCAAAAACAACTTTAATCTCTATCTTGTTAACATTGGGATTAAACTTGGAAACTTGATTATTCATTTTGCTTAAGAGAATGAACTTTTTACAAAGCATTTTTCAATGGTCCTTTGATTTGAAGTTTTCCATTTCTATATAGTTGGGATAAAGTTTGTGTATGCTCTTTTCTTGTACCTTAGGGTGATCTTGAGAATCAAAAGTAACTTTAGTCTTCATTTTATAACATTTGATAAATTGGAAACTTCATCTTTCACTTTTGGTTTAAGGGATGAACATTTATCAAGAATTTTGTATGGTTCATTGATTGAAAAGATTTTATTTACTTTTTAGTTGGATTATTTGTTGTGTATGATATTCTCTTACATCCTTGGATGATCTTGAGAATCAAAACAACTCTTAATCCTTTTTAAATAATATGATTTTCTTAGAGAACTACTAACGCTTGAGTGCGGGACCTAAAAATGCTTATCAAAGAAAGGAGGAACCAAAAACAATCAAAAACTACTAATAAAGTTGTTATACAGGTTTTTAAAAGGTGTTCAAGAAAACCAAACCTAATTAAACAAGATAAAAAGAACAACATATTCAAAACACTTTGTATTGCAAGTTTTGGAAAAGGGTACGTCCCTCTCCGCTCAATTGGAACATACCCTCTTTGGCATAACGCCTTAAGCTACAACATTGGGGCTGGTTCGGGAACCCCAAAGTAGTCTACACAAGAGGGAACCTTATGGACGAAATGGGAAGTGCTCCGCACTACCTACTTGACTAGTGATTCCTTTGTGAGATAGCATTATAAGTTGTCCGTTGTGGTGACCCCGGTGATAGTACACATAGACGCACTAGTTGCCTCTTGTTCTTAAAGGGGGTAAAGTAAATCCGAGATACTCCCAAACTAGTCGGTGTGACTTTTTGGGTAAATCACGCTCACTCGTGGTAAATTTGTAACACCTAGGGTGAGAGAATTACCTAGGAGAATATACTTTAGCTAGGAGCCTGTTGTAACGGGCTCACAAAGCACCCCGGATGTAGATCGGACTTCTAGGGTGATCGCTTGGCATCCAGTGTGATTGCACAACATGGAAACCTCTCTCCAAGTGTGGGACTTGTGAAACTAAGAGAGGAATCTCAGTTAGAGGCTAGTTCCTCAAACTCCTCTCGATTTAGATCTATATTTGCACAACTACAAAGGTTCGAGATCCTAATCCTACTCTAAATTACAAGGAGAGGCATAGAAGTGCAAAATTGAAACTAACTAAAGATGGTGATGCACCAAAAGGAGTGGTGAAACATTTTGTCATGCAAATAGACACAAACCAGATATTTCAGCATAATAATTTAGGATCTGAAATGAAGCAAACAATACAAACAAAGGTGAAACTCATTCACAAAGCTTGCATTATCATTTCAGTGTCAAAATCACTGCATTGCATTACAACCTCGAGAGAGGTAAAAACTATTCTGAGTCTTTGGAGAGGTCGATTCTTCAAACAATCACTTCTTTGGAGGTGAAAGAAGAAGTTTTATGTCAAAAAAAATGTTCCCCCTTAGAAATGAGCCAAATCTGGCTTTTACATTGCATGGGTCGAGCCCAGGAGACAGAAACGTACAAAAAACGTGAGAGCCCATTCCTCCTCAACTATAGATGCATTAAAATGGCATGGGATACCTTACAAACCCATACCCTATCAATTTTGACCGAATTGCAGGAGAATGCGACCCATTCTGCATTAAATTTGGTCACTGAAATGTCACTTCTGGCCATGAACATGCGTCAGAGCCGTTTCTTAACTTTCTCTCTCAGACTACACCAAAATTCAAGATTAACCCTAGAATCATGTAGAGAATTTCATAAGCTTTCCGTTGATATAAAGAACGTGCAAATCGAGCTCTGGATCAAAAGATATGGAGATCTGAAGATTTAGGGCACAAAACAGGTGAAAATGTGTTTTGAAATTTTTCCCGCGCTCTGCCACCTGGATGACACGTGTCAAGCAGCTGATTGGATGCGTAATTCTCTCTCCTCTGCTCACCCGTGGGTTTTCCTTGAAAATTTTGACTTTTTGATGATTTTGGAACATTTTTCACTTTTTCACGCCCCCCGCCACTTGAGGACACGTGGCATGCATTGATTGGAGGACAGGGGCGCGGGGTCTTCCTTTACTTTTAGCTTTTGGCGAAACTTTTGCCAAATTCTCTAACTCCTCCCCGAGCTCCGCACTTCCCTATTCCATTGGACACGTGTCCAATTCCTATTGGCTCGGGCCAACGCTTGAAACCTCGCCCTTTGAACTTTTGGACGTTTCCCCCTTGTGACACGTGTCGTGATTTGATTGGTCTCGGGTCTGCCGGCTTTTCGCGTCCCTCGCGTCCTCACGGCCCAGCTGTCCCAAACTACTGCTTGGGACAAATTCCTCTCGATCCACCCGAAATGGGCTTCCTTGTCCCTTTTCTGCCGATGACACGTGGCGTAATGTGATTGGCTCTCGGCTCCTTCGGCTATCCGCGTCTTCGCGTCCCTGTCCGAGATGTCCCGGAACTAAAGTTTCTGTTGGCCGGCCGATCCGGGCGGTTCGCGTCCTTCGCGTCCTCGGCCCGGATGTCCCGTGATTATTATGCTTAGCGAGTTAGTTGATTTTCCTCGACCTTGGCGGTTCACCTTTTCGCGTCCCCCGCGTCCTCACGGCCGGATGTCCCTTTGCTCTCTGAGACTGCTGGCGGCCTTTCGGCGATTGCGCCCGAGATGTCCCTCATGTCCCATATTGCGAGGACTAGGACTTAGCCATTTTCATGATTTTTCTGGCCCAAGCTTGTTTTTTACGTAACTTTTTCACCTTTTCTCGAGAACTTGCTCTTTTCTTCTTGGACGGGGAGTTAGAAAAAATGAGGGGACCCTAGAAACATGATTTTTGCCACTGAATCAATCTATTTTCACAGGACTTGAGAATTTAATGCATGTTATCAAAATTACCACAGGGGTGAATTTTGGATAACAATTTAGTGACTCAGAGGGTTACCTACTGCTTAGGTAGAAGATACCCGGTTACTGAAGCAGATCCATTGGGCATGGAGTCATCAAATATTTGATTTAGAACCCCAAGTGACTCGAGAATGTGTAAGGAGGAAGATGGAATATCACTGATGAAAGCAAGGACTGCAAAACATCTCCATGGACAGCAAGCTGTGCCAAAGCACTTAGGGAAAACAAAACTAACCTACAGCAAAACAATGTGCACAAGCACTTGGAGGAATGAAAATCTAATCTAATATTTACAAAGTAGTGAACTTCCCTCTAGAAGCAACGCTTGAGATAGATTCCATTGATTGGAATCTGTAGTTCTTCACCATCCAATGAGGCCAATTGGAAAGCATTGTTGTTCTTGCACTTCGTGACCATGTATGGGCCACTCCAAATGGCATCAAATTTTGAATGCCTTCCGGTTTTGCTCTATCCACATCCCATTTCAACACTAGATCTCCAACTTGAAAAGATCTATCCTTGGCCTTTCTATCAAAGGTCTTCTTGATCAAAGCTTGATCCTTTTCCATTGCTTGGGATGCCTGATTTCTGATCTCTTGCAGCTCCATCAACTCTGCATACCTCACCTCCATGGGCTCAAATTCAAGCAACTCCAGCTGCTTCATGAGTTCCAATGTTGGCAACTCAAGTGACATGGGCAAGATTGCCTCTCTTCCATAGACAAGTTTGAATGGAGAGTTACCTGTGGATCTTTTGGGAGTTATCCTATCAGCCCATAAGGCTGATTTCAGTTTGGTATGCCAAGACCTCTGATTCTCGTCAAGAGTCCTCCTAATGATCCTCAACAAGTTCTTGTTTGTAGACTCGGCCTGGCCATTACCTTGAGGGTAATAGTTTGATGAAGTGCTTAGGTAAATACCGTTCTTGACAGCCCACTCAGTCACCTTAGATCAATGAATGCCCATGCATTATCCAGAGATTATTGTAGTAGGTACACCAAATCTGGTTGTTATCCCCTCATAAAAGTCTAAGATCTTTAGACTCATTTGCCTCTTTGAGTGCTCTTGCTTGTCCATTTGGTGAAGTAGTCGTGGTTTGTCAAAATCCATTTGTGCCCTTGGCTTGAATTGGGATTAATGACTCGATGAAGTCCAAACCCCATTGCATGAATGGCTGGTCAACTGAGATTGGATGTAATGGAAGGGCAGCAAGTCTCTCTTTTCCTGTGAAGAATGCACAATTCTTACACCTCTTGATCCATGCATAGCAATCACTGAAGATCTTAGGCCAATAATAACCAGCCTTCATGATTTTTAGAGCTGTCACTCTTGGTGCAAAATGGCCACCAGCTGGTCCACCATGGAACTCTTCCAACACCCTTTGAATCTGATTTGTGCTAATGCATCTCAGTAGCACTCCATTTACATCTTTCTTGAACAAAACTCCATCAACAATGGCATACGGGACAGCCTGCAATCTGAAGTGTCTCCTTTGGGTCTTGTTCATCTCTCCGGAGGGCATAGGCCTGTGCCTAGGAAGTGTATAATATCTTGGGTCCAGCAAGGAGTGGGGGCAGCATTGTCTTCTTCTTGCTTGCCACTTGGCTCATGGCTGTCCTGGACTATTAAAACAACCTCTTCTTCATTGCATACTTCTTTTTGCTTCCCCAAAACCAGCTGCTCACACAATCCTTTCCCTCTTACCAGCTTGGTGATCTTGATCTCAATGTCATACTCCATGACATGGGTGATCCAACCTGCCCTTTTCTCATTCAAATCCTTGTTGAGGAGGAAGTCCTTAACCCCAGCATGTGAGACCAGCAACTGGACCTTGTTGTTTGAGACTAAATGCTTGAATTTCTTCAAGCTTCTGATTATTGCAAGCACATGCTTCTCAATAAAAGAGTATCTCACCTCATAGTCATCTAGGCTCTGGCTGAAGAAGGCAATTGGCTGCTCATCATTATCCTTGTTCTGCTTTGTACCAAAATGGCGAGAGATAGTGTCATTACCTCCAAATGCATAGAGGATGAAATCCTTGGAGAAGTCGGGTTGATGAGAGTTGGTGCTTGAGAGATAGCTTCTTTGATTGCTTCAAAACTCTCCTTGCCTTCTTTGTCACTTGAAAGCCATGCTCTTCTTTAACATTTTGGTGATGGGCTTGTGAGGGCTGCAAAATCTGGGACAAACCTCGAACAAAGTTTATCCTTCCCAAGAAACTCGAAGGGCTTTCTTGTGGCTTGGCAATGGTAGTGCTCTTATGGCTTGACCCTCTCTGGATCAATTGCTAATCCTTCCTTGGAGACAATATGGCCAAGGAGCTTTCCTTCATGTGCGAAAGATGCACTTCTTAGGATTCAAAGACACTCCAAATCTTACTACACCTGTGAAACACTTGCCGAGGTGAGAGAGGTGGTCTGCTGCATTTTTTGAAAAAACAGTGATATCATCAAGGTATACCAGCACTATCTTATTGATCAAGCCTTTGAATGCCATATCCATTGCTCCTTTGGAATGTTGCTCCGGCATTCGACAGTCCAAATGGCATCTTCTTGTAAGCATATGTGCCCCATTTTGTAGTGAAGGCCGTCTTGAATTGATCTTCTTCCTTCACCATTATCTGATTATAGCCTGAATATCCATCTAGCAATGAAAACCTTTTGAACCAGCTTCTGACTGCAATATTTGTTCCATTGATGGAAGCGGATAATGATCTTTGAGTGATGCTCTATTTAGATCGCGAAAGTCCACACACAATCTTATTTCTCCATTTCTCTTTCTTACTGGCACCAAGTTTGCAACCCAACTTGAGTGTTTGATGGGGAAGATGATATTGGCCTCAATAAGCTTGCTTAACTCTTTTCTCATGAGAGGTTCAATATGGGGATTGACTGGCCTTTGCTTTTGCCTGACAGGCTTGGATTTCGGATCCAGCTCAATAGTATGTTGTGCCAACTTTGGGTTGAAACCTCTTAGATCTTTGTAAGTCCAAGCAAAGACATCTGGGAACTCTTGACAAAGCTGAACAAAATCAGATTTCTCTTGTGAGGTACTTACTTTGCCAATTTGCAATGTTTTGCCTTCTTCCACTAAAATAGGCTCTGAATCTTCACCCTTTACTTGAATGTTTGCTTTCTCCTTCTGGAACTGATCATTCGGGTTGAAGATTGACTCCAAGGTTATGAGGCCTTTTGGTAATTTGTTAGTTCTCATTTGCACCACTTGGTCACCATCTGCTGCTGACTTGTCTTGATTCTGGCGGAGAACTCAGCTTCTTCTTGTAGGAAATTAACAATTTGCTGATCATTCTCGAAGACTTGCCAACTTGTATTGTTATCCGGAACAGCTGGTCTCACAACCAATTTGATATGAGGCTGAGATTTCTCACTTTTGATACTTTCTACAACATCAAATGTTGCCCCAATTGCTGCTAGCTTTGTCGGCTTCATTCTTTTTCTTGGGATGGAATTGATGCTAAAAGCTTCAAAATCTTCAATAAGATCCCATACCCGATTTTGTAGTTCTTGAGAAGATCATTCTTGGCAGCATTTTTTCCTTTGACTTGGTTTACAATCAATTCACTATCCCCAAAGACTTTACAAGTTCTTTATTTTCTTCTTGATTGCCCAATGCATCCCTTGCAATTAAGGCTTCATATTCAGCAGTGTTATTGGAGCATGCAAACTGAAATCTAAAAGCTGAATAGTACTTTACTCCTTGAGGTGAAACAAGCATAGCTCCACCTCCTGCACCTTGTCTACTCCTTGATCCATCAAAAAACAGCTGCCATACCTCATTGTCATCCTTGTGGTTTGGCTTGGTGATGCTAGGAATAGGTTGATTTTCTTCGTGTATGCAATAGACCCCTAGCTCAGATTCTTCTACTTCTTGATAAGGATCAAAAGCATGTACCTTGTTTGCCCATTCATCAAGAGTTAGATCCGGGATGCTTCCAACCTTGGTGTCAGCCTCATCGGTGCTTGGGTGATCTTCTTGATCAAATGCTGAGCAATTGGCATTAATCTGACTTGGAGTGTAAGGCTCAATATGGAAGTTTGCAATAGGTTCTGACCTGATTGTAGCCTTAGTTCCATACCTCGTTCTGAACAGCATGTGAGACCAATCAGTAGAAAGATAGCCTCCAATCTTGGCTGTGAAGTCCCTTGACAAGCAAAGGGCAAAGAGTGGTGGAAGGTCTATGACTGATACATCTTGTAAAACAACAACATTTGGACATGCATGCAAGGTAAGACTCAAATTTCTAATCACTCCAACTATTGCTATTGTTGTCCCATCTAGCTGCACTACCCCTTTGGATATTGTTTCATACTGGAGCCCTAGCTGATCAGCTATTTGTTTGGGCATGACAGAACTACTTGCTCCAGAATCAATCATGCAATTGTGCACTAGCTGATTTCCAATGATTAATGAAACATAGAAAGGAGGGGCTTAACATTTTACCTTGTTGTCCTCCATGATTTCCCTCAGGCTGGGCAGCATTTGTAAGCACTTTGTCTTGCATCTGAACTTGCTGATTCGAAGTTGGCCAGTCCTTCATGGCAGCTTGCAGCAGATCTCTTTGGCCTAGGATAGATAGGGATTCCCACATTGATATATTGACGTTTGTCTTCTTCATCTGATCAATGATATTGAATGGTGATGAAGGATCTCTTTGTTGTCCCTTGGTTTGCACATTCACTCCTTGCATGTGGGCAGCAACAACTGGTATTTGAGTTGGCCTAGGGGCTGTTCTTGGCTGCCCTTGTGCATTTGAAATTGGATTTTGCTTGCCAACCATTTGTGGAGCCATGGAAGGTTGTGGATTGGTTGGGGCTAATGGTTGTTCTTCACCCAAATTCCTCCTTTTTGACCTTGTGTTGGCTGCAACACCTTGAGAAACTACTTGATTCATGCCACAGAAATCTTCTGCTTGCCAGTTCACCAATGTGGTGTCATTTGGGGCTGATTGCTGTTGGAATGTTTCTTGTTGTTGACTGTTTCCTTGACTGCCCTCACCCTCCACACCAGTAGTTGTCACCATTAGTGCTTGATTCAAAGCACCATTGAAGCACATGGATTGGTTATGAGGCTCATTGCATGGAAAACACCAATCATACTCCTGAGCAATGTTGTTTTGTGTTGGCACCAATGCCTTAGAGGCAGATATGGCATTTGGATTATATGGCTGAAATGGTCTATTGGTAGGAGGCCTTGTTTGATTCATATTTGCAACTGGATTAGGAGGCCTTTGTGGTTGGTATGGCTGCCTATTAGGCTGAGCCTGGGGTTGATAAGAAGGTCTGAAACCTTGGGCTTGCTGCCTCTTGAGAGTAACCAGCTCATTGCCTAGGTTTTGCAATTGCTTCATGACTTCTTGAAGCTCATTTGGGGCACTTGGAGATGAAGTGGAAGCTTCATTTGAACTCTGATTTCTAGGAGTGGGAGAAGGAGCCAAATTAGGTGCTTGATTGGTGTTTGGATTCTCTAAACTTGGAAACAGTGGCATGGGAGGTCTAGGGGCAAGTTTGCCAGCTTGGATCAAACAATTTTCAGCCCTAATGGCAATGTTATAAGCCATAGGGATAGTTATGCCTCCCATGGACTGAATTAACATAGAAATATCAGAATTTAAAGCTTTGAGATAGTAGAGAAAAGCACCTTCTGCTATTGGCCTTATTGCCACTGGAATTCTCTCCCAAGTCTTTTGAAATCTGAAGTTGAAATCGGTCAGCTGCTCATTGGGAGCTCTCTTGATGGTTGTCAGCTGCTCCAAAAGAGACAAGTTGTCTCCCTTCTCTCCAAATTGCTCATGAAGTGCTATACATAGCTGATTCCAATTTGTGATAGAACCAGCTCCAAGGCTTCTAAACCATTGCAATGCTTTACCCTTGAATGAAGATGCTAGTAACTTGATAACCACTTGCATTTCATTGATTTCATGGATTGCACAAAGGTTAGCAATATCTTTAACATGATCACCTAGAGTAGTCTGATTTTCTCCAGTGAAGTAGGGAATGTTCTTCAAGGCTGCAATAGGAATTGGATGTTGTGCATTGAGGGCAAGTGGGCTGTTTCCTGTGAAGTTGACGTAGGGATTGTTTTGAGCCATTCTGATTGGTCTTAAAACCCTTGTTGACTGAATGAAAGGCCTACCAGGTGGAGGAGTTGAGAGAGTTCTGTTTGGTGGAGATGGAGACCTTTGAATCCTTCTTCCTCTTTGCCTTCTTCTTGGAGATAATTGCAGGTATTCAAACAACACTTCTTCTTCTCCAACTCTTGACCTTGTGGTGATTCTTCTCATGAGTTTTCAGGCCTGCACTTGAAACCAATTGATTCTTCCCCTTGGAGTCACCAGATATGCAAATAATAGCTCTTTTAAGCAAGAAAATTGCAGCAGATGCACATCAACTTTGCTGCAATAAAAATGAGACCTCTAGTGTCCCACCAGGCGTGCCAAAACTATTGTTGCAGGCTCACAGCACCCCTGGATGCAGATCAGGCTTCTAGGTTGATCACTCTAGCATCCAGTGTGATTGCACAACATGGAAACCTCTCTCCAAGTGTGGGACTTGTGAAACTGAGAGAGGAATCTCAGATTAGAGGTTGGTTCCTCAAACTCCTCTGATTTAGATCTAATGCTTGCACAACTACAGAGGTTCAGATCCTAATCCTACTCTAAATTGCAAGGAGGCAGGGATAGAAATGCAAAAATTGAAACTAACTAAAGATGGTGATGCACCAAAAGGAGTGGTGAAACATTTCTGTCATGCAAATAGACACAAACCAGAGATTGCAGCATAAAACATACACAGGCTGATAAGATATAATTTAGGATCTGAAATGAAGCAAACAATACAAACAAAGGACTGAAACTCATTCACAAAGCTTGCATTATCATTTCCAGTGTCAAAATCACTGCATTACAACCTCAGAGAGGTAAAAAACTATTACAGTCTTTGGAGAGGTCTGATTCTTCAAACAATCACTTCTTTGGAGGTGAAAAAGAAGTTCTTTATGTCTAAAAAATGTTCCCCCTTAGAAATGAGCCAAATCTGGCTTTTACATTGCATGGGTCGAGCCCAGGAGATAGAAACGTACAAAAACGTGAGAGCCCATTCCTCCTGACTACAGATGCATTAAAATGGCATGGGATACCTTACAAACCCATACCCTATCAATTTTGACCGAATTGCAGGAGAATGCGACCCATTCTGCGTTAAATTTGGTCGCTGAAATGTCACTTCTGGCCATGAACACGCGTCAGAGCTGTTTCTTAACTTTCTCTCTCTAGACTACACCAAAATTCAAGATTAACCCTAGAATCATGTAGAGAATTTCATAAGCTTTCCGTTGATATAAAGAACGTGCAAATCGAGCTCTGGATCAAAAGATATGGAGATCTGAAGATTTAGGGCACAAAACAGGTGAAAATGTGTTTTGAAAATTTTTCCCGCGCTCTGCCACCTGGATGACACGTGTCAAGCACTGATTGGATGCGTAATTCTCTCTCCTCTGCTCACCCGTGGGTTTTCCTTGAAAATTTTGACTTTTGATGATTTTGGAACATTTTTCACTTTTCCCCCGCCCCCGCCACTTGAGGACACGTGGCATGCATTGATTGGAGGACAGGGGCGCGGGGTCTTCCTTTACTTTTAGCTTTTTGGCGAAACTTTGCCAAATTCTCTAACTCCTCCCGAGCTCCGTGCTTCCCTGTTCCATTGGACACGTGTCCAATTCCTATTGGCTCGGGCCAACGCTTGAAACCTCGCCCTTTGAACTTTTGGACGTTTCCCCCTTGTGACACGTGTCGTGATTTGATTGGTCTCGGGTCTGCGGCTTTTCGCGTCCCTCGCGTCCTCTTTGGCCCGGCTGTCCCAAACTACTTGGGAAAAATTCCTCGATCCACCCGAAATGGGCTTCCTTGTCCCTTTTCTGCCGATGACACGTGGCGTAATGTGATTGGCTCTCGGCTCCTCCGGCTATCCGCGTCTTCCGCGTCCCTCTGTCCTAGATGTCCCGAAGATGTCCCACGGCGAAAGTTCTCTCATTTCCTCACGGCCCGATCCGGGTGGTTCGCGTCCTTCGCGTCCTCGCGGCCCAGATGTCCCCAGATGTCCCTTTGCTATTGTTAGCTTAGCGTTAGTCGATTTTCCTCGACCTTGGCCGGTTCGCCCTTTCCGCGTCCCCGCGCGTCCTTTTTCACCCGGATGTCCCTTTGCTCTGCGAGGCTGCTAGCGGCCTTTCGGCGATTCGCACTTGAGATGTCCCTCATGTCCCGCCCAAAATTGCGAGGACTAGGACTTAGCCATTTTCATGATTTTTGGCCCAAGCTTGTTTTTTGCAACTTTTTCACCTTTTCTCAGAACTTGCTCTTTTCTTCTTGGACGGGGAGTTAGAAAAAATCATATTTTTTGGGGACCCTAACATGATTTTTCCACTGAATCAATCTATTTTCACGGGACTTGAGAATTTCATAAGTGAAAACATCTTGTTGATCATCTTTGCATCACATTTTCATATGGTGTATTTCCTTGTTGATTGGATTTGGGTTTCACACTCGCATGATTGTTCCTTGTGATTATTCATTCAGAAAACTTATTTTCTAGGACAATCCCTTTTTATCTCATCAATATTGCGTCATCACAATGTCTATTTTCCTTAGACCTTCTTCGAGAAAATCACGCACGCATCCCCATACTTACACAATGTCTAGTTGGTTGTCCTTATGCTACCCAAATTGACATGTCACTTCCTTCCCTTTGAAGGAGTTCCATCACACTATCTAGATCTAGACATTTGTGCTTAAAACAGTGCCAAAAATGACTAACTATCGTGCGGTTCCCCATACTTACAAAAATACAAAACCTAGGTTCAGCAATTCAAATCATAGGATTCCCATCACAACTAAACCTCATTTGGTTCTTCGTGCTAGAGAGCCCATATGGGTAACTCATTCCCCACCTTCATCTCATAGTCGGTGGTATGATTTGGACACGTCTGATCCAAATTATTATTCAAGTTCCCCCCACTCTTCTTCTAATTCTAATCCAAACATTTCCTCTTCTTCTGAGGATTCCAATCCAAATATTTCCTCTGACTCTTCTGAGGATTCAGATCCAAACTACTATTCAGATTCATCTAATTTGACTCCTAAGTCATGGTCCTCCCTTTCTTTGTAGGATCCTCTTCATCAATCATCTAATGCGACTCTTATGTCGTGGTCCTCCCTTTCTTCGTAGGACCCCTTTTATCAGTCACCCCAACAACATCTTCTTCCTTTGAAGATACACATGACTCCAAATCCCTCCAATCAAGTATAATATAGTTCTTGAATCACGATCCTCTCTTTCTTCACTTGGACCCTTGTCATCATTCATCTAATGCGATGCTTGAATCATAGTTCTCCCTTTCTTCGCAGGATCCTCTTCATCAATCATCTAATGCAACTCTTTCGTCACGGTCCTCCCTTTCTTCGTAGGACCCCTTTTATCAGTCACCCCAACAACGTCTTCTTCCTTTGAAGATACACGTGACTCCAAATCCCTCCAATCAAAAGTATAATATAATTCTTGAATCACGGTCCTCTCTTTCTTCACAGGACCCTTATCATCATTCATCTAATGTGATGCTTGAATCATAGTCCTCCCCTTCTTTGCAAGACATTCTTCATCAATCACCCCCACAAAATCTTCCTTCGTGAAGATTCATCCGATTTAAAGTCCTTCGAGAAAAACATTTGAATCGACTCCATGTGTCACAATCTATAGACTTTGGACTTAATCCTACTATTTTACATATGACATACCATTGTATAGGTAGGTCCACACCACCTTCTTCTACTCCTGAGACATCTAGCTACACATATTCTTCATCCCCCACATCATCTTCTTCTATCAATAATCATCAAACATCTTCAAATTCTTCCACACCAAGTGAACATATTCTTCCAATAAACCCCTAGGATCGATCAAAACTCATACCGATTGATCTCTTTCAGAATGAAGAAACAATCAGGGCATTTATAGGGGCATATGAAGATATTGCTTTAGTAGATTACAAAAAAGGATTCTCTTTAGACTTTGATGCGTCTACATATTGTGAGGAAAAGGTTGATTCCTTTGATCAAGAAATAGAGGAAGAGCCTTAGATCATGCAACTTGATCCTCCTCTTATTCTTCCATCTTCACATTCTTCATTATGTGATGAAACTCCTTGGTCTTGCATAGATCCATGGCCTATCTTCTCATCACCCAATAACTCTTCGTCTATCATAATTCCTCAATCGTAATCTCTTGTGGGGTATCTAGGTGTGGGTCACCTTCTAGTAGCCCTCCCTCTTCTATTTGTGGGACATTTTTGAGTAGCCCACTATCTTCGATTATTGGGGCACGTCTAACTAGCCCCTTATCTTCTATGTATGGATCACCCCTGTAGTCCATCATCTTCTATTCTTGGGCCACATCCCGGTAGTCCATCATCTTACATCTATGGGTCACGTCCTAGTAGCCCTTCTTCTTCTATTCTTGGGCCACATTCTAGTATCCCTTCGTATTCTATTTATGGGTCACATCCTAGTAGCCCTTCTTCTTCTATTCTTGGGCCAAATCCTAGTAGCCTTTCACCTTCTATTTGTGGCTCACCTCCTGGTAGCCCATCCTCTTCTATTCTTGGACCGTATCCTTTTCATCTATCACATATTTCTTCTATCAATGGTTGTGGCAAGCCCACTACCATTTCTATCATTCCTATCATCAATCGTAAATGTTCGCATTCTAGAGGTCATAAAATTTAAGTGTTAGCTTATAAGAAACCCAAACAGGTTCATTATCAAGCTCAAGTCAAAACTTCCAAGAGCTCAAAATCCCCCAACAACTGGAACAATCTCAAAGTTGTAAATCAAGCACGATTCAAGAACACACATCAACATAACCATCAAGTATGGCACAAAGTGCATAAACCTCTGGATAGGAAACTCAAGATCCCGCATACAAAATCCATGTTTCAGGATAAATCACAGTCCTTTGTTGAGTGTGAACTCACCATGATCATCGAGATTAGGGAAAACATGACTCTTGATAAACAAACACACTTAGTCTCCCTTATCAAGGAAGTCACAAACATCGTTGTTGGATCCTATCACACAGAGTGACTTTGTTAGTAACAACGGTTCAAAAAAAAAAGAAAAGAAAATATCAAAAATCTAAAAATAAAAAAACAAGGCAAAAATACAAAAATATCAAAAATCTAAAAATAAAAAACAATGCAAAAATACAAAAATACAAAAAAGCAAAAAAACAACAACAAAAATCAAAGGTACAAAGATCAAACATTGCAATCAGGTGTTGCGTACACATGGATATTTCTTTCTTCCCTTCCTTTTTATTCTTCTACAAGTCTTCCTACCATTTTCATCCCTTCGGTGATATTTTGGTTAGCTTATTCGCACGTATTTTGTGACATTTATCTCTATGGTATCTATTTGCCCCTGGTCTTTTATCACCTTGGTAAATTAAAGAACAACTGACCTCATGGAGATCCTATCACATTCAAACATCTAATAAACTTGTTGCAAAGAAATTTTGGACATATTTGTTGACACTAGCCAATGTCATCATCACAATCACTTCCACCTCCTTCCATCAAGCCATCAGTGGTTCTTAACCCCTTGTCAAACAAGAGAGCTGAAATAAGTTTTCAGAAAGCAAAAGAATCAAAATCAATCAAAAATCAAAAGCTAAAAGCTACAAAGAAAAAGAAAATTAATATATAACTCTCTCTTGGGGTATTTCCAATAATCTCTATCGAGGCTATGGACGCCTGACTGGCAGTAGAGCAATGTTGTGATTAGAATTAAATACATCTCCATCGGGGCTATGAACGCCTGGCTGGCAGCGGAGCAATGTACATGGCTATCCTTTCACCATCCATTCACAAAATCACCTTTCATAATAAATCATTCCTACACATTGGCTAGGGTGTCGTCATCTTGTTGTCTTTTAAATCTTCCCTTCAAGAGGTAATAAATTCCATGTGCACACACCGGATCTCTATGAGTAAAAACAGATTAGTATGTTACCAAGTGTCTTTTTGGACCTTGTTCAGACTCTTACTCTAGTCCATATCTTGTCTCACAATTTGTGCCTTTGGCTAATCAATTTTTCTCGCGAGGATTCTAAGCTACATTCATATCATTCACATCGTTATTCTACTTCATTCAGAACATCCATGTGTATAAGATTAATTTTTTCACCATGTTTTTAGACACCTTTGTCCCCTTTCACAAAAACAATCTTCTCCTTCCTTTTTATCATGTGCTTGTAGGCCAACTTACGCTGGGGGTATCCTTTCTTCTTCCCAGCACTTCATTGGTTTACGTTCACCATCATGTTGAACCTATCCATAATGGCCTTGGGTCCCACTTCTACCTGTGAAGAGTTTACCTTTGAATACTCCCACCTAATCGTTGGGGAATTTCTTTTGCATCTTCACCTTTCTAGTACGCACGTGGCCTTATGCCCTTGTACATCCCATCTATCACTGGGGGCATCCACAATTTCTCATCTTCTTGTACATAGTTTCATAAAACTTTTAAAATCAACAAAAAAACATTCAAATATGTTATAGAAAAAAAAATCATCAAAAAAACATTCAAATACGTTTCAGAAAACTTCTAAAAATTGAAAATCATCCTACAAAACATCACTCTTTGGTTCTCACTTGTTCATGTATGCGACTTGTGGATCATCTTGATCTACCTCCATCAAAAAAAGCTAGGCTGCTTACTTCGTCCATACTACTGGGGCACAACCGGTTTCTGCTTGTTTCATAGTGCACATTGCTTTTCCATTGGACCCGAGTTTCCTACGTTATTCCCCTCACATGTATCCTTGCTTGTGGCACCATCATCAACCCTTGTCGTTAATTTGCATGTGTCGTGAATCGAATCTTGATAATAAAAACATTATATTATGTTTCTCTGTTAATTTAGCTTGTTTACTTTCTCGTATTGCATTACATTTTTATGTTGCATGGAGTTAGGCATCTTTCACTTTCTCGTATTGCATTTCATTTTGTATGTTGCGTCGATTTGGTATTTTCAGCAATGGACAATTTTTCGTATTATGGATTTTCATGTCATTCTACCTATGTCGTATGCTTATATTTTTCATAAGGACTGATGACGTAGTTCCTATGGCAATATGATGACATCCAAATTGTTTCAAACAAATACGTGGCTAGAGGCTAATATTTTCTCCCCCTTGCCCATATTTCTTCTAAATCACTTTCCTCTCACCCCTATTCTTCTATCTTACCTCTTCCCATTCTTCTATTTATCTCTCACCTTTTTCGATCATCAATCGTCTTCTTTCATCACCCCATTGACACTCGAGGGGGCATCTCTCACTTCTACTAATTTTTCTTCTACCTCTTCAAAATTCCACATGTCTACTATCTTTGAAGTGGCGTCACTTATGCCACCCCAAAGAGGGGAAAATGTAGACACCCATAATTACGCCCAAGAAATTTAAATACTTAAATTGCGTTAATCATCCCCTTTCTCGCAAATCAACGACATATCGTCAAAAGCACTCATTTTCCCTCATATCAACATTAATTAATTACACTAAGCTAGTTAATTAAGTTTCCTATCCAACAAATACCCTAATTAACGACCTTCCGTTAATAAGTCACCCTTCTACCTAGACTAATTAATTATTATTAATTAATTAGCTTTCCCTTCCATTTAACCAATAAATCAATATTTAATTGATTTAATCCCCTTATAATAGCCTAAATCACACTAATATTCTTCTAATTGGATTCTATAAGCTTACATCCACCTATTAATTAATCACCTTTGATTAATTAAAATACCCCCAACTCCCATGACTTGCTAAACATATATTAAACCCTTCTAAAGTAAGGTTACCTTTAATAAAGCAACCTTATCCATTCCTAATCATGTTTTACCTTTATCCCACATTCATGAGAATGTGTTGAATCCTTTATCCTTTGGGCTATATAAAGATCCCTCCACCTACCTTTTTACTTACACCTAAACTCCTTAGAGAGCAAATGCAAAGCATATAGCAAAGAGACTAAGAGCTTGCACCTTGTCCTTTTGAGAGTTCATCATCTTGAAGAGTTAAGCCTCTTTCTTAAAGTGCTTGGGTCATATGGGAGGTGTCAAAAGGGTCTTGTAGCCCAACTTTGATTAGCCCCCATTCCTAGGTTCTTGGAACATTAAGGACAACTATTTTGATAGCCATGGAGCTTACTTAGGTCCATTCATTTATTTGTTGTTAGAGAATAGAGGAGTTTAGATATTTAGCATTGTTAGTTTCAAAGTTTGTATTTATGAATGGTAGTATCTAACCCTTGTTTAATTTTTATCATGATGGTGTTTATGCTTTGTTTTAGCTAAATTGTAGAACTATTTTAGGTGGTAGTTCTTTCTTCATTTGATTTAGCATTAAGCAAAATATAGATGCACACACTAACATCCAAATAAAAGTTTCATCCTATGTGCCTCAACTCACCATTTTCACTTCATAGTTGTGATCAAGTTTGCTTGATGGTTTATCTTAATGACAACACAACCTTCAATGCCGAATATTTATTAATAGATTTTTACATGGTTCGGCCACATCGAGCGGATATATCACATTAGATCATGAACACTCCTATGGCTCCTCAAGGTGTTGAAAGACTTGAATCTCCCAATGTGGATCACATACTAATCCCCACAAATATGTCATTTGGGCTCCTTATCGACTCAAGAAATGAGTAGCTCGTCTTTCAGAGATGTATGGTCGCCATTACAAACTCAACCGAGTTCTTCGTAACTCATTGCTCATACAAACTTATATTCCAACATGAAACCATCAAGTTGGTGTAGTATTAAGTGAATAGGTGAATAGTATTATTTGTTATACCCTCTCGTGAGCTCGACATGAGTTCTCAATCTTCTCTTAACACTAAGTTCCATCATTGTTCAAATGGCTCGATTCCGCTTATGCCCTTCCGATCTACTCTTTCCTTTAATCCCTCCTGTGATAGATTCATCGATATATTCTTCCAAATAGCATGCCAACCAAGCCACACCACTCTATACTAACTTGATGAATCTGTTGAGCTTCAACAACTCAAATCACTCCCATGTTTTAATTTCTATGAGCTATGTTTTTCATGATTTTATAAGACCAAACTCATTTCATCTATGTGACCATTCATCCTTTTGCCAATCGTGGGCTAAATGCTAAGGCATCGTTCATTTCCCATAAGGACAACCTATCTCATTTAATATTGAGACTTTCCTTGCCATATCTCGATGAGACATTTATGAAAAGATCCCAAGTTAGAACCTTTCTTGCGAATATGACTTTGACCGGATTCCATACCATCGATCTAAAATTAATACCCTTGTTGCGGAATGACTCGCAAAACTCAAAAATGGCTCGCTCAACTCGAGCAAGTCCTCCAAAGTGAGCTCGTTCACACCGGAGCCATTTCCGTGACAATCGAGCTCCTAACTTGAGTATCCGAACACATTACCATCACTCTCAAGCTATTTCCGACCTCCATTATCACCACTAAACTGACTCATTTCAAACATTAGCTCACTCTGAGCCATTTAAACAACTCGGCCATCCCAATGTCAAGTTGCATTACTCAACCAACTCATCCATGAGCTTGGCGAGTTGATAGGTGAATTGTTTAGGTCGGTGGCCCACTTAGGCCGGTTAAACTAACTTTTGTCATGATTTGACTCCCCTGACCATCCTCTCGAAACTAGAGGGTAATGGGAATACAATAAAACCCCATCAAACATGATAAGTTAATTCTGGTCATTTTTCACCCGTATGGAATGAAAGTGGGCATGCCTGGATAATTTCCTTGTTTTTGCATCTATGAACTTCCAAGACCTAAAACGATCCCAAAACTTCTTGGAATACAATAAATGTGTCCCAAACACAAAATTTTACGTGTAGACCCGTTGTCCAATTTTACCTCGAGGGGCCAAAATTGGATAATATTTTTGGAAACCTCTTAGGGATGTTTGCCTACTAAGCATTTGGCTGGTAGCCTTATGTATTCATTGGGAATGGAGTCATTTGATATCCCAAAACTGATCCTAGATCAAGTAGACCATTTGATGTTGTCCAAGAATCTAAAAACTTCACGAGCACTGAACATTGCACCTTTAACACACTTTGTGCAAGGGAAACAACAAAAATATCACACATAAACCAATTAAAAATCATACATTATTAAAATGAAACACACAGAGTGTGCTACACACTTATTCTCTGAAAACAAACCTATTTCTAGTCTACACTAACCAGAATAAAAATTGAGCTAAACAAACCCCACAATCGGTTGTGAAAAATAAATTCCTTTCCTAATAATGGGAAGCCATACATATGATGTGACGATAGACATTGCTAAGATTGAGAGTGAGAAACTGAAGTAAGCCCAATTATCCACTTGATTCACAAGGCATCAACTAAAAAGAGAGAATGTCTCTTTTACTTACTCGCATTTATTTTGTATAGGCATTGAATCGATCCTTGTGTTTGTGAAACTCATCCTCACATCCTGAAGTGAATGTGATCTGGTTATGGCTCCTCATTTAGTTCCAAAGAATCAAAATTCCTTATGAGACATGGTCTAACCTATCGAATATTCTTATTGCTTAGAACTTCAATTTTAACAAGAAAGTCTAGTGAAGACATCCTTGAAAAAGATGGTTGTTCATGACATGATTTTCATCTTGTTTCCTATTTACAAATAACAAATTTTCCACCATTGAAGTGATGCCCACTTCATTCTCTTATTTTCCCTTTTTCAAAACAAGAAGCTCCTCTACAAAATGCAACTTTTTATCATTACATGTAGCTTTTAAGGAAGTCGCTAAAAAAATTGCAAGTATTTAAGGTCTATTGCTCATATAGAAGTTCCAATTTCATCTGAAAACATAGTTGTTCTACATTTCTAACCTCCTCATCCCACATGAAACCTGCAAGATAAAATTCTTTCACCTGTAGTTTTTTAGGACAATTAAGGGTAGCAAGGCATCCAAGAGTACCTTCCTCCATCACAGGATCACTAGCCAAATCACACTCCATAATTAAGAGAAACAAACTGTCAATAATGCCATCTCCACCCAAATCTTTTGAATTTGACTTAGTTTCTTCCCCATGCCTCTTTCTTTCATCATTCAATCAATGTTGTAGAATATCTAATTCCTCTAACTTAAATTCAAGAGGACTGTTTGAAACTAGTTATGCCAAAGATTTAGTTTCTTCTCCCATGGCTTCCTCTAGATTAACAATTTGCTCACCATAGCTTTCCTCATCTTCAAACATAAAATTTGCAAGATCAAATTCATATAAAAAATCATATTTTTGATAGAAGGAAGAAGGGGAAGAATTTGAAGCATCCTATATGGTATAATCTATAATTCAAAATTTCGATTCCATCATGGAAATAATCTTGTTATGGTCACGGTTGTGGCATTCAATGAGAATATTGGCAAGTTTCTGAAATGTTCTATAAATGTACCAAGTTCCCTTCACACTTGAGAATACTTCTTCCTCAACTTGCACATGATCTTCTTAAACTGACTTTGCATCTTGTGGGGAATCAACAGTCTCCACAAACATTATGCCAACATATACGCTACACTGAACACATAGGATGATGCTCATCATCCTCTTGTACTTGTTCTTGTGAAAACTCAATCTCCATCATCTGCTCTTGAATTTCAACCTTAGATAGAGGTTGAGTTAGGAGGGAAACTTGCTTGATGTTTAATCTTGCAGCCCACTCCTTTAGATTCTTTGTAAGCTCATTTTTACTAGGTTCCTCAAATTTCTCCTCTTCTTCTTTGCTATAATCATATTCTTGGTCTTCCCAAAATGGATTTGGGAATGTAAGAGGAGAGGTGGGTTGGGATGCAATGGCTTCCCTCATTGTTTGAGGTGGTGAAAGAGGTACAACCTCTTGTCTTGGTGGCCTTTGTAGAAAAGAAGGAACTTTGGAAGAATGAGGAATAGAAGATTCATGATGGGATGGAAAGATAGGAGATGAAGGAATGAAATTCTCAACATGGTAATATGGTGAAAATAATTGAATTCAAGTTTTATAATGAAATGACATTGACTGGGAATTGGAAAGAGGACTTTGATATGGTGATGTAGGATTTACCCTTTAACAAGGATGCCTTACATTAAACTCATAGGCCCCCATATCTTTGATCCATCCTTCAAGTTGAGGTAGTAATTCAGTCATAAAACCAATCCTTTCCTATAGGCTATCAAACTTTGGCATAGGGCCAACTTGCGGAAAAGGTATCCTAAAGCTAGTTTTGAATGCCTTCATCTATCAAGTAGCTCTAGATTGTACCATACCTTCCTTCATTCTTTTCATCTTAAGCTACTACTTAGCATCCTCATATGTATGGTGGCCTCTAGAATTTACATGTTATTGCTCTTGGAAAACAACATAGTTATGTGAAAAACCAAACTTACCATGACTATGTTCATAGGGATATGCATGTTGTAACTGATTTTCAGCATAGTATTGTATTGGAGGAGAACTATAATAATATGAGGATGGGTTTTGTACGCTTGAAGGAATGTTTAACAGTGTACTACTGCTGCAAGTGGGAATTCACTTTGTAGGAGTGAGGTCATGATTACATAGCTTCATGAATTGGACAAAATGGAAAGAGGTGGGAGAAAAAATGAATGGAAATGGTTGGAAAAAGACAGTTAGCAACTTAGAGAATGGGTTACTTGGACCAATGAAGTTGCTATTTGTGATTGGGTATACCTCTTAAGGTTGAAGTTTCACTAAGAGAACAACAAGCTAATGAAACAAAGTGAACACAAAACACACACTGTGAAAATATGACTCGTCCCACTCGATCGTGAAAAAAATATTATTGTCAAATCACTTTGCACCCTCTCGAATGGCCAAAATGTGAACATGATATTTAGTGTGATTGGTAACATGGGATCACCGCTCAATTTGTAGGACTTGGGCTCAAGGTGAAACTTCACACAAGGCCGACTTCCTCTTCCTAAACTAAGTAGTAAACTACTCCTAATGTAATAAAAATAGCTACCTAGACATATACTAACATTTCATGGGATTTAGGAAAAGGGATTCGCAAAGAATAAACCCTAACTTGGAAGTGGTGATGCACCAAGAATGGTGTTGCTAGAAACAGTTTCAGTTTTCAATGAAGAAAGATGAATCATGATAAGCATTAAGATACATCAAAAAATCAATTTACATACAATACTTCATTCCTTGATAAGCACAATGACCTCCAAAACTTGCAGAAGAGACATAACGGTTGCACAGTTCACATGCAAACATGAGAGAGGAAAATAGAAGTAGCAAGAATAATTTAAGGACATATAAATGATCACAAAAGATAATATTCATTACTCCAATCACTTTCGTAGTGCATCATTACAACAAGGAAAGGCATGAGTTTCCATTACAATTCTTGGAAAGAAAGGCTTGAGATCCCACAAATTCACAACTCAACTAGTGGAGAGAGGGGGAGCTTAGAAAAATGTCTAACCCCTTTGGAATAAGCACCCGTTTACATTTTATAGCCCTTTCGAGTAGTGAGAGAAAGAAGGAGAAACCATAGAACACAGCAAGAATGTACAAAATCATTGATCTTTGTGTTGGCCATGTTTGCCTCTTTAATTGAAACTCCACCTTTCTAGGCACTTTACATGGAATAAGGAAAAATTGTAATTTTGGAAATAAGTACCCCCATAAATTCATTTTCTATTGATTCCATAATCCATTTCCTATATCTCATTTTCCCAATTTCAACGATTGTAATTTTGTGGAAAACTAACAATCTAGAGGAAGTTATGGCTACTTGAGCAAGACTTGCTTGTTTGAGCATCCAGTATCGTATCCCTTAAAAAGTATCATGATGCTACATAAATTTTAAAATAGAATTTATCCTCATTTAATTAAAATAATATTATTTAGATTTCTTCAAAGAAGAAAAATTGATCCATGGTAGGACCCTAAAGTGGTAATTTTTACACCGAGAAGGTTTTGTAAGGTAGCTCTGTTAATGACTTGCCGGCCCACTCACCGAGCTGACGTCAGCTACATCGCTTGTATTAATGAGTGAGCTCTACGTGAAAATTAAAAACTTTTATATTATTTCTTTCTTCCCACCTTACACATTGTGTGCTAACAACCACATATACTCTCTTCCAAGTTAGTTGGTTGGCGCTTAATTGTTTAGTTTTTGGCACTTCATTTTTTTGATCAAACAAGCTCTTTTTCTAAAACTAACAGCTTATGCTCCAAGTACCCCATTTTCATCCGATCATTCTCGTGCATTGAATGCTCATGCTCTAAAATACATATTGTGCATTGGTGAGTTCTTGCTACATTTTTCATTGAATGGACCTTGACACATAGTCCAAGCTTGTTGCATTGGGTGCTAATGCATTGAATTTTAAAATTTGTTTGACACGCCTTACCGAGTCATTAATACTCACTCTTTGAACCATTTCCCTATCGACCATCTAGTGCATTGGCTCGACTTCCATATGGCAAGTTCTAACTCGCGTTGAGCTTAAAAATCCTTTGATAATGGCTCCACCCATTACTTAACATGCCAATCATCTAGAAGAATTGGTCTCATATTTTAACAACTCAAATCAAAGCAATCTCGACAACTCAAAACATTACTTGAGCCCTCTTATCCCCAATACTTACGTGGAATACGTGATAGGAAATTAAGAGTAGCGGAACAACTTCCTACGCTAATCTTGAGGAGAGATATTATGCAAAACTTTCAACATAGTAAAACAGTTACAAAAATCTCAGCAACACATTCATAACAAGAACACAAACACCAGATATACGTGGGGAAAATCCTTTTGGATAAAAAACCCCACACTCCAAAAGCCCACTCAATGTATTTCAAATCTAATAACAAGATTACATACACTTGCAGAGAAAGTTTCTTACAGGAGTATCACCAGAAACAATTCTAGGAGGATTCCAACTTTACAGTACTTGCAAAGCTCACCACACCAATTGCTTCTCCAAGCCTTCAATTTATAGACCTCTGGTTATACAAGAAACCATCTATGGTTTACAAAACCATGTGCCAAACCTCTCATGAGGTGGATAACATTAAAGAGCAAGATTTCGGTCTAAAATTAGGCTCTCACGTCCACAATATTCTCCCCTATTTTTGACCCTTATAGATGTCATAAAATCTGTCATAATATCTCTAAAAATAGCCCTTCCATGATATACTATCATATGGGAATCTTTTGACAACTCCTATTTCTATTTTTAGAGCACTGACAATGCGAAACGGCTGTAAGAAAATCTTGACTGAATAAACCAAACAAGGTTGAGACACCTTATTTCCAACACTATCGAGCTCACAAAAGCATTCACCAAATTGACTTATGAGTCACAATTTTCTTGGATTTTTCTTTCCTTTGGTCCCCAACTACCCATGAACCATCCAAATCCTAAAAACGTGAGTTCCTAAACTACGAATTTTAGATTTTGGGCTTTGGAACTCTTTTTCAAAATTTTCAAACTCACTCGGGGTTTTTTCCAAAAGTGATGTTCGAAAGGACTATCTGAAACAACCATCCGAAAGTAAAATCTGAAACCAACATCTGAAACCAATTTTCATCCTATGTGCCTCACTCACCATATTCACTTCATAGCTATGATCAAGCTTGCTCGATGGTTATCTTTAGTGACAACACATCCTTCCATGACACCGTATTTATGAATAGTTTTTCACATGACTTGGCCACATCGAGCAGATATCTCACATTAGATCATGCAAACTCCTATAACTCCTCAAGGCATTGTAAGACTTGACTCTCTTAATGAGGATCACATACGATCCCCAAAATCTATCATTTGGGATCCCTATTGACTAACCGAACAAGTATCTCGTCTTTCGAGATGCATGGTCACCCTTATAAACTCAATTGAGTTCTTTTATAACTCAAAACTCATACCAACATAGATTCTAATGCAAAACCATCAATTTGGTGTATTTTTTGAATAGGTGAGTCTAGCTATACTAAAAATCACAAACTATTTGAAAATCCTTTGCTATGGCTCGACATCGAGCAGATTGCTCCATCTCACTTGATTGCTCACTTATCTTGAAACCTTAAGGATCGAATTCTTCAACTTCTTTCCATGAGCAATGTTCGACTCCAAATCAATCTATTCTATTTTTCCATGGCATACACCTTATTCACCATTCAATCCGACTAGGCTCTCTCAAGGGCTCTTCTCTAATTCATGTCAAAAACATCGGCCTCTAAAAGGCTCGTGATCCATTCAAGTCTCTCACATGATTTGATGCAATTAACACCTAGCCCATTCAACATCCCGAGCTCAAGCTATATCTTAATAACATGTTATTATTTCACATGTGCCATGGATATCTACTTGAATCATTCACCAAGGGACTTCGTCTTCCTACTCAAGCTCCCTCTTTAATGATGCCGAGTTGTTTGTTATACCCTTTGTGAGCTCTCAATCTTCTCTTAACACAAAGTTCCATCATGATTAGAATGGCTCAATTCCACCTATGTCCTACTTGATCTAATCTTTCCTTTAGTCCCTTTGGTGATAGATTCATCAAGCTATTCTTCCAAATTTCTCACCAACCGAGCCACACCACTCTATACCAAGTTAATTGTTATTACCTACTAACATGATGACTCTGTTGATCTTCAACCACTTAGATCACTCCCGTGTTTTAATTTCTCTCGAGCTACATTTTTCATGATTCACTAAGAGAGTGCAACCATTCATCCTTCTACCAATCGTGGGTTCAATGTTGAGGCATTGTTCATTTCCCACCAGGAAAACCTATCTCATATGACTCTAATACTTTCCTTTGCCATGTTTGATGAGACATTTTCTGAAAAGATCCTAAGTTGGACCCTTTCCTATGAACATGATACGACTGACCTCCATACCATTGAGCTAGAATCAATCTTGCATTGCGAATAACTCGCGAAAAACAAAAATGGCTCGCTCAACTCATACAAGTCCTCGGTGAGCTCGTTCACACTGTGTAGCCATTTTTGCAACAATATGAGCTCTCAACTTGAGTATCCGAACACATTACCATAACCCCGAGCCATTTTCTCGAGCTTTATTATCACCACTAAACTGAATTATTTCCAACATTAGCTCACTCGAGCCATTTAAACAACTCGTTCATCCCAATGTCAAATTTTATTGCTCACCAATTCGGCCATCCCAATCTCAAGATGCATTAATCAACCAACTCATCTACCATCTTAGCAAGCTAATAGGTGATTTGTTTAGATTAGTGGCCAACCTAGGCCCTTTAAACTGAATTTTGGCATGATTTGACTCCCGACCATCCTCTCGAAACTAGAGGGTAATGTGAATACAATAAAACCCATCATACAAGATTAGTTAATTCTAGTTATTTTTCCCCGTATGGAATGAAAGTGGGCCCATTTGGGTTAATTTCCTTGTTACGTGTAACTATGAACTTCCAAGACCTAAAACAATCCCAAAACTTCCTATAATACAAGTAAATGTGTCTCGAAACACAAAATTTTGTTTGTAGACCCCGTCATCCAATTTTTCCTCGAGGGCCAAAATTTGATAATAGTTTTGGAAAAATCTTAGGGATTCTTTCCTACTAAGCATTAGTCAAAGTAGCATTATGTATTCATTTGGCATGGAGTCATTTGATATCCCAAAAATGATCTTGAACTGAATTAGACCATTTAACGTTGTCTCGAAATCTAAAAACTTCTCACGCACTTTGAAAATTTCACCTTTAACACACGTGCAAGGGCGATGAAAAATACAACACACATAAAACAAATGAAAATCATACATGCTTCAAATGAAACACATAGAGTGTGTTATGCACTTATTCTTCTAAAAACAAACCTATTTATACTCTACACTAAACGGAAGCAAAAGTGAGATAAACAAACCCCAAAATTGGTTGTACAAAATAGCTTCCTTTCCTCACAATAGGTAGCCATACATATGATGTGATGATAGACATGGCTGATATTGATAATGATAAAGTGAAACAA
Organism: Taxus wallichiana var. yunnanensis; assembly: GCA_018340775.1. Taxonomy (NCBI): domain Eukaryota; kingdom Viridiplantae; phylum Streptophyta; class Pinopsida; order Cupressales; family Taxaceae; genus Taxus; species Taxus wallichiana. Next base: position 780,756,939 of record CM031239.1, on the reverse strand, counting down.
GCCTAATTATCTACTTGATTCACCAAGGCATCAACTGGAAAGGGAGATAATGTCTCTTTTAGTTTCTCTGCATTTATTTTGTATAGGCATTGCAACTGATCCTCGGTTTGTGAAACTCATCCTCACATCCTAAAGTGAATGTGAATTGTTATAGCTCCTCATTTGGTTCCAAATATGTCAAATACCTTATGGGACATGGTATAACTGTCGAATATTCTTGTTTCTCTCGAACTTCAATTTTAACAAGCATTTCTAGTGAAGACATCCTTAAAAAGATGGTTGTTCGGGACATGATTTTCTTCTTGTTGCTTATTTACAAATAACTAATTTTTCACCATTCAAGTGATGCCCACTTCGTTATCTTATTTTACCTCTTTGAAAATAAGAATTTTCTCTGTAAAATGAAGCTTATTATCATTACATTTGGCTTTTAATGAAGTCACTTAAAAACACCGCAATTATTTGAGATGTACTTTGCTCATATAGAAGTTCCACTTCCATTTGAAAACAAATTTGTTCTCCATTTCTAACATCCTCATACCATATGAAACCTGCGGTAAGATGTTTGATGTGATTGGTACCATGGGATCACCTCTCAAGTTGTGGGAGTTGGGCTCAAGGTGAACCTCTAGAGAAGGACGACTTCCTCTTCCTAAAATAAGCACTACATTACTCCTAATGCAATAAAAATAGCTACCTAGACATATACTAACATTTCATGGGATTTAGGGAAAGGGATTTGCAAGAAATAAAACCTAACTTAGAAGTGGTGATGCACTAAGAAGGGTGTTGTTAGAAAAAATGTTCACTTGCCAATGAAGAAAGATTAATCAAGATCAGGATGAAGATACATCAAAGAATCAATTTACATACAATACTTCATTCTTTGATAAGCACAATGACCTGAAACACTTGCAGTAAACACCAATGACTGCATAGTTCACATGAAAATATCGAGAGAGGAAAATTAAAAAATACGAATAATGTAAGGACATATAATTGATCACAAAATATAATTTTCATTACTCTAAGCACTTGCACGGTGAATCATTACAAGTAAGGAAATGCATGAGTTGCCATTAAAATTCTTGGAAAGAAAGGCTTGAGAGCCCACAAACTCACAACATGTCAATTAGTGTAGAGAGGGGGAAGCTTGGAAAAATTTATAACCCTTTTGGAATAAGCACCCCATTACATTTTATATCACTTTTTGAGTAAAGAGAAAAATAAGGATAAACCCTAGAACCTAGGAAAGAATGTAGAAAATAATTAATCATCATTGTTATTGGCCATGTTTGCCTCTTTAATTTTAACTCCAAATTTCTAGGCACTAATCATGGAATGAGGAAAAATTTAATTTTTGAAGCAAGGACCCCTAAAAAATCATCTTATGGTGATTCCATTGCATATCTCTCATTTTCCGATTTCAACGATTGTAATTTTGTAGAAAAGTGACAATCTAGGAGAAAGTTATGGTGGTTGAGCAAGACTTGCTTGTTTGGGCATCAGGTATTATCTCCTGAAAAAGGCTCATGATGATACATTAATTTAATAGAATTTATCCTCATTTAATTAAAAATATATTATTTAGAGTTCTTCATACAAAATAAAATGATCCATGGTGGGTCCCTGAGCGTTAAATTTGCATTCGAAGGTTTTGTAAGGTAGCTTTGTTAATGTCTTGCCGGTTAGCACACCGAATGATCGAGCTACATCACTTGTATTGATGAGTGAGTTCTACATGAACATTACCACCTCTTATATTATTTATTTCTTCCCACCTTACACGTTGCATGTTGACCACCACATATACTCTCTGCTAAGTTAGTTATTTTTTCCGTTTAACTTTTTAGCTTTTGGCACTTCATGTTTTAATTCAAACAAGCTCTTACGCTAAAAATAAGGGTTATGCTCCAAGTTCCCCTTTTTCAGATGATCATTACGTGCATTAAATGGTCCAGCTCTATAGTACACACTATCCATTGGTGAGCACTTACCACATTTTGCATTGAATGGACCTTGACACGTAGTCCAAGCTCGCTACATTAGGCATTAATGCATTGACTTTCAAACTTTGTTTAACAACGCCTTACCGGTTCATTAATACTCATTCTTTGAACCATTTATGTGTCCTTTGTCTAGTACATTGGCTCAACCTCAATATGAAAGTTCTAACTCACCTTGAGCTTAAATAGCCTTTGAAAATGGCTCCACCCATTTCTTAACATGCCGATCATTTGGAAGACTTGGTCTCAAATTTTAACAACTCACCGACTATGTCAAAAAACCTAAAACATTACGGAGCCCTCTAATCCTTAATACTTACATGGACCATGGAGCTCACCAAAACATTTTTCGAAATGAAGTTGGAGTCATAATTCGCATACACTCGCCTTGCCTTTGGTCCCCAACTACCCACAAAACATCCAAATCTAGAAAACATAAGTTCCCGAACTCGAATTTTAGAGCTCAAAGCATTTGAAACTCTGTCTCAAATTTTTCCAACTCACTCCAGTTATTTTCAAAAGTGATGTCTAAAAGGAATGTCTGAAACCAACATCCAAAAGAAAATTTTGGTCGTTCAAACGTACACCCACATCTCAAATCCAAAAGATCTGATATTTTTGAGACAATAATGGAACCTTCCCCAAATTGTGGGACCTTGTGTGCTTAGGACGGATCTTTGAAAAGGCCGGTTCCTCTATCTATTTCTATTGCTACTGCTACTCCTAGTTCTAAAAGGGAAAACTAAGCTAATAATTCCAAGGGATAAGGGATAGGTGGATAACATGAAAGGAAACTACACTAACGGTGATAGCACCAAAAAAAAAGAGGGATGAACATTATCTATTCGAGCAAAAATGAAAGCAAATGTGTAAAAGAAGGCTAGGCTTGTGCAACATAACTTGAAACATATTTACTAGATCATTTTCATGAAACACAACTAAATAAGGAGTTGTAAGGGACATGAAATGGTACAACAAGCACGGAATATAAAGAAAAGGTAAGAAGAAGGAATGTAAACACGTTAGGTCAAAGGATAGTCACAAAATGATTCTTTTATTACTTCCAGAAATGTACAGAGCTGTTAGAATAGAGAAAGAGGCCAATATCCACATGCAAGAGCCATATCTAGAGGTCTATAACTCAAAATACAAAAATATGAAGTCCTTAGAAAAATGCGTAAGGATCTACAAAGTGTCCAACATATAAAATGATCCCAGCTCTTCCATTTATAGATGAATTCATGTAGAAGAAGAGGAGGGAAAATCTGAATTTTAAATGCAACCACCAACAAGAGGCATTCAATGCCTACAAATCCTCTTACAAATCTATCAAATGTACTTCCCTAATTCTGTTTGGTGTGTTGAAGAAGGAAGGAAGGTGGATCATATCAAATCAGGTGGTTGGAGAAATTAAATCTTCTCATCAATGTCCAAAATGTCATTTTCTCATTTCTCACCTACTAGATCCGCCAATTATTTTAATTTGAATTTCTAGCATTGTAGCCTATGTCAAGACACTCTCACGAAAAGTCCATGCACTTTGCCAATTAGAGTTCTATAGAAATTATATGGCTATCATAAGTTCTTGAGTCGCTTGTGCACATAAAGCATGTGGTGTGCATGGATTGGCTGAAAGGATGGCCAATTGTGAAAATTCTTTTGTCACTTTTGCCAAATGTCATTCATTGATTTGTTGTAAGGATTTGATGCCCCTGTTGGCATGCTTTGACTGGTCATGTATGGCATACTCAATCATGTCGAGAATTACTTGGCATAGAAGGTGTGGAGGGCACAAATATATGTGCATGGAAAATATAGAAGGAAGGCATGTTTGATGCGCATGGGGAAATGAGGCAAAGCGGTGAGCAGAGAATGTGTGGTTAAGGTGTAACTATTATAAGATAATTTTTGTTGTGCGGGAGAGAGTCGGGACTTAGCTAATTGAAACAAGTGCAAGGTGCATGCATAGGAAAAAACAGCTACTAGGAAGAAGGTGAATGCACAGAAGATGCGTGCAAGGGGGAAGTGTAACAAAGAGGAAAATGAAATTGGAAAGGGAGAAGGGAAAGCACACAAGGGCACGTGAAGAAAAGAAGGGTGGTATACAAGGAACTACAACCAAAGGAATGTGCCATGTGAACCTCGGTAGCCTTGCAATGAGGAGCTCAGAGCTAGAATTTGTATACAAGTTACCCAAATAACTAGGAGAGTTATTTGGATAATAGTTTTGGTGACTTTCGGGGGCATATCCCTTATATATGAAGGAGATCAGTAGCCAGAAGCATCCATTGGGCATGGAGTATACTATGTAATCATGAAATTACCCCTCTAGTCACTTTAAAATATAATTTCTTAACTCTATTATGAATCTTGCAATTGCTGAAAGTTCGCATCCTAGAAGCAATAGAAGAGTGCGCACAAGAAGCACACGAGAAGAAATAACTATGTACAAACAAACAATGTGCACATAATGCACTTGGAGGAATTGAAACTACTATAATATTTACAAGATGATGCAAAAACCTAATGGAAGGGTTTGAGATAGATCCCATTTACTGGGATTTGTAGCGTGCCTCCATCAAGATGAGTTAACTCGAAAGAGTTACTGTTTACATGAACCGATGATATATTGGCCATTCCAAACTATATCAAAATTTTAATGATGCCCTAGTTTAGCTCTTTTAGCATCCCATTTCAAGACCAAGTCCCCAAATTTGAAATCTTGAGGCCTAGCCTTTTTGTCAAACCATTTCTTTGTTGCTTGTTGATGTTGTTCTAGCTTGATCATGACAGAGTTTCTTAATTCTTCAAGATTAACCAACTATGTCATTCTAATTTCTCTCTGGTTTGTGCCTTCAAATTCCAGCTCCGAGAAAGTATTAGTGAGTTTAGTTCCAGCATTGAAGGAAGGGGAACCTCTTTTCTATAGACAATATTGTAAGGTGAAGTTCTATTTCCTTTTAAGCTTTGTGATCCTATCTTCCCAGAGCATGTGTAATACCTTTGTATGTGACCATCTTTGGTAGATGTTCATTGAGTGCTTCATGATCCTACTCTGAGCTTTTTGTTTGTTGACTCGCGGACCATTGCCTTGGGGGTAATAGTTGGAAGAAGTCTTCAGATAGATGCCTAGATTTAGAGCCCAATCACGATTCTCGGTCCCAAGGAATTATTTTTAATTATCAGAGATAATGGTCCGAGGAATGCCAAACATTGTGACTAAACCTTCAAGAAATTCAAGGATGAATTACTAGCTAATTCCTTGATTGTGAAAACTTCTATCCATCGGTGAAGTAATCTATAGTATCAACACCCACTTGTATCCAAAGACTCGAAGGAGGATTGATCATGCCTATGAAATTGATACCCCATTGTGCAAAAGGCAGATCCACTTGGATTGGTCAGAGGGGAAGCGTTGCCAACCTCTTCTTTCCTACAAACAAAGTGTATTCTCTATATTTTTGACCCACTTGTGTGCATCTACAAATAGAGTTGGCCAAAATATACCTACCATTATGATCTTCATTGCTTTATTTTTGGAAGAGAAGTGTCCACCAGAGAATCCATCGTGAAATTTGCTAATAATTTTTTAGTTTTTGTGCCATTGATACACCTTAATGTAACGCCATCAAGATTCTCCTTAAAGATAATTCCATCAATCAAAACATAAGGGATAGATTGCAACCTCACATATCTTTTCTTTTATTTACTTAAACCAAGAGGGTATGCATCCTCGAAAGGAATGTGATCATATCCTTCATCCATTCGTGCATGTCAGGATCTCGTATTCTACTCAAGTTCTACGCACGGAGTTCATCCACAAAAATGAAGCCTCGATTCATTTTGTACATCCTCAAACAATATGCTTGTAGAGAGCACTACCTTTTACCATTTTTGTGGGTTTGATAGTCACATCATATTACATGATATTTTTCACCCATCACGCTCTCTTTTTACTAATTTATACTCCCATGATGAAGTCTCTGATGAGAAGAGTGGGAGACTAACACCTTAATATGATTGGTGATGAGTATACTTTTGAAAATTTTAAGTGCGCGCATGAGGGTGAAGAATATTTTCTCCATGTGAATGTATCTTAATTCATAATCCTTCAATTTTTGGCTAAATAAATCCATTGGTTGTTCCACCCCTTGTTCATTTTCCTTTTTTAGGACAGTTGCAACACTCACATCAACGCCATAAGCATAAAGGATGAAATCCTTAGAATAATCTGGGTTGATGAGTGTTGGCACGCATTTAATTTCTTACTTGATATTATTAATGATTTCCTTTCCTTTTGTTGTCCATATGAAGGCTATGTCCTTCTTAAGCATGAGGGTGATGGGCTGAACTAGTCCTGTAAAGTTAGGAATAAAGCACCTAACAAAACTGATCTTACCAAGGAAGGACTACAAGGCCTTTTTGTGGGCCGGAAGAGAAAGAGCTAGGATGGATGAAACACATTCAGGATCAATTATGATGTCATCCTTTGAAACCACATGGCCCAAAAGCTTTCCCTATACCACTGTAAAATTTCACTTCTTGGGGTTAAGAGATACCCCAAATTATCTCGCATATTTGAAATACTTTCTCGAGGTGCACCATGTGATATGCTCTTTTCTTTGAGAAGACAATGATATCATCTAGGTAAACCAAGATAAATTAATTGATGTAACCTTTGAAGGTAACATCCATGACACACTAAAATTTTGCGCTGCATTTGATGACAAAGGGCATCTTATGATATGCATATATTCCCCACTTGGTTGTAAACGTTGTCTTGAATTGATCCTCTTCCTTGACTAGGATTTGATTGAAACCTGAATACCCATGTAGCATTGAGATCCTTTGTGCGTCGTCAGCCATAACCCGTAGAATATGCTCCATTGAAGGAAAAGGATAGTGATCCTTCGAGGATTCCTTGTTCAAATATCTAAAATCAACACAAAGTCTTATTTCACCATTCTTCTTGTGCAATGGAACTAGATTCGCAACCCAGGTAGAGTACTTGATGGGAAAAATAATTTTTCCTCAACGAGTTTAGATAACTCCTTTCTCATAAGGGGCTATATCTTTGGATTGTAATGGTCAATGTTTTTGTTTGACAAACTTGATACCAGGATCAAGGTCAATGGAGTGTTCAGCAACACTTGGATCAAAACCTTTGAGGTCTTCATACTCCCATGAGAATATATCACTGTATTTTTTATAGAGAGAGATACGAAGTCCAGTTTTTCATCATGCACATAAGTATTACTGAGAAATAACTCCTTTTTCACACAATAGTGATTGGGGAGAAGTATTCTTGCATGGCATGCATATACTTTTATTTACCCTTGAACTCATCATTAGGGATAAAAATTTTGTGTAAGGTGACCAGCCCTTTAGGAAACTTGTTTGTCTTCGGATGTATTACTTAGTCCCCATAATCTGTCACACAAGTCAGCTTGCATACTTGATGAGAACTCAGTTTCATTTTGGATGAACTAGATGATCTATGCATCAATGTTAAACACTTTCCAGCTAGAGTTATTTTCTGGAATGGATGGTCTAATCACCATCTTAATGTGTTGAGTGTTTCCTTAAACAAAATACTCAATAAGAGAGAACTATGAACCAAACACGGTCATTTGATCAGCTTCCTTTTTCATCATGCATGAAACCACTTGGAAATTTGAGCATCAAAGCTCTCAAGGAGATCCCAAAATTTATGCTTATAAGCATTGATAAGGTTATTATTTTTGTGTCGGTTGTTGGTAACTTGGTTGATAAACAATTGTGTTTCCCCAAAGATGTGCATCTCTTTAATGTTATTCATTTTGTAATAAGAAAACATGCACCAAAGCCTCATAATTTGCTATATTATTGGATCATGTGAACTACAATCTATGTGTGAAGAAGAAATTATCATCCTTAGGGGAAATGAGAATGACTCTGCTCATGTGTCATTTTTGCTTCGGAACCATCAAAATATAAATTCCATATACCAAGTTCAATCTGGTGTTTCTTGATGCGCACAATAGTATATATTAGTTTTCAAAACTTTAGTAAGTACTAAGCCCAATTTCATAAGCTTCAAGTTACTCAAAGCATATGGGTTAAATTTATGGTGCCTCTCTGCCCATTCATCAAGTACTAGATCAAGAACGGAGGGTGGAAGAGGATGCTCTTCAGGAACTGAAGCTTATTCTTCTTGGATTAAATAGTTGGCTTGGAGAGGGGATGGGATATATGACTCTATATGTTAAGAAAATATAGGCTAAGCTTGTATGGTAAATCGGGTACCATACCTTGTCTTGAGTAACATATGAGACCAATCAGAAGACAAGTAACCCCCCACTTTTGCGGTAAATTCTCTTGATAAAAATAGGGAAAATAAATGAGGTAGCTCAATAATAAACACATATTGAGTTATGGTGAGGTTTGGACATGCATAAAGGGTTAACTCAAGATATTTGATTACTCCTAAGGTGGTAATAGTTGAGCCATCAAGTTGCAGGACTCCTTTAGACAAGGGGCTATATCTAAGACCTAGGACATCAACTATCTTCTTGGGCATAAAAGAGGTACTAGCGCTTGAGTATATCATGCAATTATGCACTAGGTTTTTTCCTATGATCAAGGACATATAAAAGGGTGGGGTTTTAATAACTTTACTTACTTGATTCTCGTCTACTTGGAACATGTTGATAGAAGTGCACAATTTTTGAATAGTTACATCAATGCGTGGAAGTTAGGACAAGGCCTCATGCAGAAGATCCCATTAAGATGGAATGGTTAGGGCATCCCACATTGTGAAATTTATATTTTTCTTCTTCATCTGGTCAAATGTTGAATGGAAGACCCCCTAACTTGTGCATTTTGGGAACAACGACATCCTTTCTTGATTGTTCAGGTATGGAAGTAGGAATCTTAGCCGAAGATGAGGCTTGACCTATCAAAGGAGGGGCTTTGTGTGGAACCTCTTTTATAGGGACTTGAGTGCTTTTACTGCTGGATGCCTTTGTTACATATTTTTAGTTTTGAGGGTCTTCTTGTGTTGCTAGAACCATGACCTGCATGCAAGACTTGAGCATTATTTTCTTGTATCTTGTACAGTCCGCAAGTTAGGGGTGCAGTCTATTTGATTCATCTTATTATTGGTTGATTACATAGAATTCCTCAGTGCCAAATAATATCAAATTCACCTCTAGAGGAGCTTCTAGCCTTCCTTGGTTCTTTTCTTTAGGGGCACTTGGAGAAGGCTCTCAAGTGAGAGCATTACGGATCATATAGGCTTGCATGCGTGAAACATTAGCACAACGATATTGGATGTGAGGCATGTTACAAAGGAAGCACCATTCGACTCCTGCGCCAAATTATTCTAAATCGAACAAGTTCTGACTTACATTAGCTCTTTGGAATAGAGGGCACGAGAGGAACAACTTGCAAGGGAAGATGTGCGTTAACATGTCGGCCTATCATTTTGCTAGCTAGGTGTGTATGTTTGGTTTCTATATTAATTCTCGCCAAGATTGATTGCTTTGTTTATGCACTTGATTAGAATTTCCTCTACAAGATTGTGCATGTTGTTTCTCTAATGATATGACCTTTTTGAAAAATTTCTAATCATGGTCTTCAAATATTCATCTTCTTTCTACTTTGTTAGAGAGTAGGATGTTGATGTAAGCGTGTAGTGCACTTCTCTCGGGGATAGAAATTGGAGAAAGATAAGGTTGGGGTGCTTGTGACATCTCTAGGAAAAAGGGCATAGGTAGTTTAGGAGCTATAATTCCCACTTGAATAAGACTATTTTCTGCCCTTACTACAATGTTATAAGGAGCTGGTAAAGTCCTACCTCCCATGGATTGAATCATGACTGAGATATCACTACTCAATTCATTTAGATAATACTGAGAAAGGCATGTTGGGTTGTAGGTCTTACCACAAGAGGAATTATATCCCAATTCTTTTGAAATATGATGTTGAAATCAATCATCTACTCATTGGGTATCCTCCTAGTCGTTGTCAGTTGCTCCACCAAAGATAGGTGATCTAACTTATCTTCAAAATAATTGGAAAGATCTATTCCAAGCTCATCCCAGGTGGAAATATATCCAATTATTAAGCCTTAGTACCATTGGAGTACTTTTCCTTTAAAAGAGGTTGCAAGTAGCCTAGCTACTACATCGTCATGTGTGATCAAATATAGTGAACACACATTTGCTACATCTAGGATATGTTCTGAGGGGTGAATTATTTCTCATTAGTAAATTATGGAATACTTTTGAGCACGCCATTTGGCATATCATGTTGTACAACAGGAACTAGGGGACTTCCTCCAATGAATTTAGCAAAGTTTCTTAGTGGAGGAGGTGGCTGATGCATCATTGCAGGGTGCTTTGGTTGTCTGTTGTGAGGAGTTGAATGGGCATGGAGCGCTAGATATGGAGATACGCATGTGGGTTTTCTAGAATGAACTATTCTCGGGGATAGCTTGAGGTACTCAAAAGAATATTCAGCTACCACACTTTTCCTTATATGCACTATTATCATGAAAGGCACTCAGGGCTACAAAACAGGAGTTCTAGAAATGTTGGGAGTCACCGGATGTGTTGAAATGAGCCTCCAATATGAAATTTAAGCTTTCAATACTTATCCCACCGGGCGTGCCAAAAACTATTGGTCGTTCAAATGTACACTCGTGTCTTGGTTTCGGAAGAGCTGAGCTATTTGAGACAACAATGGAACCTTCCCCAAGTTGTGGGACCTTGCGCACTTGGGATGGATCTCTAGAGAAGGCCGGTTCCTATATCTATTTTTATTGCTATTCTTACTCCTAGTGCTAAAAGGGAAAACTAAGCTAATAATGCCAAGGGAAAAGGGATAGGAGGATAACATGAAAAAAACAACACTAATATGTGATAGCACCGAGAAAAAGAGGGATAAACACTCTCTATTCCGAGTGAAACTGAAATGAAACGTGTGAAAGAAGGCTAGGCACGTGTAGCAAAACTTAAAACATATTTCCCGATCAATTTCATCAAACAAAAATAAATAAGGAGGGAAAGGGACATGAAATGTCACAACGAGAATGAAATTTAAAGAAAAGGAAAGAAGAAGGAATGTAAACACGTTAGGATAGATGATAGTCACAAAATGATGCTTCTATTATTTCCGAGAAATGCACATATATTCTAAAATGGTGAAAGAAGGCGATACAACATGCAAGATCCATATCTACGGGTCTTCAACTCAAAATACCAAAAATATGAAGTCCTTAGCAAAATGCGTAAGGATCTAAAGTGTCCAACATAACAAATGAGCCCAGATCTTACTTATATCCCAAATTCACCCCCAAAAATTTGGTCAAGACAACCCCGCACATAGAGAAAATATGAAGGGAAAACATTTCAGACCAATGAGCTCATATTCCAGAATGGGGAAAAGGAAAAATTCAAATTTTAAACTCGAGTCAAAGACAAAGTGGGGAGGTGGAGAAAAAGGTGAAAATTTTCGTTTTGAAAAAATGGCACAAAGGAAAATATTGGAGCGCACCTCCCCAGCCAACAAAAGGGTGCCACATGTCCAATCGGAGTAGCAGGGCCATGGGAGTTTTTGGATTTTTTGATTCTCATAGAAAAAGGGGGAAAAGACAAATTCAGAACCCGTAAACCTGATTTTCCCTAATTTGGCTGCCACGTGTCCCATCTCAAAAGGGGGACCCTTTTTTCAAACTTTTTTCCCATCCATTTGCACGGACCTAATACAAACTTTGAAGGGGCATATATTTTGACTCAGGGCTCAAAATATTGTAAATCTAATGCCATTGGAAAGATCTCGGCCTCACCAACTAGATGGAGGAAACGTCTTTAGGCATTCAATACAGGATCCATCTATCTCAACAACCAGATCGGATTCGATCTATTTCCATTGTTTCCTCTTCTTTCAAGGCACCGAACCAAGGATTGATGTAGTAAAGACAGATTTGGGGCAGATTTTATCAGAAGCATTAACAATAGTGGTTGAGTTCCAAATTTCTTTTCCCACTTCTCTCTCTCTCTTTCTTCTCTCTGATTGAATCTATAAATACAGGGGCATGATTCATTGTAAAAAGTTGTTCATTTTTCTTCTCTACCTTTCCCTTCTTTTCTTCCCCAGGGTCGAAATGGAGTTTGAAACTCTTCCCATGCTCTATAAATGGAATTTTTTGCCTCTTTCTTGTGTATGATGCTCTTTACATATTTAAGAAGCAATAAAACTCATTTTTGTGATGTGTTTGTCCATCCTTTGCTTGTTTTCATTGCATCTTCTTACCTCTCATCATTCTGGAGTATTCTGTGCATGTTTTGGATGTTTCATTTGTAGATCTGGGAGTTGTGTTCATTGGGATGAAATGTTTCCTATGTGAAATATGATCTTTGGTTTGTGATGCTACTGTCCATCCTCTCCATTGCTCACGTCTATTCATTTCATGGCAGTTTGGGTAGATGATCAACATTTCCCTTTTCTTGGTGCTATCACCTTGTTAGTGTAGGATTTCCCTCTTTATGCACTTTCTCTCTCCCTATATCCTTGGAATTATTAGGATAGGTGTAGTTAGACGTCATTTCTACATTAAGAGTAGTTTAGCATTAGGATCAGGAAGAAGAAACCAACTTTCTCTAGAGGGCCATCTCAAGTTTGCAAGTCCCATAGCTTGAGAGATGGTCCCATGTTATGCAAATCACACCAAATGACCCTGCCTTAGAAAATTAGATCCATAACTCATTTGGGGGTGTTGTGATTTCTCACTAACAATTTTGGCATGCACAGTAGGGACAGTCCAAGCACCTTACAATTTTACTTCATTGGGTTCGATGTGCTCTTGGTGAATATTTAATCCTGTGGAGGCACTTTCAAGAACATCTAGTGACTCCATCTCGGTCAAAAACCCATTCTCTCGAGTTCTGACCTTTTCCATCCATTTCCACTCATTTCATCCATTTTCTTCTTCCATCTCTTTCATTTTCTCCCATTCCATGAAGTTTTGCAATCATGAATTTATTCCCTTCTGTAACTCACACTTACAGCAATATCGTCCACCTCTAATATATTTCCCAACTCCTCTAAATCAACATTATGATCATATCTAGAACTATTATGCTTACCCATATGAGAAGTGTCAAAACCATTTTGACTATGAAGCTTATCAAGGATAAGGGGATATATATAATGGTGATAGTTATGTAGAGGATGATAGTTTATTGGAAAAGATCCAAAAAATAGAGGATAACATGGTTCAATCAAGGGAAATAACTCAAATGAAGGAATTTCATATTGGTTTCAGGGAACCTTATCCATGGGAAGGCCCTTTTCCAAGACACTACAACCCTCAGGAGAAGCTAGACTTCATGATTGGAATGCTTCCCCAACTTGCACAATGGGTAGAAGAGATAGAGGCCTATGAACTTGGTGCCAGGTAGCCTTGTCAATGGGTAAATCCTACACCATTATCTGGTAATTTTCTCTCTACTCCTCAAGTAGCACCATCTCAATTTGGGCTTCAATTTCTAAGCTTCCCATTGAATGCTGCCTCAAGTGTGAAATCCATTTCTCCATCCCCTAGTCTTCCACCTCACCTTAGTTTCTCTTCCATTTTCCTTCCAAATCCAATTCCCCTCTACAAGAGCCAAAAGCAACACTTTCCCCTACACCACAAACAATTGCAAAGTCTATTGTAAATCAACCCATCCTTCCTCCTACTTTCCCAAACCCATGTTGGGAAGAAAATAATAAAAAAACCAGCCAAGGAGAACATCAAATAGAGGAACCCAACAAAGAAGAAATGATAGAAAATATGAAGAGTTGGGCTACTAAATTTGATTTTTCAAAGGTTCCCTTGTTGGTTAAGCCTATGGAGGAGGTTGAGGTCAAGCCACAAGTGGTGGAAGCTCTAGCTACAACACAAGCAGGGGAGAAAGGAGCTACTCCTAATCCAAAAGAAGAGGAGTACATTCCAATTGTGGAGGAGGACCATACAATTTTAAAGGCTCTAAGTGAAGAGAAGGTCATACAGTTCTTCCTCCAACTTCATCCCCTTCAAGCTCTGATGTTGAGGAATATATTAAGATTTCAAACATCATGTTTGAGGATGAGGGGAACCATGGTGAGAAAATTATAGATTCAAAGGACACCATGGAGGAGGTCGAACACATGCAACAGGACAACGAGGAGGTAGGTTATCTGTCTGACTTAGAGGGTTGTCTTAATGGAGAGGAGCCCGAGGAGATCACATAATTTTCTCCTCCATCATTTTCATTCCAAGAACATGATCCTATTGCCATGGAGGAGAACATTTAGGAACAACAACCTGCACTTGATAACAGCCCTCTGGAACCAAGGTTGGAAGATCTTGATCTTCCATGTTCTTCAAAAGAGGAAGGAAAAAGGCAGGAGGATGTCATCATCCCTAAAATGCCATCCATCCAAGAAGGTCCACAAGAAGACTCCATTTTTGGAGTTGAATTTCAGATAAATGGGCACATCCAAAGGATTAGACCATGCCTAATTAGGTACTTGGCTTCATTGGAGCCAAAGGAGAAACCAAAACCAGTCATGCCTACTTTAGGGCATGAGGATGAGCATCAAAGTACCAAGGGTCATCATCAACACCTCCAGAATTCTAATGCAAGTCAGCTTGAGGAGGTATTTTCCATTAATGTTGATACCTTGATGATTTGGGTGGAGGACCAGCTTATTGTCAGTTTTCACTCATCCAACCAGCCATGTTTCAGTGCCAAATCAGTTGCATGGCTGCCATTTTTGAGGAAGGGAAGCTATTTCTCCTGCTAGTTGTAGGCTTTGTTTGAGCTCCCTTTGCTCTTGGTTAGAGTAGTGTAGGTAGGTTTTTTTCAGCAAAATTTCTTTTACACACTCTACATGTTCCATTTGGAGCATGTATGATTTTTCAATTTGTACATAGTTTTTGGTGTTGTTGTATTGCTCTTGCACAATGCATTTAGTTGGCTTTTGGTGAAGTTCAACTTCAAGTTTCAATGGGTTTCCAAGAGGCTCAGAGGTCAGAATTTCAGAGTTCAGATCAGAATTAGTTTATAAGGCTAGACTCCATGCCCAATGGATGCTTCAAGGGCCACTAGTCTCTTCATCTAGTAGGTAGATGTCCCCGTGAGTCACCAAATTATTATCCCAAATTCACCCCCAGTAAATTTGGTCAACCCCACACATAGAGAAAATATGAAGTGAAAACATTTCAGACCTACGAGCTCACATTCCAGAATAAGGAAAAGGAAAAATTCAAAGTTTAAACCCGAGTCAAAGCCAAAGCGAGGAGGTAGAGGAAAAGGTGAAAATTTTCCTTTTGACAAAATGACACAAAGGAACAGATTGGAGCGCACCTCCATAGCCAACAAAAGGGTTCCACATGTTCAAGTGAAGCAATGGGGCTGCAGGAGTTTTCTGGATTTTGTGATTCTTGCGAGAAAGGGGAAAAGATAAATTCTGAACCCGCAAACCTGATTTTTCCCTAATCTAGCTACCACGTGTCCCATCTCAAAAAGGGCACCCTTTTTCAAACTGTTTTCCCGTCCATTTGCATGAACTCGATACAAAATTCGAAGGGGAATATATTTCGCTCGGTGGCTCAAAATATTGCAAAGCTAATGCCATCGGAAAGATCTCAGCCTCACCAAACAAATGGAGGAAACATCTTTGAGCCTTCAATGCAAGATCCATCTTTCTCAAAAACTAGATCAAATTTGATCTATTTCCATTGTTTCCTCTTCTTTCAAGGCACTTGAACCAAGGATCGATGCGGAAGAAAGACGGATTTGGGGCATATTTTATCGAAGCATTAACAATAGTGGTTGAATTTTGACATGTTTTTCCCACTTCTTTCTTTCTCTCCTTCTTCTCTCTGATCAAATCTATAAATACAGGGGCAAGATTTATTATAAAAAGTTGTTGTTCATTTTTCTTCTCTACCTCTCCCTTATTTTCTTCCCTAGGGTTCAAATGGAGTTCAAACCTCTTCCCACACTCTGTAAATGGCATTTTTGCCTCTTGCTCATGTATGATGCTCTGTGTAAATTTCTGAAGTAATAAAACTCATTTTTGTGATGCGTTTGTCCATCCTTAACTTGTTTTCATTGCATCTTCTTGCCTCTCATCATTCGGAGTATTCTATGCATATTTTAGACATTTCATTTACATATCGGGAGTTTGTGTATATTGGGATGAAATGTTTCCTATGTGAAATATGATCTTTGGTCCGTGATCTTTGTTGTCCATCCTCTCCGTTGCTCACCACTTTTCATTTCATGGCGATGTCTGGGTAGATGATCAAAATTTCCCTTTTCTTGGTGCTATCACTTCGTTAGTGTAGGATTTCCCTCTTTATGTACTTTCTCTCCTGTCTCCTTGGCATTATTAGGATAGGTGTAGTTAGACGTCATTTCTACATTAGGAGTAGTTTAGCATTAAGATCGGGAAGAAGAAGCCACTTTCTTGAGAGGGCCATGTCAAGTCCGCAAGTCCCACAGCTTGAGAGATGGTCCCATGTTATGTAAATCACACAAAATGACCCTACCTTAGAAAAGAAGATCCATAACTCATTTGGGGGTCTTTGTGATTTTGCACTAACACTTACATTTATAGATGAATTCATGGAGAAGAAGAGAAGAATGAGGGAAAATATGAATTTGAAATGCAAGCACGAACAAGAGGCATTCAATGCCTATAAATACTCTTGTAAATCTATCAAATGTGCTTCCCAGTGTCTTTTTGGTTTGTTGAAGAAGGAAGGAAGGTGAATCGAGATCAAATTGGGTGGTGGAGAAATTAAATATTCTCATCAATTTCCGAATGTCATTTTCCCATTTCTCACCTATCGGTTCCGTAAGGAATTTGAATTTGAATGTCTAGCACTATAGCCTATGTCGAAATTCTCTAACAAGTCCAGTGCATGTTGATTAGAGCTTTGTCGAGTCACTTGTGCATGGAAAACATGTGGCACACGTGGTTTGGTGAAAGGATGCCCAATTGTGCAAATGATTTTATTTTTTCTACCATGTTTCATTAATTGATTTGTTGTCGTGGATTCGGTTCCCTATTGGTGTGCTTTGACTAGTTACATTTTTCATACTCAAGCATGTTAGAGAATGACTTGGAAATGAGAAGGCGCAAAGGATGGTGCAAAGATATGCAAACAGAAAAAGATAGAAGGAAGGCATGCTTTATGCACATGGGGAAATGATGAAAAGCGGTGAGAAGATAATGATGCATGGTCAAGGTGAAACTACTACAAGATAATATGTGGGGTGTGCGAGATGGTGGGGACTTAGCTGATTGAAACAAGTGCAAGGCGCATGAGTAGGATAAAATAACTAATAGGAAGAAGGTGAATGCACGAGAAGGTGCATGCAAGGGGGAAGTGGAATAAAGAGGAAAATGAAAGTGGAAAGGGAGAAGAGAAAGGATGCAAGGGCGTGTGAATAAAAAATGGTGGCACACAAGGAAATTTGACCAAAGGAAGGTGCCAAGTGAACACGAGAACACACAATATTTAATGAGGAGCTCAAAGAAAAATATTTATATAAGTTACACAAATAACTAGGAGAGTTATTTGGATAATAGGAACATCTGAAACCAATGTTAGAAACCAAGTTTCATCCTATGTGCCTCATCTCACCATATTCACTTCATAGCTATGATCAAGTTTTCTCGATGGTTTATCTTCGGTGACAACACATCCTTACATGCCAAAATATTTATGAATAGATTTTTACATGGGTCAAACACATCATGTGGATATCTCACATTAGATCATGCACACTCATATGGATCTTCAAGGCCTTGCAATACTTGACTCTCCCAATGTGGATCACATACCAATCCCCACAAATCTATCATTTGGGCTCACTTTTGACTCATTAAACAAGTAGATCATATTTTGGAGATGCACGATCGCCCCTATAAAATCAAATAAGTTATTTTGTAACTTGATGCTCATACCAACTGAGATACCAATGTGAAACTATTGAGTTGGTGTAGTATTTTTTAATAGGCAAGTCCAACTAAACTAAACACTCACAAACTATTCAAAAATCCTTTTTATTGCATGACATCAAGAAACTCACTCCGTCTCACCTAATTGCTCACTTATTTTAAAATATTAAGGCTCAAATTATTTAACTTATGTCTATGAGCGACGTTTGACTCCAAATGCATCCATTCTATTCTTTCCATGACATACACCTTGCTCATTATTCCATTTGGGGATCTCTTAAGAGATCCTCTATGAGTCATGCCAAAAACTTCGGCCTCAAAATGGTTCAATTTCCATTCGAGTCTCTCACATGTCTTGATGTAATTAACACCTATCACATTCAACATCCTTAGCTTAAGCTCTAGCTTAATAACATGCTTTTCTTTCACTTATGTCATGGATATATTCCAAATCATTGATCAAGAGACTCGGTCTTCCTACTCAAACTCCCTCCTTAATGATGCTTTGAGTTTTTGTTAGACCCTTTGTGAGTTTGACAAGAGATCTCAATATTATCTTAACGCCAAGTTCTATCATGATTTGAATGACTCGGATTACGCCTATACCCTTCGATCTACTCTTTCCTTTAATCCCTCAAATGATAGACTCATCGAGCTATTATTCCAAATAGATCACCAAATCGAGCCACACCAATTTTTACCAAGTTGTTACCTCGCTAACATGATGACTCGTTGAACTTCAACCTCTTAAATCAATCCCGTGTTTTAATTTCTGGAGATATGTTTTTCATGATTTTCTAAGACAAAACTCATTTCATCTATGTAACCATTCATCCTTCTTCGCAATCATGGGATCAATGATGAGGCATCATTCATTTCCCACAAGGACAACCTATCTCATCGACGCTAATACTTTGATGAGACATTTACCAAAAATAGCCCATGTTAGACCATTCCTATGAACATGACCTAACTAGCCTCTATACCATCGAGCTAGATGAATCACCTCATTGCCAAACAACTCGTGAAAACTGAAAAATGGCTCATTCAACTTGTTCAAGTCCTCTGGTGAGCTTGTTCACACAAGAGCCATTCCCGTGACAATATGAGCTCCCAACTCACATATCTAAACACATTACCATAACCCCGAGCTATTTCCAAAGCTCCATTATCACCATTAAACTCGACTCATTTCAACCATTATCTCACTATGAACCATTTAAACAACTCAACCATCCCAATTTGAAGCTTCATTACTCAACCAACTCATCCACCATCTTGGTGAGTTGATAGGTGAGTTTTTTTAGCTCATGGCCCAATTAGTCCCTTTAAAATGACTTGTGTCATGAATTGAATCCTCGACCATCCTCTCGAAACCAGAGGTTAATGGGAATACAATAAAACCCCATCATTTATGATAAGTTAATTCTGGTCATTTTTCACCCGTATGGAATGAAAGTGGGCTTGCATGGTTAGTTCCTTGTTCCTCCGAAACTATGAATCTCCAAGACCTAAAATGATCCCAAAACTTCTTAGAATACCATAACTTTGTCCCAAACACAAAATTTTACTTGTAGACCCCATTGTCCAATTTTACATCAAGGGGCCAAAATTAGATAATAAGCACATATGCATCCAACCAAATTAGTAGAATGGGAAGCAAGAGATGATAAAGCCAAAGCCATTATTAACTTTACTCTCTCAGATACTAAGATACATTATGATGATCTCTAGAAATCATCTCATGAAATGTGGGAAAACTGAACAAAAACTTTGGTGCTAAAGTAGTGAACGTAAAATTTTCTCTCAAATTACAATTGTTCAAGTTAAAAATGGGTAAAGGATCTACAATGTCCAGTCATATTAATGATTTATGGTCTCTCCTCGAGAAAATTGGTAGAAGTCAAAGTTCCGGTAGAAGATGAGGATGCAAAATCTTTGTTTCTAAATAGTTTTCCTCCCAAATACAGTAATGTTGTTTTCACACTCGGTCAGATGCCTTCCAACTCATTGGAAGATATGATATCATCTCTTCTAGCTGAAGAAAAGAGAACCAAAGAAGACACAGATGAAGAAAAAGCTCTATACAATAGAAAGAAGCATAATAAATTTTCCAAAAATGAAGGAGAAGTTGAATGCTACTACTACAAGAAGAAGGGGCATACTTCTTCATTCTACAAAGCTCATGCTCAAGATGTGCTAAGTGGAAAAATTAGCAATGAAGCCAATATAGTAGTAGATGAAGAATCATTGGGAGAAGAAGAACCTAAACCAAAAGAATGTGGATATACATATGAATTCTTTTGATACAAAGTATTCATTGAATTGAGGACAAAATAAAATGGAGGTTGGAATCCATTCAATGACCTCTTTTTGGTCGACAATGATGGTACTGCTTCTGTTATGGTTACATGTGTGAGTGTGTGTTTATTTCAGTGTGATGTTTTTAGAATAATGTGTTATGGAGACTTCACATTGTGGGGGAAATGACACAATGCTTCAGTTTGTATGTACGTACTATTATGATTGCATTATGTTGGATTTCGAAATGTTATCTTCACAAGAGCGACTATGATGAGGGCCGAAGATTGAAGCGGCACATTGCGATATGGTTGTAGGTAAACCATTTGAAAACATTCACCCCTTTGTGGTTTGTGGTCAACCAATGGAAAACCACCTTACTCTCAGTTTTTGGTTAACCGATGGAAAACCAACTTGTGGTTTGTGATAATCCAAAGGAAAATCACATGATCGTGAAATTAGGTGCAATGTAGTATGGAGGTTTTCCCCATGTTCGCACTAAGGGGGGGAATGTTAGGAATACATTAGTGCTCTCATTAATATATTGTTATTATGTATGTTATTAATTATTTATTGAATATTATATTGTTATATAGTTATAGCCATGTAATATATATGGTTATTACCCATAACTATTTTGGAGTATTCATTCCTATTTACTAGGACATTGCTTTGATAATTTTATGGCTATATAATAACATATCTATTGTATGTTGAAATATGATATCATATTGATTATTATTATTGGTTTTGAATATGTATTTAATATCCTCCAACACAGATTATTATTTGACATTTACATCAATGAGAGGGTATATACATATATTATGAGATACGAATGGCAAGTGGTTTGTGATATTAAAGAGAAGATTACATATGTCATGGAAAACTATGACCAAGAGCTGGAGATAACAAATTCAAGTTCTTCTATGGACAAGAGTTATGAGATTCCTAATGGGAAGTTTATTACAATTTTCAATGAGATATTTAGATTCCCTAAGATCTTATCTCAGCCCACTCTTATTGTAATGGAGTTTGTTAGTATCCATAAAACAATATATGATTCAATCATGTAATGTGAATTATGTAATAGAAATGATCTACTTGAGAATATTGTTCTTAGTGGTGGATCTACTATGCTTTCTTTATTGTTGATAGAATGAAAAAGGAGATGAATGCATTGGCACCTCAAGTATGAATGTCCAAATATTTGCACCTATTGAGAGGAAATATAGTACTTTGATTGGTGTCTCTATTGTTGGAAATAGATCATTTCTCCCTCCATGATTTTTCTATTATTAGGAAAATTAAAAAAACAAATAGATTTTCCATGCATAGGATAGTTTTAATTATATGTCACTATTATTAGGAAAAGAAAATAGATAAAAATATTTGCATTCATGAACAAAAGAATATGTTATTTTTATTTGATAGTTTTATTATTAAGATCTTTCTATTTCTAGAGTTTTATTCCATTTTTAGATGAAAGACATCTATATAAAGGAAGAAATTGTGAGTGTTTTACATAAAGAAATTTTATCGAGCCATAGCTCGACATGGAAGAATACACACATCATCGTATTGAGCCGTAGCTATGGCATGGAAGAAGATGTACATAGAGAGACTATATTGATCTGTACCTATGAAAAGGATGAAGATACATGGATAAAAAGATTGTATTGATCCATAGCTCGGCGAGGGGAAGAAGATATATATGCACAAAAGTGCTGATTTGAGTTTGCAATAATCTATTTTATTTGTAATTTTATTTATTTTATTTCAAGAAATTTTAATGAGTGTGTTTTATCAGATAGAAGTAAAATACACATTTGTGAATTGTTTTATTGAAGTATAAGTTTATTTGAATCAACGAGAAGATTATGAGATCAAAGGTCATGAAGGAAAGGTATACATGTTGAGAAAATATCTCTATGGTATCAAACAAACACCTAGAGCTTGATCCAAATATCACTTTGCTGGTATTTTTATGAGGGATTTGTGAAACAAAGTGTTTGAATATTTCATAAGTTGTTTGGGATTTTGTGATTAGAAATATATCAGATCCATAAGTGCACACTCAACTCTAGAATAATAAAAGTTTGAAATTCAAAATTAAGAGGGGATGTTGGAAAGAGATAATTTTTCCCTCCATGTTTTTGCTTTCATTATGAAAAGTAAAAATGAAATATATTTTCCATGTATATGATAATTTTAATTCTATGTCCTTATTTTTAGGAAAAACAAATAAATAAAAAATATTTGTATTCATTCACAAAAGCATGCACTAGTATTTTTAGTTAATAGTTCTATTATTAAGATTTCTGTATTTTTAGAGTTGTGTTCTATTGTTAGATGAAATAACTCTATATAACGGAGGAAATTGCATTTGTTTTACACACAGATATTTTATTGAGTCATATCTTTGACATAGAAGAAGACACACACATATTATATTGAGCCCAAGCTCTGACATAGAAGAAGATACACACAGACTCTATTAATATGTAACTATGACAAGGAATAATATGTATACATAGATACTATATTTAGTCGTAGCTCTAATAGGGAAGAAGACACACACACAAAGAAATTGTATTAATTCGAAGCTCGACAAGGAAGAAGATATATGCACAAAAGTGTTAATTTGAGTTTGCAATAATTTATTTTATTTGTAATTTTAATTATTTTATTTCTACATCTATGATGGCATCTCAAACAATATTCCAACAGGTATGTTCCTTTGTTATGTACTAGTTCATATTTTTCAAAATCCTTCCTCGGTAGAGTTTTTATTTAATTCTATACACCTATGTTTATGAATTATTTCTAGTTGTAGGACATGATAGGAAAATCTAATTATATTGAGTGTGTCCCATTAGTTCTTCACACAATTAGGTTTAATGTAAAAATTGTAGCTCTTTAGGACTCATCAAGATAACATGGTTTTAACCAAACATGGAGAAACATTGCTAAATGGAGTACATTTTTTTGCATTCATAATACTATGAAATAATATTGTTCATGTTTGTATTGAAAAGGATTAATTGTGTGGAGAAATAAAATAAAATTTCAAGTTAAATTTGATTTTCTTTTTCTTTTTCTAGGTTTTCCACTAGATTAGCTTGATTTTATTCATTAGGTAAATGTAATAAGGAGATTATGAAATAATGTAAGTCATAGAAAGGTTAAAAATCCTATCTCCTTCAGTTTAATAATAGTATAAATGACTTGTAATTATCAACCCAAGATCCATTCCCATTGATTTGATTGGATGCTTGCAATAAGTGGCTCTGGGTACACCTTGAGGTAGGGGTCAAACTTCTCCATGTGGATGAAGAAAAATATAACGGGGTGCTCGAATGTGAATCACTCAACGAACATTAAGGAAACAAGCCAGCCCCCATGTCCCACTTAGAGAAAGTCATTCTCCACTAATATATTTCATAGCTCGGGTATAATAAAAGTCTTTACCATCCAAATTTTGAACTCAAGGTCTTCAACTATTGGTGCGTTACAAGTAGTTTGTAATAATACACCCAAGTTACATTCCCATTGAGTTCATTGGATGTTACCAATAAGTAGCCATGGGGAAACCTTAAGGTAGGGTTTAAACTTCTTCATATGGACCAAGTGGAACATAGAGGGCACTCGAATGTGGATCACTCACTTTGGAAATTAAGGAGCCAAGCCCACCCCTATCTCTAACTTAGAGAAATTGATCCTTCACAAATCTAGTTCATAGCTCTAGTATAATAAAAGTGTTTACCATTAGTATTTTAAGAGATATAGTGTTGGTTTGTGATCCCTAACCCTAACATGTAAGGAATATGTAATGAAGACCAATCTACATGGAGTGGATGGTTCTCTAGGATCTCTAAGATTAAGCAAGGGAGGACATCAGTATACCAAAAGTTATGGAGGTAATGGCGACAACTCTGTCAAAAGCGATAGAGGCGGGGGTGCTGGAGGATCCAACGATATATAAAGTGGTGATAACATTTTCACCGCCTTGAATAGAAGAGTTGATGGAAAATGAAAAAAATCTTGCAATGGAAAATCATTCATGAAGGATTCTATAGGGGATGTGAATGGAGATAGAGGTGAGAGGAATCCCCTCAAACCCTAAAAAAATTCATGTCATTAATTTTTAAGAGGACCTTCTTCTTCAAGTTTAGGGAAGGGAGGAAGATCTTTACAAATGTGGACTTGTCTACCATGTCATCCATTCGTGTCCAAAGATTTCTCATTTGCATGATTAGATTTTGAATCCCGGTGATATAATGTTTTTGGTAAAGCAGAACTTTATCCTTGTTTAAAAGCATTTTTATTGATGTCTTTGAATCTAGCCAAGATATGGATGCTATCAATAAGACCTATTGGATATGGGACGCTCATGGTATTATGACTAAAACATGGTACCCAATGTTTGATCTGTTGAAATATTCATTCGAATGGATGCTTGTTTAGGTTAGGATTCTAGGTTTTCTTTTACAACTCTTGTCAGAATCATGTCTCAAAGCTATTAGTGATGCATTGGGAGGTCATTTTTCTACAGATGAGGAGTCCACTAAAATTGGTGCATGCCTTTTACGCTTGTATATTGGTAGACATGGATGCTCTCCTTTCTCTATAAGACAAGATAGAGTTTCAAATTGGAGAAAGGGTTTGCATTCAAAGATTAGATTATGAAAGATTGTATTTTTCGATGCCATAGATTTTTCCAAATAGGGAATTTGAGTGATGAGTTTGGGTAGAAAAAATGTAAAAATAGAGCTATTCCATCTTGGTGGAAGGATTATCTCCCTTCTCACTGTATCATTCAAGCCCCTATTGATTTTGAGGAAGATTCTTCTTCGTGAAGAGCTTATTAAGGGTCGATTTTACTCCTATAGTCGAGAAATATTCTCGGGATCCTCAACACGAGGCATTTGATGGTATTTTCATAGGTTTTAGAACAAGAGGATAGGGAGAGGGTCCCTTCTTCCTTACCAAATTATTGTAGTAGCCTATTTATTTGATTGACATTATTCTCCCGTGTGGAAAAAATGGATATGATTCAATTAGGGTGAATAGAATTTGGTCAAGAATAAGAAAATAATTTCATCAAAGAAGGTTTCATCTCAACACATATGGCCTTGAGATCTCAATCCTCTTTGGGTGCTAAGTTTTGCTTCTTTCTTGAAGGGTCATTATCCTTAGTTGTTTTTTGTTTGTGCAAGATTGTTTGGCCCTTTGTTGTTGAGTTCATTATGAGCTTCATTGTAATATATTTATTGTATTGTCCCTTAGATCCTTTTTTAAATATTGCCAATAAAAATAAATAAATTTTTAAATTTCAAAAAGGTCATAACGATTGATCAAAATCTATGTGATGGAAGACAAGCCTAATTTAAACCATGTTCATTTGTATTATAGTTGATGGTGGGAAGAATAAGGAGTTTACATATGATAGGGCATGTTAAGACAAAATAAACTAGCAATAACACCTTTAGTGCTATGAACATGTCTATTTATAAAAATATATAATATTATAATATAATTTATAATATTTATTTGTAATAAATTTATTATAAATTATATAATTTAAAATTATTTATGGTGAGAATCATCTACAATTGTATATTGAGTGGAGGATTCACCGATGTACATAAAAGGATTTTATTTTTAATAATAAAAATAAATGATAGAAAACAATTACACGTTAACATACAATGAAATTATAATAAATTTATTATAAATTGTAAACTATAAATTATATAAAATTTATCAAGCCGAGAGGCATCTTCATATGTATATGGAAAGTTGAGTGTGATGTCGCACTGTGTAAATAAAAAATAATTTATAAAATAAAATAAAATAAAAAATACGTCTTACACTTGAATATGAAAGAGGGATTCACGAGAACCGATGTCGAAAACAATACACCATAATGAAGTTGCACTCGATGGTAACGTCAAGCTCCAACACAATAAGAAAGATTCAAACAATGGAAAGAATATGCAAATAAGAAAACAGGTTTGCTCATACTCATAGATCGAAAAAAGGAAGTACAAATAAGGGTGTTGTGTAACCCCCATTCCTAAACAAGGAAATAATATCAATGACGCCATTGACACATATGACGTGATTGACGCATATGATGCCACTAAATGAGGAGTTATAATTCCAAATAAGGAATGTAGCTCCTATGACGCACTGACATAAATGACAATGATAGATTCTATGAAAGAATCTAACACTTATCATTTGACTTCCTAATACTTATGACTCTAGCAAGGTGAGATGAATCACTAGGTGATATGGAAGATGACTAGGCACGTCACACACACCAAAAACCCCCTTCATCGAAGCCAAGGAAGAGGTCAAGGTAAGACAAAATATAAAAGAAGACTCCCCTACACAACTAAGAAAGATGTGTCAATGGGGCTCATCAACTGAAGGCCCGATAAGGCACCCATATATAAACAACATCTTCTTTGAAGGAAAAAGAGGAGGAGAAGAGGAAGATGAGAGGGATGCAAAAGATTTCATGGATGGATATGAAATCTGTAACTCTAAGAAGTCTCCCAAAATAACGTCGATCATGAGATACTCTACCTCTGGACTGAAGAAGAGCAACCCACACTAAACTGTGTGCCTACCCTTAGGAAGGACAAAAATGACATGCTGGAAGTCTTCCCACTCCACGAAGGAAACCAAAGGAAGCAACATGAATAACTTTGAGTTTGGTCCACAAAAGTGTGACATAGGTCTAGCAAGTGAGTGCAAAGGAACCGAAGGTAATGTCATGAGTGCATAAATGTTAGAGTATGAAGGGTGAACACCTGTAGAAAGGATGTCTAACTGATGTGAAGGCAACAAAACATCCCCCACAATAGAAAATGGATCCACAAGCAAGGGTGGATCAATGAAGGTCTCAGAAAAGTGGAAGTGGTAAGAGTCCCAGAAGGGGCACTCCCAAAAATAGAGATGATGAAATCCTCTGAAATACCTGTAGATGGATGAGGAACCTGTAGTACATCACAAGTGTACTCTGTGAAAAGACAACTAAGGTTAGGTAGATACTCGTCCCAATGAGGGGGCTCAACAAACAGAAGAGCGATGTCAGATAGGTATGAGTCATCCAATGAAGGTAGAGGAGTGAAAGGGGCCTCACACATTGAAGGTGGAGAAGAGGTGAGTGTGATGACTATATGAGATTGAATAGGAGACTGCTCAATATCTGATGAGATGTGGGATGTGTCAACACTCTCTTGAATAGTGAGAGAAGGAGGAGAAGATTCCTTTGTAGTACTCTCGACATCAAAACTGGGTGTATAATCCTTGTCATCAGAAGTAGAACCAAGTGAGTCTGTTTGGTGGGCTGTCTTCAAATGAAGAATAGGAGACAATTAGATTAGCAACAACAATAATGGCGGCAATATGTGAAGGGTCTCCATAAAGGGACTAAAAAATGCTCCAGACATGGTGGGGTGGATCTCAGTCTGCCATGTGAAACAAGAGAGATGGAGAGACATGCATCATCATGTGACCAAAAACATGGTCGCAAGTGTTGAGAAAGTAATTAAGATGATGATGATCAGTGGGTACAGGAACTTTCCAGAGCAAGAAGTGTGAAATACCCTCATAGGTGAAGTAACGTTCCATAGAAGCATGCCAAACTGAATAGTTCCTATCCCAAGAAGATGTTGCAAAGGTCAAAGCAATCCTACGATGCTTAAGTATGGAAAGAGCATCCTCCATGATGTAGAAGCATGAAGTGCAAGGTAAACGAAGGCAAGATGTCGGACTCGGCGATAATGCATCTCGCATGTGAAAACCCAAGAGTACGAGGGAACCCCCCAAAACAATATTACACCCCCTAATTTTGGTAATTTACGGTTTAGTGTATTGATTACAACGAGAAGCGATTGTGTCTTTGAGAACTAGTCTCACTCACCTTGTAATTAGTGTAATAACATGTAAGAGTGGAGACAACAATCAAGCTTCTTTGGGTGTAATAGATCGACACCACAACCAAGCACAAGAACGAGTGAAAAAAAGAAGGGGAAGAGAGAGCCTTGTGAGAAACAACATCTCACGTAGCACAAAAGAAACCCTTTTCATAAGGCTGTGGTGGACATGCTCACAAGTCCATACGTAATAAAAGGGATAAAACAAAGCTCAAGATGATTCAAAATGAGCCGATACAAGCAATACAATGACACCCCCAGAATGTGGAACTTTATAAAATAGTGAATCTATAAAACTGATAATCCCATCATCTAGAATGTGAAAAAACATGTAACTTTGACTAAAGAAGTTCTCAAAACTAAGCAATGAGTCAAAATTTATAGCAGAAAACAATTCCCGCAACTGATGGAAAAATGATAATAAGCCTACAAACAGATTAAAAAGTTCCCTAAACACATGCAAAGGGTGTTGTATGTATGCTTGTTGGAAAAAAAGTTTAATTTTAGATAGGTTTTGTTTTATTAGGAGGGGGGATTAGCCTCGTGCCAACCTCAAACCTCACCCTCCATCTTCAACACTTGAAGGAAGGATGAATAAAACAAGTAAAAACCCAAAATAAAGGTTTACAATGCCAATTAAAAGTTTTACACCTTAAAATATTAAAGGTGAGATTGATTTACCAATAATTGATTCTAAGAAGGATAGATATGACTGAGCTAGGGTAGTGTTGACTGAGTTACTTTAATTATATGGTAAACCACCATGGATTGTGGCACCCGAGTTGAGCCACATGGTGGAATGGTATATCCTCAGCTAAGCCATGTGTTGACTGTAACCACTGTGCATAGAGGTATGAGCATAAACAGAGATCCTACAGGTGGCGAAAACAAGAAGAGAAGGTGTAGGTTGTGAGCTAAGTGACAGAGAGGCGAGATCGATAGTAGCATGCATGCAAAACCATTTCATCATGGGTAGAGATCCCATAGACCTGGGCACAAGGGAAATGACAGTGGAGACCACCAGATTGAAGTCAACCTGAACATGTGGATGGAGGCCTAAAACTGAGTTGGATGTAGGCTCACGAGCTCCACAGAAAAATTGAGCCATCTGTGCAGGTAGATACCACGTGTTGGCTGAAGTTACAGGCAAAAAAAAAAGATGATGATGCAGAGATGTCGAGGATCCTTTGGTAGGTGGAGGACGGTTAAGCTAAGTAGCAGAAAATGGAAGACGAAGAGAACACGGTGAGGCTGATAAAGTCCTATAGAAGCGATACGAGGTAAATGCAATGATCCCAAGTTAATCACGACAGTGAAGGAGTTGGAAAATGCACGTGGGAAGAACTATAAAAAACTGAATGTAGAGACAAAAATGCAAATGAAAACAAGCTCACGAGTAGAAGCAATCATGAAGTAAGTTACTGAGATAACTATCGATGAAGGTAGAAGAGAGCACGTGTTGACCGAGAGAAAGAGCGGTGTAATAAAGAGTGCAGGGATTCCCATGGCCGAGGTGCTCCAAATGATCAACTAGAGATGAGTCGCAACTCACAGGTAGCTGGTGATTAAAATAAAGGCCGAGCAATGCAAAGAATATACACGAAACACTAGTGCAGATGTGGATGCAGCATGCATGAATTACCAACGCTGAGAGTGTTGAACCAAGAATAGAGATCTGAGGTGAGAGGTATCAATACCCAATGCATGTAAAAAACAATGCACGAGAAAACCAAAAATGAGCCTCCAAATCCAAAAACGTGGCCGAGTAGCGGGTTCACCAATGCAAACAAGTTAACAAAAATGAACCACATGTCCATGCCAAAGTAAAAATGAGCTCATAAGAATAGAGGCAATCTTGAATGAACTCAAGCAACCATGATAAAGAAAACCAACCAAATACTCTCAAACTTGTAACTGCCAAAACCTCAATACAAGGTGAGCAATACAATTCCAAAATAATAATCGAAAAAACTTGCATGAGGAAATAAGAAGAAACCAGAAGTAATAAACAACTTGATAAACGAAGAGTGCACGTTTTACCAAAACTAGCTCTGATACCATGAAAGTGGGATTTGTGAGAACCGGTGTTGAAAACAATGCACGACAATGAAGTTGCACTCCGATGGTAACATCAAGCTCTAATGCAATAAGTAAGATTCGAACATTGGAAAGAATATGCAAATAAGAAAACAGGTCTGCTCATACTCATAGATTGAAAAAAGAAAGTACAAATAGGAGTGTTATGTAACCCCCATTCCTAAACAAGGAAATAATATCAATGACACCATTGATGCATATGACGTGACAAACACATATGATGCCACTAAAGGAGGAGTTATAATTCCAAATAAGGAATGTAACTCCTATGACGCACTGACGCAAATGACAATGACAAATTCTATGACAGAATCTAACACTTGTCATTTGACTTCCTAAGACCTATGACTCTCACAAGGTGAGATGAATCACCAGGTGATATGGATGATGACTACACATGACCAACAAAATAGGTCCAACACTTGAATAGGTATTGCACTAAATTCAAAATTAAACACTATTAAGATCACATAAAGATTAAATTAATTTTTTTTTAAGTATGTAAATGAATTATTTAAATAGGTAACATATTAGGTCAATAAGTAAATAAAAAATAGGTAAATAAGTTTAACATATTAGATAATAGGTAAATACATATAATAGATTAGGTGGTAAATAAATAAATAAATCACCACCATCATCCTTGTTATTTTCCTTATCATAATCGTCACAATTTTCTTCATCAACATTTTTTCATCATTTTACTTTTCACCATCATTGTCATCATCGATATAATCATTCTCATGATTGTCATCATTGATATAATCATCATCTAATCATGATCATGATTTTCATCTTCACAGTCATGGTCATTGTCATCTTCCATCATCATCATTATCATCACCATCATTATCGTACATGATTAGGGTTTAAGGTTTACAAATTTTGGTTTTGTACATTTTTTGTGTTGTTTAGGATGAGTGCTAATATTGAGAATGTCACATTGATTTGTTAGGGATCAATGAGATTTTAAGGTTTGACATTATCATTTATGGGGTATCGACCATGCCATTGGGGTCTACCGTAAAATGTAAATAGGACAAGTAAAGAAAACCCTACATGTGGAATCCTAAACACTAAACATGAATTTTTAACCTTGAATTCAAAAACTAAACACTAATGTAACTCTGTAAACACTCATGTAAAGATATGAATACAAAACCTTAAATCATAGACAAAAACCCTAATCTCGAGCCCACATTTATAATTTATGGTTTAGAAATGTAGACACCTAAAATATGTTTACACTTGGTATTTCCTCCAATTCAACCAATTGATGACACTTTGTTAATAAACCCTTCTTTGCTCCATTCCTGAATGCCCATTTACGACACCTTGGTCGTATTATTCTTATAATCAATGAATTGGGCTGATATATCTCTTATTAGCTAAACATTACTCCTTTTAACTATTCGAGAACCTCCGAGTTCTCTCGAACCAATTTTGCAAGCTTCCTAGGCTATCTATTAGTCACAAATGATTAAACAGACCCTCCCAACTCTCAATGAGTCTCTAATCACTTGATAATCAAGTTTAACTAGCCTAATCCTATCTTAACTAGTCTAAAAGACGTTTACTTAGCTCCTAATCCTAAAGGAATTTTTAGACTTTAGTCCCACATGCTCAAGAATTTCAAACTCTCTTAAACCAAAATATATAAATAGAAGGGTCACCCCTCCCTTTCAATTTTACAACTTGTTTACATAACAAAATATCTTAAGAAATTTGGAAAGGTATTAGATATCATTTGTGATAGTTTTAATCTATAGAACATTTCAATCTTGGCCATACTCCTCCATCTTACATCCATCCATTCCAAATATAGTTAGTAAGGGAAGATCTAAAGCTTGGTCATGTAGCCATCTTGGAGAGATCTATTCACTATTTTTGGGAGAAAACAAAAACACAAATATGATTGCTAGGATCTTAATAGGTTCATGTTTTATAGATTTCAAAGAGTAGAGAGTAATATACATGTTAGTTTTTGATGTTTTTGTCAAAGCTATAATTCTTGCATGTTAGTTTCCCTTGTTTATCTCTTATCTTATGGTACATAGATGAGTTAGTTAAGATTTGAGGTTTTCTAACCTCATTTCCATATCTTTTCAACTTATACATGTTAACATTTGGCACACTCGGTGGGACACTCACCATTTTCTGTAAAAGCCATTTTCAAGATTTTAAGTTCACTTTAATGTTTTTCTGTTCATATATATTTTCCGGGTTTAAAATAGAAATAGGCTTCTTTGACTAACAACTAACCTGTTTACTTATTGAAAATTTTAAATTTCGTGGCTTTTGTAGTTTTTTAGGGGTGTACGCGCAGTGTCTTAAAGGGGTGAATATTTGTCAAAACCATAACATTTTTGCGTCAAAATGGTTGTGCACCCACTGGTTGTGTTCTCCACAAACAAGTCATTTTCAAAGGGGTGTGTAACCATTGAACTATAGGCATCTACGTCGAAGGTGAGTGTATCTGTCCCTCTAGATGTGATGGTGTATATGGGAATCTTGTGTAACTCTATCATTTTGGATCATGCACATACCTATTGAAACAACAGTTTCTCCATTTCTTGTTGGGCGTACACATTCCTCTTTGCATGCTAGTGTATTTTAATATACTGTGGATTTATTAAATTTTGCTTGCAGTGTATCTCTTTGAGTTAGGGGTTTCTCCATTAAAACCCTAACACACATGCCAGGAAGGCCCATGTAGGTGTTGGACCCCACTATCATTACTTACCGCCACACATCTATGTTGGTTGGGGTGCATATCCATTGGATAGGGCGTATAGCCGTCATATATGGGCGAGCGAGGTTTCTATGCTAAAATTTGAATTTTTCCTCCGAGTTGTAAGATCATTTCTTTGGATTTTTCTGGGTGTTTTCAGGGTCTAACAAGTGATTATAGGTTGTTGTTTGGTTGTTTAAACTGATGTAGCTTAAGTGTTTTAGTTTCTTAGCTAGAACAAGGCTTGTGAAGTGTGTATGCTCTCTCCTCGCACCTTCTAGGTGATCTTGGAGATCAAAAAGCACTCCTAAAACCTTTTGTCATGTCTA
Source organism: Taxus wallichiana var. yunnanensis (assembly GCA_018340775.1). Classification (NCBI taxonomy): domain Eukaryota; kingdom Viridiplantae; phylum Streptophyta; class Pinopsida; order Cupressales; family Taxaceae; genus Taxus; species Taxus wallichiana. The sequence goes on along the minus strand of CM031239.1, from coordinate 780,723,539 downwards.
AAAATGCTTATTTTACACTTCTTAAAAGGATTAACCTTTCAAAGTTGGTTAAAAACAAAACCCCTTTTATGCAAAAACAAATTTAGAAGTACTTTCCATATGATTTGTTTTAGTGGAATTTCCATGTTGTGTATGCTCTTCCTTCGCACCTTTTGGTGATCTTAGGAACCAAAAAAAACATGTAAATTGTCTTTCTTGATATCGGTATTTGATGGAAAATTACTAAATCTGTGCCTATATGACCTAACAATTGTCAAAGAAAGGAGTCGAAACACAACAATAACCTTCTAATACGTGTTTTCCTATAGGTTGCCAAAAGTTGTGCTACTTAAATCTACATTAAGTTAAGAAAGATAAAAAACACACCACTCCACATCACACTATATTATAGGTTTTAGAAAAGGGTACGTCCCTATCCAATCAATCGGAACATAACCCCTTTGCAATAAATCATTAAGCTAAAACAATGTTGGTTGTTCTAGGAATCCTAAAGTAATCCACCACTTAATAACCTCGTGGATGAAAGCAGAAGCGCTCCGCTTACCCACTTGACTAGTTTTACACCGCAAGTTAGAGTCAAAGTTGTATCGTATCATGACCCTAGTGATGATACAAATGAATGGACTAATTTCTCATTATATCAGAAGGGGGTAAAGTAAAGGTGAGATACTCCAAAATTAGTCGATTGCCACTTTTTGGGTAAATCAAGCTTGCTCTTAGACAACTTGTGACATCTAGTTGAGAGAGATATTATTAGGGAAGTCATTCATGTCTCGGAGCCCACTTTCCAAGTCCATTTTCATGCCTTGTCAAGCCATCATGAAGTGATGACTTACTTGGAGTCTAAACATTATTTTTTTCAAACAAGGAAAAGAGTCCACTTGAGTTAGATCTAAGTGTCTTTCATCACGATATTAAACGATGTATCACTTAGCTTAGTTTATTTCTTTCCTTCAAACAAGGAAAAACTCTACCCAAGTAATACTTAGTTTATTTTCACATATTTTGATCTATACCTTTGCATTCTTGTTTCCCATTTGGGACAAGAGAAGGTATCTTTTGAGAGTGTTGTCATAGATAGTGTTCACCACTTTTATGTCTATTTACGCTCATGTATGTTTGCGGCTGAGTTGTTAAACATCTAAAGTGTGTGGATGCATCCTTATATCTTTGATGGACACTTGATATTTATTTCAAGATCATCATCATAGTTAGGATTGATTCATCATTTAATCCCTTACATTTTTTACTTTGTTTGTATTTCCTTGACACAATTAAGATACTTATGTTGTATTTCTCATAAACGTGATTTAAGTGTTCATGTTGTGGCGTCATGCTGCCCATATTTTAACACATCCTTAGTATACTTTAACTTATTTTTATTTCAAACATTGTACCAAATTTTGAAATGTTACTTTGTTTACGTTGTTTTGATACCAATTTGACACTAATATCTTGCTTCTCTCGTAAAACTTGATAGACGTGTCCAATTGGTGTGGTTACATGGCTTAAAGTTGTAAACCTCACCCTTTAACATTTATACCTTGCTAGTTGTTGAAATCGTCGTGGTATCCTTTAATTAGGAGTCGTTCTTACGTTTTGTTAATACTTACGCCTTGTTCATTTTTTTTGAACTTGACATATTTATTGACATAGAGTTGGCTATCAGGTGTCAAAACTATTTTTGAAAGAAAAATGTAAGCACTTTGATAAATTTATTTGGTTATCTACACTTGCATGATTGTTCCTTTCATTTTAACAAACTCATATACTTATTCAAGAAAAATATTTTTGGATCATCGAAATTGTATCATCACGATGTATGTTCTCCTTAGGTTCCCTTGAGAAAATCACATGTGTATCCCTATTTATCTTACATAATTTCTAGTTAGATACCATTGTGCTCCCCAAATTGACATGGAACGTTCTTCACTTTGAAGGAATTTGGTCACACTATCTAGGAATTTTTATCTAAATGATACCAAAAATGGACTAACGTGGTTCCTTATCTATAAGGAATGATTTAGGAATTCACAAAAATGATTCCTGACTGAATGTTTACGTGGTTCCCACACTCGGTGGTATGGTTTGGATGCTTTTAATCCAAATTATTATTCGAGTTCCCCTTGAGACACCTATAATTACACCTAAATGATTTAAATACTTAAACGTGCTAATTGTCTCCTTTGTCACCTATCCAACACATACCATAATTAAATGACCCTTCATTAATTAACACCTTCTATCTAGTCTAATTAATTATTATTAATTAATTAGCCCCCTTCTCATTAAATCAATAAATCTCTATTTAATTGGTTTAATCCCTTCCTAATGGTCCAAATCACACTAATATCCATCTAAAAGCTTATAAAAGCTTGCACACATATTTAATTAATCATCTTGATTAATTAATACACCCCCTTTATCCACATGAGCCACTTGAGGACAAACTAAACCCTCCTAAAGCTAACTCAACCCCATCTAAACCCCCTTATCCATAACTAACTCTACATCTCCATTAGTCCCACATTCATGAGAATGTGTTGAATCCTTTATCCTTTGGGCTATATAAAGAGCCCTCCTCCTACCTTTATACCTACACACCTAAATTCTTAAGAGAGTAATGCAAAGCATATAGCTAAGAGACTAAGAGCTTGCATTTTGTCCTCTTGAGAGTTCATCATCTTGAAGAGTTAAGCCTCTTTCTTAAAAGTTCTTAGGTCATAGGAGGTGTCAAAAGGGCAAGCCCAACTTTGACTAGCCCTCATTCCTAGGTTCTTGGAACATTAAGGACAACTATTTTTGATAGCCATGGAGCCTACCTAGGTTCCTTCATTCACATGTTGTTAGAGAATAGAGGATTTCTAGATGTTTAAGCATTGTTAGATTCAAAGTTTTGTATTAATGAATGTTTAACATCTAACCCTTGATTAATTCTTATCATGATGGTGCTTAGAATGTTGTTTAATTCTTGCTAATTAAGACTATTTAGGTGTTAGTCTTCTATTCACATTTAGCATTAGTTTAAAAACAACACTTGCACACATTTGGCACGCCGGTGGGACCCTTAGTCCCATGGCATTTTAGTTTAAGTTTCATTGTTTTGGCTAACTTTTGATATGCACATGTAGTAATTAATGTCCATTTTCTTGGAATTTTTTCTCATTTGATATGTGTAACTTCATGTTCATAGCCTTAATTTTAATGGGTTATTGCCATTTTAACTAACTTGTCAAAATTGAGATATTGTGAGTTTTCTTGTGTTTTTTACCGTATTTTTTTGTAGGTAGTTGCATGCAGGCATGATTTTAGGGGCACAAGCATGATTTTTATGGCGCAGGCATGTTTTTTGGGGTGCACACATCTCTCTGGGCACAGTGTAGCTACTATGTTAAAATCTATCATTCTATCTGTCGATCCTGGCGCATGCGCACTAACCCCGCGCACACACCTAACCAAGCACAAGTGCACTAACCTGCACAGTGCACACATTGTTTCATACTTTACCTTCACTACATACTAAAACCTGTCAGATCAGCACACACGCCCTAACCTAGGGTGCACATGTGGTTTTAGTGGTGCAGGTATATTTTTTGGTAATGCGGTTATTCTATCTATTTTTCTATTTTTCTCATAGTAGCGCATATGTTGTTTTTGTGGTGCACACACCTCTCTAGTGGTGCAGGCATTTAATAGATCTAAAAATTCCACAGAGTGGCACAGGTACTATTTTAGGGGCACAAGCACTATTTTTGGGGCACACACATCTCTCGGGTGGTGCAGGTACATTATGTGCTAAAAACAACCTTTGGTGGTGCATACGCCCTAACCCGCACATGCAGTGCTGAAAAAGGGCGCAGTGCATCCTTTTGCATTTTTGAAATTAAAGTGTTGATGTGCTAACATTCTTGCAGGTTTATCTAATCATATATTTGTCTTTGCAAGCTATTTTTACATGTTTGTATTTGATTAGGTAATATTTTACATTGTTTACTTATAGGATTAAGATCGCGTATGCTCTTCCCTCACGTCCCTTGGGGTGATCTTGGGAATCAGAAATGATTCTTAAATTCTTTTGATGCTTTGAGATTGTTAAGAGTATTTGATTTGGAATTGGTTAAATTGACATAGTTGAATTAAAGTGTTGTTCCATTTGGTTATCTTTTGGGATTTGTGAAGACATCACGTATGCTCTTCTCTTGCATCCTTGGATGATCTGGAGAATCAGAAATGATGCCTTCTCTTTTGATGGAAAACTACTAAACATCATCATACAAGACCAAAACGCTTGTCAAAGAATGAAGGAATCGAAACAAAAGTCAGAAAACTACTAATACAGTTGTTATATCAGGTTGCCAAATGGTGTTTGAGCAAACCACATCTAATTAAAAAAGATAAAAAGAACAACATATTCAAAACATTGTATTGTAGGTTTTGGAAAAGGGTACGTCCCTCTCCACTCAACTAGAACATAACCCCTTTGGCATAACGCCTTAAGCTACAACAATGGGGGTGGTTCCAGAACCCCAAAGTAGTCCACACAAGAGGGAACCTTGTGGATGAAACAGGAAGTGCTCCGCACTACCTATCTGACTAGTAAATCCTTTGTGAGATAGAGTTACAAGTTGTCCCTACGTGACCCTTTTAAGTACACATTTGGATGCATTTATTGCCCACTATGCTTGAAGGGGAAAAGTCGAGATACTCCCAAACTAGTCATTGTGAATTTTTTGGGTAAATCATCCCACTCGTGGATAATCTTTGTAGCACCTAGGATGAGAGAACCACCTAGGAAGATATACTTTGGCTAGGAGCCCACTTTGACCATTCTAAAATAGTGTTGAGTTGTGAACCATATTTTCATTGAGAAAATGTGTGACGCGTTACTTTCGCCTAGTTTTTACTTGCCTTAGGGTGAGGTGAAACTCTACCGAAGTGAAGCCAACATTTTTCATCTTTTTTTTGATTTGCTTCCTTCACATTATTTTGACACTTTGTTGATCAAAAGAAGGGTGATTACCTTTGTGTTACCAATCGACTATTTCTGTCACTTTTATGTCATTTACGCCCATCCATGTTTGGTTGCTAGGTAAGTTAAATGTCTAAAGTGTGTGGAGGCGTATTCACGTCATTGGTAGCCATTGTGATCTTGATACCCATGTCAAGATCATCATTGTAGTTAGGCGTGGTTCATCACCGTGGACTTCCTTAGAAGAGTTAGCTTGTTTGTATCGTATCACTACAATTTTGATATTTACGTCTTGTTTCTTGTAAACTCGACATAAATATCTATATTGTAAGGTTACGTTGCACACATTTTTAACTATTCCTAGCTATACTTTGAGATTTTTAGTTTGGTTCTATTATTACCTTGATTTCAAAGAGTGCTAGGTGTTACCATTTGTGTGTTATATCAATAACACCTTGATATCAATACTTCACTTTCTTGCAAAGTGGGTTAACATATCTTGGTGATATTGTTGTGTCATTCAAATTGTAATTGGCACTTTTTGAGATATAGGTCTTAATCGAGTTTGAGCTCGCTCATTGTATATCTTGATTGGGAGGTCACATTGACTTCTTGTATTTACTTATGTTTTGTTCATTCCTTGAACTTGGCATAAGTGAAGACATCTTGTTAATCATCTTGTGACGTGAAACTACTTTTTGAAATGTAGTCTAGGAGGTACTTCATTTAAACAAGTTTCAATACCAAATGCTTGTGTCATTGGTGATTTATCACTCTATCACATTGGTATTCTCACATTGTTGATTTATTCATACTCTTAACAAATACATTTTGCATTTCACTTAGGGGTGATCACTAAGTTTTAACACATCTACAACTCACCCTAGTGAAACTATCACAAAAACATGGCTCCTAAAACATGTCTAGGGTTAAAGAAATAGACATATGAGGAACAACAAGTGCAAGCTTGGGAAACCTCTAACAGACAAGGGTCAAATCCCTTCATTGGACATGACCTAGGACCGTTGTTTTCTATAGAAAAGGAAATAGAAGAGATGGTCGACCATAGTGGAAATGAATTAGAATCACCACATGCAAGACTTTGATTTGACCCCACTCTACTAGATGAATTTCTTCTTAGAAACAAAGATAGAGTGTTGGCATGGGTCATAGAATTAGGGGCCAAATTTCCCATCGAGAATGAAATAATACTACCTATGAATAATGCTACTGAGGAAGAACATCCCCTTATCAATATGGAAGATATTTTAACGCATGGACAAGCTTCTACCTCTTACGTAGAAAATGATAAAGTGGTAGGGCATAGAATGCCCTTTATCAAAGTGCCACGAAGAAACAAGATAGAACATGAGACAGGAGAAGAACCTCCACAATATGAGGAGGAGGAACCTTTAGAAGAAGAAACAACAAACCAAGCCACAATCCAACAACAAATCAGTAACCTAAGCCGACAACTAGCTTTTCTTACTTCCCATGTATAGAAAGATGCAAACAAGAACGTTCAAAAGTTGAGGCCTAAGGTTAAGATCAATGAACTCCATCAGAAAACCAAGGAGAAGAAGACACATGGTACCATCGTGTTTACATCCCTGCTTCTCCCACTAAAGAACAATTGCTCGCACAAGAAGTGCAGTCCATGAAAGTGACACTTGTGAGCTTACAAGAGAGAAATATAGGGAGCATTAGGAAATATCAATATGAAGAATTATGCCCCTATCCTTTTGACAAGACAATGACCCTTCAACCCTTTCCAAAGAAATTTGATATGCCAAAGTTTGACAAATACAAAGGAAAAGGAGACCCAAGGGATCATGTTAAAGATTTTTACATGGCATGTCAAGAGGTGTCTTATAGTGATAATTACCTCATCATAATTTTTCCCAAGAGTCTCGGAGGTCAAGCATTGGAAGTGGTTTACACGCTTACCATGAGGATCAATTTTCACCTGGCTAGAATTGGTAGAAAGATTCATGTGTCACTTCTCATATAACATAGAGAGTGATGTCACCATGGTAGACTTGTGTGGCACCAAGCAACACCCAAATGAGACCTTTGCCAACTTCCTCCAATGGTGGAGAGGGATAGCTAGTCGCTTCCCTTGTGCTTTCCCTAAAAAAGTAGCTGGTTAGTATTTTGTTCCCAATCTCAACCCGGATATAGCTTTCCACCTCCAAATGCATTGTGTTCATACTTTTGAGGAGGTTATCGAGAAAGGGATTCAGATAGAAAAGGCTCTCATTGCCAAAGGCACCCTCAAAACCCAATCTAAAGACAACCAAAGTGTCAAACCCATGGAAAAGCTGAAGATCTTTAACAAAAACAAAAATGTGGTGGGAGATGGAATCACTGATTCCAAACATGTTCAAATGGTCCAAACTAGTCAACCTTTTAAACTGACCAAGGGCCCAATTCAACCACCACCAAAGTGAAGAACATTCACCTCTCTCAATGAACCATTGTTGTCAATCATACTAAAATAGTTGGATGCGGCCCACATGATGACCTATCCTACAACACAACCATTTGATGACAACACTCCTAAACCTTCATGGTATAAGGAGCATGAATATTGTGAAATGCATCATCGCGTTAAAGGACATAAGACAGAAAAATGTCTATGGCTTTGCCATTATATTCAGGACCTCATTGACAATGGGGAGATAGAGGTGGATAACCCTAGAAAAACACAAACACCTAATGAGAAAATGGGGATTTATAAAGAACCATTCCCAAGCATGATAAGTTGGAAAAGACAAAGCCGGATCGGGAGAGTCATCCCAAACTTATAAAGCTATGAATTACTTGTATACCAAAAGAGATAACAATCATTATGATTCACTTATCGGATGTATTCACTCTCCTGTTGACTGTGTCAATACTATCCGGATCAAGGGAAAGGACTGCGCTATGGTAACAAGGCATGCCACCTCGTGATTCTCGGAACCTTCTCCATCGACCCCGCAACCGGTAAATATAACCTTTTAGAACAACTTGAAAGATGTTTGCTAAGATTTCGATCTTAGATCTTCTCAAGATATCCAATGTGCATAAAGACATTCTGTATCAAACTCTTCAGGGGTGGGAGTGCCTTTAGAAGTCGATCCTGCACACCTTCAAGCCATGGTGGCAAACATTACACCAAGTGAGCATCTCACTTTCAACCATAGGGAGATCCCTACCGAGAATCCTACACATAATCTTCCCTTATACATTGAGGTAGTTGTCACCCACAGGAAAATCAAATGGGTGCTTGTGGATAACGGATCTGGGTTGAACATCTGCATGCTTAAGTTGGTCAAACAATTGGGACATACGGAGGAAGATCTTGAGTCCCATATTATCACTATCACCACATATGACAATGGAAAGGGAATCAAGCAGGGACCATCATGCTACCCATGGAGGTGGGTCCCACTTGTCATCAGACAAAGTTTCATGTCCTAGACTTGGAACTTCCATATAACATGCTTCTAGGCCGACCATGGATTCATGCCATGCAGTCATGCCATCAACGTTTCATCAATGCATTAAGTTGAAGCATGAGGGACATATGGTTACAATACAAAGAGATTCAGAGCCCTTTGCTCATTGTAGAGCTCTTAATAGCTTTGCATGAAAGGGTACATACGCATGTCCCTCCGTAGATATAGTTGTCCCTCTTCAGTCTGAGGCCATGGAATCCGGGTAGATTTGGATTCTCTTAGTTCTTGTGCTCATGGGGTGTCTACTTCAACATCTCCATTTGATTCATGGGAGATGAAAATTCTAGAATATGGCTATGGGGAGTATAATGTACAACAAGCGCTCTTGGTTTTTGACCTCTCTCTTTGTCACCCAAGACTAGAGGTCGACCCAACTACCACTTTAGGAGACCTAGAGAGGAACACACTATTGGGTCATTCCTACCTGGAGGCTTGTTAGTTGAGGAGAAATTGCTTGATCCACCTACAACTTGGGTCCCTGAGGATACTCATCCATCCTGTTATCAAACCCCAAAATATGAAAAATCTAGTAAAATGATGTACTCCATGGGCTACAAAGGCCTAGGATGTGGGAGGAATGAACAAGGACAAAGAGAACCAGTCCCTCTTCCACATTTCAAAACAGAAAGATATGGCATTGGGATTCACCCTTATGGAGCACACCCCAATGATCAAGATGTAACTTTTTCAGAGCATGAGGATAGCTCTGACTATCTAGATAGTGATATGGATTCCCATTGTAGCCAATATGAGGATCTGGCCTCCATGAACCTTTTCATGAATAATGTTGTCCTAACCTTAACCCCCATTGAACCAACCCTTGACCTTGTATACCCTTCCCTTGTTGAATGGGACCAACAACGTCACATGTGCCACTAGATTTATTTGAGAATGATGAGGCTATTGCAGAGTTCATGGGCATAAGGGATACAATTCCCATTGGAGATCACAAGAAGGGTTTCTTTATCGACTTAGATACCTATGCGCCTACTTCGGTGAGGAGGCTGAACTTCGTGGTCAGCAAAATTTAAAGAAAAGCGAGGGAAAAAGTTCTAAAGAAAAGCCTTGGAAAAAATCAAAGTCCAAGTCACACAGTGAAAACCTCTTTGAGGCACTGGCTGACAAACAAATAAGAAAATCAAAGGACAAACAAAGTGACCACGCCAAGGATGAAAATATCGTGGAGACATCCTTGGATGAAGATCTCAACCTTCCTCCTGATCCTACGTATGGAGGATTTATCAAAATTGTTAGTCAAAGAAACCATTGATGTCAATATTGGTACAGAAGAGGATCCCAAGATTGTAAAATTGGGGGCATCACTCTCAGCTAGAGAACAAAAGACGTTCACTATGTTGTTGTGAGAGTTTATTGATGTGTTTGCATGGTCTTACAAGGACATGCCTGGCTTAGATCCAACTTTGGTCATGCACAACCTAGTTGTGCACGCAGATGCCAAGCCTATCAAACAAAAGCTCGAAAGATGCACCCAAGAGTGGCCCTATTGGTTAAAGAAGAGTTGGAAAGATTGCTTGCAGCAGATTCATCAGATTCATCGAATGGACCAATTGATTATTCTCGAATGGATATAGAGAACATTGTTCTATCCGTAAGAAACCTATCGGTATATCGAATCTACATGGATTTTAGGGACATCAATAAAGCTTTCCCTAAAGATGATTTTCCACTTGCCCAACATTGATATGATTGTTGACTCAACAACAGGTATGAAATGCTATCACTCATGGATGGTTTTTTGGGTTATAATCAAATTAAGATCACTGAAGAGGACCAACACAAAACAACTTTTACGACTCCTTGGGGCACCTTCTGCTATCAGGTGATGCCATTTGGCCTTAAGAATGTAGGAGCAACCTATCAGCGGGCCATGACAAGTGATTTTTCATGATATGATTCATGATATCATGGAAGACTACATAGATGACATCTTGGGAAAGTCCAAAACAAGAGAGGATCATCCTATCATTTTATGGCATATCTTTGAATGCCTGTGTGAATACAAAGTCAGGCTGAATCCAAAGAAGTGTGTCTTTGGTGTGCTATCCGGGAAATTATTGGGCTTCATTGTGTCAAGACGAGGTATTGAGGTAGACCCTGCTAAAGTGTCTGCTATCACTGAAATGCCTCCACCTGAGAATATCAAGCAACTGCATAGCCTATAGGGGAAAATTCAAGCCATTCGTCACTTCATCTCCTAGCTTGCAGATAAATGTCACTCATTCACCCATTTTCTTAAAAAGGATGTCACTTTCATCTGGGGACCCGAGCAACAACAAGCCTTTGCTTTGCTTAAACAATACCTAGCTAATCCACCTGTCCTCATGCCTCCCACTCCAGGAGAACCACTATTGCTCTATATTTCTACTACAATTTTCTATTGGTGCGTTGCTCACCCAATATGACCTTAGCCATAAGGAGAAAGTGGTGTACTATCTGAGTCACACCCTCATCGCCTATGAGCTTAATTATCCTCAGATTGAAAAGGCTTGCTTGGCCATTGTTTTTACCTTTCAAAACTTCACCATTACCTACTGAATACTAAGACCAAGCTCATATCCAAGGTTGACCCACTCAAGTATTTGTTGTCCAAACCCCCTCATAGGTAGAATGGCTAATTGGATCATTCTACTTAGTGAGTTTGACATAGAATTTGTCCATCAAAAATTAGTTAAAGGACAAGTACTTGCAGACCAGCTAGCGGAAGCACCCTTGCAAAAACATGGAACCTTTGAGTTTGGATCTGCCAGATGCCTCCTTGCTCTACATTGAAGAATCTTTTGTGTGGTAGATACATTTTGATGGATCATTTACGTTTCATGGTTTAGGTGTAGGAGTAGTCCTTATTACTCCTTCTGGTGATCCTATACCGTAGGCTTTCCACCTAGCCTTCCCTTGCACAAACAACATTACAGAATATGAAGCACTCATTACAGGGATGAAGCTAGCCATCAAGTGGAATGTTCACCATGTTAAGGTAGGTGATTTGTAGTTAATCATTAAATAGGTTAATGATGAATATAAGGTTAAGGATGACAAGCTCATACCTTACAAAAAGTTAGTGGAAACTCTAAAGGAGTATTTTGTGTGAATTACTTTTGAACAAATCCCAAGAGCACAAAATAGATCAGTGGATGCCATGGCAATGGTGGGGTCTATGCTTCATATTCCACCAGGGAACAATGATATGCCATTTTTCATAGAAAATCTACGCCAGCCCACATATGACATGCCAGAATCTTGCCTGGCTTGTGAGGTTGTTGGTCCCCATTCCCCATGGTATGAACCCATTTTCACCTATCTTAAGGACAACACATTCCCTCCCGATATCTCTCATTCTGAAAAGCAAATCCTGATTCACTAGATAGCCCATTACACCCTTTTAGGAGGTACACTTTATCATCATGGCTACGATGGGAATCTATTACGTTGTCTGGATGTGATGGAGTCAATCCAAGTAATCAAAGAAGTGCACGAAGGGGTATGTGGAGCACATACAAACGGAATGGTCTTAGCTAAGAAACTGTTGAGAGTAGGTTACTATTGGCCTACCATGGAAACTGATTATTGCAATTATGTTAGAAAATGTGTGCTTTGCCAAAAGTATGGAAATTTCATCCATGCTCCATCACAACCATTGCAACCAATCACTACCCCATGGCCATTCTCCAAGTGGGGACTTGATTTAATAGGAAAACTTACTCCTACCTCATCTGATGGTCATACACATATCATCATAGCTACATAAAATATTTTACAAAATGGGTGGAGGTTGTCCCTTTAACCTATGTCACAGGAGCATGATTTCTAAATTCATCATGAATCACATTATTTACCGATATGGTATTCCCAGCTGTCACCATTGTTATAGATAATGGGAAGTCATTTAAGAACAAAATTATGAAAGGTCTTTGCCAATGGTTCCAAATCAGATTAAAATGGTCCACGCCATATTACCCTCAGGGTAATGGACAAGTTGAGGCAACAAACAAGACTTTGGTAAGGATAATGGAGAAGATGGTTAGCAAAATAGGTCAAAACTGGCACCTACAAATCCATCCAGCCCTTTGGGCTTACCGAACATCCATTCACACTCCTACAAGTGTGACACCATATTCCCTAGTGTTCGGGATAGAATCTATCATCCCTTTAGAGATCGAACTTCCATCCCTGAGAATCTCTCTTTGGGACTATCTGGATAAGGATGAAGATTATCGAGTGGCAAGACTGGCTGAGTTAGAGCTACTGGATGAGAGGTGCATTCATGCTCTTAATCACCTGAAAGTATATCAACATAGAGTCTCCAGAAACTACAACAAGAGAATCATCCCTCATCAGTTTGAGGTTGGTGATTTAGTCATGAAGGAGAACCAGTTCAACACCAGAGCAGAGTGAGAAAAGAAAGGGAAGTTGAACCACATTGGTTGGGACCCTATGTCATAGTTGCCAAGTACATGGCACAGGGGCATACAAACTGGCTCACCCCAATGGTGATGAGCTCAGGAGCCCATGAATGCCATGCATCTTAAGTGGTTCTATGCTTGAACATGGCACAAGGAGGTTACAAAAATCAAAAATACAAAAAAATCAAAAAAATCAAAAAAAAAAAAAAAGAGAAAATAGGTCATCCACTAGTGAAAACCACGCAATTGTGGCACTTTGGACAAGTCCTTGGGTGAAAAAAGTTTTTTAGCACCTCGGGAGGATTTGTTGTTCACAAGCATTATGTGTTAGGAGGGTAGTTGTCTTTGGCCTAGACTTAGTTCTACCTTCGAGATTCCTTGTGCACACCATCCTGTCAAGCCTTGATCCGGCTTTGCCTTCTTCTATTCATCTGTGAGGGGTATGGTCTTTCGCTATCTCCCATCTTACACTGGGGGAAACTCAATGACTTCACCTTCTTGTTCATAAATGTGGCTTCTGCCCTTGTATATTCCCCATCTAACTGGGGCATCCACACTTTCTTGGTTACCTGCACATAGCTTTGGAAAACCATTAGAAAACACAAAAACAATAGAAAATTGTTTCACAAAACACAAAAACAATAGAAAATTTGTTTCAAAAACACAAAAACAATAGAAAATTGTTTCACAAAACACCAAAACAATAGAAAATTGTTTGAAAAACCTAAACAATGAAAATAGTCCATGAAAACATATCTTACAAAAACATTTACTGGCATTGTCTTGTTTCCTTGCTTTGCTTGTTGCTTGTATAGTGTTTTGCATTCTTGCTTTTTGGGTTGTTTGTTGCTTAGGCGTACTTTGTTAGGATTCATCTTTTCTTGCTTAGATTAGATTTATTCTTGCTTGTGCATATTGCGGTAAGTTTTTGCATACTGGTTAATCTTAGGAGATCATGATGTCATGTGTTAATTCATTATGTTCTTTCTTAGCATTTGATTGTGTTTGTTACATGTTAATAAAGCATGGTGAATCATGGTGTATTACATTAATTCCTAGTGTTCTTTGTTAGCATTTGGTTGTGTTTATTGCATGTGCTTTGTTTTGTTATCATTCACATCACATTACCATCATTATCATCACATCTAACATCATCTATACATCATATATAAACAAAATGCTAAGTTTTACATCATGCATGTATGCTAAGCTAATCATCACATATCGTATCATCAATGGGGGCAAGAGGGGTTACGCATGATCAAAAATCTATCCCCCCCACACCAATATCATCATATCATCCCATCCATATACATCAAAAATAACACATGAGAAATACATTTGATATCATCTAAGGATCTATCATCTAACATCCACAACACATGTATACATCAAACACGAAATGTATACATACAACATCAGATAACATCATAACACATCCATAAGTGCTGAATCAAAACATACATAAATGCAATGAGAATGAAATGTATAACATCACAACGCATCCATAAGTGTTGAATCAAACAAATGCAAACATGCAATGAGAATCAACATATAGTAATTTCTGAAAAGGGGTATTTCACATCATAGAATTATGCCCACTCATGTCACATACATCATAGTACAACAAAATAAATAAAATACATCATCTCATAACCATGTGTATCTGAGCCAAAACAAAGTAATCCTCATATATATACATGTGTGTCAAATATACATCTATATCAAAAATGGATACAAATCAGTGCTCTATATCAAAAATGCCTTCAGCTGAGGCATACAAAGATGATACATCAAAAATGTCTGTATACATACATACAATGTCTAGATAGGTACTCAATACAATACATCATCGATACACAATGCCATAAAAAAGGGCATGTATCTGAAAGAATCAAGCCTTCATCATGAGGCATCATCAAAAATACATGTATAACATAATGTACATCATAATCAGCCTTCATAAGAGGCATACATACAAAAGAATATGTACAATAAAAATGTGGCTCTCAACCACATCTCTCACCCTCACGGGGCTCCCAGATCTATCCTCTGGATGATGAACACTGGAGGCTGGGATGGCGCTGGTCTCGCCGGCTACTCTGGTAGAGGTTATCTAACTGATCTGGTGGAATGGCTGGATCTCCGTGATCGAGAGCCTGATGCACTCAACCCTGATAGCTATGGCAGTGCCACTCGCTACTCTGGTGGAACCACTCTGTAATATGTAGTCCTGTAAAAGAGGGCCTCACCACCAAGCCTAGTGGCATCCCGTATCAAGTCGGCATCCCAGAGGCGAGCGCCTGAAGGGTAGTATCTCACTCACCTATCACCTGGCCCACGTCCACCTCGGCCTATCTAGTAGCAACCTCTCGATCTCTCTCTGTGGTCATCACCTACAGCTCGGCATGGGCCTGGTCCCTCTATGCTAATAATGCCTGTGATCGTGCATACACATGATCTCTCTCTATGCAATGACGACCATGCACACCTGTGACTGGGACTGATGAAGGAGGCTCAATATCTACAGCCCCCTGTTGTTGTCTCTCAGATCTGGCTCCGCCATGCAACTCTGTCATCTCTGGGCCAGCTTGGGCCCGAGCCTGATCCCACTCTGAAAGTAAAGTCACAATGTGAGCTCGGGCCTCATCTCTCTCTGCTACTACACCATCACGCACCAGCCTCGAGCCTCATCTCTCTCCTCTGGCCGCATCTCTCTCGGCTATGAGCTGTTGTACCTACACCTGTACTATGGCTATTTATGCCACTGGCTGGGAGGTTGTGTGTGCCTCAGGGGCTGGTCCCTGAGGTGCTCTAGAAGACTTGTCCCGCTCAAAACCCTTCCTCTCGGGGTGGGCATGGCTGCTGTACTCGGGCCCCTGTGGCCTCGGTCCCTGTGCTGTGGGGCACCCTGTCCATCATGTGGGATACCATCAAAGGGATCCTCTGGGTCTAGCCCCAGTGCCACTACTCTAGCCCTGCACTCTGCCCCATGCCATACCTCTATGGGTGGGTGAATGCCTGCTACCCAAGCTACCTCTGGAATAGTGAGACGCCAGGGTAATATTGTCACATACCACACCGTACATAATCACTATGGTCCCGGGTCTCTCACCTATCGTAATGGGTCCCATACCTAGGGGACCACCTATGTGAAACTAGCCCTAGCTGGGCCACTGGTATACGAGGCCCCATGGTCTACCTCTCAAAAGTCCCTACGAGCATGCCAGATATCTGGCTAGATGGGGGACCCCTGTACTCGCCAAGCTACCACTGCACCTGTCTACATGATATAACTCCATGATATAGCTATGGTTGCCAATAAGAAAGTGCTCCACCAAGCACACGCTGAGCTCTGTGGCATCCTCTGGCCACTGGAAGTGCCTGTATGGATGCCAAATGATGTCTATCGCTACTAGCTCATCGAACTCTTGCCTATATCTGAATAGGCTACCAAGATGGCCACGTACATCTCGCCAGCTACTACCCAAGCCATGTATGATGGCTCCTCGGGATCTCAAACTCGGAAAGGGCCCACAGGGGTGCCCGATAGCAATATGATCCCATGACCATATCTGTAATAATGAGGCTGGCCCCACGGTCTTCTGACCGTGGTATGTAATCAGGTGTAAATCCTAGTATAAATGGGCTAGTATACATTACCCCCAACAATATCTCTCCCACTATAAATGCCATAGACCAATGGTAGTAATCCTCTCGGAAATGAAGTCCCTGTCTTATCAAGTGAGTAGGAACCCACTGATAAGAGCCATAATGTAGAGAGGTCCCCGATGCAATGTTGGGTCGGAGATGCACTCATGTAAGCTATAGTCATCCCATCATGTGGGATGTCGTCGACACCAAATAGAGCACTGCACGCTGCTCTAATCAGCCTTGCATTTGACTATGTACTCGATCAATGTACCCATCATGGGCACACGTGAAGAATCCACCAAACATCCTCAATCGTCACTATCATCTCTCCTATGGGTAGTCTAAAACACTGACTCTCGCTATGCATCATGCATAGCTGATAGTTAGATGGGAGGCCATGATCTAATACAATGGAGGGCATCTGAGCCACAGGGCCCAACCCCACCACCTCAAGTAATATCCATAGCTCACCAAGGTCGCGCCGGCGCATACTACCCCCTCTAACTTGGCAATCCGGTATGATGCTCCCGTGTCTGTAAAACTGGTAGTCGTCTCTACAAAATAACATGCCACTCATCAGTTCCTAGCATTTCTTCTAAAAATCTATCTCATCTTTTAGGGTTAACCCAAAAATCCTAAAATTCTTCTAAGTGTCATGTTTTTGGACACTTTCTATCTTTTTTGCACTGTCTAGGGTGCCTACGCACCCTTTTGGGTGTGTGCCATGTTTTAGCACTTGCTGTGTGTGTGTGTCTTTCTGCGTGTGCCCTCTTTCGGGTGCCCTCGCGCACCCTTTTTGGCATGTGCGCCACCAATTTGGTGTTGCGCTGCGCTTATGGCGTATGTGCCCATGTGTGTGTGCTTGCCCTCTCCATGCCTATGCCATGCTTTTCACGTGTGCACCCCATTTCCCGCATATGCACATGCATGTGTGCACATGTGCACATGTGCTTGTGTGTGTGTGTGCACATGTGTGTGTGTGTGTGTTTGTGTCCACATGTGTGCATTTTCAACTTGGTGCCTGCACCTCAAAAGGATGCCTACACCCCCAAAATGGCACCTGCGCACCCTATCCCATGCCTCGCCTACGCGCGCACAGTATGCACCTATGCATTTTCTATGGCCTAAAGACCTAATTTAGGGCATTAATGACACAAATTAACAGCAAGTTTTGATACTCACAAAGGGGCCATCATCTGCATGCCACTGGTACCCCCGGATTGCATCTACGTGCCTCAAACGGTCTCGTGTGATCACCATGGTTCTCCTGAGTGTCAGAGCCTCACAGTAAAATTTTCTCAACTGCTCAGTTAAAATGAATTGGTCGCGATGTTTTTACCCCCGGGTGGGGTATATTAACCTATTTTTCACCATTCGAAAGGCCGGGAGACCCATTTCGATTCCATTTTCTCCTCTATTTCATTGTGGAATAATTATTTTTATTAAATAATTATTTTTCTCTTCTTTCTCACCATATTGGGGCATTTTTTGTTGTGTCGATACCCCTTTCTTCTCCCTCAAGCAATTTTATTGCTCCTTAGTGATTTTTATTCTTCTACGCACCCTCGTAAATAATTATTTTTCAAATAATTATTTTTTTCTTAATTTTTCCATTAAACAAGGACATTATTTGTCATTTGTTTCTTCTTTCTTCCACCTAGGGCACTTTCTGTTGCCCCTAGGCCCTTCGTTTTCTTCTTCTACTTTCTTCTACTATTCACCATGGTTTGGAAAGAAAAAATAATAAAAAAATATATATATATATATCAAAAAATCCAAAAATAGGGCAAATTTTTTTCAAAAAAATCCTAAAAAGTAAAAAAACCCTACAAAAATGGTAACTTGCTTATTACGGCTGAAACTTGTGTCTTGTGCATGGTATTTTCTCCATATCCTATTGGTTTGTCTCACATCTTCCCGATTAATATGACTCATGGATCACCGGATTCACAACCATTCACAAAGCTAGCTGCTTGCTTTCTCTGTACTCTGGGGCACTTTCGTTGTTTCTTGGTGTTGTTTTGTTGTGCACAAACACTTTTCATGGACCCCATGTCCATTTTCATTTCCCCTTGCATGTATCCTTGCTCGGGGCATCATTTTTAACCCTTGTCATTAATCACGAACTTGTGGATCTCTTCAAAGACTGATAACAAAACATTTGTACAACTATCTTGACCATTTTTGGGTTGGATATGTGCATTCGTACTTGTTTTCCCTATTAAATGAGCTTGTTTCCTTCTCGTATTGCATTGCATTATTGTATGTTGTGTGGAGTTGGTATTTTCAGCAATGGACAATTGTTCGTAGTATGGCTTTTCATGTCATTCTACCTTTTCGTATGCTTATATTTTTCATAAGGACCGATGATGTAGTTCTATGGCAATATGATGACATCAAAATTGTTCCAATCAACAGTGGCTAGAGGCTAAGCTCTTCTCTCCCTCCTCCATATTTCTTCTACGTCACTTCCCTTTCACCCCTAACTTTTCTCTCTCATCAGGCATCCTTCCCTTCCCATTCTTCTATCTCTCACCTTTTTCGATCGTCGATCGACTTCTTTCATCACCCCATCGACACTCGAGGGGGCATCTCTCCCTCCTACTAATTTTTCTTCTATCCCTTCAAAATTTTCTTTCGTCTACTATCTTTGAAGTGGCGTCACTTACACCACCCCAAAGAGGGGCAAATGTAGACACCTATAATTACGCCTAAGAACAATTTAAATACTTAAATTGTACTAATTATCTCCTTTCCCGCAAATTGACGACATATTGTCAATAACACTCATCTTCTCTTCCATTGTTGTTAATTGATTACATTACGCTAATTAATTAAGTCACCTATCCAACACATACCCTAATTAATGACCCTTCGTTAATTAACACCTTCTATCTAGTCTAATTAATTATTATTAATTAATTAGCCTCCCTTCTCATTAAATCAATAAATCTCTATTTAATTGGTTTAATCCCTTCCTAATGGTCCAAATCACACTAATATCCATCTAAAAGCTTATAAAAGCTTGCACATGTATTTAATTAATCATCTTGATTAATTAATACACCCCCTTTATCCACATGAGCCACTTGAGGACAAACTAAACCCTCCTAAAGCTAACTCAACCCCATCTAAACCCCCCTTATCCATAACTAACTCTACATCTCCATTAGTCCCACATTCATGAGAATGTGTTGAATCCTTTATCCTTTGGGCTATATAAAGAGCCCTCCTCCTACCTTTATACCTACACCTAAACTTCTTAAGAGAGTAAATGCAAAGCATATAGCTAAGAGACTAAGAGCTTGCATTTTTCCTCTTGAGAGTTCATCATCTTGAAGAGTTAAGCCTCTTTCTTAAAAGTTCTTAGGTCATATGGGAGGTGTCAAAAGGGTCTTGTAGCCCAACTTTGACTAGCCCTCATTCCTAGGTTCTTGGAACATTAAGGACAACTATTTTTGATAGCCATGGAGCCTACCTAGGTTCCTTCATTCACATGTTGTTAGAGAATAGAGGATTTCTAGATGTTTAAGCATTGTTAGATTCAAAGTTTTGTATTAATGAATGTTTAGCATCTAACCCTTGATTAATTCTTATCATGATGGTGTTTATTCATATTTAGCATTAGTTTAATTCTTGCTAATTAATTCAGATCCAAACTACTATTCAGATTTAGTTCTAAATCCAAATCATCCATTCATGAGATGCCTACCTCCAAGACTACCTCCTCTCTTGATTCATCTTCTACTATCAAACCAACTCTAATCCCTCTTCGACCCTTGATACCTTTCAACCATATCGTACCATTTCCTCAACCATATTCTAAAGATCAATGTCTGCAACCACATCAAACCATTAGAAAGAATCCATGTGCTAAGATATGTTTTGAAAGCACTATCAAAACTCTTTGTGGGAGTGATAAGGTCAAGCCTTCCCCTCGTATACATCATCAAAAATATTCATCTTCTTTTGTCAATCAAACTTCCCGCTTATTAGATCCATTTCTTCTAATCAACCTCCTATGGTCAAAGAACAACAACCTCTATCAATTGATTTCTCTCAGAATGAAGGAGAAATTAGACAACATGAAGATATCCCTCTAGTATTATGAAACAAGGATTATTTCTAGAACTCAATATGCTCGTGTATGGGGAGGAAGAATTTTATTCCTTTTATCAGAACATATAGGAAGAGCTTAAAGTCATGGAACTTGATTCTTCTTCTGTTATTCCATGTTCACCTTCCTCTGAGCATGATGATATGTCAGGGTCTAGCAGTGATCCATGGCCTATCTTCTCATTCCCAAATCATTCCTTATCTATCAGCATTCCTCAATTGAAAACTCACCTTGGGTCACCATTGAGTATCCCATTGTCTTCTTCTATCCTTGGAAACCCTTAGGTAGCCCTCCATTTTCTACTTATGGGTCACCTTCCAGTAGCCCACTACCTTATCACCTTGGGTCATCTCTAAGTATCCCATGGTCTTCTATCCTTGGGCCACCCCTAGGTAGCCCTCTATTTTCTACTTGTAGCTCACCTCCTGGTAGCCCATTACCTTATATTCTTGGGCCACATCCTAGTATGCCTTCATCCTCTTTTATCTATAGGACACCTATGAGTAGTCCCTTCTCATCTATAATTAGGTCACCCCTAGTATTCCCTTGTTATCTTAAACCGTTCGGGGCCATGTCTTAGTATCCCTCTATTATCTTTCATATATGAGTCACCTCGAGGTAGCCCATTACCTTCTATTCTTGGGCCGTATCCTAGTATCCCTTCATCCTCTTATATCTATGGGAAACCTCCGGGTATCCCATCATCTTCTATTCCTGGGCCATGTCCTTGTAGCCCAATTTCTTCCATCTTAGGGCCATATTCTAGCAGCCCTTCGTCATCTTCTATTAGTGGCTCACCTCCTTGTAGCCCATCCTCTTCAATTCTTGGACCATATCCTTTTCATCCATCACATCTTTCTTCTATTAATGGTTGTGGCAAGCCCACGGTCATTTCTCACATCAGTTCTAAATGTCCATGTTCACTTTCTTCTCCTTCTCAAGATCAGAAAAGTCACATGTCACTTATAAAAACACAAACAACTTCTTCATCAAGATCAGGTAAAAAATTCCAAGAGCTCCAAAGTTTCCAACACTTCCAACAATATTAGGTTTCAAAATAAAGTGTGAATCAAGAACTCACACCTACACAACCATCAAGTATGGCACAAAATGCATAAACCTCTAGATGGGGAATTCAATCTCCCACATATGAAATCTATGTTTCAAGATAAATCATAGTCATTTTTTGAGTATGAGCTCACCACAATCATCGAGATCAAGGAAACTATTACGCTTGATAAACAAAAATTCCTAATATTCCTTATCAATAAAGTCAAAAACATCGTTGTTGGATCCTATCACATGGAGTGACTTTATTTGTTCCAACCTCCCAAACTATCAAAAATAAAAAAATAATTCAAAATACAAAAATGAGAAAACATAAAACAAAATCAAAGGTACAAAGATCAAACATTGCAATAGGTAGTACAAACACATGGATGTTCCTTTCTTCCCTTGTTATTCTTTTGTAAGTCCTCCGACATTTTCATCCCTTCTTTGATATTTTGGTTAGCCTATTCACATGCATTTTGTGACATTTATCTCTATGGTATCTGTTTGACCTTGGTCTTTCATCACCTTGGTAAATTAAAGAACGAATGACCTCTTAGAGATCTTATCACATTCAACATCTAATAAACTTATTACGAAGAACTTTTGGACATATTTGTTGACACTATCTAATATCATCATCAAAATCACTTCTACCTCCTTCCATCAAGGCATCCATGGTTCTTAACCCCTTGTCAAACCAGAGAGCTGAAATAAGTTTTCAGATAGTGAAAGAATCAAAATCAGTCAAAAATCAAAAGCTAAAAGCTAAAAGAAAAATAAAATTGATATAAAACTCTTTCTTGGGGTATTTCCAATAATGTCGATTTGTGGTTATGTATTCTTGACTAGAAATAGAAAAATGTTGTGATTAGAATAAAATACATCTCTGTCAGGGCTATGGATTCCTGGTTGGCAACAGAGCAATGTATGGTTATCCCTCCATCCTCCAATCACCTATCACCTATCAAAATCAATCATTCCTACACATTGGCTAGGGTTTCTTCACTTCTTGTCTATTAAATCTTCCCGTCAAAAGGTAATTAATTTCCACGTGCACACAATAGATCTCTATAAGAGAACATGATTAGTATGCTACCAAGTGTATTTTTTAGACCTTGTTCAAAATCTTCCTTTAGTCCATATCTCGTCTCAAAATTTTTGCCTTTTGCTAATCATGTATTCATCATGAGGCTTCTAATATACATTCATATCATTCATGTCATTATTCTACTTAATTCAGAACATCCATGTGTATAAGATTGAATTTTTTCCATGTTTTCAGACACATTTATCCCTTTCACGAAGCTAATCTTCTCCTTCCTTTCTATCATGTGATTTTAGGAAAAATTATGCTAGGGGCATCCTTGCTCCTTCCTATCACTTCATTAGTTTATGTTCATCATCATGTTAAACTTGTTCACATTGGCCTTCATCCCACGTGAATTTTTTTCCTTTGAATAGCCCCACCTACGGCTAGGGAATTTTTCACATCTTCAATTTCTTACACATGCACATAGAATTCTTCCCTTGTACATCCCATCTATCAGTGGGGGAATCCATGCTTCTTTTTCTTACGGTACATAGTTTTATAAAACTTTAAAAATAATAAAAACATTCAAATATGTTAGAAAAATAAAAAAACATTCAAATATTTTATAAAAATCACAAAACATTAAAAATGTTTCAAGAAACATCAAAAACAATATAAATCATCTTACAAAATGTCTCTCTTTAGTTCTCCCTTATTCATGTCCATGACTCGTGGATCATCTTGATCTACCTCCATCAACAAAAGTTAATTTGCTTACTATGTCTCGTACTCGGGGCACAATAAGTTGCACGGTATCTTGTGTCGTAGTACACAATTGCTTTATCATTGGACCCAATTGTCTTTCATTATTCCCCTCGTATGTATATTGTATTTGGGTATTTGTCCTTAACCCTTATCATTAATTCAAATAGGTTAGAACTGAAGCTTGATAACAAAAAAATTACATTATGTTTCTTTGTTAGGTTAGCTTGTTTACTTTCTCGTATTGCATTGCATTATGTATGTTGCATGGAGTTAAGAATATTTTACTTTCTCATATTGTATCGCATTTTGTATGTTGCATGGAGTTGGTGTTTTTAAGAATGGAAATTTTTTTCGTATATGGATTTTCATGTCATACTACACTTTTATTCATTATTTTTTAATAAGGATCGATGATGAAGATCATTAGTAATATGATGAAAATAAATTTGTTTAAGAGGAAATTGATTGATGTGGGCTCATTCCCTTTCCTCATTCTCCTTTTCTTCTATAACCCCTTTCTTCTTCTTCACACTATTCTTTCTTCTGTTCTTATTCTCGTCATCTTTTTTAATCGTCAAACAAGTTCTTCCATCCCCCAATCAATAATCGAGGGGTATCCTTCATTTTACTTATTTTTCTTCTATCCCTTCAAAATTTTATTTGTTTATGCTTGTCTACTTTCTTTGAAGTGATGTTACTTACGCCACACTGAAAGAGGGGAAAATGTAAACACGTAAAATATGCTTACACTTCACATTTCCTCCAATTCAACCAATTGACTATACTTCGTGAATCAACCCTTCTTCGCTTCATTCTTGGATGCCCATTTATGACACATTCTTGGTCATATTATTCTTATAATCAACTAATTGGGCTAATATCTCTCTTATTAGCTAAACATTCTTCCTTTCAACTATTTAGAACCTCCCTAGTTCTCTCTAAGCCACTTTTGTAAGCTTCTTAGGCTATCTATCGGCAAAAAATGATTAACTGCACCCTCCCGGATCTCAATGAGTCTCTAATCACTTGTTAATCAATTTTAACTAGCCTAATCCTACCTTAACTAGTCTAAAGCATGTTTACTTAGCTCCTAATCCTAAATATCTTTTTAGAATTTAGTCCCACATGCACAAGAATTCCAATCTCTCCCAAACCAAAATCTATAAATAGAAGGGTCACCCCTCCCTTTCAATTTTACACCTTGTTTACATAACAAAATCTCTCAAGCACTTTGGAAAGGCATTAGACATCATTTGTGATAGCTTTAAGATATAGAACATTTAGATCTTGGTCATACTTCATTGTTAAGAGCTCCTCCATCTTGCATCCATACACTCCAAATATAGTTAGTAAAGGAAGATCTAAATCTTGGCCATGTAGCCAACTTAGAGAGATCTCTTCACTATTTTTGGGAGAAAACAACACAAAAATATGATTGCTAGGATCTTAATAGGTTCATGTTTTATAGATTTCAAAGAGAATAGAGTAATATAAATGTTAGTTTTTGATGTTTTTGTCAAATTTATAATGCTCTCATGTTAGTTTCCCTTATTTATCTATTATATTCTGGTTCATAGATGAGGTAGTTAAGATTTGAGGTTTTCTAACCTCATTTCCATAGCTTTTAAACTTACACATGTTCACAAGAAATTATGTTTATTAATATGAGCCTTAAGTCACTAAGCGTAGATGTTTTCATTATTGGGAATTAATAATGTTCACATCAAGGGGGTGAATGTTAGGAATTGATTATTGTGAACACTATTTATTTATTATATTATTATATGATTTTGGTAACTCATTAATAATAGAGATAAATGTTGTTATAAGAGTTGATAAAACAACTTGTATTATGAATTCTATGGTTAGTTTGTTAGACCCGTAAATCCATTAAACGATTTATTTGTTAATTGTACTTCCTATTTAATAGGAAGTAGTTTAAGCTATTATATTGCCTATATAATAGCTAATGTATTTCATATTAGAATAATTACAAGCTTATTATTCTTATTGGTTACATTCTATGTTCTCCAAGATTTTTCACCCCCTTAATGTGAACACGAAGAAGAACCATATTTTTAAGAACTTGAATCACCTCCCAAAGCACTACTTAGACCAAGTAAAAATTCATACATTATCTCTTTACTCTCGTAAAGGTGTAGTGTCAAGTTGAATTATGCAGGAATAATCCCTACCTCCTTAGGTTCATGTGTGACTTTCACTACCTCCTTGGGCACCTGAATTTTGAATCTTTAAGGTCCACAAGCTTAGAACTAACTCGGATAACCATCCACCGAGTCTACCTTGAAATCTTCTCCTACTTCCCAAAAGCAAGTTTTCAAAAATATGATTCTTCTCAAAAATTTGGGAAAGGAGTTTTTTTAGTAAACCAACACACTACAAACAAGAACTTTGAAATGAACATACATCACACTGAAAAAGTAACCAAACCATCTATGTGGCTTGATTGTTTGTGACTAATGAGAGGTCGCTAAATGACCTCCAACCTCTATTATCCTTCAACCTCCGATAAGATTCACTTAATACAAGAAGTCTTTAGAATTGTAGTCAGGTTCTTCATTCATTTGTTCACCTTCTGATTTTGAATCCTCTTCAACTATATTTTCCTTGTTTGCTTTGAGTTTTCCACTGAGAATATCTTTGGCTTGAACTTTGCAATATTTAGATATATGGCCTTTTTTCTTGCAATAGAAACATTCTAATTCCTCTTTGTTTTTAGAGAAATTTTTGTATTTATTTTTCATGTACATTGCAGTTTCCTCTTCAACATCTTCTTTAGCCCCTTTTAATTTATCTATAAGGTATGATATCATATATTCTAATGAGTTATAAGGCATCTAAACAAGAGTGAAAACAACATTACTATATTTGGGTGGAAAACTATTCAACAAAATAGATTTTGCATCCTCATTATCTATTGGAGATAAATTTTGCAAGTTGTCTCAAAAAAGATCTTAAATTGTTGATGTGAATAGACATTGTATCTCCATCACTCAATTTGAGCTTAAACAATTGAAGTTTCGAGAGAATTTTTTTAAACTACTTTTAAAGTAAATATTTTTCTCAAAGTATCCCACATTTCCTTTGAGGTTTTCTCTAGATCAAGATAATGCAATTCAAAATCTTAAATGGAAAGGTTGATAATAAATTTGGCTTTATCACCTCTTGCTTCCCATTGTTCCAATTTGGTTGGATCACGAAGCTATTGGTCCTTTTCCATCTACTATCCTCGAGAAAATTTTGTTCATTAGTTACATTTGGATCTCGACTTTCGTGTGTGAAAATTGAGTCCAATTTTTCCAATAGTATTTCCATTCTTAAAATATAGATACAAATGATACAACCTATTATTCACCTAGACACACTCAAGAGACCCTTTTGACATATACAAACTATTTAAATTTTTCCCTTTTCTACTTGACTTCTAAATGACATCTCACTTATAACACTATGTAATATTTTTGATGTTCACAATAAAAAATATAAGATAAAATAAAATATCCCTGCCAACTCATTACTTTGAGAGGAATCTTAATTATACAAAATTGGTGACTGATTTGAAATTAACTACACAAATAAAAGAAAAACTATTATGAAATTTGACAAGTGAAATATATACTAATAATAATACTACTGACTAATGGAATCTTTTGAGGATAAGGATGACACGACTACTAACATTTCTCCATGACTAATTTAACATTCTAGAAAATTAAATATATGTACATTACATTTCCATTCAAGAAATGTATCAAGAAACACACCTTTCATATAATTTTGGTGAGATTAGTCCAATAGAGGAAGTTTAAAACAAAAAGACAATCTTCTTTATGTAAATTTTCTCGTAACTAATGAGATACCACATGAATATGCCAATGAACTATGATTCAAAACATTTTCGATCTATAGATAGAGCCTTGGATTACTACATTGAAGGATGAAAATTTTCATTGCATCATGCCAAATGTAAATGTCTATTTGGTTGGACCATGATGCAAAGGAAAGTGAATGGACTAAGGGATATCAAATCCAAAGCAAAGGATATTTGAAAACTCGAGCGGTTGTAGTGAGATCAAAATTAAAAAATCACCAAATAGAGAGAATCAATCCATTACACCAGATATATTTTGTGAGAAATGGTAATAATCTATGTAGAAGGTAACACATTACAGAATCTACCATAGGTCCACGATGGTTTTAATCACAAGTTGTTAATGCTAGTGCAAACATTCTTGAACTAGAAATCAACGCAATGTATTATTGCATCTTCAAGAGAAATCAAACCATAAACACTCTTAGACTCTACCCCTCAATAAGTTTTTATTCCTTTCATCATAGAACTCTAACAGTCCGAGATAGCCTCGCTTTGATACCGGATCTTGGAGAACAGAGAATGTAACCAAAGCAAGAATAATAATATTCTCATTATTCCATTATGAAATACATTAGCTATTATATAGGTAATATAATAACTTAAACTACCTCCTATTAAATAAGTAATACAATTAAAAATAACCTATTTAATGGATTTACGGGTCTAACAAAATAACCATAGACTTCATAATACGAGTTGTTTTAACAAATCATATAATAGTATTTATCTCTATTATTAATGAGTTACCAAACTCATATAATAATATAGTAAATTAATGATGTTTACAAAAATTGATTCCTAACATTCATCCAGGTCATTTATGCATTAACTAAGTGTTGAATGTTGTACTTATTAATATTATTAATATTATATTATTATTAGAATTTTATTAGCAATGATAGTGACATCATAATGATCAACATCATTGTTATTTTCATCTTAATCATCTTCATCCTCGCTATCCTTGTGATCATTGTCACAATTATCTTCCTCATCATAGTCGTCATCAATATATCCATCATCGATTGTGATTGTGATTCAGATCTTCTTATTCATGGTCATTGTCATCTTCCATCATCATCATTATCGTCACCATCATTATCGTACATTTTTAGGGTTTAAGGTTTACAAATTGTGGCATAGTTTTCATCTTTTTCATCATCATCACCTTCATATCATTTTCATCATCATCCTCATCATCATTATCACCACCATCAACACCACCATAATAAACATCTTTTTCATCATCATCGTAAGTATTAATATTATTAGAATATTATTTATAATTTAATTGGTTATTTAGAATGAGTGCTATTCTTAGGAATGTCACACCAGTTTTCAAAGGATCTAATGAGATTTTAAAGTTTGACATTATCATTTATGGTATATCATTGTCATCGTTCAATTTATTTTTCATCATCATCATCATTCTCACCATGATCATCATCATTGTCATATTAATCGTCACCATCATCCTCATTGTTTTCCTTGTCATCATCGTCACAATTGTCTTTGTCAGCATCTTCTTCATCATTTTCATTTTCACCGTCATTGTCATGATTGCAATTTTCCATCATCATCATTATCATCATCATCATTATCGTACATGAATAGGGTTTAAGGTTTACAATTTTGGTTTTGTACGATTTTTTGTGTTGTTTAGGATGAGTGTTAATATTGAGAAAGTCACATCGATTTGTTAGGTGTAACATCCTCATTTTAAGACATCAATTCTATGGATTTATTTTTAAAAATATAACATGATTCATTGTTCTAAATTCATCTAATTTAGAACCAACATTCATCTAGATATATCCATCCTATAACAGTTAACCATGTGAAGTTATATGAGTTAGTTTAACTTTGAACCCTCATATATCACTCTTTACGAGAAAGTATACCTAGTATAATAATGGTTTTCTTTTTCAATCAAATAAAATAAAGTGTCTTCTTATAAGTGTCTACCTTGGATTCCGCCACATAATCCCATCCGGTATCCTACAACTTAGATGTAGGTGAAATTAGGAAAGTGCATCTAGCAACATTACACTACTTTGATCAAAGTTTTAAAGACAGGTTTTCCATGCTCATTTCCATGATGGAACATTCGACATTCGGAAATTAGCTTCCACCTTACCTCTTAATTACTTGTTATATAAATTAGGATCATGCAATGGTGTTATAATCATTTACACATCTCTTAAAAGATACAAATCCCAATTAACCTACACAGAGAAGTGCCACTATGATAGCTTAGGATGTATATGGGAAGGTAAGTGTCTTCCTAATTATTGAGATCATTACTAGACCACTTCCCTTCCCATAGCCATCATAGAATGACATCGAGGTATGTACATGTATGGTACATCAAAATTTGTAACTATAACGAACCCTCCATCTAAAGGTGTTATGACCATCACAATACGAGAATCTTAACAAGGCAACTTGATATGGCTGTCATGTAACAATAACCAATTATTGACTTCTATCATTAGATGGGTTCTACTCCATAGCGGGCGTAAAGAGTTGCCCTGCCAGATTTCCTAATTGGGAATGTCATACCTTATTTTTTAAAAGCAATTTAATTATATTACTTCAAGTAACCCCTAGGTCTCATCGATACTCTCGTAAATATTTTTTCACACCTAGGCTCCCAAGTCATGGAGTTTATGTAAAACATTTGTAGATCTAAGTCACTTCATTTTCTCATTATACACACTAGTTCAGACTTTAATGATCTTATTTCATTAATTCCACAATTCATATTTTGTCCATTTATACTAACACATATTATGCCAAGTATTTCATTTGATGATCCTAATATCCAAATGAGTATCTCGTATTCCAAAATACAATTAGCTCATTATATCAAATTATAACATGTTTTTGTTAATCCCTAAGTATAATATAATATATATCTCAGCAATATATCACTTACATAAAATAGGCTCAATTATATTGCTTTTATAAAGTGGGGCATCCCTTCTCATACAAATATATGGTTTATAATGGTACATAAAATAATCATGCAGTCATGAGACATATTTTCCTAGAACAATTCCTTATAATTGCTTCTCTGTCTTGAACAACAAATATTTGAATATATATATATATATATATATATACACTCAACTTGCAACCTAGGTATTTTATTTTCCAAAACATGTATATTCATATAGACTTCACATATAACACCATTTATATCAACACTTTATGGGTCTATTAGTTCCTAACAACCAATCTAGGATAACATTTAGATAATACTTTATATTTTCCCTTCCTCAATATTATCAACTTAATCCTTGTTTACAAGAGAACGAGGCTATCCAATTTATTTAATAATAATAAGCTCAAGGATTCCATCCCCTTTCCCTATTGAATAATTCACTATAAACATTGTACTCCCAAAAAGTAGCAATAACAAAATACGGTTGGGTAAATAAAATTTTTCATAAGTTTCTTCTTAATTAATTTGAGACAACAACATTGTTAAGGGTATCTATGTACATAAATATGATTGGATTCAATTTCTTCTATTCATTTCATAACAAATATTACATATTGGTGACTCATAAATGAATATTAAAAATATACTCATACATTACACCATTACTTTTTAAAAAAGTTTTCTCATATACAAAGTTTCATTTCTTATAAGAAAAAGTATCATTATATTCTTTTATTTGTAATAACAATGATCATTATACAAATGCATGACTTAATACCATCTTATTCGAACTCAATATTGCAAATTTACCTCCATCCGAAATTGTTAAAGTTAAAAATTACACGAGGTTAGTCTAACATGACTGTAATGAAAAGTCTCTTTTCCCACTCTATCACTTTAAGAAATTTAGTATTTGTATAATGTAAATGTTTTAATAAACATATATTCATATAACAACAAATATCCCACAAGATATATAAACTTATACCGAAGATAACTTAACTTGCATTCACTATAACTATCATTGCATTCTTCTTTTAGTACCATAACATCAATATAAAAGTTGCATAATAATAATACAAGAATAAGATCATTAACCTTCTTATTACCAAACAAGCTCACCTTTATAATAAAGTAGGTTTACGATAACTTTCATCAATTAATCATTGCATACCATAAAAACTACTTTAGGTAATTATTTAGATAAATCAGTTATATTCTCTATGCTTTGGGATATTGTTTAGATTAAGGGAATCCTCATTTCCCTTGAAATCATAGGAAAACCCATCATCAAGCTAAGAATTATTTATTTTTCCCTAATAGTTATGTTTTCGTGGTCAAGTTAGGTTGGCATAAGTTTACAATATATTCGAGTATTTTTGACTCGTAAACTCATAATAATGATACTATGATTATCTTAAACCATTGACCCAAAACATGTAATCATTAAAGTGTATGTAATAATATATAAATATGTTCCCGAATTTAAAGTAATTTTTCTAATAATTAAACTTTCTTAACATCCTTAAGTTAACCCTTGATGACTCAAAGAACATATACACATAGTGCCCACTATAGTGCCCACTTCCTTCGACACTTTTTGTGACTTTATTACTATTGATTAGATGCTTAGACATTACGATTAGTGTGTATTAATCAACAGATGATATTTCATACAAATATTTGTACTATGGATATGTTGTGATTTATATTCTAATTATGTTATGTTAGATGACAACGATGGATAGTTCTATATATGCTGCATTTTAGTATTTTGATTCTTATACTAACACATTATATTTTGGATGCATTACCTATGTCGGATGTTATGAGTAGAGTATGATCTCATATAAGTTAGAATCAAATTATTGTGATATGTTGATGAATTATAGAATTATTTTGTCCGGATGACGACTTTTGATTTTATGTATAAATTATTATTCTCGATGTTTTGATGTGGCGCAAGGCTAGAGAGTTATTTCGATTGTGATTACAAGTGAATTATATCATCATACATAAAAAGGGGATAGTGGACTAACCACATAGAAAGGTTGCGTGTTTGCAATGTGGCCGATTAACATATCTTGTTTTTGTGTTGATGTGGTGTTGGTATTTTAATTAGTTATAAGGTTTCCCATGAGTGGGTGACCTCATATATGTTGGCCATGAGTGTAATGTTATCTTTATTTAATATTGTGGTTCATGTATTTAATAATTGGGAAATTTAAGTTACTTTATTAGTATGTATTAATGTATCTTGATTAGCTAAATTAAATTAATATTTAAACTAGAAAGGAAGAAGTGAAATTTGAGTATTAAATAAAGTAGATAGTCCTTTATGGTGTTTGATTTTGAATGCATTAAATTGTTTTTTGGTTGAGTGTACTCTTTCCCAACTTCAAAATTCAGATTTTGACTTGAGAGGATTTTTGTAGGCTTGTGGGAAAAGCCAAGCTTGTCCCATGCTTATTAAATTCACCCAACAAAAATACCTATGGTATGGGGGTTGTTTTTAGGCTTATTTATGTTTTTTAGTATAGTAAAAAGGATAATTATTGCGCTTAACTTCTTATCACATTTATTTTTGTCCTTACTTGATATAGGGGCATGGGTAGTGTCCGTGTGGGTCATGCAACAACCTTAATTTCACATTTAATTAACTTGGGGGATGGAGTTTGACTTGAAAGTGGGAGTGGAGGAATTATGAAGTGGAATCCTACATGGAGCCACCTCATCACCCTCTTTCATTTTTATTTATATTGGAGTGTAATTGGAAGAATGGGAATTAGTATTTTTATTTTTCCTTATTACATTTTGGAAGATTTGGTGTTGGGATTTCATACTTAGAGCTTGAAGGATTTTTTTTGGATTGCTTGTTTGGAAAATGCTAAGTCTTGTGGATTCAAGTCCTTGAATATTGCATGGAGAGGTAAGACCTCCATCCTCTTATTGTTTGTTTCTTTTATTGTATGCTGTAGTAAATATAGAGTTTAGTTTGTGTGTTGCGTGTTGGGCATGGGTAGAGTGACTTAGGATGGTGTGGGGAGAAATAAGTGGAGTGATTATGTCGATGAAAAATGGGGATTGTGAGTAAATTGTGGAGGGAGTGTGGGAGAGGGATCATCCTATGTGGAGTAAAAAGGAATTTTACATGATATTTTTTTATAGGAAAAAAGGGAGAGATAATTGTTGTGAGTTTTGTTGATAGTGCACTTGGAGGCCTTGGGTGGACCCCTCTTCCCACATGGGAGGCATAAGGAGAAGCCTCCATGTTCTTGTCTCTATTTAGGCTTGCATATGAGCCTTTGAGTTGATAAAAATGTA
Organism: Taxus wallichiana var. yunnanensis; assembly: GCA_018340775.1. Lineage (NCBI taxonomy): Eukaryota > Viridiplantae > Streptophyta > Pinopsida > Cupressales > Taxaceae > Taxus > Taxus wallichiana. Next base: position 780,689,861 of record CM031239.1, on the reverse strand, counting down.
TGTTTTATTATATTGTTGTAGAGAGAAAATAATGGAAACTACTATGTGAATCTTGTTTGAAAATTAAGTTGAAATATGGAAATATTGTTGAATGTGAAAATGTAAATTTTTATATTATGGAATCCAATGTTGTGTGGAGTTGTCAAGTTGTAAACATCCCTCATTTTTCTTTGGTTAGGTCTAGGGAAAATAAGGAGGAAGGATTCTCCTATTATTGGATTAAAGGTTGGGCAGAGAGCATCACTTTTTCCTCTTTCTTTGTATAGAGATGAAGTTGAAGAGAAATGAATATTGGAGAAGATAATTATATTGAATCCAAAGATCCTTTATTTTGCTACCTAAAATTTGTAAATTTAAAAGTTGCAATTGTAACTTATTTTCTTCATTGTTGGAAAGAAGAACTTTATCTTATCGAAGTGTAAATGTAAAGATGGATTGTAACTGGAGATATTAATGTAGAGAAAATAAAAATCACTTGCATTTTATTTTTTGTAAATTGCATTGATTGGAATGGAGTGTGAAAAGAGAAAATGAATTCCTTTCTGTTAATTTTATGTTATTATTGGAATTCTATGAATTTTGTTAATTTGTGAATGTTTTATTTATACATTAAGTTGAATAAATGAAAAAAAGATACTTGAAACCTTTCTACTCTTCATTTTAAAAAATTTGTCAACGCACAAGAACCGACATCGGTGGGTTAGCAACCATCATCGGTGGGTGAAAACTCGATATTGGTGGGTTAACAACCAACATCGATGGGTTAGCAACCAACATCGGGCCATCGTTTAAACCGGAAATAAATTTTACACAACTAAAATTTAACTTTTAATGAATCTAAGTTATGGAAATGCTATTACAGAGCTCTGCATAATACTTAAACATAATGTAAAATGACTATTGATCCTATTTGGAAAAACTTGAGTATTTAAAGCTTTTTATTTAAAATGAATCCATTTTCTCTCGACCAAAGCATCGTTGTGCGGGTAACCGATATCGGTCTCTGGATTACCATTAAAACTTAGAATCTTCAACCTTCTTGTTGCTTTCACTATTAGGCATTCAAAATAGTAAAGGGACAAGAGAGTTAGAATTATGTCAAGTGCTTGTATATGAACCCAAGATTAGTATTGTAAAAAAATTAACTATTTAAGTGTACTTTCTTGTAAATAAACAATTAAATCTCAATTGGCGCTGGTGGCCTAACCGACGCGTCAATAGCACTAGGGTGACCATGGTCAGTCAAGTGATCGAAACCGATCACTGTGCGTAAACAATTTTTCTAGAAACATATTTAAACACCAAAATACTGGTTTTTATATGAAACTAAGGACCTACAAGTTAATCAAATCTCTTCCCAATGTTGTACATATGCATACACATATCTACATGCATGTAAATATGTGTAGGGAGGTATGCATACCTTTGCAAGATCAAATGAGGTTTTCCCCAAATATAGAAAAATAAAGCAAACTCAAAGTGTAAGTAGATCTAGAATAATTAATGCAAACTAAAAATGGGGTAATAATACCCACAATAGAGATATGGTAGATCCCCTATAAGAAGATGAAATAAACAACAAAAAAGAAAATGGGAGCAAAGGGTTGAGAAACCCTCCATAACATTAATGGCTTCCATGGCCTCAATGTTCCTCAAACCTATAAGTGAAAATAAGAGAACTTAGGGAAAAAGTGAGACTTAAAGGAATTCATAAGGTTTTTAGGGTTATATTTCTAACCTAATAATCTAATGGCCTAAAATGAAACAATCTAAGGGTTGAGGATTACTCCTACATTTGTTAGGTGGGATGTTTGGGAGAAAATGATTTTAATCCATGTATGTGTAGTGGTAAATGGGGCCAACTAGAACCTTAGTGTAACAGGATAAATTTAACCCTCTTGCATGACATAATAAATGATTAGTGCCATTAGAATATAAGTAATTAAATAATGATTTTATGAATGGGCTTTAAACCTATAAATTAAGTGGATTAAATTAACTAAGGGAAATTGTTAAATAAACATGGGTATGGGTGTTATTGAATTAAAGGAAATGATCTTAAACCTGAATTAACCCTAGAAGTAGATTAAAATATTTACAATATTAATCTAAGTAAGTTAACCTAAAGTAGCGTAGAATATTATTACGAGAATTTAATTGATCGTAAGCAATGTCATAACTCTTTTTTTAGATAACACAAAAATAATTATACCTTAATGTTCTAGGAAATCAATGCGTGTTGCATTAAGTTTTGGGTGTAGTTTTTTTGGGCTCTATAGTTTGGTATAATAGCCGTGGGTTCATAGCTTGGACCACGGGCCAACATGATAGCAAGACAACCAATTAACAAGACTTAAACCTCTAGAATTAAAATAACGATAACAATAATAATTTTTTTGAATTGTTGTATTCTCCTAAGTGGGCATCTTTCGAACCCGATTAATATGAAATGCTAATTTAGTTGATATTCCTGTGAACCTTTTGAGTGTTAGGAACTTTGTTTCCTTGCAAAGGTGTTAGTTATTGAGTTCCTATCTATTGGCTATAGATGTGTGATGTGTTGACATCATAGAGACCTTTCCTTATCTAGATTACTATTTTATTTGGTGAAGATATCATGGATTAGTGTTACGGGTAGCATTCAAGGGTTACTTTAGAGGAAAACTAGAGGTTGATTAGTTTTTATAGCTTCCCTTTTTCTTCAATGGTTAAACAAGTGGTTTTGGTTATCGCTTGTGGACTTAATCCTTGTATGGGAGAGTAGATATCATGGCATGGTGTCACATTTGATCAAATTTTGTATGTGTGTTCTTAGAGATATGTTGAATGTATAGTACCCCTAACGAAGGCCCATGAAGGACTATGAAGTGAATGTGATGTGCAAATTCATGTGTTTTATATTTGTAAACTTAAGTTCTTTTATCAAGGACCAACATTTTATTTTATGATTGAATCGAAGCTCTGAGGATCTTCTTTCTATTTTTCTACAAGATTTCCAGAATTGCGGTGTGGCTACTTACCCATTTTCTTTGATTTCTGAGATTTATTGGATTTTATATTTCATTTTGACTAGAAGATCATTTATTTTTTCAGCCACTTGGTTAAATGTTGTCAAGAATGTTATGTTACTCTTTTCTTATGTCTTTGATGAGTTGGTTCTACACTGTTTGTATTATGATCTCTCGTCATATGGGGGTACACCCTAGGTGCCTTGATTGTCTTCTTAGGTGCTTCAAGTCATGCCTTTGGTTTTGGAATGACATAACCTTGTGTGTCTAGGGTCTTGTAGTGGCTCTTCCATTCCTCAACCTTTCTAGGAAGAGAGTTCCCCCTATCATGTGGTTTAGTTGGAATTTTTATGGTGGTTGTGTTCTTTTACACCCTAGTAGGAGCCTTGTTCTGGTTAGAATAGATATGTTTTCTCTATGGGATTTGACATCGTGTTAGGGATGGTTTGAATCTTGGATGATTATATGTTTTAGTCGATAATGTTTTGTTTGGACATGATGATCCACTAATGTCTTACTATTTTCTAACATGGTTTCTCTGGGTTAATTTTATGGAGGATAAATGTTGGAATATATGAAACTCGGTTAAATATATTTAGATTTAAACACCTTTAGGAATTGTGCTTCATTAGTGTGCTCATTTTTCTCCCAATGACCCATATATGGACCTACTCTCATCCTAAGATCTTAAATTGTTTAAGTATACCACTCTATAATCTATTAGTATTAAGTTATGTTGATACGAGTATATGGATTCCTTTGGGCCCTTTTGGATCTTGTGCTTAGAGATTTTTGTTTTTATAAGTCTTAAGTTCCCGATCTTAGCTTTGTGGGTGTCATGTTCATTTCTTCGAAAGTTATAAATATTATCCATAGAGGCCATGTTTGGGTAAATTAGTTGATTTTCCTCTTGTATTTGATGTCCTCTTGATGGGAAGTGTGGTGTCCATGGAGTAAATATTTCCTTGTCACCTTGTTTCTTGGTTGATGGTATCTTGTGGAAGTATAAGTTTTGTTTGGAAGCTCACCTGTCTTATTTAGTGAATCTTCTTTTGAGTTTAAACAAAAAAATTGTTTCTCCCCCAAACCATTCTAAAACTCTTAAACTCGTAAAAGTAAATTTGTAATTATCATGGGCTTATTCATCGTAACTTATTTTGATACTTCTGGAGACCCACTTAGAGTGCATCAGGGATGCATGTAATTCCTCAAGTAAACTATTGTAATATTGGTATGTTCCATTTTAGTTGATTGATCTCTTGTTCTATAAAATAGATTATGTGACATATTGATGAACACTTGACCCAATTAAATTAATGGTGTGTTATGTTTGACTCTTCCTACTCATTAAAATCTAAATGGTAGTGTGAATAACATGAACATGATTACCAATATTAAAAAAAACATGAACATGATTAAAATCTAATTGAGGGGTTTAGAATTTGAAACTTAAATAGGTAAACCGAAACAATAGGAAGATGTTTCCTTACTCTAACTTGGTGGACTAATAGAAGAAATAAAACTATGAGAATATAACAAGAATTTTTTCTCTTACTTTCCCTAGAAGTAAAATAAATAATTTACCGCCTATATAGAATGGCGAGATATCATGCCAACATTGGTGGTGTGCCTTAATGATGCAAAATATGTGATATCATAATAAAAGGAATGCATTAATTAAGAAAACTTATAAGAAATGTGCTTAGTGAGCGTAACTATAACTTGTGTCTTATAATTTGGATTATGGAATGAGTAAATAATGTGATTGAGCGCAATGTATAATTAAATAACATTAATTGTATAAATGGCTATTGCACACCCTAAATTTATAAAGTACATAATCTAAAAAGTTTGAGCTAATTGAAAGGTTTCCTTGAGCTACTATAGGATTATCTAATCTCTTTTGTGGCCTAAGATTTTGGGGTGTGATATGGTTGAGTACTTTCCATATCCCCTTATTATATAAAACAATAAACATATGTAAAATAGTTAAAAAAGTTTATGTTGGGTTGTTTTGGACCTCCCTTCGATGAGTGCAAAGTATTAGAAGTTCATAAATATTTAATCCCCTCGGTCAAAGTGTGAATTATTTGATATGTTTGTATTGATGGACCCTACATCCCATCATGCCAAGGGTGGTAAATAATTGAACCTTTAGGTCTGTCCGCCTACCCTGATTAATGAAACACCTTGTTGATAGTGATGTGTTCTAGTTGCGTTGTACTCCCTTGAACATAAATGTGTGTGTTTTCCCCTTGTAGGAGTTTTTGGGTTGTTGTACCCTTGTTTCCTCTTAGCTTGACGAGTGTGATTTGTGGCCTTTTAGGAGTGGATATTTATCTCTAAGTTTAAGAAAGGAACTCTCCTTAGATGTAGATTAGGTCTTGGTGACCTAAGGTTATTAGTAAGTTTAGGCAACTTATGTTAAGGATATGAATTTTTTTTTGGAATTTCTCTTTTCTTTTCTTGGGAAACCCTAATGTCATTGTTCCCCTTTTCATCCTCGGGAAGAGAAAGTGCAAGTTGTGTTTGTAAATTTGTTACTAGAGTATTGGTGGGATGCGCTAGTGGATTGAAATTGGACCCCTCTTATTGCTTATTGTTCCCGAGCTCCTTGAGTGTCTTTGTGTGTTACAATTTTAGCATGTGCTCTCTTTATGATTATTTTGAGCTTGGGAAGGATTTAAAATAAATAAATTTTGTTGTGTTATATAGAGTGATTGGTGTCTCTTGTGTTGATATGTTAATTTGGGAAAGGATTGTTTATCTTTCAAAGTGGAAATATTATCTAAGTGTTTGAAGTTTCTAAAGCAAGGTTAGTGTTGTGTGTTCAATTTTGAGTGCAAATTCAAGTTATAGAAAACCTTGTGGTAAATATTATGCTTAGTATTACCATGAAAAATTAATTGAGTCCTTGCAATTTATGAAAGTACTTCCAATGAATAGTCAACATATTTGTAAATGTTTTTGCTAATTTAGGTGTTTCCTTGTTGATTAAACTCGTCGTCTTGTGTGGCCCTAATTTTGTTAGACCTATGAGTTGGTGTGTATATTCATGTAAAATTAAGGGTCGTGGATCGATAGTTGTTAACCTTGTTTAAATAATGAATAGTTAAATGTAACTCCACCTAAGGGGAAGACTTAACCATTCTTGTTGTAGTTTTTCATATCCATGTGTGGCTATGTGATCATCCTGTGTACATGAAATTCTCCCTATTATTATTTTACCTTGGTTTTTATTCTTGGTATTCTATTGGTAATTTTTTCTTTAGATTCTCTTGTGTTGTAGCTTGGTTAACCACGTAGAGTTACTCTATAGAATTAAATACTTACAAATTTGCTTGAAAATATTTTAGTATTTGTGCCTAAAAATATCCCTTATCCTTATTGTATAGCGTTGAACCAAACCGGATTCGAGAACCCAATTTTGTTTGGAATGAAACAATTGTAGAAGGTTTGACTTCTATTCTTATGAATTATTTTCCCTACCTCTTTTTCATGACTTCCAGGAGGAAGTCAAATCTAAGGGGAGGGGGATGTAATAAGATAAAGGAGTGAAAGAGAGGAGGAAGAAGGAACAGTCGAAGGCGGAAGATTTATGTTTTTGGGTTGGTAGTATGCAGAGCCAAACCTACTTGCATAAATAAACAAAGCAATACTGATGAGCAAATGACAGAAAAGTAGATATGAATCTAACAGAATAAACACGTGCAGATCTAACATAAGAAAGTTCTGACACATAACACAGGTATTCAGCACAAAGTCTCAATATTTGTATTTCTTGTTTTCTTACATTCAAGAAAGCTCAAAGTCTTTCTCTCCTCACTTCTATTTTCATCTAAAAAATGTTCACCCCGAATACAACAAGTATTCCAATATATATAGAAGAGGAGAAGGAAAGAAGGCAAAAAGGAGCCAACCACCTATTTACAAAGATATTTACAAAATATCTAAAAGTCATGTTGACTTTTGACAACTTGATGGATGACATCATCCCATGATGCAACATGGATGATGTCATCATTTGTGCCAACATACTTTAGACATTTCAACAAGAAAGTCGGAGAGAGAGAGAAGAAGAAGAAGAAGAAGAAGAAGAAGCTACTCGTCGTCATCATCCTGCGGCCGAAAGGGGGTAGCCTGCTTTTGATGTTGCTCAGGTGATGAGATATGGAACTGAGCGCGGTATTCCAAAAACTTGTTAATTATTGGCCCAAGTTGATCCTGAGAAGGATCCTTGTGCCTATCACTTATTGCCTCACAAGTCTCCCGCTCATCTATAAGCTTCTCGGGAGTTTGGAAAAGTCCTTCTCCGCCTCAATGAGGAACCCGACGAAGTCCCTACAGGCCAGCAGGTTGTTGATAGATTCAGTGTCAAATGTGACCTCTGGCCCCGTTCCTTGAGAAGCGATCTCCTTGAAGATCCGGATGGTTTCATCAGCTGACCTTAAGGTAAAGGAAGGAGTGAGCAACCCTGGAGACATGTTGAGAACAATTCGCTCCATTTGATGCATTGTATCCAGGGCCTCTTCCTTTACTTTGTCAATCTTTTCTAGAATAAATTCTAGCTGATCCACCCGATAGTCCAGAGTGGACATGATTTTGTTGAGGGCCCTTGGATGGCCGAAGACGCCGAACTTGACCGAGATCTTGGTGAGCAGTCGAACATTTGTTGGAAGGCCTCGTCTTTGCTGAGTCTAGCATGTTCCAACTCTTCTGATATGGGCCCTGCTAGCGCTTGGAGTTCTTTATTCGCCTTACTGATATTCAGGTATAAGTCAGAGAACTCGGCGATCACTTTTTCGTTGTCTTTGAGGATTTGGCTCCTCCAAGTGGAAACGGCCATACCCTGCTCACCGATCTTTGCATATTCATTGATTTTCTCCTGGCTGAGAAGCTCAGAAGTCTCGGCGGCAGTTGTGGGAGGCGCACTACCCATCTTCTGTAAGGCTTGGAGCAGATATTTGTTTTGCTCTTTTAGTAGCCTTTTCTCTTCTTTCGTCTCTTGAAGCTTTTGACAGAGGGCGTCAACCGCGGAAAGAGCTTCCCCCTGGAGACTTTCAGAAGATGTCCCCATTGTGACTTGGGTCACAGTAAAATCTGTCGGAGACAGATCCTTTTTCTCTTTGAGGGGATCGGGGTATGCAATTTCCATGATTCTCTCACCTGCAGCACTTTTAGAGAAGCGTGTAACAGGCTTCTGCTTCTTTGCCCCTTTGGCTGGGATCACTGAAAAGTCCATCGGAGTGATGGGAACTTTCCTCTTTTGTTGGCTTAGCTGCTGAGAGATCCAGACCGGTCCTATGGAAGAAGGACCAGAGACAGAGGAGGAGGCAGCTACAGTAGAAGAGGGGAAAAACGTGGAGACACGCGGCGCGGCATTGAGAGAATAGCCGAAGAAGTGTCCACGGGAGGAAGGGAAACTGCAGCTGCGGAAGACATAGGAAGGAAGGGAGCCGGAGATGAGGAAGAAATGGAGGAGGAGGACAGATCAGCGAGGAGGAGAAGATAGGCGAAGAAGTAGGGGAAAAAGAGTAGAAGAAGGGACGAGAGGACACGACCAAAGGGATGGTCGGCTTGAGTCTCTCGAGGAGGAAGGAAGAGAAGAAGAAGGGATAGAAGGGACCTCTGTTGTGGTAGCAATGCCGACATCACGAGTGGATGGGCCAATTGGAACTTCCTCTTTGCTTCTTTTCTCTGGTGTGACTAGAGATATTACCTGCTCGGGTGCCGCGGAAGGAGGACTCTCAGGGGCTTCTTCTGAATGGTTTTGGATTCACCTTCTACACCTTTGCCTTTAAGCTGCTTCTTGGATCGTGAAGGTGCGTTGCCCAATGGGGAGGTTGTGAAATCAACCCGAGGTAGATTAGGCCGTTCATCGGCACCGATGTTGTCCTCCATGCAAAGTCTCCTTGACCCTCTCCTCGGTGTCGAGGAGCTTTAGTTCTATCGATGGCGGGAAGGGCCAATCGTCCCCATCTGTATCATTATATACCTTGTCTACTTCATCTTACATTTGTTTGGTAGCCTTTGGGGACAATGGCTACCCCATATTGGATGATTTTACGCCAATGCTAGGCGAGAATGATCCTTTCTTCTGAGCTCTACCTCATGGAGGACGTCAATATAAATATCCTCGATCTGAGGAACATGGATCGGATCAAGCTTTGCTCTTGGCAGGCAGCCCCTTGGGTCGAAGGTAGGCCTGGCTGGGAAGTCATGCTTCAAATTGAGTAACTCCAGCTCTGCAAACATTTCCTTCGCCTTGTGGTGGGTAGAGCATGTGTATCGGCCCACTTTGGGGGGAAAGGAGTTCCACCCTTCTTTCTTTTAAGGCATTTTTCGTGGTATGTGACCAGCTGCCTTGATAGTTCAGTCAGAATCAGCTTAGGCCCAGCATACCTTGGTAGCCTGGTTGGCTCTCCCAAAAAGTTGGCAGCCCTTAGATAGGTGAATGTAGGAAATTGGGTGAACAGGGCTCCCCATTTCTCCGTGGCTGCCACTATGTTTTTGGTTGTATGACTATGAGTCATATTCGGCCTCAGCAGGCAGATGATGTGATAGAAAAACACATCGTTAACTTTTGTGAACTGGGAGATGCTATTCTCCAGCCTTAATTCTGGATAATACTCGTATATTTTGACCTGAGGCCAAACTCCACTCCGGGTTAGGCCTGGATAATCCCTCTCTGACGCTGCAGCGTAGACCACGTAGGAGTTCATATGGAATACTCCCGTTGTGCCGAATTGTTGTAGCTGTTCGGAGATGGTGTTGCTTATAATTTCCCCCAGCAAAAGCGTTGATCAGGAAAATTCTTGTTCATTGTTTCCAAGTAGCGCAACATCCATTTATGGAAGTAATGGGCGTCAGAAAGCCCGAAGACCCTGCTCAGGAAGGTAATGGTATCGCTGAGCTCTTCTGAGAAGTCACTGCGGTGGATGATTTGGGGCCACCGGGTTACCACCTTCTTATTTTTCAGATATACTTCATTCATTAGCTGCATACATTGGTCTTCATTGTCTTCCCAGGCCTTGATGCACTCTGCTTGGCTAATGGCCACAAAGTGCGGTGGTGAGGATGCGAGTATGATCTCAAAATGATGGGCGGTGAGGTTAATGACTACCTCGCCCTTACTTATTTTCGACACATCTTGTGTCTTTGTTGTAACTTTGGGCAACCACCATCATAAATTCATTGTTGATGGCGCTGACGGGGATTCCTCCGGTGAAGTGCAGGGCACTGCCTATTAGTTTGTCCATCCATGGACTCCTTGTAACTTTCTGAGTTCTGGCCCAGAATTCCTCCATGTCGATATGCCCCAATTCTGAGTCTCTGACGTCCATGCTGCATTCGGCCTGTGACTCGGGCATTCTGACCCTTTGATATTTGTACTTCATCTCTTCCTCTGTAAGCTTGGCCTTTCCTTTTGGTTTGGTGGGTCTCTTGCTGGATGTAGACATATGTTCTTTCGAACTCAGTTGCTGATCTGCATGAAGAAGAAGCGAGACCCAATCCGAAAAGGTTGAATTAGCCATTTGATCTTCCATTGGAATGTTAGCAGAAGAAAGAGTTAGAGATTTTCAGGCCCAGGGCGCAGGAAAATTGCAGCTTACAGGGCTAAAATAGGTAAGGCGCATAGGAAGAGGATGTTGCAAAGGTTAAACTGGCGCCAAAGGCGCATGGCGCATGCATCTCTGAGTGCATTTGAGTAAAGGCGCATGAAAGTTGCGTGTTGCATGGAGACAGGATGCGCAAAGGCGCATGGACTTTTCATGTTACATTGTGATTTGGTGCGCCCTTTGGCGCATGGGAAAAGTGTGTAACAGGAACTTTTCGTGTGCCAAAGGAAATATGGTGCGGCGCACGGAGGGTTTGCACAACACGAATGTTACTGTAAGGAGGGATGCGCCTGCGCTTTTACGACTTTATACTTGGCGCGGATAAAGCTTGTGTTGCATGGGTGCGGGGTGCGCCATTGGCGCATGGAAAAGTGATGCAGCAAGGAAGGTTGGCGCGCCTTTGGGGCGCAAGTTCAGCGCTTGTAGCATATGGAAGAGGCGCGCCTTGAGGGCGCAGAAGTTAACGATGCAGCAGGCAAGATGGGTGCGCCATTGGCGCGGTTTTTAGTCATCTTTGCGGGGGACGAGATGCGCCATGGGTGTGCTTAACTTATTTATAATGTTGCATGCGCGCCGATCGTCAAAAGGAAAAAGCTTGAGTCTTTTAAATGGCTCAACCCTTTGATACTTATACTTCGAGGTTGTTTTGGGACACACAATGGTTGATCAAAGGGGGTTCAGACCATGCCCTCAAAATAACATCCTCCTCTGTAGATCTGGAAAGATGAAAATAAGGAAAGAAAGCACGGGGGGGCTAGCTCAAAAGATGCATTCAAAAACCAACCAGCAAGCACGAAGAACCAGAAAACAAATCACATGGAAGAGATAAGAGCACTTACCCGGATAAATAGCAAAAACACGGAAAAGCGGGTCCACGCACGCGTTGAAAATGACGAGGCGGAGGTGTGTGAGGCTCGAGAGAATCACGTGCTTAGCGAATAGTGAAAATGACATTTGGGCGCGCAAACACATATATATATAGGTGAGCTGGTCATAAATGCGCCACCCACTTTTGAAAAGCGCATGAAAATTGCTGTCGACACGGGAAGGCATGCGCCCTTTGGCGCACTAAAATTTTTGACAAGAAATTAAAAGCGCCTTTTGGCGCAAAAGCGATGTCGACACGGGATTATGTGCGTCCTTTGGCACCAAAAAAGGGCGCAACAAAGCGTTGTGACAACACGGGCGCATGCGCCTTGCGCTGCTGAGGAAGGCTCAACAAGCTTTGGTGCACCAAAGGTGTGTTGACACGAAAATCATGCGCGAAAGGTTTTAAAAGGGCGCACCAAAAGTTGGTGTTACATGCAGCAATTTCATGCGCCCGGCCAAAAAAGGCTCAAAAGACAAGTTGAAAAACCAGATTTCGGGAAGGGATTTTATAACGTTTCGAACGCGAGGATCCCTAACGAGGATCGGAACAAAATTTCGGTATGGTTATCGGTAAAATTGCCCTTGTCGATTTTACGGGATAACATTTGGCTCTTCTGGGGACTATCACTGAGCGAACTCGGGGTAGAGAATCCCGATTCTCATGTGCCTATCCATTGGGTAGAGTCAAAAACAAAGGCGACTAGGAGGGGGAGCAAAAGAAACACACAACAAACCAAAAGCAAACACACGACGAAAGCAAACACACAACATAAAGCAAACTATACAAAGAAGAGAGCAAGCTCTACTTCCTGAAGATCTTCAGATGTTGCCCGCTATAAGGAAGCGGGAGTTCGGTTCCATCCAGATATGAGAGATAGAAGCTATTCTCTCCGTTGAGCTGCTTGATCTTGAAGGGCCCTCTCCACAGGGAATCAAACTTTCCGTGCATGCCCTTTGGTTCTCTTCGCTTGTCCCACAAAAGGACGAGATCTCCCACTTGAAAATCTCTCTGCTTGGCCTTCTTATCAAAAAGCCTCTTAACTTGATTCTGATGTTCAGTGATCCTGTCGACCACCCTTACTCTCTTTTCTTCAAGTTACGCAGATACATGATTCTCTTTTCAAGAGAATTTTGGAAAATTTCATCTTCGATAGCTCGTGCCAAGCATAGAGCAGGAAGTTCCGCAGAAATGGGAAGCTCGGCATCAGTGCCATATAATACTTGAAAAGGTGACATGCCGAGAGATCTCTTTGGAGTAATACGATCGGCCCACAAAGCGTCGTACAAAGACTTGTGCCACATTCGCTGATTCTCATCTACTAACTTCCGTATGATGGTCACCAAGTTCTTATTACTGGATTCCGCCTGACCATTTCCCTGAGGGTAATAGTCTGAGGCGTGAGCCAAAGTTATCCCATATTCATAGCAAAAACTAATAACTTCTCGTGAGGAGAAGTTAGAAGCATTATCAGCAACGATTTTGTTTGGAACGCCGAACCTGACAATGATATTTTCTTTAATGAAATTACAAACCACCTCAGAAGTGGCATGCTTGACAGGTATGGCTTCCACCCACTTGGTGAAGTAATCCATTGCTGTAAGGACATAACTATGTCAGCACTCGATTGAGGATTGAGTGCGCCAATAAAATCAATTCCCCATTGCCTGAATGGTTCATTGATAATGACCGGCCTTAGGGGAAAGGCAGCCAACTTGGGCTTGCCGACGAATTGCTGGCAGGGTTCACACTTCGCCACCCAGATGGCTGTGTCTTGAAAGAGCGTCGGCCAATAGTACCTGGCTCGAATGATCTTGTGCGCAGTTACGGAGGAAGAGAAATGCCCTCCACAGGCTGAATTGTGAAAACTTTCCAGTAGTTTTACTTGCTGGGGTTTGTCAACACATCGCAAAAAGATGCCATCTATCCCACGTTTATATAAACCGTCATCCCAGATGACATATTTAGCCGCTCTGAGCTTTATAGTGCGCTTCTCCTTTGCAGTTAGGTGCATTGGGCATTCGCCGTAGGTAAGGAAGAAAGCGATGTCGGAGTACCACTCATCACTAGTTGCAACAAATAGAACCAGAGGCAGAGAATCAGGCTCTTCCTGCTGGTCCTGTGTTTCGTCGGTGTAGTCACCCCTGTCATCAGGGTTTTCTGAATCTTTGTTTTCAGCCATTAGCTGACACAGGCCCTTGCCCCTCACTAGCTTGGTTGGTTTAATATCCAGGTCATACTCCTGGACCTTTGCGATCCAATTTCCTCGCAAGCTTCCTAACTCCTGCTGAGTTAGAATTGATTTCACCGCATGTCTGGGACCAGCACCACCGTATGCGAGTTTAGAATGTAATACCTGAAATTCTTCACTGCTTTGACAACGGCGAAGGCATGCTTTTCAGTTGAGTCATTTTTAGTTCGTGAGGCTTGAGGAGAACTCATGAACGCGATCGGGGATTGACCTCTTAGAGTTCTTTTGCATTAAGATTGCGGACACAGTATGCTCAGATGCGTAACTATACATGATGAAGTCCTTGGAGAAATCGGGACATACCAGGACTGGTGCATGAGCAACGGAAGCTTTTATTTCTTCAAATGACCTTTTTCCCTCTTCACTCCATCTGAAAGTTGGTGACCCCTTCATCATGTTCAATATGTGACGGGTCTTCTCAGCAAAGTCAGGAACAAAACGCCTGAGAAAGTTCACCTTTCCAAAGAAAGAATGAACACCAGTCTTGCTTGTAGGCAGAGTAAGGCTTTGAATAGCCTTAACTCTTTCGGCATCTATCTTTGTTCCTTCTTTGCTAACCACATGCCCTAGCAACTTCCCTTCCGTGACTCCAAAAATAGACTTCTTTGGGTTTAGGGAAATCCCATGTTCTCGGCACCTGGCCAACACTTGCTCTAAATGATCACAATGATCATTTCATCGTTTAGAGAACACGGTCAAGTCATCTAGATAAACCACGATGACTTTCCCCATCATACCTTTGAATGTGAAATCCATGGCCCATTTGAAAAGTGGCGCCAGCATTAGTTAGGCCAAAAGGCATCCTGCTGTAGGCAAATGTACCCCAGGGAGTAGTGAATGTTGTTTTAAACTGATCTTCAGGTGAAACTTCAATCTGATTGTAACCTGAAAAACCGTCAAGCATGGACAACATCTCTGATCCAGTTACTGCTTGCAGAACTTGATCCATTATCGGAAGAGGGTAGTTGTCTTTCAGCGAAGCTTGATTCAAATTTGAAAGTCTACGCATATGCGTATCTCGCCGTTTTTCTTGCGCACTGGCACAATGTTTGCTACCCAAGTACTGTGATGGATCGGGAAGATGATTCTCGCGTCCAGCATCTTCTGAATTTCGGCTGGATGGTACCGAGATCTTAGGATTATAGTGCCTCTGCTTCTGGCGGAAGGCTTTGACATCTTCTTTCAATGGGATATCATGCTGAACGTCCTTTGGCTTGAAGGACTTTAGATCGGCATAGGACCATGCCAACACGTCCATATATTTTTTAGCAACTTGACAAATTTTCGCTTTTCCTCAGGCGTGCAACATTTGCCAATGTTCACAAATTGCGGGTGCTCTATCGAACCTATATTGACCGGTTCGGTTTGGGATGAGTCAGGGTCATCCCGCTTTTTCTTTTTTACAAAACGGTCATGCCTGTCGAACAGGCGCTCCAGAGAAACCAGGCCTTTTGGAATTTTATTTCCTTTGAGCTGACATATGCCGTCGTTCCCTTCAGATTCATCACCTTGATCGGTGACTGATTCACGGCAAGTGGAAGTAGATCCTTCAAAGTGCAATTCTTTAAAATTTTCCGCCTTTTCCAGAAAAGCAATGAGTTGATTATCGTCGTTGAACACTGCCAATCTTTGAGAATTATGCAGCTTGCGCGGGGCGGAAAACCACCTCAATGGTGTACTTGTTTGTTTTCAAACCTGGGTGTGGGAGCATGAGGGACGCTGAAACGGCCAATGAATCGGCCATGTCATTCTGGGCCCTTGGAATTGATTCTATTGAAAAAGCATCGAATTCTTCAATGCTGTCCCATACCGCATTACGGTAATGCCTGAGCCTTTCATTTTTTACTTGATATATCCTCTTGACCTGATTTACAACTAGCTCTGCGTCACCTTGTACTTTTAGATTTTTAATTCCTCTTTCTTTTGCGGCTTGCATACCGAGTAACAGAGATTCATACTCAGCAGTATTGTTAGTGTTGAAAAACTGCAATTTGAACGAGAGAGGAATTACCTCCTCTTTGGGAGATAATAGCACGGCCCCAGCGCCACATCCACTAGTTGCACTCTTTGCCATCAAAGCTGAGGTCGAGATCTCATTAAGATCCTTCTCTGAACGAGAACACCCGTTTTATCTGTCTCGGTAGATAAGAAGTAGTTCCCCATCCCTGATGATTCGAAAAGGATTTGGGCCTTGGGGTCTTCAGAACTAGTAACCAAGTACTTCTTTTGTGATTCCGGCTCCAAAGTCTGCATTACGCCTTTGATTGGAATTCTAGCTTTAGACCAGTCCATATGAATTTCTCCACCAACCGCTTTGCAAAAACTTCTTCCCAGTGAGAATTCCATGAAATTTCTTTGGAATGTCAGCAACAAGGACTGTCATTTTTACTCTTTTATCTGGGAAAGCCGCAAATGCAAATTGCGCGTCTTTGATTTGGCCAACCAACGGAACCTGCTTGGTTTCCAATGAATAACATCGGCCGAAAGGCTTGGTAAGAGTGAGGCCCAAAGCATGGGTGACTTTTGCCGGCATGACGTTATCAGAAGCTCGGAATCAATTATGCAGTTACTCAACTTATGGCCATTGATTAGGAGAGAGAGATAGAAAGGCTCTATCTTGCTGACGCCGATGTTGAAGCAACATTTATGTGGGATTCAGGGGGAGTGGAAAGGATTCCTTTTGGGGAAACCTGCTTAGATGCAACAGCTTGGCTCTGAATATATTTGGTCAATCTTACAAGTTGTTCGGGGTTTGACTGAAGGTACTCAGCTTCAGACATTTGGATCTTGGTCTTTTTTGCATGATCTATGATATCAAATGCGGCCAAGGGTTGCGTTGGTGAGGAATGAGTCCCTCACCTCGCGATGATGGAATAGGGTTGGTGGCCTTGGTAGGAATGTGAGAGGATTGATTTGGAGGAGAGATAGGGGGAAAAGATTTCTTTGTAAAAGATTTGCCAGGGAGTTGAGTAGGAAGAGGATTACCTCTTTTAGCAATGATCGGAGGCGCGTTTGACACGGCCTTCTCCTGTTGGACATGAGCAGCAACTTCCGCTTCTTTTCCTTGCGAGCGAGTAAAAACAGCGTATGACTGTCCGCTTGCGTATCCCTGGGTACCCTCTTCTTCATCAGATTCTTCCTCATCAAATTCCATATACCCGATAGTAGAGTCGCCAGCCGGTTCACCGACATCTTGATCATCTTCGCCTTGAGATGAAGGTTCTTCATATCTGCTCTTCTTCTTGATTTCGGCCGGAGCGTTGCCGGAGGAGCCTCAGCGCCTTGACCGTGGAGCATTTGTAGGTAGGCGCGGCCTTTGTGAAACATTGTTGGGAAGCGAAATTCCTCGCGGAATATCCGTCACGAGGCAGGGGGAGGCTGGGCAGCGCTTCTTGATGCAAGCAAGTCATTCGCCATCTTTTGAAAGGCTGGATCAGACGAAGTAGTGGGCGAAGGGCCCAAAGATTTAGGCTTGGCTGATTCCTTTTTCAATTCGCCAGATATAATCAGATTATCTTCTATCTGAATGGCAGCGGCTTAGGTGAGAATCAAGGTAGCCACTCGCTCTTGAAGGAGCAAGAAACTAACTTTCGAGCTCATAGCGTTTACGAAGAAACACTTTTGATTTTCCGGCGTCGGAAGCATGGCAACAGGGACACGGTTGATTAGTGCATTAAACCGGGTGATAAAATCGCGCATGGTCTCATTGGCCTCTTTCTTCAGGTGAGTGATTCATGATAATAATGCAAATGCATCCTCTGAAGGCTTGTACCTGTCTTCGAAAGCATCCCGTAGGGTGGCCCAACTGGTGATAGATCCAGCCGGCAAATGCTGAAACCATTCAGCTGCAGGCCCTTGTAGGGTTTCCAGAAAAAGGTGAACCGACACATCTTCATGAGTCACATCCAAAATACTGCATGACATGATGAATGCGGATATGTGGGAATCCGTGCTTTGATTTCCGCTCCCGTCAAATTTAGGAAAATTCTTTGATTTCCGTGAGGGAGCGCGTGAACTGGATGTGGTAAAGCCAAAGGACCCATCGCGTTTCCCCATGGTACCGCCATCGAAAAGCCGGGAAGAGAACACGAGCTGGAAGTGTGGTTCATTTGAGTAGTGAGCACTCTGAAAGGGATGTGGATGCCCCCTGTGAAAGACTTTTTCTTTGTGAAGGTGAGACGCTCCTGGATGACCGGCTAGCCGAGCTTAGCGCTGAAAAACGTGCCGGTGTCACGCTGAAATTGTGCCTTTAAGCAGATCGAAAGTAGGATCAGCTTCTCCACGGGCTCTCCTGCTGCGCGTAAAAGGTTCACTCGCAGTGTACCTTCCAGATCTGTGATATTATGGCGCAGATTCAAACTTTCTTTTTGGTTGTACTTGCTGATTTTCTGGTTTTTCTGATAAAAACCAGCAGCAAATACTTTTCTAAATATTTAAAACCTATCCTCTTCAGAAAACCGATTGCGGTTAAATGACAAATAACAACGAGGATAAGGTAGCAGGGAAGATTAGCAAGCTGATTTTCGGATCTGATTTTGACTTTTTCAGAGGGTTTCAAACTTTTTGCAAACAGCCAAAAACTCAGATCTACGGCAAAATACTAATTTTTATAAAAACTCAGCGAACTAAAGATTTGTAACAAGGCCAGATCTATGGATCTCAGAAGAAAATTTTCAAATCAGAGCACTTTTGCAAATTTTGGATTTTTATCAAAAAGTTGATTTACAAAGCAGTGAGCGATTTTCTTATTTTTACGATTTTTTTTTTTTATCTTACCACCATCATCATAGATCATGAGACCTATTCGTTCCCAGTGAGTCGCCAAAAGCTGTTGGTCGAAAATCATCGCTTGGGCGAGATCTATGGATAAAGCGAGCCAACGGTGTGCGGGGCATAGCCCCTCTTTGAGTCAGCAAAGTGGCGGTTTATTGCTATTCTACCGGCGAGGAATCTATGCAAGTCTCACAGATTTACGCCTTCGGGGGTTTGGGATCTCATCCCGGTAGGTTTTTTCATTGCGAAATAAAGGAGTGAAAGAGAGGAGGAAGAAGGAAGCAGTCGAAGGAGAAAAGAAATGAATTCCAAAGCGAGAAAGGTCGGAAGATTTATGTTTTTGGGTTGGTAGTAAGCAGAGCCAAACCTACTTGCATAAATAAACAAAGCAATCTTGATGAGCAAATGACGAGAAAAGTAGATATGAATCTAACGAGAATAAACACGTGCGAGATCTAACATAAGAAAGTTCGACACATAACACAAGTATTGGCACAAAGTCTCAATATTTGTATTCTTGTTTTCTTACATTATAAGAAAGCTCAAAGTCTTTCTCTCCTCACTTCTATTTTCATCTAAAAATGTTCACCCTCGAATACAACAAGTATTCCAATATATATAGAAGAGGAGAAGGAAGAAAGAAGGCAAAAAGGAGCCAACCACCTATTTACAAAGATATTTACAAAATATCTAAAAGTCATGTTGACTTTTGACAACTTGATGGATGACATCATCCCATGATGCAACATGGATGATGTCATCATTTGTGCTTGACATACTTTAGACATTTCAACAAGAAAGTCGGAGAGAGAGAGAGAAGAAGAAGAAGAAGAAGAAGAAGAAGCTACTCGTCATCATCATCCTGCGGCGAAAGGGGGTAGCTTGCTTTTGATGCTGCTCAGGTGATGAGATATGCCCGAGCGCGGTATTCAAAAACTTGTTAATTATTGGCCCAAGTTGATCTGAGAAGGATCCTTGTGCCTATCACTTATTGCCTCACAAGTCTCTCGCTCATCTATAAGCTTCTCGGGAGTTTGGAAAAGTCCTTCTCCGCCTCGATGAGGAACCCGGCGAAGTCCCTACGAGCCGGCGCGGGTTGTTGATAGATTCGGTGTCAAATGTGACCTCTGGCCCGTTCCTTGAAGCGATCTCCTTGAAGATCCGGATGGTTTCATCGGTGTCCTTAAGGTAAAGGAAGGAGTGAGCAACCACGGAGACATGTTGAGAACAATTCGCTCCATTTGATGCATTGTATCGGGGCCTCTTCCTTTACTTTGTCAATCTTTTCTAGAATAAATTCTAGCTGATCCACCCGATAGTCAGTGGACATGATTTTGTTGAGGGCCCTTGGATGGCGAAGCGCGAACTTGACCGGATCTTGGTGAGCAGTCGAACATTTGTTGGAAGGCCTCGCTGCGATCTAGCATGTTCAACTCTTACGATATGGGCCCTGCTAGCGCTTGGAGTTCTTTATTCGCCTTCTTGATATTCGGGTATAAGTCGAGAGAACTCGGCGATCACTTTTTTTTGTCTTTGAGGATTTGGCTCCTCAGCGGAAAGGCCATACCACTGCTCACCGATCTTTGCATATTCGTTGATTTTCTCCTGGCTGAGAAGCTCAGAAGTCTCGGTGGCAGTTGTGGGAGGCGCACTACCCATCTTCTGTAAGGCTTGGAGCAGATATTTGTTTTGCTCTTTTAGTAGCCTTTTCTCTTCTTTCGTCTCTTGAAGCTTTTGACAGAGGGCGTCAACCGCGGAAAGAGCTTCCCCCTAGAGACTTTCAGAAGATGTCCCCATTGTGACTTGGGTCACAGTAAAATCTGTCGGAGACAGATCCTTTTTCTCTTTGAGGGGATCGGGGTATGTAATTTCCATGATTCTCTCACCTGCAGCACTTTTAGAGAAGCGTGTAACAGGCTTCTGCTTCTTTGCCCCTTTGGCTGGGATCACTGAAAAGTCCATCGGAGTGATGGGAACTTTCCTCTTTTGTTGGCTTAGCTACTGAGAGATCCAGACCGGTCTATGGAAGAAGGACCGAGAGGAGAGGAGGGAGGCAGCTACAGTAGAAGAGGGGAAAAACGTGGAGACACGCGGCGGCGGCATTGAGAGAATAGCCGAAGAAGTGTCCACGGGAGGAAGGGAAACTGCAGCTGCGGAAGACATAGGAAGGGAAGGGAGCCGGAGATGAGGGAAGAAATGGAGGAGGACAGATCAGCGAGGGAGGAGAAGATAGACGAAGAAGCAGGGGAAAGAGTAGAAGAAGGGACAGAGGACACGACCAAAGGGATGGTCGCTTGAGTCTCTCGAGGAGGGGAAGGAAGAGAAGAAGAAGGGATAGAAGGGACCTCTGTTGTGGTAGCAATGCCGACATCCTGAGTGGATGGGCCAATTGGAACTTCCTCTTCTGCTTCTTTCTCTGGTGTGACCAGAGATATTACCTGCTCGGGTGCCGTGGAAGGAGGACTCTCAGGGGCTTCTTCACGAATGGTCTTTGGATTCACCTTCTACACCTTTGCCTTTAAGTTGCTTCTTGGATCGTGAAGGTGCGTTGCCCGATGGGGAGGTTGTGAAATCCCCGAGGTAGATTAGGCCGTTCATCGGCACCGATGTTCTGTCCTCATGCAAAGTCTCCTTGACCCTCTCCTCAATTGTCGAGGAGCTTTAGTTCTATCGATGGCGGGAAGGGCCAATCGTCCCCATCTGTATCATTATATACCTTGTCTACTTCATCTTACTATTGTTTGGTAGCCTTTGGGGACAATGGCTACCCCATATTGGATGATTTACTGCAATGCTAGGCGAGAATGATCCTTTCTTGAGCTCTACCTCATGGAGGGCGTCGATATAAATATCCTCGATCGAGGAACATGGATCGGATCAAGCTTTGCTCTTGGCGAGGCAGCCCCTTGGGTCGAAGGTAGGCTGGTGGGAAGTCATGCTTCAAATTGAGTAACTCGGCTCTGAACATTTCCTTCGCCTTGTGGTGGGTAGAGCATGTGTATATTCGCCCCTTTGTGAGGGGAAAGGAGTTCCACCCTTCTTTCTTTTAAGGCATTTTTCGTGGTATGTGACCATTTGCCTTGATAGTTCAGTGAGAATCGGCTTAGGCCCGGCATACCTTGGTAGCTGGTTGGCTCTCCCAAAAAGTTGGCAGCCCTTAGATAGGTGAATGTAGGAAATTGGGTGAGCAGGGCTCCCCATTTCTCGTGGCTGCCACTATGTTTTTGGTTGTACGTTATGAGTCATATTCGGCCTCGGCGGGCGAGATGATGTGATAGAAAAACACATCGTTAACTTTTGTGGCTAGGAGATGCTATTCTCGGCCTTAATTCTGGATAATACTCGTATATTTTGACCTGAGGCCAAACTCCACTCCGGGTTAGGCCTGGATAATCCCTCTCTGACGCTGCAGCGTAGACCACGTAGGAGTTCATATGGAATACTCCCGTTGTGCCGAATTGTTGTAGCTGTTCGGAGATGGTGTTGCTTATAATTTCCCCCCAGCAAAAGCGCTGATCAGGAAAATTCTTGTTCATTGTTTCCAAGTAGCGCAACATCCATTTATGGAAGTAATGGGCGTCAGAAAGCCCGAAGACCCTGCTCAGGAAGGTAATGGTATCATTGAGCTCTACGAGAGAAGTCAACTGCGGTGGATGATTTGGGGCCACCGGGTTACCACCTTCTTATTTTTCAGATATACTTCATTCATTAGCTGCATACATTGGTCTTCATTGTCTTCCAGGCCTTGATGCACTCTGCTTGCAGCTACGGCCACAAAGTGCGGTGGTGAGGGATGAGTATGATCTCAAAATGACGGGCAGTGAGGTTAATGACTACCTCGCCCTTCTTTTTTCGACACATCTTGTGTCTTTGTTGTAACACTGGGCAACCACCATCATAAATTCATTGTTGACGGCGCTGACGGGGATTCCTCCGGTGAAGTGCAGGGCACTGCCTATTAGTTTGTCCATCCATGGACTCCTTGTAACTTTCTGAGTTCTGGCCCAGAATTCCTCCATGTCGATATGCCCCAATTCTGAGTCTCTGACGTCCATGCTGCATTCGGCCTGTGACTCGGGCATTCTGACCCTTTGATATTTGTACTTCATCTCTTCCTCTGTAAGCTTGGCCTTTCCTTTTGGTTTGGTGGGTCTCCTGCTGGATGTAGACATATGTTCTTTCGAACTCAGTTGCTGATCTGCATGAAGAAGAAGCGAGACCCAATCCGAAAAGGTTGAATTAGCCATTTGATCTTCCATTGGAATGTTAGCAGAAGAAAGAGTTAGAGATTTTCAGGCCCAGGGCGCAGGAAAATTGCAGCTTACAGGGCTAAAATAGGTAAGGCGCATAGGAAGAGGATGTTGCAAAGGTTAAACTGGCGCCAAAGGCGCATGGCGCATGCATACTGCAGAGTGCATTTTAGTAAAGGGCGCATGAAAGTTGCGTGTTGCATGGAGACAGGATGCGCCAAAGGCGCATGGACTTTTCATGTTACATTGTGATTTGGTGCGCCCTTTGGCGCATGGGAAAAGTGTGTGAGGAATTTTCGTGTGCGAAAAGGAAATATGGCGCGGCGCACGGAGGGTTTGCACAACACGAATGTTACTGTAAGGAGGGATGCGCCTGCGCTTTTACGACTTTATACTTGGCGCGGATAAAGCTTGTGCTGCATGGGTGCGGGGTGCGCCATTGGCGCATGGAAAAGTGATGCAGCAAGGAAGGTTGGCGCGCCTTTGGGGCGCAAGTTCAGCGCTTGTAGCATATGGAAGAGGCGCGCCTTGAGGGCGCAGAAGTTAATGATGCAGCAGGCAAGATGGGTGCGCCATTGGCGCGGTTTTTAGTCATGCTGCAGGGGGGACAGATGCGCCATGGGTGCGCAACTATTTATAATGTTGCATGACGCGCCGATGCGTCAAAAGGGAAAAACAGTCTTTTAAATGGCTCAACCCTTTGATACTTATACTTCCAAGGTTGTTTTGGGGACACACAATGGTTCAATCAAAGGGGGTTCAGACCATGCCCTCAAAATAACATCCTCCTCTGTAGATCTGGAAAGATGAAAATAAGGAAAGAAAGCACGGGGGGCTAGCTCAAAAGATGCATTCAAAAACCAACCAGCAAGCACGAAGAACCAGAAAACAAATCACATGGAAGAGATAAGAGCACTTACCGGATAAATAGCAAAAAACATGGAAAACGGGTCCACAACGCGTTGAAAACGACGAGGCGGAGGTGAGGCTCAGAGAATCACGTGCTTAGCGAATAGTGAAAATGACATTTTGGGCGCGCAAACACATATATATAGGTGAGCTGGTCATAAATGCGCCACCCACTTTTGAAAAGCGCATGAAAATTTCTTTGTCGACACGGGAAGCATGCATGCGCCCTTTGGCGCACTAAAGCGCTTTGCCAACAAGAAATTAAGCGCGCCTTTGGCGCGCAAAAGCGATGTCGACACGGGATTATGTGCGCCCTTTGGCGCACCAAAAAAGAAAGCGCGCAACAAAGCGTTGTGACAACACAGCGCATGCGCCTTGGCGCCTGTGAGGAAGGCTCAACAAGCTTTGGCGCACCAAAGGTGTGTTGACACTTTGAAAATCATGCGCGAAAGGTTTTAAAAGGGCGCACCAAGTTGGTGTTACATAGCAATTTCATCGATTAGCTAAATTAAATTAATAAAAAGGCTAAAAGAACAAGTTTGAGTATTAAAAAACCAGATTTCGGGAAGGGATTTTATAACGTTAGTTAATATTTTTCTTTTTCCTTGTTCAATTTTAGAAGATTTGGTGTTGGGAGTTCATACTTGGAGCTTGAAGGATTTTTTTGGTGGCTTGCTTATTTTGGAAAAGGCTACATCTTGTGAATTCAAGTTTTGGAGCTTGCATGGAGAGGTAGGACCTCCATCCTCTTATTGTTTGTTTCTTTTATTGTATGTTGTGGTAAATATAGAAATTAATTTGTGTGTTTCATGTTGGGAATGGGTAGATTACCTTAGGATGGTGTGGGAGAAATAAGTGGAGTGCTTTTATGGAGGAAAAAGGGAGATTACGAAACAATTATTGAGGGAGTGTATGAGAGGGCTCCACCTATGTGGAGGAAAAAGGGATTTTACATGATATTTTTTTATAAGAAAAAGGGAGAGATAAGTGTTGTGAGTATTTTTGATAGTGCACTTGGAGGTCTTGGGTGGACTCTCTTCCCACTTGGGAGGCATAAGGAGAAGCCTCCATGTTCTTGTCTCTATTTTGGCTTGCATATGAGCCTTTGTGGTGATAAAAATGTATGTTTTATTGTATTGTTGTGGAAAAAAACAATGGAAACTAATATGTGAATCTTTTTGAAAGCTAAGTTGAAATATGCAAATATTGTTGAATGTGAATATGTAAATTTGTATATTGTGGAGGTCGGTGTTGTGTGGAGTTGTCAAGTCAGCAAACATCCCTCATTTTTCTCGTGGCTAGGGCTTAGGGGGCCAATAAGGAGGAATGCATATCCTCTTATTGGATTAAAGGTTAGGTGGAGAGCATCACATTTCCCCCCTTCTTTTTATAGAGATCAAGTTGAAGAGAAATGAAAATTGGAGAAGCTAACTATATTGAAGCCAAAGATCCTTTATTTTGCTACCCAAATTTTTTAAATTGAAAGTTGTAATTGTAACTTAATTTCTTCATTGTGTGAAAGAAGAACTTTATCTTATCAGAAGTATAAATGTAAATATGGATTGTAACTTAGAGATAATAATGAAGAGAAACTAAAAATTACTTACATTTTATTTTGTGTAAATTGCATCGATTATAATGGAGTGTGAAAAGAGAAAATGAATCCTTTTTGTTAATTTTATGTTATTAATGGAATTATGGGAATCTTTGTTAAGTTGTGAATGTTTGAATTATACATGAAGATGAATAAATGAATAAATATATACTTGAAACCTTTTTATTCTTCATTTTTAAACATTCTTTCCATGCACGATGGAAGATATCGGTGGGTTAACAACCAACATCGGTGGGTTAGTGACCTACATCGTGGGTTAGCAATAAGCATCGGTGGGTTAGGAACCGGCATCGGTGGGTTAGTGACCAACATCGGTGGGTTAATAACCGACATTGTTGGGTTAGTGACCGACATTGGTCACCGCTAAACTAGAAATAGCTTTTATACAACTAAAATTTAAATTTTAATGATTCTAAGTTCTTGAAAGGCTCTTTGAGCCTAAAAATACTTAAACACAACAAAGAAAATGACTATTGATCCTATTTGGAAAAAATTGAGTATTTAAAGATTTTTCTTTAAAATGAATCCATTACTCTTTGACTAGCGTCGTGTCAAGGGTAACCGCATCGGTCTCTAGATTACCGGTTAAAAATTACAATATTCAACCTTCTTGTTACTTTCACTATTAGACCTATAAAATAGTAAAGGAACAAAGACTTATAAATATGTAAGTGTCTATATATGAACTCAAGATTAGTATTATAAACAGCCTAACTATTTAATTATATTTTCTTGTAAATAAACAATTAAATCTGAAGTGATGTCGGTGGGCTAACCGACATCGGTAACACTAGGGTGACTATGGTCGGTGAAGCGACCAACACTGGTCACCTGTGTGTGAATATTTTTCCAAACGCATTTAAACACCAAAATAGTGGTTTGTATATGAAAATAAGGAACTACAAGTAAATAAAATCTCTACCCAATATTGTACACATGTATACACATATCTACATGTGTAGTCAATTTTTATACCCCTTAAAAAAACAAGGAAATCCCATGCGCATTGACCTATCACCCAATGGCGCTAGGTGCTCACCTAAGGCACGCGTGGTGTCGAGCCCCTCCTTTATGTGAGTTGTGTAAGAATGCATCATCTATGACAGATGCATAATAGATAAAATGAAAGAAACCCCACATTCAACTAAGAACCTAGAATGAATGTTGAACTAATGCATTACTTAGGACAAGAAATACGTTGACAAAATATAGATCTAAACCATAAAGGAAAGAGGATGCACAATTATTATACCCATTCATATGAAACATACTGAAAAGAAAAGAAAAAAAAAAATGTATGAGACAAGAACCACATATATTCATATTCAACATGTTCAATAATCATATTACATCTATCGTAGTCATTCACAGACACAAAATGATAGTGTAGATCGGAACCATGCATAAGAACTAGACTTAGGTCCTTGTAATACAAAGGATAACATATACCCATGTAGTCATTTTTACACCCACCAAAGAATAAGGGAATCCCATGCACACCGGCCTATCACCCAAGAAAGGCGCTTAACGCTCACCCGAGGCATGCACAGGCGTCGAGTCTCTCTTTTATGTGAGTTGAGAGGGAAAACATCATCTATGATCCAAACTTAAAGGAAGTGAGTGGAAATGAAACATACAAGCATCATAGAGCTTAGAAATGCTTCTAGACTAATGTAGTCATTCCAGGACATAAAATTACTTAACATTAAGAACTAGATAAAAAAGGGAAATGCGCAAGGAATCGACTCATTCCATAAACATGCATAAAATGAGAACCATGAAGATATGTAAATGCACCGAGAATCACATCGATCATATTCATATAAAAAGGTAACCTCATTACATTCATTATAGAGCATCATAGAAAGGATGATCGAAGTCACGCATCATAACCTGGATCCATATCATTTAGCTCTCAAAAAGAAATTTTATAACCCTAAGCCCTTGATACATCCTTCTCCTATGTTTTATCTACCTAACCCAAATAGAGTTCCTTGCAGCATTTCTGCAGAGCTCCACTCTCTCTTAATTTCCTCTATTTCTTTTGTGGGTGTTTGTATATATAGGCATCCCAAAGTTCCAACTCATCCTTCTGCAGCCTTAGATCCGGTGCCAAGTGTCTAAATGTGGTCCTCCATGGGAGCATGCTCCTCCAGGCCTGAGCTCTCCACTTTTTGCCATGATGGTCTTCTAGAAGCTTCCATTATAGGGCATATTCCTTCCTGTGCCAACCTCTTGTCAAGATGACACCTTATCAATTCTACATGCACGGTTGGGTCACGCTTTTCTCGTGTCTTACCTAATACACCAAATATGGATAAGTCCCGAGACCTTGTCTTCCAACACGTAACACGGCCCTTCTACAACCCTCCTAGAACCCTGTCTTACACGCCTTCTTCTTACGCACCCATCCTTCAACCTAGGCCTTGCACACCCATGCACCTTGCTGCACTTAGTCAATATTTTAGGGGCCCAACATCACCCCACACTATGCCTGTTCTCCACCCGTGGGAACACTTCTCTAATGAATAAAGAATAAAAAAAGACTTAACATCTTAGGAAAAGAATAAGGGGATGAAGAATTTAGGAAAGAAGAAAGAATGGGGAAGTGATGGCATTATTGTAACAAGCTAGGAAAATCTTCTTGCAAGTTAGCCTCCAACTTTTTCCAGGAATCAAATTCATTTTTCGCTCTTTGGTAGAGGTCATTGACTAGGGTGCTTACCTCCTAAAACTCAATCCATCTCCTTGAGCATTCATAGTGTCAAAAATTTTCTCCAACTCCTTGCCCACGTCCTCAAGTGCATCCATTCTTCTACTAATCTGTGGGTATAACTCCTTTAGCCTGATTCTTGATTGTACCCCTTAGGGCCTTAATAGATTCTAACTTATTTTCAACCTCAGCTAGGATTCTATCCCAGTCTACTCTGTTCCCTTTGTTCTTTTCTTGGAACTCTTTAAGCTCTGCTTCATAGTTGGCAACTAGAATACTCGCCACTTTATCTTTTTCTCGTGTAGTTATCATATGTGGCCTTGAATGTAATCATTTTTGCACCCACCAAGAACAAGGGAACCTCATGCGCACCGGCCTATCACCCAATAGGTGTTAGGCACTCACCCAAGGCGCATGAGAGGGAGCCGAGTCTCTCTTTTATGTGATTTTAGTGGAAGGCATAATTTGTGATCTTGACTTAGTGATTTAATGAGACATGAAAAAGCTATAGAGCTTAGAATGACTTCTACACCCCTTGGTCATATCAAAATTAAAAGCGCACAAATGTAATTACTAGAACTAGGAAGTTGTAAATCCACAAATAGACTTAACATTAAAGTAAGGTTCATGATTATACAAGCTCAAAATAATAGTAGAGACATGCGGATAATATAGGAAGGATATCTTAATATAAACACAGTGGTAATCTCATCATATTCATTCATACTATTACTCCAAAACATCACAGAGTGGCAGACCACAGTCATACACCATATCTAGATCCATACATGTATGCTCACAAAACAAAATTTTCATTCTCCATTTCCCCATTACATCCTTCCTAGAATCATCTACCCATTTTATCCCATAGTTCTCAGAGTAATTTCTGACAGCTCCACTACCTTACTTGTTTCTCTTACTTTGCTAAGGGCACATGTATAAATAGGCATCTAAGCTCTAACGAAATCCTCTGCAACCATAGATCTGGCCCCAAGTGTCAAGGTGTGGGTCGCCCTAGGTGCATGCCTCTCCATGTCATGATTATCTTTTTGGATCTTCTTATCGTAAGGTATATTCCTTCCAGGACACCCTGTTGCCAGGCTGGAACCTTATCCAAATGGAACATGTTCTTCATGTGTTCTGTCTAAAAGGCCGAAAATGGCTAAGCCATAATTTTTTCTTCGCATGTGCACGTCCTTGGTTCTCCAAGAACCCTTTTTGAATTCTTCCTTATGTGCCTTAACTTGCGCGCTTCCTCCGGCCATGCACACCTACACACCTTTAAGATTTGGAAGCTATATTAGGGGCCCAACATTACCCCACACTTCACCTATTCTCCACCCTCGGGAACCTTTTCAAAGAATGCAATACAAAAATGCAAGGCCTTGCCTTGGAAAAGAATGGAGGGAAAGAATAAAGAATGGGGAGAGAAATAATAGAAGGAAAATTTCCTAAAGAAGAAGAAGGGGAAAATTTTGCCGTAGGTCAGCCTCCAACATATTCCAAGTGTTGACTTCATCTTGCGCTCTTGTGCAGAGGTCGCCAACCAATGTGCTCACCTCATTGAAGGTTAACCCTTCCCCTTTTATGTTAATGGTCTCCACCATCGTCTCTAGTTCCTTAGTGTGATCTTCCAAGGCATCCATCTTCCTCGTAATGACCTTGTAGAGCTCTTTTAGCTAGGTTTTGATTGAGACTCGCAGGATCTCAATAGCTTTAGACTTCTTTTCCACTTTGGCTAGGATCTTTTCTCACTCGGATCTATTGCCTTTATTATTTTCCCTGAAGTCCTTTAGCTTGGCCTCGTCATTGGCAAGCAGCATGCTTGTCACCTTGTCTTGATCCGCGCAGTGGTCGTAGGTGACCCCCACGGTTTGTGTGGCTATCTTCACATCAGAAAGAACCTTGTTGTATTCAGCCATGAGCACAATGAATTTCAATTTTTCCTCCTTCTCCAAGCACGCAGCTACCTCCTCTACCGACTCCAAGGCCAAAGGCTACCTTTCCATGGTGAGGATCCGAGTCAAGTCCTCTAGACATTCTAGGGAGGATCCATACTTTTGCATGAGAGGGTTAAGGTTCGGGTGCTTCATGATAATAGCTTGGGAGATGAGCTCCACCTTCTTGGAAACTTCACATACCCTAGCCTTTTCCTCCTAAAGATCCCTCTGTAGTTGAGCACTAATTAGTTTCTCAAGGCTGAGGTCCTTTGTTAGCTTAACTACTTATTCCTTCCTCTTTTCCAACAGGTCCTCCAAGACTTTAACCTTGTCATTTTTGTAGAAAATCCTAGCCTCAATTTCCATGGTGACTTTGTTGAGCACGTTACACACTTTCTCATCTAATAGTTGTTGCATGTTTATAATGGGGTTGTCCCCCTTTCCTTCGGACAACACTAGTATTGATCCTTGGTTAACCTCGAACTTGGGCTCATCGATGTGGGAGTCGAATGCCCATGATAACATCTTCCTTATGCATGGGTATCCACCCTCAGGATCAAAGGATTCTATGGAGGTGAGATCCTTGGTGGGCACGGTACTCTAGAAATGCACGAACAAAAATTTATTGGGGTCATCAACGTATCCCATAGTTACTCTTCCCCCTTCCATGCATTTAACTCCTGTGCACACACACTCGGGAATAAGTTCTTGAAAGAGTTGGGCCTTTTGTGCTACCCACACTCTTCTCCCTTTTCTCGTCCTTGAATTCACCGAGCATGAGCTCCGTGCCATGTTCTGACTCCACGTCGACCAAGGTATTAATTATCTTCTCTGCCTCCCTTGTTACTTTCTCATTCACCTCCTCCTGAGTGAGCTTGGGCATATCTCGAATCCTTGGTACTTTCCCTTCACTCCTTTCTTTACTTCGTGTACCTTCCTCCCCTTGGGCACTCTTCCTCCTTAAAAAGATAAAAGCATCAATTGTATCTTATGCTCCCTCTTCCCCCATATCGTGGACATCAATTGGCTCCTGATCCACCTCTAACTCTTCCTCTTCATCATCATCCTTTTCTCCTATATAGGTGTTTGGGTCATCTGTATCTTTAGACTCTAGTTCTTCCATCCCATTTTCTTCTTCCTCTGCTGAAAACTCGGAGTCGAGGATGTGGTCTTCTCTTCATCTGAGGGTTCTTCAGGGGATGGTGGCTTCACAGGTTCTGGGGTCTTCTCCTTGACCACCATTCTCTTCTTCTTCCGGATGTAGGTACTTGGCCCCGTGGTATCTATGTTCTACTTTTCCACCACCCTTTGTTCCTCTTTCTCTTCCCTCTCCTTGCACTTTGGCATGGGCTTATTTCTGCCAATAGGGTCGTTCGGGATGGATATCTCATTCTCCATGTACGTGCCTTTTTCAAATTTTGGCCTTATGCACAGGTAGATCCTAGTAGTAGCACTCTCAGCAATAGGTAAGGTCAAAGGCCTTACAATGTGCACATCATGCGACATGTACCTTTCAATGTACGTGTGCTTCTCTGGGTAGACTAGCTTCTTCCTCATTTCCCTATGCTCTCTGTCAAGGGTGGACAACTCCAGGTTTAATTTCTTCAACTCCTTGTATATGTTTACTCCTGCTTGGAAAAAATTGGGTAGTAAACAAGAATGGGAGTTTACACCATGGATCAGAATCGCCATCCACCAAAATGAACCTTCCAATGCGAAGTGATGGTAGACCATGAACTCGTTAGGAAATATTTATTTAGTGCTCCATTAATATTTATGATTGAATATTTACTTAGAGGTAAATATATATGGGTGATGTAAATGTTAATGTGAGTTGTTTGATAAACAACTCATATAACAATATTAGTTTGGGTGAGTTTTAATAACTGACATATATAGGTGTTGAGAGAGATATTTTTGGGAGTGTTGTTGACCAACCTCCTTGTTTTTAGGACTGTATATTCCTATATATGTGTAATCCGGTGATATGAATTTTATAACAGAGCATTATTGAGTTTCATTTGGTATCACAGCAAGGTTAAAATTTGAATGTTGGATGGAGGAATAATTTTCTTACAGGGACAACTTCATTTGTCCTGAGTTATGAGACATCTTCTAGGTGGCGTATGATATCTGTGTTAAGAGATTCGTGGACTTCAGAATAGGAAGGAAACCAATTTATTAGATTTGTTAAGCTTGAAGTATTGGTTAAAATTTTTATATAGATGGGATGTGCAAGCATCAGATCTGGCACGTGGTGAATATACCTGCTAACATATTGGCAGTTTAGTGCATTTGTCCATCAACCAAGGGAAGTGAAGATATTAGCACCCAACTTTAGAATTCTTCACCAATTCTCTATCTGTTGTAATTTTTCACGTGCAGACCTGCGCATAACATTTTTTTTTTGGAAGATCCGTTTGGGAAGAAGCAAATAAAGTTTTTATTGCAGGCTAAATATACTTAAGATCAAAGAATTTGAGAAATGCTCCCCATGGAGACTAGATCACAACATTCATGGCCTTCTCGAGACGTAAATATCTCATCTTTTGTATAATACTTGGTAGCACGGGTTACAGTCTTATTGCAAAGGCATTGAAAAGGCATTTGGCATTTAATTTTATCATCCCACGTATATTTCTGATAATCACTATTGTGCTTGCGTGTCAAATAATTTGCATACCTTTGAGTGGCATTCACCTGATTTAGTTCAACTTGCAGTTGGTTCTCTATTCGATTTGGTTCCCAATCGACTTTGAGTATGTCTGTGTCAAATCGTTTTTTAAGTATTTGTTTAATTTTTTAGTGATAGGAAGATTTTTTAAAAACAAGTGGGTTTGTCTTTTTTAAATGTCATTTTTAGTCATGTTAGTTAAAGTCGTGCCCATTCGTATTGGTGTATGCAATTCCATTTATTCCATTGACTATAGTTTGTAAGGTAGCATTCATGTCGTTTTATGTTTTTTTGTGTAAAAATTATAATCTATTATGTATAGATTATTAATTTATTCTACAAAAACATTTGGGTCACAAGTGTACAATTGTGAGTAATTTTCATTTTAGGTCTAAATATTGTTGTTCATCAAGATAAAGAGTATTTTTGGTCTAGTCAAGTCAAAAGTATATTGTAAAAGTTTCGTTATTGTCAAGTTAATTAAAATAGGTGATTTTAGGTTATCTGTCTAGTCATGTCTTCTTGTCCAAGTCAATAGTGTTATATGGTTAGTCAAACCATAAAGTTTTGTTTTGTGAGTCAAAACTTGTAAAAATAAAAAAATAATAATAAAAAAATTTGCCTCACAGATGCATTTTCGGTGTTACCCGACGTCCAGAAAAAAACAAAGTGTTTCACATTGCGGGAGGGAAGAAAAGAATAAACAATGTGGAAACAATTGAGCTTCATATCCAAATCCGGCTGAGTTAGCAACATGTTACCAGAGGTAGGAGGCATTGGAGGTTGGAGGTCATTCAGCGACCTCTCGTCAGTCGCCAATGACGGGGCCGCACAGATGGTTTGGTGACATTTTTGTGGTGTATTTGCTTTCATCTTGTGTCGTGTGCTTCTTGTCATATTTTTGAGTTCCAGTATCAGTGTTCCTGTTTGCAGTGTTCGTGATTGAATAAGTGGAAATTTCACATTGAGGGGGGGAACATGATCCAATGTTCCATTTCCATTATGTCAATTTTTCCTATGTATGTATGAGCAACAGATTTCAACAAAATTTCCTATGTTATTCCCTGCAGTGAGATGTGATGAGGGCTGAGAATAGTACTTTGCATATCATGATGTGGTTGTAGGTAAACCACTTGAAAACCTTCATTTGTGGTTTGTGGTAAACCAATAGCAAAACCACCATTCTTGGTTGTTGGTAATCCATTCGCAAAACCATCACTTTGTGGTTTGTGGTAAACCAATTGCAAAACCACCATTCTCGGTTTTGGTCAACCATTTGCAAAACCATCCCTGAGGTTTGTGATCATCCTGTGAAAATCACCAGATCATGAGCAGGTGCAAGTATAAGGTAGGTTTTCCCCATGTTCGCACTAAGGGGGGGAATGTTAGGAAATATTTATTTAGTGCTCCATTAATATTTATGATTGAATATTTACTTAGAGGTAAATATATATGGGTGATGTAAATGTTAATGTGAGTTGTTTGATAAACAACTCATATAACAATATTAGTTTGGGTGAGTTTTAATAACTGACGTATATAGGTGTTGAGAGAGAGATTTTTGGGAGTGTTGTTGAACAACCTCCTTGTTTTTAGGAATGCATATTCCTATATATGTGTAATCAGGTGATATGAATTTTATAACAGAGCATTATTGAGTTTCAAACTCGCTTCTCCTTTGGTTCAGCGGGGAGTTATTCAAGGATCTGCCATTCAACCCCGAACGCATTCATAAGGCACATATACCATTTCTCTAAGCGAGCCTTGTGTACCCCTGTCATTGATTCACATGTGTATTTTTGAAACCTCTCTCATGGGCAAAGGGTCTTTAGCAAGGTACTCCCACATGAACTTTTCGGATGCATATGGAACCCGATTTCGAGAACACAATTGTCAACAGAATGTTTCCAAATAGGATCTTTCCTCCCTTCTCTCGTGCTACTTATGATTTCATCTGCTATGTATTGGGAGATGTTGTATATGGTGCCTTCCGTGACCTTCCTGTAGACATTCAGCTAGGGATTGCTCACCTGGGTCCACCTCTCTTGTCCATTCAGCTTGGAGACAAGGTGTGCGGCCATCTTCATCATCGGATCACTGATATCCAAGATGTCATAGTACCTTGATCCCTTCTTCAATTCCTAGGATGTTATGGTTTCTCTTATTGCCTTCTCATCTAGGAGGTCATCTATGAGTGTGTCCCCTTTATAGTTTAGGCATGTGAA
The DNA here is from genome assembly GCA_018340775.1 of Taxus wallichiana var. yunnanensis. NCBI lineage: Eukaryota > Viridiplantae > Streptophyta > Pinopsida > Cupressales > Taxaceae > Taxus > Taxus wallichiana. The sequence goes on along the minus strand of CM031239.1, from coordinate 780,655,016 downwards.
GTGTGAAATTAGTTGGGGAGTTATGTGCATTTTGTGCCCTGCAAAGCAGAAGAAGTATTTTTGTACGCACGTCATCAACCATTTCTACAAGCACTCAAAGGCTTCTCGAAATATGGAAACTTGAAAATTTTAAGAATCCCTACCTGTTGATGGTGAATCACAACACCCCTAAATTTCTGCAACTCGATGGGTTGAGAATCTCAGTGTGATTGCATAACATGGAGCTTTTCCCAAGTGTGGGACCTTGTGAATCAAGGAAGCTCTCCGGATGAAGGCCGGTTCCTATTCCTCTGTTCAGATGTACACATAAAAATGTAGAGGGTTTACTCAAAAACCTAATCTAACTTGCCAAGGAGACAGGGTAAGAAGATGCATAAAAATAAACCTAAACTAACAAAGTTGATGCACCGAGGAATGAAGAACACATGTCTTGCCAATAAACACAAACCATTAAAATGCAATGCAAGATCATGCCTGAGATAACAAAAATTGTAGTGAAAGATCAAAAGGATGCAAATAAACATAGAGACGGTTGAGAATCATCAACATACATGCATTATCTACTTCAAATATTGATACAATACACTACAAAATGCCAAGAGGCAAAGTTGCATTACAGTTTTAAATGGGAGGTTTGAACTCCACAAACTCACCTGCCAAAGAGAAGAAGGGAGGGGAAAAACAAGAATGTCCAACCTTTAGAAAGAAGCCCCTCCTTGCAATTTATAGGAAGAATGAGAGAGAAAAGAGAGAGGAATTCCAAGTCTACCCCAACCACATCCAAGTTGCATTTAATTCATCTCATTATGGCAAGTAGGTGAGGACCTTAAAGAAACCCAAAAAGTGGCGAATTGTATTTTACATTTTGAAGAACTTGTTCTCACCCAATTTAAGATATCTTGTCATAGTTGGAAAAAGGACCTTGTAATATTTCTGAAAATTCCAACCTTGCATGAATCCAAGCTCCCTGTGAAAAGTTATGGCCGTCGAATATCTCGGGTCGGGTTTGCTTTCTGTCATCGCTCAAAATTTTGTGCCTCTGAAGGTGCACCTTGGTGTATCCATGTGTGTGTTGTCATACTCTTAAGTGTGCTAGGGCACATCCATGTTCATGTCGACACTCTTTGACATGCGCCTTCTACTTGTGCCTTGGCATGAACTTTTTCGTGTCGACACTTTTCTACCTGTGCCAGGGCGCATCCATGTTCATGTCGACACTCTTTGATGTGCACCTTCTACCTGCACCTTGGTGTGAAATTTTTCGTGTCAACACTTTTCTACCTGTGCTAGGGCACATCCATGTTCATGTCGACACTCTTTGATGTGCACCTTCTACCTGTGCCTTGGCGCGAACTTTTTCGTGTCGACACTTTTTCTACCTGCGCCAGGGTGCATCCATGTTCATGTCGACACTCTTTGACGTGTGCCTTCTACTTGCGCCTTGGCGTGAACTTTTTGTGTCGACACTTTTCTACCTACACCAGGGTGCATCCATGTTCATGTCGACACTCTTTGACGTGTGCCTTCTACCTATGCCTTCATTTGTTGGTGCCAGACGCAATAAATATCGTGCTACGAGTTTCTTTAATTTCCATATTCTTCATCGCTTGTCTATATCTACAGGGGAAGATATTTACAACAATTTGGTGACTCAATGGGATCGCTTTGCCTACTAGGTAGAAGATCGGTGGCCTTTTAGTGATCCATTGGGCATGGAGTCATAAGCAATAACCTAAAACCAACCTGATATCTGATCCCGAGCCTAATACCGTAACTCCTTAGTTGAGAGCATGTTGAACTATAGAAAATCAACCTGAGAGCAAAAAAACCTGTGCCAAAGCACTTAGGGAAATTGAAACCTAATGATAACAAGACAATGTGCATACGCACTTAGAGGAATTGAAATCTAGGCTAATATTTACAAGGGTAAACCTTTTCCTTTTAGTAGCAATGTTTAAGATAGATTCCAATAACCAGAATTAGGAGTTCTTCTCCATCCAATGTAGACAATTGGAAGGCATTACTACTTTTACATCCCGTGACCATGTAGGGGCCACTCCAAATGGCATAAAACTTGGAATTCCTTCCTGGTTTTTCCCAATCTCCATCCCATTTCAAAACTAGGTCCCCTTCTGGAAAGTCCTTTCTCTTGCTTTACGATCAATCCATCTTTTACTAAGGCCTAATCCTTTTCAATCATCGAACCGCATGCTCTCTAATTTCTTCCAATTCTATCAACTCTGCATATCTAGCCTCCATTAGTTTAAACTTAGACAACTCCAACTGCTTCATGAGCTCCAATGTTGGAAATTCTAATTATATAGGCAATACCGCCTCTTTCCCATAGACCAACTTGTAGGGAGAACTACCTGTAGACCTCTTTGGTGTTATCCTGTCAGCCCATAATGCTGATTTTAGCTTAGTATGCCATGTCCTTTGGTTTTCATCCAAAGTCCTTCTGATTATTCTTAGCAAATTCTTGTTCGTGGACTCTGCCTATCCATTACCCTACGGGTAATAATTTGAAGAGGTGCTCAAATAGATTCCATTCTTGATAGCCCATTCTATAATCTTAGAACCTATGAATGCCAATGCATTATCTGATATGATAGTTGGCACACTAAACCTAGTCACTATTCCTTCATAAAAGTCTAGTATGTTAGACTAATTTGCTTCTTTGAGTGCTACTACTTCGGTCCACTTGGTGAAATAGTCATTTTTCCGTGAGAATCCACTTGTGGCCTTGCTTGAGTTTGGGTTAATGACCCCAATGTAGTCCAATCCCCAATGCATAAATGGTTGGTCAACCAAAATTCGGTGTGCAATGGAAGTGTTGCTAGTCTTTCTTTTCCGTGAAGAGTGCACATTTCTTGGACTTTCTTATCCATGTATAACAATCACTAAACACTATCGGCCAATAATACCCTGCCTTCATTATCTTGACAGTTGTTACTCGTGGGGTGAAATGTCCTCCAGAATCTCCATCGTGAAAATCTTGTAACACCCTCTCGATTTGACTGTCCCAATTCATCTCAATAGAACTCCATTGATGTATTTTTAAACAGAACACCATCAACAAGCACATGTGGAATGGCTTGTAATCTGAAGTATCTCCTTTTTTATTTTCTCAATTCTTGAGGGCATAGGCCTACCTGTAGGAAATGTATCATATTCTGAGTCCAACAAGGAGTGGGCACATCATCATTTTCCTATTCTTGACCATCATGTAGTACCAAGACAGTCTCTTTTTCATCACATGCTTTAACTTCTGTTGGCTCAAAGCTAGCTGTTCACATAGTCCTTTTCCACGTACTAGTTTTGTGACCTTGAGCTCCATGTCATATTCCATGACACAAGTTATCCATCCTGCACGTTTCTCATTCAGATCCTTGTTTAGAAGGAAGTCCTTGACTCCCGCATGAGAGACCAACAATTGGATCTTGTTGTTTGAGACTAGGTGCTTGAATTTATTTAAGCTCCTGATCACTACAAGGACATGCTTTTCAATGAAAGAGTACCTTGTTTCGTATTCCTCTAGGCCTTGACTGAAGAAAGCAACCGGTTGTTCTAATCCCTCTTTGTTTTGCTATACCAAGATTACAAAAATTGTGTCTCCACCACCAAAGGCATATAGCATGAAATCCTTGGAGAAGTCTGGATTGATGAGAGTCAGAGCTTGAGATATAGCCTCTTTTATTGCCTCAAAACTTGTCTTGCCTTCATATGTCCACTTAAATGTCATGATCTTTTTCAACATCAACGTTATTGGCTTTACGAGAACTACAAAGTTTGGAACAAACCTGCGGAAAAATTGATCCTTCCCAAGAAGCTTTGAAGAGCCTTCTTGTGACTTGGCAATGGCAACGCTCGAATTGCTTTAACTCTTCTTGGGTCAATCGTCAACCCCTCCTTTGAAACAATATGGCCTAGAAGCTTTCCCTCGTGAGCCAAGAATATGCACTTTTTGGGGTTCAATGATACCCCAAATCTTCTACACCTCTGAAATACCTACCTCAGATGAAAAAGGTGATCAGTTTGCATTTTTGGAGAATACAAGTGATGTCATCAAGATATATCAAATCTATTTTATTGATCAACCCCTTTAATGCCATATCCATTTCCCTTTGGAAAGTTCCTCGAGCATTTGATAGCCCAAATGGCATCTTCTTGTAGGCATAGGTGCCCCATTTGGTGGTGAAAGCCATCTTGAAATGGTCATCTTCTTTCACCATTACTTGATTATACCCTGAGTAGCCATTTAGGAGAGAGAATCTCTTGAACTAGAAACCACTTGCAATATTTGTTCCATTAAAGGAAGTGGGTAATGGTCTCCGAGAGATGCCCTGTTGAGGTCTCGAAGTCCACACAAAACCTGATTTTTCTGCTCTTCTTCCCGACTGTAACCAACTTTGCAACCCAAACTTGAGTGCTTGATCGGGAATTTAATGCTTGCCTCTATTAGCTCGTTTATCTCTTTCTTCATTAGAGGCTCAATGTGAGGGTTGACTAGTCTTTGCTTCTACCTGATGGGCTTAGCATCTAGATCCAATTCTATGGTATGTTGTGCCAACTTCAGATTGAATCCTCTCAAGTCTTCATAGCTCCAAGTGAAGACATCTAGAAATTCTTGGCAAAGCTGTATGAAATCGGATTTCTCTTGCTCAGTGGCCACTTTACCAATTTGAAGTGTTTTGCCTTCCCCAACCCGAATTGGCTCTAAATCTTCTCTCTTGACCTGTATGTTAGCCTTTTCCTTATGGAACTGGTCGTTAGGGTTAAAGATAGACTCCAACGTTAGTAAACCCTTAGGAAGCTTGTTTGTTCGCAGCTGCACTAATTGATCCCCGTCTTCGCTACTCTAGTCCTGTCTTGATTCCTAGATGAGAATTCAGCCTCTTCTCGTAAAAAATTAACGATCGTTGATCGTTCTCAAACACCTGCCGGGTTGTATTATTATCTCGGAACTACGGCCTCATAATCACATGCATACGTGGTTGTGTTTTTCCATTTCGATCTTGCCGCCAACCACATCAAATGTTGCTCCAACTCTTTGTGAGCCTATTTGCGGCTTCATTTTTCTTCCTAGGTATGGACATTATGTTTAAATCTTCAAAATATTCAACGAGGTCCCATACCCCGTTCTTATATTTCCTCGGTAGGTCATTCTTTATAGCATGATGTCCCTTGACTTGGTTGATGATTAGCTCGCTATCTCCAAACACTGCACATTTTTTATTCCCCTTTTCTGGACCAATGAAGTCCATGAATCAATGCCTCATATTCAGCTGTGTTGTTTGAACAAGAAAACTGGAAATAGAAAGCTGAATAATATTTGATGCCTTGAGGTGAAACAAGCATAGCTCCTCCTCCTACACCTTTCCTACTCCTTGATCCATCGAAAAATAATTGCCATACCTCATTGTCATCCTTATGGTCTGGTTTGGTGATGCTAGGAATAGAATGGCTTTCTTCATGTATGCAATAGACTCATAGCTCATATTCTTCTACTTCTTGGTAGGGATCAAAAGCATGTACCTTACTTGCCCATTCATCAAGAGTTAAATTTGGGATGCTTCCAACTTTGGTGTTAGTTTCATCTGTGCTCGAATAATCTTCTTGGTCAAAAGATGAAAAGTTGGTATTGATTTGGCTTGGAGTATGAGGCTCAATATGAAAGTTTACAATTGGTGCGGATCTGATTGTGACCTTAGTACCATATCTTATCTCGAACAACATGTGTGACCAGTCAGCAGATAAGTAGCCTCCAATTTTAGCAGTGAAATCCCTTGATAAGTATAGGGAAAAGAGTGGTGGCAAATCTATCACTGACACATCTTGCAAAATGGTAATGTTGGGGCATGCATGCAAGGTAAGATTCAAACCTTTAATCACTCCCACTGTTGCTACTGCTGTCCCATCCAATTGCACTACCCCCTTTGATATGACTTCATATTGGAGACCCAGTTGATCAGCTATTTGTTTGGGCATGACAGAACTACTTGCCACAGAATCAATCATGCAATTGTGTAATAGTTTATCCCCAATGATTAATGAAACATAGAATGGAGGGGGTTTCAAAAATTTACCTTGTTGTCCTTCATGATTCCCTTCAGGATGAGCAGAATTTGTGAGGACATTCTCTTGCATATGGGCCTCGCTTTTTGGTTGAAGTTGACCAATTCTTCATGGCAGCTTGTAAAAGATCTCTTTGGTTTGGGATGGATAAATATTCCCACATTGATATATTCACATTTATCTTCTTCATTTGAGCAATGATGCTAAATGGGGATGAAAGATCTCTTTCTTGTCCTTTAGGCTGCACATTCCTTTCTTGCACATGGACAAAGCAAATGATTGGCATTGGAGTTAGTTTAGAAGGTGGTTTGGGTTTTCCTTGCATGTTTGGGGCGTATTTTCTTACCAACACCTTGTGGAGTGATGGAAGGTTGTAGATCACTTGGAGTCAATAACTGCCCTTCACCAATATTCCTCTTCTTTGATCTTGTGTTAGCTGCTACACTATGAGAAATTGTTTTATTCATGCCACAAAAATCCTCAGCTTGCCAATTCACAAGTGCGGTATCATTTGGAGCTGTGTTTTGCTAAGACGTCCCTTGTTGCTGATTTGTTTCTAGACTCACTTCACCCTCAACACTAGTAGTTGTCACCATCAAGTCTTGGTTCAAAGCACCATTGAAGCACATAGATTGGTTGTGAGGTTCATTGTATGGGAAACACAAATCATACTCTTGAGCTATGTTGTTTTGCACTGGCACTAATGCTTTAGAAGCAGATGCAACATTGGGGTTATAGGGCTGAAATATTCTATTAGCAGGAGGCCTTACTTGGATTTTATTTTGATTTGCAGCTTGAGTGGTGACCTATTTTGTTAGTATGGGGGCCTAGCTTTTCACATCTTGCGCTTGAGGCTAATAAGGTCTAGCACTTTTAGCTTGTTGTCTTTTGATAGTCACCAGCTCATTTCAAGGTTCTACAATCTGTTTCATAACCTCTTGGAGTTCATTTGAAGCACTAGAGGATGAAGTAGAAGTTTCATTTGAAATTTGATTTCTAGGAGTGGGAATAGGAGCCAAAGTGGGTGCCCTGACTAGTGCTTAAATTTTCTAAGTTTGCATACAAGGGCATGGGAGGCCTAGGAGCGACTTACCGGCTTGAATAAGATAGTTTTCAGCCGTAATGGAAATGCTATAAGAAGCAGTAAGGTTTTGCCTCCCATAGATTGAATTAACATAGAAATATCGAATTCAAAGCTTTAAGATAATATAGAAAAGCACCTTCATTTGTTGGCCTAACGACCACTGGAATCCTATCCCAAGACCTTTGAAATCTGAAGTTGGAGTCAATCATCTGCTCATTAGGAGCTCTCTTGATAGTTTTCAATTGTTCTAGTAGAGATAAATTGTCTACCTTTTCTCCAAACTGCTCATGGAGAACTATGCATAATCGATTCCAATTTTGGATAGAACCCAACTACAAGGCTCCTAAACCATTGTAATGCCTTCCCTTTGAATGAAGATGCCGGTAATTTTGTGCCAGCATCCATTTCATTTATCTCATGGATTGCAAAAACATTAGCAATGTCTTTAACATGATCACCAGAGTGGTATGATTTTCTCCAGTGAAAAATGAAATGTTCTTTAATGCCTGCAATTGGAATTGGATTCGTGCATTGAGGGAAAGTGGGCTGCTTTATCAGTGAAGTTAACAAAAGGGTTTTTTTACGCCATTCGATTGGCCCGAGAACCCTTGTCTATTGGATGAAAGGTCTACCAGGTGGAGGGGTTGATAAAGTCCTGTTAGGTGGAGATGGTGATCTTTGTGGTCTTCTTTCTCTCCTTCCTCTGCCTGGTGATAGCTACAAGTGGACAAATAGCCCCTATTCTCGAGTATTAGACCTGGTTAGAATTCTTCTCATGTACCTCGGCAACCTATGCTGCTACACCGCTGAATTATATCCCTTCGGAGTCACCGGATGTGTTAGGTAATGAGCCTCAAAAAGGCTAGATTTTGCCAAGTTACACACCAAACCTGACAATATTAAAAATAGAATTTAAAATCTTGAAGGACCCGAGAAGATATAGTTCTTCAATTCAATTTTTAGGTTTTTGTGTAGCTAATAATCCCCAAAAGGTATAGGCAAAACTTAGGTCATGTAAGGCAACTTACAAAACCTGAAATACACCGTGTCCGAACTTGGGACATGCTCAACACCTAGGAAAACTCGAAACACTAAAAAGCCATGAAATTTTGAAATTCAAAATATCAAAAATCTAAGAATACCCTTTTGAAGATTATCCCCGATCTATCAACTGGTGAAATTTTGACTTGTTTTGAGCAAGTTAAGCCCTTGAAAATCAATTTCAAAGTTCAGCTGGAAGGTGAAAAATGAAATTGTAAAACCTGTAATTTTTAAGTCCAAATTTCTTGAAAATTCCTTCAAATCTTATGGAAATACCTCTTGGTCCCCCGGGTGTGCCCAAACTATTGATGGTGAATCACGGAGAACCCCCAGAATGTCTCGCAACTCGATGGGTTGAGACTCTTAGTGCGATTGCATAACATGGAGCTTTTCCCAAGTGTGGGACCTTGTGAATCGGGAAGCTCTTCGGATGAAGGCCGGTTCTTATTCCTCTGTTTAGATGCACACAAAAAAATGTAGAGGGTTTACCCAAAAACCTAATCTAACTTTCCAAGGAGACAAGGGTAAGAAGATGCATAAAAATAAACCTATACTAACAAAGGTGATGCACCAGGAATGAAGAACACTGTCTTGCCAATAAACACAAACCACTAAAATGCAATGCAAGATCATGCACAGATAACAAAAATTGTAGTGAAAGATCAAGAGGATGTAAATAAACATAGATAGGGTTGAGAATCATCAACATACATGCATTATCTACTTCAAATATTGATACAATACACTACAAAATGCCAAGAGGCAAATTTTCATTACAGTTTTAAATGGGAGGCTTGAACTCCACAAAGTCACCTGCTAAAGAGAAGAAGGGAGGGGAAAAACAAGAATGTCCAACCTTTAGAAAGAATCCCCTCCTTACAATTTATAGGAAGAATGAGAGAGAAAAGAGAGAGGAATTCCAAATCTACCCCAACCACCTCCAAGTTGCATTTAATTCATCTCATTATGGCGGTAGGTGAGGACCTTAGCAAACCCAAAAAGTGGTGAATTGTATTTTACATTTTGAAGAACTTGTTCTCACCCAATTAAATATATCTAGTTATAGTTAGATAGAGGACCTTGTAAGCTTTTCGAAAAGTCCAACCTTGCGTGAATCTAAGCTCCCTGTGAAAAGTTATGGCCGTCTGAATATCTGGGTCAGGGTCTGCTTCCTGTTAGTGCTCAAAATGTTGCGCCTCCTAAAGGTGCACCTTGGTGCAGCCATGTGTGTGTTGTCATACTCTTAAGTGTGCTAGGGCACATCCATGTTCATGTAGAAACTCTTTGACGTGTGCCTTCTACGTGCCTTGGCGCAAACTTTTTCCTGTCAACACTTTTCTACTGCGCAGTGGCACATCCATGTTCATGTTGACACTCTTTGACGTGCGCCTTCTACCTACACCTTGGTGCAAACTTTTTCATGTTGACACTTTTCTACCTGCACCAGGGTGCATCCATGTTCATGTCAACACTCTTTGACGTGTGCCTTCTACCTATGCCTTGGCGTGAACTTTTCATGTCGACACTTTTACTGTGCGGGGTGCATCCATGTTCATGTTGAAACTCTTTGACGTGAACCTTCTACTCGTGCCTTGGCACAAACTTATTTGTGTTGAAACTTTTCTACCGCACTAGGGTGCATCCATGTTCATGTCAACACTCTTTGACGTGCACCTTCTACCTGTGCCTTGGTGGGAACTTTTTTTGTGTTGACACTTTTCTACCGCGCAGGTGCATCCGTGTTCATGTCGACACTCTTTGACGTGCGCCTTCTACCCGTGCCTTGGGCTGTTGGTGATGTAATAGATATCAAGCTCGAGTTTCTTTGATTTATATATTCTTCTTCTTGTCTATATCTAGCGGGGGAGATATTTACAACACTACCTTCTCCATTTTCACCTTTACCACGTCACTTTGTAGATCGACAACCCGTCGGTGTTCATTTATTTGTGGGGTGCACCAGCTCCAATGCCATTTCCTTCATGATTGTGCTTGACCAGTGATTGTAGTCAATCACATTCATTTGTCTTATGTGGGACTCCCACTCTTTCCCTAGTAAAACCCCATCCGGTATTGCATTAAAGTACCATTCCTCATTTATATCCAAGGGTATTTCCTCTTGTTTCTTCTTTCCTTTTCCTTTACCCTTTCCCTTCTTGGATTGTTCTACAGGTTTACCTATTGGTTTTGTGGCCGTCATTGCACCCTTTTCTTTCATTCCCAAGTTATCTTATGAGTTGTTTAAATTTTTTCCTTGTGCACCCCGTGCCCTAGAACACAAACCCTAATCTCTAATTTTTCTCCTTCGATCATGGTGCTTCTTCACAATGTTCCTCACACCCATTAATCACTTATTCTATAGTTTGTAGATCTAGTGGACTGATTGCGCTTGAGTTTTTGGGATTTTCCTTCACACGAGTCAGTTCTCAAAACCCTAGCTCTTGAAATAAAATCACTCTTCTTGTGTTTGTAAAGTAAAATAATGAAATGCCCATTCTTGTATTTATAGCTTTTCCCACTTTTATGCATTTAAGGCTAGGCTACCTACCACCATACGATAATGTTTAATGCGGTGTTCTCAAACAACACCGACTTCAACGCTTCTCCTTATGTGCCCAATCCTTGCGTGAAAACTTTTCCACCCGCGCCCAATCCTTGTACAAAAACTTTTCCACCCTTCTAGTGTGCAAACAATCCATCTTGACAGAAGACTCTTGTGTGCATGTTACCAGTGCCAAAGGCACTTCTTCCATCCTCATGATTCTTTCTTTCACCTACCTCATGTTTTTGCACTTTTTCTCCTTTGTACATGGATTTCCAATGTAACCTTATCTTTCCACCCATCTTCCTTCTTTTCTCCTAATGCATATTTTCAAAGTAAGGCCAATTCAAATGGTCTATCAACCCAATCCTCCTGGCAGAATAACTCCATGCTTCTCTTTATCATCTCACCCCACACTAAAACGATGAGTGGTACTCTGTGCATTCATAAGTCAAAAAGAAATAAGGTTACCGGTGCCTAAGGCACAAAACAAAGAAACAACATGAAAGGGAAATACAAGAAAGGAAAAGCATAAAAAGAAATTCTAAACTAACTGGAAAAACTACCTTATTTACAAACACCAAGAAGCATTATTTATAGTAGGGCTTCATCCTACTCCCATTGAAGTGTCCAGGTAATTTTGTTCCATCTAGTGCTTGTAACTGGCATGCACCCAAACCAAGGATGTATGAAATTACATAAGGACCCAACCAATGCACCTTCAAATTTCCAGGATGGCGTAGAAATTTGTAATCATATAACAATACCATCCGGCCAACCTCAAACTATTTTTTCTTAATATGGCGGTCATTCCATGCCTTTTGTTTTTCCTTCTCGGTTGTTTGGCTTCATCTTGCTAGTGAGTGTTGTTCATATAACTTTATCAATTCATCTATTCTTTCTTCTAACACTTTCTCATCATCCAACCCTCCCCGCACGTGCTATATGCAGAGATGGTAGCATGAATTTTGACCAAAGAAATCGCCTCTGTGCCAAACACCAATTAAAATGGTGTGGCCTTGTTCAATCTTTTATACGTTGTTCGTATGCCCAAAGAACTACTAACACCTTGTCATCCCAATCCTTCCTACCCATGCTACATATCTTAGTCAAGGTGTGACTAAGGATTTTGTTGAATGCCTCTACAGTCCCATTTTCTTGAGGGTGATAAGGGGTAGTCTTGTGATGGGCTACCATGAATTCTGCCAATAGGATCATAACGGTTTCATTTAAGAAGTGAGTGCCCCTATCCCTTGTTAAACTTAGTGGGAACCCATACCTACCGATAATTTTTTCCCACAAAAATCTAGCAGCTGTGGCTGTGGTGCAATCCTTAGTGGGTGCAACCTCTACCCACCTTGTCAGATAATCAGTACAGGTAATGATATAGCGTGAGTTAGTCCTTCACACAGCTGGTGAGATTGGTTTAACAAAATCTATTTCCCATTTCTCAAAAGGTTCGTCGTTGGCGATGGGGCACAAGGGCATCTCGTCCCTTCTCCCATGTTTTCCAAGGCACTGGCAGTGGTCACAGGCCTTACAAAACTCAATGTAATCCTGGTGAATTGTCTCCCACCATAGTCCGAGACTAGGATCTTGCACATGGTTTCATTCCCCGCATAGTGTCCTCCAACAATCCCACCATGGGATTCTTCTATTATAGCTATGTGTTCATGTTCTAATACACATCGGTGTAAAACCTCATCACGACCCATTTTATACAAATCTCTCGTTGATCAACATGAAGGGTGTGGTGCGTATGGCTAACATTTTTCCTTTCTAGTGCATTCATCCCTTTGGGTGCCATACCTTCCTTGAGAAAAACAACAATTTCCTCTAACTCCAAGGATGCGTCTTTGTAACCGAATAGTTATGCATCCAACATGGTTTCCTCAATAATTTGCATGTCCTCTCCCAAATCAATCCTTGATAAATGATTTGGCCCACAATTTTTCTTTCCCATTTTTACCACCACTTTGAACTCAAATTCCTGAAATAAAAGTACCCAACGACATATGTGCCCTTGCAGCACTACTTTGTTTACTAGATACTTCAAGGCCATATGGTCAGTGTAGAATATGAAGGGAGTCGCCAGCAGATATTATCTAAATTTGTGGAGTGTGTAGATCATTGAAAATGCCTTGCACTTGGTCATTGTATAATTCTGTTCTGCTGGTGTCAACTTTCTACTTGCAAAACACAAGGGATGATCAACAATCCCCTCTCCTAGTTGAGAAAGAATAGATCCCATTGCTATACCAGAGGCATCCACGTGGACATGGAAAGGTTTATCCCATGATGGGAATCGTAGAATAGGTGCGGTGATAAGCCTTTCTTTTAGAGTGTCAAATGCCCTCTGTTGTGCCTCTCCCCACTGAAAGGCACTCTTATGTCTGAGTAATATTTCCAAAGGTGCGGTAATCTTGGTGTATCCCTTAATGAACTTTTTGTAGTACCCAGTGTGTCCAAGAAATCCACACATGGTGCTTTGGCTGGTAGGATCCCCTAATCCCACAATAACTATAACTTTCACGGGATCCACCAGTAAGCCCTCTTTGCATATGATATGCCCCAACAACATCCCAAAAGGAGTTGCAAAGACAGATTTCTTGATGTTGAGGGAAATCCTTAATTGCCAACATCTTTCAAACATCAATCTCAAGTTATCACAAGGGTCCCTTACCAATCCATAAACCGTCCAATCATCCAAATATATTTGAAGGAACTTGTGGATGAAGTCCTGAAATGCTTGTACCACTATGCGTAAAAATACGGTGGGTGCATTCCTCAATCCAAACGACATGACCATGTATGCAAAGCTTCCCCACTCAATGGCGAAAGTGGTCTTTTCTTGGTCCTCTTTGGCAATCCTTTCTTGGTGATATCCTGATAATCCATTCGTGAAGGAATAGACCTCGCACCTAGCAACTCCTTCCAAAATCTCTTCAGTGAAGGGGATGGGAAAAGCATCTATGATACAAGCTTCATTCAATTCCCTGTAATCCACACATATCCTAATCCGCCCATCCTTCTTTATCTTTGATCACCATTGGACTTATCCATTCTCGATTCCTCCATAGCCTCAATGATACCGGATGCTATCATTTTGTCTAGTTCTTCTTTAACCCTTACGCGCATGTTAGGATTCATTATGTAAGGCCTCTTCCTGATTGGGTGCACACCATCTTTCAACTTTATCCTCATTTCCCCTAATGAATGGTGGACGCTTTTTAACTTATGGTATCCATGTAGGAATAAATCCTCAAATTCATGCAAGAGATCAATGATCTTTGATACTTCCTTGTCTAAGCAAAGAGTCCCCAATGATAGCTTAGTTGAGCTCCTTCTCTCGAGCCAATGTTTACTTTCTTGGTTTTGAGTGGTTCATGATACGTGTGTGCACATGGATCCACACTATCAACTACCTTGCGCATCCCAACCTGAATAAATCGACATTCAAGATCTCCATCTCCTCTCCATCAATAACATATACCATCTTTCCTTTCTTCTTTTCAGCACACGCACACTCGAATTGGATGTCTTATGATTCCTCCTCTTAGAACCGCACTTCCAAGCTAGGTCCACCAAGTAAGTTTACTAATATATCTTCCACCATGGAGCAATCCCCAGTGAGGCGCTTAATGGTCTATAATGCCTCATCAACCAGTTGCATGGTACTTTGGTACTCGAATGTATGAACCAAGTCAACCACTAATTCCTGCCAATTTCCCGTTTGGCGGTGAGTTTCAGAATGGATGTACCAATCATGTGCACAACCTTGTAGTGTCAAATATAGCTTGTGCACCCAAAGGGAGGGTGGTAACACTTCCGCACCTTCTCCCCAAACCCTCTCACATGCCTAGATGTGGGAAGAGGTGGGTCCATTGCCATTGTAATCCTTGATAGTGGTGGGTATGTTACTCTTCGAGAATTGGATAGTGAGTGCAATTCTAACTTCACGCCACTCAATAAGTTTTTCTATGCACGACCGACCACCTTGCTACATGTTCTATCAAAACATAACCTAACATACCTCGTCGCTCACTCTCCCTCCATTGAGCTTCCATTTCCCTCAAAAATACCTTGGGGTATGCATCCCCAGAATGCTTGGTTATTTCCTTTCCTTCCAGGCACCGAACTATATGTGTCGTGGTTACCCTGGTTACCGATCCTTTTAGATGTCACCCAATCAATTCATAAGTCCCATGCACCCAATTATCGCATGCCATACCGGGTAGTATCCGACAAATTGAGCATCATCAAACCTGGATGATTCCTTCTATAGGATGGATGGTTTTTGGATCTCTTATGGAGTGCACATATATTCTGTCAAGGACCTCCTCCTAAGGGGTTTAGTATAGGGTGTGGAATTTCCATTAGCAAGTGGTATAATCACCCTCTCCTCCTTGTTTTCAAAACTTATGTACCCTTTGTTAAACCGGAGATCTGCATTATTCTTATAGCACCACAGGCACCCAAGTAACGCTGGGAAATTATCTACCTTGGCAAGCGCCAAGACTTCAAAATACGCCAGTGAACTTAGTCCCTTGAATGGTAATGGTTGCATCCTTCAAGACACCTATGGGAATTTCCTTTGTTTTATTTTCCATATATAACACATTTGAAGATGGCTCTAATACAGGTCTTCCCATCGATGCCGGGCATCTAGAGTGAGAACATTAACCTCTCGCACTCCGTGTCAATGATGATGTTCATAAGCAGCCATCCATCCACTACTATGTTTAAGGTGATCTCCTTGTCATAATCAAGGTTGTGAGGTGGAAGATTTGCATGCAGGATCTACCTTTCATGCTCTTCCCCAGCACGTGGTACCTTTTCTCTCAACCATGCTCCTAGTAGGGGAATAACATTCTCTTGTCTCAACAGTTTACACACCTCCTTAACCTCGTCCAAGTCATCCTTTGGTGTTTCTACTGGTCTTCTTTTCTCATCTTTTCTAGTTTTCTCTTTTAAGCATTGGATCTCCCCTTGTAAACTTCAAATTACATCTATGGTCTCTTGGTAGACTTCTTTCTGGTGAGTTGGGTTTAGATACTTCCCATGTACTACTTCTTCCCTCGAAACCAAAGGTCTCTACCTAGGTGCTTCCCTTGTACGCATGGACTCTGCCCTTGTTGTTACCATAACAGGATCTAGTTCTGATTCATGTATTACTCGCATGAGCCATTACACATCAGCCTTCTTAATACTCACCATGGTAATGCCCTTATCTTTCTAAATCTTGTTGACTCATATGTTTGTATAACTCTGGGCACTCTTCATACTTATGTTTTTTTCCACACCAAGAGCATTGTAGAAGATCTGGACATTCGTGCTTATAATGGTTTTGGATCCACAATTAAAGCATGTTCCACATGGGAACTCACTTCTTCCCCATGGTTATCATGACCACAAAATCCTCCATGAAATCCTCTTCCACGTGCACCTCCATCTCCATGTTCTTCATACCGATGCTCATCTCCTTTGGAACTGCTAGCAATGCTAGTCTGGTGCATACTAAGATCAATTGCCTCATGAATCTGGTCAATCAATCTAAAATCCTTGGTGTCATGTGTGGTTGAGGTACATATCTTACAATAACAAGATACATTTTTACAGATCACATGCTATAACAGGGGGCACCTACTTATATCATGGTCCCTGTGACATATTTCACAATTTACCACTACAATGCGTACCACCTTCCGAGTACATATCCCACCATTATCCTTTGTGTGTGCCCTCAGACGTTACAATCAGGCACCATATTACACCGTGAGTCTCTAGAACTATGTTGTAAGAAATTTTATCCAATTTCTTATCCATGGCAATGATCTAAGCCTCTAGAAATGGGCTAACACCAATGTCAACACTACCAACCTGCCTCAAAGCACACAAAGTGGATTCTAACGCTTCGCATGGGTGCGTGAATGTTTATGAGACAAGGCCCTCCTAAAGGGTGTGATCAACCCTCGACAAACCACTGAGCATGTTGTGAAGGGTGGATATCATAAGATAGTTTAGAAAATAGAGTTTTAAAATGCACATCATATTCCCGCATGCTCTCTACCATTCCCTAATGGATTTCGTTGAGAGAGTTGATGCTCTTCTGTTCAAACTCGGGTATGTGGAAATCGCCAAGAATGTATTTCTCAGTGCGGTATAATCAAAAATAGTCTGATGAGGGTCATACTTTCTATACAAAATATGCACGCGTCCTTACAAGGTCATCACAAATTGATTGGCCTTTCGATCCTAGGTCATGATCCCCTTCACATGCCATAGTAGCTCGAACTTATGCACATGCTTTGCGGCATCTTCTATCCCACCGTAACTGTAATCGTAGAGATATCTTGAAAAAGACTTGAGGAGGTGGCTAAGGCCCTTGTCCTCTCGATCCAGATCCCTTGATTTCCTCTCGGTGGTTCCTCCTCTGTTGGACCCATTAGATCTTGAGCCACTAGCTCCACCACTTCCACCTCCAGATCCTCTTGTGTTAGGTACAGGGCCTATGTTTTTCGTGCTAAATACTCCTGTCATTCCACCGAATTGTGCACTCGATAGTTTGTGAACTAGTGCCACTCTCGATCATATTTCCTTGACTTCCTAACGCACTTCCAAAACCAGTTGTATATGTGCCTTGTCCAAACATTCCACCAAATACTAGAATATTGTGTGAAGCTATAGAAGTCCCAAATGAGAAGTTGTATCTTCCGGTTGCCAATCGGTTGCTTCACTTTGGTATCAAATGGATAAACTAAACTTTTCCCTCATTCAAAAAAAAAAAAACCAAGTGCCAAGGTTTGGTTGTTAGGTGGGGTCGATGTGCATCAACGACTCTTCTTTCTCTATGTGACAGACTCTCATCAGAAGCCACAAGGTATTCTCTCCCACACTTACCAAGATGGGGTATCACATAATATTCAGGTTCAACATCCTCCGTGTGAACCTCAACTCCTTTCCACCATTTCTGGCTCCATAACCCACTTGTAATCCAACGTTGTCTATCGATCTCCCTTTCACGTGCTTCATTATACTTGATCCGTCTCTCCTCCCTTTCCTTTTCAGTCATTATATCAGCCATATTTCCCCAATCTAGCTTCCTCACCAAGTGCTTAGAGTGGTTTAGTTGGCAACAGGAAATGCCTCTAAACCCATGGTTACCATCAAGATTTTGATCGCAAGGGGGATAACATGCAGAAATGATCCTCTGAGCTCCCGCAAGAACTCAAACTCGGTAAATTTTGGGCGAGAATACATGGAAATTACGTATTCCGTGAGTGTAGCTAGTCAATACTTCCTTCCGCCAATGATATATAGCATGGTTCCACGTTAGATCAACATCTTGCAAGTTCTAATATGTTTCTTGGGTCCAAGGGTGTGACTTATAACACCACCTTGATCTAGATGTATAAGCAGAAAGCCATTTGAATAACTCTATTAGGAAACAATAGAATAAGGTTTCGTATAACTCATGATAAAGAGTGTGTTGATGGTGAATCACAACACCCATGGATGTATGCAACTTGATGGGTTGAGATTCTCAGTGTGATTACATAACATGGAGCTTTTCCCAAGTGTGGGATCTTGCGAAATCGGAAAAGCTCTCCGGATGAAGGCTGGTTTCTATTCCTCTATTCAAATGCACACATAAAAATGCAGAGGGTTTACTCAAAAACCTAATCTAACTTTTCAAGGAGACAAGGTAAGAATATGCATACAAATAAACCTAAACTAACAAAGGTGATACATCGAGGAATGAAGAACATCCATCTTGCCAATAAACACAAACCATTAAAATGTAATGCAAGATCATGGATGAGATAACTAGATTTGCGGTGAAAGATCGGGAGGATGTAAATGAACATAGAGAGGGTTGAGAATCATCCATAGACATGCATTATTTTCTCCAAAGATTGATACAATACACTAAAAATGCCAATAGGTAAAATTGCATTACGATTTTAGATGGGAGGTTTGAACTCCACAAATTCACCTACCAAAGAGAAGAAGGGAGGGGGAAAACAAGAATTTCCAACCTTTATAAAGAATCCTCTCCTTACAATTTATAGGAAGAATGAGAGAGAAAAGAGAGAGGAATTCCAAATCTACCCCAACCACCTCCAAGTTGCATTTAATTCCTCTCATTATGGCGGTAGGTGAGGACCTTAAAAAGCCCAAAAAGTGGTGAATTGTATTTTACATTTTGAAGAACTTGTTCTCACCCAATTAAATATATCTAGTCATAGTTGGATAGAGGACCTTGTAAGCTTTCCAAAAAGTCCAACCTTGTGTGAATCTAAGCTCCCTATGAAAAGTTATGGCCATCTAAATATACGCGCTGTGGTTTACTTCTTGTCGGGGTGTTAACGCTCAAAATGTTACACCTCCTAAAGATGCACCTCAGCACAACTATTCTCATGTCGACATCTTCTTACTTGTGCCATAGACACATTCATTTTTGTGTCAACATCTTCTTACCTATGTTATAGGTGCATTCATTTTCATGTCCACACTCGTGTTGTGCACTCAAACTCCGCGCCATGGGCGCGACTTTTGTCATGTCGACACTTTTTGATGTGCACCTCAAACCTGTGCCATGGGCACGAATTTTGTCATGTTGACACTCTGTTTTGTGTGCCTCAAACCTGTGCCATAGGCGTGACTTTTTCATGTCGACACTCTGTGTTGTGCGCCTCAAACCTACGCCATGGGCGCGACTTTTGTCATGTCAACACTTTGTGTGGTGCACCTCAAACCTGTGCCATGGGCGCAACTTTTGTCATGTCGACACCTTATGTTATGTGCCCTTTACCTACACCAAGGCATGAATTTATTCATGTCAACACCTTATGTCATGTGCCCTTTACCTTCTATTTTTCCCATATCTACCCTAGTGGGAAGATATATACAACAATTTGGTGACTCAATGGTGTCGCCTGCCTGCTAGGTAGAAGATCAATGGCCTTTTAGAAATCCATTGGGCATGGAGTCATAAGAAATAACCTAAAACCAACTTGATCTCTGATACCGAGCCTGATACTACAACCCCTTCTTTGAGAGCATGCTGAACTGTAGAAATTCAACCTGAGAGAAACAAAACCTGTGTCGAAGCACTTAGGGAAATTGAAAGCTAACTACAACAAGACAATGTGCATCCACACTTAGAGGAATTGAAATATAGTCTAATATTTACAAGGGTAAACCTTTTCCTTTTAGTAGCAATGTTTAAGATAGATTCCGTTAACCGAAATCGGGAGTTCTTCTCCATCTAATGTAGAAAATTGGAAGGCATTACTACTTTTACATCCCGTAACCATGTAGGGGCCACTCCAAATGGCATAAAACTTGGAATGCCTTCCTGGTTTTGCCTCGATCTGTATCCCATTTCAGAATTAGGTCCCCTTCCTGGAAGGTCCTTGCTCTTGCTTTCTTATCAAACCATATTTTTACTAAGGCTTGATCCTTTTCAATCATCTGAATAGCATGCTCTTTGATTTCTTCCAATTCCATCAACTCTGCATATCTGGCCTCCATTGGTTCAAACTCAGACAACTCCAACTATTTCATGAGCTCCAATGCTAGGAATTCTAATTATATAGGCACACGCCTCTTTCCCATAGACCAACTTGTAAGGAGAATTACTGTAGAACTTTTGGTGTTATCCTGTCACCCCATAACGCTGATTTTAGCTTGGTATGCCATGTCCTTTGGTTTTCATCCGAGTCCTTCTGATGATTCTTAGCAAATTCTTGTTAGTGGACTCTGCTTGTCCATTACCCTGTGGGTAATAATTTGAAGAGGTGCTTAAATAGATTACATTCTTGATAGCCCATTCTGTAATCTTGGAACCTATGAATGCCAATGCATTATCTAATATGATAGTGGCCGGCACACCAAACCTAGTCACTATTCCTTCATAAAAGTCTAGTATGTTAGACTAATTTGCTTCTTTGAGTGCTACTGCTTCGGTCCACTTGGTGAAATAGTTCGTTGTCATGAGAATCCAGTTGTGGCCTTGGCTTGAGTTTGGGTTCATGACCCCAATGAAGTCCAATCCCCATTGCATAAATGGTTGGTCAACCAAAATTGGGTGCAATGGAAGCACTGCTAGTCTTTCTTTTCCCGTGAAGAGTACACATTTCTTGCACTTTCTTATCCATGTATATGATCCACCGAACTTTGTCGCCGAATAATACCCCCGCCTTCATTATCTTAAGAGCTATTACTCATGGGGTGAAATGTCCTCCAGAATCTCCATCATGAAAATCTCGTAACACCCTCTCAATTTGACCTGTCCCAATGCACCTCAATAGAACTCCATTGATGTCTTTTTTAAAAAAAACACCATCAACAAGCACATATGGAATGGCTTGTAATCTAAAGTATCTCCTCTTTTCTTTGCTCATTTCTGGAGGGCATAGGCCTGTCTGTAGGAAGTGTATCATATTCTGAGTCCAACAAGGAGCGGGCACGTCATCATCTTCCTGTTCTTGACCATCCTGTAGTACCAAGACAGTCTCTTTTTCATCACTTGCTTCAACTTGCCAACTCAAAGCTAGCTGTTCACATAGTCCTTTTCCACATACTAGTTTTGTGACCTTGATCTCGATGTCATATTCCATGACACGGGTTATCCATCCTGCACATCTATCATTCAAATCCTTGTTTAGAAGGAAGCCCTTGACTCCCACATGAGAGACCAACAATTGGATATTATTGTTTGAGACTAGGTGCTTCAATTTATTTAAGCTCCTGATCACTGCAAGGACATGCTTTTCAATGAAAGAGTACCTATTTTCTTATTTCTCCAAGCCTTAACTAAATAAATCAAGTAGTTTTTCTAATCCTTCCTTGTTTCACTATAGCAGGATTGTAGAAATGTTGTCTCCTCTATCGAAGGCATATAGCATGAAGTTCTTGGAGAAGTCTAGATTGACGAGAGTTAGAGCTTGAGATATAGCCTCTTTTATTGCCTCAAAACTTGCCTTTCCTTTCAGATGTCCACTTAAATGCCATGCTCTTCTTCAACATCAGTGTTATTGGCTTTACGAGAGCTGAAAAGTTTGGAACAAACTGCGGACAAAATTGATCCTTCCCAAGAAGCTTTGAAGAGCCTTCTTGTGACTTGGAAATGGCAACACTAGAATTTCTTCAACCCTTTCTGGGTCAATTGTCAACCCCTCCTTTGAAACAATATGGCCTAGAAGCTTTCCCTCGTGAGCCAAGAATATGCATTTTTTGGGATTTAATGATACCCCAAATCTTCTACACCTCTGAAATACCTGCCTCAAATGAAAGAGGTGATCCACTGCATTTTTGGAGAATATAGTGATGTCATCAAGATATATCAGAACTATTTTATTAATCAACCCCCTAAATGCCATATCCATTTCCCTTTAGAAAGTGGCTCCGGCATTTGATAGCCCAAATGGCATCTTCTTGTAGGCATAGGTGCCCCATTTGGTGGTGAAAGCCATATTGAACTGGTAATCTTATTTCACCATTATCTGATTATACCTTGAGTAGCCATCTAGGAGAGAGAATCTCTCCAAACTAGACACCACTTGCATTATTTGTTGCATTGAAGGAAGTGGGTAATGATCTTTGAGAGATGCCCTGTTGAGGTCTCGAAGTCCACATACAACCTGATTTCTTTGCTCTTCTTCCGACAGGAACAAAGTTTGCGACCCACCTGAGTGCCTAATCGAAATATAATGCTTGCCTCTATTAGCTTATTTAGCTCTTTCTTCATTAGAGGCTCAATGTGAGGGTTGGTGGCCTCTGCTTCTACCGATGGGCTTAGCATCTGGATCCATTCTATGGTATGTTGTTCCAACTTCAGATGAATCCTCTTAAGTATTCATAGCTCCAAGTGAAGAAATTTGGAAATTCTTGGCAAAGTGTATGAAATTTGATTTCTCTTGCTCGGTGGGCACTTTACCAATTTGAAGTGTTTTGCCTTCCCCAACTGAATTGTCTCTCGAATCTTCTCTCTTGATCTCGTATGTTACCCTTTTCCTTATGGAACACGTCATTAGGGTTGAAGATAGACTCCAATGTTACTAAACCCTTGGGAAGCTTATTTGTCCACAGCTGCACTACTTGATCCCCTGCATCTTTGCTGCTCTAGTCTGTCTTGATTCCTAGCTGAGAATTCAGCCTCTTCTTGTAAAAAATTGACGATTTGTTTATCATTCTCAAACACCTGCCAGCTTGTGTTATTATCTGGAACTACTAGCCTCACAATCACATGCATATGTGGTTGTGTTTTTTCCTTCTGCTTTGTTTTCAACCACATCGAAGGTTGATTCAACTACTATGAGCCTATCTGCAGCTTCATTTTTCTTCCTAGGTATGGACACGATGTTGAAAGCTTCGAAATCCTCAACGAGGTCCCATACCCTATTCTTGTAGTTCTTCAGTAGGTCATTCTTTGTAGCATGTTGTCCCCTGACTTGGTTGACGATTAGCTCACTATCCCCGAACACTTGCAAGTTCTTTATGCCCTTTTCCCTGGCCCAATGAAGTCCATGAATCAAGGCCTCATATTAAGCTATGTTGTTTGAACAGGAAAACTGGAAACGGAAAGCTAGATAATATTTGATGTCTTGAGGTGAAACGAGCATCACTCCTCCTCCTGCACCTTGCCTACTCCTTGATCCATGAAAAATAACTTCCATACCTCATTTTAATCCTTATCGTCTGGTTTGGTGATGCTAGGAATAGACTGGTTTTATTCATGAATGTAATAGACTCCTAGCTCAGATTCTTCTACTTCTTGGTAGGGATCAAAAGCATGTACCTTACTTGCCCATTCGTCAAGAGTCAAATCGGGATGCTTCCAACTTTTGTGTCAACTTCATCTCGTGCTTGGATAATCTTCTTGATCAAATCTTTGAACAATTGGCATTGATTTTGCTTGGAGTATGAGGCTCAATATGAAAGTTTGCAATTGGTTCGGATCTGATTGTGACCTTAGTACCATATATTTTTCGAATAACATGTGTGACTAGTCAATGCAGATAAGTAGCCTCTAATTCTAGCTATGAAATCCCTTGATAAGCATAGGGCAAAGAGTGGTGGAAAATCTATCACTGACACATCTTGTAAAATGGTAACGTTGGGGCATGTATGCAAGGTAAGATTAAAACCTCTAATCACTCCCACCATCAAGCTCTCTTTCGTTGTCCCATCCAATTGCAAGTAACCCCTTTGATATGACTTCATATTGGAGAACCAACCGATCAGCTATTTGCTTGGGCATTTTTGTCCACTCAAAATTCCCCTACTTTTAAGAAGTTGAAAATTTAAAATTTTGAGTTTAAGTGTCTTTTCTGTTGTACTGATAATGTGAAAAGTCAAGAAATTGGGAAAATCTATGTTTTTGGGTCATTTTGTGTGTTTTTGGGCATGTCGGACATTTTTGTCCCTCGTGTCCCTAGTTCAATTGGGCCTCTATTCCCGATCGGCCGGTTTACCCGAAGTCTGTTCTTTTTGGGCTTGTCGAAACTTTTTGTCCCAAACGTCCCAAGTTCACCCGGACTAGTTGTTTCATTTTCACCTGATTCGGCCGAGTCGCTTATCCCACGTACTTTCGTCCCACATGACCCAAAAGCATTTGTGTGTCTTTTCCCGCATGGCCGAATCGGCCGAACCGCATACTTCACGCTTTCACGCCCTCGCGTCCCAAATGAACCAAATTCCATTCGTGCTAATTTTTCCTGCTCTACCCGAATATCTTGCTTATTCAATTTGCTAGGTATATATTTAATGCGCATTCATTTCCTTTCTCTCTCCTAAACGACTATATAATGAAACTGCCCCTATGCATTTTTTCACACTTCTTTCATGCTATCTATTGCTCAAACCCTTGCAATCAAAATTCCTGTGCACGTATCCATTCCCCCTATAATTCCATCCCAAGTCTAGCTTGCAGCTCTGCTCTCCGAGTTACTATCAACATGAAGATCAAATTCCAGGGGCAGGAACAAATTTCACCACTCGAGTCTGCCGTTCCCGATATCGGGGACAGTGAAGTTCGCCACCTTGACTTTGGAGATTTTTGGACAAGGATGATAGACGCAAACCCTTCACCGATGGCACAAATGATTCATGACAGTGGTCTGGCTTTTGCTGGTGGTTTCCCTATCTTGGTGCAATGCGCAGACACAGTGCTCTCATGCGGGGCTCATTTCAACCCTGATTCGAGTGAATTGACAAACGTGCACGGGGAGCTCATCGCCAAACTTGACATTACCGCCATTAGCACTGCACTAAGGATTCCAGAAATGGACAATGCTATAGTTGTCTCCCAGAATCAAGCACAGGCTCTTTTCAATCAAGACAACGATAACTATAAGGCGCGGGTGGCGAAGTCCTGGCTTAAAAACCCTAAGAAGGGGGCATCTCGTCTATCCAAGACCCTTTTCCATGCAGATTTCAATGAAGAATTGTCAGATTTCATAATCCTATTGGCTCGGGTCATGGGTTTACCCTCTACAAATGAGTTCCATTTCTGGATGTGCCCGCTTATCAATATGGTATGCGAGGGAACTCAGAATATCAACTGGGCCGAGATCATCAGTATGAACCTAGCGGAGCAGCTGTCTAATGTATAGCAAACAAAGAAATTCTATATGACTTCATACCTGATGTATACCCTAGTAGCATCAAGGCAATGGTTTGGCTTTTCATACGTCAATGCTCACAAGGATGACCCCATGTATGCCTACTACCCACAGTTCATGCTAGAGACAAGCAATCGCAATTTTGAAGGGTGAATGATGCTTTCACCATGTACATGGTTAGACTTCTTGAGGGTGACATGGCGAGAAGATTTTCTGATGAAGCCATGAGTCTGATATCACACTACGGTGCTTATTTTATCCAATTTAGAAAATTTCCTATATCAGACTTGTTGGCTATGAGAGCACTCCTGTTAGGCTTCCTATCTTCTGCAGTGACAACATGGTCTTGATAGAAGTATGTAGGAAATTGGAGAAATTACATAGAACCTGCAGAGACAAGAAAATTACTGGTTTGCACTTCCCCATCTCTTTGGGAAACTACACCTACAAAATAGCCCTGGATGCACAAAATATAGAAAGGGCTCTAGCTCTCATTACTGTCCATTTCTTCAAGCCCAGAACTTGCTTCGACTTAAAAAATTTTATTGAGCAGAATATCAAGATAACCTATCATCTTAGGGCGAGACACAAAAGACTATTGGGTTGGATCAGTGTCTTTGATGATTTAGCCAGAAGGAGGCATTACGGCAGGTTTTCTCTACAATTAATCCAAGAACTCGGCTTGTACCAAGTTCCTGAAGGGCTCAAGGATGACAACTCTGACCTATACTCATATGAGTATGACAATGTGGTCAAGCACACTCCCTTGGAGGACTTGGATTGGTTCAAAAAGGAGAAAGATGATTTGGCTGAAATCCTGGCTCCAGTCTTAGTCAGGACCAAGATCTGGTTTGATAGGAAAGTCTGTGAGCTTAGGAGGCACTCAGGGGAATCCTCCTCCAAGGATGCTTCAACACCAAGTAGGGAAGCATCAACTCCCAGATCAGAAGCACCTGTGCAAACCCCTCCTACCTCGTCAGCTCAAGGACCTGCAGTCTCTACTCCTTCCTCATCCACCCAGGTGTATCAGAAAAAATTCAAAGAAGTTAAGAAAGAGCCTGTGGAAGAGGATCCCTTGAGAAAGCATGCAGAATTTCCTTTGGGACTAGAGAACATTATTGTTCTCAGTGAAAGTGAAGAAAGTGAAGTGCCAGCTCCTGCAAGCACCCCTGAGGCTCCAATGGATAAGGACAAAGAAGTCCAAAGCACTGAACTTCCAAGTACTATTGATTCCTCTGCACCAGTTGTCTCAAGCACCCCACTCATGTCTCAACTCAAGACAACAGCAGTACAAACCTTGGGCACCATGAGCTCTCTATCTCTTGGTCCTCTTGCCCCACCTGCTTCTTCCTCCTCCTCTTTTGCATGGGTGTAGCCTCTTGTCGACAGTAGGAAGAGAAAGTCTTCCTCTCGGAGCTCAGGACCAAATTTTGATGCTGTGGTAGCCTTGTTAGGCACTACTCCTCCTTCTCACGCCAAAAAATCTAGAATTACCTCCAGAATAGTGTTTGATGCTCAGGGCCAACAATTCCTGGAGATAGCCAAGCCTATGGTAGATAAACCAGAGCAGGATTTGCAGGGCATCGACTGGAACTCTCAAGAATTCCCATGGGAGAGTCTACACCTGAGGGTGAGATCCACAACCTTCAGGAAACAATCACCAGAGTCATTGGGAGGGTAGAGAAAGGGAAGCAAACCATAGAACAGTTGGAAGAACAAGCCCAGATTCTTACAGGTTTCATCAAATCTCTTTTGTCTAAGGACAAAGTTTTGGACCCTACCCCATTGACTACTCTGCCACCACCTGTAATTTTGAGCCAAGATGAAGTACAAAGTATCAAAGATATGCACAAGTATTCCGTCTATGGCAGAGCTATGGAGGCCATGGTGGATGATATGCTTGTTGCGGGATTGAACTTCATTGATGAAGCTTTCAAACTCCACGGGAAGGTGAACAACTTGCAACAGAAGCTCTCCTCCACTATTGGGAGCATTGATAAAGAACTTAAACTTTGGAGCAGTTGCATAGTAGACCTCCACCTCATGGGACAAACAGATGAAAATATTTTGATGGCAAGCAAAGTCTTCGAGGATACAAAGGATAATTTGTCAAAGTCCTGGGTCTACAGCATGGATTGGAAGATAAAGGTCCTGGAGGAGGCTTTGGGAGAATTGAGGAATAGCTGGCAGAAGGGTGAGGCCTTCAAAACACTAGTTGTATCTACTTTCAAAGATATACATTTCCATCTTCAGGATGAGACTTCTGGTGTGCCTCTCTCCCTACAAGAAATCAAAGCTCAATTCAAAACTTTTTGAAAAATTAATATCATAATTGCATAAAGAAAATTTGAAATCTTACTCTTTATTCTTGCTACATTCATAGGAAGTATTACATCCATTTAAATAGGAGATGTTGTTCCTATATTTAAGGAGATATAATCTCCATAAATATCTCCACACATAACTCCTAAAACAACTCCATGCTATTTTACGTGAGATTTTGTTTTCTCACAAAACTAATATTGTTAATGATTTGTTTACTCAACAACTCATAACAATATTTACTCACCCACTCATAATTACATTTACAATAATGTAATTAATTATTACAACACATATTATATTATCCTAGATAATATAATCACTTACATAATATTCTATGTTCACACTACAACATAGATATTCCTAACATTCACCCCCTTAGTGTGAACATGGGGTAAGAGCTCCTGGAAACATCAAACTTGTCGGAGTAGCCATTGCTACTGGATCTTGCTGCTAATGATCATCCTTGTCGTATGAACATCTTCATCGACTGATCACCTTCCCATCAAGTATGGCGGTCAGAGAGGACCATACGATAGTCAGAGGACCTGTACATAGATGATTTTCCCCGTAAGTTGAGTCAAGCAGTTTGCTTCTTCCACACCAAATAGACACTCAAGAACTGTTGTTAGTCTATGTGAACACATTAAAATCAAAACATGAAACTAGTTTCACCCCCTTGTGTATAAACACACCACATAACTGAAAAATATCACCACATCTGTTTGCGACCCCATCATTGGTGAATGACGAGAGGACGCTGATTTTCCTCCTTCCTCCATTGCCTCCTTCCTCCAACAAGAAAAGAGTCTACCATAGGAAATCCTCATCACTAGGACATGAAAGTTCTTCATCAGTTGAGTAGACTTCCCAATCAGTTTCTACTTCAGCTAGAAGGGCTTTCTAATCTATCTTATCATCAAGAAGATCATGAGCTCTCTTTTTACATTTCAGTATTACATGCCCAATCTCATTACAATAAAAGCATTTTATTTTTCCATGTGAAGGAACCTTCTTTGGTTTATGTTTTTCCTTCTTAGATGAGGAGCTAGGTTTGTTTCCTACATATAGTACTTCTTCATGTTCTTCATGACTGCTTTGTTCTAACAATGTAGAAATCACTCCTTCTAGAATAATAGTAATTTTACTCAAAGTAAATACAATATTTGAGTAACTCTTAGGCATGCTATTAAGAAGAATAGCTTTAGCATCATCATCTTTTATATGTTCTTTAATTCCAGCTAGTTGATTTAGCAAAGAACGAAACTTACTTATATGATCTGTCATTTTTGAGTTCTCTTCCATTTTCAACCCGTACAAGTGTTGCTTCAATGTAGTCTTTTCCATTTTAGCTTCAGAACCAAACAATTTGTTAAGAGACTCCCAAATTTCTTTTGCAGATTTTGTGAAATCCACATGATGTAGATAGGCTTTTGATAAGCCCAGACTAATGGTACCCAATGCTCTCTGATATTTTGCATTCCACTTTGCCAATTCATTTCCTCTAGTGGGTGGAGTTGAATTAGACTTCACCACATCCCATAGATCCTTTTCTATTAAATGTAATTGCATCTGTAGTTGCCATGTATGGAAATCTTGTCCTTCAAACTTTTCAATCAGATTTAGTTTCTCCATTATTTTGTACAATACTAATAAAAAAATACAAAATTGAATCAAGTACTTTAAAATTTTATATTGAATACCTTTTAACCTCCAAGCAAGTCAAGAACTTGTATTAACAATTCAACATTATTGAAAATTGGAGAAAACTTTCAGTAGAAGAATTGATGTGCTTAATTTGATAGCTGCATAGTAAAATCCGTATTTCTTCCAAACTACGACTGAGTTCGCTTAAATTTTTTCGTAGTTTCTTGACTAGTACATAATTTTGCACACAAAATTATAGAAAAACCCACATCTGGAAACGAAAACTATGATATATTATTTGAGACAGATTTGATCATGAAAGCACTGAAATTTCTTGCATCAAACTCCGCTCTGTTACAAATGAAAATTAATATCATAATAGCATAAAGAAAATTTTAAATCTTACTCTTTATTCTTGCTACATTCATAGGAAGTATTACATCCATTTAAATAGGAGATGTTGTTCCTATATTTAAGGAGATATAATCTCCATAAATATCTCCACACATAACTCCTAAAATAACTCCATGCTATTTTACGTGAGATTTTGTTTTCTCACAAAACTAATATTGTTAATGATTTGTTTACTCAACAACTCATAATAATATTTACTCACCCACTCATAATTACATTTACAATAATGTAATTAATTATTACAACACATATTATATTATCCTAGATAATATAATCACTTACATAATATTCTATGTTCACACTACAACATAGATATTCTTAACACTTTTGTCAAGGGTGATCTATTCAAGGAAAGCTCCATTTCCAAAGAAAAAATGAAGGATATCTGCTCTCTTCAATCTGCCATTTAAGAAGTAAATAAATACTATCATACTCATGTCAAGTTTGCTAAGGAAATGGAGAAGTGCCTCGGATTTTGGACTCAGTCTACCACCAACACGTCAGTCCCACGTTGCAAAGACATAGCCGAGGCATTGAAGAGATTCAGACAGTGGATCTTAAAGTTAGTGGGTCCCTCCCAGTCATAAGAACTTGTCTTCTTCTCCTAATTCTTCTCTTCTCTTCCCCTTCTTTCTCTCAGATTTGTTGTAATCAGTTGGGGTATTGCGATTTGCAACCCTTTAACTAATCTTTAGTTAAAAGAAGTAGTTACCGAGAGTAACTGATTTGTAAACTATATAATGGCCTCTCCTCGCCATTTTGAAGGGGGAAGAACTTGGCTTATTTCTGAAAGTGTAAATAAATCATAAAGAAATCAATACAGAAGGACTTTTCATTCTTTGTCTATCCGGTTTCCTTTTTTCCCAAGCTATTCATTTACTTTTATTAGATTATTTGTCTGTATTATGCTGAGAAGCTTTGTATTCTCACAGATGTTATTTACAGAACTTTGTGTCTTTTCAAATTTCATCTTCTTAATATGATACAAATGATCTTGTTCTAATTCATTGTACCCTCGCATGCATAAGGAATTACTCTGTCATCTATAATTCTGAATGGTGCCTTTCTGCTCGTTCTCACATTCTTATTCCTCGGTCCTTTTGTAATTGATGATCCTTAAACAAAACACTTTCATAATATCCAAGTTCCACAAGAAAACCATACTTTGTATATGTGTAAATAGGTTCGTTTTTGAATAAGGGAACCTCTCCCATTAAAGAGGAGGGACTTCTTGTCCCCTGACTGTTACTCTTCTTGAAGTCCTATTTGATGACCAATAGTTTTTGGCGACTACGCTTGGGAATCATATTCTAGTTTATTGATCATCTTTTGATTTGGTGACTCCACGTTTTACTCAAGGGAGAAGGGCCCTTGGTATTGAAGATTCTCAGTTTTAGCTTTTAGAACAACAGGGTTTTCCTTTCCCTTCCACAAGAAGAAATAGAAGGACTCGATCAACAAGCACTCCGCCTATCCAAGATAGAATCCCTACGGGTGGTATTCCTTCAGAGCCAATCAGTCCTAATCTTCGAGCTTTGATTCTTGTTGGTGTTGCAGTTCCTCTTCAAGCCATTTTTCCAAGAATGGCGGTACCATTGCCTTGGGGTCATCGTGTTGGGCCTCTTTCCCTTCCTCAGCCTTTGCATGAGTTACCCAGAGGTAACCGGAAGAACTTCCCTAAATTCAAAGGCGATGGAAAAGTACATCCTGATGAACACATTGTAGCCTTCATAGTTACATGCGGAGTTCTGGGAGTTGAACATGAAGACGTCTTCGTAAGGATTTTTGTTGAGAATTTACAAGATAATGCTGTTGATTGGTTCTATCACCTACCCGGTGCTATCACTAGCTGGGACACAATGAGAACTAGGTTTGAAAATTGTTTCAAACCGGCGGAAGACGTGCATGCCTTGCTAGCCCAAATTTCTCAAATAAAGAAGGATTCACAAGAGCCCATGAGAGAATTTTTGGCTTGGTTCAACAGGTTGATTAATAAAATTCCACCAAATACTCGACCTGTAGACCAAATTCAAAAATGTTTCTTCCTAAATGCTCAATCGCCTGAAGTTAGTTATGCACTAAGAAGGGCTAATCTCGCAACATTGGCCGAGGATCAAACTCTTGCTGTTAGTGTTGAAGATGATTTAATCATGTCAGGGAAGTTGAGGAGAGACCCTTCTAAATCTAAGTCTGCTTCTTCCTCCTCTTCCACTCCTGGACCTAATATTGATCCATTGGTACAAAAACTTGCAAATGATCTCATCGCCATTAAGAAACAATTGGCTCAGCATGCTCCCTATGCAGACATTCCAAGAAGGAATTTTCAGCCTAGAAATCATTTTCCTGCTTCTCAAACAAGGCTAGTGCTTGAAGGACCTCCTATTAAAGTTCCTGTCAATGCAACCTGTGAAGTTGAGGAACCAGAGGATGAGGAGGTTAATGAAGATTGCGAGGAATTTGTTGAAGAGGTTGATGATGAAGCAAATGAACTTGAAGGATCTCGAGTTAATTTCTTCACCACTGAAGGCATTGATGAGGGGGATGATTATAACGAAGTAGTAGCAGACATGAATAGCCAATCATACGCTATCATGACTTAAGAGCAAACAAATCGAGAGGAGAAAGTGATGCAACCCACTAAGAAATCTAAGGAGCAGTGACAACTATCCAAGATAATTGTAAAAGAGGATCTCCGATCCCCATTTGATTTACACCAAAGGTGAGTCCTATCAATTCTGCTACTAAAGTTACTTCTTTTTCCCCTAAAATTGATAAACCTAGGATCTCAAGTGATGATAGCCTGTCCACTTCTGGGTCTTTTGATATTATTGATCACCTAAAAAAGACTAAGGTTCAAATCTCAGAGGCTGAATATTATCAAACCCATCCTAAGGATTTTTCTAAACTGATTCACTTTTTCAATTCCCATTCTAAAACTACCTCTAAAGGCCTTTTACCCACTCCTTCTACACCACAACCTAATCTGGTAGCCACTATCACCTCACCCAAAGTGACAAAATCAAACCATTCTATGTGACACTTCTTATAGCTGGTCA
This sequence comes from Taxus wallichiana var. yunnanensis, assembly GCA_018340775.1. Lineage (NCBI taxonomy): Eukaryota > Viridiplantae > Streptophyta > Pinopsida > Cupressales > Taxaceae > Taxus > Taxus wallichiana. Next base: position 780,622,205 of record CM031239.1, on the reverse strand, counting down.
TAGGCTCAGCAATTGCGTCATAGACTCAGGAGCATCAGACAATGTGATTCCTGCTAAAGTAGCTCATGCCTTAGGCTTGACTCTCACACACACTTATGGATCTTGTTATTCTATGGAGAGTAAGGAAGTGCCATTGGTCGAAAGAATTAAAGATGCACAAGTGGCTTTTGCTGATTTTCCTGAGAAGAAAATTTTGGCTACTATCTTAGTAGCATATATTCCTCCCTCATATAGGATGTTGCTAAGAAAAACTTCGTAAGGATGTGGGTGGAGAAATTCAAATGAATTGGTCACATGCCCTCATACCTGTTAATGGACAAATGAAGAAGCTGCTGCCTGAGAAGCAGTCTCAGGATATTGTACAAAAAACCAATGATCCCAAAGCACAAATACTCTATGAGGATATGGGGCATGACAACTACATGATTATGTCTCCTGAAGAAATCCAACCTCCCAAAGTCTCACCTAAAGATCCTAATGGTGTTTGGATATTAGAGTTCGATGGAAGTTGTTCCTCAGCTGGTTCTAGGGCTGGTGTCATATTGGTGTCGCCTGAAGGAAGCCTTCATCCTTTCTCATTCAAGTTGTAATTTGAAAATACCAATAATACAACAGAGTATGAGGCTCTCATTCTTGGACTCCAGGTGTCAAAAGAACAGGGTGTGAAGAATCTTCTAGCTCGTGGGGATGTGGAACTAATTGTCAAGCAAGTTAGAAACCTCTTCCAGGTAAAAAATGGAAGGTTGAAACATTACAGGAATCAGGTTTGGGATTCCATTGAATTTCTTGATGCTTTCTCCATTGAAGCAATACCTAGGGAGAAGAATACTAGGGCTGATTCACTAGCAGTCTCAGGGTCACTGCTCATACCTCATCCTGACTTTTCTCAAGATAAGTTCACCATTGAGATGATCCATCGACCTAGTGTACCTGATAATACAAGTAACTGGCAAGTTTTCAATAATGATCAACACTTGCTTTCTTTCTTAGAACTCAAGGATAATTTTGAACAATTGTACTTTGAAGGAAGTGACAATTTGCCTCGTGAAAGTGTGCCCTTTGACAAAGAAGCCACCCAAGAAGAAGAAACGGATCAGGATGGATGTATCAAACTCAAGGGAAACAAGATTCCAAAGGGATTGGTGAGTTTAGAGGAACTGTTTGATAAACACGACAGGTATGTGAAGTCTAGAGCTTCTACTGGACCTCAACAATCAGCTGAATATGACAAGATTAATATTGGGAGTTCTACTGACCCTAAGCTCGTGAACATTGGAAAATGTTGCACATCAGATGAGAGGAAGAAGGTAATTGATCTTTTAAAGAAGTATAAGGATGTTCTTGCTTACTCTTATGAAGATTTAAAAGCTTTCCAACCAAAGGATATGCAGCATTTTATTCCTCTCAAACCTGGAATTAAGCCTTTTAAACAAAAGCAGAGGCAATACAATCCTAAAATAGCTGACACCATTTTTCAAGAAATACAGAAGTTGTTGAAAGCCAAAATCATTTTTCCTATCCATCATTCAACATGGATTGCCAATATTGTGCCTGTTAGAAAGAAAAATGGTGAGATTCGTATCTGTGTTGACTTCAGGAATCTGAATCAAGCTTCCTTGAAAGATAATTATCCTTTACCTATGATGGATCAGGTCTTGCAAGCAGTAACGGGATCTGAAATGTTGTCTATGCTTGATGGATTCTCAGGATATAACCAGGTAGAAGTTAATACTACAGATCAACACAAAATGGCTTTCACTACCCCTTGGGGTACCTTTGCTTACAAAAGGATGCCTTTTGGGCTCATTAATGCCGGTGCTACTTTTCAGAGGGCTATGGACTTAGCCTTTGGAAGTTTGAAAGGGAAGTGTATTGTTGTATACCTTGATGACTTGACTGTGTATTCTAAAACAAGGGCGGATCATTTTCAGCACCTGGAGATAGTTCTGCTAAGATGTAGAGAACATGGGATCTCTTTGAATCCTAAAAAATCTATCTTTTGTGTCACAGAGGGGAAATTATTAGGGCACATCATCTCCAAAGATGGTATAAAGATCGATCCTGAGCGAGTTCAAGCTATTCAGCAAATTCCTCTTCCAACCAGCAAAAAGGGCGTGCACTCTTTCTTTGGTAAGATCAACTTTTTGAGAAGGTTCATCCCTAATTTTGCAGAGCTAACTTTGAATATCTCCCAAATGATGAAAGGCAAACAAACGTTTGGTTGGTCTTTTGAAGGGAAAGAATCCTTTGAAGGTATTAAAAGAGCCATTGCTAAAACTCCTGTTTTAGCATGTCCAGATTTCAACAAATATTTCATTATCTATTGCTACGCCACGGATAACACCTTGGCTGTTGTTTTGACTCAGGAAGATTCTAATGAGCATGAACTCCCAATTGCATTTATGAGCTATGTTCTAAAATATCATGAGTTAAAATACACCATAATGGAAAAACATGCTTTTGCAGTGGTTAAAGTTGTCAAGCAGTTTCACTTTTACATTCTTAACTCTCACTCCACGGTGTTGGTACCAGATACAACTATCAAGTCAATTCTCACATAGCAAGAATTTGGATCCAAAAGAGGGAACTGGGTGGCCAAGGTTCAAGAATATGATATTGACATCAAACTGACCAAGCTCGTCCATGGAAAAGGCCTGTGTGAACTCATCACTGAAGGAGCTAGACATGAGTTACTGGAGGATAAAGTTGGTCTTCCTACCATTCTGTTTCTTAGCTCAGTTGACGAATGGTATGCTGATATCGCTCATTTTCTCACCTATGGGGAATGCCCCTCTCATTTTTCTGCCAAAGAAAAGAGGGTTGTTAAACTAAGGTCAGCTCAATATGTGTTGTGGGAAAATGCCTTGTTTAAGCGTGGGTTGGATGGAAGGTTTTTGAAATGTGTGGACAAGGAACAGCAGAAAAAGCTACTCTCAGCTTTTCATGATCAGGCATGTGGAGGGCATTACTCATCAACTGTCACTACTCATAAGATACTTCATGGAGGATATTACTGGCCTACCTTGTTTAGAGATGCATCAAAGTGGGTTGATAAATGTGAGGCTTGTTAGACTTTCGTGGGTAGACCCAAATTGGCCTCTTTGCCCCTGAAACCAGTTGTGATCGAAGAACCTTTTCAGCAATGGGGTTTGGATTTCATTGGGACACTTAATCCCTCCTCTAGTGCTGGTCATACTCATGTATTAACTGCCACTGATTATTTCACCAAATGGGTAGAAGCCATTCCAGTAAAGAGTACTACTTCCGAAGTAGTATGCAGTTTCATCAAAGAAAACATCTTGGTAAGGTATGGTGTGCCAAACAAAATTGTGACAGATAATGCTTCAAATTTTTCTTCAACCGAGATAATGGATTTTTGCTATGGATACGGCATCTCTCTGGCTCACTCCTCAGATTACTATCCTCAGGGAAATGGACAAGCTAGAATCCACAAATAAAAATCTGGTGACCATTATAAGGAAATTAGTCAATGAATCCCAACGAAACTGGCACAAGAAACTCTTTGATGCTCTTTGGGTAGATAGGATCACACCTAAGAGAGCCATTGGGATGTCTCCTTTTTAGGTAGTATATGGAGTAGAAGCTCAATTTCCAGTAACAGTGGAGCTACCAGCCTTGCATCTAATGAAGGCCATTGAAGATACCAGTTTTAGTGATTCTTTGGACAAGAGAATCATGTATCTTCACAAATTGAATGAGGACAGATTGGAAGTTGCTGATAGGATATCTACTCACCACAGAAAGTAAAGGTCCTGTTTGATAAGAAAGCTAGGTTCAGAGATTTCCAAGTTGGAGACACTGTTTTGTTGTGGGATAAAAGGCATGAACCTCGTGGCAGCCATGGCAAGTTTGATTCCCTTTGGCTCGGACCTTTCAAGATCAGGCACTTCACTGGTAAGAATTCTTTTTACCTTGATTATATGGATGGTTCTTCTCTCCCACTTCCTTATAGTGGGCAGTACCTGAAATTGTTCAAGTCATAGGTGATTAGGAAGTCCTTTGTATATTCGTATACAACGTTTTTTTTTTCTTTCCCTTTGTTTTGGTGTGTTGTCCTCTGTATTGGTTTGCTTTTTGACTCCGTGGCCCAATGGATAAGGTACTGGTCTACTTCCCTGAGTTTGTCTGAATCCTTGCCTTGTCTCGTTCTTTGAATTTATGTCAAGTCATCCCCAGAAGGAGCCAGTTGTTGTCCACTCAAAATTCCCCTGCTTTTAAGAAGTTGAAAATTTAAAATTTTGAGTTTAAGTGTCTTTTCTATTGTACCGATAATGTGAAAAGTCAAGAAATTGGGAAAATCTACATTTTTGGGTCATTTTGTGTGTTTTTCGGGCCTGTCGGACATTTTTGTCCCGCGTGTCCCAAGTTCAATTGGGCCCTCTGTTCCCCGATCGGCCGGTTTACCCGAAGTCTATTCTTTTCGGGCCCGTCGGAACTTTTTGTCCCAAATGTCCCAAGTTCACCTGACCAGCGAGTTTTCCATTTTCACCCGATTTGGTGAGTCATGTATCTCGCGTACTTTCATCCCGCATGTCCCAAAAGAATTTTTGCGTCTTTTCCCGCATCACCCGAATCGGCCGAACCACGTACTTCGCACTTTCGTGTCCCTCGTGTCCCAAATGAACCAAGTGTCACTCGTGCTATTTTTTCCCGCTCTACCTGAATATCTTGCTTATTCAATTTGGTAGGTATGTATTTAATGCGCATTCATTTCCTTTCTCTCTCCTAAATGGCTATATAATGAAACTGCCCCCTATGCATTTTTTTCACACTGCTTTCATGCTATCTATTGCTCGAACCCTTGCAATCAAAATTCCTACGCGCATATCCATTTCCCCTACAATTCCATCCTAAGTCTAGCTTGCAGCCTTGCTCTCCGAGTTACTATCAACATGAAGATCAAATTCTAGGGGCAGGAACAAATTTCACCACTCGAGTCGCCATTCCTGATATCGGGGACAGTGAAGTTTGCCACCTTGACTTTGGATATTTTTGGACAAGGATGACAGACATGAACCCTTCACCGATGGCACAAATGATTCATGACAGTGGTCTGGCTTTCGCTGGTGGTTTCCCTATCTCGGTGCAATGCGCAGACACAATGCTCTCATGTGGGGCTCATTTCAACCCTGATTCGAGTGAATTGAAAAACATGCATGGGGAGCTCATCACCAAACTTGACACTGCTGCCATTAGCACTACACTAAGGATTCCAGAAATGGACAATGCTATAGTTGTCTCCCAGAATCAAGCACAGGCTCTTTTCAATCAAGACAACGATAACTATAAGGCACGGGTGGCGAAGTCTTGGCTTAAAAACCCTAAGAAGGGGGCATCTCGTCTATCCAAGACCCTTTTCGTGTAGATTTCAATGAAGAATTGTCAGATTTCATAATCCTATTGGCTCGGGTCATGGGTTTACCCTCTACAAATGAGTTCCATTTCTGGATGTGCCCACTTATCAATATGGTATGCGAGGGAACTCAGAATATCAACTGGGCCAAGATCATCAGTATGAACCTAGCGGAGCAGCTGTCTAATGTACAAAGCAAATAAATAAATTCTATATGACTTCATACCTGATGTATACCCTAGCAGCATCAAGGCAATGGTTTGGCATTTCATACGTCGATGCTCACAAGGTTGACCCCGTGTATGCCTACTGCCCGCAGTTCACCCTAGAGACCAGCAATCACAATTTTTGAAGGGTGAATGATGCTTTCACCATGTACATGGTTAGACTTCTTGAGGGTGACATGGCAAGAAGATTTTCTGATGAAGCCATGAGTCTGATATCGCACTACGGTGCTTATTTTATCCAATTCAGAAAAATTTCCTATATCAGACTTGTTGCTATGAGAGCACTCCTCTTAGGTTTCCTATGTTCTGCAGTGATAAGATGGCCTTGATAGAAGTATGCAGGCAATTGGAAAAATTACATAGAACCTGCAGAGACAAGAAAATTATTGGTTTGCACTTCCCCATCTCTTTGGGAAACTACACCTGCAAAACAGCCCTGGATGCACAAAATATAGAAAGGGCTCTAGCTCCCATTACTGTCCATTTCTTCAGGCCCAGAACTTGCTTCGACTTAAAAAATTTTATTGAGCAGAATATCAAGATAACCTATCATCATAGGGCAGACACGGAAGACTATTGGGCTGACTGTGCTGATGATTTTGAAGCCAGAAGGAGGCATTACGGCAGGTTTTCTCTACAATTAATCCAAGAACTCGGCTTGTACCAAGTTCCTGAAGGGCTCAAGGATGACAACTCTGACCTATACTCGTATGAGTATGACAATGTGGTCAAGCACACTCCCTTGGAGGACTTGGATTGGTTCAAAAAGGAGAAAGATGATTTGGCTGAAATCCTGGCTCCAGTCTTAGTCAGGACCAAGATTTGGTTTGATAGGAAAGTCTATGAGCTTAGGAGGCACTCAGGGGAATCCTCCTCTAAGGATGCTTCAACACCAAGTAGGGAAGCATCAAATCCCAGATTAGAAGCACCTGTGCAAACCCCTTTTGCCTTGTCACTCAAGGACCTGCAGTCTCTACTCCTTCCTCATCCACCCAGGTGTATCAGAAAAAATTCAAAGAAGTTAAGAAAGAGCCTGTGGAAGAGGATCCCCTGAGAAAGCATGCAGAATTGCCTTTGGGACAGAGAACATTATTGTTCTTAGTGAAAGTGAAGAAAGTGAAGTGCCAGCTCCTGTAAGTGCCCCTGAGGCTCCAATGGATAAGGACAAAGAAGTCCAGAGCACTGAACTTCCAAGTACTGTTGATTCCTCTGCACCAGTTGTCTCAAGTGCCCCACTCATGTCTCAACTCGAGACAACAGTAGTACAAACCTTGGGTGCCATGAGCTCTCTGTCTCTTGGTCCTCTTGCCCCACCTACTTCTTCCTCCTCCTCTTTTGCATGGGTGCAGCCTCTTGTCGACAGTAGGAAGAGAAAGTCTTCCTCTCGGAGCTCAGGACCAAATTTTGATGTTGTGGCAGCCTTGTTAGGCACTACTCCTCCTTCTCGCGCCAAAAAAGCCAGAATTACCTCCAGAATAGTGTCTGATGCTCAGGGCCAGCAATTCCTAGAGATAGCCAAGCCTATGGTAGATAAACCAGAGCAGGATTTGCAGGCATCTGACCTGGAACTCTCAAGAATTCCCATGGGAGAGTCTACCCCTGAGGGTGAGATCCAAAACCTTCAGGAAATAGTCACCAGAGTCATTGGGAGGGTAGAGAAAGGGCAGCAAACCATAGAACAGTTGGAAGAACAAGCCTAGATTCTTACAGGTTTCATCAAATCTCTTTTGTCTAAGGATAAAGTTTTGGACCCTACCCCATTGATTACTCTGCCACCACCTGTAATTTTGAGCCAAGATGAAGTACAAAGTATCTAAGATATGCACAAGTATTCCGTCTATGGCAGAGCTATGGAGGCCATGGTGGATGATATGCTTGTTGCGGGATTGAACTTCATTGATGAAGCTTTAAAACTCCACAAGAAGGTGAATAACTTGAAACAGAAGCTCTCCTCCACTATTGGGAGCATTGATAAAGAACTTAAACTTTGGAGCAGTTGCATAGTAGACCTCCGCCTCATGGGACAAACAGATGAAAATATTTTGGTGGCAAGCAAAGTATTCGAGGATACAAAGGATAATTTGTCAAAGTCTCGGGTCTACAACATGGATTGGAAGATAAAGGTCCTGGAGGAGGCTTTGGGAGAATTGAGGAATAAGCGGTAGAAGGGTGAGGCCTTCAAAACACTAGTTGTATCTGCTTTCAAAGATATACATTGCCATCTTCAGGATGAGACTTCTGGTGTGCCTCTCTCCCTACAAGAAATCAAATCTCAATTCACAACTTTTGACAAGGGTGATCTATTCAAGGAAAGCTCCATTTCCAAAGAAAAAATGAAGGAGATCTGCTCTCTTCAATTTTCCATTGAATAAGCAAATCAAGACTATCATACTCATGTCGAGTTTGATAAGGAAATGGATAAGTGCCTCAGATTTTTGACTCAGTCTACCGCAAACACATCAGTCCCACGTGGCAGAGACATAGCCGAGGTGTTGAAGAGATTTAGACAATGGATCTTAAAGTCAGTGGGTCCCTCCCAGTCATAAGCACCTGTCTTCTTCTCCTAATTCTTCTCTTCTCTTCCCCTTCTTTCTCTCAGATTTGTTGTAATCAGTTGGGGTATTGCGATTTGCAACCCTTTAACTAATCTTTAGTTAAAAGAAGTAGTTACTTCGAGAGTAATCGATTTGTAAACTATATAATGGCCTCTCCTTGCCATTTTAAAGCCGGAAGAACTTGACTTATTTCGAAAGTGTAAATAAATCATAAAGAAATCAATACAGAAGGACTTTTCATTCTTTGTCTATCCGGTTTCCTTTATTCCCAAGCTATTCATTTACTTTTATTAGATTATTTGTCTATATTATGCTGAGAAGCTTTGTATTCTCACAGATGTTATTTACAAAACTTTGTGTCTTTTCAAATTTCATCTTCTTAATATGATACAAATGATCTTGTTCTAATTCGCTGTACCCTCACATGCATAAGGAATTACTCTGTCATCTATAATTCTGAATGGTGCCTTTCTGCTCATTCTCGCATTCTTATTCCTTGGTCCTTTTGTAATTGATGATCCTTAAGAAAAACACTTTCATAATATCCAAGTTCCACAAGAAAACCATACTTTGTATATGTGTAAATAGGTTCGTTTCTGAATAAGGGAACCTCTCCCATTAAAGAGGAGGGACTTCTTATCCCCTGATTATTACTCTTCTTGAAGTCCTATTTGACGACCAACAGGCATGATAGAACTACTTTCCCTAGAATCAATCATTTAATTGTGTACTAGTTTATCCCCAATGATTAATGAAACATAGAATGGAGGGGGTTTCAAAATTTACCTTGTTGTCCTCCATGATTCCCTTCAGTGAGTAACATTTGTGAGGACATTCTCTTACATATGCGCCTTTCTTTGGTTCAAAGTTGACCAATTCTTCATGGCAGCTTGTAAAAGATCTCTTTGGCCTCGGATGGATAAAGATTCTCAGATTGATATATTCACATTTGACTTATTCATTTGATCAATGATGCGAAATGGGGATAAAAGATATCTTTTCTGTCCTTTAGGTGCACATTCCTTTCTTGCGCATGGGCAGCAATAGCTAGAATTTGAGTTGGCTTAGAAGGTGGTTTGTGTTGTCCTTGCGTGTTTGGGCTGTATTTTGCTTACCAACACCTTGTAGAGTGATGGAAGATTGTAGATCACTTGGAGCCAATGACTTCCCTTCACCAATATTCCTCTTCTTTGATCTTGTGTTAGCCTGCTACACTCGAGAAATTGTTTGATTCATGCCACAAAAATCCTCAACTTGCCAATTCACAAGTGTGGTATCATTTGGAGCTATGTTTTTTCGAGATGTCCCTTGTTGCTAATTTTTTTCTTGACTCACTTCATCCTCTACGCCGGTAGTTTTCACCATCAAGTCTTGGTTCAAAGCACCATTGAAGCACTAGATTGGTTGTGAGGTTCATTGCATGGGAAAAACCAATCATACTCCGAGCTATGTTGTTTTGCATTGGCACTAATGTTTTAGAAGTAGATGCAAAATCTGGGTTATAGGGCTGAAATGGTCTATTGGCAGGAGGCCTTACTTCGCTTTGATTTGTAGTTGGATTGGGTGACCTATTGGGCTAGTATGGTTGCCTATTAGGTTGAGATTGAGGCTGATAAGAAGGTCTAAAGCCTTGGGCTTGCTGCCTCTTGAGTTTAACCAACTAATTTCCCAAATTTTGCAATTGTTTCATGACCTCTTGGAGTTCATTTGAAGCACTAGAGGATGAAGTAGAAGTTTCATTTGAAATTTGATTTCTAGGAGTGGGAATAGGAGCCAACGTGGGTGCTTGACTAGTACTTGGATTTTCTCGGTTTGGATACAAGGGCATGGGAGGCCTAAGAGCCAACTTACCAACATGAATAAGATAGTTTTCAGCCCTAATGGCAATGCTATAAGCGATAAGTAAGGTTGTGCCTCCCATAGATTGAATTAACATAGAAATATTAGAATTCAAATATTTAAGATAATATAGAAAAACACCTTTAGTTTGTTGGCCTAACGCCACTTTGGAATCCTATCCCAAGACCTTTGAAATCTGAAGTTGAAGTCGTCCACTATTCATTGGGAGCTCTCTTGATAGTTGTCAATTGTTCCAAGAGAGACAAATTATCTCCCTTTTCTCCAAACTACTCATGGAGAACTATGCATAACTCGATTCCAATTTTGGATAGAACTAGCTCTAAGGCTCCTAAACCATTGTAATGCCTTCCCTTTGAACAAAGATGCTAGCAATTTGACAACAACATCCATTTCATTTATCTCATGGATTGCACAAACGTTAGCAATGTCTTTGACATGATCACTAGGAGTGGTATAATTTTCTCCAGTGAAAAATGGAATGTTCTTCAATGCTACAATTGGGAACTGAATTATGTGCATTGAGGGCAAGTGGGCTGCTGCCAGTGAAGTTGAAAAAAGGGTTTTGTTGCGCCATTCGATTGGCCGAGAACCCTTGTTGATTAGATGAAATGTATACCAGGTGGAGGGGTTGATAAAGTCCTGTTAGGTGGAGATGGTGATATTTTTGGTCTTCTTTCTCTCCTTCCTCTTCCCGGTGATAGTTGCGTAAGTGGAAAAATAGACCTTCTCTAGTATCGACCTAGTTTGAATTCTTCTCATGTACACGGGAAACCTTTGTTATTACACCACTGAATTCTATCCCTTCGGAGTTGCGGATGTGTTAGATAACGAGCCTCAAAAGGCTAGATTCTCGCAAGTTACACACCAAACTCCGACAATATAAAAAAATTGAAGGACCCGAAAGATATAGTTCTTCAATTCAGTTATCGAGTCTTATTGTGTAGCTACTAATACCTGAAAGGTACAGGTGAAACTCAAGTCATGTAAGGCAACTTACAAGACCTGGAATGCACTGTGTCGGAACTTGGGACAGAGCTTGACACTGGGAAAACTGAAATACTAAAAACTATGAAATTTTAAAATTCAAAATCTTAAAAATCTAAGAATACCCTTTTAATTTTATCCCCAATTCTATCAATGGCGAAATTTTGACTTTTTTGAGCAATTTAAGCCCTTGAAAATCGATTTCAAAGTTTAGCCTGGAAGGTGAAAAAATATGAAATTGTAAAACTTGTAATTTCTAAGTCCAAATTTCATGAAAATTCCTTAAAATCTTGTGGAATGACCTCTTGCTCCCACTTTGGGCATTCCAAAACTATTGATGGTGAATCACAAAGCACCCATGGATGTCTGTAACTCGATGGGTTGAGATTCTCAGTGTGATTGCATAACATGGAGCTTTTCCCAAGTGTGGGACCTTGTGAAATCGGAAAAGCTCTCCGGATGAAGGTTGGTTCCTATTCCTCTGTTCAGATGCACACATAAAAATATAGAGGGTTTACTCAAAAACCTAATCTAACTTTCCAAGGAGACAAGGTAAGAAGATGCATACAAATAAACCTAAACTAACAAAGGTGATGCACCGAGGAATGAAGAACATCCGTCTTGCCAATAAACACAAACCATTAAAATGTAATGCAAGATCATGCAAAGATAACCAGATTTGTAGTGAAAGATTAGGAGGATGAAAATGAACATAGAGAGGGTTGAGAATCATCCATAGACATACATTATTTTCTCCAAATATTGATACACTACACTACAAAATGCCAAGAGGTAAAATTGCATTACAGTTTTAGATGGGAGGTTTGAACTCCACAAATTCACTTGCCAAAGAGAAGAAGGGAGGGGCGAAACAAGAATATCCAAAATTTATAAAGAAGCCCCTCCTTACAATTCATAGGAAGAATGATAGAGAAAAGAGAGAGGAATTCCAAATCTACCCCAACCACCTCCAAGTTGCATTTAATTCATCTCATTATGGCGATAGGTGAGGACCTTAGCAAACCCAAAAAGTGGCGAATTTTATTTTACATTTTGAAGAACTTGTTCTCACCCAATTAAATATATCTAGTTATTATTGGATAGAGGACCTTGTAAGCTTTCCAAAAGTCCAACCTTGCGTGAATCCGAGCTCCTTGTGAAAAGTTATGGCCATCTGAATATCTGCGCTAGGGTTTGCTTCCTGTCGGGGTGTTAATGCTCAAAATGTTGCGTCTCCTAAAGATGCACCTCGGTGTAACTATCCTCATGTCAGCATCTTCTTACCTATGCCATAGGTGCATTAATTTTGTGTCGACATCTTCTTACCTGCGCCATAGGTGCATTCATTTTTGTGTCGACACTGTGTTGTGCACCTCAAACCTGTGCCATGGGTGCGAATTTTGTCATGTTGACACTTTTTGTTGTGTGCCTCTAACCTGCGCCATGGGCGTGACTTTTGTCATGTCAACACTTTGTGTTGTGTGCCTCAAACCTGTGCCATAGGCATGACTTATGTCATGTCGACACTCTGTGTTGTGTGCCTCAAACCTGCGCTATGGGCGCGACTTTTGTCATGTCAACACTTTGTCTGTGCACCTCAAACCTATGCCATGGGCACAACTTTTGTCATGTCGACACCTTATGTTGTGCACCCTTTACTTGCACCAAGGCATGAATTTCTTCATGTCGACACCTTATGTCATGTGCCCTTTACATTCTGTTTTTCCCATATCTACCCGAGGGGAAGATATATACAATAGAGTGTCTTCCACCCATCTTCGTGTATCAAACCCAGTCGAATATACAATCTCTAAGTGAATTCATCCTCTGTGCTTTTAAACCAATCTTCAACACCTTCTAGGGTTAAGCGCTTCATCATCACTTTGTACACATACCATGATGTATGCCATGTTCCACTAAAACTTCGAAAAGAGATCTCGGCAATGGAATAAAGATGTAGTCATTTTTACACCCACCAAGAACAAGGGAACCTCATACATGTCAGCCTATCATCCAGTGGTCTTTGGGTGCTCACCTGAGGTGCACGAGAGGGAGCTGAGTCTCTCTTTTATGTGAGTTTAGTGGAAGGCATAATTCATGATCTTGACTTAGTGATTTAACAGACATGAAAAATCTATAGAGCTCAGAATGGCTTCTACACCCCTTTAGTCATATCAAAAGTAAAAGCGCGTAACAAAATTAATAGAACTAGGAAGTTGTAAATCCACAAATAGACTTAAAATTTTAAGTAAGGTTCATGATTATACAAGATCAAAAGCATAGTAGAAACATGCGGTGGTAACCTCATCATATTCATTCATACTATTACTCCAAAACATCATAGAGTGGCAAGACCATAGTCATACACCATATTTGGATCCATACATGTATGCTCACAAAACAAAATTTTCATTCCCCATTTCCCCATTACATCCTTCCTAGAATCATCTACCCATTTTATCCCATAGTTCTTGTAGTAATTCTATAGAGCTCTGCTACCTCGCTTGTGTCTCTTACTTTGCTAAGGGCGCACGTATAAATAGGCATCTGAGCTCTAACAAACTCCTCTGCAACCTCAAATCTAGCCCCAAGTGTCAAGGTGTGGGTCACCCTAGGTGCATGCCTCTCCATGTCATGATTAGCTTTTTGGATCTTCTTATCGCAAGGTATATTCCTTCTAGGACACCCTGTTACCAGGCTAGAACCTTATCCAAACAGAACACGTTCTTCATGTGTTCTGTCCAAAAGGCTGAAAACGGATAAGTCCCAAATTGTTCTTCGCGTGTGCATGTCCTTGGTTCTCCAAGAACCCTTTTTGAATTTTTCCTTCACGCCTTAACTTACGTGCTTCTTCTCGGCCATGCGTGCCTACACGCCTTTAAGATTTGGAAGCTACAATAGGGGCCTAACACCTCAACAATATGGGTAGAAATATTTACATCGTAATAAATTTTGTGTATTCAGCCATGATCTGCTACTACTTTTAATTTATCCTCCTTCTCTAGGTGCACTTTGCTACTTCTTCCGTGGATTCTAAAGCTAGAGCTTGTCTCTCCATGGTGAGGATACTCTTTAAGTTTTAAAGGCACTCAAGAGAAGATCCATACTTTTACGTGGGCAAGTGACAGTCCAAATGCTTCAAAAAAATGGCATTTGTGATGGATTCTACCTTGTTATGTACTTTGTGCACCCTTTCCTTTTCTTCCCTAACTTCACACTTTAGTTGCGCACTAATTAACTCCTCCGCTTCAAGTTCTTGGTTCTCTCTTCTAGCTCTTCCTCCTTTTCTAGTTTTACTTCTATAAATATTACCCTATCATTTTGTTCAAAGAGCCTAGCCTCAACCTCAATTAAGACCTTGTTGAGCGCGTTGCATAACTACTAATTTGAAAGCTGCTAAGCATTGACCAAGGGTTGTCTGCTTTTGACTCGTGCATTTTTATTAGTGCCCCATGGCTTATCTCAAACTCAAACTCATTGATGTGTGACTCAATTTCCCAAGAGAGCATCTTCCTCATCGATGGTGTGCACCTTCTTCATCAAACGACTTCATTTCCAAGATTTGATCTATTAGGACTATGCTTTGGAAATGTGCACGCAACACTTTGATGTGATCATCAATGTAGCTCATCCCTTACCTCACGGATCTCCATGCACTTTCCTCCCATGCAGGTGCCCTTAGGAATAGTTACTAATAGAAAAGGTCCTCCCGAGCTTCCATGGTCTTTCCCTATGCTTTCTTCCTTGTCTTCTTCCATCACTATATCAGTGTTGCACTCCAATTCTCTTTCTACTAAGGCTTCAATGATTTTTGTTGCTTCTCTTTCAGCCACCTCGTTTATTTTATCCTTCGTGAGGCTTGGAGTTTTCTGATCCTATGCGCCAACCTCTTCACTTCTTCCCATGTCTTGGGTGCCTTCCTCCTCCTGGCTACCCTTGCGCTACACAAAAACAAACTCATGTTCTTCTTCTTTGCCCTCTTCTTCTTAATCATGCACCGAACACAAGTGGTCCTTGGTCTCCTTCAAGATCATTTTCTTCTTCATCATCCCTCTCACCTATGTATTTCTCCAAGCTCTCTATTTCCTCTGAGTCAGCTTCCTCCATCACCTTTTGTTTCTTCCTAACTGGGATTCCAGATAAGAGACTTTGCTTTCTCTTCCTCTCCTCTCGGTGGTGATTTCTCCTCCACAATAAGATTTTCTTGTTTTGGCACCTTCTCTTTGACTGGGGACCTCTTCTTGCATGTGTAAGTACTTGTTCTAGTGCTTGTTCTTGGGAACCTATTGCCTAAGTATCTTGGGAACTTGGTGCCTTTTTATGCATTTATTTTTCCTTCTATCTAGGCATGGGCTTCTTCCTACCTATTAGGTCCTCAGGTATAGCTATCTCATTTTCAAGATAAGCACCCTTCTCAAACTTGGGCCTTATCGAAGGTATACATGCACCGTGGACTTCTTTGCAATATTCAGAGTTAGGGGTTTCACCATTTGGACTTCATGTGACACATACTTTTCCACATACGCATGCTTGTTGGGGTAGACCAACATTCTGTGCATCTCCTTGTGGTCTTGGTCCAAACTTCCAAGGTCAAACTTTAACTTTTTGGACTCCTTGAATCTGTTAACTCGCCTAGAAGTATTGAGCTATGAAGGTGAATGGGAGCTTGCACCATGGGCTCATAGTTTCATCAGTCAACTTGAACCTACCAATACAAAAGTGTTGGTATACAATGAACTCAGCTTCTCCTACTATAAGTGCTAGCAGTTGTTTTGGTATTCTCCATTCTTCCCTGAACACATTCCTTAAGCGCGTATACCATTTTTCAAGATGTGCCTTGTGAATGGGCATCATGCTATCACAAGTGTATTTCTCAAATCTTTTTACAGGTGAGGGGTCTTCCTCTGGGTACTCCCAAACAAACTTGTCTACTGCATCTAGTACTCGATCTCTAAGAACACAATGGTTAAGAGGACATTACCAAAGAGAATCTTGTCTCCTTCCTATGCGCTAGTGATAATTTCATCTGCAATGTATGTAGACATATTGTAGATGGTGCCCTCTAATATTTTTCTACAAACATTCAACCAGGACTTGTTTACCTATGTCCATCTTTCTTGCGCATTGAGTTTTGTTACTAGGTATGCGGCCATTCTCATCACTAGGTCTTGGATATCCCCGATATCAAAATACCTTGACCCTTTCTTATACGCATATGCGCCACTATATCCTTAACTACTTCCTTGTCACACAAGTCATCCTCTATACTATCTCCTTCATAGATAAGGCATGTGAATATTGAAATTAGCTGAGGGGTTATGCACATTTTGTGCCCCATGAAGTGAAAGTGGTCTTCATGTACACATGATATTAGCCACTAATAGAGGTGCTCTGGCTTTCTGAAGTAGGGAAACTCATAGAGTTACAATAATCCTACCTTCTCTAACTTCACCTTGAATTCATTGCTATAAATTGGTAACCCCTTAGGTGTTCTCTAGTTAGTCGGGGCACTAACTCCAACTCCATTTCCTTTTCAATCACATTCATGTGATGATTGTAGTCACTTACTGTCATTTTCCTCAAGTGGGATTCCCATTCCATCTCGAGCAAAACCCATCATCCGAGTCTTTCGCATTTCTACATACCATTCCTCATTGGTACTTGTGGCGGTTTCTTATTGTTTACCCTTGCCCTTTCCATTTTAGGCATTACAATTGGTTTCTTAATGGCCATTGTGTAGGTTTTCTCTTCACTTCAAATTTTATTGCTAGCTCTCTTCTTCTATCTTTTCCAATTTTCAAATCTCCAACCTATAAAGAATAATTTTTTCCAACCTATGCCCTAGCTACCAAACCCTCACTGGAATATCTCCTTCATAAGACAACACTTCTCCACAACTCTCTCTATGCCCGTGAACTATTTCCCTCTGGTTTGTAGATCCAAACTGGTCACTCACGGTTAAATTTCTCTAATTTTTCTTCACACAAATCAACTCTGGAAACCCTAGTTCGCAAAAGCTCTTCCTTCTTTGTATTCACAATGTAAATAATGAAGTGTCCAACCTTCTATTTATAGTTTTTCCCACTTTTTAACATTAAATGCCACTTCACCTACCACCATAATTTAACACTTAATGCAGGTTTTTCAAAAAAACCCATCTTTAGCACTTTCACTCACATGCCCAACCTTGCATGGAAAATTCCCCAACCTTCTTGTGCACAACCAATCCATCTTGATAGGAGAATTTTTTACACACGTAGTTAGCATGAAGGTCCTTCCTCGTAATGATTTTTTCTCTCGCCTACCTCATGTTGCTTTTACACTTCTTCCAATTTTGTACATGGATCTACAATGTAGCCTTACCCTGATACCAACCATCATTTTTCACCTTTCCTCTCATGTACTTCCTTCAAAAGGCCATCCAACCGGGATTTCCAACGCAATCCTTCTAGGCACTTCACACTTCAATTTCTTCCACATTACTCCACCCCACACTAAAATGATGTGCGGTCCTCTGCATAGTTACAAACTTCAAAAATTAATGAAATTACCGATGACCAAGGCGTAAAACAAAACAACAACGAGAAAGGGAAAACAAGAAAAGAAAATGCATTAAGGGAAATCCTAAACTAGCTGGCAAAACTACCTTATTTACAAACACCGAGAAGATTTATTTATAGTAGGGCT
Source organism: Taxus wallichiana var. yunnanensis (assembly GCA_018340775.1). Taxonomy (NCBI): domain Eukaryota; kingdom Viridiplantae; phylum Streptophyta; class Pinopsida; order Cupressales; family Taxaceae; genus Taxus; species Taxus wallichiana. The sequence goes on along the minus strand of CM031239.1, from coordinate 780,604,518 downwards.
TTAGCCTACTCCCATTGAAGTGACTCCGGCAATATCATCCCATCTAGTGCTTGTAGAATCTGTCACACACCAATCAAGGATGTACAAGATGATGTAGGGACCCAACCAATGGAATTTTAACTTCTTAGGATGGCATAGAAACTTAGAATCATTTAGTAGCACCATCTTCTCAACCTCAAACTTATTGTTCTTAATGTGATGATCATGCCATACCTTTTGTTTTGATTTTTCCATCTTCTAGCTCCACCTAGCAAGTGATCATCTTTCATCCAATTACATTAACTTGTCAATTCTCTCTTCCAGTGCTTGTTCATCATCCAATCCTCCTACGCATGCTATATGGAGAGAAGGTAACATGAATTCAACAGGTAGGACAACCTCCATGCCAAACACCAATTAAAATGGTGTGGCCTTATTCAACCTCTTGTAGGTTGTTCTATACTCCCAAAGAATGGCCGATACTTTGTCATCCCAATCCTATCTACCAACAACACAAATCTTATTCAATTTGTGACTAAGAATTTTGTTAAATGCCTCAGTAGTTCCATTTTCCTAAGGGTGATAGGGAGTAGTTTTTGATGGGCAACCATGAATTCTGAAAATAGAATCTTGACTATCTCATTGAGGAAGTGCATACCTCTATCACTTTTCAAACTCAATGGGCATCCATACTGTTGATTATGTTTTCCCATAAAAATATAGCAGTGGTAGCCATTGTACAATCCTTTGTAGGCACTACCTTTGCCCACCTTGTCAAATAATCAATGCAAGTGAGGATATACCACGAACCAGTCCTTCATGCCACTAGTGAGATTGGTTTGACAAAGTTGATATCCCACTTCTCAAATGGTTCCGCACTAGCTATTGGTCGCAAGGGAATTTCATCCCCTTTTCTAGGTTTTCCAAGGCACTGGAAATGGTCACAAGCCTTGCAAAACTCAATGTAATCTTGATAAATGGTCTCCCACCAAAGCCCTACAAGTATAATCTTCCACATGGTTGCATTTCCCGCATAGTGTCCTCCTGCAATCCCACCATGCACCTCTTTCGTAATTGCAATGCACTCATGTTTTAGCACGCAATGACATAAAACCTCATAACAACCCATTTTGTACAGATCTCCACTAATTATCATGTAGGGTGCGGTGCATATGGCCAAATTCTTCTTATCCAAGGCCTTCATTGTCTGCGGTTCCACCTTTTTTAAGGAATACCACAATGTCCTCTAAATCTATGAGCCGCGCCACAACCTAAATAGTTACGTGTATGGCATAGTCTCTTCAATGCTCTGCACATCCTCCCATGAATCAATCCTAAACAAATGATCAGGTTAAAAATTAATTTTTCTGGTTTGACAACCACAGTGAACTTAAATTCTTGTAACAATAGTATCCACCGACATATGCACCCTTGTAGAATGGGCTTGTTCACCAAGTATCTCAATACTATATGGTCAGTGTAAAATATACAAGGGGTTGCTAAAAAATATTGTCTAAATTTTTGAAGCATGTAGATCATCGACAACACCTCACGCTTAGTCGTAGTGTAATTCTATTATGTTGGTGTCAATTTCCTACTTTGCAAAGCACAAAGGATGGTCAACAATCCCTTCACGGAGTTGTGCAAGTACTACTCCAATGGCGGTTCTGACACATCCACATGAATATGGAAAGGCTTATCCCAAGAAGGGAAACGTAGGATGGGCGCATTGAAAATCCTATACTTCAAAGTGTTAAATTCCTTCTATTGCACCTCTCCCTATTGAAAGGCACTCTTATGTCTAAGTAACTCTTCTAAAGGTGTGGTAATCTTGGCATATCCTTTGTTGAACTTCCTGTAGTACCCCATATGCCCAAGAAAGCTGTGCACTGTGCTTTGAATAGTAGGCTCCCTCAATTCCACAATTAGTGCAACTTTTGCAGGATCTACTAATAGGCCCTCCTTACATATTATGTGCCCCAATAATGTTCCAAATGGGGTAGTAAAGACACATTTCTTAATGTTGAGGGATATCATCAACTGCTGACACCTTTCAAACATCAGCCTTAAGTTGTCACAATGGTCCTTCACTAACCCATATATTGTCCAATCATCCAAGTAGACTTGAAGTAATTTATGGAAGAACTCTTTGTAACACACCTGAACTGTTGTTACTATCTCCTGAGCATTCAAGTGTTGATATATGATTTCTCTTGTATAAGGACATGTTCCTTTGGTTTTGGGAAGTCATGCTTGATATGGATTATATCTTTTCTACTCTTAAGATCTTTGACTGAACTGGAATATGCTTAGACTCTTTTGTTTCTTTCATTCTTTGCTTTTGAGTACAATCTCATTTTTGGAAGATTTTGGATTTATCCACCTTTTTAATTTTATTCGGATGAGAAAATGTTATTGACATTTTGAGAGTTACTAAGTCTGACTGAGCTTTGAGTGTTCAATTCCGGAGTTTAACTCTGGTTGATCATGGCAATTAGAAACTGGTTCCAATTATCATAACATCAGGAAGGACCTGGACCTTAAGCCAGGTAAGATGTGTATGTTTTATATCTAAAGTTTAAATTACTTGATGCCAAATGGAATCTGATACAGGAATGTTTTATCCTATTTGAACTCTATTACTGATTAGTCCTATTTAGGGGACCTATACTAGAATCAGTAAGGTTAGTAGTTTTAACCTAAACTATAACCTAATATTGCAAGGTTAGTTAATCTAACCTAGTCCTTAAACTATGAGCTTAATACTCCTAAGGGTTAACTAAACCTATCACTATGGAGGGTGACTAATGTTATATCCTATGGAAATGAGACTAATGTCATATCCTATGATCTAACCTAAGTCACTAACCTATCCTAAACTAATGCTATGAAGGGGACCTAAGGAGGGTCATGAGTCATGGGCGGTGGTTTCCATGGCATTTAAGAATGGATAAGGATGAAGGACAGGGAGTGCTGCAGGTTTAGCGGAGGGTAAATTTGCTAAGTGAGTCTTACGTGGTAGTATCTCTAAGGATGGGAATGTTTGTTTATTTTGTTTTGGCATTCACCAACTTTGGTAGTCGGTGGCAATGGAAAATAGGTGGGAGAATAAAAATAAATGCAATTAATGTGCATAGGGCCTTGAGCATGGATTTCTTGGGAAGGCATGCAAGTGGAATTTTGCTTGGTTGTTTTGTTTTTCATGCATTCTGTTTTTCGCTCTGCATGAGCACTGGTTCTTCAAACCAGCAGTCTACTCTTCGTTGCATGGCAATTTTTAGAGTTTCAAATTTACTTCTCTATCAGGGGAAGTATATAAGGCATGGAGGTAACAATATTTTGTTGTTTAATCTTTCATGGAAGAAGAAGAGAAGGTGCAAGCGCATTCAGAGGTCTTCTTCAAATTTTTAGCGACACTATCAGGCATGATAGGCCCTAACTATTAAAAATCTTGCTTTCCTTTAAATGTTTTCATTAGAACAACTCTGTTCAGATGATTTGTGCACAGTCGGCTTGGCTGGTAGCAATATATTGGTTTTTCTTTTGTTGATTTGGGAATTCTGGGTTGTATGTAGATCCTGGATGAAACCTGCTTCTTAATTCTTGTTTCCATGATGTGAATACAATATGGGTTTCACTTTCTGTTGGAAGTGTTTTATGTTTTCTTTATCTGGCTGAGGTATTGGATTAAAATTGGCTCCATGATAGACTTCGTGCTTGATGATTTCGTGTTTGAAAATGCCACTGTAATTAACTGTTGTTTCGAATATGGTTGGAGTATTTGATTGTTGCTTTGCCGTATGAACTCTAACTATTACTGGACATGTTCAGGAAAGTAAGTAGTTGATTTTGTGGTTGGAATGCTTGTTTATTCTATAAACTCGACTGGTTTAGTCGCGTGAGTTGGAAATATTGTTGAATTCTAAGCCTGTACCTTTATTTTAAAGGGGTCTGAATGTTCTTATGGATATAGGTTCTGTGAGTAAGGAAGTATTTGGTGTAACTATTGTTTTTGTGATTTTTACATGGATATTAGGAACATGATATGTTTAGGAGGAAACATACTTGGAGGAACTCTGTTCCCTGACAATTCATGGTTGATCCTAGATCTGCATGAATGGAAATTATGTTTAATATTTGGTTAAGAAAGGACTGTGTTTGATGTTACCTGAGGTGATTTTGAAATCTGTATTTAGAATTCAACTATTAACTCTGTACATGCATTTTGGTTTGGTATCTTGGAACGATTTAACAACCTAACAGTGTAATGGTTGGAAATAATTAGTTCAATCCATTGGTAAGTAATGGTAACGGGACAGTTACCCTAACTCTTAGTCCAAAATGATTCGAGTAATGGGTGAAATGTAGACTGTTTACTTAGATCAGGATTGTGGTATGAGTTTAGAACATTTATAACGTTTTGTAGTGATTATTGGTCTTTGTTTAATGTACAATCGTAAGACCGTAGAGATCTATAGGCAACTTTTAAGGCGGCTCTACCTGACTGGAGCTATTGGTGAACTTAAGTGTTGTTTTACTTGCCTTCTTTTTCCCTGATTGAATTAGAGAATATATATATTACTTCTTGGAAGTTAGTATAGTTCTGAACTTGATTAAAATAGAGTTCTGATCTCTCTGTTCCTTCCTCTGAGTTATGAAAGATAGTTGTTATAGGAATTCGAAGAAGGAAGGTATTTTCACTCTCTCTCTCTTGAAAAATTAATGAGCTCTTCTATAGAATTCTGTAAGGAACTCTACAGTATGGTTATGAGATGAAAAGACTGTTAAAAATTAAGTGGGAAGAGTGGTAAGTGGTGAAATCTTAACTTAGAAGTCTCCTTTCTTTTATTAGTAGGATTATTATCCTGATTTAGAATTTCAGTTTATTATCTACTTGTATAAAAGTAGCCCTGTAGTAAAAGTTTGGCTTACTTATCAATGTTTATGAATTTGATATGATAGAGTTAAAGGAAATCCGCTAGATGAACTTGCTTGAGGCAGTAATATGTCCTTTGTTTAAATTATTTTATGCAAACCTATTGGTTGCATACCTTAAGAAGGTTTCATTCTTTTGTTTAGAGTGATTATAACATGATTGACACTGTTCTTGGTTTTTGGATGGCTAGGTACTTAATATTCATATTGTTTCTTCTTATTTTCTGGTATAAGATGAATCATCGAAAAAGATTTAAATTGAAATTGTAACTATAATATGAGTCATGTTATAAAGTCATATTATAATGGTAGAAAGAAAACTAGCGTGATTCATGATTATGGATTTGATGAAATTGATGTCATTTAAACAGGATTGTTTAATGAAAACAATTGGTGGAATGCAATTGTTTTAAGAATTAGTGCTTATCATGCTCAGTTCACTGAACTGACCCGTGCTAGCAATTTTTGCAGATGGTCATCTTAAGTGGTAAAGGCAGGCAGATCTGAAATGATGCACAAACTATTTAATCTAGTTCTTATGAAGAATTCGACATGATTTTTCTAATTGTACTATAGAAGAAAGTTACTCTTTTGCTGATGACTATTGTATTAAAATATGCCAAAGTGCATAGGTTGTAATTGTATAGGTTTGGGAATAAATGAAATGGGGACATATTACTTATGTGGTCTGTGTTCTTATTTGTGGAAATGATCTTCTTTTGTCTGTATGAATGAGAGTGCATTCTTACTATTATATGCAATGGGGTCTAGATGGATTCCCTAAGTAAGCCTTGTATAATTATGTGGCTGAATACTACATGTTTCTGGTTAGTAATTCTTATATATTATGAATATGGTTAAATTGGAAATTAGACCACTGCATTTTTAGGGAACGTTGAGGTTGAACTACGCCCTAAAATGTGGCTATAACTAGAAGAGTATTCTATTACTCTCTTAATGTTCTAATTCAAAGCAATGTAATTGATGGTTATAAATCACCATGTCTTAATGGTAATAAGTCTGATATATTTCAGTCTTCGAGATTGTTACAAACCCTTGCTGGTTTAGTTATCTTCCTTATGGGAAAACTTAGGGCTGTTGTCCTATTATGAGGATACAAGGTTAATAGGAACCAATCGGCAACTTGAAACAATATTTAATCTTATTAAAAATTTTCTCTATGAAATTGAACTTAATTACATAAGGTAACTCAAGAAGTGTGGAACCTAGGATTAGGGAAGGCTACCCAATTAGGAGGGCCTGTAATCCAAATATAACTCAACACATGTGAATTCTTGGAGGTATGTACATCTTTCCGAGGAAGCATTTGTAGGATGTTGACACATGTCAACCTGCAGGGTTGTACTCTTGAGAAGATTAGGATCTTCTCAAGGATACAAAAATGCGGGTGACATATGGCAACACCCTTTATGCATTGATCATTAAGATTTATACCGAAACTTGATCAAGATTTCCCTTTGGGACTGGTTAGGACCATAGACGTGTTATGAGGCAGCCCTTTGAGACTCTGGGTACCTTGACACATGGGGTTAACACTGGTTGACCCAGTATGTCAGCTTACCCCTAGTCTTCAAGGGCATCCTTATAACGTGAATTATGCTTTCTCACGAGCATACAAGTGTTGATATGTGATTTCTTGTAAAAGGATGTGTTCCTCGATTAAGAAATCATGCTTGATATATCTTGTATTTTCTTTGCGAGATCTTTGGTAGTCGAGTCTTAATATGATTAGACTCTTTTATTTATTTCATTTTGCATCTGAGTTTAATCTGATCTCGGAATGAATTATAGAGTTATCCATCTATAATACCTAGCCTTGGATCAGTGGAATTGATCCAAGTATTGCTTTAAGTTTGTTCGTGATGAATTAAAATTACAGACCTTGAACAGGTTGCAAGGTCTAGAAGCATTGAATAAGCTAGTCCGGAGTATAACTCAGGTTGAACATGTGAAATGAATTGGTTCCCGATATCGAAGTATATCTGGAAGGTCTCGATCGTGGACCAGGTAATAATTCGGTTTCATACAATTCTGCAGCCTAAGGCAGAACAGGAGCTAACCCTGTTCAAGAATGTATGATGTAGGTCTTTTTCTGAGCATACGAGAATGTAGACCTAACTGGAATTATTAATGATTAGTAACCTAAAACTAAACCTAACCTAGGGGTTAGATTAGTGTTAATCTAACCTAGACCTAGGCTAAGTGCTAATGTCCTAAGTTAGTATCTATGTTTATGGAAGTTAGATTAGGTGTTATCCTAAATTCTAACCTAAGTTACTAACCTATCTATTGAACAAGAATGTATGGGGACCTATGGAGGGGTGCGAACCATGGGTGCCATTTTCTATGTTATTTAATGCAAAGGATAAGTATGAAGGATAGGCATTGGTGGAGGTTTTAGAAATGGCTAATTAAGCCGAGCGTGGCGTTCGCCAAAACTAAAAATGGTCTTGAAATTCTCTTTGTCTCTATCGCCTTGACTTTGGCGGTCGGTGTGATTGAGTTTAAGCGGGAAAATTGGAGTAAATGCATTCGATGAGCTTGGAAGTCGAGCTCGGAACTCGCGAGAAGGCATGCAAACTGGAAGTTTGTTGGTTTGTTTGGCTTATCGCGAATTTCGGTTTTCCTTACTGCACATTCTTTGGTTCTTCACTTTTGATCTTCTTGGAGTTGCATGGCGAGTATGAGGGTATCTAGCTCTTTTCTCTGGCAAGGAAAATATATATGTTATGGAGATAGCAAAATTTTGTTGGTCGCTCTAACTTGGAAAAGGAAAAGGAAGTCGAGCTCTTCCAGTGGTCTGCTTCAGAATTTTGAGCAAAAATCCAGGCATGTTAGGCCCTAACCTTTAAAAATCTTGCTGTCTTTCAAGTGATTTCATTAGAACAACTCTGTTCAAATGTTTTGAGAAAATAGATGATTTTTCCTATGGTTGTCTGGTGTGATTTTTGCATTGTATCTTCTTGCTGGAATGACTTGTCATTTATCCCTTGATGGGTGTTTATTATTTTCGAATTGTGGCTTTGTTTCTTTGTGTTTGCATTTTGGCTTAAATATACGAAATATATGAAAAGTAGGAATGCTCGGCCTGATTCGGCGATAGCTCATAAATTATTCCTGTGAAGGGTATAAGCCACTGTTATGATTGTCGATTTTTGTAAATCGGCGCTTGTTTTTGATACTAGCCGTCAATATTGGTTGTGGGTACTCATGAGAAAGGAATCTTGTTGGACTTTTGTTATTTACTCGGTTTATATTGAACCTTTGTAAGCTCTGTCGTGGTTATTGGTGATAGTGGCTATTGATACTCGTTGGGTTTCGTTTTGTCTTTTAAATTGTTGGGAAGAGGTATCTTCGTGTTTGATAATTCTTTATGACTATGCCGGAGATGTTTTTCCCTTACTTTGTGGTTATGGGTTTATACCCGTTAACAGTATGCAATATATATATAGGTTTATATTTGTTATAATCAGTATGACTCTGTGGAGTCGATTGAATGATTTATATATATTTGAACCACTGTTCAAGTTGAATATAATTGAATATTGGTATTTGATGTGCCAGCGACTTAAGGGAATAACATGTATTTCGTCCTCTGTTATTTTTGTAAGAAAACCTTCGTATTGCAAGGATTTTGTGGTACAGATTCTTTAAGTGTATTTTTACATCAACATTACGTGCAAATTTGTGTAAAAATAATTGGCGAGGTTGATCGGATTCCTTGTTTTGAATCGGTAATTAGATTTGCTTTGTCGATTTTTATTATGCACCATTGATGGGCTCAGATGGAATCATATGCAATTATTTGTCTAGTTACTATTGTTTGGATTCATTGAATTCTTGGAAGGTAACCTGTATTTTAGTCTCATATTGAACCTGATTTTTGGGACACTGTCGTTTTGTCACTGTTTGAGTTCCTTGAGTATGGATAATTATCATGTGTCTGGCTCTGTTGAAGTGAGTCACGAATACCATACTTTAAACTTGAATGCACCCGGTGAGAATAGATATGCTATATTCCTTTCCGTTTATCCAGTCCGATTGAGACTGAGTATGTTTCGGAAATTTTGTGTGATTGTCTTGGCATAGTCTTAAGGAAACATCAAATTGCTTAATGCAATGAAGTCATTGTTGATTGATCGTGATATACTAGAGGTTCTTTGATTTGAACTTGGGTGAAAAGCCTTCTTTGTGTATAAAAGGGACTAGCATTGGGCTATAGGTTGATATATGGGATTGTAAGCGTGTTTTTTTTTGCATAACTATCTGCCTTGAGCTGGGTGATCTAAAAGCCGTCAGCGCACCTCGGCGAGGCAATGTGGTGATTTTCATGTTGTTTAACGCTTCTTGTAGAGTTTGTTTGGTTGATAGACTTCACTATTGATGTGTTAGCCACTGTAAAGGAGTTTTTGCTGTGTTCGATTTTTATTAAGACAGTGATTCTTCTTGTGGTTTGTCGGACTTGTTCGTATACATACTGGATGAATGCTTTCCATATGTGGAGACGGTACAGTAGTGAACTTGTGTGAAGGGAAGTGTGAATGATTTGTTTCTTTCTCTTCTATTATTTTAATACTTGTTGGTATCTGTCTAACAGTTGGAATTGTTCTTGTATCTTATTGGTGGAATCATGATTTGCTATGATATTTCCTTTTCTGATGAAAGTAACGATTTGTTCAATGTTGCTGATCTTGGATTCAAGATAATTGTTTGGATACTTTCGTTCTTTGATTCTTAATATTTGATGAAATATTTGAGAAGTGTTTAGGACTATTCTGTAACGATGATAGAGTTACACGTTTGTAGTCATTTTTGTATTACAAAGGCATAGTCTGATTATGTTTACTTGTTTGGATAATTGATCTCATTTAAACAGGGTGTTTAATGAAAACAATTGACGGATTGCAATTGTTTTAAAAGTTAGTGCTTATCATGCTCAGTTCATCGAACTGACTCATGTTGACTATTTTTGCAGATGGTTGCCGTAAGTGGTAAAGCATGCGAGATCGGCGAGGATGATCAGATTGTTTAATTTGATTTATAATAAATTTCAGCTTGATTTTTCTAAATGTACTAAATGTGGAAAGATGTTCCTTTTCCATTGAGCATTGTATCAAGTATCTTGAATGTCTAAAATGTACTGAATCGAGAGGAATGGAAATAAGTATTTGTTACTTATGTGTTGTATTCTTAATTCTGATAGTTGACCTTCTTCGGTTTATATATCGGAGTGGCAATGTTATCCTTGTGTAATTTGGATGCTTTTGTGATTGTCAATGAAAGCTTATAAGGAAATGTGATTGAATTCTTATGAGTGATTAGTAGTTCTAATTTGATCTATCGAAGAAAAATTGAAATTTAAATCATTGTCTTTTTAAAAGATAGGGTTAAAATGAACCTAAGCAGAACACTAATCAAGCTGAATTAAATTACTAATCCCTAGTCCTGAGCATGACAGGACAACATTAAATTGGATTCTTAATCATTTATATCTTGATGCTAATAAGTATGATATAAATTCAGTTAAGAGAACTGATATAAATCTAATGGGGTTCAGATGGCAATCTCATGTGAAGGTTATGAGATATTGTCCAATTCTGTTGTTTTAGAATCATGTGTATTCTAATAACTCCTTGATGAGACCTTAGCCTTAATATCTCCACCATGCAATGGGTTTTATTGAGGAAGGTCATCTTAAGACGAAGAATCCAGGGATCGGGAAAGACTAACCCTAGGGGAAAAGTCTTTAAGTAATTTAAACTCAAAGTGCGTAACGCATATTTTTATTAAGTAGATCTTTTCGAGGTGGATTTAAAGGTTGATGACACAAGTCAACTGCAGGGTTGTACCTCTGAGAAGATTAGGATCTTCTCGAAGTTACAACAATGCAGGTGACTTATGACGACACCCTTTGCATTGATCGCTAAGATTTACACTTTGATCTCGAACGAGTTACTCAGGGACCGATTAGGAATGTGGTCATGTTATAAGGCTGCCTAGGAGATTCGGGGTATCATGACACACTGGTTTAACTGCAGGGTTAAACCAGTATGTCATCGTATCCCTAATCCTCGTGGGCATCCATATAACATTATCACCTTGTTAATCTTTCTCCGAGTGATTAAGTTGTGATAGGAAGGACTGACAGAAGTCGGTATAAGACATTCTATATAACATAAGAATGGGGTGAAGGGCGTATTCCAGATTGACGAGTATGCCGTTAAGGAATACGAGACATAAGCAGTATGTTTCAAATCTTTGGCCAAAGTATCGCATGAGTTCTTTGATTGCGTTGTCCTAATTCACCTAGTCTAAGGGATGAGATGCCGATGAATAATGGTAACAATTATTCAGTTAGGTTCCTTGGACAGAGCATTCTGAATTCCCAGAATAGGGAAGAGAACCGCAAGAGTAAAGTGTTAAATAAAAACACCAACTCTTATTACTCATGAATAGATCGGTAGATTACCGAGTCATGGAATGAATAGATCGGAGGTACTCAGGAGTCATTCTGACTGCATATGGTTATACATTATATGAATGGTTATTTGATTTGTGAGTTCTAAATTATGTATTTAGAACCAGGATGTAATTATAAAAAAAAAAAAAAATTCACTTGTTCTAAGGTATAAATTGAGGATGTTACATCTTGGTATCAGAGCTGAAGGTTGCAGCTCTTGGACCTATTGTGTCCATAATCTGATAAAAACCTGAATTTTCTTGTAACAGAAAATGGTTAGAACAAGGGGGAACGTTGCGAATAATGCTCCACCTGAAGGAGGAGCGGCAACAACCCAGAAACTTGATGAGATCCTTGCTGCCCTGTTGGACACAAGAGATCGCTTAGCTGTACTTGAACAGCAGGTGATGGGAAATGAGGAGGATGAAGAAGCTGATAATAATAATCAGCAACCTCCTGAGGACAACCCCGACATGGGTGTTGATGTTAATGCTGGGAATGCACCTGTCCAACCAGAAAACAAAAAGGCCAGATTGGCAGCAGAACTCACTAATGATATAAAAAGGATAAGTCCACCTAAGTATGATGGCACCACATTAGGAGATGGAGTGAGAGGCGGCTCGTGAAATGGAGAAGTATTTTCAATAAGGAACTTCTCGGAGAAACCAAAGCTATTTGGGAGCCTATCGGCTTTCCCATGAAGCATCTTCGTGGTGGGATAGCCAAAATTTGAACTAAACATTGATGAGACCAATATTACTTGGGATCAATTTAAAGGCTATTTTAGGCAACGCGTTGGCTGCCACAACTTTTCTGATCGAGAAAATGACAGAATTTCAGAACTTAGCTCAAGGGAAGCTAACAGTGGCCGAATCTTTGGGAGCGGTTTACAAAACTCCTCAAGTATGTACCGCATGATATCAAAGTGACGAAAAGTTGAGAATACGGAAATTCATCATGGGATTGAATCCCGTGATAGGGGAGAAGGTCGATGTTCATAGTCAACCACTATAGAAGGAGTTGTTGAAAAGGCCATAAGGAAAGAACATAAATTAAAGGCTATTTACGCTCATAAAGAGGAAGTGCGGAAGAAGGCTATGCAAACCCTTCTTGACCTCTCTTGCACCCGAGAAAGGACCATGGAAAAAGTTTGGAAATAAGAGTAAGTTTCCAGGAGATAACAATAAGAAAGCAGTAGTAAATAAGCCTGCTTTGAAATGTAAGGGATAATTTTGTTAAAAATTATAACAATGAGCAGAAGCCCTATGGAGGACAGCGTGACAATTACAAAACTGGAGGCAACTTTGAGCCTAAAAAGGGACCTGTAGGAGGCTGCTACAATTGTGGCAAAGATCACTACACAAATCAGTGCCCTTTGAAGAAGGATGATCGTAATCAGCAGCATAAGATACATCTTTGCGATAGCGGACAAGCAAGTGAAAAGCAAGTGACACCTATAGAAGTTAGGGTAAGTTATTCGGCATACCTGTCACTATTCTTTTTGATACGGGAGCTACTGAATGTTTTATATCTAATAAACTTGCTTCTAAACTTAAAAGAAAAGCTGGAAAAATGGATAAATCTTGGACTGTACAGTATGGTAATAATTTTGTTCATACAGTGAGTATGTGTCTTTTTGGGGCAGTCCTTGACTTACCTAACTTTTCCACGGAAGTTGATCTCTATGTCGCACCTTTAGGATCGTATGACATTGTCATCGGTGTCAATTGGTTAGCTGACCATAAAGCAAAGGTAGACTGCTATGAAAAGAACATAAAATGTTTAGGCGATCATTTGAGTCAGCGAGAGATTCAAGGTGTGAAACGGGAAATTTCAGTTAGAAAACTGTCAGCTATGCAGCTTAAAAAGGCTAAAAATAAAGGATGTACCCTTTATGCGGTAAAGATATCTGAATCTTCAGAAGAAAATGATGATTTCATGAAAAGATTCCCTCTTTTACAAAGTTTCAGGGATGTTTTTCCTGAGGAATTACCAGGGTTACCACCCAAGAGAGAATTTGACTTCACCATTGAAATCAAGCCAGGAACAGAACCTATATCCAAAGTGCCTTATCGGATGACTACTACAGAGTTAGTCGAGCTTAAGGCACAGTTGCAAGAACTTTTGTCTAAAGGATTGATTAGACCAAGTGTTTCACCTTGGGAGCGCTGTAATATTTGTGAAAAAGAAGGATGGAACACTAAAAATTTTGTGTATTGATTATCGGATGTTGAACAAAGCAGCGATCAAGAACCGATATCCACTTCCTAGGATCGCGATCTTTGATTAGATGCGTGGAGCAGTGGTTTATTCTAAGATAGACCTTTGATCTAGTTACCATCAGTTAAGGATTAGAGAGGAAGACATTCATAAAACAGCTTTCCGAATAAGGTACGGACATTATGAATTCATAGTTCTACCCTTTGGATTAACTAATGCACCCGTAGCCTTTATGAATTTAATGAACAATATTTTTCAAGAATACCTGGACAAGTTTGTACTTGTATTCTTGGATGATATTCTCATTTATTCTAAAAGCGTTGAGGAGCACAATGAGCATTTGAAGATAGTTTTGGGAATTTTGAGAAAAAGAAAGTTGTATGGTAAGTTATCCAAATGTTCTTTCTTTGATTCAGAAGTTCACTATTTGGGTCATGTTATAAGTAAAGAAGGAATCGCTGTAGATCCTTCAAAAATAGTGGCAATAATATGAGTGGCTGCTACACCAAAGAATGTGCAGTAAGAAGCTTCATGGGTCTTCTTTGGTTATTATAGAAAATTTGTAAAGGATTTTTCTAAAGTAGCTGCACCAATAACTTCATTGCAGAAGAAGGATAAGAAATTCATATGGAATGATAAGTGCGAAGCGGCTTTCAAAAGTTTGAAAGACCAGTTGACTTCTGCACCTATACTAGTTGTACCAGACCCTAATGGGAGTTTTACTGTTGTAACGGATGCTTCTGGGGAAGGCCTTGGAGGTGTTTTGCTACAAAATGATCAGGTCATAGCATATGAAAGCAGAAAACTTAAGTTACATGAGCTGAATTATGCCCCTCATGATTTGGAACTTGCTGCCATTGTTCATGCACTTCAAGTCTAGAGACACTACTTACTTGGGAAACCTTTTGAGCTGAAAACTGATCACTTAGGACTGAAATATATTTTTACTCAGCCCAATCTGAATGCCAGACAGAGAAGGTGGTTAGAATTTTTATCACAATATGACCTTGATATTAGCTATATCAAAGGTAAGGAGAATAGAGTAGCTGATGCTCTAAGTCGTAGGAGGCACATTTCTGCTCTTATAACATTAAGAACTTAGTTTAAAGACGAGGTAAAAAGTGCCTCAGAATTAGATGCATACTTTCAGCAAGTAAAAGCAGCGCTTGCTGCAGAACCAAAGGATATAAGGTATAAAGGTTTTCATTTTGATAATGAAGGAATCTTGCGTTATGAAAACAGGGTATATGTACCTATCTTTGAGCGATTTGAGAAATAAATTGTTAGTTGAATTTCATAATTCACCTTTCTCTGGACACCCAGGTATCACAAAAATGCTTGCTGATTTGAAACAGCAATACTTTTGGAAAGGTATGAAAAAGGATGTAATTAATTTTGTGACTCATTGTCTGGAATGTCAGCGGGTGAAGGCAGAACATATGCACCACCTGCTGGATTGCTATATCCTCATAGCATACCGTAGTACAAATGGCAAGTAATAACCATGGATTTTGTACAAAGGACTACCTATGTCTAGGAATAAACATGATGTTATCCTGGTAGTTGTTGATAAACTGACCAAGGTAGCTCATTTCATCATTTGGAAATCTAAAGGATGATTCACTAGTGCTTGGCGCCAAAAGATTCGTAAATGAAATTTTCAGATTGCATGGTGTACCAGAATTGATTATATCTGACAGGGATCCTAGAATGACGTCAAGGTTTTGGCAAATGCTTAACGCAGCTCTTGGAACGAAACTAAACTTCAGTTCTGCATATCATCCAGGAAACGGATGGACAAACTGAGAGGGTAAATCAAGTGTTGGAGGACATGTTGCGTATGTATTGCATGGATCAACAGTATAAATGGGAAGAGTATCTTCCATTAGTTGAGTTCGCATACAACAATACTTATCACTCATCTCTTAAAATGGCACCATTTGAAGCACTTTATGGAAGAAAGTGCAGAACCCTGTTAGTTGGGACAGTGTTGAGGATAGAGTGGTAATTGGACCAGAGATTCTCACTGAAATGGAACAGCAAGTTAAGCTGATTCGTGAACGACTAAAGGAAGCATCGGATAGACAGAAGAGCTATGCTGACCTTAAGCGGGTTGATAGAAGGTTTGAGCTTGGTGATAAGGTTTTTCTTCGTGTTAAACCCAGAAAGAGTTCTATAACTTTTGGCAAGGCTGCCAAGTTGTCACCTCGATTCGTGGGACCTTTGAAATTGTGAAATAATCAATCTGTAGCTTATCGTTTAGCATTGCCACCTGCTTTATCTCGCATGCATGATGTTTTCCATATTTCTTTGCTTAAGAAATACGTTTCAGATCTGTCACATGTTTTAAATTGGAATTCCTTGTAGGTCCAAGACCCAGGAATAATCATGGTTAAACCCACACGAGTGCTGGAAACTCACCAATTGCATTTAAGAAATCATGAAATACAGCAATGTAAGGTCCAGTGGGACCAGTTTAACGAGGAGAGTGCAACTTGGGAAAATCTAGAAGAGATGAAAATTGCTTTTCCTTCTCTTTTTCAACAGAATGAAATCTGTTGACAAAGCATTCTTTTCAGAACTTACTTTTTTTTTAAAAGTATTTATGAAAGCCAGATGAAAGCAAACATTATTCAGGTTGAATAAAATGTGTTGTGACATTGATTTCTGGAACTATTCAAATATGAAATAGTCACATTATTTGTGTACTGATAAATTGATTGACCTGAAGGTTAATTTAATATGTAATTCATCGGGACGATGAATCTTTTTAGGAGGGAAGCATGTAACACCCTGAACTGTTATTACTTTCTCCTGAGCATACAAGTGTTGATATGTGATTTCTTGTAAAAGGATGTGTTCCTCGATTAAGAAATCATGCTTGATATATCTTGTATTTTCTTTGCGAGATCTTTGGTAGTTAGAATATGATTAGACTCTTTTATTTATTTCATTTTGCATCTGAGTTTAATCTGATCTCGGAATGAATTATAGAGTTATCCATCTATAATACCTAGCCTTGGATCAGTGGAATTGATCCAAGTATTGCTTTAAGTTTGTTCGTGATGAATTAAAATTACAGACCTTGAACAGGTTGCAAGGTCTAGAAGCATTGAATAAGCTAGTCTGGAGTATGACTCAGGTTGATCATGTGAAATGAATTGGTTCCCGATATCGAAGTATATCTGGAAGGTCTCGATCGTGGACCAGGTAATAATTCAGTTGCATACAATTCTGCAGCCTAAGGCAGAACAGGAGCTAACCCTGTTCAAGAATGTATGATGTAGGTCTTTTAGAGGCATACGAGAATGTAGACCTAACTGGAATTATTAATGATTAGTAACCTAAAACTAAACCTAACCTAGGGGTTAGATTAGTGTTAATCTAACCTAGACCTAGGCTAAGAGCTAATGTCCTAAGTTAGTATCTATGTTTATGGAAGTTAGATTAGGTGTTATCCTAAATTCTAACCTAAGTTACTAACCTATCTATTGAACAAGAATGTATGGGGACCTATGGAGGGGTGCGAACCATGGGCGGTGTTTTCTATGTTATTTAATGCAAAGGATAAGTATGAAGGACGAGGCATTGGTGGAGGTTTTAGAAAGCGGCTAATTAAGCCGACGTGGCGAGTTCGCAAAACTAAAAATGGTCTTGAAATTCTCTTTGTCTATCTGACTTTGGCGGTCGGTGGTGATTGAGTTTAAGCGGGAAAATTGGAGTAAATGCATTCAATGAGCTTGGAAGTCGAGCTCGGAACTCGCGAGAAGGCATGCAAACTGGAAGTTTGTTGGTTTGTTTGGCTTATCGCGAATTTCAGTTTTCCTTCTGCCTGTTCATTGGTTCTTCGCACCAGTCTTCTTGGAGTTGCATGGCGAGTATGAGGGTATCTAGCTCTTTTCTCTGGAAAGGAAAATATATATGTTATGGAGATAGCAAAATTTTGTTGGTCGCTCTAACTTGGAAAAGGAAAAGGAAGTCGAGCTCTTCCAGTGGTCTGCTTCGGAATTTTGAGCAAAAATCCAGGCATGTTAGGCCCTAACCTTTAAAAATCTTGTTGTCTTTCAAGTGATTTCATTAGAACAACTCTGTTCAAATGTTTTGAGAAAATAGATGATTTTTCCTATGGTTGTCTGGTGTGATTTTTGCCTTTGTATCTTCTTCTTTGGAATGACTTGTCATTTATCCCTTGATGGGTGTTTATTATTTTGAATTGTGGCTTTGTTTCTTTGTGTTTGCATTTGGCTTAAATATACGAAATATATGAAAAGTAGGAATGCTCGGCTGATTCGGTGATAGCTCATAAATTATTCTGTGAAGGGTATAAGCCCTTTATTATGATTGTCGATTTTTAGTGTCGACGCTTGTTGTTGATACTAGCCGTCAATCTTGGTTGTGGGTACTCGCAGAAAGGAATCTTGTTGGACTTTTGTTATTGCTCGGTTTATATTGAACCTTTGTAAGCTCTGTTGTGGTTATTGATGATAGTGTATTTATTGATACTTGTTGGGTTTCGTTTCGTCTTTTAAAAAAAAAATGTTGGGAAGAGGTATCTTCGTATTCTGAGTAATTCTTTATGACTATGCCGGAGATGTTTTTCCCTCGCTTTGTGGTTATGGGTATAAACCCATTAACAGTATGCATATATATATAGATTTATATTGTTATAATCTGAACGACTCTGTGGAGTCGATTGAATGATTTATATGTATTTGAACCACTGTTCAAGTTGAATATAATTGAATATTGGAATTTGATGTGCCAGTGACTTAAGGGAATAACATGTATTTCGTCCTCTGTTATTTTTGTAAGAAAACCTTCGTATCGTGAGGATTTTGTGGTACTGATTCTTTAAGTGTATTTTTACATCAACATTACGTGCAAATTTGTGTAAAAATAATTGGCAAGGGTTGATCGGATTCCTTGTTTTGAATCGATAATTAGATTTCTTTATCGATTTTTTTATTATGCAGTTGATGGCTCGAGATGGAATCATATGCAATTATTTTTTAAGTTCTTGTTGTTCGGATTGAGTTGAATTCTTGGAAGGTAACTTTGTATTTTAGTCTCATATTGAACTGATTTTTGGGACACTGTCATTTTGTCACTGTTTGAGTTCCTTGAGTATGGATAATTATCATGTGTCCTGGCTCTGTTGAAGTGAGTCGCGGATACCATACTTTAAACTTGAATGCACCAGGTGAGAATAGATATGCTATATTCCTTTCCATTTATTCGGTCGATTGAGGTGAGTATGTTTCGGAAATTTTGTGTGATTTTCTTGGCATAGTCTTAAGGAAACATCAAATTGCTTAACGCAATGAAGTCTGTTGTTGATCGTGATATACTAGAGGTTCTTTGATTTGAACTTGGGTGAAAAGCCTTCTTTGTGTATAAAAGGGACTAGCATTGGGCTATAGGTTGATATATGGGATTGTAAGCGTGTTTGTCTTCTGTTGCATAACTATCCTGCCTTGAGCTGGGCTGATCTAAAAGCCGTCGACTGCACCTCGACAAGCAATGTGGTGATTTTCATGTTGTTTAACGCTTCTTGTAGAGTCTGTTTGGTTGATAGACTTCACTATTGACGTGTTGTTAGCCAGCATGGGAGTTTTTGCTGTGTTCGATTTTTATTAAGACAGTGATTCTTCTTGTGGTTTGTCGGACTTGTTCGTATACATACTGGATGAATGCTTTCCATATGTGGAGACGGTACAGTAGTGAACTTGTGTGAAGGAAGTGTGAATGATTTGTTTCTTTCTCTTCTATTATTTTAATACTTGTTGGTATCTGTCTAACAGTTGGAATTGTTCTTGTATCTTATTAGTGGAATCACGATTTGCTATGATATTCCATTTCTGATGAAAGTAACGATCTGTCCAATGTTGCTGATCTTGGATTCAAGATAATTGTTTGGATACTTTCATTCTTTGATTCTTAATATTTGATGAAATATTTGAGAAATGTTTAGGACTATTCTGTAACGATGATAGAGTTACACGTTTGTAGTCATTTTTGTATTACAAAGGCATAGTCTGAATATGTTTACTTGTTTGGATAATTGATCTCATTTAAACAGGGTGTTTAATGAAAACAATTGACGGATTGCAATTGTTTTAAAAGTTAGTGCTTATCATGCTCAGTTCATCGAACTGACTCATATTGACTATTTTTGCGAGATGGTTGCCGTAAGTGGTAAAGCATGCGAGATCGGCGAGGATGATCAGATTGTTTAATTTGATTTATAATAAATTTCAGCTTGATTTTTCTAAATGTACTAAATGTGGAAAGATGTTCCTTTTCCATTGAGCATTGTATCAAGTATCTTTGAATGTCTAAAATGTGTATAGATCGAGAGGAATGGAAATAAGTATTTGTTACTTATGTGTTGTATTCTTAATTCGATAGTTGACCTTCTTTGGTTTATATATCGGAGTGCGATGTTATCCTTGTGTAATTTGGATGCTTTTGTGATTGTTAATGAAAGCTTATAAGGAAATGTGATTGAATTCTTATGAGTGATTAGTAGTTCTAATTTGATCTATCGAAGCAAAATTGAAATTTAAATCATTGTCTTTTTAAAAGATAGGGTTAAAATGAACCTAAGCGAGAACACTAATCAAGCTTAATTAAATTACTAATCCTAGTCTGAGCATGACGAGGACAACATTAAATTGGATTCTTAATCATTTATATCTTGATGCTAATAAGTATGATATAAATTCGATTAAGAGAAGCTGATATAAATCTAATGGGGTTGGATGGCAATCTCATGTGAAGGTTATGAGATATTGTCCAAATTCTGTTGTTTTAGAATCATGTGTATTCTAATAACTCCTTGATGAGACCTTAGCCTTAATATCTCCACCATGCAATGGGTTTTATTGAGGAAGGTCATCTTAAGACGAAGAATCCAGGATCGGGAAAGACTAACCCTAGGGGAAAAGTCTTTAAGTAATTTAAAACTCAAAGTGCGTAACGCATATTATTAAGTAGATCTTTTCGAGGTGGATTTAAAGGTTGATGACACAAGTCAACTGTAGGGTTGTACCTCCGAGAAGATTAGGATCTTCTCGAAGTTACAACAATGTAGGTGACTTATGACGACACCCTTTGCATTGATCGCTAAGATTTACACTTTGATCTCGAACGAGTTACTCAAGGACCGATTAGGAATGTGGTCATGTTATAAGGCTGCCTAGGAGATTCGGGGTATCATGACACACTGGTTTAACTGCAGGGTTAAACCAGTATGTCATCGTATCCCTAATCCTCGTGGGCATCCATATAACATTATCACCACCTTGTTAATCTTTCTCGAGTGATTAAGTTGTGATAGGAAGACTGATGAAGTCGGTATAAGACATTCTATATAACATAAGAATGGGGTGAAGGGCGTATTCAGATTGATGAGTATGCCGTTAAGGGATATGAGACATAAACAGTATGTTTCAAATATTTGGCCAAAGTATATGCAAGTTCTTTAATTGCGTTGTCTAATTCACCTAGTCTAAGGGATGAGATGCCGATGAATAATGGTAACAATTATTGATTAGGTTCCTTGGACGAGCATTCGAATTCCGAGAATAGGGAAGAGAACCGCAAGAGTAAAGTGTTAAATAAAAACACCAACTCTTATTACTCATGAATAGATCGGTAGATTCTTGAGTCATGGAATGAATAGATTGGAGGTACTCAGGAGTCATTACAGTTGCATATGGTTTTCTGTTATATGAATGGTTATTTGATTTGTGAGTTCTAAATTATGTATTTAGAACTAGGATGTAATTATAAAAAAAAAAATTCACTTGTTCTAAGGTATAAATTGAGGATGTTACAGTTGTCAAGGAATAAGTAACATGAACAGATGCTTCAAATCTTTGGCCAAAGTATCACAAGCTGCTGATTGTGTTGTCCTATGTCACCTAGTCTAAGGAACGTGATGCTGATGAATAATGGTAACAATTATTTAGATAGGTTCCTTGGACAAAGCACTTAGAATCCCAGATTAGGGAAGAGAACCATGAGAATGAAGTGTTCTATTGAAAACACCAAACTCTATGATACACATGAATAGATCGGTAGTTCACCGAGTCATGGAATGAATAGATCGGTGGTATACCAAGTCATTACAGCTGCATATGGTTATCTGTTATAAGAATGATTGTTATGATCTGTGTGTTCTAAATTATGTATTTAGAACTAGAAAACACTAATAAATAAATAAAAATTATCTTGTTCTAAAGTATTAAAATGTGGATGTTACACTCTTGGAAAGATTTTACGACAATGCGCGAGAAGACAACGGGCACATTCTTCAACCCAAAAGGCATGACTGTATAGAAAAAATTCCCAACTCAATGGCAAAATTCATCTTCCTTTGGTCTTCCTTCACGATCCTTACTTGGTGATAGCCCAAGAATCCATCTTTGAAGGAATAGACCTCACGCCCTACCACTCCCTCTAAGAGTTGTTCTATAAAATGGGTTGGGAAAGGATCAATGATACACACCACATTCAGGTCCCTGTAATCAATATATATCCTTATCCTTCCGTCCTTCTTGATGCTAATTACCATTGGACTTATCCATTATGACTCTTCAAGAGCTTCAATAATTCCCGCCACTATCATCTTATCTATTTTTTCCTTGAGCGTAGGTTAGGATAAATTTAGTATGGTCTCTTCTAGACCGAGAATACATCTTCTTTCAACTTAGTTCTCATTTCCCCAAGCAATAGTCGGTGCCTTTGAGTTCATGATATCTATGTGGGAATAAATCCTCAAACTCACGTAAAAGATCAATGATCTTAGAGACTTCCTTCTTTGACCAATAGTCTCCGATGATAGCCTCCTTAGGCTCTTCATCTGAGCTGATGTTAACCTTCTTTGTCTTTAAAGGCTTATGATAGGCACACACCCATTCATCGATCGATGTCTACCACCTTACGTGTCCCTATAAAATGGTCAACATCCAATTTTTCCACTTCTTCCCCATCAATAACATACACCATCTTCCCTTTTTATTTTTCCATACATGTGCGCTCAAACTATATTTCTTCTATTTCTTCTTCCTCAAAGTGCACCTCCAGGCCAGGTTCACCTAGCAAGTCCAATAGCCTATCTTCTACCATGGCACTATCTCCAATGGTAAGGCACTTGATAACCTGCAATGCCTTATCCACCAAGGGTTTTGTACTCCAATACTCAAATGTTTGAATGAGATCAGCTGCTAACTCTTGCCAATTCCTTGTCTAGCGGCATGTCTCAGTGTGAATGTACCATGTGTGCACATAACCTTACAATGTAGAATATAGTTTGTGTACCCATAGGGATGGTGGTAAAGCCTCTGCGCCTTCTCTCCAGACCTTCTCACAATCCTGGATATGGAAAGAGGTGGGTTCCTTACCATGATAATCCTTAATGGTGGTGGGTGCATTACTTCTAGAGAACCGAAAGAGAGGGTAATTATTACCTCACACCATCCCAAGAGGTTCTCGTGATGTGTAGTCCACCACCGTCTTTGTGCTAAGTAGGACATAACATAACATCCCCTTCATTCATTCTCCTCCTTCCTTTGAGCTTCCATCTCCTACAAAAGATCTCGGGAAGGCTCCTCTGAATAATTAGGAAGCTTCTTTCCCCCTAGGCACCAGATTGTACGTGCCTTTTTCACCGATCCTCTCAAATGTCATTCAATCAACTCATAGGTTCCATGCTCTCAATTATCACACACTATACTTGGTGGTGTCACTTATGGGTGAGCATCCTCAAACCAGATAACTCCTTACGTGGAATGAATTATCTCTAGATCCCTGGTTAAGTGCACATATATTCTATCCAGAACCTCTTCTCCCGAAGGTTCGGTATAAGGTGTTGATTTTCCATCAAGTAGGGGTATGATGACCCGTTCCTCCTCATTCTCAAAGCTTATGTATCCCTTGTTGAAATGAAGATACACATTATTCTTATAGCACCATGGGCGCCCAAGTAATGCTAGGAAATTGTCTACCTTGGTGAGCGCCAAGACTTCAAAGTCCCCAGTAAACTTATCTCCCTAAATGGTGATGGCTGCATCCTTTAAGACACCGATGGGCATTGCCTTCGTTTTTTTCCATATACATCACATTTGAAGATGGCTGTAATGTAGGTCTTCCCATTTGATGCCATGCATCCAAGGTGATAACATTGGTCTCACGCCTTTGTGTCAATGAGGATATTACTAAGGAGACATCCATGTACAAATGCATCTAATGTGATCTCCTTATCATAGTTAAGGTTGTGAGGGGGAATGTTTACATGTAAGACTTGCCTCTTGCACTCTTCTCGGCATGTGGTACCTTCTCTCTCAACCATGCTCCTATCAAGGGAATAATATTCTCTTGCCTAATCATTTATAGACTTCCTTGACCTCATCCATGTCATCCTTTGGAACCTTGACCTTCCTTCTTGTCTCCTCCCTCCCGGAGTTCTCCTTTAGACATTGAATTTATCCTTGTAAAATCTGAATGACATCCACGGTTTCTTAATATACCTCCTTCTAATGCACAGTGCAGGTACTTCCCATGTACCATGTATTCCCTTAAAACTAGGTTCTTATGCCTTGGCATTTCCTTTATGTGTGTGGCCTCTTCTCTTTTTATTACCATAATAGGTTCCAATCCTACATCACATGTCACACGTGGCATCCATTATGTTTTAGCCTTCTTAATGCTCACTATTATAGAACCCTTGTCTTTCTCGGTGCTTTGTTGATTCATGTGCTCAAACAACTTAGGGAACTCCTCATACTTATGCTTCTTTCTGCACCATGAGCACTACAATAAGTCTGGGCACTCATGCTTGTAGTGGTCTGTAGACCCATAATTAAAATAGTTTCCACATGGGAACTCACTTCTTCCTCCTTTGTGGTTACCACGACCATGGAATCCTTAGTGAAATCCCCTTCTACATGTGCCTCCATCTACGCACTCCTCATAATGGCAATCTTCACCCTTAGAACCACTTGCAAGGCTATTTTGGCACACACCAACATCAATGGCTTCATGGATTTGATCAATAAGCCTCTAATCCTTAGTATCATGGGTTGTAGAGGTACATATCTTATAGTAGCATGACACATTATTCCGCATTACACTCTATAACAAGGGACATCTACTCACATCATGGTCCCCATGAAAATATCACAATCCACCGCTATGGTGCGTACTATCCTCTGGGGAAACTATCCTTGGCATGCCCTCTACTACACAATCTATACCCCATATACCACCTGCAAGTCTCTCATGGGTGAGTTCACGAGACAAATTTTCTAGCTACTTAACCATAGAAGTTATTTGAGCTTCCAGAACGCAGGCTAACACCAAGTATCAATGCTTCCAATAGATTCGGCGTTCAGAGCGGCTTCTAACACCTCACGTGGGTTTATGAAATTCTTATGAGATAAATCCCTTCTAAAAGGTGTTATCAATCCCCCAACAAACCATTGATCATGTTGTGAAGGGTGAATGCCTTATGACAATTTTGACAGGAGAGTCTTAAACCACATGTCATACTCCCGCACACTCTCTCCGCCATTCCTGTTGAATCTCCTTCAAGAGTCTTTGATGCTCTTCTGTTCAAACTTTAGAATGTGGAATTCTAAAATAAGGTTTTCTTTAAAGTAGTATAATCCACCATCGTTTGATGAGGGTCATATTTCCTATACCAGCTATGCGCTCGCCCTTCGCAACGTCGTTCAAATTGGATTGCCTTTCACTCCGAGGCTAGTGATCCCTCTTACGCACCATAGCAGCTCACACTTATGTAAATGTTCTACAACATCTTCAATACCTCTATAATATGACCAATGTAAAGACAACTTAAAGAAGACTTGAGGAGGTGGTGAGGACCTTGTCCTCCTAAGTCGAGATCCTTGGTTTCCTCCGGTGTTTCCCCGTTATCGAATCCACTAGATCCACCAAGTCCTATGCCTTCTAACCCAATAGACCCACCAAATACACCAGGTCCTATTCCTCCGATCCACTAGATCCATTAGGTCCACCAAGTCCAATTCCTCCCGACCCATAAAACCCACTAAAT
The DNA here is from genome assembly GCA_018340775.1 of Taxus wallichiana var. yunnanensis. NCBI lineage: Eukaryota > Viridiplantae > Streptophyta > Pinopsida > Cupressales > Taxaceae > Taxus > Taxus wallichiana. The sequence continues at coordinate 780,578,824 of CM031239.1, read as the reverse complement.
CCACCATGTCCTAAGTGGTTGTGAAAAGGATCCCCAAAGTTCCACTAAACCGCATGCCGATGGTCTATGATAATTCCCCACTACCAATAGTGTACCCCATACCACTCCCAAAAGTGAGACCAAAAGCTTGTGTATCTCGCACTTTGCCCAAAATTTCCTCCTAGCTTTGGGATGGTGTGTGTACTACCATAGAAGTTCCAAACGAGAAATTATATCTCTTGGATGTAGATTAGACACTTCCACCGATACGGATGGGCTAAAAATATTCTCCCCTTGATTTGGAAAACCAAATGCCGGGGTTTGGTCACTCGGTGGGTTCATATGTGCACCAATGGATCTTTTCTCTTTGCATGATGAACTCTCATTAGAATCCGAAGGGGTCTCTCTTACGCACTTGCCAAGATGGGGTTGTGACAGACTACTCGGGATCCACATCCTCTATGTGAACCTCAAATCATTCCCACAACGTCCACCTCCATATATCCATCACACTACAATCTCGTGTTGTCTATAAATCTCCCTTTCATGTGCTTCATTATACTTGAGTTGTCTCTACTCCCTTTCTTTCTCTTTCGTAATATATTCCATCTTCCTCCACCCTAGCTTCCTTGCCTAGCACTCAAAATGGTTTAGCTAGCAATTGAAAATGCCTCTATAATCAAGGTAACAATAAATATCTTCATTTCCAGAGGAATACCATGTAGAAATGATCCTCTAGGCCCCTGTAGAAACTCAAACTCAAGTACCTTCTAGACAAGAATATGTAGAAATAGCATACTTGAGTGTAGCTAGCAAGATACTCCTTTCCACCAATGATCCATGCCACGAGTCCATGTCAGATTTGCATCTTGCAAAGATCTCGGTATTCTTCTTAGGTCTACATGCATGATCTATAATACCATCTTGATCTAGATGCATATGAAGAGATCCATTCATACAATTCTACCGGGAAGCAATAGAAAAAAGTTTCATATAAATCATGGTAGAGGTTCTCTTCTACCCATCTACGTGCATCAAACTCAGGTCTAGTGTTGAATCTCTAAGAAAATTCATCCTCCGTGCTTTTAAACCATGTTTCAACACTTTCCAAGGTTAAATGCTCTATCATCACTCATTTCATAGGTCATGATATATGCCATTTCCCCCTACAACTTTGAAAAGAGGTCTTGGAAATGGAACCAAGATGTAGTCATTTTTACACCCACCAAAGAACAAGGGAATCCCATGCACGCCACCTATCACCCAACGGGTGATGGGCTCTCACCGAGGCACGCACATGTGTTGAGTCTCTCTTTTATGTGATTTGAGAGGGAAAACATCATCTATGATCCAAAATTAAAGGAAGTGAGTGGAAATGAGACATGCAAGCATCATAGAGCTCTTAACGGGTTCTAGACCAATACAATCATTCCAAACAAAAATTACTTAACTTATTAAGAATCGAATCAAAAATAAAGGGAAATGCATAAGGATTCAAAATAATTCCATAAACATGCATAAAATAGAACCATGAAGATATGTAAATGCACTAGAATCATTACTGATCATATTCATATAAACTAGTAACCTCATTACATTCATTAGATTCATTACAGAGCATTGCAGAAAGGAAGACCGAAGTCATGCATCATAACTGGATCCATATCATTCAGCTCTCAAAAAGAAAATTTATAACCCCAAGCCCTTGATACATCCTTATCCTATGTTTTATCTACCCAATCCAAATAGAGTTCCTTGCAGAATTTCTACAGAGCTCTACTCTCTCTTAATCTCCCTCTATTTCTTCTACAAGGGTTTGTATATATAGTCATCCTAAAGTGCCAAATCATCCTTTTGTAGCCTCAGATCTGGTGCCAAGTGTCTAAATGTGGTCCTCCATGGGAGAATTCTCCTCCATGCCAGAGCTCTCCAATTTTTTCCATGATGATCTTCTAGAAGCTTCCATCATATGGCATATTCCTTCCTAGGCCAACTGTCACTAGGATGGCACCTTATCCACTCCGCATGCACAGTCGAGTCACACTTTTCTCATGTCCTGCCCGATATGCCAAATATGGCTAAGTCCCGAGACCTTGTCTTAGGTGCATAACACAACCCTTCTAAAAACCCTCCTAGAACCTTGTCTTGTGTGCCTTATTATTAACATCTCCTACACATATCCTAAACCCATCCCTTAAAAATCTCCATGTATTTCTCCAGAGCTTCGCCTCTCATCCGATCCATACATTTCCTTTACCAGAACTTGTACTTATAGTATTTTCCACCACCTTCATGCCTTTGTAGGAGTTACTGAGATCCATTGTCAAGTGTCCAAGGTTGTCCTCCATAGGAGCATGAATCTTCAAGTTCTATCCCTCCACTCTTTGCAATGATAGCCTTATGGAATCTTCTATCGCAAGGTATATTCCTTCTTAGGCCACCCTGTGGCTATAATGACACCTTATCCATTCCTCATGCGCAGTCAAAGTTACACTTTTCTCATGTTTTTTCGATACGCCAAATATAACTAAGTCCCAAAACCTTTGCTCTACCTTGTGCACATGCCATTGGTTCAAATAAACCCTCCTAGAACATTGTCCTACACACTTTCTCCTTACGTGTTCTTCTTTAAGTAGGCCCTACGCGCCCACGCACCTTTCGTATTTAGCCAATATTTTAGGAGCCCAAAATCACCCCAAACTACTCTTGTTCTTTGTCCATGGGAACACTTTCCCAAAGAATAAAGAATGAAGGAATGAAGAATGGGGGAAAATGAAAGAATGGGGAAACTATGATTACTACTACAAGAGGAGAGGGAAATATTTCCTCAAGTCTACCTCCAACTTATCCCAAGTATCAACCTCATCTTGCACTTGTTGAAAAAGGTCATTGACTAGGGCACTCACCTCCTCAAAGCTTAGCTCTTCTCCTTGGAACTCATGGTTTCAAAACCTCTTCCAATTTCTTTCCCAAATCTTCGAGCACGTCCATCCTTCGAGTGATCTAGGGGTATAAATATTTTAGCCGGTTCTTGATTGAGCCTCACAAGGTCTCAATAGCCTCCAATTTATTTTCCACCTCAGCTAGAATTTTGTCTCATTCAGCCCTATTCCCCTTGTTCTTCTCTTGTAAATCCTTGAGTTCTGCCTCATGGGTGGTGACCAGGATGCTCTCCATTTATCCCTATCCACACAGTTATCACAGTGGCCTCTACTACTTGCGTGTTTGCCTTTACATTTGTGAGGATCTTGTTTTACTTGAGAAATAATATCCACCACCTTCATCCTATCCTTCACTGGAGCACCAACACTTTTCCGCCAACTATAAGGTAAGTGGTTTCCTATCCATGGTGAGAATGTGAGTCAAGTCCTCTAGGCATTACAAGCTTGATTCATATTTCTGCTCTAGTGGTGCCATGTCTAGATGCTTCAAGATAATGTCATATGTGATCATCTCAACCTTATTGGAGACTTCACATACCTTTACCTTCAATTCCTTCAATTCAAGCCTTAGGTGGTCTTTGACTAGTTCCTTGTGTTTTAAATCCTTAGTATTTTTGAGGAGATCTTCTTCCTACTTCTCCAGCTCTACCTCTAGGAACCTTTACTTGTCATTTCTCCCGAAAAGTCGGCTTCAACTTTGATCGAGACTTTGTTCACCGCATTGCAATCTTCTATTCATCGAGATAGCTCGAGTGTTCACCAAGGGTTGGTTCCTTTTCATTTCAGCACTTGCATCAATGCCCATTGACTTACTTCAAATTTGGGTTCATCGATGTGGGACTCAAATTCCCAAGAAAGAATTTTCCTCATCCAAGGGTATGCATCTCCCTCATAAAATGATGTCATAGCCATGAGTTGCTCGACAAAATAGTGCTTTGGAAACATGTGTGCAAAATTTTTTGGATCACCAATATAACCCATCCTCTTCCTTTGTATTTATGTGCATCTTCCTCCTGTGTGCATGCCCTTTGGGAAGCTCAAAGCCAAATTGGGGCCTCCTCCTACGTTGTCATGTTCTTTCCCGATGCTTTCTTCTTCATTCTATTTTAGCACTTCCTCCACACTTTGATCTAGCTATTTTTCTACCAAGGTTTCAATGATCCCTACAACTTCCCTATATGCAGCCTCGTTTATATGTTCCTTTGTGAGGCTTGGGGTCCTCTGATTCTTTTTACTTACTTCCTCACTCACCCCTTTGTCTTGAGCATCCTCCTCTTCCTTGTTATCCTTCCTCCGAACAAAGATGTAGTCATTATTTTCTTCCTCTCCCTCTTCCTCTGAATCATGCACTTCAAAAACTATTGGGCCTTGAGCTCCCTTAGGTTCATCATCCTCATCATCATCCCTTTCAGCTTTGTATGGCTCTAAGATCTCCTTATCCTTTGAATCATCCTTCTCTATCACCTCCTGTTTCTTCCTAACTGGGGATTCCAGTATAGGAGATGCTGCTCTCTCTTCTTATTTTTCTAGTGACTTTGCATTTAGGATAGGTTTTTCCTACTCTAGCATTTTCTCTCTAACAAGGGACTTATTTCTACATGCGTAACTACTAGGATTACCATTTTCCTCCTGGAGCACTCACCTTTGTTGGTATACTTTGAACACTTGGTGCTTTTTTCCCTTGCACCTCTTCTCTTTATGTCTTCTTTGGCATGGGCTTCCTTCTTCCCATAGGATATTTAGGAATGGAGACATCACATTCCAAGTACACACCTTTTTCAAACTTTGGCCTTATACGTAGATACACCCTTTCCACTGTCTTACCTACAATTGGTAAAGTTAGGGGTTTCATCATCTGGACCTTATGGGAGACATACTTCACCACATATGCATGATTTTTGGGGTAGATGAGATTTTTGCGTAGCTCTCTGTAGTATTGATCCACCTCACTAAGGTTAAATGTTAGTCTCTTTTCCTCTTTGAACCTGTTCACCTCTGCTTGGAAGTATTACATGGTGAAAGAGAATGGGATTTTGCACTAGGGGCTCATTTTTTCATCTATCAATTTGAATCTTCCAATGAAAAAGTGCTCGTACATTACAAACTCGCTTCTTCATCTAAGAGCGTTGGTATTTACTATAGAATTATCCATTCTAACCCAAACACATCCCTCATCCACTTGTATGAATTTTATAGATGTGCCTTCGAGTGGTTGTCATGGTATCACAAGTATATTTTATGAACCTCTTCGTGGGCAACAAATATTCCTCTGGATACTCCAAAACAAACTTATCCGGACCATCGAAACTTTGATTTATGAGAAGATAATTGTGAGGAGGATGTTTCCAAATAATATCTTGTCGCCCTCCTTCGCACCGCTTATGATTTCATCCACAATGAAAGGACAAGTTGTAGAAGGTCCCCTCTAATATTTTCCGGTATATATTCAGCCATGCCTTGTTCACTGTGTCCATCTCTCATGATCATTAAGCTTTGTAACCAGGAACACATTCATCCTCATCAAGGGAGTCCGGGATCTCAGCGATGTCAAAGTATCATGATAAGTTTTTATAGTCATATGTGGTTCTTGTCTCCTTGATTGCCTCTTTTTCATTCGGATCATCATCTAAACTCTCTCCCTCACAAATAAGGCTGTGAACTTTGAAATCAATTGGCAAGTTATGCACATATTGCGCTCCACAAAATAAAAATTATCCTCATGAATGCGCAACATCAACCATTAGTAGAGGCGTTTAGGTTTACCAAATTAGGGTAGTTCATAAATTTGCAACAACCCTTCCTTCTCTAATTTAACCTTCACTTTATCGTTGTTTATGGGCATGCTTTCGGTGTCCTCATATTATTTGGGTGAACCAACACCAAGGAAATTTCTTTCTCATTTGTAGATGTGTGATGATTATAATTTCTCACCATAATTTTTATTAGGTGTGATTCCCACTCTTTTCCCAACAAAACTCCATCTGAGTCTTCGCATCTCGCATACCATTCTTCATTGGTTCTCTCAATAGCTTCTATTTGCTTTCCCTTTCCCTTTTTGTATGCTTCTTGGGTGAGATGGTTGGTTTTCAGGGTGCCATCTTTTTGATTGGGTTAATCCTTATAAATTTTCTCCTTGCTCTACTTTACCACTCTATCCATTCGCAAGCCCATTCTTTGCGAAGAAACCCTTCTAACTCTGTGCCCTAGCCGCCAAACCCTAACTAGAAAATCCTTCCACAAGATGACACTTTCTCAATCAACTTCCCCATGCCCATTTACTCCTTCCACACTAGTTTTTGAATCTACCCTAGCTACGCACTTCAGATCTCTCAAATTCTCCTTTCGTCACAAAGATCTCACTTTGGATGCCCTAGTTCACAAGAGATTTCTTCACTTCATAATCACAATGTAAAATAATGAAGTTCCCAACCTCTTATTTATAGTTTTTCTTCTTCCCAACATTAAATGTTATTCCACCTACCACCATACTTCAACATTAAATGCATATTTTTCCATTAAGTTGGCTTTAAGAACTCTTACCCATGTGCCACATCTTGCGTGAAAACCCCTTTACAATGTTATCTCATTTTAGTGATTCTAGCTAAAAGTGACATGACCATAGAAATTTTTTGGACATATCTCTTAAAATTCCCCTTTGAAGGATATTTTTGGGTTTTCGGGTTTTCATTGCATGAAAGCATGTTTCTTGCATGTTACATGTCCCATGTTCCCCGAAACCTAAAACCCGATGGTCTTGACAGTGTGTCGGGTTTTTAGAACCCCCAAGCATCAGAACATGCATTATCCAATGCATGTTTCATGTCATATGTTTCCCGAAACCTGAATGAAGCCTTTGTGTCGGGATTTTGGGACTTAGAAGCATCTCAACATCTCATGTGTCATGCTTCATGTTTTCTGAAACCTGAAACTGAATTAAACCAAACCCTTTGTGTTAGGTTTTCAGACACTCCATGCATGATGAAATTTCATTAATGTCCGGTTAATGCGGTAGTTGGTGTAGACACTTCGAAATCGTGTTGTAATCACCTTGGACCCCTACCACAGCCCTATAATCACTTCATCATCCCCAACACCTTATCACCTACCTCCTACACCCCACACATTTTAATTTAATTACTTTAATTAAATTAATGCCATTTACCTCCATATATATTAGTTTAATTATTTTAATTTATTTAATGACCTTTCATCCAGACACACATTAATTTAATTATTCACATTAAATTAATTCACTACCCTCATACACATATTCAATACAATTGCCTTTATTAAATGCACCTCACCTAACCACCATATCATTTGACCCATTAACCTAAACCCTAAACCAACGTCCTAAATAAAACCTAACATTACACCCATTCCCTCACCTCACATTAAAAGCCTCCTAAAGTCAGTTTTTTCCCCAAGAAAAAGAAGAGAACCTTATCAAATGGTGGAACAACTTCCTAGGCAACTTTTGAACAACCCGAGATATCTCACCTAAACCGACGTCGGTTTACCCTAAACCGATGCCGGTTCACCTAAACCAATGTCAGTTATACCGGGATGGATGAAATGGCCTATTTAGACCCATCTAAACCTTTGTAATTGAGGTTGAACCTTCAAAATTGGATTTCCTTTTCAAAAATTTGATCGTTTGAATGACGCAACAATGAAAACAAGGATTAATTTGTGATCAGCCAAGACAATCAGGTTCACACGGGACAACAATGAATCTTGTTCCCAACACCTTCCAACATTGCCACTCTTCCACTTTGGGCTTCGGATCGGTAGCTCACCAGAAAAGTGTGTTTCCCTCTCATCTATTTCAGTTTTTATTAACATCGGTATTAAACCCGACAAAGGATCTTATCTAGTTTCTTCATTCCTCCTATCCAGTTTTAGCCACCCTCCTTACCCAACCATTGTAATACCTTGCCCAACCACCTACTTGACTACCTCACCAACCCCAGACCTTTGCAACATACCTATACCTCCTCTATGATCACCCAACACCTTCTACTAACTCCATTCTTGCCTAAAAACCTTTAAAACCCAGATTGTGTGAGTCCACTAGCCCCGACCTAACCACCATCGGTTCTCCCTAACCATTGCCGGTTACATTCCAACCGTCATCAGTTTTATAAAACCATGGTCAGTCTCTATGTCACCTGATCTCTGCTAGAATTACAACCTGTTCCTGGCCTATACCTACCTGAACACCTATTTGACCTTCAGATCTGTGTCTAACCTAGCCTGTTAGCTCAGATTCACCTATAACCAACCTATTTGACCTCTAGATTTCCTTCTATCCCGGCTGTTAGATTATATCTAGCCTATTGAATTTATATGAGATGCCTAAATCATATTAAACTACAAGTAGCACAATATTTACTTTATTTCAGCGGTGAATTGTCTTAAACAAGTGGACTAATGACCATCTAGGAATTATCACACTTCCAAGATCTAGCACATGCTAGGCAGTCCATTGCATATATCGTTTAACTCTCTTTTGTGGTCTTGTTTTTGTTCTTATACAGGTAGTTCCTCCTATCCAAAAGGAAGGTCTCACAACCACTTCGATTCAGGATTCAGATATGTATGCATACAACCTTCAACCATTTAAAATTAGGTATTCCTCTTACCACCTTTACCTTATCTATTTCATCAAGTACTTCTCAGAAAACTAAGAAATTAGGTGAAACATTTTGGCATGCACGGTGGGACCCATTCAAGGTTCCTTGCATCTTTCTTCATGCCTAGGTGAAAAATTGTGTGTTTGTTTCCCTTCTAATAGCATTCACATTAATACCTTCTCCTTGGTAACATTCTCTTCTTTCTATTTGCTCCAAAAGACACATTCCTTTTGGTGTATTTAAAAAGAACCTTCTTAGTCTTGCTTTTTGCATTTTAGTGAAAGAGCATCCCTCTTCCTGTTCATCTATTGCTATCATCGAATATCATATTTTCAATTTGGGTTTAAAACAAGTGCATTACATTCTGATTTAACTCATTAGCTCACATTAATTGAGGGCAACCTATACGCTGGAAGTCATGACCAGCTGATGGTTGATAAATGAAGTGTAGAAAAGCACTTCTATCCTTTTCTCTTTCTTTGATTCTTACCAAACCACACACAAATTCAAAATACATACATATTTAAACAACATCCTACCTGGAAGAAGCTGTAGGTGATCACACAATCACGGTACAGTGGGCACCCAACTTGTTGCTTTGTCGAGTCATACTTCAGAGCGAAGCCCAGCCCCGCCATAACATTCCTGAAACCTCACCCTTTAGAATTCTTTCTTCATAGGAAGCCTTCCTCACCAAGAAATTCTATTGTTTTGTTCATAACAGTTAGTCCATACAAATAGCATAAGTTGAACAAACGTAATAGAATAGGCACTCTAGGAACATTCTTTCTTAGTGTTCTGCTTGATTTGTGTTTTGAGGTGAGAGCTTTCAATCATTATTTTTGTCTTTCCTTGCACACTCCCAATCATAGTCGGTGTATTCTGACTTTTTTTGAGTGTGCCTAGACCACATCTACATCATCCTCAGACTTCTGGGTTTGATTCAACACCAAATTTTAAATTACAACCACTTTTCTTATTCTCTATTTCAATTTCACAGTAACCGGCTATGGTTATCTTTAACCAACATCGGTTTAACCCAACTGACGTCAGTCTAAAGTATTCTTGAATACCTAACCAAAAGACACCTATTTCACTTTTTGAGCTATAAAAGGCTCCTATCACCTTTCATATTGTTGTTACTTCAATCATAGTTACCTTACATCTCATCCTATGCAAAAAGTGTCACTCTGGGACTATCATTTAACAAACTTCTAGTTTTTCACAGTAACCTACACTAGTTAAGACTAACCGGCATCGGTTTACCTGAATCGGCGTCGGTCACCTTGTGCTATTTTATAGCTCACCAGTTGACCTAATTCACTTACCATTGATGGTTTTCCTAGTTTTGTTGTGTTCTGTGTCATTCAGACATAATACAGTCCTACCAAATCAGTTCCTATCCACATGGTGCTAACCCGTAGTCAAGCAAGCACCCTCGTATTTCACACTAGTTGACTACCACTTCCACCTAGCCCTTCACCACCTAGCTCTTCACCACCTATCCCTTCATCACCTAGTCCTTCACCACCTTCCATCTCATCATCCATGGATCCCAATCAACCCATCACCATTCCTACAGGTGACATGGAGTTTACATGACTCCTAGATCAAAATCCTACTACTTTGAGCCACTACCTCACCCATTCCTCCACTTGAGATTCCTTGGGCCAATTGATCTATGGCATGCCCGTATCCTTATCTCCATCCCTAATGATTGCTTCTACCTCAGCTCCACCTCCTACCATGGTGACCTCACCCATTTTATCCCCAGTTGTGTCACAGCTAGGTCCCATGCCAGCTTTGACCGCTGCATCCACCACCTCTATTACACCCACAGTCTCCACCATACCTTCATCCACCACCCAAAACATAGCATCATCCACACCTGTTGTCTCATATATACCAGTCACAATGCTACCACCCTTGGTGTCATTAACCTCTACCCCATTTCAAAACATTGTCCAATCTATTCCCCAATATCTACCTTCAATCTCTACCAGGGTCACTACGAGTGTCCCACCCTCACATACCTACTACTATCCACCTCCTGTTTCATTGGTCATTCAGTCCAGGTATATACCCTCTATGTCTGTCTCTCAATTCCCACCTCCTTATTCGACACCATCCTATTCTCGCATGTCGTATTCTTCATATGTCCCATAAAACCTCCTTTTGCTCCCATGGTACCCAATCTTCACAACCTAACAATGACTTTATCAAGTTAATGATGGATAAGATGTAGACATTAGAAGCATCTGTTTCTAGCTCCTAATTCTCTCACCTATGACGAGATTTGTAATGAACCTATTCACCCATCCATTCCCATTCACCCATATCTCGTACACTGGGAGATGCCTAAGTTTAACCGCTTTACTTGTAATGAAGACTGCGGCAGCATTTATGATCTTTCACACATGAGTGTTACTTAATTGCTCATGATGATTCTCTGCTTTTACAAACCTTTCCTTGTCCTAAGCTTGGTCCAAGATTGGTGGTATCATGGATTACCTAGACATCCCATCTTCTCATTCAACCAAATATCCCAAGTCTTCTTGGATCATTTTTTGATTAACATCGTCAAGAAGGTTACCATGACTAATATTTATTCCACGCATCAATATGATGATGAATCTATCATATATTTTTTCGTTCATTGGCATAGCCTAATCAACCAACTCACTTTCCAATTACCGCAAACTAAACTCATAGATCTCTTCACATGAGCCTGTGCTAGACATATCTCACCTACCTTACAGGTGCAAACCTTCCACACATTCGATGAGGCTTTCACCATGTAACGTAAACTTGAAATTCATTCCATCAAAGAGAATAAGATATAATTACGAAACAAGAACTCCTCATTTAAATCACATGATACTTCCTCTTCCTCAAAACCTCAAATGAGTTATTCCAAAGCCAAGGGAACTACCAACGCAATGGTACTTAAGGCGAGGCACTACTCATCCATCTAATCATGCTAAACCTTCGTCCGGTTTGTCCTTTGGTCCAAGCCTTTCAATTAAAACGAAAAAATAAATACACCTAAATTGGGAACCATATTCATCTATTTTAGAAAATCTTATTAAAGTTAATGCCATCACCATTCCTCTTATCAAACCACGTACTATTTTTGACCCCTCTCGCCCCATACGAGTTGGTACAAGGAAAATGACTATTGTAACTATCACCGGGTAAATGGCAATAGTGATAGCAATTGCATCACCTTTAAAAACATTGTTCAAGGAATGCTCGAAAGTGGTGAGTTAGTCATGGATAATCCTAATGCACCTACCAATCAAGACCTTCATATTTTCAAGAAACCATTCCCCATCTAATGATAAAGCTGGTAATGCCTAACACAACAAAATTAATACATGTGAGGTACATGTTATCTTTACTGACTTACCACTTGTTTCCCAAATATCTTATATTCCCTCCATCAAAGAAATCCTAGCACAAAATCCTCTACCCGCACATGAACTTGCTTTACCCATTCCTCTACCCATAGAGGAAAGCCCTTCACCTCCCCATACAACTGCAGAGGAGTATCTCATTAGCATATATATCATTTCCCCTTTAGCTTTCCTATCCAGGTGAACGCTACCAATTGTACCTCCTTCACCCACAAAGGAGTACCCATTTCCTTCTCCACCTATTCAAGATCCAATCGATTTTCCATTACCACTTGGTGACCATTCTCCATCAACTACCCAAGATCATACGGACCTACTTTCGGCTCTCTTACCTATAAAGTCTGAAGCCGAGTGAATTCCTTGTTTCTCAAGCACATTTTAAGAAAATCCCCATTTGCTCCACATCTACCTCATCTGCCATAGTGTCGTTCTTGCATTTGGTCGATCACGGATTATGTCAATAGGTCTTTACTTTGGGGTGTCTCTTACTCCCGGTCTCAATCCAAATGCAATCATCTTCCATCGACACCTCTACTATTTATCCAAATAAGATTCAACAACCCAAACCACACATGAACATAACTCTCGATATATCTTATATTTCATCATCCTCATCTATACATGCCTCTCTACCTACTAGCCAACGTGTTCCAACACCATATCTTTTATCTAAACCTACTAACTTGTTCTAGGGTCACACCCAAATCAAACCTTCCACATCCTCCTATTAGGATACACTTTACCACATCTTCCCATATACCTATGGAACCAATCCCTCAACCTAAACAAAAAACCCAACCTTCTAATCTACATGCACCGACCTCACCAACTACACCTTTATCACCTTCACCCTTACCATCCATCTTGGGACCTCACCCCTCTACCTTAACAAAATATACCCTCTCTAGGGGTAAACCTAAAATTCCCTTGACCCCTTTACCACAGCCTACAGCTCTACCTAGGTGAACCTTACGTCCTTCATCACCATCTATAACTTCTTTGCCTCCTATACCACCATTACCTTCTATACCTCCTTCACTACCTATGAAATTTTCTTCCACCTCACCTGTACCTACCTCTCAACCTCAACCAACACCTACCACTGCACCTCAATTGTCCCCTTGGGTCATTCGTCCTCTCCCACCATCTTCCTTTCTATCTACATAACGTGCTCCCCTACACCTCTACCTACCTAAAAAAAAAAACCAACAATCGAAAAAACCATTAATTTCAAAGAGGTGGTCAAACATACCCTCTTTCTATTACTGCAACTACATCAAAGAAAGTACAACCTAAACCCAAGACTACATCACCTCAACTACCCCCAAAACTACCCAATCTTCTAACCAAACCTACTTTTACTTCGCATTGTGATCCTTTGGTGGGATCATACACCGCCATCTTGGATAACCTCCTAGAAAGCTATGTTATCACTCTCCCTCCTCTTATACCTTACGACCCTCTTAAACTTAAGCCAAAATGGTTTGATGATACTAAAATTTGCACTTACCATCATGTTCCAAGACATGATGTTGAGAACTATAAGGGTCTAAAGGCTGCCCTCATTCAATTATGTCCTCCTGACCCCAATTTTGATGACGATGACCTCCTGGATGATGAACCTAGTTCACCCTCACCACCTTCACATCTTCCTCCTACACCTATACCACAACCTCCACCCTCACAGCTCATAGAGCCACCACTGAAATTTTAGATTAACATGGTTCACATCAGAGAACTTGCCATGCCTCCACCCAAATGTCATTGCACCCAACTCACCTCACAAGGATTTTCTCCTCCAGTAGGTTTTTTCCCATCGTGTCGTTATACCACTTACCCTACACCTCCATTTGCCAAATTCCTCAAATCAACATGGTACACGTCATTGCCCATGCATTGAAGGGCAAAGAAAAGGTAGTGACCCACCAAACAACCCTATACCCGACATACCATCTACACTCATACCTAAAATAACTATCTGTGGCCCCTCCTACCCCATTTCTAATGGTGTCACACATCGCACCATGCTAAAAAAATTACACCAATCTTCCCTCAAAATGTCCTTATACAATCTCATCCAAACCTCGAGTCACATCGTCAAGCTCTCATGGAGGTCCTTGATCTATTCAAGTTTTACCTAGTGACCCCACACCTATAAAATCTATTATCACACCTCATCATGTCACCTCACTCACCAAATTTCCATCTACCTCATCACCTCCACTTGTTCACCAAGTTGTCGCCCTCGATTTCTGATGACAAAATTTTCCCCACCGAGTTGATGACCCGGATCCTACACTTTTCATCTCCATCCATATCGATAATATATCGTCCAACATGTTATGATCAATAGGGGTACTAGCATTAACATCATATCCTCTAATGCATTCGAACAAATGCACATACCCAACAACTACATGCATAAACATCCGGTCATGTTGCGTTCATTCAATGATGTTATCACCGCTTACACTCAAGCACTATCATCCTCCACATTCATGTGGGTCCCCGTACTATTCTGAATTATTCTATATGTTGGAAGGAAGTTTTAATACAATTTTTACTCGAAGCCCTTGGATTTATGCCATGGGTTGCATTCCTTCCACTTTACACCGATGTGTAAAGTTTGAACATGAAGGATGCTCTATCTGCTCGGTGACCCATCACCTTTCAAAACCTACAACATGCTTTACCAGCCCAATGATGTCCTTTTACCTGTTAAGGTGTCTACCTCCCTACCTACATCTTCTTCACACATGATCCCATCCACTAGTGCCATTACCACCTCACCTTAACCCAAATCTTCTATTCCCACGTTTTTGTTGCTTCTACTTGTCACACATCAACTTCCCAACTAACCGACACCTCTACCGATCTAACTTCTAACACTTCCTCCATTCTAGCCACCAATATATCAACCACTGATCCCTTAGAAGGTGTTTTTCAATGCCTCACTATGGGGGAGTATCACTGTATAATTTCAATACATTCCTTACTCCACAAGAGTATGGAAACGTTCACCTGATATTCTCACTATGATCACCACATAGGCAAGCATCTCCTTTATAGTCCTCCCCACCTCCATACCCATCTTACCTATGGGGGACTTGACATTTCCACTTACACACCCAAACCACCATCACAAACCCAACCTTTTTGGTTGACCTTCAGTCACTTACCAACCGCCGATTTGCTCACGCTTTCCTACACTGCTTTGTGCTTGGAAGGTTTTAGCTTTGGCCTTTACAAACAAGTTCTTCACACTAATATTTCATGTACCACGCATAAACACAATGATCGTAGTCGAATCAGTTTTACCGAACTACCGCCAAAAAGGCCCGTATTGAACTCATTGAAGACATTGAACCCTCTCCACCTTCTTCACCTACTTCACCTTCACCACCTTCACCAACGGAGTCGATGGATCCCTGAATCTATCCCTCCTACCATTTTCTCCCATAAATACCATTTCCTTAGGACCTCGACTTATCACCGCAATGGTAAAGATCCTTCCTCTCTTCCTTTCTTGTATCCGACATGATAAGGGATGATACTCCTATTAATGTCGGGATGATGAATCCATACTCACTTACCTTGGTGCCAAATAATCTTACATTCTTTGGTCGTTACCTTCTGAGACGCAAACAATCTTGAATGAATCGACTATCGAAGTCAACATCCACACTCAAGACGACCCTCACATCCTCAAGATTAGTCAATCTCTAGATGTTGTTGAGCAGGAAGCCCTCACTTCTTTTCTTAAAGATCATATCGATGATTTTTCTTGGTCCTATGCTGACATGCCTAGCATTGATCCCACTATCATGGTCCACAATATTGTAACCATTCCCAATGCCAAACCCATAAAACAAAAGTTGAGGAAAATGCACCCTCGCATTGCTCTTCTTGTCAAAGAATAACTTCAACACCTTCTCTCAGTTTCATTCATCTTACCCATCGATTACCCCTAATGGATTTCTAACATCGTCCCTATCACTAAGGTGACAGGGGACTTCATATTTGCACCGATTTCCATGATCTCAATCTTGCTTACCCAAAAGATGATTTTCCTCTGCCTGGTATTGACCAATTGGTTAAACCTACTGCTAGCCATGAGATGATATCACTTATGGATGGTTTCTCGAGGTTATAACAAAATATTTATAGCACCAAAGGATTAACACAAAACTACATTCCTTACCCCTTGGGGGACCTTCGCTATCAATTCATGCCTTTCGGCCTTAAAAACACTAGTTCCACCTATCAACGAGCTATGACCTACATCTTCCATGATATCATGCATCACATATTGGATGGTTACATGGATGATCTCTTGGCTAAATCTAAATGTTGGGCTGAACATCTCACTATCCTCGAAACCATCTTTGACCACCTCATTAAGTATTGCATCGCCTTGACCTAAAAAGTGTGTCTTCATGGTTCTCTCGGGAAAGCTCCTAGGATTTATTATTTCCTCCGTGGTATAGAAGTTGACCCTACTAAAGTCAAGGCCATCCTCGAAATGCCTCCACCCACTAACCTTTAAAACTCACGTATCCTGCAAGGTAAGTTGCAGATCCATTCACCATTTCATTTCACAATTATCTCGATCGGTGTTAACCATTTCATCACTTTCTCAAAAGGATGTCTCTTTCAAATGGTATGACGATCGCCACAACGCTTTCGAGGCCTTAAAACAATACCTTCTCCAACCACTGTACTCATTCCCCCTAAAGATGACCAACCCTTCTACCTATACATCTTTGTTTCGATCACTCGCTTAGGGGATATGCTTGCTCATCGTGATGAACAACATAGGAGAAGGTAGTTTATTATATAATTTTTACCCTTCTAGACTACAAAACCCGATACACTCACCCCGAAAAACTTTTCTTAGCCTTAGGTTTTTGCAACCAAACTTTGCCATTACCTACTCAACCACAAAACCTATGTTTTGACCAACACCGACCCTTTACACTTTATGTAGGCTAAACCTTACCAAAATCAACATGCCGCACATTGGCTCATGCTTCTTGCTAACCTAGACCTTGAATTCATCCACCAAAAATCTATCAATGGCCACGCCATTCTTTGAACGAATCGCTAATGTGCCTCTATCTGGGAATCATATTTCCATGACGAATCCATTGTTAACCTCTTTTTGGATGATGAACCTTACTAAATGACCTTATTATTCAATGGTTCCAAATGTCGGCATGGGGGTGGTGCGGGCATTATCCTCACTCCTCTTGATGGTGAACCCATGCCCTTATCATTCAAACTCAACTTCTAATGCATTAATAATATCATGAATACGAAGCACTCGTATTGGGTATCATGACTTCTAAGCCTTGGATGTCGGATCCATTAATATCTTTGGAAACTCGACTAGTAGTAAACCAAGTCAATGGTGTTTTTCGGTGTCATAACAAAATACTTCAAGAGTACAAACATTACATCGACATCATGTTGACTACCTTTGACCGCTATAAAATTAAAACCATTCCGTGATCCACCAATAAATTCATGGATACCATGGCTTACCTTGCTTCCCAAATACCGCTTCACCTACCGACTCGGACATATTTGTTACCATAAAATGTATACAAAGACTTTCTTATAAATCTTTTTGTGTTAACCTAAATCGAACTTCCTCCCTAAACACACAAGACCTTTGGTATAACCAGTTGTGAACTACCTTTCCCTTTCTATATTGCCTCTTGGTCTCACACGTAATGGACAACGTGCCTTTCTCAAAAAGGCCTCTTGTTATGTTGTCATGGGTGGCATTCTCTATAAACGAGGCTTTGATTGTATTCTCTTACGATGCCTCACCAACTCGAAATCCCTATACCATTAAAGAAGTTCATGATGCATATGTGAAGGTCACTTGATGGCCTTGTTGTTGCTAAACACATTCTTCACCTAGGATATTACTAGTGACCCTCAATCATGATTGTTGCGATTACATTAAACGTTGTGTAAAATTCCAACAACATACCAATCTTCATCACACACCTAGTCACGCCTTACAGTTACTCGTGACCTTTGGCCCTTCTCTCAATGGGGTTTGTATCTTGTCGGAGAGATCAATCCTCACTCTTCCCCAAGACATCAATGGATCATCACCGCTCATGAATACTACACCAAATGGGTCGAATCGGTACCCCTTATCTCCACTAAAGTTGAGAAAATATGTGATTTCATCAATCATAACATTATTTGTCCTTCGGTGTTCCACATCACCTTATCCTTTGATAATGGAAAACAATTAAAAAACAAAACTCTATAGAAACTTTGTGACACCTTTGGTATCTAGCTTAGCTTCTCCTCACCATATTACCCCCAAACCAATGGCCAGGCCGAATCCACTAACAAAACCCTGAACAATATTCTCATGAAAGTGGTTAACGATACTAGGAAGGATTGGCATATGCACATTCCTTTCGCTCTTTGGGCATACCATACTAGTATTCTTACTTCCACTGTTGCTACCCCATTTTTCTCGGTCTATGTAGTACTTGAGGCTATTTTTCCTCTTTTAGTCCAAATCCCATCTATCCTTATCTCCCTTCAAGATATTCTTACTTTTGATGATGAATTTTTCCATGACCGTTTAGCACAACTTGAGTTATTAGACGAATGTCTTCTTCATGCCCTCGACCATCTCCAAGTCTACCAAAAACGCATCAAGCGTGCCTATGAAAAACATGTCCATGAACACACCTTCAAGGTTGGTGATCTCATCCTCAAGGAAAATCAACATGTAACCAAAGCAGAAAAAAGCAAACGGGAAAATTTTCTCCTAATTGGCTTGGACCATACATCGTGACCCATGACTATAGATCAGGTGCTTATCACTTGTCTTCACTTAATGGTAAGCCCAGAACCTAAGCCCCTCAATGCCTTGCATCTTCGACCATTCTATTGTTGACCTCTAGTCCTACATCACTATTTATCTAGTTCATGCTCATCCCTTGAGCACCATTTACCTTTTCCACACCTCATCTCAATGACTAAACAAGGATCATGTGATTACCCATCACCCTTTTGCCTTTTCTTAAATATGTGCACCATGGCTCTGCACATGGCATGATTCTCATGGATACTTTTTGTCTTCTTTTAGATGAGATCCCATGGTCATTCACCCTTGCCTTCTCAACAAGAACCAAATGCTTCGTTATAGTCTCGTCCATGACTTAAAAGCCAAAAAAAAAAAAGATGAATCCCTCAGAAGGACATCTTCCAATCTAGAGGATCGACTCCTTGAGTCAAAATTCCAATATAAAAGATGAATCCCTCAAAAGGACATCTTTCATCTTCAATGTCATTATAAGTAGACTACTCCCTTGAAGGACAACTATAAAAATCTCACAACTCTCTACATAGTCTTTCCAAAAAGAGGACTATTTTTCTCAAAAATCAAAATTCAGAAGCTTCCCACATCGATTAGCTTCGCAAAGACCTCAAGGAGACATATACTCATCCTGTATAGACTTCCCACATCGATCAGTCTATCTAAAAGTAAAAACAGAAAAAGAAAAAGAAAAACAAGCTTTTTCATCATGGACTTGCTTATTGTGATCTTGGCTCTATTAGCCAAGGCATTTCACCTCCCATTTTATGACCCACTTACCTTCACCTCCTTACCCATCATCTTTTCACCTCAAGGGACCTCTTGAATCTACAACATTTGGTGATTATGTGACTATTCTTCATCTTTAGAGTAATCAATCATGCAATGTCTTTAGGGTCTTACGTTCACTAGCCTATATGTAGATATGTTTCATACATTTTGATCCTTGCCAATCGGGTGGCTCTCTTGCCCCCTCCTATATTTTCTCTTCTTCATTACCTTTTGATCTTCCTATATAGGACTAGACCCTCAACACCTGTCTTTTGGGATTTTCTTCTCACACCTCAATCAACCTAAAATCACCCATACCTATCTACCCATATTCCACCTAACCTTATCGACCTTGACCTAATCATCCCCATATCCGGGAATCAACACTACCTATTGACCTAAAATCACCCATACCTATTTACATATATTCCACCTAACCTAATCAACCTTGACCTAATCATACCCATGGCCTGGAATCAACACTACCTATCGACCTAAAATCACCCATACCTATTTACCTATATTCCACCTAACCTAATTGACCTTGACCTAATCATACCTATGACCTCAAATCAAACCTAACTATCAACCTCACTACCTATTCTTCTATCTTCTCATATTATTCCCTAGCTTATGGGAGAACTACATCAGTTTGAGGTCCCTTTTCACCGGGACTATGTAGGTAGCACTTCCAGGGCATGGGGCCCTAGAGGGTTAGCTCGACCACTCTTTACCCTAACCATTTTCCCCACCTGTACCTAATTTCCTATTCATATCAAAAATATTGACATCTAAACCATATACCACATAACTTTTACCACTTATATTATTTCACATTTTCATACATAACCAACATTTTCCACATTTTTACACCATCTCATGCATTTATATTGCCATTTGTTATCAAAATACTAAAATGAACATCCATGCTTAAAACCAACATAACTCAATCCATGCCTAAACTGACCTAATTCGATCCATGCCTAAACCAACTCCGACTCAATCCATGCCTATCCTGACTTGATCCATGCCTATCACCGACTCGATCCATGCCTATCACACGACTCGTTCCATGCCTATCACCTTACTTGATCCATGCCTAACAACTGATTCAATCCATCCCTAAACTAACCTCGACTCCATCATGCCTAAATCACCTAATTTCCACCCATATCTAACCAAAAAGCCCATATCTCATCTAATACAAAGTAACAAATCCACATCTTATCTAATGCAAGCCATAAACCAATATCTCATATACACATCAACACATCACAAAATACCATGTATCTCAAAATACATACCTATCTCATCATGGCCATCATCTCAAAAATTTTGGCACATAGGCCGATATACAATACAAAATGTCATCGGCACGTAGGCCAGCATCATGTACAACACAATAATGAATACAAAATCTCTTCGACATGCAGGCCAGTCTCATATATAATACATGAAAAAATGACTTGGCACACAGGTTGGTCCATAGTAGGTCAATCATCTCCCCATCTAATGTTGGGAATCCTCCATGTGGTTGTGTCTCTCCCGACCCTCTATCACACCTATCTCGAGGCCTCGACACCTGCCTCACCTCCTATGATGGCCCCTCACCGAGGCAGGCCTCGGGGCTTACCGGCCCCTTGTACTCTCTACACTATGAGTGTGGGATCGGTCCTCTCACTGAGAGGGCTACCATGCTCTGTACTCGGCATAGGAGGGCACATCTATCCCGTATGAGCTAAAAAATGGTCTGGTAATACCATGCCTCTCTAGGGCATCTCTAAATCTAGCCATGGGCCTTTGTCTGTCGATGTTTCATGGGTCCCACTACCTACGTGGGTACTTATATAATGGGACCATGCCTCTAACTCCCTGCACCTTGAACCCTATGTTAGTACTAGAGCTGAGTCTACTCCTGAGTCTCGTGCTTATGCATGTATCGGGCTTGTAGGGTAATAATTTGTGCTATGTGTTGCATTGTCATTAGCCCCCGTAAACTCGTAACTTGCCACTACATTGTGGCTAACTAGCCTGCAAATCCTACACCTATGCCTGTCAAGCAGCTATCTCCCCTCCATCTCTACCTACCTCCTCCCCATCTTAATATCTCCTACCTCTGCCTGTGTAGGTACTTCTCCCTACCCTACTGGGCTCGAGCTCTGCAGTGATAGCTATTTGGGCATGTAAGATGGCAACCTATGCCTCTAAACCTATACACTGCCCTGTATGATCCCAAGTTGCGTCACCAAAGTAGAACCTGCCCCTATAGCGCACCTCTCTAAACTATGATGGTGGCTAAGTCTAGCTGCCCTGGCCTCGGTGGTATGGCTCTCAACTATGCTGCCCACCACTACCTATACCCATTTGCAACCCTAACATCATCAATCTGTATATCTACTATCTTCTCCTCCTACCCCACAAGACTATGGGTTGTGGTGGTGACATAGGTCTCTCCACATCATCTCTCCAGTATTGAGGGAATGGAGGCAGTACACCCTACACCAATCCAAACTAGTGTCTAACCCACTCTATGGGTATCCGCTCATGCTCTCCCACTCTCCTTCCCTCTACCCATAGATGGATTTGTAGCCTAGCTATCTCCATGGCCATCTGTCTATATGAGGGGAAGCCCACATATGGCCTCCAAATGATTTCCACTCTAGAAATCCCCTCCAGTAACCTCATGTAATAAGCTACATCATGAGTATCTATGGCACCTCGAGCCTCTCCCATGGTCGGTACCCACTACCTATACCCCACTCTCAACACTCTCTGTGGGAATGCATCTGCCCAGGGCATCCCTACCGGTCGAACACAAATAATTTTCTTGTATTCCCAACAATGTAGTAATATGACGCAGCAGATGTTGAACCTCCATAGTCACCCGTAGGCCCATAGCTCTCTATATACCTACGTCAGCAATGCAGGTGCCCATGTGAACCGTGTCCACTATATCATCATGTCATGGAGGACTTCCATTAGTGACCTTAGGAATCTCCCCCTTTGCATCCGGTAGTGTGAAGCAACACACTACCTCCATCAAGAGTACCACTAACCTCATCTCCTATGGATGAGCTCTATACATCACTCCATAGCTCAGGCTAACACTATGGAACGTTAGATCTACCACACCCTCACCAAAAACAGGTGCTAGTAACTCCTCAGAAACCTTTGAAGAGATGGAATAAACCTAGGCCCCAAATATGGGCAACCGCAGGATCCTGTAGACATCCTCTAGGGTGATCATCATCTCACCGTCATAAATGAAAGGTGTTTATTCGATTCCCACCTATCGATGAGGGAAACCATAAGACTCACCTCCCGGACTACATGATGGTAGTGACACATGCCTATCAATCCCACCTTTGTCACATGATGCCACTTCACCTGCATCGTGACCACTGTATTGTCAATAACAAGGGTGGCACTGGGCCCTCATCCATAGCTCGTCTCTGGGCCTCTGCATCCCACAAAATCAATTTATTAGTCCACCTTCCCAACTTACCTTCTTTTTACCCCACATCCCGAACTAATATCTTTCCCCACCCCCATCCCGTTGGCCTTTTCACTCACCCAAACCTACCCAACTCATCCACGAACCTCTCTAACCTAACCCTCACCCAAACCTACCCTACCTATCTACCCTACCTATCTACCTTCCCTACCTACCCAAACCCATCCACCTTACCTACCTACCTACCCAAACCCATCTACCCTACCTATCTACCCTACCTACCTACCCAATCCCATCTACCCTACCTATCTACCCTAACCCTCACCCGAAACTACCCTCAACCCTTACCCACCTACCCTACTTTCTCAATCTCAACTCTTCCCCTCTCACCTAACTTCTTTCCCACCCTACCCTTAATCTCTTCCCTTTTTTATCCCAATTTACACTTAGGATTAATGACCTCGGTTATCCCCTAATTGACCATAGTCTCTGATTGACCGACACTTTGGTCACTATTCTGTGTGATGGCACCGGTCACTACCCACCAACGTCGGCCACAAGTCGATCGACGCTCCACCAGCTGCATTTACCACCCCCGACTTTCCAACCCTACTTTTTCCCTTCCTAGACATTCTACCCACCCAAATCCCTCCTTACACCCTTATTTGTTCCTACCTTACCCTTTTACCCTATCCCCTACCCTTCCCCATGCCCATTGCCCTCCATTTTTTCCAGTTTTGAATTTTTTTTCCCCCAAACCCCCCATTTTTTAATATTTTCTACATTTTTAACCAAATTCACTCAAAAATCAATACCCAAAGGTTTAAATCCTACTTGATCTCACTGCCGCTGTCGTGATGGAACCTCTAGCCTCCGCGCCACTCCTCCCAATCCCTCTCCGGCCTCCGCCATCCTCACATGACCTCCAACTCTCTCCATCAATCACCTCACTCGATCCGATGTCACGGCCCCACCTCTCAATCAACCAATCTCACCTACGTGGCTCATCAACCAAGCTCTCTGCCATACTCTTTTGTCCTTTTCCTCTTTTCTTTCTTCTTGTCCTTTTCTCCTTTTCCAAATGCACAAATGAATTTTTCAAACGTGGGTTTTTCACTTTTATAACCTACACGACATAATGACCGACGTTCACCCTTGACCGATACTAGTCTGATGCCTTAGCCTACCACCGTCGGTTCCTCTCCACCATCATTGGTTCATACTGACCGCTATCGGTTACCCTGCCTACTCCTTGCCCTCACATTGACCTCATTTTCCTTACCTCCCCTTTCTTTTTCCTCCCCTACACCTACCTAGACCCCTTTACCTTCCCCTCTGGCCCTCCACCTTCTTTAACCTCACCTTGTTGCCAATTGGCATTTCCTTATTTTATCCCTACCTCAGCCTTACCATTGTTGTGACCTATTTACTTGGACCTGGGAACTGTTTCGTGACCTTTGACCTCATGTGTTCACTATACCTTACAAAGCATTATTACCTATGTTGTTGACCTAATGACCTTACCTTGCCTATTACCATGACTGTTTATCCTAACCATACCTTTGGTGTACTAAAACATACCTAAACATTCCTACACCTAACCTTCGTTGTGCTTCCTGACCATATATTATACCTTGGATACCGGAATCACTTCAACCTTGTTTAGATAAACCTATCGACCTTAAATGATGTAGAGTTTGCAAGTTGTTCAACCTAGTACCATGTTGCAGTTTATACATATGTGTGCATTCAAATGCCATTACCTTTGACCTTGGCTCATTTACCCATTTACCTATATGCCCGATTTGGCCTTCACTCCTTTCCCCATTTTTTCACTATTCTTCTTCACATCAACTTTTATCAAACCACTTGCCGATTCACCCTGTCACATCATCAGTTCCTAGTTTGAGGGGGATCACCCTCATCCCCACTTGGGGAAACCACACTCTATTCTTGTTCATGTCACTTACCAATACAAGCTACACGACAAGAAGGGGAAAAATTTAGACACCGAAATTGTGTCATAATCACCTTGGACCCATACCGTAGCCCTATAATCACTTCCTCATCCCCAACACCTTATCACCTACCTCCTACACCCCACACATTTTAATTTAATTACTTTAATTAAATTAACGCCATTTACCTCCATATATATTAATTTAATTATTTTAATTAAGTTAATGACCTTTCATCCACACACACATTAATTCAATTATTCCAATTAAATTAATTCACTACCCTCATACACCTATTCAATACAATTGCCTTTATAAAATGCACCTCACCTAACCACCCCATCATTTGACCCATTAACATAAACCCTAAACCAATGTCCTAAATAAAACCTTACATTACACCCATCCCCTTACCTCACATTAAAAGCCTTCTAAGGTCAGTTTTGCCCGAGAAAAAGAAGACACCCTTATCAAATGGCGGAACAACTTCCTAGGAAACTTTTGAATAACCCAATATATCTCACCAAATCGATGTCGGTTTATCCTAAAGCGATGCCGAGTTCACCTAAATCGATGCTAGTTATATTGGGATGGGTCAAATGGCCTATTTATACCCATCTAAACCTTTGTAATCAAGGTTGAACCTTCAGCATTGGATTTCCTTATCGTGAATTTGATCTTTTCAAACGTAGCAGCAAAGCAAGGATTAATTTGTGATCATCCAAGACAACCGGAGTTTATCGGGACAACAGGTGAAGCGTCTTCCTAACACCTTCCAACACCACCACTCTTCTACTAGGCTTTAGATCAGTAGCTCACTAGAAGGTAAGTTTTTACCTCTCATCGATTTCAATTTTTTATTAACGTCGGTATTACTCCTGACAAAGGATCTTATCCCTTTTACCATTTCTTCATTCCTCCTATCCAGTTTCAGCCACCTTCCTTACCCAACCATTGTAATACCTTTCCCAACCACCTACTTGACTGCCTCACCAACCCCAAACCTTTGCAACATACCTATACCTCCTTTGTGATCACCCAACACCTTCTAATAACTCCATTCTTGCCTAAAAACCTTTAAAACCAGACTGTGTGAGTCCACCATCCCTCGACCTAACCACCATCAATTCTCCCTAACTGTCGTAGGTTACATTCAAACCATCATAAATTTTATAAAGCGTGGTCGGTCTCGTGTCTCCCGATCTCTACCAGAATTATAACTTGTTCCTAGCCTATACCTACCTAGACACCTATTTGACCTTCAGATCTGTGTCTAACCTAGCCTGTTAGCTCAGATTCACCTATAACCAACCTATTTGACCTTTGGATCTCCTTCTAGCCCATCCTGTTAGATTAGATCTAGCCTATTGCATTTGTATGAGATGCCTAAATCATATTAAACTATAGTAGGACAATATTTACTTTATTTCAGCATTGAATTGTTTTAAATAGTGGACTGATAGCCATCTAGGAAGTATCACACTTCTAGGATCTAGCACATGCTAGGCAGTCCATTGCATATATCATTTAACTCTCTTTTGTGGTCTTGTTTTGGTTCTTATATAGGTAGTTCCTCCTAGCCAAAAGGAAGGTCTCACAATCACTTCGATTCAGGATTCAGATACGCATGCATATAACCTTCAACCATCTCAAATCATTTATTCCTCTTAACACCTTTACCTTATCTGTTTTGTCAAGTAATTCTTTAAAAATAAGAAATCGGGTGAAATAGTTGGCACACGCATCAAATGAGGTGTAATTAATGTTAGGGTTTTATAAATAGGTGGTTTTCCACGTCATTTGTTACCTTGTACATTTTTGATGTGTTGGATTTCTATGCATGCTTCTTCCACCTCTAGACCCGATTGAGCTTCCGGTCAATTTCACCATCCATTCTAAATTTATTTTCAATCTTGTTGAAGGTATTCTTCTCCTCTTATCGTTTTGAAGATTTGGGGTTTTTTTTTAGGTGTTTCTTTTGGGTTTCCATTTCTTTTCCTCTTCCATTATTCTTGGTTCGGGGTTTTAGGTTTTTTTCTTATTTCTTGTCTCTTTCATGTGGGCTCTCATTTGAATCCCCCTTTTGGTTATTTACTTGTTGTAAGTTGTGGTTTTCAAAAGAATCTAAAAACCCATGAATGAACAAAGTAGGAAATTTTTCATGTTCTAACGGAGACGAGAGACACGATATCTTTTTTCGGGTTTTGCAGGGTGCTTGACACCATCCAGTTTCCACCTTGTTTCGGGTTTTAGGCTACTCGACATCTTACTTTCTCCGCCTTGTGTCAATTCTTGATAGGTTTTCAACATCCTCTGAGTTCCACAATGTGTTGGGTATTTCTACCTACCCAAAATCATCTCAGTTCCACTTTGTGTCGGGTTTTTCGATGCACTAAATGCCCTAACTTCCGACACACACCCCACGAGTGTTTCAGGATTCTCAAAGTGTCTGACATCTTCCAAACTCTGCCATTATTTTAGGTTTTTGTTGGTGTTTGACACATCCTAATTTCCAACAATTAATCTAGTCTATCAAATTTCTGAAGGTGTTCTACAAGTTTCAAAACCCAAAAGGTGTGTCGGTTACGTACACTTGTCCAATGACAAGCTCTCACACCCTAACACTCTTCCGAGAAGTCATCAAGGAATTCTAAATACTCCTCATGTTGGACCCCTGGCACATCTCAAGATAAGTCGATAAGTCAGAAACAAGAAGTATAAGTATCAAAAGATGGAGTCTTCTTCTTATGTAAGATGTAATTACGACATCTGGGACATAGAGCTCGACAATATAGATATGGAAGACTTTTGGAAAAGAATTGCAGATTCTTCTCAGAATCCATAGATGAATTCAATAGTTGGTAGTGGTCTCCCTCTCACAACAGATTTCCAATATCATCCCAATGCCCTAAATTCATCTTGGCTTGCGCTTCCCACTATGACTCAGCCTCCCACTCAGTAAGAAATCAAGCAGGGAGTCTATAGTGAAATTGGATGGAGATTATTTTGATCAACTCCTAAAGTTGCCCAACTTTATGGAATACATTGATTTAGATTTTAAATCAGCACAAAAGGCCGAGAACAGGATCAGGAAGACTGCATCAAGCACGTAAATAAGAAGTTCTTGGTCAAGGCTAAGCCCATTGTTTCTAGGTTTCCTAATTTGGTCCCTAGAAGTGATTTTATTCTTGAAGTCAGTGATATCATCACCCTGCTTGAGCCAATTGTTTGGACTCCCAGACTCAAAATAATTCCAAGGGTGGATGTACCAGTTCATGATCGTTATTAAAAAAATGACCAAGGGATTAATTGGGGTATCACCGATAAGTAATGAGATAGACTCCCAAATGAAAACAGTCTTGTATCTTGGTAATTTCTATATGATTTCATATGTCACCTATGCGGAAGCAAACATGAGAAAATATATACAGGGCTAGATGCAAAGGGAAACTAAGCAATGGAACACATATATCGCTACTTCCCACAACTGACAATAAAAGGTTCTGAAGACAAATTTATAAGAGAGAATGATTCCTTCTTCTACGAAAACATTTGTAGACTGGATCCTGATTTGAGGAAGAGAAGGGTTTCCGATGAAGCATGGACAAAAGTTTCAAAATGGGGTTTCATCTTCTTGTAATTCAATAAGTTTACCTATCTTCAGGTGGTAAGGTTTGACATTAATCCTTTCCATTTTCCCAGGTTCCCAGGTGACAAACTGATCCTCATGGAGTTAGTCATAAAGTTGTTGGATTTTCACAAATTCCAACAAAGCAAACACAAAGCCAATGTCTCCTTCCCCATTTCCATTGGAATGTATAAATATTCCACCATGGTTAAGGCAAAGAATGTGGTCCATGGACTTCAAGACAAATTAAATAAGCACATGAAGATGAGGGAGGGATTCGACATCCGAGGAGTCCTCAAGTCATATGGAACATTGTACTGTGCATGTGCCCAATGTGGAAGATATCTGGGTTGATCTTCATGATGAAGTTTCCATTCGAAGAAAAGACAATAGTAGAATGAAACTTGAAGAAATTCAGATGTTAGATCTAGCTGATATCCCTAAAGGTACCACAGACAATGAAAGTGTTCTAGAACCTAGGTATGAATAGTCAAATGGAGACCAACTTGGATTCCTGCCATTGATTGGTCTGTTGCTGAAAAGGCTTCTATCACTGAAAGAGCTGCTCAAAATCTTGTCTGCACTAAGGCATGGCTCATTTCCTAGGGAATGAGTTATAAGGAAAATATTTTTTCAAAGATAACTACTTTAGAAGTGGGACCCTCCAAGGGAGAAAAGGAAAAGGATAAAATCCCTACCAAGAGGCAAATAAAGTTTAAGTTTTTCAGGAAAGGAGAAAAGAAAGGGGCCGAATCATCTGCTACTCCAACACAAATAGTTGAGATCTTGGATTCACCTCCTCTACCAGAAAAAGGATAAATTCTTTAAGAAATAAATGTTAGGTAACCTCTTATTTCTCCTTTTGTTGATTTCTCATCAGAGGTAATCCTTTCTCTTGCTTCTCAAGCTTTGGCTTTAGAATCTTTACCCCCTCTCTCCCAATCTTCCTCATCTCATATTTTGATGCCACTCTCATCAGCCATGGCCAGAATTTTCTTTGATCTCTCACCTCTCTCTACTGGACCTACGATGGCCCTAGAAATGCCTCCTTCCACACCTTCATTCCCTGAATCTATTCCCATAATCACTACACTTGCAGTCATCATGAATCCACAAGTAAATCTTCCTCCACCCACAGATACAACCATAACACCTCTAATAGAAGCAACTTCTTTCGTTGTACCTCAATGGTTGGTTGATCAGACTCAAGGAAGAGGAAGGTGGTAGTTCCCCTACCAGCCTTCGATTTCAGTTCACTCAAGGCTTCTCTGCCAAATCTGCCAAGAAACCCAAAATGGTTTCAAGAGTTTCAGTGGATGCCTTAGGGCATATGTTTACAGAGATTGCCATTCTCCCGTGTGACAAAAGAAAGGATGATATAACGGTGACTAATTATCAAATTTCAAGGATTGATTTGGGAAAAGTAACAAAAGAAGGAGCACAACAGGATGCAAAAGATACCATGAATGTGTTTTGCCAAAAGAAGAAAGAAACAAAGGTAAGAAGGGATGAGCTAAAGGAGAAAGTTGAACATTTGATAGAGGTACTACTCAAGATTTCAAAGCCTTCTCAGTCAACACCATCATCTTCTAACCCTATGCCTATCAAGTTTGATTTCTCATCGGTGCCTATGATTGAAAATATCAATGAGAAGGGGAGAACGGTTGAAGAATGGATAAAGAGGCTACTCCTATAAGGAAGAGAGGTCATAGATGACACAGTGGAAGTTTATAAATCCTTGGAGGAAATAAATAAATATGGTGACAAGATGGATGATGAGTTTTCAGGAATTCGGGAACCTTGAATTAACTTTGGAAGCTCTCAATGCACTGAAACAGGTTCCATCCCGGATCTTAATGGAAGAAGGAATTATTCCACATGGGGATAAACATTTCTAGCTTTCCAAAGCCATCAGATTCAGGATAAAGATTCTCAGTGAAGCTTGCAGCAAGTTGAGGGAATCTAGAGATCAGTTGGTTGATGCCACCAATGACATAGAAGAGGAGCTGTCAGGATCTTCACCAAGGTGTTGGGTGAAATATCAGAGATTCTACCTGCTGACGATCTCTATAAGAAAATTTAGGAATTAATTCAGCATGAACCAACTTCCATCTTTGATTTGGAAGCCATCGATAAGTTCATAAGGATCGAGAATGTTTTGGAATCACTAAGGAAACTCAATAAGAAATTGAAGAAACTCCCTAGTAACACAAGTGACACTTAGGAAACTTGTGAGGTCCTAAGTGATTATTCTAGTGTGCTAGATGAAGATGAGATGTAGAGCATAATCCAGAAGTTCCAAGAATTTTGAGACAAACAGGATTCACTAGAAGAAGACAAGGATGATGAAGTAGAATAAACATAATGTTTCATGTCATTTCTATCAAGAAATTGTCATGTCTTTTTCATTTTCATTTCGTCACATAGGAAGGAAATTTTGAATTGTTCTCTTGTGTGAGAATCAATAAAAATAAGACTCTCATTAAAAGACTATTTTCTAGGATTTATCCTATTTTCTCTCTACTCTCTCTATTATAAATAAGGGATACTTGTGTATTTCAAAGAGAGACTTTTTGAATATTAAGAGCTATTGTGAAGAAGAATAAAACCTTTGTATTTTATTTTTAATCATGGAAGAATAGGAGCATGTGTTATTTTACAAAATTTGTGTTGTGGGATTCATCTATCTTGAGATATTGTTATTATGTCCATAATCTTGAGCTATTCTTCATTTATTATTCTTAATCATTTTAATAATTTCAAAATACTACACTCATTATCTAAAAATTGTATAAGTATTTCTTGATCTGTGTTTGTTTGAAAGAAAATACGTTACTCTCATTCCCTTTCTACTCTATTTCATTTATAATAAGTTTCCTTTCTAATCCATTGCATTTATTAAGTTGTAATATCTCCACTTCATGTTGATATGGATTTGGGATTATATCCCAACCCCAATGGTTAGAATAGTGTGATATTTTATATATTATTTCTCTTGTGTTTTAGATTAGTAATAAACAAGTATCCTCACCTATCTTTGAGGAGGGATTTGATCCCGTGCCGTGGTTGAACCTCATGTTTTTGCCTTACAAAATATCAACCAATAGTTTTTGTGACTCTTTGGAGAATACGGTTTGATAAGACTAAGCTTATCCTATTGGAGTCTGCAACTCGTATTTTCCTTATTTTCAAAAGATCCATTTTTTCCAGTTCAAGCTGACCAGAAATATATTTACTTAGTCAATCCAAGCTAGGGGTGAGACTGATCCATTCTTTGATCTGCTTCAACAACATAATTTTACACTTTCCCCAATAGTGTTGCATATAGCCGAGCAATAAGTTCTTCACCTATCGAAGATCTTAGGTTCCTCAAGAACAAGTTTCTACAACTGCCATGCATTATTCTTGTCTGATACTCAAATTCCTATATGCACTTCATTCAAGAAGAATGGTAGAACAACCTATGCCTTGGGGTGCAACTATTGGTCCTCTTTCCCTAACTTCTTCGTTGCATGATCTACCTCATGGATCTCGTAAGAATATTCCTAAGTTCAATGGTGATGGGAAGTAGCACCCTGATGAACACATCACTTCATTCTTTGTCACATGTGGAATCCTTGGGGTTGCTCATGAAGATGTCTCTATTCGACTCTTCATTGAAACATTACATGGTGTAGCAATAGAATGGTTCTACCATCTTCCAAATGAATGCATTACCAACTGGGCCACCGTGAGGTCCGTATTTGAAGCAAGGTTCAAACCAACTAAAGATTCCCATGCCTTGTTAGCATAACTTACACATATGAAGAAGGAGTCTTATGAACCCATGCGAGACTTCATAGCAAAATTCAACAAGCTAATTCATAAGATTCCAGACCTAGCCATTCCCACTCTTGAAAATAAAAAGTTTTTATTCATTAACACTCAGCATTTACGATGTGAGATTCTTACTAAGAAGGTCTGTTATTCCCGATTTGGCCACTACTCAAGCTACAACCACTGAAATAGAAGATGATCTTATTCTAGCGGAAAGATCAAAAGAGAGTCATCTAAGCCTAAAAATTAGAGTTCTTCTCAGAGTACTACTTGATCCTATGATTCAGAAGATGGCCAACGACTTGATCGCTTTGAAGAAGAAAATGTCTCAACAAGTGACCAATGTTCCTTATCGAGATATTCCTAGACAAAATTTCAACAATGCCAATGGTGCTCCCACAAGAGATAGGAATCGGTTGATTGCTACTCCCACTAGGTTGGCCATTGAAGCTCCTCCTATCAACGTAGTAGTTGAAATAGTTGAGGATGGTGAAGAACCAGAAGATCAAGATTCTCATGAAGCTTTTGAAGCTTCAGGATATGTTGATGAGTCTTTTGATGATTCAGCTAGTGACTCCAGCATTGGGTACTTGGAATACAAGGAAGATGAAGGTGAGAATGATGGTCAATCATTTGCAGTCTTCACATGATCTCAATCCAGAACCCCAGAAATCCGGTTGAAGGCTCTAAGGAGAAAAGTAAAGAAGCTCCCATGGTTATGGCTAAAAGAGGCTCTCCTATCTCAGCGTAAACTGAAAAGGAGACAACTAAAAAGGTAACTTCATCTTCTAACTCTCTTGCTCCTTCCCCCAAGGCTAGTACCTCGGCTCAGACTAGTGTAACCAGAACTGATCCCACCATCATTCCTTCATATACCACTTTCAACATTATTGACCATGCAAAGAAAACTAAAATCCAAATGTCGGAAAAGTTGAGTACCTTTAGTCAAATCCTGAGAAATTTGAGAAACTTTCCAAATTCATTAAAAGAAAGGCCACTATCCCTTCATCTTCAAAATTAATTTTCCTAGTCCCACTCAGCCTTTACCTCAGAGTAATATGACCTCTACTTCTTCTTTGGGAACGATTGAACCATTTTATTTATCCTTACTAATAAACGGTTTTAAACTCAACAATTACATAATTGACTCAGGAGCCTCTGATAACGTAATGCCTAAAAAAGTATCCCATGCCCTTAGAATTACCTTAACTAAATCTTATGGGTGGTGTTACTCTATGGAAACTAAACAAGTCCCTTGATTGGCCAAATCAAGGATGCATAGTTTGCATTTGTTACCTTCCCTAAAAAGAGAGTAAAAATGACTATCCTGGTTGCTGATATCCTAGCTCCTTATGGTATTCTCTTAGGAGAGGTTTTTACAAAGATTTTAGAGGAGAAATAAATATGGACTGGACCAAAGCCAAAATTCTAGTAAATGGAGTTCCTCATGTCCTTCACCATGAAGCACAGGTGAAGTACCTAGTCACTAAATTAGATGATCCCAAGGCCCAAATTCTCTTCCAAGACACATGTTTGGGTAATTATTTCATGACATCTAAGGTGCCCTCTGTAGAAGTCAAGGAAGAAGATCCTAATGTTGTTTGGACCCTTGAGTTTGATGGGAGTTGTTCAACTACTAGATCAGGCACTAGTGTGGTTCTTATATCTCTAGATTTTGAGATTTTTCCCTTTGCCTTCAAGCTGCAGTTTGAAAATACTAATAACATGGCTGAATATGAAGCTTTGTTATTAGGATTAGAAATGGCAAGGCAAAAGAGAATCCAAAATCTCAAAGTGCAGGGAGATGCCGAGTTGATTGTAAATCAAGTAAGGGGGATCTATTAGGTAAAAAATGATTGCCTAAGGCATTACAAGAACAAGGTGTGGGACAACATAGAATTCTTTGATGCTTTTTCCATTAAGTTAGTATTAAGAGATTATAATGATAAACCGATTCTTTAGCTATGTCTTCATCTCTTCTCCTTCCTCACCCAAAGTTCAAATAGGAAACATATACCATAGATATTGTGTATCGTCCAAGTGTTCCAAATAATTCAACACATTAGGAAGTGTTTAATGATGATCAACAGATATTGTCTTTTCTTAAAAAAGATGATAATTTTAGTGAATTTTTTTTTGAAGAATCAGAATCAGATTTTTGTGAGTCCTCAAATTCATATCAAGAGATTGATGGTGAATTCATCCAGCTCAAAGGCAATAAGATTCGAAGGGATTAGTTTCTCTAGAGGGTCTATTTCACAATCATGACCATTTCATTTGGGACAAAAGGAAAGCTGAAGGTGCTTCCTCATCAGTGGTAGATCAAGTTAATCTTGACTCTCCT
Organism: Taxus wallichiana var. yunnanensis; assembly: GCA_018340775.1. Lineage (NCBI taxonomy): Eukaryota > Viridiplantae > Streptophyta > Pinopsida > Cupressales > Taxaceae > Taxus > Taxus wallichiana. The sequence goes on along the minus strand of CM031239.1, from coordinate 780,544,024 downwards.
GACCAACCACAGATGGTAAACATTAGGAAATGTTGTTCTCTGGAAGAGAAAGAAAGATTCACTTCTCTCCTAAAGAGATATATGGACGTCTTAATATGGTCATATGTAGATCTGAAGTCTTTCAAGCCCAAGGATGTGTAACATAGCATCCCTTTGAAGCCTAAGGTTAAACCCTATAGGAAAAAGCAAAGGCATTACAATCCAAAGATCTCAGGGACTATCCTTGCAGAAATTAAAAAGATGTTAGATACAAGGATTATCTTTCCAATCCATCATTCCACCTAGGTTACTAACATTGTTCCCGTTAGAAAGAAGAATGGTGAGATCTAGATTTGTGTCGACTTCCGGAACCTTAATCAGTCTTCATTGAAAGACAATTACCCATTGCCTATCATGGACCAAGTATTACAGATTGTCACTGGATCAAAAATGTTATCCATGCTTGACGGATTTTTGGGGTATAATCAGGTCGAGGTAGCTGTGAAGATCAACACAAAACATCATTCACCACCCCATGGGGGACCTTTTCTTATAGAAGGATGCCTTTTGGTTTGATTAACATCGAGCCATGTTTCAAAGAGCTATGGAATTATCTTTCAGAGATTTGATGGGCAAAGTCATAGTTGTATATTTGGATGACTTGACGATCTTCTCTAAGAAGTGAAGTGATCATTACGATTACTGGGCAGGTACTCTTAAGGTGCAGACGCGTCATTGGATTTCATTAAATCCTAAAAAGTAAATGTTCGAGTAACAAAAGGAAAGTTATTGGGTCATTCGTTACTAAATAAGGAACCAAGATCGACCAGAATGTGTAAAGGCCATCCAAAGCCTTACCCTACCTACAAGAAAAACTGGGTTGCATTCCTTTTTGAGAAGGTAAATTTCCTAAGAAGATTTGTACCTGATTTTGCCGATAAAACCAAGGATATTCTTGGGATGATGAAAAGTAAGACTCCATTTTGATGGAGCACTTTGAAGGGAAGATTTATTTTGAAGAAGTAAAAAGATAAATTTCTCATGCTCCTATTCTGGTATGCCTAGACTTCAAGAAGGATTTCATCATGTACAGCTACGCTTCCACACATATAGTATCAATCATTCTGATGTAGGAGAACGGAGAAGGAATCAAAGCTCCCATTACTTTCATGATTTTCCCACTAAAGGAACGTGAATTGAAAATGTTCATAAATTGAAAATCATGCTTATGCAGTGGTGAGAGTGGTGAAACATTTCAGGTACTATGTGTTGATTTTTCACACTCTTGTTCTTGTTCCTGATATTGCAGTTAAGTCCATTTTGACTCAACAAGAGTTAGGTATTCAATGGGGTAACTGGATAGCCAAAGTCCAAGAATATGACTTGGACATCATACCTACCAAGTTGGTACGAGGAAGAGGCTTGTGCTAATTGATTGTAGAAAACAAGTCTGAGATAGAATGTGAAGAAACTAAAGATACTTCTTCAGAATTTCCCATGGTGCTTTTTGTAAGCACAATTGATGAATGGTATGCAGACATCACTTTATTTTTAACTTATGGTGAATTTCCCCACATTTAAGCCAAAAATAAAAAGAGGATAATTAAATTAAGGTCTGAAACATACATTCTATGTCATAATGGTATATACAAGAAGGGCATTGATGGTGTATTCCTGCGTTGTGTTGATAAGTCTCAGCAGATAAGGTTGCTAGAATCCTTTCACAATCTAGTGTGTGGAGGAAATTTCTCTTCCTCTGTGATGGCTTACAAAATCTTATGGGACAATTACTATTGGCCTAATCTCTTTCAAGATTCGGTAGAATGGATGACTAAGTGTGAAACTTGCCAACATTTCGTTGGCCGCCCTAAGCTAGCTACTCTTCCCTTGAAGCCTGTGGTAATTGAAGAACCTTTTCACCAATGGGGAATTGATTTAATTGGAGTAATGAACCCTACCTCTAGTGCTGGTCATAATTATGTGCTCACTGCCATTGACTATTTCACCAAGTGGGTGGAAGTTGCACCAATCAAGAAAGCAACTTCTTCGAAGTTGTGTGTAATTTTCTCAAGGAGAATATAATTGTTAGATTCGGAATTCCTCGTAATATTTTTGCTAACAATGCTTCCAATTTATCATCACATGAGTTGAATAAATTTTTTTATGGATTTGGGATCACATTGGCTCATTCATCTGATTATTACCCCCAAGGCAATGGTCAAGCTGAATCAAGCAATAAGAACCTAGTGACCATAATCAGAAAGATGGTCGATGAGAATCAGAGGACATGGCACAAAGCATTATATGATGCATTATGGGTAGATTAGATTACTCCTAAGTGAGCTATTGGAATTTCCCCATTCCAGGTGTTGTACAAGATTGATGTTGAGATTCATATCTCTGTAGAATTTCCAGCTTTATAGTTGGCTAAAGCAATTGAGGATGAAACTTTTCAAAGTTCTATTGAGAAAAGGATAATGTACCTAGTCAAGCTAGAAGAAGAATGGAGCAAGGTGGTGGATCGCATTGCAGATCATCAGAGCAAATTCAAAAAGATATTTGACAAAAAATCAAAGCAACGTGATTTCTAGATTGGAGATCTAGTACTTCTTTGGGATAAGAGAAGGGAACAGAAAGGGATGCATGGCAAGTTTGACTCTTTATGGAAAGTTCCTTTCAAAATCCATCAGCTGAATGGTGAAAATAGCTTCTTTCTATCATATCTTGATGGAGAGTTTCTCCCTCTACCTTTCAGTGGTCAACATCTAAATTTGTTCCATCAGTAATGCAAGATGCTCTCTTGCACTGTATTATAATTTATTTTTTGTTGTGTGTTTTCTTTCTTTCTTTCTTTCTTTCTTTCTTTTTTTTTGGTTTTTCTTCTTCGACTCCATAGCCCAATGGATAAAGCTTCTTGATTATGAGTTCTCTTCCTTTGATGTCTCAAAGAAATTCCCCAACTGGAGCCAATTGTTATCTCATTTTAGTGATTCTAGCTAAAAATGAGATAACCATAGAAAAATTTTGGACATATCTCTTAAAATTCCCCTTTGAAGGAGATTTTCAGGTTTTCAAGTTTTCATTACATGAAATCATGTTTCTTTCATGTTACATGTCCCATGTTCCCTGAAACCTGAAACTTGATAGTCTTAAGAGTGTGCCAGGTTTTAAAACCCCACACATCGAAACATGCGTTATCTAATGCATGTTTCATGTCATATGTTTCGAAACCCGAAACCTAAATGAATCCTTTGTGTCGGGATTTCAGGACTTAGAAGCATCTCAACATCTCATGCATCATGCTTCATGTTTTCCAAAACCTAAAACCTGAATTAAACCAAACCCTTTGTGTCGGGTTTTCAGACACTCCACACATGATGACATGTCATTAATGTCTAGTTGTCTGGTAGTTGGCACACGTGTCAAATGAGGTGTAATTAATGTTAGGGTTTTATAAATAGGTGGTTTTCCATGTCATTTGTTACCTTGTACATTTTTGATGCATTGGATTTCTGTGCATGCTTCTTCACCTCTAGACTTGATTGAGCTTCCCGGTCAATTTCATCATCCATTCACGATCATTTTTTGATCTTGTTGAAGGTATTCTTCTCCTCTTTTCATTTTGAAGCTTTTTGGGTTTGTTTTTAAGGTTTGTTATTTGGGTTTCCATTTCTTTTCCTCTTCCATTATTGGTTTAGGTTTTTAGGTTGTTTTTCTTATTTCTTGTCTCTTTCATGTGGGCTCTCATTTGGAATTCCCCCCTTTTTGGTTATTTACTTGTTGTAAGTTGTGGCTTTCAAAATAATCTAAAAACCCATGAATGAAAAAAGTGGGAAATTTTTCATGTTTTGAGACAGAGACCCGATATCCTTTTTCGGGTTTTGTAGGGTGCTCGACACCATCCAATTTCCACCTTGTTTCAGGTTTTGTAGGCTACTTGACATCTTGCTTTCTCCACCTTGTGTCGGGTCTTGACAGGTGTTCAACATCCTCGAGTTCCATAGTATGTCAGGTATTTATACCTACAGAAATAAACTCACTTCCACTTTGTGTCGGGTTTTCGTTGATGCGCCGCATGCCCTAACTTCTGACACACACCCCACAAGTGTTTCAAGTTTCTCAAAGTGTCTGACATCCTCCAAACTCCTCCAGTCTTTCAAGTTTCCATTGGTGTTTGAAACATCCTAATTTCTGACATATAATCCAGTCTGTCAGATTTTTGAAGGTGTTTTGCAAGTTTCAAAACCCAAAAGGTGTGTTGGGTCTGTACACTTGTCCAACAAGCTCTCACACCCGACTACTCTTCTAGAAGTCATCAAGGCATTCTCAAGACTCCTCATGTCGGACCCTAGCCCATCTAAGGATAAGTCAGATAAGTCAAGAAAGATGAAGTATAAGTATCAGAAGATGGAGTCTTCTTCTTATGTAAGTTGTAATTACGACATCCGGGACATAGAGCTCGGCAATATAGATATGGAAGACTTCTAGAAAAGAATTGCAGATTCTTCTTAGAATCCATGGATGAAGTCAATAGCCGCAGCGGTCTCCCTCTCATAGTAGGATTTCCAATATCATCCCAATGCCCTAAATTCATCTGGCTTGTGCTTCCCACTATGACTCAACCTCCCGCTCAGTAAGAAATCAAGCAGGGGAGTCTATAGTGAAATTGGACAGAGATTATTTTGATCAACTCCTAAAGTTTCCCAACTTTATGGAATATGTTGATTTAGATTTTAAATCAGCACAAAAGGCTTGGGACAAGGATCAGGAATATTACATCAAGAACATAAATAAGAATTTCTTGGTCAAGGCTAAGCCTGTTATTTCTAGGTTTCCTAAGTCGGTCCCTAGAAGTGATTTTATTCTTGAATTCAGTGATATCATCACCTTGCTGAGCCATTTGTTTAGACTCCCAAATTTAAAAGATTTCCAAGGGTGGATGTACCAGTTCATGGTCGTTATAAAGAAAAATGACCAAGGGATTGATTGGGGTAGCCTGATAAGTAATGAGATAGACTCCCAAATGAAAATGGTCTTGTCTACCGGCAAGTTCTATATGATGTCATACATCACCTATGCGGCAGCAAGCATGAGAAACTATCTGGGCTAGATGCAAAGGGAAACCGAGCAACGGAACACATATATCGGTACTTCCCATAACTGACAATAAAAGGGTCTGAAGACCAATTTAGAAGAGTGAATGATGCCTTCTTCTACGAAAACATTTGCAGACTGGATCCTAATCTGAGGAAGAGAAGGGTTTCTGATGAAGCATGGACGAAGTGTCAAAATGGGGTTACATCTTCTTACAATTCAATAAGTTTACCTATCTTTGGGTGGTAAGGTTCCATGGTAATCCTTTCTATTTTCCTAGGTTCCCAGGTGATAAACTGATCCTCATGGAGTTGGTCAAATAGTTGTTGGATTTTCAAAATTCCAACAAAGAAAAATAAAGTTGTTATCTCCTTCCCCATTTCCATTGGAAGGTATGCATGTTCCCACCGTGGTTAAGGCCAAGAATGTGGTGTACAAACTTCATGAAAAATTGAAGAAGCACATGAAGATGATGGAAGAATTCAACATTTGAGGAGTCCTCAAGTTATATGGAACATTGTACCTACATGTGTCCACTATGGAAGATTTACGGGTTGATCTTTGTGATTAAGTTTCCATCTCGAAGAAAAGACAACGGTAAAATGAAACTTGAAGAAATTCAAATGTTATATCTATCTAATATCCACGAAGGTACCACGGATAATGAAAGTGTTCTCAAACCTAGGTACAAATAGTCAGATGGAGATTAACTTGGATTCCCAACCATTGATTGGTCTATTGCTAAAAAGGCTTCTATCACTAAAAGATCTATTCAAACTCTTTTCCGCACTAAGGCATGGCTCATTTCTAGGGAATGAGTTATAAGGAAAAGAGTTTTTCAAAGATAACTACTTTAGAAGTGGGACCCTCCAAGGGAGAAAAGGAAAAGGATAAAATCCCTACCAAGAGGCAAATAAAGTTTAAGTTTTTCAGAAAGGAGAAAAGAAAGGGGCCGAATCATCTGCTACTCCAACACAAACAGTTGAGATCTTGGATTCACCTCCTCCACCAAAACAAGGAGAAATTATTTTAGAAATCAAGGTTAGTCAACCTCTTATTTCTCCTTTTGTTGATTGCTCATTGGAGGTAAGCCTTTCTCTTACTTCTCAAGCTTTGGCTTTAGAATATTTACCCCCTCTCTCCCAATCTTCCTCATCTCATATTTCGACACCACTCTCATCAGCCATGGCTAGTGTAGACACCAAATTTGTGTCTTACGACCCTTGTGACCCGCATCTCATCTCTCGCAATCTAACCTCATCACCTAAACCTTACACAATTATTTATTAATTACCTTATAATTGATAAATCCACATCACCTTACCCACCACCTCACTTTACCACCTCATCATGACCTAGCCCTAACCCTAAACTAACCTAATTAAGACCCATGACTTGGTCTAGACTCACATCCATAACTAATGCCTCCTTACTCGCACCTAAAACCGACCTTCTAGTCACTTGACCAAGCCCGCAACTGATCTCTCGGGAGAAAAGCAGGGAAGGTGGGCTATTTTACTAAAAATAGCCTACTTTTTCCTTACCGATGTCGGTTCCTACTCGACCGCCGTCGGTTATGCAACCGCCATCGGTTCCCTGTAAATGGGCTCCCCAAACCAAAACAACGGATCAGAATTTCATTTTTGGAGATCAATCAAAGGATTTTTGGATCAACAAAGAGCATTGTGAGCGAGGTACAGAGTCCAGATCTTCACTTGACAGAGCAGAGACGAGTGGAAATACCAGAAGTGTTTACAACCAAGGAGATCAACTTGCATCTTTGTCAAAACCAGTAAGTCACATCTTGCATGTCCTCTGTTATAACATTTCTTATGTTTCTTGAATCTCAGTCCTCCTAAATCCGTTTCTGAGTCCACTACCCAACGTGCCATTGCATCTAACTGTTATTCTTTTACCCCTCATCATCTCATTTCCTAATATCATCCATAAACCAGCCTTACAAACACCATAGCTACCAAGAAGATCCTATAACCCACCGGTATCGGTTATCAGTAACCGGCATCGGTTATCAGTAACCGCCATCAGTTCCTCTGATCCAAACCAGAAAAACAACCTTTTCCCTACCCAGTTCAACCTACGGGTCCTAGACCCAACCAACCATGTCACCAGAAACCGGTATCGGTTACCCTGACTATAACCAGAAATCAGCCTTCTCCTACTAGTTTCAACCAAGTAATCTAATTGATATTTTGCAGTCTTTTGTGTTAATTCATATTAGCAAGGGAACTGACCACCTTCGAAAGGAAGTTTTATATTTCCTGGGCCCAAGGCAGTTTCCTCATTTATTGTTTAATCAAATCTTGTGGTCTTGTGTTCTTATTTGCAGGTAGTCCTTCCATGACAAAAAGGAGTTCTTCGCAATCAGCCTGATCTTTCTACTGATGCGCACACGATCTCGACATTCTACAGGTATTTCTCCTAACCCTAACCTCATCTATTTCTAAAAGGAACGAAACATTTCCGAGTGAAACATTTTTGGCACACCGGTGGGACCCATTTTGGGTTTCTTTTTCTTTCTTGCTTGTTTTCGCATAGGAAGCATACTTGCTTTTTTTTTTTTTTTTTTTTTTTAAGATATTCACAACGTATTTTGTTTTATTTTGGTAAAAGAACTTGCTTTGCTTTTACGTCTTGCATTAGTGAAAGTCATCTCTTTTTCTTCATCGAATGTCATTTTCGATTTGGGTTTAAAACATGTGCATTACATTACCTGCTTCATTGTTTTCAATTCTAGTGAACATAGATTAAGTAGCAATGTGTCGTACACGTGGGGTGATATCCACGGTATTGACAGAAATTAACCCTAGTTTCACCGCACAACACATACCGAATCACTTCACAATTAACACAACACTCAAACATCCCCCTTTTCCGCGGTATTCCTCCACTTTGATTGAGGTAACCTTATAAGCCAAAACAAACTTGACATTTCCCCTAGGTCTTGTTGTTTAGGATTCGACATCATCTTACGTCTAAAGGCATAAGCCCATGATAACTAAAATTAACCCTAGGATTAGTCTCGGATTTGTGTGTGCATCTTGCTTGTTTTCAAATTCTGTTTTCTCTGTCATACTTTGTCTTTCGTGATCAATAAGTTGACAAATATACTCAACATTGCTAAAAATCAAATTAGCGACCTTTTATATCTTCTTATCCTAGACTTTTGATACGGCATCGATAAACCGACCGACGTCGTCGCTCTCTCGACCGACACGGTTATTAAACCGATATCGTTCTTGTCTTCATCGCCCCACGACTATAACCAGAAATCAGCCTTCTCCTACTAGTTTCAACCATGTAATCTAATTGATATTTTGCGTCTTTTGTGTTAATTCATATTAGTAGGGAACTGACCACCTTCGAAAGGAAGTTTTATATTTCTGGGCCCAAGGCAAGTTTCCTCATTTATTGTTTAATCAAATCTTGTGGTCTTGTGTTCTTATTTGCGGGTAGTCCTTCCAAGACAAAAAGGATTTCTTCGCAATTAGCTTTGATCTTTCTCTACGGTACGCGCACACCATCTCGACATTCCATGGTATTTCTCCTAACCCTAACAAACCAAGAACTTTGCCAAATTCATCATTATGAGGTTGTTTTTGTTCTTGATAGATTGAAACTTTCCTGTGTGTTCTTGTCCATGGTTGTCATCACTCGGAAGCAAGCTGCCGCCATGGTTTCACATGCCTGCTCTGTGTCTTTGCCTGAATCACCCCCTTCACATTCTATAGGGAACCCTACGGACACCAGTGAGATCCCCCAAATTCCTGTAGGAGACAAGGACTTTGCCAAATTTCTGGATGCTAATCCCAGCGCTGTACAATACTATTTGTCTCATGCCCCTGACCGTACGCCTGATGGTCAGCTCCTTGTTGGCATGCCTATTAGTATAGCTGCTCATTTAGCTCCCACTCCTCCTAATAACACCGCCTTACTTCCTGCATCTCTAGCCCCGTCTCCCAATCCGACGGCTTCAGAGGTTCATACGACCCCGATTAGCTTTCCTTTGGTTAATCTTGGACCCCACGTATCGTTACCACCAACTGCCCCTACCTCATCTCTCTTTCAGACCACTCCATTCATGACTTACTCTCTCGCCACCTATATAACGTTAGTTCTTTCCCTACCCCGCAGGAGTACGGACAATTACATGCACATCCCACCTACGACCGTCGCGTGGGGGAAGTAATCTCTTACGGACCACCCCATTGCCGCACTAACCTAACGTATGGGGGTGTTGACACATCCTCCATTACCCCTGAACCTCCTCTTGGTGTGGTTCCCTTCCAATCCGATTTTCAATACTTGACAAATCGTCGTTTCGCCCTCACCTTCTTGACTCGCTGTGCGTGGAAAGGCTTTGGTTTTGGCCTTTACGAACAAGGCCGACATACACTCATTCCCATGACTACCCATAAACATAATGATCGTAGTGGTCTCGGTTTTCCCGAAACACCTACACAGGAGACACCTCCTGTCAGCTATATCCTGGAAGAAGAAGACGTCGCCCCTACCAAACCATCATCACCCACTTTGCCATCATCACCACGAATCTATAGACCACTCGAATCCATCCTCGCTAACTTTTTTTTTTTTTTCATAAATGCCATCTTCATAGGTCCTCTCACTTATCAACGCGATAATGAGGACCCATCTTATCTTCCCCTTCTGTATCCAGACATGATCGAAGAGGATTCACCTTTGATTAATGTTGTTGAATGCCAGGATGACGACTCCATCCTCACTTACCTCGGCGCGGATGATTCTTATATTCAACGAGCCTTACCATCTAAAACCCAAACCATGCCGAACGAATCTACCATAGAAATCAACATCCACATGGAGGAGGATCCTCACATTGTGAAGATTGGACAATCCCTTAACACATCAGAACAAGCCGCCTTTACTACCTTTCTCCGTGCCCACAACCAAGCTTTCGTTTGGTCCTACACGGACATGCCAGAATTGATCCTACCATTGCGTCCATAACATCACCCTAAACCCCGATTCCAAACCAGTCAAACGAAATTGAGAAAATGCATCCACGCATTGCTCTCTTGGTCAAAGAGGAGCTCCAACGACTCCTTTCTGTTTCCTTCATCTTGCTTATTGACTATCCTCAATGGATTTCTAACATCGTACCTGTCACTAAAGCGACAGGGGGACTTCGGATATGCACAGATTTCCGGATCTTAACCTCGCTTGCCCTAAGGATGACTTCCCCTTACCTAGCATTGACCAACTTGTTGATCTAACTGCAGGTCATGAGATGCTCTCTCTCATGGATGGCTTTTCAGGATACAACCAAATTTTGGTTGCCCCTGCCGATCAACACAAAACTACCTTCATAACTCCTTGGGGAACCTTCTATTATCGTGTCATGCCATTTGGCCTTAAGAATGCTGGTGCTACCTATCAGCGGGCTATGACCTACATTTTTCATGACATTATGCACACTATCCTTGAAGATTATGTCGACGATCTTCTCGGCAAGTCTAAACATCGTAGTGAACATCTTGATGTTTTAACCATTATTTTTGATCGCCTGTTACAATATTCTGTCGCCTTCAACCAAAGAAATGTGTCTTTGGTGTTCTTTCGGGAAAAATTCTTGGCTTTATCGTCTCTTTGCGTGGCATTGAGGTCGATCCATCTAAAGTCAAAGCTATCCTAGAAATGCCCCCACCCAAAAATCTCAAACAATTGCGTAGTTTACAGGGTAAACTTCAATCCATCCGGCGTTTCATCTCCCAACTCTCGGATCGATGTCACCCTTTTCATCACCTTCTAAAAAAGGACGTTGCCTTTCAATGGAGTGAGGAGTGTCACCAAGCCTTCGAAGCTCTCAAAACTTATCTCTTGCAGCCACCCGTGCTTATCCCACCCCAGGACGACCGCCCTTTCTACCTTTATCTTTCCGCCCCGACCATGCTTATAGGTGCTATGCTCGCACATCGGGACTCGGCATGCCGAGAACAAAGCCGTTTATTATATAAGTCGTACCCTCGTGGATTATGAGACTAGGTATACACATGTAGAAAAATTGTGCCTTGCCCTATCATTTGTAGCCACCAAACTCCGACATTACCTCCTGAATCACAAAACTTTTGTCATCACCAACACAGACCCCATTCATTATATGTACGCCAAACCACATCTAAACCAACGCATCGCTCGATGGCTCATGCTCCTCGCTGACCTTGACCTTGAATTTATACAAGAAATCAATCAAAGGACAAACTCTTGCAGACCAACTTGCGGAGGCCCCTTTACCTGGGGAACAATTTACCAATTTTACCTTCCCCGACGAACTCATCGCCACTCTTTCACTCCGGGAAGAGTTGTATCAAATGACCCTCTTCTTCGATGGATCTAAATGCCAGCGCGGCGGAGGAGCCGGCGTTGTTCTCATTCCTCTCGACGCTGAACCTATGCCTCTTTCATTCGGCTTGATTTCCCTTGCACTAATAATACAGCGGAATACGAGGCCCTTGTTCTGGGTCTCCAAGTTGCATTACACTTAGGCATCAAATCTATCAATATTTTCGGCGACTCTCAATTGGTAGTCAATCAAGTTATGGGCATCTACCAATGCAAAAATGAGGAACTTCAAAAATACAAACACTACGTGGATTCACTTCTAGCCTTATTTACTCACTATTCTATACAAACCATTCCACGCTCCACTAACAAATTTTGCGGACACTATGGCTTGCTTAGCCTCGCAAATTCCCGCCACACCAACCTGTTGACTCGAATTATTTTTGTCGTGGTCCAACAACTTTTGTCCCATCCTATTCAACCCCGGTAGTTTGTACGATAAATAATGTGTCTACTAGTTCGCAGGATACCTAGTACCACCAATTTCACGACTACCTTACAATCTCTGTCCTCCCACCTGACCTTACTAGTAACGGCAAACGTGCTTTTCTTAAAAGTGTTTCGCGTTATGTTGTCATGGGGGACTCCTCTATAAACGTGGCTTTGATGGCATCCTCCTTCATTTTCTAAGCGGCGCGGAGGCCACTCATACCATCCAACAGTCCATGATGGTATTTGTGGTGGACATTTTAGCTGGCCTTGCTGCCGTGGCAAAACGAATCCTTCGCCTTGGTTATTATTGGCCTACTCTCAATAACGATTTACTTCTACGAATATGTTAAGCGTTGTGTTATGTGTCAACAACATGCCAACCTTCAACATACTCCTAGCCACTGCTCAGTGTCGCTCGAGATCTTTGGCCCTTCTCACAATGGGGTTTAGACCTTATTGGTGAGATTCACCCGACCTCTTCACAACGCCACCTTTGTTGGATAATCACAGCGACCGAATATTACACAAAATGGGTGGAGGCTATTCCACTCATTTCAATCAAAAAAGAAAAAATTGTCGAGTTCATTAACCACCACATTATCTGTCGTTTTGGTGTTCCTCATCGCCTGATAACAGATAATGGAAAATCTTTCAAAAACAAGTTGTTGCAAGACCTTTGCGACAACTTTGGTATCAAACTTAGCTTCTCATCACCCTACTATCCACAAGCCAATGGGCAAGCCGAGTCCTCTAATAAAACACTAACCAAAATCCTCATGAAAGTTGTCAATGAATCCGGAAGAAATTGGCACGATCACATCCCCTTTGCCCTTTGGGCTTATCGCACTAGTATTCGTACCTCCACTAATGCCACACCTTTTTCTTTGGTATACGGTACCGAGGCTGTTTTGCCTCTCGAAATACAAATACCCTCCCTTAGAATATCTCTTCAGGATATTCTCACCAACGATGATTTCCGCCAAGAGCGGTTAGCCCAATTAGAGCTTCTTGACGAATGACGTCTTACAGCTCTCGATCACCTTCAAATCTATCAAAAACGCATCAAAGCGTGCTTATGATAAGCGACTTCATGAGTGTACTTTTAAGGTTGGTGATCTTGTCCTCAAAGAGAATCAACATGTCACTAAACTAGAAAAGAGAAAACGTGGAAAATTTGCTCCCAATTGGATTGGGCCTTATATAATCACTCACACCTATGGATCGGGTACTTATCATTTAGCTTCGCTTAATGGTAAACCTGAGCCTGAGCCCCTTAATGCCTTACATCTTCGACCATTCTATTGTTGAAATTAGTGTTATATCACTTCTTATCCACCTCTTGCTCGTCCTTGAGCTCCCATACCACCACATGCACTTGTTTCCTACATCTCAAAATAAAATCAAGCTCACCTCTCACCTCCCCTTAACGATGCCTTCCCCTTTTTAGTCTAGTCCATGACTTCAATGTATTAAAATAAGCCGTATTCTTATGGGATTTTCTTGAGTCAAACTTCCTACAAACCTAGATGCTTCACGTCACAAGGACATCTAATTATCTATAGACTGCTCCCTCGAAGGACAGCTATATGCCAAAAACTATTGATGCTATTATATATATAGACTGCTCCCTCGAAGGACAGCTATGCATTTAAATCATATCTGCTACTATAAATAGACTGCTCCCTCGAAGGACAGCTATGCACAGTCAGCCTTTATCAGAAGCTTCTCGCATTGATCATCTTCGTGAAGACCACAAGAATAAAACAATCAATATCCCTTGTAGACTTCCCGCATCGATCAGTCTACATTCAATAAAATAAAAGCCTCATTCAAAAGAACTTTTGAGTCATGGACTTGTCTATTTAGGGTAGGTTCTCTTCCGTCAGAACACTCACTTTGTAATAAGTTCTCCGTACCTCAGCTATATCATCCACCTCACCTCACCATTTGTTTCAACTCAAGGGACGTAATGTACGCTCGATATATTGTGATCACACAACTCTTTTCACCTATTGACTTCTCGTCTATGCACGGTACCTAGGGCTCCAAGCTCGTTCTATGTTGTGTGGTTTGTTTAGCTCTTTTCACCTACGGAGCACTCTTTCTGCTTTGCCTCGCATCTAGGATTGTGTGTTGACCTTAATCAGGACATGGTTCCCTTCTACTTGGGTAGGCTAACTTTCGCTTCCCTTATACCTTTTACAACATCACCAATTCATTACCAACATCATCAACCTTACCTTTACCAATCTTAATATTTTTACCAACCAACCAATTGCCTAAACCGTACCAAATTTCCTGAATTCGCCTCTCCCTGATCCTAAGGGAGAACTACATCGGTCTGAGGCCCCTCCTTGCTTTGTGCAATGGGCTATGTAGGCAGCACTTCGGAGACATGGGGTCTCCCAAGGTTAGCTCGACCATCCCCTACCATAACCTATCATGTGTGGTAAATATAAATATTTTTGTGTATTTCTATTTCATCACATTCCTCTTTATCCTTTTTCAAAAACACCGAAAATCAAAACACAAACATTCTTATTTTTATCGTAACTCAAATCAACATACATATTCAGCTTTATTTAGATGTTAAACAAATACATCTTCTCTATCATTGACACGCAGGTCGGCATCCTTATTTTATCTTATACCTTGCTAACATTTACTCAGACCCTCACGCCTCATCCCAAACTAGGTGATGATCGTGATCATCGACCCCTCTCGCCGGGCCTCTCTGTCCTCAAAGGTACCACGGCTATTGGTACCACCCACTGATCTGCCAATCTCTCCTGTAACATATGAATACGCCCTCTCGCATGGAGGACTCCAGCCTCTAGTCTCCCGCCCGTGACTCCGCAACCGCTAACAATCCTCTTGTCTCATTCACCTGCGTTTGGAGCTGCTGAACTAAACGCTGCAGACGATCCCTCTCTGCTGTAATCACAGCTATGTCAGGACAATCACGTATACCTCGCAGCTCCGCTGCCCACCATAATCTATAGGCCTCTGTCGTTCCTGCGTCCATTACCCTGCGATCGGCTGCTACCTCTTCAGGACCTTCTGGAGGTGTTGGCTGGGGAGGTGAGAATACTGCCTCTGCGTCGATCCTCATATATGGTCTATAAGCCTGGGGTATATCCTGCACAAATCCAAATTGTCGCCGCACGCGATCTATAGGAATCCTCTCATATTCACCTGGCCTGTGCCCCGCGATCCACCTCATTCACTCTACACCCCTTAACTCCTCAGCTATGCTCTCTGTTACCATATAGTTACCGTAAGGCCTCCAACAGATGTCCGCAACCATCACCCTCTCCCATACCTGCCTGTAATACACAACATCACTCGTTACGGCACGGGATCTCGGCCTCTTGTTCTGCCTCCGAACCCATCGTCGAATCCCAACCTCTGCACTCCGGTTTCTCTGCATGGATGTATCGGGCCATTGGTCGCACACAAACAATGTGATCATAGGCCCAACAAAGCAGTGTAATAAGTATGAGCAATCCAAAGTGTCATCCTATGATTTTGCCTACAAGCCCATAAACCCTGTATAACTCCGCCAAATATGCAGGTGCCCATGCAAAAGTCACGTTCCTTTCTATCATCTCCCGGATAACACACATCAATGCCTTTGGAAATCTTCCCCCTTCCGCCTTGGTAACGCATAATACCCTACCGCTATCATTAATATCACTACTAACCTTGTCTCCTCGGGTGTGTCGTTGCATACATTACCCCATACGTAAATGATAAACCTCGCTGTGTCAAATCTCGTGTGTATGGACCAAATACTACGGTTATCGCTCCCCATGCCGCGCTAGGTAGTGCTCGATATCTTGGTTCTCTGTAATAGGGAGTCTCAAAATACGGAACACATCTTCCAATGTTACTGTCATCTCCCCTGTTGGCAGATAAAAGGTATTTGTCTCGGGATTCCATCTCTCAATCAACGCCTGTAACATACCATGGTTACGTGTGATTCGTGAATAATAACGGATTCCACTTAACCCCAAACGATTTATCAATGTCCATTCCGCTGGTGTTACATCCGCTCGGATTCGTGACAACAGCGCTGGCACACTATCATTCATCCTCAACCCTACCTCTACTGCGCATACACCAAAACAACAAACAACCATTCAATCCGTCAGGGTTTTTCAAACATTCTTGAAATTCCTCCAGGAACTCCGGTATCGGTTATACATACATAACCGGATCGTTCAAGAACCGATACGGTTACCTCTAACCGCATACCGGTCCATCAATTACATACATCTTGCCTAAAACAACCACCTACGACAATAAATTGATCGTTTTTTCCTTTCTATATACACAGACATACCCAAAACCTCGAATTACCTACCCCATAACACTCACCTCATCTATACCCCCGGCTATCATGTTGTCTTTCTCATATCTACTTACCTATTCTCCTCTAGCTCATTCCCAAAACATGCAGTAGTCAAATCACAAACAAAATGTTACCTCTTGGTTTGCAGTAGCTTGAGGTGGCCCTTGTCTTCCCTCTTGTCCCCTGCTGGATGTTTCTCCTCGTCTCTGCCATTATTACCACCTTTTTTTTCAAACTCGCCTCTTCTCTTCCTTCGAATCTCGGATCACAATCACCTTCCTGTCTCTTTTCTCCTTATTACTCAAAACTCTCATGCAAAAACTGTCTCGGTCGTCAAAAAGCGTCGCGTTCGCGTATTTAACCTCTTCGCATGGCTCTAAAATTAAAACTTAAGTTGCCACCTAGCTTTTCTATTTTTAGAAAAGCTCATACTAAATAACCGATATCGGTTACTTAACCGATATCGGTCTATCAGCTACCGATATCGGTTCCTTAACCGATATCGGTTACACACCTATCTTTTCTCAAACAGCATTCTTTTCTTCATTTCTCACCTAAATTTTTGTCGCGCCCGCCTCTTTTCCTGCATAAACAACACAATTTACCACATTTGTTCATCCACCACACATAGCATTACAATTTCATTAACATCATTTATTTTATACAAATACACAAACCATCAACTACGGATATCAAGAAACTATCAATCTATACATCATTTGGATCCAACTCATCAGTTACATATATCACAATGTCACAAAACCACCAATTCATCACATAACATGACATTCATATATACATACAAAAAAACAAAAACATCAGCATCATCCATCTATCAACATGTCAATTAAACTCATCACACATTCTATATATTACCAGCCATTAACCAAATATTTAAACACATTTTTGAACCTTTGCGCATGTGGATCAAAACATCATCTATATATATATATATATATATATATATATATATATACAAGTTTTCAAAAATACAATGTGCCCTACATCGGGGCCTCTGTGATCTCATCATACAACAAAGCCGGCACGCAGGCCGCAATAACTGTCAAAAAATCTCGACTCGGCTCGCAGGCCGGTCCCTCATATCAAAAATAGCTATATACTCGGCTCGCAGACCGGTATCCACTATACAACCCCTACTCGGCTCGCAGGCCGGTATACAATAAATGAATAATGAATACATGAATAATACATAGGCACGCAGGCCTCTATTAATACACCCGGTTCGCAGACCGGTGCCCATCTCTAAAATACAACAACCATGTCTGGGATCTCTCAGCTCTCCCCACCGCCCTCGGCACCTCTCCCCGCTGGTCCCTGTGGTGCCTCTCGCCTCCTGCCCGTCACGGACACGCCAGCTGTGGCTGCACCTCCCTGAGATCTCTGGCTGTGAGAGGTCTCTGCCCTATGCACTGCATAAGCCTGATACTCGACTCCGGTACCATCAAGAATATCCTGATAATATCGGGCCTCTGCTCTAACCTCCATATAGCGCTCTCGAGCCACTGACGGAGCTGGGGCTGGTCCCCTGGCACCTACAACCAATGCCCCCGAGCTGTCTTTGTGTCCTGCTGGTGGTGCTGTCGGGTGTGTGGTGGCTTATGGCATTTCTTGCTTCTTTGCCGTACTGCACTGTGGGCCTGTGGTCTTGGTGGTGGTGGTGCTTCTTTGTGCACGTGCTCGAGCTGGGCTCAAGCTGCCGCCTGTAAGACACCTATCGTCGTGCCTCGCGCATGCAGCTGCCCTCGTAAGAGCTGCACCTGACCCCTGAGCTGATCTCTCTCTCTAATCGCATAAGTCTGCCGTGCGGTAGGCATTTGTGTATGATACTTATCTGGCTGCTCTCTGCCCAGCCCACCACACCCTGTATGCTCCCGTGCACCCAGCATCATCTACACCCTCACCTGCTGACCTCTCCGCTACCCAATCTGGATCCAAAGGCTGTGGTGCAGGCAGTGGGGCCTCTACATCATCCCTCCTGTACTGAGGGAAGGGAGGTGGCTCGTCCTGTCGCAGCCCCATCTGCCTGCGTACCCTCTCCAGGGGTATCCGCTCGTACTCTCCCGGCCTCCGTCCTGCTATCCAGAATGTGTACTGGATTAGGCGCAAGCGTAGCGCAAGCGGGCTCTCTGCTGTGGTGGTGACCTCTGTAGGGTCTCCATACAATGTCTACTGCTGTAAGGCCCTCTAGCAAATGTCTATAGTATGCCACATCCCGACCTGCAACAACTGCTCGTGGCTGGCCCACGACCCCCAACCACCTCTGAAAGCCATATCGGTATATGGCTGTGGCCCCTCTTTGGGTAACCCTACCTAGCTGATACATATGATGTGCTCGTATGCCCAACAATGCAACAAAATTTAGAGCAAATACCGACCGCTCCTCCGGCGATAGCCCCATAGCTCCTGTCTGCAATTGCACCGGATATACTAGTGCCCGGGCGTAATGTGTGCTCCTCCACCATCTCAGCGGTACCCCCATCAATGCTCATGGGAAGCGGCCTCCTCTCGAGTCCGGGAGGGCGAGCGGGTGATCCCAACCATCATCAACACAATGGCCGGTCGTGTCTCGTGTCGATGCGCACGGTACATGTCACTGCTGCCGATAATCGATAATCGCTTATGGTAGGTCGAGAAGCGACCGCATCCCCAAAAACTGCAGTATGCTTTGTCCATGGCGATCTCTAAATCTACGGAAGGCGCCTCTCCTCGATAGGTAACCGAAGGATGCGATACACATCCTCTAATGTGACGGTCATCTCCCCAGTCGGGAGATGGAACACATTGGTCGCCGGATCCCATCTCTCGATGAGGGCGACCATCAGGCTGTGATCTCTCTCTATCGCTCTGTACCTCTGGACTCCACCGAGTCCCACCTCGCGCATGATGGCCCAATGAGCCGCAGATACGTGTGGCCTCATCTCGCACCAACAGCTGGGGCATCTATCCCGCATCATCAGCTCTTTGACGTGCCTGCACAACCAACCCACATCCTTAGACCTACTCTTTATTACAACATCTACTTTATCATCTAAACACCCTTTTTTATCCCCCGACCATACCCCGACTCTCTACCACCCCCCTCTAGTAACCTACCACCCTAAAAACCCAAAACCAACAAAACAAAACCCAAACAAAACACACACAAACCCAACCCTACACCAAACTCTTCTCCCACCTCCAACTCAAACCCAACCCAACCCTACACCAAACCCTTCTCCACCCCTAACCCAACCCCCACACAAACCCAACCCCCAACACAACACCCACCACAAACCCAACCCCCAACACAACACCCACCCCAACCCCAACCCCAACACAACACCCACCCCAAACCCAAACCCACAACAACAAAAACAAACCCACCCCAAACCCAAACCCACAACAACAAAAACAAACCCACCCAACCCCAACACACAACAAACACAAACCGACGCCGGCCGATACACGACCGACGCCGGTCCCTTCCCAAGCAGGCTTTCCATATCATTTGCGACCGATGCCGGTCGCTTAGTGACCGACATCGGTCACTGTCTTCTCCCGGAGCCGAACCCCCGCGCGGCCCCCAAAACCCATTTTTCACCTATTTCTACCCATTTACCCACCCAAATACCCTAAAAACTTACCCACCTACCCACCTTAGCCTATCTAGCCTATCTACCCTCTCCCTTTTTCAAATCATTTCCATTTTCTCATTATTTCCTAAAAAAGGTTAATTCCTACCCAAACCCCCAATTTAGCATAATACAACCAAATCACCAAATTAAAGAGTTTCGAATCTACCCGAACGATGACACATCATCGTGGTGGGATGGGTGGTGGTGGTCCAGCTGGTCCAGCCCCTCCAGCTCCTCCTGGCTGTGCCATGGCTCCAATCTCGATCTGCTTTGGGTCCCGCCAATCAAATTGCCTCCTCCTTAATCGGACCCACTATCAACTCTCTCCGCCAATACAATAGCTCTACCTCACTCAATCAAGCCTCTAATCTCAACTCTCCACGTCAGACAAGTCGATTTGGTTTGCAAATAACAAAAGTGACAATGACAAGCCGTATTTTTCTTTTTATAGGTTTTTCGCCTTTCACCGATATCGGTTTCATTTTGCCCTAAGGAACCGGTATCGGTCCCTTAACCGATATCGGTCATGCAGAATCGACATCGGTTCTCTACCCAACTTTCACCCCATTCTTTGCCCTCCTTGCCTCTTTTTCATCAATATCGCCTCTATCCACCTTTCTTTGTACACCATTTGTTCACTTGTCCAGCCCGACCTAAGGCCTCAACCTACCTATTCGGCCCGACCTAAGGCCTCAACCTACCTATTCAGCCCGACCTACGGCCTCAACCTACCTTTTTGGCCTGATCCAGGCCTCAACCTACCTATTCGGCCCGACCCAAGGCCTCGCCCTACCCATTTGGCCCGACCTAAGGCCTCAACCTACCTATTCGGCCCGACCTAAGGCCTCAACCTACCTATTCGGCCCGACCTAAGGCCTCAACCTACCTATTCGGCCCGACCCAAGGCCTCGCCCTACCCATTTGGCCCGACCCAAGGCCTCGCCCTCACTATTCGGCCCGACCCAAGGCCTCGCCCTACCCATTTGGCCCGACCCAAGGCCTCGCCCTACCAATTTGGCCCGACCCAAGGCCTCAACCTACCAATTGGCCCGACCTAAGGCCTCAACCTACCTATTCGGCCCGACCCAAGGCCTCGCCCTACCCATTTGGCCCGACCCAAGGCCTCGCCCTACCAATTTGGCCCGACCCAAGGCCTCAACCTACCAATTGGCCCGACCCAAGGCCTCGCCCTCACTATTTGGCCCGACCCAAGGCCTCCCTTTACCCTTCTGGCCCGACCCAAGGCCGCAACCCAACAACTTGGCCCGACCCACGGCCGCACCACTTCCATCCCTTACCCAAAATCAACACCATACACTTTTATCCACCCATCCGGTAGTTTTTTGTTCAATCGAGCTCACCTGTTCGTGTTTTAGCATGATTAGGGTCCTTGACTTGATCTGTCGACCAACTTTGCCCAGACCTAGACCGTGACGTTTATCTCAACCAAACCAACCTTTTGGTACTGCCGAACATGCCTAAACATTCCTGTACCTTACCTGTTATATACCCTGGGGCTACTTCCTATGCCTTGGATACCAGGATTATATCACCCTTGTTTGGATAAACTATCGACCTTTGCCTCTGCACTGCTGGTTTGCTCGTCAAATCATGTACCCTAGTCGTACTATGGCATTTCAATATGCGTCTGCTTCCTTGAACCTACCCCACCATCTTACCATCCCCTCTACCCCATTTACCCGTTATCAACCCTATCCCTGATTTCTCGTTCACTCAATCTGTGATAGATTTGAGGGGGATTACCTATACCCTTAACAGGAGTAACCACTTCATATTATTGTCCGTGCAGCTTTACAAAACAAGCTACACGACAATAAGGGGCTAATGTAGACACCAAATTTGTGTCTTACGACCCCTTGTGACCCGCATCTCATCTCGCAATCTAACCTCATCACCTAAACCTTACACAATTATTTATTAATTACCTTATAATTGATAAATCCACATCACCTTACCCACCACCTCACTTTGCCACCTCATCATGACCTAGCCCTAACCCTAAACTAACCTAATTAAGACCCATGACTTGGTCTAGACTCACATCCATAACTAATGCCTCCTTACTCGCACCCAAAACCGACCTTCTAGTCACTTGACCAAGCCCGCAACTGATCTCTCGGGAGAAAAGCAGGGAAGGTGGGCTATTTTACTAAAAATAGCCTACTTTTTCCTTACCGATGTCGGTTCTACTGACCGCCGCCTGCTATCGGCAAACCGCCATCGGTTCCCTGTAAATGGGCTCCCCAAACCAAAACAATGGATCGGAATTTCATTTTGGAGATCAGTCAAAGGATTTTGGATCAACAGAGAGCATTGCGAGCGAGGAACAGAGTCCAGATCTTCACTTGACAGAGCAGAGACGAGTGGAAATACCAGAAGTGTTTACAACCAAGGAGATCAACTTGCATCTTTGTCAAAACCAGTAAGTCACATCTTGCATGTCCTCTGTTATAACATTTCTTATGCTTCTTGAATCGTGATCCTCCTAAATCCATTTCTGAATCCACTACCCAACGTGCCATTGCATCTAATGTTATTCTTTTACCCTCATCATCTCATTTCCTAATATCATCCATAAACCAGCCTTACAAACACCATAGCTACCAAGAAGATCCTATAACCCACCGGCATCGGTTATCAGTAACCGCCATCGGTTCCTCTGATCCAAACTAGAAAAACAGCCTTTTCCCTACCAGTTCAACCTCACGGGTCCTAGACCCAACCAACCGCGGTCACCGAAACCAAGATCGGTTACCCCGACTATAACGTAAATCAGCCTTCTCCTACTAGTTTCAACCAAGTAATCTAATTGATATTTTGCAGTCTTTTGTGTTAATTCATATTAGCAGGGGAACTGACCACCTTCGAAAGGAAGTTTTATATTTCCTGGGCCCAAGGCAGTTTCCTCATTTATTGTTTAATCAAATCTTGTGGTCTTGTGTTCTTATTTGCAGGTAGTCCTTCCAAGACAAAAGGAGTTCTTCGCAATTATCCTCGATCTTTCTCTACGATGTACGCGCACACCATCTCAACATTCTACAGGTATTTCTCCTAACCCTAACCTCATATGTTTCTAAAAGGAACGAAACATTTCCGAGTGAAACAGCTAGCATTTTCTCCGATCTCTCACCTCTCTCTGTTGGACCTACGATGGCCCTAGAAATGCCTCATCCTTTCACACCTTCTTTCCCTTAAGCTATTCCCATAATCACTACACTTGCAGTCATCACAACTCCACAATTAAATCTTCCTCCACCCACAAATATAACCATAACACCTCTAATAGGATTAACTTCTTCCATTGTATGTCAATGGTTAGTTGATCAAACTCCATGGAAGAGGAAGGTGGTAGTTCCCCTACCAACCTTTGATTTCATTTCACTCAAGGATTATCCTGCTAAATCTGCCAAGAAACCCAAAATAGTTTCAAGAGTTTCAGTGGGTACCTCGGGGTATAAGTTTGTAGAGAATGCCACTCCAACGGATGACAAAACAAAGGAGGATATAACAGTGACTGATTATCAGATTACAAGGGTTGATTTGGGAAAAGTGACAATAGAAGGAGCATAACAGGATGCACAACATGCCATGAACATGCTTTTCCAAAATATGAAAGAAACAAAGGTAAGAGGGGATGAGCTAAAGGAAAAATTTAAACATTTGATATAGGTACTACTCAAGATTTCAAAGCCTTCACAGTCAACACCATCATCTTCTACCCCTACGCCTATCAGGTTTGATTTCTCATCGGTACCTATGATCAAAAAGATCAATGAGAAGGGGATAACGGTTGAATAATGGATAAAGAGGCTCCTCCTACAAGGAAGAGAGGTCATAGATGACACAGTGGAAATTTATAAATCCTTAGAGGAAATAAATAAAGATGGTGAGAAGATGGATGATGAGTTTTCACAGGAAGTCAGAACCTTGAATTAACTTTGGAAGCTCTCAATTCACTAAAACAGGTTCCATCTCGGATCTTAATGGAAGAAGGAATTATTCCACATAGGGATAAGCATTTCTAGCTTTCCAAAGCCATCAGATTTAGGATAAAGATTCTCAGTGAAGCTTGCAACAAGTTGAGGGAATCTAGAGATCATTTGGTTGATTCCACCAATGACATAGAAGAGGAGATGTCTAGGATATTCACCAAGGTGTTGGGAAAAATCTTGGACATTCTACTGCTAACAATATCTATAAGAAAATTCAAGAATTAATTTAGCACGAACCAACTTCCATATTCGATCTGGAAGCCATCGATAAGTTCATAAGGATCGATATTGTTTTGGAATCACTAAGGAAGCTCAATAAGAAATTGAAGAAACTCCTTGCTAATGCAAGTGACACTTAGGAAACTTGTGAGGTCCTAAGAGATTATTCTAGTGTCCCAGATGAAGATGATATGTAGAGCGTAATCTAGAAGGTCCAAGAATTTTGAGACAAACAAGCTTCCCTGGAAGAAGACAAGGATGATGAAGTAGAATAAACATAATGTTTCATTCATTTCTATCAAGAAATTGTCACGTCTTTTTCATTTTCATTTCGTCGCATAAGAAGGAAATTTTGACTTGTTCTCCTACGTGAGAATCAAGCAAAATAAGACTCTCATTAAAAGACTATTTTCTAGGATTTATCCTATTTTCTCTCTACTCTCTCTATTATAAATAAGGGATGCTTGTGTATTTCAAAGAGAGACATTTTGAATATTAAGAGCTATTGTGAAGAAGAAGAAAAGCTTTGTATTTTATTTTTAATCATGGAAGAATAGGAACATGAGTTATTTTACAAACTTTTTATTGTGGGATTCATCTATCTTGAGATATTGTTCTTACATCCAAAATATTGAGCTATTATTTTTTTAGTATTCTTAATCATTTTAATCATTTCAAAATACTACACTCATTATCTAAAACTCGTATAAGTATTTCTTGATCTATGTTTTCTTGAAAGAAAATACGTTACTTTCATTCCCTTTCCGCTTTGTTTTGTCTATAATAAGTTTCCTTTCTAATCCATTACATTTCTAAAGTTGTAATATCTCCACTTCATGTTGATATGGATTTTGGGATTGTATCCCAACCCCAATGGTTAGAATAGTGTGGATATTGTATATATTATTTTTGTTGTGTTTTAGATTAGTAATAAATAGGCAACCTCACCTGTCTTTGAGGAGGGATTTGATCCGTGCACTATGGTTGAACCTCATATTTTGGCCTGAAAAAATATCCAACCAACAACAACCTTCTAGTGTACCAAAATATAACCCGATGAAGACTCTTACGTGCACGTCCATAGCTTCAAGGAACATCTTTTATCCTTTACCCTATTTTTTCTATTTCCTACCTCATTTTGTTCCTACACTATTCCTCCTTTTTGTAATTTGTTTGTTCAAGGATTTATTGATACCATTATTTCACATCCACCTCTTCTCTATGCACCTCTTAACCTTACACACCCTTAGTCCTTTAAATGGGCCATTCACCACAACTTCTTTTTTGCATGACTTAAACTTGTATTACATTCCTATACTTCTTCTCACTCCACCCCACACTAAATAGATGCACGGTCCTCTAAACATACAAAAATTCTAAAATTAATGTGGTTATTAGTGTACAAGGTGCAAAATAAAACAACAAAAAGGAATGAACAATGAGAAAGGGAAACACAAGAAAAGAAAATGCAATAAAGGAAATTCTACTCTAGATGGAAACACTACCTTATTTACAAACACCAAGAAGAATTACTTATAATATGGCTTTAGGCTACTCCCATTGACGGGTCCTAGTAATCTCATCCCATCCAACACTTGTAATTGGCATGATCTTGAGTCAAAGATGTATGAGATGATGTAAGGGACCAACCAATGGACTTTTAGCTTCCTAGGATGGCACAGAAACTTTGAATCATATAGAAAAACCATCTCGCCCAACCTCAAACTTCTTGTTCTTGATGTGATGATCATACCATGCCTTTTGTTTTTCTTTTTTAGTCTTCTAGATCCACACTGGCGAGTGATTTTCTTTCATCCAACTACATTAACTCGTCAATCCTTTCTTCTATTGATTTCTCATCGGTGATCCTCCTACGTGCTCTATGAAGTGAAGGTAACACAAATTAAACTAGTAGTAATGCCTCCACACCCAACACCAATTGAAATGGTGTGGTGTTATTCAACCTATTGTAGGTTGTCTGTATGCCCAAAAAATGGCTGATACTTTGTCATCCCAATCTTGTCTACCAACATCACGGATCTTGGTTAATGTGTGACGAATTATTTTGTTAAATGTATTAGTAGTTCCATTTGCTTGAGGGTGGTAGGGGGTAGTCTTGTAATGGGCCACCATAACTTTTGATAATATAATTCTAACAATTTCATTGAGGAAATGTATACCTCTATCACTTGTCAAACTCAATGGGCATCCATACCTCCCGATTATATTTTCCCATAAAAATATAGCGATTGTAGCCACTTCCATGTAGAATCCTTTGTAGGTGCCACCTCTACCCATCGTGTCAAGTAATCGGTGCAAGTGATGATATCCCATGAACCAATCCTTCATATTTGGCAAGATTGGCCCTACAAAATCAATAGCCCATTTCTCAAATGGTTCGTGCTAGCTATTAGTCGTAAGGGAATTTTATCCCTCTTTCTAGGTTTTCTAAGGTGCTGGTAATGGTCACAAGCCTTGGAAAACTCAATACAATCTTGGTAAATGGTTTCCCACCAAATCCCTATGACGAGAATCTTCCACGCACTTGTATTCCTCGCATAGTGTCCTCCTGAAATCCCACCATGCACTTCTTCCATAATTGTAATGTGTTAGGGATTAAAAGAGTCTAATGTAGAATAATTCCTTAGAATCGTAATAATAAGAAGTATGAATAGAATTACAGAAATGAAAAATGCACAACACGAAGACAATATTTAACGTGGTTCACCCAATGTGGGATACATCCACCAAGAACACTTGCTCAGATTTTATTACAAGCCAATAGTCTTCATAGTTACAATAATCAGATCTTGTTTGGAGCTGCGCTCAACAAACCCTCTCAAATTTACACTTGAATTCGCACACACTATTCACCTTCTCAAAACACACTCATATGAATCCTATTGTATTTCCATCTATTTATAAGTACATCAATAGATAGAAAAAGAGGTGGTTTTACAAAACAATGGGTACCAAAAAACCATGGGCCCAAAAACAGCCCATAACGGTTACCCATTACCCATGGGTTAATAAATCACCCATGAAAATTTTCTTTGGGGGCTTTCCCCCCAGGCCACCATTAGGGTTTCTTCATCCCCCTGAACCCCCTTGACCCGCTCACCAGCAAGTGGGACTGGCATAAAATTATCCAAGTGTAACACATCAAAGGTGTACCAAACTCTAACATGAAAATAGGCTCCACAAACATAATAATCTCCCATTTAGAGATTGATTTTCACTGAGCAAGCTTCTCAACCCTTCACTTTCATCCATGAAGGCCAACCAAAGCTAAACATAGCTTTAGTTTATCCCTTGTGACCACCTTGGTCATCATGTCTGTAGGATTCTGATTGGTATGAATCTTCTCCAACTTTAACTTATCTTCCTCCAAAGTTGTCCTGATGAAGTGATATCTCAATTATATATGCTTCATCCTGGAGTGGAAAGAAGAGTTCTTAGCTAGGTGTATAGCACATTGACTATCACTATGTAGGTTACATTCCTCCTACTTATGCCCCAAATCCTCAAGCAATTGTTGTAACCAAATCATCTCTTTGCTTGCCTCTGTGGCAGTAACATACTCAGCCTCTATGGTTGACAAAGCCACCAACTTCTGTAGTCATTAAATCCATCTCACTACTATCCCACCTACAGTGTAAATATAACATGTCATGCTCCTCCCCGCTATCAACATCTCCACCATGTCTCGAATCTACATAACCACATAAAGTGGTGTCTAATCCATTGTAGCATAAAATTGTCCCCATGGTCCCTCTCAAATACTGAAGGATCCACTTTATTGCTTGTCAGTGATCTCTACCTAGATCACTCATAAATCTACTCACCACTCCATTGCATGGGAAATATCAGGACTGGTACACACCACGGCATACATCAAACTACCAACCGCTAATGAGTAAGGTACCTTGGACATTTAGTTTCTCTCTGCTCTGTCTTGGGACACTGCTCCTTTGATAACTTGAAATGGCCTGCCAAAGGAGTCCCAACTGGTTTAACATCCTACATATTAAACCTCTCCAAGAATTTCTTAATGTACTCTTCTTGAGATAAAGTCAGCTTCCATTCCTTCCTATCCCGAGATATCCTCATACCAAGGATTTGTTTGGCTACCCCTAAATCCTTCATAACAAAGGATTCACTTAGTTGCTTCTTAAGTACTTTTATTTCCTACATGTTTTTACTTGCAACCAACATGTCATCCACATATAGACAAAGGATAATATAACTGCCATCCTCAAATTTCTTTGTATACACACAATGGTCAAAATGACATCTAATATAACCTTGCTCCATCATGAAGCTATCAAATTTCTTATACCATTGACGTGGAGCTTGTTTCAAGCCATACAAGCTCTTCTTTAGTTTGCACACCATATCCTCTTTACCTTTGACCTCATAGCCCTTTGGTTGCTGCATATATATTTCCTCCTCCGAATCACCATGGATAAATGCAGTCTGTACATCAAGTTGTTCTAAGTGCAAGTCTTCTATTGCAATTATTCCTAGAATAGCTCTAATAGAACTCATTTTTACTACAAGAGAAAACATCTCATCAAAATCTATACCTTGTTTCTATGCAAACCCCTTGACCACCAACCAGGCCTTATATATTTTCTTTCCTCCTTCGTCTTTAACTTTGTACACCCACTTGTTCTGTAATGCTCTTTTTCCTTCCGGTAGCTTCACCAAATCCCAAGTTTGGTTCTCCATGAGAGACTTATGCTCCTCATCCATGGCTTGCTCCCACTTCTTACTGGCATCTACCTGCATTGCTTCATCAAAGCTCTCTGGCTCTCCACTATCAGTGA
This sequence comes from Taxus wallichiana var. yunnanensis, assembly GCA_018340775.1. NCBI lineage: Eukaryota > Viridiplantae > Streptophyta > Pinopsida > Cupressales > Taxaceae > Taxus > Taxus wallichiana. Next base: position 780,515,070 of record CM031239.1, on the reverse strand, counting down.
GTAATAAATAATAAAGAGAAGGAGAAAAACGTTCAGGTTCTTTTCTTACCCTAGAAGACCTCCTCACTGTAGGAGTTTGGGGTTCCTGTTGAGTAGGTTCCTGAACTAATTCATGGGTCACTGTCCCATTTGGAAGATCCTCTACCACTACATATTCTTTCTTGGATTCTTCCTATTTTTCTCATTAAAGACCACATCCCTAGACCGAATTATTTTCTTATCCTTAATACTCTAACATTTAAATCAAAATTCATCACCACCATAACCAATAAAAGTGCATTTTTCTGATTTAGCCTCTAGCTTGGTCCTATCATCCTTGTCAATATGAACAAACACCTCACATATAAAGACTCTAAGAAATGAGTAATTGAATTTCTTACCGTACCAAGCCTCCTCAGGTATGCCTCCATCCAAGGCACTTAAGGGTCCTCTGTTTATCAAGTACACAAGTTGTGCTCACCGCTTCTGCCCAAAAATAAAGAGGTAGTCCTACATGTATCCTCATGCTCCTAGCACGTTCCATTATTGTTTTGTTCATCCTTTTTGACACCCCATTCTATTGCGGGGTTCTTGGAACCATCTTTTGCCTATGGATTCCATTCTTAGAACAATAATCATCAAATTCATTGCTGCAATACTCCCCTCCATTATCTAACCTAAGACATTTTAACTTAAGACCTGTTTCATTCTCTACTAAGGCTTTCCATTTAACAAAAGTATCAAATACATCAGATTTGTTTCTAATACAATAAACCCAAACTTTCCTTGTTGCATCATCAATAAAAGTAACATAATAACTTGAACCCCAAGAGATGATACGAAATTTGGCCCCACACACAGAATGTACCAGCTCTAACTTACTCTCTTTCTTTATAGGTCTAACCTTGAGAAACCTTACTCGCTTATGTTTCCCATATATGCAGTTCTCAAATAAATCCAAACCTATTTCTATATATCCAGGAAAATTCTTCTTTATGATGTCCATTCCCTTATGGCTCATATGACCGAGCCTATAGTTCCATAATGTTGTATCTGCATCTGAAGCCACAAGATTACAATCATTAGTACTATCAGTGGATAAATACAAGGCTCCAACCTTCTTACCTCTTGCCACCATAAGAGCACCCTTGGTAACCTTCCAAGAGTCATTGTAAATATCACAGTACAACCATCACTTCCCAATTGCCCCACCAATATCAAATTTCTCCTTAATGTAGGCACATGTCTGACATCCTTCAATAGCCATGTATTCCCATTCTACATCTTAACCTAAACAAAACCTTTTCCAACTATACTACAAGGCTCATCATCACTAAGAAAAACATGCCCAAAATCCCCTTGAACATAATCAACAAAATAATGCCTATGTGGAGTAGCATGAAAAGAAGTCTCTGAATCTAAAACCCAAGATTCAGTAATATTATGCAAAGAAAGAATCAAAGCATCCTAACATACATTACCCGATGCCACATTTTTCTCCTTGTTTTCTTCTTGTTGTTTCTTCTTATCCTGAAGCTCCCAATAGTCCTTTTTACGTGCCTAGATTTCCGAATTCCAACATACAATCTTACTCTTGGATTTTGACCTTGCCCGATCTTTCGATTTTCCACGGTTTCCTCTATTCTTCTGTCTCCCTCTAGTTTCCACTATCAAAGCATTCCCTAAAGTAGAAGATTCCCCAGAGCTTTTTCTTCACATTTCCTCGCTTAGAATCACCCCTACAACATCCTCAAACTTCAACTTTGAGTTAGCTAGAACCGAGTTGCTTACCGCCATTACCAAGCTATTCCAACTTTCAGGTAAAGAGCATAGAATTAATAAAGCCCTAACTTCTTCATAAAATTCTATTGTAACCGAAGCTCGCATATTCACAATAGTATTGAAATCATTTAAATGATCTACTCTTGAACTATTCTCGAGACATCTTCATATTAAACAACTTTTTCATTAAAAATATCTTGTTAGAGGAAAAGGGCTTTTCATATAACTTCCTAATGCATCCATTAGATCTTTTGTAGTCATTTCATTCGAAACATTAAATAATATCGAAGATACAAGACATAGCCGGATTGTCCCAAGTGCCTTCCTATCCAAAGAAATCCCATTACGCATCTATCATGCTTAAGGGTTTATTAACCTTCTCAGACAACTAAGTATAAAGATCCTTCTGATAAAGGTAATATTCCATCTACATCTTCCAAAGAATGAAATTCTACCCATTGAATTTATCAACCCTAGATCTTCCATCATCTGTCATAGCTCCCACTCAAGCTAAAAACTTTCCCTACGATTCAACACTTTAGCAAACAAAACCAGGCTCTGATACCAATTGTTAGGGATTAAAAGAATCTAATGCAGAATAATTCCTCAAAATCACAATAATAAGAAGTATGAATAGAATTATAGAAATGAAAAATGCACAACATGAAGACAATATTTAACGTGGTTCACCCAATGTGGGCTACATCCACCAAGAACACTTGCTCAGATTTTATTACAAGCCAACAGTCTTCATAATTACAATAATCAAATCTTGTTTGGAGTGTGGTTAACAAACCCTCTCGAATTAAAACTTGAATTCACACACACTATTCACCTTCACAAAACACACTCATATAAATCCTATTGTATGTCCATCTATTTATAAGTACATCAATAGGTAGCCAAAGAGCTGGTTTTACAAAATAATGGGTATCAAAAAACCATGGGCCCAAAAATAGCCCATAACGGTTACCCATTACCCATGGGTTAATAAACCACCCATGAAAAATATCTGAGTGTAACACATGGAAGGTGTACCAAAATCTAACATGAAAACAGGCTCCACAAACATAACATAATGCACTCATGTTCTAGCATGCATCAGCGCAAAACCTCATAATGACCAAACTTGTACTTATCTCTACTAATTAGCATGTAAGGTGCAACACGTATGGCCAATTGCTTCCTCTCCAAGGCCTTCACTCCTTTCAGTGCCACACTTGTCTTAAGAAATACTACAATGTCCTCCAAATCCAATGGACACGTGCCACAACCTAAATAGTTGTGCATCTGCCATAGTTTACTCAATGATTTGTACGTTCTCCCCCAATCAATCCTAGATAGATGATCGAGTATAGAATTAATCTTCCCTAGCTTCACAACCATGGTGAACTCAAATTATTGAAATAACAGGACCCACGACATATGCACCCTTATAGAATAGGCTTGTTTACTAAGTACTTTAATGCCATGTGGTCCATGTAGAATATAAAAGGTGTTGCCAACATATACTACCTAGAATTATGCAACGCGTACATCATAAATAATGCTTCGCACTCGGTAGTTGTGTAATTTTTCTCTCTTTGGTGTCAAATTTCTCTTTGGTAAAACACAAGGGATGATCAACAACCCCTTTACTAGGTTGTGCCAAAACTTCTCCAATGGTTGATCCTGAGGCATCAACATGAACATGGAAATGCTTATCCTAAGGAGGAAATTGTATTATGGGCATGGTGACAAACCTATCCTTTAAAGTATTAAATGCCTTTTACTTTGCCTCTCCCTAATGGAAGGCACTCTTTTGTTTAAGTAACTCTTCTAAGGGTGTAACTATCTTGGCATATCCCTTAATGAAATTCTGTAGTACCCTATATGCCTAAGGAACCCGTGCACTACACTTTGGCTAGTAGTCTCCCCCACCCCACAATGACAAAGAACTTTAGCGGGATCTACTAGTAAGCCCTCCATACATATGAGGTGCCCCAATAATGTTCTAAATGGGGTAGTAATGACACATTTCTTAATTTTGAGGAATATCCTCAAGCTGCCGACATCTCTCAAACATCAACATTAAGTTATCACAATGGTCCTTCACTAGTCCATATACTATCCAATCATCTAGACAAAATTGAAGAAATTTGTGGATAATGTCTTGAAATGCTTGTACCATAATGCGTGAGTACACAACAAGCACATTCTTTAACCCAAAAGGCATGATGGTGTATAGGCAAAAATTCCCCACTTAGTGGCAAAATTCATATTTTCCTAGAATTCCTTTGCAATATGAACTTAGTGGTACCATGAAAATCCATACGTAATAGAATAGACTCCACGTCGACCACTCCTTCCAAAATTTCTTGATTAAGGGGTTTGGAAAAGATCGATGACACAAGTTGCATTCAAATCTCTATAGTCTACATAGATTCTTATCCTCCAATCCTTCTTAATGCTTATGACCTTTGGACTTACCCACTCTAATTCTTCAATAGCTTCAATGATGCCACGATGCTATTATCTTATCTATTTCTTCCTTCACCTTCATGTGTAAGTTAGGATTCATTTGGTATGGTCTCTTCCGAACCAGCGCAATACCCTCATTTAACTTGGTCCTCATTTCCCCCAAGTAATGGTGGATGGCTTTGAGTTCATGATACCTACGAAGGAATAAATCCTGAAATTCACATAATAGATCAATGATATTAGAGACTTCCTTCTCCAACCAATAATCCCCGATGATAGCCTCCTTAGGTTCCGCTTGAGCCAAGGTTAATATTTTTGTGTTTAACAGTTCATCATAGGCGTGCGCCCATTCCTTAGCATTGTTTATGGCTTAGTACATACCTACAAAATGGTTAACATATATGCTCTCCATCTCTTCCCCATCAATCACATACACCATCTTCCATTTTTATTTTTCCATACATGCATGCTCAAGTTGTATCTCTTTTGATTCTTCTTCATCAAAGCGCCTCCCTAAGCCACATTCTCCTAGCAGATCTTATATTCTATCCTCCACCATAACACTATCCCCTATTGTAAGGCACTTAAAAACCTGTAATGCCTTATCCACTGATGGCTTTTCGCTCTGATATTCAAATGTTTGAATGAGATTAGTTACCAATTCTTTCCAATTACCAGTTTGACTACGCATCTCCGAGTGCATATACCATGCACGTGCATAGCCTTATAGGGTGGAATATACTTATGAACCCATAATGAGGGTGGTAATGCTTCTACACTTCCCATCAAAGTCATCTCACATGATTAGATATGGAATGAAGTGTTCTCTTTACCATGGTAGTTTTTATAGCCGTGGGTGTGTTGCTCCTTTATAACCTTACAGAAAAGACAATTCTCACCTCGTACCACTCCGGGAGGTTCTCTTGATGTGTATCCCACTAGCACACAATAGTTTTGAGTAGTTTGTACTTGAATATATCTCTTCTTTCCTTCTCATTTATCTATTGGGCCTCCATTTCTTGCAAGAAATCTTCAGGATTGGCCCCCCCGATTAGCATGATAACTTTCTCCCTCCGAGGAATTGGAATAAACGTGCTTTTGTTACACTTGTTACCAACCCTCTTAATTGACATCCATTCAACTCATAGGTCCCATGTACCCAACTGTCACATGCTATACTGGTGGTGTCACTTAAGGACTAAGCATCCTTAAATTTGATAACTCCTCCCATGGGGTGAATTATCTCAGGATCCCTAATTAAGTGCACATATATTCTATCAAGGACCTCACCTCCCAAGGGTTCATTATAGGGCACTGACTTACCATCAGCCAAGGGTATAATGACCCACTCCTTATTCTCAGAACTTATGTACACCTTGTTGAACTGAAAATCAACATTGTTCTTATAGCACCATAGGCACCCAATTAATGCTAGAAAATTTTCTACCTCAGTGAGCACCAAGACTTAGAATTCTCCAATAAACTTGGCCCCTTAAATAGTGATAGTTGCATCCTTTAAGATGCCAATGGACATTTCCTTCATTTTGTTTGCCATATACAACACATTCGAAGATGGTTGTAATGCGAGACCTTCCCATTTGATGCCATACATCCAAGGTGAGAACATTGACCTCTACTCCCATGTTAATGAGGATATTACTCAGGAGCCACCCATCAACAACTGCATTTAGGGTGATTTCCTTATCATAGTTAAGGCTATGAGGGGGAAGGTTTGCATGTAAAACCTACCTTTTGTGATCTTCTCCTATGCATGGTACCTTTTCCCGTAACCATTCTCCTAACAAGGGAAAAATATTCTCTTGCCTTAGCATCTTAAATACTTCTTTAACCTCGTCCAGGTCATCTGTTGGGGCCTCGAGATTCCTTCTTTGCTCCTACTACTGGGATGATCCTTTAGACATTGGATTTCCCCTTGTAAAATTTGAATGACATCTATAGTCTCTGATATACCTCTTTCGATGAGCGGGGTCTAGGTACTTCCCATGTACCACTTCTTTTCTTGAAACCAAGGTCCTCTACTTTGGTACTTCCTTGGTGCGTTACGCCTCTGCTCATGTTGTCACCAAAATAGGTTCCAATCCTGACTCATGCGTTACCCATGGCATCCACTATGTGTTAGCCTTCTTTATGCTCACCATCCCAACACCTTTGTCCTTGGCGTGTTTGCTTTGTCTCATGTGCTCAAAAATTCAGGGCACTCCTCATACTTGTGCTTCTTCCCACACCATGAGCACTACAATCAATCTAGATACTCACACTTGTAGTGTTCTGTAGATCCACAATGAAAAAGGTTCCTCATGGGAACTCACTTCTTCCTCCTCCATGGCTACCATGACCACAGAACCCTTTACAAAAACCCCTTCCATGTGCCTCCATCTGTGTACCCCTCATAATGGCACACACTAAGATTAATAATGTCACATACCAAGATGAATAATGTCATGAATTTGATCAATCAACATACAATATTTAGTGTCATATGATGTAGATGTAAAAATTTTCAATAGCAATATACATTCTTACGAATTGTGTGTTGTAGTAGAGGACACCTACTTGCATCATGGTCGCCATGAAAAATTTCATGATACCCAACGTTATAGCCCGTACTAACTTTCGACGGAAACTATCCTTTGCATGCCCCTCCACTTCATAGTCTATACACCACATACAACTTTGAGTCTCATGGGCTGAGTTCGTAGATAAATTCTCTAGCTCCTTAGCCATAACAACTATTTGAGATTCGAAGAAATGACTAACACCGTATTAGTGCTCCCAACAACTTTAGTGCATAGAGTAGCTTCTAATGCCTCGCGGGTCTATGAAAGTCTTATGTGATAATGCTCTTCTAAATGGTGTTATCAACCCTCCAAAAAACCATTGAGCATCTTTGTGAAGGGTGAATGTCTTATGAAAACTTTGTGGGATAGTTTTAAACCGTGCATCATAATCCTTTACACTCTCTGCCATTCACTACTAGATCTCCTTTATAATGCTAATGCTCTTATGCTCAAACTTAGGGATATGGAACTCTTCTAGAAAGGCATTTTTAATGCGAGTAATATACCACTATCGATGGGGGTCAAACTTCATATACCACTATGCGTACGCCCTTGTAACTTTGTTGCAAATTGTAGTATTCCATTCCGAGGTTATGATCCCCTTCACATGCCATAGAAATTCACACTTATGAACATTCTTTGCAACATCCTCTATGCCATGGTAGTCTAACAAGTGTAAAGACATTTCAAAAAATACCTGAGGAGGGGGTTAAGGCCCTTGTCCTCCTAATCTAGATCTTTGGTTCCCTCTAGTGTTTCCTCCTCCACCAGATCCACTAGATCGACTAATTTAGCCTGAAAATGCTCCTCCGGTCAGAAATGGACATGAAGTGGTTGTGCCTACTATCCCAAAGGTTCCATTCAAGCGCATGCCTAAGGTCTGTAATTTTTATCCACCTTGCAGGACTTGTATCCTACACCACTCCCGGGTGTGTTGCCAAAACCTTATGTACTTGCACTTTTCCCAAAACTTCCTCCAAACACCGGAATGGTATGTGAAGCCATAGAGAACCCAAATGAGAAATTATATCTCCTAGGAATAGATCATTCACTTCAACCGATACCAATCAAGTTAACAATACTTAACCCTTGATCGGAAAACCAAACACCAAGGTCCAGTCACTTATGTGGGTTCACATGCATATCGACTCTTCTTCTTTCTCCACACGATGAACTCTCATCAGAATTCAAAGGGGTCTATATCCTGTGATTGCCAAGATGGGGTATTACATTGCTTAGGTTCCACATCTTTTGTGTGAACCTCAAATCCTTCCCACAATGTCGCCTCCATAGATCCATCACACTTACAACCTCGCATTGTCTTGAAATCTCCCTTTCACGCGCTTCACTATACTTGAGTAATATCTCCTCCCTTTCTTTCTCAATTACAATGTCTTCCATCTTCCTCCACCCTTGCTTCATCACCCAACACTCGGATGGGTTTAGCGGCCATCAAAATGCCTCTAAACTCAAGGTAACGATCAAGATGTTCATTACAAAAGGAATAACATGCGAGAAATGATCCTCTAGGCTCCTCAGAAAGAAATAGCTAGTTAATACTCATTCAATTTCATCAAAGTGAGTTTCACATCATAACAATATGTATAATGATATCAAATGTGACAATTTTATTCAAGCCAAAAGAATCTCACGGAACATCAAACAAAGAAAAAATAATTTACGAATTATCCTTTTGCGAGAAACTAACTAAATTTGGGATGTGTGACATACTTCCCTCTTAATGAATCATCATCCTGATGATTTTTATCACTATCCATAATTAGAAAAATCATACCCTAAATTATATCTAGCAACAAAGGAGAATAGTCAATATTTTTAATAAAAATTTACAATTTTTGAAGTCCGAGTTCAATTTTATTGGTTGTATTAGCCTATCAACCAGCCAAAACTTTCACACATTCACCAAAATTTCATAATATTTGTCATTGTAGGCAGCCATAAATTTTAATATTAGGTAATATATACAAAAGATAGTCTAAAACAAGTTCTATAAATCGAAACAATAAGTACCGTTGTTTTTAACTTAGACAAGTATATTCACATTTTTCGTCAAATTATGTACTCCACTATGTAAGACTTTCCATGCAAATTTTTTATCTTAGGGTCACACAAATATATTATAATCACAAAAGAAGCCCATACTCATGCTCTCAATTACAAGGCCTTTCAAATTTATCTATGTATAGAATTTCATCATCTCATCTCGCCTTTATGTCGGTTAAGAGTCCACTCTACTCAACAAATTAGAGTCTTTTATTTTAATTTCAATCTAAGAGAGTGTATGTAAACCTTGAAAAAAATATTACAATGTATTCCTTGGACAATTTAGCAAGGAATCATCATTTTTCTTACTCAAACTATGAATTTTCCTTCCTAGAACAAGGTAAAAAGACAACTATGCTCTAATGTAGTCTTTATTCACATGTAAAGGAAGAATACTGATTCACCTAGATCCCAATTCCTAAAAAAACCTGAAATTACTCCTATATATTTTCCACTAGGTAAAGATGCACTTCAAGCATAAAACTTAACAAACCACACCTTTATTGTTGTATACTAACCTTGATAAATTATAGACCTGAATTAGGTATGAGCTACATTTTGATGGACATCATTATTGATGTGTAAGTCTTCACACCTTGTACAAAACCTAAAACATATGATTTTCAACATGTGGACTCAAGATTATCTAGAAATGGAAGATAAAACTTGAAATATGTTAAATATTCACATGAAATGGTCTCAACTCTGCCTTAGTCCTGAGAGTACAAAACTTACCTTCAGTATTCATTTCTTCCTTCCTTATCTTTTTCAAAGAACACATATTTCATGAAAGGACTATAATAAACTTGGTATTATTCTTATATCCAAAGTAAATAGTTTCCCCGAGTTAGTGATCATGACATGAATCTTATAATTGCCCTAAACATTTATTGTTTACAACACGAGTAGGCCATATTGAATATTTCTTCCCTAAAACACATTCAAGCCTCTGGAACCTTTCTCATGCTTAAATCACCATTAAATTCACACAACAAAATGCTAATATAATGAAAATTACAAGATTCATAGGTCAAAATGATCGAGAAATCTATATATTTTAAAGGATCATTCAAAACAAATAGTATGATTTATTACTCTTTAATGAATATTATAGACCCTTGAGCATATGAGGATCTCTCTCCCAATAACCTATATTCATAAAATTCAATGGTGAAGATGAACCAATGCTCTTAATTAAATTTAAATATTTTCAATTCAACATTTATTATATATTTCATTCTATCCTAATTGGCCTTTGAAGTTACTACTACTATAGCGAGATATTCTACCCCTATCTACTTCATCTACCCTATGCAATTTTGTTTCATGTTATATTTAAGTTCCAAATATGTCATTAAGATAGCTTAATCAATATACAAACCCTCTGCTTATTTTTATCATTAAGCTTAAGTTGTTTTCCTTGACTGATCATGATCACACTTACCAATTACACCTAAAATTCTTCTAGTTTTGAGTGTCATAAAGGATTGTTAGAGTGTTATCAAAGCTTCTTCACACCAAAAATGAAGCATAATTTTGTATGGTTCATTCTCCATGGTATATCCTTCGTTCATTCATTGTTTTCAGTTAACAAATTAAGATATTCAGTAAGCATAGGGACTCAACAGGTCTACGAGGTGCAACCTTCAATTCTAATACCAAAATGTAACATCCTCATTTTAAGAATTCAATTCTAGGGATATTTTTAAAAGATAACATACTTGCTTGTTCTAAATTCATCTAATTTAGAACCAAACATCCGTCAAGAACACTCCATCCTACAAAATTTAACCATGTGCAGCTATATGAGTCAATTTAACTCTGATCCCTCATTTAACACTCTTTATGACAAAATATACCCAATATACTGATGGTTTTATTTTTTATTCAAAGAAAATCAAATGTATTATTCTAAGTGTCTAACTAGGTTTCGCCACAAAATCGATTCGACATCCTACACCTTAGATCTATGTAAAATTAGGAAAGTGCATATAACAACCTTGCACTACTTTGATCAAATTGTCGAGAGATGTGTGTTATGCTCGATTTCGTGATGAAACATTTGACATTCGGAACATTCCTTTCACCGTACCTCTTAATTATTTTTATCTATATTAGTATTAGATAAAGGTGTTATAATCATTTACAAGTATCATACAATGTATAAATATTGATTAACAAAGACGAAGAAGCTGTCACTACGTCAACTTAGGATGTATATGGGAAGTTAATTGTCTTCATAATGATTTTAATCATTACTAGACAACTACCCGCCCCATAGCCATCATAGATGACATCGGGTACATATCTGTAGTACTTCATCATTTGTAACTATAATGAACCTGCGCATGTAAAGGTGTCGGGACCATCATAATATGAGAAGGTTGAAGAGGCAACTCGATATGGATTCTATACAATAGTAACCAATTAATGACTTTGTCCTTAGATGGGTAATACTTCATAGTGGCCATAAATATTCAGCCCATCACGCTTCCCTAATTGGGAATGTCATACTTTAGTTATTTTAAAACAATGAAATTATATTACTTCAAGAGACCCTTATGTCTCATTGATACTATAATCAATATTGTTTCGCAGCTAGGGTTCTAAGTCATGGAGTTTATGTAAATCATTTGTAGTTCTAAATCACTCCATTTTCTCATTATACAAACGAGTTGCGGTGTTAAATCATCTTATTGCATTAATTCCACAGTTTCTATTTTGTCCATTTATAGTAGCAAGTATTGTGCCAATTATTTCTTTTAATGATTCTAATATCCAAATGAGTATCTTTACTCCATAATGAAATCAGCTCACTATATTAAATTACAACATGTTTATGTTAATCCCTAAGTAGGATATAATTTATATCTCAACAATATATCAGTTACACAAACTTAGGCTCCATTATATTGCTTCTATGAAGTGGGGCGACCCTTCCCAAAAATATATATATGGTTTATAATGGTACATAAAATAATCATGTAATCATGAGACATATCTTGCTCTAACAATTCCTTATAATTGCTTTTCTATCTTGAATAGCATACGTACAATATATATATATATATATATATATATATATATATATATATATATATATATATAATCTACATTGGATAACATCTTGTCTTGTAAAAAAGTATTAAGTTGATAATATCTAGAAAGGAAAACATAAAGTATTATTTTAAAGGTTTTCTTGGATCGGTTATTAGGAACTAATAGACCCTAAAAAGTGTTGATAACAATTGTGTTATATATGAAGTCTATATGAGAATACAAGTTCTAGATATAATAAAATACCTAGGTTGTAACTTATATATTTCCAAGTTACAACTCGGTATTTTATTATCTAGAACTTGTATTCTCATATAGACTTAACATATAACACAATTGTTATCAACACTTTGGGTCTATTAGTTCCTAATAACCGATCCAAGATAACATTTAAAATAATACTTTATGTTTTCCTTTCTAGATATTATCAACTTAATACTTTTTACAAGAGAAGGATGTTATCCAATGTAGTTAATAAACATAAGCTCAAGGTTTCAATTCCCATTCCTTGGTGAATAATTCACTATAAATATTATACACCTAAAAAGTAGTAATAACATAATACGGTTGGGTAAAAAAATTCATAACTTTCTTATTAATTAATTTAAGACAACAACATTACTAAGGTTCTCTAGGTACATCAATGTAAGTGGATTTGATTCCTTCTATTAATTTCAAAACGACTATTACATATTGTTGAGTCATAAATGACTATTACAAACATATTCATACATTACACCAATCCTTTTTTCCTTTACTGAGTTTTCTCATATGCAAGGGCTCATTTCCTATAAGCACAAGTATCATTACATTCTTTTCTTTGCAATAACAATGATCATTACGAAAATTCATACCTAAATACCATCTTATCTCGAGCTCAATATTTCAAATTTACATGCAATAGAAATTTTTAAAGTACAAAATTACATGAAATAAGTCCAACATGAATGGCATGAAAAGTCCCTTTTCCCAATTTATCCGTTTAAAAAATTTAGTATTTATACAATGGAAATGTTGCAATAAACATACATTCATATAAGAAATATCCCACAAGATAAATCAACTTATACCCGGGATAATTTAACTTGAATTTAATATAACTATTGTTGTATTCTTGTTGTAGTACCATAATGGTCATATAAAAGTGTCATAATAATAATACAAGAATAAGATCATTAACCTTCTTATTACCAAACACGCATGCCTTTATAATAAAGTGGGTTGACAATAACTTACATCAATTAATCATTACATGCCATAAGAAAATGGATTAGGTAATTATTCGAGATAACTATTATATTCTCTATGTCAGGCTATTGTTTCGATTAAGGGAATCCTTATTTCCCTTGATCTCAAACGGTTCCCATTATTATGAAAAATAATTATTTATTATTCCATAATAATTATTTTTCATGGTCAAGGTCGGTTAGCATAAGTATACAATATATTTGAGTATTGGTTAACTCATAAAATCTTAATATCCATACTAAGATTATCTTAAACCATGGACTCATAACAAGTAGTATTGTATGTGTATGTAATAATATTTAAATATGTTCGATGAATTTGAAGTAATTTTTCCTTTACTTAAAATTTCCAAACATCCTTTAGTCAACCCTCGATGTCTCAACAAAATATACACACAATATCCACACAACCTCAACGTAAATCCATTGAAAGAAAAATAGAATTAGTCTCGGATTATAACACAAGGAGCTTCCTGATATGATAATGGTGCAAAGATCACGATGCTTTGAGGTAGGGTTTCAAAAACCCTATGCTGAGAACAGACTTCAACAAAACCCAACTCATAAGTTAGATAATAATATTAAAATTAAATCATATCTCCTTAATTGTTGGTAGGTTTTTCAATACCCAAATCCACTCTAGACAATAAGGCATATAAACTATGCTATGTAAGGAAGGAAAAGATATATTTATTGTCTGCATGTAGGGTGTAAACACTTAACTATTAATGATAGGACAAAACCTCTCTTATACCAACTGTAAACAATAACCAAATTCAAATGAGGGGTTTTTATTTCCAATAAACCTATAAGCCCTAATTAAAAGTGATTATTTAAATAATCGTAATCACAGAAAACCCAAAGGTGGGTTACATTCATTAACACAAAATTCAGTAACAAAACCCTTCTAAAACCCTCCTAGAACCCTATCTTGCGCACCTTCTTCTTGCACGCCCATCCTTCAACCTAGGCCTTGCGCGCCCATGCACCTTGGTGCACTTAGTCAATATTTTAGGGGCCCAACAACCCATCTCTAGATATATCATTACTCCTACACATATCCTAAACCCATCCCTCAAAACTCTCCATGTATTTGCAGAGCTTCACCTCTCATCCGATCCATCCATTTCCTTTAAGAGGTACTTGTATTTATAGCCTTTTCCACCACCTTCATTCCTTTACAGAGTTACAAATCTGTTACCAAGTGTCCAAGGTTGTCCTCCATGGGAACATGAATCTTTAGGCTCTAACCCTCCACTCTTTGCAATGATGGCCTTTCGGAATCTTCTATCATAGGGTATATTCCTTCCTAGGCCACCCTGTTTCCAAGTTGACATCTTATCCATTCCGCATGCATAGTCGGGTCACACTTTTCTCATGTTCATCGTCGATATTCCAAATATGAAAAATTCCCAAAACCTTTGCTCTACCTTGTGTGTGCGACACAAGTTCTAATAAACCCTCCTAGAACCCTATCCTATGCACTTTCTCCTTGCACGTTCTTATTTAAGTAGGTCATGTGTGCCCACACACCTTTTTGTACTTAGCCACTATTTTAAGACCCCAAAATCACCCCACACTACTCTTGTTCTTCATCTATGGGAAAATTTTCCCAAAGAATAAAGAATGAGAATGGAAAGAATGAAGGAATGAAGAATCGAGGAAGAATGAAAGAATGGGAAAACTATGATTACTGCTACAAGAGGAGTGGGAAATGTTTCTTCAAGTCTGTCCAACTTATCATAAGTATCAACCTCATCTTGCACTTGTTGAAAAAGATCACCGACTAGGGCACTCACCTCCTCAAAGCTCATCTCTTCTCCCTTGGCACTCATGGTTTCAACAACCTCTTCCAATTTCTTGCCCCGATTATTTGAGTGTGTCCATCCTTCAAGTGATCTAGGGGTATAACTCTTTTATCCAATTATTGATTAATCCTCGCAAGGTTTCAATAGGTTCGATTTATTTTCCAATTCATAAATAATTTTGTATCATTCACCCTTATTCCCCTTGTTCTTCTCTTGTAACTCCTTAACTTCCACCTCACGGGTGCTGACTAGGATGCTTATCATTCTATCCATATCCACATAGTTATCATAGGTGGCCTCTACTACTTGCATGATGGCATTTACATTGGTGAGGATCTTGTTGTACTGAGAAACAATCTCCAACACCTTCATCTTTTCCTCCTTCACTGGCCCACCAATGCTTCTTCGCCAACTCTAAGGCAAGAGGTTTCCTCCCCATGGTGAGAACGCGATTCAAGTCCTCTAGGCATTGTAGGCTTGATTCATATTTCTGCTCTAGTGGTGCCGAGTTTGGATGCTTCAAGATAATGTCATCTGTGATCATCTCCACCTTCTTGGAGACTTTTTGTACCTTTTCCTTATCTTCCTTCAATTCAAGTCAAGGCGGTGACTAGTTCTTCATGTTTTAAGTCCTTAGTATTTTTAGGAGATCTTCTTCCTTCTTCTCTAGCTCGCCTCTAGGAACCTTAATCTGTCATTTCTCCTGAAAAGTATGGCTTCAACTTCAACCGAGAATTTTTTCAGCGTGTTGTAGATGGGTAAAATCAAAATAAAATGTCCCATGTTTTGGTATGTTGTGTACCTTTATAAACATGAATTTTCGATTTCATTGATTTTCTAAAGGTAATAACCACAAAACCATAAACATTTATGAAATTCCAAAACTAACGAAATGTTGTGTTTAGAGTGTAGAATACATGTAAATTTCTTTTTTTAAAATGGCAAAAAAATGTTCTTTTTCTTAATTTTATTCATATGTTTTTTCTTATGTTATAAAAGAGGAATGACTTGTCCCGGGTTGTTTTTTTAAATGAAAATTTATTTTTCACCATGAAATTTTAGATATATGTTCAAAATTTGAATTTTGAGTTCTTTGTCAAATTTTCATATTTTTTTACTTATATTTTTTAATTAATTATTTAGTAAAACTATTTTCAAATAAATGGCGTACAAATGTTTATGCCAATAACTTTTAAGATTTATATCAAAACTGAATTTTTTTCATAGGTAAGAAGAAGACTTCAACAAATAGTAAGTTTATTTTTTCAATTTTTTTTATATATTTTGCTATTTTTCAAATTGGGTTGATTGTGTATAATTGATTGTCCTAAAATCTTGTATGTTAGCAAAATATGAAAATTAAATAGTAAAACAAATTTTTTAAAATGAAAATTATATTTTTAGAAAGCTAATAAAATTTTGTATTTTGTGTTAAAATTTTGTAATTTTATTCATTCGTTAACCCTAATTACGTGGCACCTAAGTGGCACATTTTGGCATAAAATTATCCTCCAAATGGATTTGGTGCCAAAATGTGCCACATAGGGGTTCGTGCGAAGGGGGTTCACAGAACCCCCTTCACCCAAACCCCCTAAATTTGCTACCCAAAACTATATAAATATCTATATATAACTTTGTGCCGCCAAAATTATTTGAACCCAAAGGGGTTCATGCGAAGGGGTGTTCGCGTGAACCCCCATTCAGTGAACCACTTTCTTTGTCCTACATGGCAATTCGGGCGAAGGGGGTTCATGCGAAAGGGGTGTTCACACAAACACCCTTGATTTCGATCTGCCCAAACTCTTACTCACTTTGTTTTAGGACATGAAGTAGGACACAACATTGTGCTTTGACCCGGATCTATTCGTCAAATAAGCTGTTGAGTATTCACCAAGGGATTGGTTCCTTTTGATTTTGACACTCTCATTTATGCCCATTAATTTAATTCAAATTCAGGTTCATCGATGTGGGACTCAAATTCCCAAGTAAGCATTTTCCTCATCCAAGGGTATGCACCTCCCTCATAAAAATGATGCCATAGCCATGAGTTACTACGACGGAACATTTCTTTAGAAACGCGCAAACAACACTTTGTTTGGATCATCAATATAACCCATCCTCTTCCTTTTTATTTATGTGCATATTCCTCCTAGGTGCGTGCCCTTTGGGAAGCTCAAATCCAAACCTGGGGCCTCCTCCTATGTTGTCATGTTCTTTCCCGATGCTTTCTTCTTCATCCTCTTTTAGCACTTCCTTCACGCTCCGCTCTAACTCTTGTTCCACCAAGGTTTCAATGATCCCTGCAACTTCCCTCTCTGTGGCCTCATTTATCTGTTCCTTTGTGAGGCTTGGGGTCCTTTGATTCTTTTACTTACTTCCTTGCTCACCCCTTTGTCTTGAGCATCCTCCTCTTCCTTTCTATCCTTCATCCAGAGCAAAGATGTAGCCATTATTTTCTTCATCTCCCTCTTCCTCTAAATAATGCACTTCAAAACTATTGGTCCTTGAGCTCCCTCGGGTTCATCATCCTCATCATCATCCCTTTCACCTTTGTAGGCCTCCAAGCTCTTTGTATCCTCTGAATCAGCCTTCTCTATCACCTTCTGTTTCTTCCTAACTTGGGATTCCAGTATAGGAGATGTTACTCTCTCTTCTTCTTTGTCTAGTGACTTCTCCTTTATGATAGGTTTTTCCTACTCTGGTGTCTTCTCTCGACTGGGGACTTCTTTCTACACATGTAAGTGCTCACTTACCACTTTCCTCTAGAACACCCACTTTGTTGGTATACTCTGGACACTTGGTGCCTTTTTCCCTTGCACCTCTTCTCTTTCTCTCTTCTTTGGCACAGGATTCCTTCTTCCCATAGGGTATTCAAGAATGGAGACATCACATTCTAGGTACATACCTTTTTCAAACTTTGTCCTTATACCCGGATACACCTTTGCCATGGTCCTACCCGCAATTTGCAAAGTCGGGGTTTTGTCATTTATACCTCTTGGGAGACATACTTCTCCATGTGTGCATGCTTTTCGAGGTAGACAATATTTCTATGTAGCTCTCTGTAGTATTGATCCACCTCACTAAGGTTGAACATTATTCTCTTGTCCTCTTTGAACTTGTTCACCCCTGTTTGGAAGTATTACATGGTGAAAGAGAATGGGAGTTTGCACCAGGGGCTCATTTTTTCATCTATCAATTTTAATCTGCCAATGTCGAAGTGTTAGTACACTACAAAATCTGCTTCTCCATCCAAGAGAATTGATAATTTCTATGGAATTCTCCATTCCACCTTGAACGCATCCCTCATCCGCTTGTACAAATTTTCTAGACGTGCCTTGTGAGTGGCTATCATGGTCTCACAAGTATATTTTGTGAACCTCTTCGCAGTGATAGATATTCCTCTAGATACTCCCAAACAAACTTATCTAGCCCATCGAACACTCTTATTTCTGAGAAGATAATTGTGAGGAGGATGTTGTAAAATAATATCTTGTTACCCTCCCGTGTGTTGCTTAGGATTTCATCTCAGATGAAAGATGAAAAGTTGTAGACATTCCCCTCGATATTTTTCGGCATACATTCAGCCATGCCTTGTTCACCTACGTCCATCTCTCCTTATCATTGAGCTTTGTAACTAGGTGCATGCTCATCCTCATTAAGGGGTCTAAGATCTCAGTGATGTTAAAGTATCGTGATACTTTCTTGTAGTCATACATGGCTACTATCTCCATGATGGCCTCTTTGTCACGTAGATCATCATCTAAACTCTCTCCCTCACAGATAAGGCATGTGAACTTTGAAATCAACTAGGAAGTTATGCGCATCTTATACTCCGCAAAATAAATATGATCCTCATGAACATGTGACATCATCCATTGGTAGAGGCACTCAAGTTTTCCGAAGTAGGGTAGTTCATAAAGTTGTAATAACCCTACCTTCTTTAATTTAACCTTCACTTCTTCATTGTATATGGACATGACTTTTGGTGTCCTCTTGTTGGTTGGGTGAACCAACTCCAAAGCCATTTCTTTCTCAATTGTAGTTGTGCGATGATTATAATTACTCACCGTCATTTTTCTTAGGTGTGATTCCCACTCTTTTCCCAGCAATACCCCATCTAGGTACTGCATCTCCGTGTACCATTCTTCATTGGTTCTCTCGTGCACTCTTTTTTTTTTTCCCTTTCCCTTTTTCTTATGCTTCTTGGGTGAGACAGTTGGTTTTCTAGGTGCCATCTTTTTGATTGGGTTAATACTTAGAACTTCTTCCCCTTACTCTAATTTACCACTCTATCCATTCCCAAGCGCAATATTTGCAAAGAAACCCTTCTAACTTCATCCCTATTTGCCAAACCCTAACTTGAAAATCCTTTCACAAGACGACACTTTCTTAATCAACTTCCCCATGCCTGTGTACTCCTTCCACACTAGTTTTAGAATCTACCCTAGCTACACACTTCAGATCTCTCAAATTCTCCTTTCTTCGCAAGGATCTCAATTTGGATTCCTTAGTTTGGAAGAGCTTTCTTCACTCTATAATCGCAATGTAAAATAATGAAGTTCCCAACCTCTTATTTATAGTTTTTTCTTCTTCCTAGCATGGAACATTAAATGCAGATTTTTCCATTAAGCCGTCTTTAATTTCTCTTACCCACATGCCACATCTTACATGAAAACCCCCTAACCTTTTGGTGTGCCAAAATCCAACCCGATTGAAGACTCTTACATGCACGTCCATAGCACCGAAGGAACATCTTTTGTCCTTTAACCTATTTTTTCCCTTTCCTACCTCATGTTTTTTCTGTGCTCTTCCTCCTTTTTGTACTTTATTTGTTCAAGGCTTTCTTGACACCAGTCATTCACGTCCACCTCTTCTCTACGTGCCTCTTAACCTTTTGTGCCTTTAGTCCTTTAACATGTCCATACATCACAACTTCTACTACCATCTCAAACTTTAATTACAGGGCTATACTTCTTCTCACTCCACCCCACACTAAATACATGCGTGGTCCTCTCGCACATATACAACCTTGTGAAATTAATGTGGTTATTGGCCCACAAGGTGTAAAATAAAACAAAATAAAGGAAAGAACAATGAGAAAGGGAAACACAAGAAAATAAAATGCATTAAAGGAAATTCTACTCTAACTAGCAACACTACCTTATTTACAAACACCAAGAAGACTTATTTATAGTAGGGCTTTAGGCTACTCCCATTGAAGTGTCCTAGTATTCTCTTCAAATCCAATGCTTGTAATGGCATGTTCCTAAGTCAAACATGTAAGAGATGGTGTAAGGGCCCAACCAATGGAATTTTATCTTCCTAGGATGGTGCACAAACTTGGAATCATATAGCAAAACCATTTGCCCAACCTCAAACTTCTTGTTCTTGATGTGACGATCATGCCATGCCTTTTGTTTTACTTTTTCAGTCTTCTAGATCCACCTAGTGAGTGATCGTCTTTCATCCAATTGCATTAACTTATCAATCCTTTCTTCCATTGCTTTCTCATCAGCTAATCCTCATGCACACTCTATGCGGTGAAGGTAACATGAATTCAATAGTAGGAAGGCCTTCGCACTAAACACCAATTGAAATGGTGTGGCCTTATTCAACTTCTTGTAGGTTGTCTTATATTCCCAAAGAACGGATGATAATTTTTCATCCCAGTCTTGTCTACCAACATCACATATCTTGGTCAATGTGTGACTAAGTATTTTGTTAAATGCCTCAACAATTCCATTTACTTGAGGGTGATAGGGGGTAGTCTTGTGATGGGCCACCATAAATTTCGATAATATAATTTTAACCATTTCATTGAGAAAATGCATACCTCTATCACTTTTCAAACTCCACATGGGCATCCATACCTCCCGATTATATTTTCCCAAAAATCTAGCTTGATTGTAGCCGATGTGTAGAATCCTTTGTAGGCACCGCTCTACCCACCATGTCAAGTAATCGGTGCAAGTGATGATATCTCATGAACCATTTCTTCATGTTACTAGCAAGATTAGCCCTACAATATTGATAACCCATTTCTCAAATGGTTCCGTCTTTGGCTATTGGTCACAAGGGAATTTCATCCCTCCTTCTAGGTTTTCCAAGGTGCTGGCAATGGTCACAGGCCTTGCAAAAATCAATACAATCTTGGTAAATGGCCAAATCCCTATGAGAAAAATCTTCCATGTGGTTGCATTCCCCACATAGTGGTCTCCAACAATCCCACCATGCACTTCTTCCATAATTGCAATGCACTCATGTTCTAGCATGCATTGGTGTAAAACCTCATCATGGCCCAACTTGTATTGATCTCCGCTAATCAACATGTAAGGTGCGACGTGTATGGCCAACTAGTTCCTCTCCAAGGCCTTCATTCCTTCCAAAGTGTAACACCTATCTTAAGAAATACTACAATGTCCTCCAAATCGAGGGCATGCGCACTGGAACCTAAATAGTTGTGCATCTAGCATACTTTCCTCATTACTTTGTGCATCCTTCCCGAGTCAATCCAAGATGGATGATCGGGTCCATAATTACTCTTCCTTGGCTTCACAACCACCGTGTGAGCTTGAATTCTTGAAATAACAGGACCCACGGAAATATGTGCCCTTATAGAACAAGCTTGTTGACTAAGTACATCAATGCCATGTGGTTTGTGTAGAATATAAAAGGTGTTGCCAACAGATACTGCCTAAACTTATACAACACGTAGATCATAGATAATGCTTTACGCTTAGTAGTTGTGTAATTTTTTCTCTTTGGTGTCAAATTTATGTTGGAAAAACACAAGGGATGATTAACAACCCCTTCACCAGATCATGTTAGTACTTCTCCAATGGTTGATCTTGAGGCATCAACATGAACATGGAAATGCTTATCCCATGGAGGAAATCATACTATGGCCACGGTGACAAGCCTATCCTTTAAAGTATTAAATTCCTTTTCTTCGTGCCTCTCCCCAATGGAAGGCACTCTTGTGTTTAAGTAACTCTTCTAAGGGCACAACTATCTTGGCATATCCCTTGATGAACTTCCTATAGTACCTGTATGCCCAAGGAATCCATGCACTACACTTTGGCTAGTAGGCTCCCCCAACCCCACAATGATAGCAACTTTGGCGGGATCTACTAGTAAGCCCTCCCTACATATGATGTGCCCTAATAATGTTCCAAATGGGGTAGTAAAGACACATTTCTTAATTTTTAGGGATATCCTCAACTACCGACATCTCTCAAACATCAACCTTAAGTTATCACAATGGTCCTTCACTAGCCCATACATTGTCCAATCATCTAGGTAAACTTGAATAAATTTGTGGATAAAGTCCTGAAATGCTTGTACCACAATGCACGAAAACACAACAGGCACATTCTTCAACCCAAAAGGCATGACCATATAGGAAAAACTTCCCCACTAAGTGGAAAAAATTCATCTTTTCCTGGTCATTATTTACAATCTGAACTTGGTGGTACCCTGAAAATACATTCGTAAAGGAATAGATTTCACATCCAGACACTCCTTTTAAAATTTCTTCAGTGAAGGGGGTTGGAAAAGGATCAATGACACAAACTACATTCAACTCCCTATAGTATACACAGATCCTTATCCTCCAATCCTTCTTTATGCTTATGACCATTGGACTTACCCACTCTGATTCTTCAATAGCTTCAATGATGCCTGACACTATCATCTTATCCATTTCTTCCTTGACCTTCACGTGTAACTTAGGATTCATTCAGTATCGTCTCTTCCAAACTAGGCATGCACCCTCCTTTAACTTGATCCTCATTTCCCCTAAGGAATAGTGGATGCCTTTGAGTTTATGATACCCATGAGGGAATAAATCTTGAAATTCACGTAATAGATCAATGATTTTAGAGAATTTGTCTCCAAATAATAATCCCCGACGATAGCCTCCTTAGGTTCCTCTTCTGAGCCAATGTTAACCTTATTTGTCTTTAATGGTTCATCGTAGGCATGCACCCATTCATCGAGATTGTCTATGACTTAGTGTTTTCCTACAGAATGGTTAACATCTAGACTCTCCATCTCTTCCCCATTAATCACATACACCATCTTCCCTTTTTCTTTTTCCATGCACACGCACTCAAGTTGTATATCTTCTTATTCTTATTTATCAAAGCGCATCTCTAGGCCACGTTCTCCTAGCAGCTCTTATATTCTATCTTTCACCATAACACTATCCCCTATTGTAAGGCACTTGAAAACCTGTAACGCCCTATCCACTGATGGATTTGCACTTTGATACTTGAACATTTGAATGAGATCAGCCGCTAATTCTTGCCAATTACCAGTTTGATGACACATCTCCGAGTGGATATACCATGCACGTGCACAACCTTGTAGGGTGGAATACAACTTGTGAACCCATAATGAAGGTGGTAATGCTTCGCACTTCCCATCTAGGCCATCTCACATGCTTGGATATGGAATGAAGAAGTCTCTTTACCATGGTAATATTTTACAGCCATGGGCATGTTTCTCCTATAGAACCTCACCAAAAAGATGATTCTCACCTTGCACCACTCCAGGAGGTTATCTCAATGTGTATCCCACTAGTAAGCAGCAGTTCTGAGTAGGTTGTAGTTAAACATTTCTCTTCTTTCCTTCTCATTTATCCATTGGGCCACCATTTCTTGTAAGAAATTTTCAAGATTCCCCCAAGTAGCTTGGTAAATTTCTCCCTCCGAGGCACCGGGATGAATGCGCCTTTTTACCCTTGTTATTGACCCTCTTAATTGACATCCAATCAACTCATAGGTCCCATGCACCCAATTTTCACATGCTATACTAGTGGTGTCACTTAAGGATTGAGCATCCTCAAACTGGATAACTCCTCCCGTGGGATGAATTATCTCAGGATCCCTAATTGAGCACACATATATTCTATCAAGGAATTCTTCTCCCAAGGGTTCAGTATAGGGCATTGAATTCCCATCAACCAAGGGTATAATGACCCATTCCTCCTTATTCTCAAAACATATGTACCCCTTGTTGAACCGAAGATCAACATTGTTCTTATAGCACCATGGGCGCCAAAGTAATGCTAGAAAATTGTCTTCCTCGGAGAGTGCCAAGACTTCGAAGTCTCCAATAAACTTGGCCCCTTAAATAGTGATAATTGCATCCTTCAAGATGTCAATGGGAATTTCCTTCATTTTGTTCTTCGTATACAACATATTCGAAGATGGATATAATTCAAGCCTTCCCATTTGATGCCATGCATCCAAGGTGAGAACATTGACCTCTACTCCCATGTTAATGAGGATATTACTCAGGAGCCACCCATCAACGACTACATTTAGGGTGATGTCCTTATCATAGTTAATCTGTGAAGGGGAAGGTTTGCATGTAAAACCTACCTTTTTACTCTCTACTCCTACGCATGGTACCTTTTCCCGCAACCATTCTCCTAACAAGGGAATAATATTCTCTTACCTTAGCATCTTACATACTTCTTTGACCTCATCCAAGTCATCCTTTAGGGCCTTGACATTATTTCTTTGCTCCCGTTGTGGAATGCTCCTTTAGACATTGGATTTCCCCTTTTAAACTCGAGTGACATCCATAGTCTTTTGATATACCTCCTTCGATGAGAAGGGTCAGGTAATTCCCATGTACCACTTCTTTTCTTGAAACTAGGGTCCTCTGCCTTGGTACTTCCTTGGTGTGTGTTCGCCTCTACTCATGTTGTCACTAAAATAGGTTCTAATCCTCGACTCACACGTGACTCGTGGCATCCACTGTGTGTCAGCCTTCTTTAGTCTCACCATCCCAATGCCTTTTTCCTAGCGGTGTTGTTGACTCATGTGCTCAAACAACTTAGGGCACTCCTCATACTTGTGCTTCTTCCCGCACCATGAGCACTTTGTGATAAATTTGGATAATCATGCTTGTAGTGTTCTATAGATCCATAATTAAAACAGTTCCTCGTGGGAAATCACTTCTTCCTCCTCCGTAGTTATCATGACCATGGAATCCTCCGCAAAACCCATTCCATGCACACCTCCATCTACGCACCCCTCATAACGGAGGTCATCATCCTTAAAACTACTTGTAAGGCTATTCGGCACATATCAAGATCAATAACATCATGAATATGATCAATCGACCCTACTATCTTTAGTGTCGTGTGATGTAGATGTAAAAAATTTCTAATAATAAGATACATTCTTATAGATTGCGTGTTGTAGTAGAGGACACCTACTTGCATCATGGTCCCCGTGACAAATTTCACAGTCCATCATTATAGCCCATACCAACTTCCGAGGGTAGTTATCCTTTGCATGCCACTCCACTTCACAGTATATACACCACATACCACTACGAGTCTCATGGGATGAGTTCACAGATAAATTCTCCTTCTTCTTAGCCATAACTGTGATTTGAGCTTCCAAAAATGGACTAACACCGATATCAATGCTCCCAACAGACTTCAAGTGAGTAGAGTAGATTCCAATTCCTCACATGGGTCTGTGAAAGTCTTATGTGATAATGCTCTTCTAAATGGTGTTATCAACCCTCCAACAAACCATTGAGCATATTGTGGGTCTCTGCGTGTATTTTTGCTTAAGCTAAGTTAGATGAATGAGAACTACCACCTAAATAGTTCTATAACAAAGCTAAGTCAAAATCTAGGCACCATCAAGATGAGAGCTAAACAAGATCAATACTAAGCATAATGCATTAACTTTGAACTAAGATCAAATTAACATGCTAAAGTATTCAAAACCTCTACTTCTCTAGATTACCAACAAAAGAAAATGGACCTATGTAGACTCCATGGAAATCAAATTGATTTTTTTGATCTTCAAAAACTTAGGAATGGGAGCTCATCAAAGCTTGGCTACAAGACCCCTTTGACTATTCCCATATGACCCAAGCACTTGGCTAGAAAATGCAAGAAAGGAGGCTTAGCTCTTCAAATGGTGAATTTCTCAAGAATAACAAAAAGCTTATAGTCTATTTTCTATGTGCTTTTCTTTTGTCTTTTCAAGGAATTAGGTGTAAGTGTAAAGGTAGCAGGAGGTCTCTTTATATAGCCCAATGGATAAAGGAACCACTACATCCCTTTGCTTGTGGGATAATAGGGATGTTGAGTTAGTTATGGATAATGGGGGTTTAGATAGAGTTGATTTAACTTTAGGAGGGTTTACCTTGTCCTTTAGTGACTCATGTGGATAAAGGGGGTTTATTAATTAATCAAGATGATTAATTAATAGATGTGAAATCTTATAAAAAAACTAGAGGAATATTAACATGATTTAGACTATAGAAGCGGATTAAATCAATTAAATATTGATTTATTGGTTTAATGGGGGGGGAGCTAATTAATTAATAATAAATAATTAGCCTAGATAAAAGGGAGGATTTAGTAATGAAAGGTCATTAACTAGGGTACTTATTGGATAAGTGACTTAATTAATTAGTGTATTTTAATTAATTAACAAAGATAGGAGAGAATATGAGTGCTTTTGATGATATGTCCCCAATTTGCAGGAAAGGAGATAATTAACACAATTTAAGTATTTAAATTACTCAAGCGTAATTATAGGTGTATACACCATGAAGGGTGAATGTCATATGCAAAATTTGACAGGATAGTTTTAAACCATGCATCATACTCCTGTACACTCTCTGCCATTCCCTGTTGGATCTCCTTTAGAGTGTTGATGCTCTTTTACTTTGAAACTCGGGGATATGGAACTTTGCTAGGAAGGCATTTTTCAATGTAGTGTAATATAACACTATCGATGGGGTCATACTTCATATACCAGCTATGCGTGTGCCCTTGTAACTTCATTGTAAATTGACTAGCCTTCTATTCTGGGGTTATGATTCCATTAGCGTGCCATATCAATTCACACTTGTGAACATGCTCCGCATGAAACCTCTATGCCCTAGTAGTACTGGGCAAGTGTAAAGACATTTCAAAAATACCTGAGGAGGGGGTTGAGGCCCTTGTCCTCCTGATCTATATCCTTGGTTCCCTCTAGTGTTTACTCCTCCACTAGATCCACTAGATCCACCAATTCATCCTACTGATCCTCCTCCGCCTAGAAATGGGATTGAAGTGGTCATGCCTACTATCCCTAATGTTCCACCGAACTACGTGCCAATAGTCTAAAAATTTTCTCCACCGGACATGTATCCCATGCCACTCCCAAATGCGTTGCCAAAACCTTGTGTACTTACACTTTGCCCAAATATTCCTCCAAACACTAGAATGGTATGTGCAGCCATAGAGGTCCCAAACAAGAAATAATTTCTCCTGTGCACTGATTGGTCACTTCTACTGATACCAACTTGGTTAACAATACTTCTCCCTTGATATATAAAACCAAACACCAAGGTCTGATCATTAGGTGGGTTGAGATGCATCTTGACGAATCTTATTTTTCCATGTGATAAACTCTCATCAGAAGCTAAAGGGGTCTCTCTCCTACGCTTGCGAAGATGGGGTAGCACAAAATACTGAGGTTCCACATCTTTTGTGTGAACCTTAACTCCTTCCCACAATTTCTACCTCCATAAATCCATCACACTTGTAACCTCACATTTTCTGGAAATCTCCCTTTCATGCGCTTCACTATACTTGATTCGTCTCTCCTCCCTTTCTTTCTCAATCACAATGTCTTCCATCTTCCTCCACCCTAGCTTCCTCGCCCAATGCTCAGAAAGGTTTAGCTGGCCATTTGAAATGCCTCTAAACTCAAGGTAATAATCAAGATCTTCATTACCAAAGGAATAACATGCATAAATGATCCTCTAGTCTCCCTCATAAACTCAAACTCAGCAACTACCAGACAAGAATACGTAGAAATTGTGTATTCCAAATTGTAGCTAGTTAGCACTCCCTTCCGCCAGTGATCAACAACACACATCCACATCAAATCTACATCTTGCAGCCTCTCATAATCATCTTGGGTGTATACGTGCGTTCTATTGTACCGGCTTGATCTAGATGCATATGATAAGAGCCATTCATACAGCTCTACTGGGAAACAACATAAGAAAGTTTCATACAACTCATGGTAGAGGTTCTCTTCTACCCATCTAGGTGCATCAAACTCAGGCCCAATGTTGAATCTCTGAGAAAACTCATCCTTCATGCTCTTGAATGATGTTTCAACACTCTCCAAGGTTAAATGCTCTGTCATCACACAGTATAGATATAAAGATACATGCCATTTCTTATAAAAACTTCAAAAAGAGGTCTCGGCAACAAAACCAAGATGTAGTCAATTTTTATACACCTTAAACAAACAAGGAAAATCCCATGCACGTCGGCCTATCACCCAACATGTTCTAGGTGCTCACTGAGGCACATGTGGGCACTAAACCCCTCCTTTATGTGAGTTGTGTAAGAATGCATCATCTATTACAGATGCGTAATAAAAAGAATGAAAGAAACCCCATATTCAATTGAGAATATAGAATGAATGTTGAACTAATGCATTACTTGGACATAAGAAATATGTTGTGAATACGATTCGAACCATAAAGGAAAGAGGATACACAATGATCATACCCATTCACATGAAACATATTGAATAGATAAAAATAAATATGTATGAGCCACGAACCACATATATTCATATTCAACATGTTCAATAATCATATTACATCTATCAGGGTCATTACTAGACCAAAATGATAGTGCATATCAGAACCATGCATCAAAATTGGAATTAGGTCCCTTACAATACAAAGGAGAACATATATACCCATATCTTGATATATCATTACTGCTACAAATCTCCTAATATCATCCCTAAAAACTCTCCATCTATTTTTGTAAAGCTTCACCTATCATCTAATCCATCCATTTCCTTTTCTTTGGGCACTTGTATTTATAGCC
The DNA here is from genome assembly GCA_018340775.1 of Taxus wallichiana var. yunnanensis. NCBI lineage: Eukaryota > Viridiplantae > Streptophyta > Pinopsida > Cupressales > Taxaceae > Taxus > Taxus wallichiana. Next base: position 780,486,209 of record CM031239.1, on the reverse strand, counting down.
TTTTCCACTTTGTAGGAGTTGCAAATCCATTGTCAAGTGTCCAAGGTGGCCCTCCATGGGAGAATGCCTCTTCAGGCTTGAGCCCTCCACTCTTTTTAATGGTGGCCTTCTCGGAATCTTCTATCGTAAGGTATATTTATTCCTAGGCCACCTGTTGTCGGGATGACACCTTATCCATTCCGCATGCACCGCCGGGTCATAATTTTCTCGTTTATGTATGATATGCCAAATATGGCTAAGTCCCAAAACCTTTTCTCTACCTTATGTGCCATTGGGTCTACTAAACCCTCCTAGATCCCTATCTTGTGCACTTTCTCCTTGCGTGCCCTTCTTTAAGTGGGCCCTGTGTACCCATGTGCTTTTCTCGTACTTAGCCGATATTTTAGGATCCCAACAACATGCATGTACATATGTGTACAGAGGTATGCATAAATTTACAAGGTCAAATGAGGTTTTCCCCAAATATGGAAAAATAAAGCAAACTAAAAGTGTAAGTAGATCTAGAATAATCAATGCAAACAAAACAAATGGGGAAAGAATACCTACAATAGAGATAGGGTAGATCCACTATAGAAAGATTAAATAAACAACACAAAAGAAAATGGAAGCAAAGGGTTGACAAACCCTCCATAACATTCATGGCCTCCATGGCCTCTATGCTCCTCAAACTTGTAAGTAAAAATAAGAAAAATTAGGGAAAAAGTGAAACTTAAAAAAATTCATAAGGATTTTAGGGTTATAGTGCTAACCTATTAATCTAATGGCCTAAAATGAAACAATATAAGGGTAGACGATTACTCCTACATTTTTAGGTGGGATGTTTGGGAGAATATTATTTAAATCCATGTATGTGTAGTGGTAAATGGGGCCAACTAGAACCTTAGTGTAACAGGATAAATTCTACCCTCTTGCATGACTTAATAAATGATTAGTGGCATTAGACTATAATTAATTAAATAATGTTTTTGTGAATGGGATTTAAACCTATAAATTAAGTGGATTAAATTAACTAAGGGAAATTTTTAAATAAACATGGGTATGGGTGTTATTAAATTAAAGGAAATGAACTTAAATCTGAATTAACCTAGAAGTAGATTAACAATATTTAAATTATTAATCTAAGTATGTTAACCTAAAGTAGCGTAGAAGATTATTACGAGAATTTAATTGATCATAGGAAATTTTATAACTCTTGTTTTAGATAACACAAAACAATAATTTATAACATAATGTTTTAGGAAATTAATGCCTCGTTACATTAGGTTTTGGGCGTAGTTTTTTTGGGCACTACATCCACACATCCTCAACATAAATCCACCGAGAGAGAAAAATCAAATTAGTTAGGTTTACAACACTAGGAGCTTCATGATATAAAAAGGCATAGAGATCATGATGCTTCGAGGTAGGGTTTCAAAAACATAGTGCTAGAACAGACTTCAACAAAATCCAACTCACAAGTTCGAAAATGATATTAAAATAAAATATTATCTCCTTAATCATTGGCAGGTTCCTAAATACCAAAATTCATTCTTGCGTAAATAAGGAACATAAACTATGCCATGAATGGAAGGAAACACATATAGTTATTCTCTAGAGTAGGGCTTAAACACTTACCCATTAATGATAAGACAAAACCTATTTTATACCAACTGCAAAGAATAACCAAATTAGAATTAGAGGTTCTTATTTCCAATAAACCTATAAGAATTTATTAAAATTTGGTACTCATATAATGGTAATCACGTAAACCCCGAAAGTGGGTTACTGAGTCATTAACACAAAAAAATAGAAAAAAACATTCATTTCCTTTCTCAAGTATCCCATCAAACATAAATATAGCCATATCCTCTTAGTTATGACCACACTTGGAGGTAATCAAAGTTAACAACCCAACTCGAAAATGTCAACAAAGAAACTACTCTAAAATATTCCACATTCATGTTAAACAAAATGGATTAAGTTTTAAAGAGAAAGGGAAGGAATAATTCATGTATGTAAAAGAATCCTTATCTCCTCCTCCATTCTTCCATATCTTCCCCCTTATATACAAAACTTCAAATATTTTTCACATGAACATCATAAATAATCTCAACCTCGTCCATGGAAAATCCTTACATAAGGAGAAAACTCACAATTTTGAGAATAAAACAAATTGAACAACATGCAAGCAACTCGATAGCTTCTCCATGAAGGTTTGATATTCCTATTAATTTCTTGTCACTGATTTCAATGACTTTAAGTTCATTAATTCCTGTAAATCGCTTTGAAGATCTCACCACCACCGCCATTCCCTAATACGACCTTATTTGGTGGTTCTAATTTGTTTTAAAAAATAATCATTGATAGCATGATTTATTCAACCTCATTATTTTAACTATAACATATTCAATTAAATCCACCCATTCCATTTTTTCATAGACCATAACAAATACCAAACCTTAGAATTGAACAATATGATTATTTAATAATTAGGAACAATTCAACCTTAACATTGCATTGAATTTGACCCACTTGCCTTTATTATTTGTGCTTGAAACTTTATTTAGTTTTCATAAAGGGTGGTCAACGATTAGACCTTTCATTATAGGTTACAATAATACAACCCTTAACCAATAATCTAGGTCACAAAATACAAGAACATTATCACATAACTATAGATCTATGTTTACAAATTTATACCTTCACCATTCAATCAAGACCAAAGGTGGGATGCAATAGTATAATCATGTTTCACATACCTTAGTCATAGATTTTAGGTCATAAATGTATGATAAAATGAAAATGGTCTTATTTACCTTAACGAACCATTGATTTACTTGTTGTGATTGAAGAGCATCCCTTAAATATTTGTCAATGATCATCATGTCAAGAAATATTAGTAGTTATGAATTTTATCATTTTTTTTGCAAACAATTTAATACATTACAACCTTGTATAACTTCCATATTATCTGCAAGTCATTGTTTAAAGAAGACTAGAAAATTACAATTCATTGCTAATAGGTAAAACCTCATGTAAGAATCCAAATACTCATTCACTTTCATGAAGGTGAGTTTCACATCATAACAATATGTATAATGATATCAAATGAACAAGTTTATCAAGCCAAAATAATTTCACGGAACATCAAACACGAAACACCGGTTTACAAATTATCCCTTTGTAGACACTAATCGAATTTGGGATATGTGACATACTTCCCCTCTTAATGAATCATCATCCCGATGATTTATTCTCATTATCCATAATTAGAATAATCATACCCTAAATTATATCTAGCATCAAAGGAGAATAGTCAATATTTTTAATAAAAACTTACAATTTTGAAGTCTGAATTCAATTTTATTGGTTGTAATAGCTTATCAACCAGCCAAAACTTTCACACATCACCAAAATGTCATAATATTTGTCATTATAGGCAGCCATAAATTTTAATATTAGGTAATATATACAAAATACCGTATAAAACAAGTTTTATCAATCTGAAACAATAAGTATCGTTGTTTTTAACTTAGACAAGTATAGTCACGGTTTTCATCAAATTATGTATTCCAATATGTAAGACTTTCCATGAGGAGTTTTTCTCTTACGGTCATACAAATATATTATAATAAAAAAGGAAGCCCATACTCATGCTCTCAATTACAAGGCCTTTCAAATTTATCTATGTATAGAATTTCATCATATCATCTACCTTTATATCGCGTTAAGAGTCCACCCTACTCACCAAATCAGAGTCTTTTATTTTCATTTCAATCTAAGAGAGTGTATGCAAACCTTGAAAAAAATATTACAATGTATTCCTTGGAAAATTTAGCAGGGAATCATCATTTTTCTTAATCAAACTATGAATTTTCTTTCCTCGAACAAGGTAAAAAGACAAATATGCTCTAATGTAGTCTTTATTCACATGTAAAGGGTGGATAATGATTCACCTAGATCCCAATTCCTACATAAACCTAAAATTACTCCTCCTACATATTTTCCACTGGGTAAAGATGCACTTCAAGCATAAAACATAACAAACCACACATTTATTGATGTATACTAACCTTCACATAATTATAGACATGAGTTAGGTATGAGCTACATTTTGATGGACATCATTATTGATGTGTAGGTCTTCACACCCTATACACAACCTAAAACATATGATTTTCAACATGTGGACTCAAGATTATCTAGGAATGGAAGATAAAACTTGAAATATGTTAAATATTCACATGAAATGGTCTCAACTCTACCTCAGTCCCGAGAGTACAAAACTTACCTTCAGTATTCATTTCTTCCTTATCTCTTATAAGACACACATATTTTGTGAAAGTACTATAATAAAGTTGGTATTATTCTCATATCCAAAGTAAATAATTTCCCTAAGTTAGTGATCATGACATGAATCTTATAATTGCCCTAAACATTTACTATTTTCTCGCACATGTAGGCCATATTGAATATTTCTTCCATAAAACACATTCAAGGATCTTTCTCATTCTTAAATCACCATTAAATTCACACAAAAAAATGCTAATATAATGAAAATTACAAGATTCATAGGTCTAAATGATCAAGAAATCTATATATTTTAAAGGATCATTCAAAACAAATAGTATGATTTATTACTCTTCAATAAATATTATAGACCCTTGAGCATATGAGGATCTCTCTCCCACTTACCTTTATTCTTGAAATTAAATGGTGAAGATGAACCAATTCTCTTATTTAAATTTAAATCTTTTCAATTCAACATTTATTATAGATTTCATTCTATCCTAATTGGCCTTTCAAGTTACTATTGCTATAGCAGATAGTCCACCCCTATCTACTTCATCTACCCTATGTAGTTTTTTACATGTTATATTTAAGTTCCAAATATGTCATTAAGATAGCTTAATCAATATACAAACCCTCGCTTATTTTTATCATTAAGCTTAAGTTGTTTTCCTTGGCTGATCATGGTCACACTTACCAATTACTCTTAACATTATTATAGTTTTGTGTGTCATGAAGGATTGTTAGAGTGTTATCAAATCTTCTTACCACTGAACCTGAAGCATAATTTAGTATGGTTCATTCTCCATGGTTCATCCTTCATTCATTCATTGTTTTCAATTAACAAATTAAGAAATTCAAGTAAGCATAGGAATCAATAGGTCTATGAGGTGTAACCTTCAATTCTAATACCAAAATGTAACATCCTCATTTTGAGAATTCAATTCTAGGGATATTTTTAAAGATAACATACTTGCTTGTTCTAAATTCATCTAATTTAGAATCAACATCCGTCAAGAACACTCCATCCTACAACATTTAACCATGTGTAGCTATATGAGTCGGTTTAACTCGATCCCTCATTTAACACTCTTTATGACAAAATATACCCAATATATCGATGGTTTTTTTTTATTCAAAGAAAATCAAATGTATTATTCTAAGTGTCTAACTAGGTTTCTACCACAGAATTTGATTTGACATCCTACACCTTAGATCTATGTAAAATTAGGAAAGTACATATAAAAACATTGCACTACTTTGATCAAATTGTCGAGACGTGTGTTATGCTCAATTCCGTGATGGAACATTTGACATTCGGAACATTTCTTTCACCGTACCTCTTAATTATTTTTATCTATATTAGTATTAGATAAAGGTGTTATAATCATTTACAAGTATCATACAATGTATAAATATTGATTAACTGCATGAAGAAGAACTGTCACTACGACAACTTAGGATGTATATGGGAAGGTAATTGTCTTCATAATGATTTTAATCATTACTAGACAACTACCCTTCCCATAGCCATCATAGATTGGCATCGGGTACATATCCATGTAGTACATCATCATTTGTAACTATAATAAACCCTACATGTAAAGGTGTTAGGACCATCATAATATGATAAGGTTGAAGAGGCAACTCGATATGGATGCTATACAATAATAACCAATTAATGACTTCGGTCATTAGATGGGTAATACTTCATAGCGCCATAAATATTCAGCCCATCAAGCTTCCCTAATTGGGAATGTCATATTTTAGTTATATTATAACAATTTAATTATATTAGTTATTTTAAGACAATTTAATTATGTCTCGGTGATACTCTAATCAAGATTGTTTCGCAACTAGGGTTATAAGTCATGGAGTTTACGTAAATCATTTATAGCTCTAAGTCACTCCATTTTCTCATTGTACAAATGAGTTGCAGTGTTAAATCATCTTATTGCATTAATTTCACGGTTTCTATTTTGTCCATTTATACTAGAAAGTATTATGCCAATTATTTCATTTGATGATTCTATTATCCAAATGAGTATATTTATTCCATAATGCAAACATATCACTATATTAAATTATAACATGTTTATGTTAATCCCTAAGTATGATATATTTTATATCTCAGCAATATATCACCTACACAAACTTAGGCTCCATTATATTGCTTATGTGAAGTGGGGTGACCCTTCCCAAAAATATATATATGGTTTATAATGGTACATAAAATAATCATGCAATCATGAGACACACCTTCCTCTAACAATTCCTTATAATTTCTTCTCTATCTTGAATATCATACGTTTGAATATATATATATATATATATTCCCAAGTTACAACTCTGGGTATTTTATTATCTAGAATTTTTATTCTCGTATAGACGGGTAAGTGAACAAAGTTGGGGGGCCAAAAAGCGGACAAGAATCCAAAAAAATCAAAACGTGTAATCATTTTGTTAAAATGTGCTCACATTTTAGTTTGTTTGGCTTGGGAATCACCAAAGTATAATGCGTATGCATTATGTAACATGTACACATTATGCCGACTATGAACAAAAAAAAGAGGCGTGAGCCTCTATCATTTTTCCTCCCTCAAACACGAGTTTCAGAGCTTGTTCGCGCCCTTGCATTTTTTCATCGAGCTAGATCTCAAGCTCAAAGGATCGTTTCTAGATCACCGGGAAGATCTGAATCAATGATTGTGCCACAGAGAAGAGGTAAGCACAATTATTTTCTCAAAATTGCATTGAAATATGATAATTATAGATAAAAATTTGAATTGAGTATATATTTTTTATTGTTACAATTAGAGGTCGAGGGAATCAACCACAACCAAACCCTGTTATTCCTAACATCCCTCCCGACACTCCCACAATTGCTCAACATCCCTTGGGTAGTCAAGAAGATTTAGCAGCCCAAATAGTTGAAAACAAAATTGAAATTGAGGATTTAATCAAAACAATTAGAGATGCACAACCTAAAAACCCCCACCGCACCTATCTTACAAACACATTGGAGGCATTAATTGTTCAAATTGATGCGGAAATGGGGAAAGTTGATCATTGGACAACTTATAGAGAGGGTTGTAGGGTTTATTATTCCAACAAATTGTCATATGTGGATGTAAAGAAAATGAAATTTCAAAAGAACTCATATGCACCTTATACACGGACCCCCGCACTGATCTTACTATTCCATTGACATGTACACAATTTCCCATCCATTGGTGTAATAATAATTTGATTAAAAATAATTGTTGGTACCAATGGTGGATGGTGATTGATTTTCCACCTTGTAATAACAATGAGGTGCCACTATACTTTCTGAGGAAACTCTATTTCAAGTTTATCCTCAATGAGATCCCAAATTATTTTGATTTTTGAGATTTATAGGGCTGAGGAAAATTATTTGCATAGGATTAACCCAGTGCACAATGTGCACCTATTCAACAGGGTAGACTCCCCACACAGAAGCCCCCTCACCCTGAGATTATCCTTCAAGTAGTGAAGGAGACAATAGAGATTGATACAATCCATGTGCTTCAGGGGCTATCTGTGACCCTTATTTGACATATGAGGGATATTTCGAGGCAAATGCTTGCGGAGGTACATGAGTATTCCCTCAGGGAGTACTAGCATGAGGCCACATTTTTTCTCGTCATGTGGTAGCATATGTTTGGGGTCCAAGGAGGACGATACTTTCATGCGTACTAATTTTGGTGCACTGGTGCTAGGGATTAACATGATAATGTCACTATGTCGATGTCCTTTTGAGTGAGACATTTGGATTAATTCATCGGCATCACCTTTGCGAGTAAATTTGTTATGTTTTGTTATGTGTGTTACAAATAGTTTGGAGTACCTAATTTACTTATATATGTTAAATTTTTGAAATAACTATATTTGTACATGTACATGCATTAATATTACGGTGCGTGGGAGGTGCATATTCATCCCGACCATAGGCGGTGAGCACCATGCATACACACATTCACATAGGTAATTTATAATGCTAATTATGTAAAATTTTCACATATACATTTGCATGTATATATATATATATATATATATATATATATATATATATATATATATATATATATATATATATATTAGTTTTGAAGTCAAATATATGTATGTTCTTTTATTTTCATCTAACTCACATGATATACATGTTTGATAAAGATGTTGACTTCACTAGACACCCCACCATCTCTGCGACAAGTAGATAAAGGTGTTGCCGCTGCGATTTCATCTGCGCAACAACTCACTAAGGTATTCAAACAACATGTAATTGTTTTTATTAATCTCTCATGTAATTCATATTATGTTAAATTATATGTTAGTAATGTCTTTCATTGTATAATTATTAAATTATGTTAATAATGTCCTTCATTGTGTGTGTGTAGGAGTTACGTGTGATAGGGCGTAACCTGTTCATTTGATTCACAGGAATGGCGGGGTAAAAACAATAGTTCTATATTGATAAAATTAGTTAAAATATTGTCATTATGTAGATACATGTACTTAGCTCTATTTTTGCTAATTCTGATGTTAGGTTTTCTGATCTGATGTGTATGTAGGGAACTTCAACCCCCTCCATTTTGACTTCGAGGGCATGAACTCCTCCATCTCATTGTCTTCCTACCACCATTCGTACTACAAGAGATCTCGATGACTCATTTGAGCATGAGATGCAAATTCAGCATGATCAACAACTTGCGGTAAGTTTGTGTATTTATGTAAATACTTTCATTCTAGCATGGTCTTAAATACATGTTGAAAACATATATAAATTAAGTTTTGACAAAAAAACATTGTTTGCATTTACAAGCTCATCTACAGGTGAGTATTCAGCAGAAGAGGACTCAAAGCATGGGCTCAAATGATCCAAATTCTTATCATGGATCTCCATCTTTGCCTAAGGGAGGGCCTTCTTTAGGCAAGGCCAAGAGAGGGATAGATTTTGATGAGTAGGAAATATATATGTCTTATATGACATTGTTTTTGTATGCCTATATGCATGGCATTGTATGTAAGCCTATATGGCATTTGAACTTGATGGTATATGACCTATTTGGGAATTTTTGTATTTATTATGCACATTAAAATACTATTTGGAACTTGATAATTTTGTATGAAACCTTACATTTATGAGATTATTTTCACATGAATCTAATATGATGTGCACTTGACAATATTTAAGACATTATGGATTATTTTTTAATTTATTGGTGAAGTACATGTAATAGCATTTTCAATGTATAAATGCATCAAACTTTGGATATTAATATTTAAATAATGTATGTATATAAAGAGTTACCTAATCTAAGTAATTATTCATTCAATTTATCAATGTGTATATACCTTACTTGTGCGTCTTCTTTCTCATGGTCTCTTTTACTTGGTTCCTATCTTATCATGCACTTATTACATTCTTTTATGCTTCGTAGTCTTCTCCCATGTTAAAACACTGTGCGAGTTGTCACAATTAGATGCCTTTCATCGTTGATATTTTTATAATATCTCTCCATATACATTACTCCAATGCTTGAGAATGTCTCTAGATGCATGATGACATTCGATTCGGACACTCAATGATTTTTGATTGTCTAATCCTGTCCAATTCGTGTTACTATCTTTAAATATGTAGGAATTTCAAGTTATTTGGAAATCACATCACACCCTTCACTAGGCTTGATGACTACCCCTATCCTTTTTAAGGTGCTTTTGAAAGCATCCATGGGTTTATCATAACATAAATTATCAATGAATGGAAGGTCACTAAGTCGTAGGCCAATTGACTCCCATCTAGAACTAAACAAGAAATATTTACTAGGTGATTGATAAATCCCATGTGTTCTTAGACATACCCCTATAAAATTCATTCTTAAGCCAATCTAGTCATTCAGGGCTCTTAAGCAACTACGCCTGGACGGGGTAGCCCTACACTGACTCAGACTACACTATTTCATGCATTTGCAAACAATAGCACAACGAGAGAACTAAATGGAGATGGAGAAAATCGTGAAATAAAGGGCCTCAATGTGGAGGTCTCAGATTTGATGAAATGTCTTTAGGTTCCATGGATTCCAAGAAATCACCCATCGAATATGTGGCGTGTTTGGGCCTTAGGGATCTTAAGCGACTACGCCTAGACGAGGTAGCCCAAAAGCACAGGGAACATATGGAACCAAAATGAATCCTCCACTAGTGTTCACCTAGACACCCCGACATGTTTGCATAGTTGGTTCGAGTCCCACGAGTTTCCATTTACAAACTACAACATCTAGCACCTTACACTCACTTAGATCTGCACTATTTCACGCATTTACAAGCAATAGCACAAGAAGAGAACCGGATGTAAATGGAGAAAACCACGAGAGTATTTCATAAAGGGCCAAGATTTGGAGGTATTGGATCTAATGAGACATCTTTAGGTGCCACAGAGTCCGAGAAATCACATGTCGAATATATAAGGTGTTTGGGCCTTAGGGCTCTTAAGCAACTACGCCCAAACAAGGTAGCCCGAAAGCACGAGGAGCATAGGGAACCAAAATGAATCCTCCACTAGTGTTAACTTGGCCACCCTAATGTGTTGGCATAGTTGGTTTGGTTTCACGAGATTCTATTTGCAAATTACAACGTCTGTCAGCCACCCCTATACTATACTAACTCAGATCGCACTATTTCACGTGTTCACAAACAATAGCATACCGAGAGAACCAGATGGAGATGGATAAAAATGTGAGAGGATTTCATAGAGGGCCCTAACATGGAGGTCTTGGATCTGACAAGACATCTCTAGGTGCCACGGAGTCCGAGAAATCACATGTCGAAGATATGGCGTGTTTGGGCCTCAGGGATCTTAAAGGACTACGCCCGGATGGGGTAGCCTGAAAGCACGGGGAGCATAGGGAACAAAAATAAAGCCTCCACTAGTGTTCACCTAGCCACCCCGATGTGTTGGTGTAGTTGGTTCGGTCCCACATGCTACCGTTTGTAAAATACAGACATCTAGCACCCTACACTGACTTAGACTACACTATTTCACGTGTTTGCAAACAATAGGACAGCGAGAGAACCGAATGGAGATGAAAAAAACCGTGAGAGGATTTCATAGAGTACCCCGACATGGAGCTCTTGGATCTAATGAGATGTCTCTAGGTACCACAAATTCGAGAAATAACCCATCGAATAAATGGCATGTTTGGGCCTCGGGAATCTTAAGCGACTACACCGGACGAGGTACCCTGAAAGCACGGGGATTGTAGGGAACCAAAACGAAGCCTCCACTAGTGTTCACCCAAACAACTTGACATGTTTGCATAGTTGGTTTGGTCCCATGACCTTCGTTTGCAAACTACAATATCTAGCAACCTTACACTAACATAGACTACATTATTTCGTGCATTTGCAAACAATAGCACAGGGAGAGAACCGGATGGAGACAGATAAAACCACAAGACAATTTTGTAGAGGGTCTCGACATGGAGGTCTTAGATTTGAGGAGACATCTCTAGGTGTCACAGAGTCTAAGAAATAACATGTCAAAGATATAAGGTGTTTGGGCCTCAAGGCTCTTCAAAGACTACGCCCGAACGAGGTAGCCTGAAAGCATGGGGCGTGTAGGGAACCAAAACAAAGCCTCTACTAGCGTTCACCTAGCCACCCCAACATGTTGGTATAGCTGGTTTGGTCCCACGAGCTTCTATTTTCAATATACAGTGTCTTCTAGCCCTACATCGACACAGAATGCACTATTTATTGCATTTGCAAACAATAGACAACGAGAGAAGCTGGATGTACATGGAGAAAACCATGAGAGGATTTCGTAGAGGTCCCTAATGTAGAGCTCTCAGATCTGATGAGACATCTCTAGGTGCCATGGAGTCTGAGAAATCACCCGTCAAAGATATGGTGTGATTGGGCCTCAGGGCTCTTAAGTGACTACGCCCAGACGGGGTAGCCCGAAAGCATGGGTGGAGGAAACCACCAATGTTTAATGATTTTGCCATAGGATGAAACTATGTAGACTATGAACTTAGATTTGTTGGGGAGACCACTAATGTTCCAACTGTTCATTTTGAAAGAATGAATATCTTCAATCAAATAGAGAATGAAGAGCCTGAATTTTTTTGGACATTACAAAAGGTTGTTTGTGCCCAAAAAGAAGCCGAAGGCCATATAAATATTCAATCTTCAACTTTAGATGAAAATGAACATCATGAAGAAAAATAATTATGTGAATATGTTACTATGATTCAAGAAGAAATGCCTCCTAAAAGTCATAAAGAGTCAATTTGATTACCCAAAAACATCTGAAAGAACTTAAAGAGAAAATACAAGTAGAAGAAAAGGAAAAATGGGAAGCGTCGAAGGATCACAACTTAACTGGAATGGAAGATCTATCTCGATGTTGTTCATAGAATCATGGATAATCTTAAGGACAACATGCCAAGTTGATTATTTTTATTAATCCCAAGCTGTTGTAGTTTGTAATGGTAGTTATAGTTTGCAAACGAAGCTCGTGGGACCAAATCAACTACGCCAACATGTCGGGGTGGCTTGGTGAACTCTATTGGATGCTTTGTTTTGGTTCCCTACGCTCCCCGTGCTTTCAGGCTACCTCGTTCGAGTGTAGTCGCTTAAGATCCCTGAGGCACAATCAATAGCTATCTTTTCCATGTGATTTATCAAACTCTGTGGCACCTAGAGACGTCTCGTTAGATCCGAGAGATCCATTTTGAAGCCCTTTATGAAATCCTCTTGTGGTTTTATCCATCTCCATCTGGTTCTCTCGATGTGCTATTATTTGCAAACATGAGAAATAATGCAATTTGAGTCAATGTAGGGCTGCTAGAGGTTGTAGTTTGCAAATGGAAGCTTGTGGGACCAAACCAACTATGCCAACATGTCGGGGTTGCTGGTGAATGCTATTGGAGGCTTTTTTTGGTTCCCTACACTCCACATGCTTTCGGGCTACCTCGTTCGGGCATAGTCTCTTAAGAGCCCTGAGACCCAAACACGTCATATATTTGACAGTGATTTCGAGACTCCATGGCACCTAGAGACATCTCATCAGATCGAGAGCTCCATTTTGGTGTACTCTATGAAAGCCTCTTGCAGTTTTTTCCATCTCCATCTAGTTCTCTCATTGTCCTATTGTTTGCAAACGCATGAAATAGTGTAGTCTAAGTCAGTGTAGGGTTGCTAGATGTTGTATTTTGCAAACAGTAGCATGTGGGACCAAACCAACTATGCCAACATGTCCAAATGGCCTAGTGAATGCTACTAGAGAATTTGTTTTCCCTATGCTCCACGTGCTTTCGGGCTACCTCGCTTGGGCGTAGTCTCTTAAGAGCCCTGAGACCCAAAAATGTCATATCTTTGACGGATGATTTCTTGGACTCCATAACACCTAGAGACATCTCATCAGATCTAAGAGCTCCACGTCGGGGCCCTCTACAAAATACTCTCGTGGTTTTCACCGTCTCCACCCGGTTCTCTCACTGTGTTATTGTTTGTAAACACATGAAATAGTGCAATCTAAGTCAATGTAGGGCTGCCAGGACAATGTAGTTTACAAATGGAAGCTTGTCAGGGGGACCAAACCAACTATGCCAACATGTTGCAAGTGGACAAGTGAACGCTAGTGGAGGATTTTTTTGGTTCCCTATGCTCCCCATGCTTTCGGGCTACCTCATCTAGGCATAGTCCCTTAAGAGCCTTGAGGCCCAATCACGCCATATCTTTGACATGTGATTTCTTGAACTTCATGGTACCTAGTGACATCTCATCAGATGCAATACTTCCACATCAAGGCCCTCTATGAAATCCTCTCATGCTTTTCTCCATCTTCATTTGTTTCTCTTGATGTGTTATTGTTTGCAAATGTGAGAAATAGTGCAGTCTAAGTCAGTGTAGGGCTGCCAGAGGCTGTAGTTTGCAAAAAAACATTCGTGGGACCGAACCAACTATGCCAACATATCAAGGTGGCCTAGTGAATGATAGTGGAGCTTTTTTTTGGTTCCCTATGCTCCCCATGCTTTCGAGTGACCTCGTTCGGGCATAGTTGCTTAAGAGCCCCGAGGCCCAAACACATCATATCTTTGTGGTGATTTCTCGGACTCGTGCCACCTAGAGACGTCTCATCGAGATAAAATATTTCCACATTGGGGCCCTCTATGAAATCCTCTCATGGTTTTCACTGTCTCCATATGGTTTTTTTCGTTGTGCTATTATTTGCAAACACGCAAAATAGTGCAATCTGATTCGAGTGTAGAGGGTTTGACGTTGTAGTTTGCAAATGGACGCTCGTGGGACCAAACCAACTACACCAACACATCAAGGTAGCTAGGTGAATGCTAGTGGAGGATTCATTTATTTTCCCTACACTCCCTGTACTTTTGGGCTACCCTGTCTCGAGCGTAGTCCCTTAAGAGCCCTAAGGCCCAATCACGCCATATCTTCGACATGTGATTTCTTGGACTTCGTGGCACCTAGAGACATCTCGTTAGATCCAAGACCTCAATTTTGGGGCCCTCTAAAAAATTCTCTCGCAGTTTTCTCCATCTCCATTTGGTTCTCTTGATGTTCTCTTGTTTGCAAACATGAGAATTAGTGCATTCTCGAGTCGGTGTAGTAGGGCTGTCGAGGCTATAGTTTGCAAATAAAATTTTATGGGACCAAACCAACTACGCAAACACATTGGGGTGGCCTGGTGAACACTAGTGGAGACTTCATTTTGGTTCCCTACATTCGGGCATAGTCACTTAAGAGCCTTGAGTCCCAAACACGCCATATCTTTGATGGGTGATTTCTTGGACTCCATGGCACCTAGAGATGTCGCATCAGATCCGAGACCGCCATGTCGGGGCCCTCTACGAATGGCTCTCATATTTTTCTCCATATCCATTCAGTGACCGAGTTAGTGTAAGGATGTCCATTGCCAATCACCTAAATAATATAGGTGGTTCATATAATATAGGTGGTGAAATGAGAATTTCTATTTGTTGTTCCTTTCTAATATTTAATTTTTCTTAGCTTCACTTGGCTTTTAGAATAATAAATCCTCTCTACTAATAAAGCCTTAACCACATGAAGGTGGAAGCTTTTTGGCACCACTAACCTACATAAACATGTTACTAAGCAATTAAATAGAATTTTGAATCATACAAAATTTTAAAAAAATCATTTAAGTAAATATTCAAATTAAATTCATGAAGAACATACCTTTGTAAATTCAATCCAATGAACCACAAGGATCAAATCTATTCTTGACAATAGCAAGAATTACTTCATGATCTAATTCATGAACCTTCCATAGATTTTTGTTTGATGGCCGACCTCGATATTTGATCAATTTAATATTTGTTGCAAGGACCAAATGTGAATAGTGAAGTATCTTCCGATGTACTTCATAGTCTTCAAACAACCAAATGTTTTATTTTTTGATAGGATATTGTCAAAGCCAAGTTCCGGTTGACTGGCAGCGATCGATGGGATCTACGCAAGGTCTTCACCATCAATGATGTGGAAGTCAAAAAATTTCCCCTCTACACAACGCAATAAGAAGTCGTTTGTTCCCTCTTCATTAAATTTTTTCACAATAACTACAAAAACATGCCCTATGTATCGTAAAGTAAAATTATTCGATCAATTTATAAATACATTAATTTAATAATTTAAATCTAAAACATGGCTTGTACATATATGTATGTACCTTGTTGCACTAAATCAAATACTTGGTCAAAGTCGGTGATGTTGTCATTTGATCTAAAGACCCTACAAGTTGTAATACTCATGGAACTTGATGTGTGTCAAGTGGAATTAGAGGTCTACATGTCCACTCATCCACCCACTATTGTGACTCACATTCATTCCACACAAAATCAATGCATGATATATAAAAACATGTCATGCACCTAGTATAAATAGTCCAAGCATTTGCATCTGAACTATGGAATGAGTGAATATCACTTGATCTTACAACTGTTATACAATCTTCAAAGTTTGTCATATTTTGTTGCTCTATCAACCAAAAATATCTACGACCCATTGATGTCTCTTGAGATTCATGGCCCATATTCTTGACACACCAATCAACAATGTTTTTTACATCTGTAAATTTAGCACCATCCTTGAACTTTAACTCTTCTCTTGTAATTGCTCTTTTCACACATGCTCCTGCACCATCATGCTCTTCTTTTCCATGCCGTACCTTAGTAAAAATATAGATATGTTGTATATTTGTTTCTTTGTGCATCTTGCTTAGCCAATAAAACATCAGTGCATTCTTGAATTGTGATGTGCAGTTGTCTGACCAAATGTAATGTTAATCGAAACTAATGTTCCTCTCATGCAAGTTCACATAAAACACCTTGAAACACCCTTGTACATATTCTATAGAATGTGTCTGATCATCACTGATGTAGAAATAATACTCTCTTAATATTTTTTGATCTTGCTCAGTGCTTTTAGAAGAGTGCATGAATGTTATATGCACAAAAATAGAAACTTACACTGAGTTATAATATTGAGACTGAACCTCCATTTGTGGCTACAATGTGTAATTCTCTGTGAAGTCAACTACTGAAACAATAGTATCAAGTGGGAATGTTTCCTTTCTTAACTTGAATTTTTCATCCAACCATTGAGCTCTATGTGTGTGCCTTTCATACTCATAAAAATTTCCTCTCTTAATTTGACCATATATTTTGATACAGGTAATTGTTCTGTAACAAGCTCACACCTCTTAGATTCAATTCCATCTCCTAATTGATATGCCACCGATTTATATTTGGTGAAATCAACCAATTATTTTCCTATTGAATATGTACTCTCCTTATGGATACAACTTTTCATATTTGGCAAGCCACCACATACATTGCACGTTCCATCCAAACATGCTTTGTTATAAAAAAATGTCTTGTTGATTTTTCACAAAATATTGTCGAAATAAATTCCCTTGAAGATTTTTGTGGGACATTTATTCCACACTCCTGCAACATGATGTCAGTATGTAAAACACTACGTATTTGACAAAAACATCATAATACATTGAAAATTCAACATGATGCTTGCAACAAGTGGTACGTGAGTGATTGATTTTCACATAAAAGGGTTTGCTCATTTCAAAGAATCTTTGGCTAATGTTAATTTGTGGATTTTCATTTTTAAACTTAGAGAAAAATTTTGTTTGAGTCATATCTAAGAAATGTTTTGCACACAATTCATGATTACGAGAACCTATTCTTCTTTTTACTGTATCTCTTCTATTCGGTGACACCCTTGTGTTATCATTCCAAAATTTTACAATTAATTCTTTTAGAATATCAGATGTATTCTTATATTTTCGTGGAAGTCTTATGGAGAAATCTCAATAGTCAGTGTTATTGACTAACTCAAGACATTTACGTCTCTCTATTGCTTTCATTAGTGTTTTTCTGTTTAGCTTCAAAGCACTGCTTTTTTTCTAATCAAGCATTTATTAACTGTTTTATCACGTACTATACAATTAGTTAGTGCACGTCGTGTAGCATTACTATCTTTGGTGCATATTTTACCACCTACAATTTGGTATGCTTTATGTATGTTTTCAACAATTGACACATTTTGATCAAAACATTAGATGTTCTCAACCCCACGTTATTCATTATAGGTCTCATCTTAATTAATTTCATCAATGAAACAAATAATTGACATATTTGTATGTCATTTAAATTCTCAAAGTAATTATCCCAAATTCCACTAGCTTTTCTTCTCGCATTTCTTTTAGAAATTTTGTTAGGCATTAGTTTTATAATGTTTTCATTAATTTCAATTAAGTGAATTGGTTTTCTTCACAAAATGGAAGGAGGTGTTCTTAGAGGTGAAGATTTTTTTACAAGGTTACTTTCTTCATTCAGTGTTTTCATACAAATTTCGGGGTTAACATTTGGATTCTCAAGTAAGTGTTCAATAATTGGATTCATATCAATTTCTTCATCCATACCAACATTATCATTCAATTCAATATCATTATTCATTGCAAAATCATTATTCTCTACATTTTCATTATGTATTTCATCCCAATTTTCTAATACATTAGCTACATTTGATATAGCGGATGTACCTTGTTATCCAAAATTCACCCCTTGAGGTAATTTTGATAACATGCATCAAATTTTTCAGTCTCGAGCAAGTAGATTGATTCAAGGCCCAAAATCATGTTTTGGGGTCCCTTTGGTTTCTCTCTAACTTCCCCATCCAAAGAAAAAAATCCAACAAGTTAGAAAAAATTGAAAAAATCCAAAAATGAAGTTGCACAGGCTTGTTTTAATGCATTACGGGTTTGAAGGTTGTGGGTCATACTAGTGAGAATCCTACCAAGGTTTGACGTACCAAGTTTGTGGTAGAAATACAAAGGAATCGAAAATGTCAAAAATTTGTCCCAGGCAATCCACGGACATTGGGACGTCAGATTGCAAAGCCGAAATGGCCGTAGGTAGTGAAAATTGGAAAAAGTGGAAATTTTTGTTCCACATCCGGGAGCTAGAACAAAAGTGCAAAGCGCAAAATTTTCCATAAGTCGTCTATTGAAGGTGGTGCGGAGTGTTTCACTCGGAAATGCTTTGTTCCTTGTAGAAAATAAGAATGTCGAGATGATGTGCGCGTACCGTAGAGAAAGATCGAGATGATGTTGCACTGTGAGAAAGCGAAGAACTCCTTTTTGTGCTTGGAAGGACTACTGCAAATAAGAACACAAGACCACAAGATTTTGATTAGATAATAAATGAGGAAGCGCCTTGGGCCGGGAAATGTAAAACTTCCTTTCGAAGGTGGTCGGTTTCCCTGCTAATATGAGTTAACACAAAATATTGTAAAATATCAATCAAATTGCTTATTTGAACCAGGTAGGGGAAATTTGTTTTCTGGTTTTGATCAAAGGAACCGATGGTTACCTATAACCGATGGCGATTCTTGATAAGCCGATACCGGTGGGTTCTAGGATCTTACGGGCTGGTTGTGGAGTTTGTAATGGCTGATTTTTGGATGGTATTGGGAAATGGGATGGTTAGAAGCTAAGGAATGATAGTTAGAGGCAATGGTACGTTGGATAATGGATTCGAGGAGCGGATTTGAGGAATTTGTAATTCCAAAAGCATAAGAAATGTTATAATGGAGGACATGCGAGATGTAACTTCTTGGTTTTGTGAAGATGCCGAGTTGATCTCCTTGGCTATGACTCTTGGTTTCTTCACTCGTCTCTGCTTGGTCAAGTGAAGTTACGGACTCTGCTAATCGCTTTGGACTCTCCTTTGATTCAAAAATCCTTGGTGATCTCCAAAATGAAATTCCGATCCGTTGTTTTGGTTTGGGAAGCCCATTTACGAGGCACCGATGGCGGTTGCGTGCTGTAGCAACGGCGGCGGTCGAGTAGAACCGGCATCGGTTAGGAAAAAGTAGGCTATTTTTAGTAAAATAGCCCACCTTCCTAACTTTTCTCAGAGAGATCGAGTTGCGGGCTTGGTCAAGTGGCTAGAAGGTCGGCTTTGGGTGCGAGTAAGGAGGCATTAGTTATGGATGTGAGTCTGAGACCAAGTCATGGGTCTTAATTAGGTTAGTTTAGGGTTAGGGCTGTCATGATGAGGTGGCAAAGTGAGGTGGCGGGGTAAGGTGATGTGGATTTATCAATTCTGAGGTAATTAATAAATAATTGTGTGAAGTTTAGGTAATGAGGTTAGGTTGCGAAATGGGATGCGGGTCTGAGGGTCGTGAGACACGAATTTGGTGTCTACATTAGCCCCTTATTGTCGTGTAGCTTGTTCTGTAAAGCTGCGCGGACAATAATATGAAGTGGTTTCTCATGTTAAAGATATAGGTAATCCCCCTCAAATCTATCACAGATTGAGTGAACGGGAAATCAGGGATAGGGTTGATAAAGGGTATATGTGGTAGAGAGGATGGTAAGGTGATGGTGTAGGTCCAAGGAAGCAGACGCATGTTGAAATGCAATAATACGACTAGGGTACATGATTTGTGAGCAAACCAGCAATGTATAGGCAAAGGTCGATAGTTTATCCAAACAAGGGTGATATAATCACTGGTATCAAGGCATAGGAAGTAGCTCGGGGTATATAACGGGTAAGGTACGGGAGCGTTTAGGCATGTTCGGCGGTGCAAATGGTTGGTTTGGTTGAGATAAGCGTCACGGTCTAGGTCTAGGCAAAGTTGGTCGACGAGATCAAGTCGAGGACCCTAATCATGCTAAAACACGAACAAGTGAGCTCGATTGAACACAAGGTACATGATGGATGGATAAAATAAAAGCGTTGATTGTGGGTATAGTATGGAAGTGATGCGGCCTTGGGTCGGGCCAAGTTGTTGGGTGGTGGCCATGGGTCGGCCCAAATAAGTGGGTTGAGGCCTTGGGTCGGGCCGATTGGTAGGCGAGGCCTTGGGTCGGGCAAATAGGTAGGTTGAGGCCTTGGGTCGGGCAATTGGTATGAGGCCTTGGGTCGGGCCAAATAGGTAGGTTGAGGCCTTGGGTCGGGCGAATTGGTAGGCGAGGCCTTGGGTCGGGCCAAATAGGTAATGAGGTAGGTTGAGGCCTTGGGTCGGGCGAAAATGGTAGGGCCGAGGCCTTGGGGGGGCAAATGGTAGGTTGAGGCCTTGGGTCGGGCCAAATATGGTAGGTTGAGGCCTTGGGTCGGGCGAATAGTGGTAGGTTGAGGCCTTGGGTCGGGCCTTGGTAGGTTGAGGCCTTGGGTCGGGCGAGGCCTTAGGTAGGTTGAGGCCTTGGGTCGGGGCAAGGGTGGTAGGTTGAGGCCTTGGGTCGGGCCGAATAGGTAGGTTGAGGCCTTGGGTCGGGCAAATTGGTGGTAGGTTGAGGCCTTGGGTCGGGCCGAATGGTAGGTTGAGGCCTTGGGTCGGGCCGAATAGGTAGGTTGAGGCCTTGGGTCGGGCCGAATGGTAGGTTGAGGCCTTGGGTCGGGCCGAATAGGTAGGTTGAGGCCTTGGGTCGGGCCGAATAGGTAGGTTGAGGCCTTAGGTCGGGCGAATAGGTAGGTTGAGGCCTTGGGTCGGGTCGGGCCGAATGGAGGTGAGGCCTTGGGTCGGGCGAATGGTAGGTTGAGGCCTTGGGTCGGGCGAATAGGTAGGGGTGAGGCCTTGGGTCGGGCCAAAGGTAGGGTTGGGTTGAGGCCTTGGGTCGGGCGAATAGGTAGGTTGAGGCCTTAGGTGGGAAGGTTGGGGTAGGTTGAGGCCTTGGGTGGGCAAAGGGTAGGGTGAGGCCTTGGGTGAGCGGGCAAGTGGTTGGTTGCGGCCTTGGGTCGGGCAAATGGTCCAAGCGAGTGAATGAACAAGAGGATTGTTGCGATGGTGAGTCACGGGCGGAGAGGACTAGAGGCTAGATACCTCCATGCGAGAGGCGTATTCACATGTTACGAGGAGAGATTGGCGGATCGGTGGGCGGTACCCGATAGCCGTGGTACCTTTGAGGCAGAGAGGCCGGCGAGAGGGTCGGCGATCACGATCATCACCTAGTCGGGATGAGGCGTGAGGTCTAAATAAATGTTAGCGAGGTATGAGAATAAATAAGGATGCCGACACTGCGTGTCGATGATATAGAAGATGTATTTGTTTAACATCTAAATAAAATTGAATATGTATGTTGATTTGAGTTATGATAATAATAAGAATGTTTTTGATTTGTTTTGAAAAAGGATAAAGAGGAATGTGATTAAATAGAAATACACAAAAATATTTATATTTACCACACATGATAGGTTATGGTAGGGGATGGTCGAGCTAACCTTGGGAGACCCCATGTCTCCGAAGTGCTGCCTACATAGCCCATTGCACAAAGCAAGGAAGGGCCTCAGACCGATGTAGTTCTCCCTTAGGATCAGGGAGGGGTGAATTTAGGCAATTTGGTATGGTTTAGGCAATTTGTCGTTTGGTAAAAAAAAATTTGATGTTGGTAGGGTAATGGTGTTGGTGCTGGTAGGATAATGTTGTTGGTGTAGGTATAGGTAAAGCAAAGGTTAGCATACCCAAGTAGTAGGGAATAGTGTCCTGATTAAGATCAACACACAATTCTAGATGCGAGGCAAAGCGGAAAGAGTGCTCCATAGGTGAAAAGAGCTAAACAAACCCACTGGCGTAGAGCGAGCACGAAGCCCTAAGTGCGTGTATAGGCGAGAAGTCCATAGTTGAAAAGAGTTGTATGATCACAATATATCGGGTGTACGTTACGTCCCTTGAGTTGAAACAAATGGTGAGGTGATGTGGATGATATAGGCTGAAGTACAAAGAACTTATTACAACGAAGAGAACCTACCCTAAATAGACAAGTCCATGACCCAAAAAGTTCTTTTGCATGAGGCTTTTATTTTTTGAAGATAGGTGATCGATGCGGGAAGTCTATAAGGGATATTGATTGTATTATTCTTGAGGTCTTCGAAGGCTGATCAATGCGAGAAGCTTCGATAAAAGTTTTGTGTATAGCTGTCCTTCGGGAGCGATCTATTTATAGTAGCAGCGATGATTTTAGTGCGCCATTTGTCCTTGAGGGAGCGATCTATTTATAGTAGCAGCAATAGTTTGGCATATAGCTGTCCTTCGAGGGAGCAGTCTATATTTAATTTTAGATAACTAGATGTTCTTTTGGCGTGAAGCATCTAGTTTAGTAGGAAGTTTGACTCAAGAAAATCCCATAAGAATACGGCTTATTTTAATACTTTGAAGTCATGGACTAGACTAAGAAGGGGAAGGCATCGTAAGGGGAGGTGAGGGGTGAGCTTGATTTTATTTCGAGATGTAAGAGACAAGTGTATGTGGTGGTATGTGAGCTCAAGGGACGAGCAGTAGGCGGATAAGAAGTGATATAACCCTAATTTCAACAGTAGAATGGTCGAAGATGCAAGGCATTAAGGGGTTCAGCTCAGGGTTTACCATTAAGCGAAGCTAAGCGATAAGTGCACGATCCGTAGGTGTGAGTGATTATATAAGGCCCAATCGATTGGGAGCAAATTTTCGCGTTTGCTCTTTTTCGGTTTGGTTACATGTTGATTCTCTTTGAGGGCGAGATCACCAACCTTAAAATGCGCTCATGAAGTCGCTTATCATAAGCACGCTTGATGCGTTTTTGATAGATTTGAAGATGATCAAATTTTGTAAGGCGGCGTTCGTCAAGAAGCTCAATTGGGCTAACCGCTCTTGGCGGAAATCATCGTTAGTGAGAATATCTGAAGAGATATTCTAAGGGAGGGTATTTGTATTTCGAGAGAGGCAAAACAGCCTCGGTACCGTATACGAAAAAGAAAAGGTGTGGCATTAGTAGAATGCGAATGCTAGTACGATAAGCCCAAAGGGCAAAGGGAATGTGATCGTGCCAATTTCTTCCAGATTCATTGACAACTTTCATGAGGATTTTGGTTAGTGTTTTATTAGAAGACTCGGCTTGCCCATTGGCTTGTGGATAGTAAGGTGACGAGAAACTAAGTTTGATACCAAAGTTGTCACAAAGGTCTCGCAACAACTTGTTTTTGAAAGATTTTCCATTATCTGTTATCAGGCGATGAGGAACACCAAAACGACAGATAATGTGGTGGTTAATGAACTCGACAATTTTTTCTTTTTTGATTGAAATGAGTGGAATAGCCTCCACCCATTTTGTGTAATATTCGGTCATTTGTGAGTATCAGCGGTGACGTTGTGAAGAGGTTGGGTGAATCTCACCAATAAGGTCTAAACCCCATTGTGAGAAAGGCCAAAGATCTCGAAGCGATCTGGAGGCGGGTGGCTAGGAGTATGTTGAAGGTTGGCATGTTTTTGACACATAACACAACGCTTAACATATTCGTAGCGATCGTTATTGAGTAGGCCAATAATAACCAAGGCGAAGGATTCGTTTGGCCACAGCAAAGGCCGCTAAAATGTCCACCACAAATACCGTCATGGACTGTTGGATGGTATGAGTGGCCTCCATGCTAGTTAGGCGGCGAAGGAGGATACCATCAAAGCCACGTTTATAGAGAGTCCCCCATGACAACATAACGCGAAACACTTTTAAGAAAAGCACGTTTGCCGTTACTAGTAAGATCGGTGGGAGGACGAGAGATTGTAAGGTAGTCATGAAATTGGTGGTACCGGGTATCACTGTGAATTAGTAGACACGGTATTTATCATACAAACTACCGGGGTTGAATAGGATGGGGCAAAAAGTTGTTGGACCACGGCGAATAATTGAGTCGGTTGGCGCGGCGGGAATTTGCGAGGCTAAGCAAGCCATAGTATCATAAATTTGTTAGTGGAGCGGGAATGGTTTGTATAGAATAGTGGGTAAATAAAGCTAGAAGTGAATCCACATAGTGTTTGTATTTTTGAAGTTCCTCGTTTTTGCATTGGTAGACGCCCATAGCTTGATTGACTACCGATTGAGAGTCGCAAAAATGTTGATAGATTTGATACCTAAGTGTACGCATGACTTGGAGACCTAGAACAAGGGCCTCGTATTCCATTTGTATTATTAGTGCAAGGGAAATCAAGTCGGAATGAAAGAGGCATAGGTTCAGCGTTGAGAGGAATGAGAACAACGCCGGCTCCTCTCCATGTGGCGGCATTTAGATCCATCGAAGAAGAGGGTCATTGGAGTACGACTCCTCTGTGAGGGAAAGAGTAGCGATGAGTTCGTCGGGAAATGTGAAATTGGTAAATTGTTCCCCGAGTGCGAGGAGCGTCCGCTAGTTGGTCTGCGATGGTTTGTCCTTTGATTGATTTACGGTGGATAAACTCAAGATCGAGGTCGGCGAAGCATGAGCCATCTAGCAATCGTTGGTTCGAGATGAGGTTTGGCGTACATGTAATGGATGGGAGTGCTGTATTGGTGATGACGAAAGTCTTGTGATTTAGAAGGTAGTGTCGGAGTTTGGTGGCAGCGAATGATAGGGCAAGGCACAATTTTTCTACATGTGTGTACCTAGTCTCATAGTCACCAAAGTCGACTTATATAATAAGCGGCTTGTTCGTGATTCTCGAGTCACGATGTGCAAGCATGGCTCTGAGCGTGGTCGGTGGCGGAAAGGTAAAGGTAGAAAGAGGCGGTTGTCTTGGGGTGGGATAAGCACGGGTGGTGTAAGAGATAAGATTTGAGAGCTTGAAGGCTTGGTGACATTCTTCGCTCCATTGGAATGCAATATCCTTTTTAAGGAGGTGGTGGAAAGGTTGACACCGATCGAGAGTTGGGAGATGAAAGCGTCGGATAGATTGGAGCTTACCTTGTAAACTACGCGATTGTTTGAGATTTTTGGGTGGGGGCATTTCTAGGATAGCTTTGACTTTCGATGGGTCGACCTCAATGCCACATGCAAAGAGGCGATAAAGCCAAGAAGTTTTCCCGAAAGAACACCAAAAACACATTTCTTCGGTTGAAGGCGGACGAGAATATTGTAGCAGAGCGATCAAAAATAATGGTTAAAACATCGAGATGTTCACTACGATGTTTGGACTTGCCGAGAAGATCGTCGACATAGTCTTGAGGATAGTGTGCATAATGTCATGAAAAATGTAGGTCATAGCCGGCGATAGGTAGCACCCGGCATTCTTAAGGCCAAATGGCATGACACGATAACAAAAAGGTTCCCGAGGAGTTATGAAGGCGATCTTGTGTTGATCGGCGGGCGACCAAAATTTGGTTGTATCTGAAAAGCCATCCATGAGAAAGCATTTCATGACCCTTGAGTGAGATCAACAAGTTGATCAATACTTGGGAGGAAGTCATCCTTAGGGCAAGCGAGGTTAAGATCCGGAAATCCGTGCATATCAGAAGTCCCCGTCGCTTTCGTGGCAGTGCGATGTTGGAAATCCATTGAGGATAGTCGATAGGCGAGAATGAAGGAAAGCGAAAGGAGTCGTTGGAGTTCCTCTTTGACCAAGAAGCAATGCGTGGATGCATTTTCTCAATTTACTGTTTATTGGTTTGGAATCGGGGTTTAGGGTGATGTTATGGATGGCGATGGTAGGATCAATTCTGGCATGTCGGCGTAAGACCATGCAGCTTGGTTGCGAGCACGGAGAAAGGTAGTAAAGGCGGCTTGTTACGATGTGTTAAGGGATTGTCAATCTTCACTATGTGAGGATCTTCCTCCGTGTGGATGTTGATTTCTATAGTAGATTCGTTCGGCATAGTTTGGGTTTGAGATGGTAAGGCACGTTGAATATAAGAATCATCGCGCCCGGGTAAGTGAGGATGGAGTCGTCATCGGCATTCAACAACATTAATCAAAGGCGAATCCTCTTGATCATATGCGGATACGAAGGGAAGAGAAGATGGGTCCTCATTATCGCGTTGATAAGTGAGAGGACCTATGAAGATAGCATTTATGAAAAAAAAAAAAAAGTTAGGAGGGATAAATTCAGGGTCCATCGATTCTGTGGGAGATGATGGCAAAGTGGGTGATGATGTTTCGGTAGGGGCAACGTCTTCCTCTTCCAGGATACGGTGACGAGGAGGTGTCTCTTGTGTAGGTGTTTCGGAAAAACCGAGACCACTGCGATCATTATGTTTGCGTGTGGTCACGGGAATAAGTGTATGTCGGCCTTGTTCGTAAAGGCCAAAACCAAAGCCTTTCCACGCACAGCGAGTCAAGAAGGTGAGAGGCGAAGCGACGATTTGTCAAGTATTGAAAATCGGATTGGAAGGAACCACACCAAGAGGAGGTTCGGGGGTAATGGAGGATGCGTCAACACCCCATACGTTAGGTTAGTGCGGCAATGGGGTGGTCGTAAGAGATTACCTCCCCACGCGGCGGTCGTAGGTGGGATGCGCATGTAATTGTCCGTACTCCTGCGGGGTAGGGAAAGAACTAACGTTATATAGGCGGTACTCCCCCAGCGTGAGGCGATGAAAAACATCTACTAAGGGGTCGGAGGTTGGGATGTTAGGCTGCGGGAAGAGAAGTGGTTTGTGCGGCGGTGGTTTCATCGGTTGAAGGCGTAGGTGCGGTTGAGGTGGATGGTTGAGGTACATTTGAAGAGGATGGTTGGGTTGAATGTATGGGTGTCTTAATTGGTATAAGCACATCGTTTGGGCGGTATAACATATTGCAAGTTTTGAAGGGGGGAGGATCAGCTTTTACGGTGTAGGACTTCCCCTCGTACTCAAATTTTATACATCGATGTAATGTTGAGGAACGCATCCCATGGCCGGATCGAGGGCGACCAGCAATATATTATATTGGAACTCTCCTTGAGGACATAGAAGAGTTCGGGCAAAGTACGTGGGCCTACGCGAATGTTGAGGATCACGGTGCCTAAGGTAGAAGTAATAGCGTCATTGAATGATCGCGACATGATGGGGTTGGCACACATGCTGACTAGAAGGGATGTTCATTTGTTGGAAGGCTTTTGAAGAGATGATGTTTAGGCTAGCGCCCCGTCAATCATAACCCGGCGTACTCG
The DNA here is from genome assembly GCA_018340775.1 of Taxus wallichiana var. yunnanensis. Lineage (NCBI taxonomy): Eukaryota > Viridiplantae > Streptophyta > Pinopsida > Cupressales > Taxaceae > Taxus > Taxus wallichiana. The sequence goes on along the minus strand of CM031239.1, from coordinate 780,458,489 downwards.
AATGTCTCGGACGTAGCGGAAATGAAAAGAGGCGAGGGTCGGGGTCTTACTGTACCAAAGTCGATAATTTCATCTTAGAGAAACTAAGCGCGCGGCGGCTTGTTGTTTTGAGGCGAAGTGGTGGGGAGATGGATTGTTTGGTGAGAGAGGCAAGCGTGATTGGGTGTTAGAATGGAGGTAGCAGGCGGGGTTTCGTTGGGTAAAACCTCTATCCCTTGAAGGATCTCAAGCGAGAGCTTGTCGATGAGATTGAGTGCGAATGAGATCATATAGTGTCATTTTACGGGCGATTGATGAAGGCTGTTTGATCATGGTTCGGTGGGCAACTCCATTAGAGGCGGGATAGGCGGGTCACGAATAACCACTTTAGGTGGTGGTGTATGTCGGGATGGTTGAAGGAGAAAGAGATGCGCGAGTGTGTTTTCTTTCGCTTTCCCATTGTTTTTCTGTCCTCGAGTAGCGACACTAATCATATTAATCTCGTAGACTGAGATGAAGAAGATGGTTGGGATAATTCATGGTCTTTAAGAGGTGGGGTTGTAATAATGATCGATCTTGGTGAGGCGGGGACAGATGGTATAGTAGAGGAATTGGCGCTAGAGGTCTCTCCCTTCGTAAGTTGTCTTTCTTAACCTTTGTATCGGAAGAGGTGGTGGCGAAGGATGGTTTTAGAGCTTTGCATCCTTCTACATCATGTCGGTGTGCGGTGATAGGCGCAGATTTTAGACTCATCATAATCCACAGTCGGGGCTTAGGCGGGTCATAAGGTCTAAGTGGAGGTAGGGAGATGGTCGCATTCTCCACCAACATAGCAAGGATTTTGGCGTAAGATCCTTTGAGTGGGTCAAAATCGAGAAGAAGATGAGGGTATTGATTGTGTGGGTTGTGGTAATGTTTGGCGTGTTTAGTTCGTATGGGTGGTGGTTTAGCGAGGAGTCTTGACACATGTTTTTCACTAAACGTGGTTTCTTAGACACGAAGTTACGTTAATTTGGTTAGATGATGAGGCTACGAGATGGCATGGTAGCGAGGAAACAACCACGGAGAAAGGGGAGTGACGAGAAAATAAATCCTTTGATGATGGGATTGGTTTAGGGTTGATAGGTGGACCGGATACGTGGGGTACGATGTTGTGATACCCTTTGATCTCTGTATAGGTGTAAAAGGCGTAGAGTCGTTTTGCGAGAAACAACGGAGGTATGATATATTGGTGTAATGTGGAGGGATGAGGTCCCGATATGGAAGGTGGGTGTGACGATGAGGGTTTTAATTGTGATAGAGGCCGGATTGCGTTCGTCTCTAGGTGGCGGAGCAGATTTATTTTGGATAGATCGAGTCGCTTAGGCGGGTGTGTTAGGCCTGGGCATTGGTGAGGTCCCAGCGTAGGGGAAGATCTGGTTAAGTTGATAGAAGTGGACGGGGCGTTTGGTAGAGGTGAGGGGGGTGAAGGCGAGAACAGGGGCATTTTAAGCTTCTGTAAGCACTTCGGGTAAATGGTGGAGACATCAGGATCAGTCATTTGCATTTGAGTAGAAAGCAGGAGTACTCAAGCGTTCCCATAGGGCTGTCATCTTACGTGGAATGGCAGTCTCAGTGTGATTTGTAATTTTGAGTACGAGAGGAAAAGTGAGTTGTAATTCCAGTCCATTGCGGGTGTGACACAGGAGGCGGATGAGGCACTGTATCAATAGATGTCAGGAGGTCAACCGGTCGTTGAAAAGATTTAGGCGATGAGGGACTAATAGGTAGGAGGGCGTGTTCGAGGAGATCTGTCATGTTAAAAGAATGTGGTGATGTTAGTGTAAGAGATTTCTCGTCTAAGGATGTCAAAAGGAGTGGTGAGCCTTCCTCTTGTGTAGCGAAGTGGTAGAAGGGACGTTTGGGAAATAGATAAATTAGATAGCATCCGCTCACGGTCTTGTAGGGATGTGGTGTAAGAAGACTCATTGATGGGAAGGAAGCACAGGCGTTAACTCTTCATGAGTAAAGGCGATTTCGCTTTGGCTTGATGGTGGTAAAGGAGGTTCGGGCTCTCTGTGTTAGTGAAGAGGCTTGATTCAAAATTTTCTCGATAGAGGCTTTTGGTGAGAATCGAAGCTGCATGGATCTCATGAACACTCTCCTCGGCTAAGATATCTTGGTTTACGTTCTTTCTTTGGGCGAGTGATTCGGGAATGGCTTGTTGAAAATTTTCAGATTTCGGTTAGCGGGCGTTAGGATTATCGAGTGTTATATCCCTGCATCAACCATTTCTGCACTATGTTTTTCAACATCTTGCAGTTTTCATGACTATGTCCTTTTACGCGGTGAAAGTTACAAAAGTCATTTTCTTTGTACCGGGAAGGTATTGCGCGGGTGGAGTCAAACCCAGTGAGGTTTACGGGGGCAAGGTGATAGCCTGACTTTGAGCAATTTCTCTAGGATGACGCCATAAGTTTCTCCCGAGGAGTGTAATTGGTGGGCTCGGCTTTGTATTTATAGGTGGTTTTGGTGGAGTATTGGACGGTGATTGGGATTTGACCATCACCGCGTGGACAACTCCTTTTGATTTAGAAGAGGTGGACGCGTGAGGAGTGGTGGTATTTGGTTTATTGGTAGAATCGGGAGTTCGGAAAGTGGAGTTCTTGTTCTTGTGACCGCATGATTTTCTCTTCCTCTAAGGCTCGAATTTCTAATTTTGAGCCATAGTAAAACCGTCGAATGTACGGAAAGTTTGAATTTGGAGGGTAGGGGAGATGTGCTTAGCGCGAGCCCCGCGCATGTGATTCGATAAGTTCGGTTTGAGGCAAGGCATACGTAAGTTGGTTGATAAGGCCCCGCCATCGTCAGCGAAATCTGCGATAGATTCGTCTTGGTGTCGGATGGCATAAGTCGGTGATAGATACTTTCTTGGCAATGTTAATGGAGAAATGATCCAAGAAAGATTGGGCTAGTTGGTTAAAGAGAAGATTGAGTCTTTGGGTTAAAAGCACTATACCACTCAAGCGAGGCCCACGATAAGGACATGGGAAAGGTGCGGAGTAACAAGGCATCATCATGGGCAATCAAATAACAAGCATGTCTAAATGATCGCGAAGTGTTGTTGAGGATCCTCTTTCTTGTTAAAAGCGAGTAAACTTTGGTGACTCCCATTGAGGAGGATATGAATGAAGGGGAGACGAGAAGGGTGAATGGGCTCCCGACAAACTTGCTCGTATGTCAGGCGCTCGACTTCTGAAAGCGGAAGCCTCGAGGTTTTGCATTTTGTCCATCATTTGCTTGATGAAATCTGTGGTTGGATGAGATGATGGTGCCCTGAGAATAGGGATGTCCCATATAAGGTGTTGAGGTTCTTTGGATACGTATATGGGAATGAAAAGGTAGGCGGAGCTTGAGAAGGAAGCTCGTTTGAATAGGTGGCGAGAGAGTAAGTCATGAATGGAGTGGTGCGAAAGAGAGATGAGATAGGGCGGTTGGTGGTGGCGATACATGGGGTCCAAGATTAACAAAAGGAAAGCTAATCGGGGTCGTATGAACCTGCGCATTTGTCGGATTGGGAGGCAGGGCTAGTGATGCGGGAAGTAAGGTATTGTTATCGGGAGGAGTAGGAGCTAAATGAGCAGCTATACTAATAGGCATGCCCATAAGGAGGTGACCATCGGGCGTACGGTCGGGGTATGAGACAAATAGTATTATGCAGTATTTGGGATTAGCATCGAGAGAAATTTGGCAAAGTCCTTGTCTCCTACGGGAATTTGGGGATCTCTTTGGTGTCAGTAGGGTTTCTATAGAATGTGAAGGGGGTGATTCGGGAAAAGCGAGCAAGCGTGTGAAACCATGGGCGGCTCGCTTAGAGTGATGACAACCATAGACCGAGAACACGGGAAAGTTTCAATCTATCAAGAACAAAAACAACCTCGAGAATGGTGAATTTGGCAAGTTCTTTGGTTTGTCGGGGTGAGAGAGGCGATGGCGATATCGGTTTACTAACGGTGTCGGTCAGAGAAAGCGGCGTCGGTCCCTTAACCGATGTCGGTAAAAAAAAAAAAATCTAGGATAAGAAGATATAAAAGGGCTGCTAATTTGATTTTTAGCAAGCGTTGAGTAGTTTTATCAACTTATTGATCACAAAAGGCAGTATGACGGAGAAAGCGAGACAGCAAACAAGCAAGATGCACACGCATGAAAATGCGAGAGATTAACCTTAGGGTTAATTTTAATTATTGTGGGCTTATGCCTTTAGGCGTAGAATGATGTCGAGAATCCTAAACAAGAGACTTAGGGAAATGTCAAGTTGTTTTGGCTTATAAGGTTACCTCAATCGGGCGGAGGAATACCGCGGAAAAAAGGGGGATGTTTGAGTGTTGTGTTAATTGTGAAGTGATTCGGTATGTGTTGTGCGGTGAAACTAAGGTTAATTTCTGTCAATACCGTGGATATCACCCCCACGTGTACGACACATTACTTAATCTATGTTCACTAGAATTGAAAAACACGAGCGGGAATGTAATGCATGTGTTTTAAAACCCAAATCGAAAGTGATATTCGATGAAGCAAAAGAGATGACTTTTACTAATGCAAGATGCAAAAACAAAGCAAGTTCTTTTACGAGAATAATAAAATACCTGTGAATATCTCTAGAAGAAGAAGAAAACAGCAAGTATGCTCCCTATAATAAAAGCAAGCAAGAAATAAAGAAAAACCCAAAATGGGTCCCCCATAAGTCGTGCCAAAATGTTTCACTCGGAAATGCTTCGTTCCTTATAGAAAAGAGATAAGGTTAGGGTTAGGAGGAATACTGTAGAATGTCGAGATGATGTGCGCGTACCGTAGAGAAAGATCGGTGTGCTGCGAAGAACTCCTTTTTGTCTTGGAAGGACTACTGCAAATAAGAACACAAGACCACAAGATTTTGATTAGATAATAAATGAGGAAGCGCCTTGGGCCGGGAAATGTAAAACTTCCTTTCGAAGGTGGTGGTTTCCTGCTAATATGAGTTAACACAAAATATTGTAAAATATCAATCAAATTGCTTATTTGAAGGTAGGGGAAAAATTTGTTTTCTGGTTTTGATCAAAGGAACCGATGCGGTTACCTATAAGCGATGGCGATTGCGATAACCGATACCGGTGGGTTCTAGGATCTTACGGGCTGGTTGTGGAGTTTGTAATGGCTGATTTTGGATGGTATTGGGAAATGGGATGGTTAGAAGCTAAGGAATGATAGTTAGAGGCAATGAGTACGTTGGATAATGGATTCGAGGATGGATTTGGGAGAATTTGTAATTCCAAAAGCATAAGAAATGTTATAATGGAGGACATGCGAGATGTAACTTACTTGGTTTTTGAGCGAAGATGCAGTTGATCTCCTTGGCTGCTGACTCTTGGTTTCTTCACTCGTCTCTGCTTGGTCAAGTGAAGTTCTGGACTCTGCTAATCGCTTTGGACTCTCCTTTGATTCAAAAATCCTTCGACTGATCTCCAAAATGAAATTCCGATCCGTTGTTTTGGTTTGGGAAGCCCATTTACAGGGAACCGATGGCGGTTGCGTAACCGACGGCGGTCGAGTAGGAACCGGCATCGGTTAGGAAAAAGTAGGCTATTTTTAGTAAAATAGCCCACCTTCCCTGCTTTTCTCCCGAGAGATCAGTTGCGGGCTTGGTCAAGTGGCTAGAAGGTCGGCTTTGGGTGCGAGTAAGGAGGCATTAGTTATGGATGTGAGTCTAGACCAAGTCATGGGTCTTAATTAGGTTAGTTTAGGGTTAGGGCTAGGTCATGCGTGAGGTGGCGATGTGGAAAGTGAGGTGGCGGATAAGGTGATGTGGATTTATCGAACTTCTAACGGCCATAACTTTTGACTTTGGGTCTAATTTAAATAATTAGACTGTGGAAAATGACGTCCTCTTAATAAAAAAAAATAGATTTCTTAATTTTGTGAGGATAGATACATTTTAAAAGGAACATATTCATCTTTAGAAATGGGATGACAGAAACGCGGACCCACGAGGGTCGTGAGACCATAACTTTTGCATTTTCAATGTTTTATAGCATAGCTTTATCAAAATTGATTTGTGAAGCTAATGTGCTATAGGCCCTTGTAGTGGAATCCTTATATAGTGATCAAGGCCCTTATCTTGTAATATATTGAACTATGTGTTGGTATCCATATTTAATCTCCTTCAAAACCGAGCATCATCATGTATTTCACAAAACACTCGAGGCAGATAAATGGTTTATATGTCGTTTTGTAGGCTGAGGAAGAAATTTAAGCGACTTTTTAGCACTCAGGATTTGAAGAAGTGGGTAGCACCTTGAAATAATTTTGATCTAATCCTCACTATTTTAGGTTGTTCCTTTCAACCAAGGTAAGAGAACATATATTGCAACCTTTGTTTGGTGAAGGAGGTGGAGATATCCTTATACTGTGCATATTGTATGGAGATGGCCTTGGGAAAACATGATCAATTTTCCATTATTCAAACTCAAAAGAGCTGTCACTATTAAATGATGGAAATGATTTCAAGACAAGGCTAAGGCTGCTAGAGACATGATATGATCCTGATTTGCTTTGTGCATTTTTGTAAATGGATTGTATTCTTCTTTTGACACACAATGCAATGCAGGGGTAGTATGGGGTAGGATTAGTTATTCTGAATGAAATTTTGGTGGGAGATTTTAGATAATACTAACAAGAAATTACCAAATTCTTTTAGGACCTTTGCAAGAAATTTGTAACACCTAAAAAATGGAATGCTTCAAAGGGGTTAAGGTACTCCTTCAACCAAGATATGTGCACAAAATGGAGGCCCAGATCTATACTCTTCCACACAATATTTGAAAACCTACCACAAAATATTGAAGCAAATGAACCAACAAAGTATCCAAAAATATCTATTTTATCATGACCTAAGGTCCACCCAAAGGTTTACAAACAATCTCAGAATTCAGGGAAGGTAAAGTGATTTTAAATCTGTTTATCTCTTTATCAGATGAAAGCTCTTCTAAATGTGAGATTGTATATGCCACTAAACTATCAACAAGAAATGAGACCATGTATGATCAAGAGATATTTTAAACACAAGAATACAACAAGAGCAAGAAACACAAATTGAAAACATTCTAAAACATAAGTATATGCAAATTTTACCAAGAGACAACAAAAAATAATCTAGGAATGATCAAATCTATTAGCATGGGAATGTTATAAGAACAATCTCAGAGATTTTTGATGGATTTCCAACTGAAACCAACTCAACATGATAAAAATATAATGCAAAAAGGGAATTAGAAATGGTTCTCAGGAAATTTCTCAAAGAATGGGATTCTTCCCATATTTTCCCGTGAAATTCTAAGTTTTCTCCTCAAATTTAATTTCCCCAAAATGCATTATATACCTTATGCAACATTGGAGCCTTCTTTCCCAACCAAATAATATGCCATGGGATCAAGTTTTTTACAAAATAATCCTCATGATTCAATGAAAATGACATCAAATAGAAAAACATTCGCAGGTTGCCAAGTGTGCCCAAAAAGATTAAATCATTACAAATATCTGGATCATTATCCATCCTGAAGGCACGTTTTTCATCATTGAGGCATGCAAACACCTTTTACTCATCATTTTCACCTTTTTGCATTTTCAAATTACCTCTACAACTTTTGATTTTGTCATTTCACGTTTTTGGATGAGTAGGGAAAAATTATTTCAAAATCACCTCAGATCAAATAATTAAGCCATGAAAGTGATGCCAATGATCCTGGAAGGCCAAGACGACACAAAATCACTATAAATTTGATGAATTTTTATGTAAAAATTGTGATTCCAAGCTTCCTGGAGCTCCCATGGCAGTCAAAACAAATGGATGCACAACATTTTATTGATCTTATCCATCTTTTAATCCTGGCCCTCCACATAGAAGATGCAAACTTAGAAATAAGCTTGAGTTACCTTTTTAATTTTTTGGATAAGGCTGAACACGTGGCAAAAAATGATTGGAAACAAATTCGGGCTCATTTTTTGACTTTTCAACCTTTTGGAAAAAATGGAAAAATTTGACTTTTTCCCCAACCCTCCACCTTTGAATTTTGGAGCTGACACGTGGCACATGGTGGGTCCCATTGGGATTGTGCTTCAATTCTGTGCATTTTGAACTCTTTTTGGAAAATTGGAAAATTTTCACTTTTGCCCTACGGGCCCGCACCTCCAATTTCTCCCTCACCACGTGTCTCCTTGTGATTCTTCATGGGCCAATGCTCCAAATTTTGATTCGATCCCTTTTTGAAAAATAGAAAAATTCCTCCTACCTCCACCGCCCACCGACCAGCCTTGTTTTCTCTACCCACCATGTGTCGCTCATTGATTTGCTTGTAGGCCTACGGCTTAAATTTTTGCCTTAACTCCTTTTGCCAAAAAGGGGAAAAATTTCCCATTTCCCTCCATGGCCCGCACTTCCCTCTAACCCTTCATGGACACATGTCCACCTGTGATTCGAGCATATCCATTTTTCATTTTTCACCTTTTAGACAACAAAGGCAAAAAGTCATAAAATTTTCCTTCGGCCCCTTCTTCTACTTTTTGCCCTTTTGGACACGTGTCCTTTCCTGATTTTTTGCGGAGATTCGGCCTAAAATTTGACTTCTATCCATTTGAAGTTAAAAATTCAAAGTCACCAAAACCTCCGCTCCTTTATATTTGACTTTTCTTGGACACGTGTCCACCTGTGATTGGCCAAGGGCTTTCAGAAAAAAATTTACTTCAACACTTTGAGCCAAAAACACAAAAAACCACAAAATCTTCCACCACCCGCATCCCCCTACCCAAGAAACTACCATGTGGCCTCCTCTGATTGGAGCGGGGCTAGAAATGACTTTTGCAATTTTTGGAAAATAGAGTTAAAACTCTAAGTCCCCAATTTGACTCCCCACCTCTCCTCGGCCAATAAGAACATGCCATGTAGGCAACTTTGAAAAAGGCAGAGCCGTGGAGCCAAATTTGCCACTTTGCCAAAAAATAAAAAAATGACAAGTTAGAAACATTTCCCGCCGCACCTTGGCCAATGAAAACCCACCATGTTTCCAATACCTTCGAGGATGAATTTGATGGGAAAATGATGCCCGTATGACCATCAAAATGCAAAAAAATTCAAAGGATGCCCTAGAATTCAATTTTTTCACCAAGGATGGTAGATTTTTTGATTTTAAATCAACTGAACCATGTTTTTACAACATTCCCAATCTAGGATTTGGATTTTCAAATACAAACAAGTATGATTTGATCAATTTCAATTTTTCCATGATCTAGCAAAGGGAAAAATGACATAGCCTACAAAATTGGAAAAACTAGGGCATAGAAAAGGGAAAACTTGGATTATTCTTTCAAATTAGGGCAAAAAGAAAGTTTGTGAGCATTTTTAAAGCATTTCAACTGGAGGGGAAGAATTACATACCATCAAATCAAAGGATAAAACATTTTTGAGAAAATACAGATTTGAAAATTTAGGGCAACATGGTGCAAGCTCAAAAATGGCACCAACATTGGCTCTTTCTTGGGGATGGGCACTCCCAGTGAGTGCCACAAGGAAAAAATGTAGACCAAGTGCCAAAATATCCATTGGGAAAAGGAGTCAATACATAAGGCAGTAAAAAAACCAGAACCATCCTTCAAAAATGAGCTAAGAAACCGACCAGAATGGCTGCCAAGAACAAGGGCAAACCACACACCAAAAAAACAACAAAAAAAAGAAAAAACAAAGACTATACAACTATATAATTGGTGCATACCTCAGATTTGGGGATTAATCCAAGAAATGCTTCAAATGTTTGCCATTAATAGGAAACTCCAGCAATTCTCCATCTAAGTCCTTGAGAAATAAGGTATGTTCACCAATTCTGATATCAATGGCATAAGGGCCCATCCATAATGCATCAAATTTTCCATGCTTGCCCTTGTCTTCATGCCTACTATCCCACAACAAAACCAAATCTCCAACATTGAAGGCTCTAGGAGTGACCTTCTTGTCAAACAATCTCTTCAATTTTTCCCTAAATCTGACATGTCTTTGATGGGATGCTCTTCTCTCCTCATCAAGCTCAATAATATGATTGATCCTTGATTCATATGGGCCAAGCTCTTGATCTTCCAACTATTGAAAAAATTGAAATGAAGACAATTGTAGGTGTAAGGGAAGAAAACCCTGAGTTCCATACACCAATTCAAATCGTCTTTTACCAAAGTAGCTCTTTTAGGAGTTATCCTATCAACCCAAACTACAAATTTCAATTGTTCACCCCATTTCTTCTTGTTTTGCTCCAAGGTTATTCTAATGATCTTCAACAAATTCTTATTGCTGGACTCAACTTGTCCATTCCCTTGGGGGTTATAGTTTGAAGAATAAGTTAGATTGATTCCATATTCATTGCACATTTCCATTAAAGGTTTGGCTCTAAAGCACATGGCATTATCAACTACAATCTTGAATGGGACTCCAAATCTGCATATGATTTGATTCAACAAGAAGTCCATAACTATTTGGTGTGTTGCTTTCTTAGTGGGGATTGCCTCTACCAACTTTGTAAAATAATCAGTGGCTACAAGGATCCACTTATGGCCAACACTAGAAGGATCTGAAATCTCACCAATGAAGTTCATCCCCCATTGCTTGAAAGGAGCTTCAATTGATACAGGCTGCAAAGGAAGGGAGCCTGAAGCTTTCAATCTTCTAGAGAAACATTGTCAACTATCACATTTTCTAACCAGTTGGGTTACATCTTTGAAGAGAGTAGGCCAGCAATAACCAGCTCTCAAAATCTTATGTGTTGTTACTCTTCCAGCAAAGTGTCCTCCACAAACTCCCCCATGGAAAACAAAAACTATCTTGGGAGCTTCATCTTCAGTTATGCATTTCAAGAGGACACCTTCGGGGTTCTTCCAAGCCAGTCCAAGGTCTATGATGATATATTTTTGAGAAGCCAACTTGAGGGCTCTTTTCTGATTTTTTTTTAATTGACTAGGGCAGCACATGTGTCTGAGGTAGAAGATCACATCCTTGTATCACTCAAAACTTACCAACTTTGCAAGCACATCTACCCTTTCTTCCTCTAGCTGATTCACTTCCACATTCTGCAAGTTGCTCTCAGCCATGAGCTTAGCAAGGCCCAAACCGTGTACCAACTTTTTGGTTTGGATGTCCATATCATACTCTTACAGCTTGTTCACCCACCTACATATTTTGCTTGATATCTCCATCTCTAATAAGATGTATTTCACCATGGTCGGGGAACATAAGCAATAACTTTTGAACTCAATATATAAGGCACCGAAAACTTTTGTGGCTTTCACCAAGGAAAATGCTTGTTTCTCCATGATTGTATACTTCAACTCAACTATTTGTAAATCCTTACTAAAGAAGGAAATAGGCATCTCAGCCCCATTCTCATCATGTTGCAGAAAAACAGAAGCAATGGTATACTCAGAGGCAAAGGAAAAGATTTGGAAAGGCCTCTTATAGTTTGGGGCTGATACAGGTGCATGTTTAAGTGCATCCTTAATTCCTTCAAAAGCTTAAATGGTAGCCTCCTCCCATTTGATAACTTGGTCCTTCTTTAGCATGCATGTAATTAGAAGATTCAACTTAGCAAAGTTGGAAACAAACCTTCTAATAAAATTAATTTGACCAAAGAAATATTGGATGCCTTTCTTGGTTCTTGGGATAGGTAATTTGTTGATTTCTTCCACTCTCTCAAGGTCTATCATAACACCATCTTTAGACACAAAATGACACTTCTTTGGATTAAGAGAAATTCCATACTCCCTACATCTGATCAACATCTTCTCCAAGTGCTGCAAATGATCACCTCTCTGCCTTGAAAACATAGTCACATCATCTTGGTAAACTGCAATGAACTCATTGATGGAACCAACAAAAGTAACATTCATTGCTCTTTGAAAAGTGGCACCAAAATGAATCAAACCAAAGGGAATCCTAACAAAAACATATGTTCCCCAAGGAGTAGTGAATGTTTTCTTAAGTCTTTCTGATTCTTTTACAACCACTTGATTGTATCCGGAGAAACCATCCAATGTAGAAATCAACTCGAGACCATGTCACAAGCTGCAACATATTTTCCATATTTGGCAAGAGGATAGTTGTCCTTCATGGATTCCTTGTTTAGATTTCTAAAATCCACACAAATTTTGATGTCTCCATTCTTCTTTCGACTAGGACAAGGTTTGCAACCCAAGATGAATATCTAGTGGGCTGAATAATACCTCAATCTCTCAACTTCTTTAACTCCTCTTTCATTTTCATGGAGAGAATTGGATTAATTGGCCTTTTCCTCTATCTAAATGGCTTATTCTTTGCCTCAAGAGGGATCTCATTTTGAAACAAGTCTTCTCTATATGCTTTTAGCTCGAGAATAGGACCAACCAAGGCGGTCTTGATACTTTTCAGAATTGGGCATAGAGAATTTTTCGTCTTTACTTAAATTGCTGCCCAACCAAATCTTCCTTAGTTTACCATTAGTGCCCAAGTTATGCTCCTTCACATCCCTTGAGGTAGACATGTTTCTATTTATGATGCAATCATCATTGTTAAAATTTGACTCAAGTGCGACAAGACCTCTAGGAATGGTGTTTGTTTTCAATTGGATGATGTCTTTCTCAAATAAAGTTTCTCTTCCTTCAGTCATGTATACCATTGGATCCCAATCAATATTATTATTTGTAAACTCACCTTGGTTTTGTAAGAACGTTAGCACTTGAGTGTCATCATTAAAATTTTTCCAATGTTTCACATTATCGGGACATTAGCACTGGTTAGCACTTCAATGTTGTATTCACAATAAGGTGAAATGGTGTAATTTCCAAATCTAGAACCCAACACTGCCAACTTGTCAGCAGCAACATTGAGACCTCTATCATGATACATAATGTTAAAGGAATCAAACATTTCAATTAGATCCCAAACTACATGCTTATACTATTTCATACGCTGATTTTTTAGCATATAGTTTTCTTATTTGTTTGAAAACCATCTCTGAGTCTCCTTTTGCAATAATATCTTTCACTCCATACTTCCATGAAATTATTAACCCCAAAAACAATGCCTCATACTCAGCAACGTTGTTAGTGCATTCAAAATTAAGTTTGAAGGAAAAAGCAAACTCTTCCAAACTAGGAGAAAGCAGAACTATACCAGCACCATTCCCAAATTTGGAGCAAGCTCCATCAAATAGCAATGTCCATGGAGAACCTACCATATCAAGGAACTTTGATTTGTCCATCTTATTTTCTTTTCCATCAGCAAAACCAATGAAATTCTCAGCATCTACATCAACAAACAACACTTCATAGGAAGCATTGTTGGGATCTTCAATTAGGTGCAACATCTTCTTCTCACCATAAAGTTTAACAAGGCTGCCCTCAATTAGAATGGTGGCAAAATACATGTCCATCTAAACACTACCACCAACACTTGCAGCCCATTTTCTTGAAAAAAGCATACCCCATTTGGCAGGGTAGTCAACAATTACAACATCAAGTTTCAAATTCTTACCCGGATAGGCTGCAAGTTGCACTACCAAACCCTTCACACAACCAACCACTGGCACTTCCCTTGAATCCATGGCAGTAAACTTCCCATAGGTAGCTTTCACTTTGATATCCAACTCATTCATGACTTCTAGAGGCATGACATTACATGATGCACCGAATCAAACATACAATTATGAAGTAGCCTATCTTTTATGAGCAAAGTTGTAAAGAATGGATCAACATTCAATTGGGAATCAACCAAGGATGTTCCCAAATACACCTCAAGAGCTTCCCTAAGATCCTCCAAATGCTAGTGGTGTTCCAAGGTCTGCAATGATTGGAGGAGGGGTTTCAACAATGTTCACATTTCTATTTGGGGTACTCTTTTCTTCCTTCAATCCCAAGTATTCAAATGCTCTCTTCTTGTGCTCAGGTATTCTAAGTAACTCAATGATTGGAACACTCACTTTTATTTGGCTCAATACTTGGGCTATGTCATAGGGAACACTCTTTGGTAGGACAACATTGGAAGGGAGACAAGCAGATTCACTAGATGGCATGGGACTCTTGGCAGCTTGGGCATGAGGAGGACTGTAATTTTTACATGGGACAAAAGAGAATTCTTGGCAAGTGTTTCCCTTCTAGGATTTTCTTTAGGAATTCTTGTGAGCAAGGGTGTCTTAGGCTTGGCTTGAGGACCAACTCCTTTAACAACTTTTCTTCTAGTATTATACTCTTTCTCTTGACCAACAACAACATTCATTAACAACTGTCTATCTTCCTCCGAAGGGATACCACCATCATATTTCTTAATCATCAATGCTCTTAGGTATTCAAAGTCATTGTTAGGAATTTCAAATGCCTGAACTACATCTACATCATGAGTATGAGAAAGAGAAAGAAGTGGTACCCACTTTATGCAATCCCAAAAGGTTGTAGTAGTCCTTGCACTTATTACCTCTGTTGATGTTGCTACTTGTTGTGAATTTGAAGAGCTTCCCAGCATGAAAATGTCATCATCAGTTCCATCCTCATTATCATCCTCACCAACTTGTTGGTCCACTTCACATGGAGGATGAGGAAGAAAACATCTATCACACCAATCCATATCAGCAACTTCATCAATAGCAACAACCCTGGCAGTTAGAGGGTCAGGAACCAATCTACTTTCACATGCTTGGGGTTGTCTATTTCCCCCTCCCATAGGTCCTTTACCTCTATCATCTTGTCTTTGATCACCCCTAGGATGATTTCCAAATCTATCATGGTTTTGTGCTCTTTGTTGACCTTGTGAACTTTGGCCAATTCCTTTCTCAGCCCAGGCTAATTTGTATGAAATTTCTTTGACAGCCCCTGCCAAAGTTTTGACAACATCCTCCAAATCAGCACCCTTGCTAACTTGAGGTTTTTAGGGTTTACTAACTTCACACCATCCCTCTTGAGAGGTTTACCAATGGCTTTAATATTGTTTTCAATCTGCAATGCCATGGTAAAAGCCTACCTCAAATTTGTAGGGTTTTTGTCTCTCAAGTAATAGGCTACCTTTTTATCAAATGCATCTACATACTTGATTAAACAAGATTCATCACAAGGCCTTAAAATAATAGGCAGCCTTCTCAATGTTTTATTAAACCTTGTGTTGAAATCATGAACCGTTTCATTTGGGTTCTTCTTGATATTCTCAAACTCAGACAAGAGGAATCTAGGATCAGTCTTGTCTCCATATTGCAATCTAAATGCATTATTCATCTCTACCATGAGTCAATGGAATTATTAGGCTAGAGCCTTGTACCAATCCCTTGCATCCTCCTCTAAGGTGTGGATGAAAAATTTTACATACACATCTTCAAACTCTATCTCAAATTCTTCCATCATGTTAACAAAAAGTTTGAGATGTTGATCTCTAGTCATAGCATTGTTACCTTGAAACTTTGGTAACCTATTTCTCACATCTTGTGGGACAGACATTTGGATACCCAACCATTCCTCTGAAATTGATGGGACCAAAGGTGTTAACAAAAATGGGGGTCTAGGTGGAGGATGAGCCATGTTATTTTGTGGTGGTGATCTTGGAGGAGAAACAAAATGATGAGGAGTGAGAGGTCTTTGGGGAATGGGAATGAAATCTTCAAAACAGATCTCTCTTAAGGGCTCTCCTTCTTGATGATCTCTAGAAAATTTAGAAAATATAGGAGTAGATTTAGGAGCAATCCTTTCAAATGCACAAGAAGGTCCCTCACCTGATGGGGAATTCAAATCAGCAATAGGATTGTCTGAATCAGATCCACTTGAAGAAGAATTGTAGTCCTCAATAACAGGTTGCTCACTTTCAAACTCAACAATAGGGATCTCCTTTCTTGCAGTCAAGTCTCCAACCACTTTCCACACTTTTATTCCCTCTAGCTCTGAGTTTCTTGAATCTGTAAACAACTTCTTAGCAGAATCCTTGATGAAGAGGGATCTTCTTCCCTCCAGTTTTGTAGATTTGAGCAACAAATTATAAATGACAAAGAGGTAAGACAACTGGTATTTTTAATATCAAATCAACATGGATTCGCCACTAAGGACTTTCACCTTAGTTGTGTAAATGCACTAAAGTAATTTGTCAAATGTTTTTAGCACTGAAAACTTTGCAAAGCCTTATAAATCAGACCTTCTTCTTAAATCAATCAATCATAATGCACCCAAAGTGTATGAAGCGCTAGGAAATGGAAAAAGGGCAGACAAAACTTGAAACCCCTATTTAAAACTTGCAGATCTGAAGCATAGAATGATATTTTAACAATGTAGCAACTCAAATACTTGAATACACAAATTCTCAAACTCTTCAAACACTCCATAAACACCAAGAAATTTCAAGAATTCCTTGAAAACGAGTGCCAATTCAGTGTTGGTACCTAGATTTAATCTCCTTGAACACGAGTAGCATCATGTATTTCACAAGACACTCGAGAGGAAGATAAATGATTTATATGTCATTTTCTAGCTAGGGAAGCAATTTATCTGACTTGTTAGCACTCAGGATTTGAAGAAGTGGGTAGCATCTTGAAAGGATTTTGATCTAATCCTCACTATTTTAGGTTGTGCCTTTCAACCAAGGTAAGAGAACCTATATTTCAACCTCTATTTCGAGAATTAGTTGGAGATATTCTTATCTTGTGCATATTCTATGGAGATGGCCTTGGGAAAACATGATCAATTTTCCATTATTCAAACTCAATAGAGCTATCACTACTAAATGATGGAAATGCTTTCAAGACAAGGCTAAGGGTGTTAGAGACATGCTTTATGATCCACGATTTCCTTTGTGCATTTTTGTAAATGGATTGTATTCTTGTTGACACACAATGCAATTCGGGGTAGTATGGGGTAGGATTAGTTATTTTGAATGAAATTTTGGGGAGATTTTAGATAAGACTAACCAGAAATTGCCAAATTTTTGAGGACCTTTATGTTGGTATCCAAATTTAATCTCCTTCACAACTTGACCAACATCATGAATTTGCACAAGACACTCGAGGATGGATAGGTGTTTTGTATGTTGTTTATAGTTGGGGAAGCACACTGATCTACTTGTTTGCATTCAAGAATTAAGGGAGTGGATAGCACCTTCAAGAGGGTTTTGATCTAACCCTCACTATTTTAGGTTGTGCCTATCAACCAAGGCAAGAGAACCTATATTGCAGCCCCTATATGGTAAGGAGATGGAGATATCCTTGTGTTTTGCATATGATATGGAAGAGGCTTTGTGAAAACATGATCAAGTATCCATTATCCAAACTCAAAGGAGTTGTCACTACTAAATGATGGAAATGTTCTCAAAACAAAGCTAGAGCTGCTAAAGACATGATAAAACCCTGATCAACTTTGTGCATTTTAGTGAAAGGATTGAATTATTTTGTGGACACACAATGCAAATGTAGGGGTATTGTAGGTAGGATGAGTTAGTTTAAAATGAAATTATGATGAGAGATTTTGGACAAGAGTAGTTTGGAGTCATCACCTTCTTTGGGAAACTTTGGAAATGAGTTACAACACCTAAACAACAGAGATGTTTCAATGAATCTGAAGTGCTCTTTCAACCAAGATGTGTGCACACATGGATGCCCAAATCTACACTATTCCATACAAAATTTGATAACCTGCCACAAAGGCTTGAAGAAAAATACCAATGAAGCATCCAAGAATCCCTATTTAATCATGACCTAAGGTGCACCCAAAGGTTTATAGACAGTCTCATTAATCAAGGACAGTAAGATGATTTTAAATTTATTTATCTTCTATCAGATGAGAGCTCTTCTAAATGCAAGATTACAAATGCCATTAAACCATCAACCAAAAATGAGACCCTGTATGATCAGAGAGATTCTAAACATAAGATTGCAACATGAGCATAAAACTTAAATTGAAAACATACTGAAACACAAGTGTATGGAAACTTTGCCAAGATATAAAACCAATTAATCCAACAATTTGATCAGATATATTAGTAAGGGAATGTTATTTAGACAATCTCAAAGCTTGTTGATGGATTTACAGCTAAAACCAACTCAACATGATGAACATTTGATGCAAACAAGAATCAAAAATGGCTCTCAGGAAGTTCCTCCAAAAGAAAATGGACCTCTTCAGTTTTCCTTGTGAAAATTCTTCTCTCCTCCTCCAAAATTCTCAACAGACCTCTAAAATGCCTCCAAATTACATCATATATCCTCTGCCAACTTGGATCCTTTCATCCCAAGCAAAGAATATGCCAAAAGGATCAAATTTGTTACAAACCTTATCCATTTGATGAAAAATGACATAAAACTGTAAAATACTCGCCAAATGCCGAGAGATGCACAAAATTTTAAAATATTACATGAACTCGAATCCTTATCCATCTCAGGGTCACATTTTTGGCATTCCACCATGCCAACATGTATTTGTAATCATTTTTCACCTTTTACTTCATCATTTTAACTCTGTAACTTTTCATTTTTTACCTTTCACGTGTTTTTCATGGGATGAGGAAAATATTCCATGAAAAACAATATGGGGCATGAATTAGCTCAAAAGAATGGTGCCCTTATACTTAGAAAGCTGAGGGGATGCAGATTCATATAAATTTTCATGTGAATCGGTGCAAAAATGACGATTCCAAGCATCTTGGAGCCCCAATGGCACCTAAAAATGAAAATGCATAGCAACCATTGATTAAAATCAACTTTAAATCTCTGCCCTCCACGTGTCAGATCAAATCTTGAATATTCCCTCAAAAATAACCTTTTTTCCCTTTGGATGAGGTGGGACACGTGTCCAAATACCATTGGACCGGGCCTTTGCCTCCAAAAATGCATTTCAAACCCTTTTTTGGATTCGGGAAAATTTTGAATATTTTCCCCTGCGAGCCCCTGGATGTGCCACGTGTCCTCCTGTGGGCCTCCACCAAAACCGCGGGCCAATTTGATGCATTTTTCCACTTTTTTGAGAAAAGGAAAATTTTATCAAAATTCTTGTGGGCCCGAACACCCGATGCCATACGCCATGTGGCGGTCTCATTCGCCGTGGAACTGGAGCCAATGACCCCTCCTTTTTCCTTCACTCCTCCATGAGCACAAAATCCCTTGTGAGCCCGTGCTCTTTCTTTTACTTTTGAAACATGCCACGTGTCGCCCCTAATTGGATGCGGGGGCACACCTCCAAATTTTCCGTGGATCAATTTTTTACCTTGAGATTTTTGCCAAAGTTTGGAAAAATTTTACTTTCTCTCCATGCACTCCACATGTCCTCCTTTAATTCGTCAATATTTTCCTTCATGGGCTATCTTGCACTTTTTACCTTGTAAACACAGATGTAAAAAATTTGCAAGCTTATCCTTTCCCCTTCCTCTATCTTGCCTCCTAGACATGTGTCCATTTCTTATTGGAGGTGGGCTCTCGGGCCAAAAATTGACATTGAGAATTTTTCAAAAATTCAAGGAAATTTTTAAGTGACCCCCTCGCATGACCATCCCTCCTGAAACGTGTCGCCTTCCCATTGGGTGTGGGCTCGTAGGCCAAATTTTCCCTGACCTTTGAGCAAAAAAACACAAAAATTTTCCCAAGTCCTTTGCCATCCTGGCCCTCCATGCCACGTGTCATCATACCATTGGGCACATTGAGCCCTCAAAGAAAAAATGTCATTGAGAATTTTTTCAAAAATGAAGAAAAGTTTAAGTGACCCCCACCACCCTATCGGTTCATCTGACCAATCACATCGTGCCATGTAGGCACATCACTTTTGTAGCTACTAGGGGTGTGGTCAAGAATTTTCCTTTCATCAAAATTTCAAAAATGACAAGTTAATAATGTTTTCCCACACATCCCTGACCAATAGGAGCCTACCACATTGGCATAAAGATTGTAATGATAAATTTGATGGCCTGAGAGCCCATTAAAACATGAAAAATACAGGGAATGCCCTAGAAACCAAATTTTTTGACATGGAAGGTAGAATTCTTCATTTTAAACCAACTGAATCATTTTTTGACATCATTTGTGACCTTGGGATTGGGGAAACACTTGCACGAATTCAGGATTTGATCAATTTTGAGTTTTTGCATGATTTGGAAATGGAAAATATTACACATCAGAAAAATTGAAATATTAGGGCACAAATGGGGGAAAATTGGATCTTGTTTCAAAATAGGGAAAAATAACAACATTATGAACATATCAAAGGCATTCAATTGGAAAATGTGAACTATAGACCACGAGACCAAAAAATGAAATGTTTGTGAGTACATTTGATCATGAAAAATAAGGCACATTATGCAAACTCAATAATGAGGCAACATTGACTCCTACTTGGGGATGGGCACTCCCAGCGAGTGCCATAAGATCACAACGTAGACCAAGTGCCAAAAAATCCATTGGGTAAGGAGTCAAAACATGCAGAGCAGCCCAAAAACTAGAATTTCCACCAAAAAGGACTGAGAAAACCAGACCAAAAATGGTTGCCAAGGACAAAAGGGAAAACCACAAGCTGACAACAACAAGAACAAGGAAAAGACAAAACAAAAACAAGGGCTATACAAAATGTACAACTTGTGCATACCTCACATGGGGATTTAATCCAAGAAATGTTTTAAATGTCTACCATTAATAGGTAGCTCCAAGCAAATCCCCATCCAAATCCTTGAGAAAAAATGTATTTTCTCCAATCCTAATATCAATGGCATAAGGGCCCATCCATAGAGCATCAAACTTTCCATGCTTTCCCTTGTCTTCATGCCTACTATCCCACAGCAAAACCAGATCTCCAACACTAAAAGCTCTAGGGGTGA
Organism: Taxus wallichiana var. yunnanensis; assembly: GCA_018340775.1. NCBI lineage: Eukaryota > Viridiplantae > Streptophyta > Pinopsida > Cupressales > Taxaceae > Taxus > Taxus wallichiana. The sequence goes on along the minus strand of CM031239.1, from coordinate 780,437,671 downwards.
CCTTCTTATCAAACAAATTCTTCAATTTCTCCCTAAATCTGACATGCCTTTGATGAGAAGCTCTCCTTTCTTCATCAACTCAATGATCGATTGATTCTTGATTCATATGGGCCATGCTCTTGATCTTCCAATTGTTGGGAAAACTAAAAGTGGATAATTGCAGTGTAATGGCAGCAAGCCACGAGTTCCATACACCAGTTCAAATGGAATTTTACTAGTTGCTCTTTTTGGAGTTATTCTATCAGCCCAAACTGCAAATTTCAACTATTCTCCCCACTTCTTCTTGTTGATTTCCAAGGTTCTTCTAATGATCTTGAGAAAGTTCTTGTTACTTGATTCAGCTTGTCCATTACCTTGTGGATTGTAGTTTGAAGAATAAGTCAAATTTATCCCATATTCATTGCACATTGCCATCAAAGGCTTGGCTCTAAAACACATAGCATTATCAGATACAATCTTAACTGGAACTCCAAACCTACATATGATATGATTCAGCAAGAAATCCATTACCACTTGGTGTGTTGCCTTTCTAGATGGAATTTCCTCAACCCATTTTGTAAAATAATCAGTTGCTACAAGGATCCATTTGTAACCAGCACTAGAAGGATCTGAAATCTCACCAATAAAATCCATTCCCCATTGTTTGAAAGGAGCTTCAATTGATATAGGCTGCAAAGGAAGGGAGCCTAAATCTTTCAATCTTCTTGAGAAATGTTGGAAACTATCACATCTTCTAACTAGCCGGTTTGCATCTTTAAAAATATTTGGCCACCAATAACCAGCTCTTAAAATATTATGTGTTGTTACTCTCCCAGCAAAATATCCTCCACAAACTCCCCCATGGAAATCAGCAATCAACTCGGGAGCTTCATCTTTCAGTTATGCATTTCAAGAGGACACCCTCAGGGTTCTTCCAAGCCTTGACCCAAGGTCTATTATGATATATTTTTGAGAAGCAGACTTAAGGGCTCTTTTTGATTTTTATTCAAGTGACTAGGATAGCACATAGGTGCTTGAGGTAGAAGATCACATCCTTGTACCATTCAGAATTCATCAATTTGTCAAGAAGGTATGCCCTTCCTTCCTCTAGCTGATTCACTTCTATGTTTTGCAAATTACTCTCAGCCATGAGCTTGGCAAGACCCAAACCTCTTACCAGCTTTGTAGTTTGGATATCCATATCATACTCTTGTAATTTGTTGACCCATCTACATCTCTTGCTTGATATCTCCATGTCAGATAAGATATCTTTAACCATTGTATGAGGAACATAAGCAACAACCTTTGAACTCAAAATGTAGGGCCTGAAAATCTTTGTTACTTTTACCAATGCAAATGCTTATTTCTCCATAATTGTGTACTTCAGTTCAGTTGCTTGTAAAGCCTTTCTAAAGAAAGCAATAGGCCTCTCAGCTCCATTCTCATCCTTTTGTAACAAAACTGAAGCAATAGTAAATTTAGATGCAAAAGAGAAAATTTGGAAAGGCATCTTATAGTTTGGAGCCGCCAAAACAGGTGCATGCTTAAGTGCATCCTTTATTCCTTCAAAAGCTTGGATGGCAGCCTTTTCCCACTTAATAACTTGATCCTTTCTTAACATGCTTAGTGATTAGAAGAGTTAACTCAGCAAAATTGGAGACAAACCTCTAATGAAATTGATTTGGCCAAAGAAAGATTGAATACCCTTTTGGTTCTTAGAATAGACACTTTGTTGATTTCTTCCACTCTCTCAAGGTCAATCATAACACCTTCTTTGGACACAATATGCCCCAATAAGCTTGGCCTTTGGCACACCAAAATAACACTTCTTTGGATTAAGTGAAATTCCATACTCTCTACATCGATCAGCATCTTCTCTAAGTGTTTCAAATAATTTTCATTTTTTTCATTGCTACCTTGAAAAAATAGTCACATCATCTTGTAAACTGCAATAAACTCATTGATATAACTAGTAAAGGCAACATCCATTGCCCTTTGAAAATTAGCACCAACATTCATTAATCCAAAAGGCATCCTTACAAAAACATAAGTCCCCCAAGGAATAGTGAAGTTTTTGTCTTAAGTCTTTGATTCTTTCTTAACATGCTTGTGATTAGAAGAGTTAACTCAGCAAAATTGGAGACAAACCTCCTAATGAAATTGATTTGGCCAAAGAAAGATTGAATACCATTTTTGGTTCTTAGAATAGACACTTTGTTGATTACTTCCACTCTCTCGGGGTCAATCATAACACCTTCTTTGGACACAATATTTTGCCGTAATAGCAGCCTTTGGCACACCAAAATAACACTTCTTTGGATTAAGTGAAATTCCATACTCTCTACATGATCAGACCCTGATCTTCTCTAAGTGAATTCCTCTTTTTTCAAATGGTGGAGGTAGGATGAGTTAGTCATTAGGAAGAGGATGAAAAAGCAGTCACATCATCTTGGTAAACAAATGAATAAACTCATTGATATAACTATAAAGGATGTGTGCAACATCCATTGCCCTTTGAAAACTTTTAGCACACAAAGCATTAATTAATCCAAAAGGCACCCTTACAAAAACATAAGTCCCCCAAGGAGTAGTGAAGGTTGTCTTAAGTCTTTGATTCTTTGACAACTACTTGATTGTATCCGGATAAACCATCCAAATTAAAAAGCATTTCTAACCCTATTACAAGCTGTAACATATTCTCCATGTTTGGCAAAGGATAGTTGTCCTTCATAGATGCTTTTTTAGATTCCTAAAATCCACACAAAGTCTGATATCTCGTTCTTCTTTCTAACTGGCACAAGGTTGGAAACCCAAGAAGAGTATCTAGTAGGCTGAATAATGCCACCATCTCTCAATTTCTTCAACTCTTCTTGCATTTTCATGGAAAGAAGTGGGTTAATAGGCCTTTGTTTTTGTCTAAATGGCTTGGTTTTGGCCTCAAGAGGGATCTCATGCTGAAATAAATCTTCTCTATATGCCTTCAGCTCTGAATAAGACCAAGCAAGGCAGTCTTGATATTTATTTAAAAGTTGGGCATAGGACTATTTTCTCTTCTTTCTTTGAGATGGCTCATGACCAGATCTTCCTTGGTTTTCTTTATTTCCCAAGTTGTGCTCTTCCACATCCCTTAAAGAAAACAAGTTTCTATTTATGATGTAATCAACATTGCTAAAATTGGATTCAAGTGCAACAAGACCTTTAGGAATGGTATTTGTTTTCAATTATATAATATCCTTGTCAAAAAAGTTTCTCTACCTTCATTCATGCACACCATTGGTTCCCAATCAATATTATGACTAGAAAACTCTCCTTGGCATTGTAAGAATCTCAACACTTGTGCATCATCATCAAAAATATGCCAATGTTTCACATTATCGGGACAACTGGCCTTGTTATCACCTCAATATCATATTCACAAAAAGGTGAAATGGTGCAATTGTCGAATCTAGAACCAAGTATAGCTAGCTTATTATCAGTAGCATTAAGACTTCTATCATGGTAAACAATGTTAAAGAATGAAACATTTCAATCAAGTCCCAAACAACATGCTTATATTGTTTCATATGCTGATTTTTTGTAGCATACAACTTTCTTACTTGCTTGACAACCAGCTCTAAATCCCCCTTGGAAACAATATCCTTCACTCCATATTTCCATGCAATCCTTAATCCCAATAATAATGCCTCATACTCAGCAATGTTGTTAGTGCACTCAAAATTAAGCTTGAAGGAAAAAGGAAACTTTTCTAAACTAGGAGAAACCAACACTATACCAGCACCATTGCCAAATTTGGAGCAAGCTCCATCAAATAGTAATGTCCATGGAGAACCTACCATACCAAGGCACTCTAATTTATCCATCTTATTCTCTTTTCCATCAGCAAAACCAATGAAGTTGTCAACATCTACATCAGCAAACAACACTTCATAAGAAGCATTGTTGGGATCTTCAATCAAGTGTAACATCTTCTTTTCACCATAGATTTTGACAAGGCTGCCCTCAATGGGAATGGTGGAAAAAGACATGTCCATTTGAACACTACCACCAACACTTGCAGCCCATTTTCTTGACAAAATCATACCCCATTTGGCAGGGAAGTCAACAATTACAACATCAAGTTTTAAATTCTTATCCGGATAGGTTGCAAGTTGCACTACTAACCCCTTCACACAACCAACAACTAGCACTTCCCTTGAATCCATGGTTGTACACTTCCCATATGTTGATGTCACCTTGATATCCAACTCATTCATAACTTCTAGAGGCATGACATTACATGATGCACCAGAATCAAACATGTAATTGTGAAGCAATTTACCTTTTATGAGCAAAGTTGTGAAGAATGGATCAACATTCAATTGGGAATCAACCAAGGATGTCCCCAAATATACTTCAGGTGCCTCTCCAAGATATTCCATTGGTGGTGGTGTTTCAAGGCCAGAAATTCTTTGAAGAGGATTCTCAACAACATTTACATTTCTGCTTGGGGTAACCTTTTCTTCTTTCAATCCCAAGTATTCAAAATCTCTTTTCTTGTGCTCAGGTATTCTAAGAAACTCAATGATGGGAACACTCACTTTAATTTGGCTCAATACCTGGGCTATATCATATGGAACATTCTTTGGAAAAATAACATTGGAAGGGAAACAAGAAGGTTCATCAGATGGAGAAGTATTCTTGGCAGCCTGGGCATGGAGAGGACTGATATTTTTGCATGGGACAACAGGGTTCTTGGCAATTGTTTCTCTTCTAGGATTATCTTTGGGAATACTTGTGAGCAAGGGTGTCTTTAGTTTGGCTTGAGGACCAGCTCCCCTAACAACTTTACTTCTAGTATTGTACTCCTTTTCTTGACCAACCACAACATTCATTAACAATTGTCTATCTTCCTCCGAAGGAATACCACCATCATACTTCTTGATCATTAAAGCCCTTAGATATTCAAAGTCATTATTAGGAATTTCAAAAGCCTGAACTACATCTACATCATGAACTTGAGGAAGAGAAAGAAATGGTACCCTCTTTATGCAATCCCAAAAGGTTGCAGCAGTCCTTGCACTTATCACATCTGTTGATGTTGCTGCTTGTTGTGAGCCTGAAGAGCTGCCCATCATACAAATATTATCATCCATTTCATTCTCATTATCATCAACAACATCTTGCTGGTCCATTTCACATGGTGGATGAGGAAGAAAACATCTATCACACCAATCCATATCAGCAATTTCTTGAAACAACAACTCTAGCAGTCAGAGGGTCAGACACCACTCTATTTTCACGTGCTTGGGGTTGTCTACTTGCAGATCCAATAGGCCCTTTACCTCTATCATCTTGTCTTTGATCACCCCTAGGATGATTTCCAAATCTATCATGGTTTTGAGTTCTTTGTTGTCCTTGTGAACTTTTCCCAATTCCTTCTCAGCTTGGGCTAACTTGTAAGAAATTTCTTTAATAGCCCCTACCAAAGTCTTGACAACATCTTCTAAATCAGCACCCTTGCTAGCTTGTGGCTTCTCAGGGTTTATCAGCTTCACACCATCCCTCTTAAGTGGTTTACCAATAGCCTTGATATTATTTTCAATTTGAAGTGCCATGGTGAAAGCTTGTCTCAAGTTTGTAGGATTTTTGTCTCTCAAGTAATAGGTTGCCTTTTTATCAAATGCATCTGTATATTTGATCAAGCAAGACTCATCACAAGGCCTCAAAATGATAGGTAGCCTTCTCAATGTTTTATTAAATCTTGTATTAAAGTCATGAACGGTCTCATTAGGGTTCTTCTTGATATTCTCAAACTCGGATAGAAGGAACCTTGGATCTGTTTTATCTCCATATTGTAATTTGAATGCATTACTCATCTCAGTCCATGAATCAATAGAGTTATCAGGTAGAGCTTTATACCAATCTCTTGCATCTTCCTCAAGTGTATGGATAAACAACTTAATATACACATCCTCAAATTCTATTTCAAAATCTTCCATCATGTTAACAAAGAGTTTGAGATGCTGATCTCCAGTTATGGCATTGTTACCTTGGAATTTTGGTAACCTATTTCTCACATCTTGTGGGATAGCATTTGGATAACCATCCATTCCTCCAAAATCTATAGGACCAAAGGTGTTAACAACAAATGGAGGTCTAGGATGAGCCATATTGTTTGGTGGGGGTGATCTTGGAGGTGAAACAAGCTGATGAGGAGTAGTAATGGGTCTGATTGGAATAGATGAATGATCTCTAAAATGACAACCCCCCAAAGGCTCTCTCTCTTGATAAACTTTAGCAAACTTAGAAACCACATGAGCAGATCTAGGAGTAGGTTTTTTAAATACACAAGAAGGTCCCTCACCTGATGGAGAATGAAAATCAGCAAGAAGATTTCCTGAATCAGACCTACTTGAAGAAGAATTATAATCTTCAATAACAGGCTGCTCTCCTTCAAATTCAACTATGGGGATTTCTTTTCTTACAACCAAATCACCAACCACTTTCCACACTCTTCTTCCCTCTAGTTCTGAGCTTCTTGATTCAGTGAGAAACTTCTTAGAAGAGTCCTTGATGAAGAGGGATCTCCTTCCCTCCAGTTTGATAGATTTAAACAACAAGTTTCAAATGATAGAAATGTGTAAGACAACTGGTATTTCAAGAACCAAATAGCATGGAGTCGCCACTAAGGATTTCCACCTTAGTTGTGCAAGAAAGCACTAAAATATTTTGTCAAATGTATGCTATGAAAACTTTGCAAGGGTTTACAAATCAGATCTTCTTCTTCTTAATTCAACCAAGAACAGTGCATCCAAATCATATAAACTACTAGTAAATGATAAGAGCAGGCTGAGTTTGAAATCCTTTTACCCAAAACATGTAGATCTGAAGTATGAAATGATATCTCAAGAATGTAACAGCTCAAAAACTTAATCACACAAATGCTCAAACCTTTCAAATACTTCAAACCACCAAGAAATTCCAAGAAGTCCCAGCAAATGGTGGCGCCACTCGGGTGTTGGTATCCAGATTTAATCTCCTTCACAACTTGAACAACATCATGAATTTGCACAAGACACTCAAGGATGGATAGGTGTTTTGTATGTCATTTGTATCCAGGGAAGCACACCTATCTACTTGTTTGCATTCAATAATTGATGGAGTGGATAACACCTTCAAGAGGGTTTTGATCTAACCCTCACTATTTTAGGTTGTTCCTATCAACCAAGGCAAGAGAACCTATATTGCAGCCCCTTATATGGTAAGGAGATGGAGATATCCTTATGTTTTGCATATGATATGGAAGAGGCTTTGTGAAAACATGATCAAGTATCCATTATCCAAACTCAAAGGATTTGTCACTACTAAATGATGGAAATGTTCTCAAAACAAAGCTAGAGCTGCTAAAGACATGATAAAACCCTAATCAACTTTGTGCATTTTAGTGAAAGGATTGAATTCTTTTATGGACACATAATGCAAATGTAGGGGTATTGTAGGTAGGATGAGTTAGTTTAAAATGAAATTATGATGAGATATTTTGGGACAAGAGTAGTTTGGAGTCATCACCTTCTTTGGGAAACTTTGCAAATGAGTTACAACACCTAAACAACAGAGATGTTTCAATGAATCTGAAGTGCTCTTTCAACCAGGATGTGTGCACACATGGATGCCCAAATCTACACTATTCCATACAAATTTGATAACCTGCCACAAAGGCTTGAAGAAAAATACCAATGAAGCATCCAGGAATCCCTATTTAATCATGACCTAAGGTGCACCCAAAGGTTTACAGATAGTCTCATTAATCAAGGATAGTAAGATGATTTTAAATATGTTTATCTTCTATCAGATGAGAGCTCTTGAATACAAGATTAAAAATGCCATTAAACCATCAACCAAAAATAGAGACCCTATATGATCAGAGAGATCCTAAACACAAGATTGCAACATAAGCATAAAACATAAATTGAAAACATACTGAAACACAAGTGTATGTAAACTTTGCCAAGAGATAAAACCAATTAATCCAAGAATTTGATCAGATATATCAGCAAGGGAATGTTATTTAGACAATCTCAAAGCTTGTTGATGGCTTTACAGCTGAAACCAACTCAACATGATGAACATTTGATGCAAACAAGAATAAAAAATGGCTCTCAGGTAGTTCCTCCAAAAGAAAATGGACCTCTTCTAGTTTTCCTTGTGAAAATTCTTCTCTCCTCCTCCAAAATTCTCAAAAACCTCTAAAATGCCTCCAAATTACATCATATATCCTCTGCCAGCTTGGATCCTTGCATCCCAAGCAAAGAATATGCCAAAGGGATCAAATTTGTTACAAAACCCTATCCATTTGATGAAAAATGATATAAAACTATAAAACAGCTCGCCAAATGCCAGAGATGCAAAAATTTAAAATATTTGCATGAACTTAGATCCTTATCCACCCTAGGGTCACGTTTTCAGCATTCCACCATGCTAGCATGCATTTGTAATCATTTTCACCTTTTACTTCATCATTTTAACTCTGTAACTTTTCATTTTTTACCTTTCATGTGTTTTTCATGGGCTGAGGAAAATATTCCATGAAAAACACTACAAGGCACCGAATTAGCTCAAAATAATGGTGCCATTGCACTTAGAAGGCTGAGGGGATGCATATTCATATAAAATTTCATGTGAATCGGTGCAAAAATGACGATTCCAAGCATCTTGGAGCCCCAATGGCGCCCAAAAAATGAAAATGCACAGCAACCGTTGATTAAAATCAACTTTAAATCTCTGCCCTCCACGTGTCAGATCAAATCTTGAATATTCCTTCAAAATACCCTTTTTCCCTTTGGATGAGGTGGGACACATGTCCAAATACCATTGGACTGGGCCTTTGCCTCTAAAAATGCATTTCAAACCTTTTTTGGATTCGGGAAAATTTTGAATATTTTCCCATGAGCCCCTAGATGTGCCACGTGTCCTCATGTGGGCCTCCACCAAAACCATGGGCCAATTTGATGCATTTTGCCACTTTTTTGAGAAAAGTAAAATTTTATCAAAATTATCCGCGGGCCCGAACACCCACCCGTGCTCGCCATGTGGCGGTCTCCCATTTGCTACAGAGCCGACCCCTCCTTTTTTCCTTCACTCCTTCGTGAGCACAAAATCCCTTGTGGGCCTGTGCTCTTCCTTTTCCTTTTGAAACATGCCACGTGTCACCCCTTGATTGGATGCGGGGGCACACCTCCAAATTTTCCACGGATCAATTTTTTACCTTGAGATTTTCGCCAAAGTTTGGAAAATTTTTACTTTCTCTCTCCGCTCCACATCTCGCCAAATCCGGGACACGTGTCCTCCTTTAATTTTCATGGGGCTATCTTGCACTTTTTACCTTGTAAACACAGATGCAAAAATTCACAAACTTATCCTTCGGCCCCTTCCTCTATCTTGCCTCCTGGACACGTGTCCATTTCTTATTGGAGGCGGGCTCTCGGGCCAAAAATTGACATTGAGAATTTTTCAAAAATTGAAGGAAATTTTTAAGTGACCCCCGCCACCCGCCTGACCATCCTAGACACGTGTCACCTTCCCATTGGGTGCGGGCTCATGGGCCAAATTTTTCCCTTGACACCCTGAGCCAAAAACACCAAAATTTTCCCAAGTCCTTCGCCATCCGCTTGGCCCTCCTGTGCCACGTGTCATCATACCATTGGGCGTAGACCCTCAGAGAAAAAATGTCATTGAGAATTTTTTCAAAAATGAAGAAAATTTTAAGTGACCCCCGCCACCCACTGGTTCATCTGACCAATCACATCGTGCCACGTAGGCACATCACTGTAGCACTGCGGGGCCGCGGTCAAGAATTTTCCTTTCACCAAAATTTCAAAAATGACAAGTTAATAATGTTTTCCCACACATCCCCGACCAATAGGAGCCTGCCACGTTAGCATAAAGATTGCAATGATAAATTTGATGGCCCGAGAGCCCATCAAAACGTGAAAAATATAGGGAATGCCCTAGAAACCAAATTTTTTGACAGGGAAGGCAAAATTCTTCATTTTAAACCAACTGAATCATTTTTTGACATCATTTGTAACCTTGGGATTGGGGAAACACTTGCACGAATTTAGGATTTGATCAATTTCAATTTTTTGCATGATTTGGCAATGAAAAAGATGACACATCTAAAAAATGAAATATTAGGGCACAAATGGGGGAAAATTGGATCTTGTTTCAAAATAGGGCAGAATAACAACATTATGAGCATATCAAAGGCATTCAATTGAAAAATGTGAACTGTAGACCACGAGACCAAAAAATGAAACGTTTATGAGTACATTTGGTCATGAAAAATAAGGCACATTATGCAAACACAATAATGGGACCAACACTTTGCAAGAAATTTTTAACACCTAGACAACAAAATGCTTTAAAGGGGTTAAGGTACTCCTTCAACAAGGATATGTGCACCAAATGGAGGCCCAAATATACACTCTTCCACACAATCTTTGACAACCTACCAAAAATCTTGAAGCGAGATGAACCAACAAAGAATCCAAATCTCTATTTTATCATGACCTAAGGTGCACCCAAAGGTTTAAAAAAATCTCGAGAATTCGGGGGAAGGTAAAGTGATTTTAAATCTGTTTATCTCTTTATCAAATTAAAGCTCTTACGAATGTGAGATTGTAGATGCCACTAAACTATCAACAAGAAATGATACCATGTATGATCAAGAGATATTTTAAACACAAGACTGCAACAGAGCAAGAAACAAAAATTGAAAAACATTATGAAACATAAGTATATGCAAATTTTACCAAGAAACAACACAAAATAATCTAGGAATGATCAAATGTATCAGCGGGGGGAATGTTATAAGAACAATCTTAGAGATTTTTGATGGCTTTACAATTGAAACTAACTCAACATGATAAAAATCTGATGCAAAAAGGGAATTAGAAATGTTTCTCAGTAAATTTCTCAGAGAATGGGATTCTTCCCAAATTTTCCCATGAAATTCTAAGTTTTCTCCTCAAATTTAATTTCTTCAAAATGCATTATATACCTTATGCCACATTGGAGCCTTCTTTCCCAACCAAATAATATGCCATGGGATCAAGTTTGTTACAAAATAATCCTCATGATTCAATGAAAATGACATCAAACAGAAAAACATTCGCAGGTTGTCAGGTGTGCCCAAAAATATTAAATCATTACAAATATCTAGATCATTATCCATCCTGAAGGCATGTTTTTCATCATTGAGGCATGCAAACACCTTTTACTCATCATTTTCACCTTTTTACCTTTTCAAATTACCTCTGCAACTTTTGATTTTGTCATTTCACGTTTTTGGATGGATTAGGGAAAAATTATTTCAAAATCACCTCAGATCAAATAATTAAGCCATGAAAGTGATGTCAATGATCTTAGAAGGCCAAGACGACACCAAATCACTATAAATTTGATGAATTTTTATGCAAAAATTGTGATTCCAAGCTTCCTAGAGCTCCCATGGCAGTCAAAACAAATGGATGCACAACAACTGTCGATCTTATCCATCTTTTAATCCTGGCCCTCCACATGGAAGATGCGAGGCTTGGAAATAAGCTTGAGTTACCTTTTTAATTTTTGGATAATTTGGACATGTGGCAAAAATGATTGGAAACAAATTCGGGCTCATTTTTGACTTTTCAACCTTTTGGAAAAAAATGGAAAAATTTGATTATTTCCCATGCCCCTCCACCTTTGAATTTTGGTGACATGTGGCACATGGTGACTCCCATTGGGACCATGCTTCAAGTCTGTACATTTTGACCTCTTTTGGAAAATTGGAAAATTTTCACTTTTGCCCCGAGGGCCCGCACCTCCAATTTCTCCCTCGCCACATGTCTCCTTATGATTTTTCATGGGCCAACACTCCAAATTTTGATTCTGAGCCCTTTTTGCAAAAGAGAAAAAAATTCCCTCCTACCTTCGCTGACTTGCCTTTTCCACTCTACCCACCATGTGTTGCTCATTGATTTTCTTGCGGGCCTGCGGCTTAAACTTTTACCTTAACTCCTTTTGCCAAAAAGGGGAAAATTCCCCATTTCCCTCCATGGCCCGCACTTCCCTCTGACCCTTCATGGACATGTGTCCACCTATGATTCGGCGGAGCCATTTTTAATTTTTCACCTTTTAGACAACAAAGGAAAAAAGTCATAAAATTTTCCTTGACCCCTTCTTCCACTTTTTGCCTTTTTGGACACGTGTCCTCTTGCAGTTGTGCTGAGGATTGGGAAAAATTTTGACTTAGGAAATTTTGTAAAATAAAGCCAAAATTTTCAAAGGAGATCCGACTCCCTGCCTCTCCTCGGCCAATAAGAACATGCCACGTAGGTAAATTAAAAAGGCAGAGCAAAATTTTCCACTTTGCCAAAAAATCAAAAATGACAAGTTAGAAACATTTCCTGCCGCACCTCGGCCAATGAAAACCTACCACATTGCCAATACCTTCTAAGGATGAATTTGATGGGAAAATGATGCCCGTATGATCGTCAAAACACAAAAAAATCAAAGGATGCCCTAAAATTTAATTTTCTTCACTAAGGATGGCATATTTTTCGATTTTAAATCAACTGAACCATGTTTTTACAACATTCCCGATCTAGGATTTGGATTTTCAAATACAAACAAGTATGATTTGATCAATTTTGATTTTTCCATGATCTAGCAAAGGGAAAAATGGCATAGCCTGCAAAATTGGAAAAACTAGGGAACAGAAAAGGGAAAACTTGGATTATTCTTTCAAATTAGGGAAAAACAACAAGTTTGTGAGCATTTTTAAAGCATTTCAACTAGAGGGGAAGAATTATAGACCATCAAATCAAAGGATAAAACATTTTTGAGTAGATACAGATTTGAAAATTTAGGGCAACATGGTGCAAGCTCAAAAATGGGACCAACCTTTGTGCATATCATGAAGCAATAAAATACAAGTTTGTGGATGCATCTTCCCCGCTTTGTTTTCTTGCAATCCTTTTTCCCCTTCAACCTTCATTACAATAACATTTTGTATACCTTTATGCTCTTGCAAGGATTCATTATTATTATGCATGTATGAAATATGGTTGTGAATGCATTTTCCAAATTGTGGAGAACTGTTATCACCCCTTCTTGTATGCATTTTACTTCTATTTTTCACACATTGGAAGACTACTCTCACACCCCTGGTTTTCTGGTGTATCACTGCTTTAGTTTAGGATTTCATTTTCATGCATTCTCTCTCCTTGGTCCCTTGGAAATTTATATTAGGAGAGATAGTTGTGCCTACATTAGAGTAGATTGTGGAAGGTAGTTTAGGAGAAAAGAACCAACTTTTCAGCAGAGGTCTATCTCAAGTAGAAAGTCCCACAACTTGGAGATAGTACCCATGTTATACAATCACACTGTGAGCTCAAGTATATGCACTTGTGTAAACATAAGGGTGTTGTGATTCGGTGATAACATACCTTTCCCTACTCGAAGTTTTTGCATTCTCTTCAATTTCTTTATTCTCTTCTCTTCCAATTACTCCGGTGTCTTATTATTGACTTTCCTCTTGTCCTTAGCTTGACGTTTATCACCCATGATTATAAAAAATCAACTAGTGGGGTAGGGGACAAAATGAAATACTAAAAAATCATGCAAGAATGTAGAGAATATTGTAGACAAAACAAAATGTTTACAGAATTCCCATGAAAGAGATGAAAGGGACATTGGGGGGCCACAATATATAAAACAAATAAAAACACGTACGTGTTATGTAACGCATACATGTTACATAACACGTACATGTTTTTTGTTTTCTCTTTTCCCAAGCCATGCCTCAAGGCTTGGGATCCGGTTTGGATCCCCAAGCCTGAGGCATGGACCTGCACAAACACAACAAACAATGAGTTTTTACAAGAAAATGTAAAAATGACACTTCCTCTATGATAAATCAAAATAAAACAATCAATCCATTTTTAAAAAAATTATACCACGACGTAGAGCAGAGTCTCTTCTTTATAAAAATATAATTTTTCAAATTTTCTTACTAATATAAGGTTTCCATATTATTTATTTTATAACTATGCCTTTTTAGCTATTTTTGAAGTGTAAATATGTCTATCTTTCATGGTGTATCTTTTTTTGGGTGATCGAAATTTAAAAAAATTATACTAGCCCAAACTAGGCATAACTCTATACATATTAAAAAAAAAAATGTAATTTTTGATATTTTTGAGGTAGTGAGGGGGCACGGTCGGACTCGTTATTTTTCAAAACATAAAAAAATTATTATAAAAATCATAAATAAAAAAATATTTGATAAAAAAATCTTTTAAAAAATGGATCCCAAACTAGATGCTCCTAGCTATCTTTCTACCAAAGGGTTTTCAAAAATACTAAATGGTGCTCAAAAAATGGTGGGGGCACGAAAGTCACTCTATTATGTTTTTTAACAAAAATAGGAGCATCTATTGGTATTTTAGTTGTTTGACCCACTTAAACTTATCTGTTTTCAATAAAATTTAGTATCTTAGAAACTAGACTCAAAATGCTACGATTCATATTTCTACAACATCTTCCAATTTTGAGTGTAACTATTTGAAAAACTTGTACAAGTTGAAGTTTTTTTTTTTTTTCAGAAAAATGCATCCACTTAAGACCCCCTTTTGGCCCCCCAACTTGGTGCACTCGCCCAGACATCACATATAACACAATTGTTATCAACACTTTGTGGGTCTATTAGTTCCTAATAACTGATCCAAGATAACCTTTAGATAATACTTTATGTTTTCCCTTCCTAGATATTATCAACTTAATACTTATTTACAAGAGAAGGGTGTTATCCAATATAGTTAATAAAAATAAGCTCAAGGTTTCAATTCCCATTCCTTGGTGAATAATTCACTATAAATATTGTACACCTAAAAAGTAGCAATAACATAATACGGTTGGGTAAAAATAATTTGTCATAACTTTCTTATTAATTAATTTAAGACAACAACATTACTAAGGTTCTCTAGGTACATCAATGTAAGTGGATTCGATTCTTCTATTCATTTCAAAACCACTATTACATATTGCTAAGTCATAAATGACTATTACATATATATTCATAAATTACACCAGTCCTTTTTTCCTTTACATAGTTTTCATATGCAAGGGCTCATTTCCTATAAGCACAAGTATCATTACATTCTTTTCTTTCCAATAACAATGATCATTATGAAAATTCATGCCTAAATACCATCTTATCCGAGCTCAATATTCCGAATTTACATGCAAAGAAATTGTTAAAGTACAAAATTGCATGAGGTAAGTCCAACATGATGGCATGAAAAGTTCCTTTTCCCAATATATCCATTTAAGACATTTAGTATTTATACAATGGAAATGTTACAATAAACATATATTCATCTAAAAAATATCCCACAAGATAAATCAACTTATACCCAAGATAATTTAACTTGAATTTAATATAACTATCGTTGTATTCTTGTTTTAGTAACATAATGGTAATATCAAAGTGTCATAATAATAATACAAGAATAAGATCATTAACGTTCTTATTACCAAACAAGCCTTCCTTTATAATAAAGCAGGTTGACAATAACTTGCATCAATTAATCATTACATACCATAAAAAAATGGATTAGGTAATTATTTAGATAATTGTTATATTCTTTATGTCAGGCTATTGTTTCGATTAAGGGAATCCTTATTTCCCTTGATCTCAAACGAATACCCATTATTAAGAAAAATAATTATTTGTTTTTCCCAATAATTATTTTGTCACGGTCAAGGCCGGTTATCATAAGTATACAATATATTTGAGTATTGGCTAACTCATAAAATCTTAATACCCATACTAAGATTATCTTAAACCATGGACTCGAGAACAAGTAGTATTGTATGTGTATGTAATAATATTTAAATATGTTTGATGACTTTGAAGTAATTATTCCTTTACTTAAAATTGCCAAACATCCTTTAGTCAACTCTCGATGTCTCACCAAAATATAAACACAATACCCACACAACCTCAAAGTAAATCCACTAAAAGAGAAAAATATAATTAGTTGGGATTATAACACAAGGAGCTTCCGATATGACAATGGTGCAAAGATCACGATGCTTTGAGGTAGGGTTTCACAAACATAGTGCTAGAACGAGTTCAACAAAACCTAACTCACGAGTTAGATAATAATATTAAAATTGAATCATATCTCCTTAATCGTTGGTAGGTTTTTCAATACCCAAAGCCACTCTAGACAATAATGCACATAAACTATTCTACGCAAGGAAGGAACAAGATATATTTATTATGCGTAGTAGGATGCAAAAACTTACCTATTAATGATAGGACAAAACCTCTATTATACCAGCTGTAAAGAATAACCAAATTCAAATGAGAGGTTCTTATTTCCAATAAACCTATAATCCCCGATTAAAAGTGATTATTTGAACAATGGTAATCATAGAAAACTGAAGGTGGGTTACATTGGTAACACAAAAAAATAAAAAAACACATTCATCTCATTTTATAGAAGCCCATCAAACATAAACACATCCATATACTCTTTGTTACAACCAAATTGAGAGGTAATCAAAGTTGACAATCCAACTTGACAAGGTCAATAGAGAAAATATTGGGAAATATTTCACTTTCATGTAAATAGGAAATGGTTTAAGATATAAAGATAAAGGAAAGGAAAAATTCATTCTTGTAAAAGAATCAGGATCTTCTTCTCGATTATTCCTTAGTTTTTCCCTTCTCTACAAAATTTCAAATCATTTTCACATCAACATGATAAATAATCTCCACCTCATCCATGGAAAACCATTACGAGAAGGTGATAACTCATAGTTTTGAGAACAAAACAAAATTAAAAACATGCAAGCTACTCAATAGATTATCCATGAAGATTTGAGACTCCGATAATTTCTGTCATTGATTTCAATGTCGTTAAGTTCATTAATGTCTCGTAATCTGCGGTGAATATATCCCCACCACCATCATTCCCTAGTACCACCTTATTTGGTGGTTCTAATTTGATAGCATGGTTTATTCAACCTCATTCTTTTAACTATAACATAGTCCACTAATTTCACCCATTCCATTTTGCATAGATCAATGAGATACCAAACGTTAGAATTGAGTAGTATGATTATTTAATAAGTAGGAACAATTCTAAGTTGACATTACATGGTGGTGAACCCACTTGCATTTATTTTTATTCGAAAAATTTATAAAATTTGCATAAAGGGTGGTCGACCATTAGACCCTTCATTATAGGTTACAACAATACAACCCTTAACCAATAGTTTAGGTCCAAGGTTCCCTTATTAATATATATAGTCACAAAATACAAGAATGTGATGTAGATCAAGAATTTTGTGCTTGTTACCTGTCCAAGTTAATGCACCAAACTAAACACAAAAACCCTGAAAAACTCTAATGAAATTGATACCTGATGGACAAGACCCGAAGATGTAGACGGATGAGGAAGCCGATGTAGATAAGAAGGGTGCACACGAGCAATTTTGCCTTTGTAGATCCAAGTAACCTGCGAGACACCGATGCTTGATAGAAAAAGACCACATTAAAAGATATTTAGGTGGACTACCCGAGAAGCGGATCCGGGAAGCGATAGGCTCCCTCGGCGGATGTCAGCCCACGTTTTCAATTAAGTAAAGAAGTATACATGATAAAAGATGTACATACAAGACTAGATTTTCTGATCAAAGTAATAAAGAATCTAACTAATGAGCAGTAAAGCAATGAAACAGAACCGTGAAAAACAAAGATGGATTTGTGTTACCTGCGTCTTTTTACCTGTCTGCAGGAAGATCAATGTCGATTAGGTAGAATCAACGTCGATCGATGAAAATCAGCGTCGACTGATATAGATTGGCATCGATCCGAGACAAAGTGCGAGAAGATTTGGAAATCGGAAGCGAAGGCCAGATCGTCAACATCTGCTGGATCTGCGGAAGCCGGAGAGATACTAGCAAGACTCCACCCGTGTTGGGTGCAGGAACAGAGTCACCAGAAAATCAATGGAGACGTGTGATGTTGATGTGATAAGAGCAGAGTAACGGTGCTCCTCTCAGGGATTGATTTGGACAAGATCCGCTCTCATTCGATAGATAATGTTCACACTTGATGCTAAAAGATCTCTCGTTCTCTCTCTTACAATCTGCGTCTCTGTGTCACGATCTGTCTCTCTCTCTCTTTTTTTCGTCCTCCTGAGTTCAGGCTTCTATTTATAATCGGCACCGCTCCAAAAAATCAGCGTCGACCGAGTACCGGTCGGTGCCGATCATGGAACAGACTCCCGAGACGGCCAAAATGAACGATTTCTGGAAAGATAAGAGTTATCCCTCCACCTCAAATACGGGAAATATCCCACTTTGGGAGGAGGAGAAATAGGGGTGATACATGGATAGGATAGATATGGGGTAGATAAGTGGTTAGGATACATGTGAAAAGGTGTAATTAAATAGTTAATATTTAATTACTCACGGGTAAAACATAATGGGGTGAATTAAACTTAGGATAGGTGTTTAAATCACAAATCGAATAATATCCCAAGGGGATAGTGGTGATATAAACGTGCCCCAGGTTACCTGAGAGAGCAAATGCGCACGAGGGACACCAAATTGGATAATCAATTTTAGGTGTCTACATTTTGCCCCTTTTTGTCAAGTAACTTGCGATAAGCAAGGTTATGAGACAAAAACAAGGAGATGGAAGAAAGGAAGAAAAAGTGATGATGTGATCCCCCTCAAACTAGGGATGGGATGGGTGATAGAACAAACGATCCCAAGTTTGAAAAAAAGGTAGATGAAAATGCGGGATGCCCCAGCTGGATGTCTGGAGTAGATCTGATCATTGATGATGTACAAACATGAATAAAGAGGCAGCAACCTAAGGAACTCACATTGGTAGGGCAGACTAGACGGTCTCCTCATGAGACGACGTTAGTACCTACAGACCCATGAGTGTAAGGAGGGCTGCAAAATAGTTAGCATCTAAAGAGAGACACATTGGTAGGGACAACCAGACGGTCTGCAAAGCAGATGACATTAGTGCCTATAGACCCGTTAACTCTAAGCTGCCAAAAAGTACGAGTGCCCCATGCAAAGGGAACAAACTTGAAATGGACGGTGATATCGAAAATATGTGCCAAAAGGCAACATTCAGCGCACAATAATGACCAGATAAATAAGCCAAGCATCAACACTATGGCAAAGAGATATGGAAAATCGGTGGCGATTACACTAATCGGCGCCGATCTAAATAAACGGCGTCGACCCAAAATAGTCGGCGCCGACCGTTCAAAGCACATATAAATATGTGAACGGAAAACGTGAACGATTTATTTACATCGTGACGATCGATTCAGAGAGAGTCAAAAATTGGATTTGAGCACCATGGAAGCCTCTGGAAGCGGTCAGAAGCGGAGGAGGACACGACCTGGGGTAAGTGGTTCTTCTTGAACCCGTGGTACTTATTTTATTATTTTTATATATATATATTTTATTTTGGGTTTTGCTTGGTGGGAGGCCAGGGTGTTTTTTACATCCGGCCTAGCAATCGGCGCCGATTGGTATAATCGACGCCGATGTTATGTAAGCGGCGCCGATTGATATTAATCGGCGTCGACTAAAAATAAACGACGCCGATTGTATAGACTTGTGAATAGATTAAAAAAATTGTTTTGGATGTTCGGATTTGGGTAAATATGAGGCTAATATTGCTCTTGATGTCGTGGATGTAGGCACGAGAGGTTCTACACATGAGGGATGCTATTCCCGAGTTACTAGAGACTATTCTCCCTGACGTGACTGATGCAGATTGGCGGCATTTAGAGTTAGCCGGGCTCGGGGGTTTTAGGTACTACAGACGAGTGCCGCAAGATGTAGAGTTGATGCGAGCACTAGTGCGATGATGGGATAGCTAGACGTGCACTTTTTGGTTCAGGACGGGTGAGATGACCATCACCCATGAGGATATATATAGGATTTTGAGACTGCCAATCACTGGGGACCCGATAGAGATTACACCACGAGAGCAGCAGCAGAGGGCCCTAGTTCGATTGTATGGAGATAGGGTGGATGATTCAGAGATAGTGTCTAGGGGCAGTGCGGATAGCCTCGCAGTATAGACAGGATAGTCCCAGGAGCAGACAGATAGTTTTGATTCAGATGGCGATATCCTATTTTGCTCTGCCAGATTCAGGAGGCGGGAGATTCCCACTATTATTATTAGATTGTGTTTGTGACATCCTACAGTTCAGACAGGTGTTTTCTTTTGCTGATGCTTTGATAGCTCAGATATATCATGAGCTATGGATGTATACCACTGGCCGGAGGATAGGTATCGATGTTAGTTTTGTGCTCCATTGCTGGGCATATGAGCATATAGCAGTGATCAGGCCATCCGGGCTTCCTTGGATGCCAGCAGCAGTGGGAGCTATTGATTATGGATTCGGCGATGGCGGGCCGATATGGCCTCTGGAGATACAGGAGATCTGGCAGATTGGTATACTGAGCATTTCAGGATGCTGACACCGGAGCAGGTCATCTGGAGACCATATCGGGTATTTCCGACATGGGCTGGTCAGGATGCTCACTTGGTGGCATTGAGACGGAGCAGGGTGGTTAGGGGTCGCAGGCCTAACATGTGGGAGCGCGTCCCATTTATGCGGGTATTGAGATAGTTTGGCCTAGTACAGACAGTGCCGACTACTTACAGGCCTTATAGGCGAGACAACAGAGAGACTGATCTGCCGATTTTGATCCCGACAGATCCATTGAGAGAGGCCCCACCCTCCACAGACAGTGATGATGATGCCGGAGTAGGTGATGGTTATGCTGCATGGTATGCGACAGAGCTACCACGACACCTTCGGCAGCATCTATAGATGCCGACGAGGAGGATATGGCTACGGTGCTGGAGAGACTGGAGGGAGAGCATGCCACCCTGACGCAGACACACCAGGTGGCTCTCGAGGAGATCAGAGCTCTGACAGAGGAGAGGGATGCCCTGATTTTGGAGAGAGACACCGCTCGCCAGGAGCGAGATACAGCGATCCAGCAGAGGGATCGCTACCTTCGACATAGGGAGGCCCTCAGGGCCAAATATGGGGAGACAGGTACCACGTCAGAGTCTGGTACACAGGGCATGACCATAGGAGGGGCACCACTAGCAGCACTGACAAGAACACCAGCAGCACCATTACGAGCACCTGGTACTATGAGCTTGAGCACATATCAGTCTCTCCTCGCTGAGGTGAGATACTACAAGGATGCCCTAGCGCAGCATGCCCCAGATGTGCCTTGGTATGGGGTGAGGAGGAGATCAGCGACGGCCACAGTGAGCGGGGCATCAGGGGGAGGGAGCACCAGGAGAGACCGAGGTGGGCAGAGGCCTCCAGCAGTAGGTGCATCTAGCTCGATAGGCGGCGGCCAGGAGAGACAGCCTGGTCCAGAGGAGGGTGGAGGAGATAGTGTCCTCCATGCATCAGATTTTACGATATAGGGATTGATGTATTTTGTATCAGTGTAGTGATGTAGCCTCGATTGGAAGGCATTGTATAGATGGCTTGATTGAGAGCCACCCATTTTTTGTTGTACAGACACTCATGTATATATATAGATTCATTATTTCCTTTGTCATATGATTGTTCTCCTATTTTTAATTTTGATATACATGGATAGATGTAGCGTAATTGTGATGGATATCGACATATGCTGAGAGATGATAAATAGATGTGATTGGATGAACATAGACATAGAGGATAGATAGACGTGATGTAAATTGATGTGATTGATATGTGGATTTAATTTTGATGAAAAATAGATATAGATAGGTGTAGTGTAACTTGGACGTACATATTTTTAGATATTTTGATGGATAGATGGATAGATGTGATTGATGTATGGATTTAATTTTGATGAAAAATGGATATAGATAGATGTAGTGTAACTTGGATGTACAAGTTTTTAGATGTTTTGATGGATAGATGGATAGATGTGATTGATGTATGGATTTAATTTTGATGAAAAATGGATATAGATAGATGTAGTGTAACTTGGATGTACAAGTTTTTAGATGGTTTGATGGATAGATGGGACTGATAGATTCGGTATGTTTGAGATGTTAATTTAATTTTGATGAAAATAGATAGACAGATCCACATGTGTTGACAATACATGCTTTGATAGATAAGATGAAATTAGATAGATGATAAATTTTGATTAAATTAACATGTGAAATGTCAATTTGACTGGATGAATAACAAAGAATAATGGGGAATACTCTTTGCGAGAGCCAAGGATGTAATGAAAATGACCTTGACTAGAAATAAAGGAAATATACCCAGATAAGAAAAAAAAATATAAGTTGGACTCCCAACCGACCATAAATAGAATCTGGATAGGAAACCAAAAGATCATGCATGCAAGGCCCTATATGAGGTTAAAATAAACCTGACACTAACTAGCCACAAACCAGATTTAGGAGGGAAACGGAAGGAGCAGTAAGTAGGTATCTTGTCGAAATTTACAAGGGACATAATACATGTCTATCTTTGGGAAAATAGGATTCTCGATATGATCGACAAAAGGTCTTATATCTCACTTCATGATTTACGGCAAAAAAACCGATCAATGGGAAGTTTGCTCGATATGGAAAGACTGATCAATACAGAAGTCTTTCAGTGATGCTAAAAAATGTATAAACTAACTGAAAGGCTGATCAATGCAAGAAGCCTTGAGTATTTCTTTGAGAAACAGCCGTCCTTCAAGGGAGCGGTCTGTATTTTGAATTTTAATGATAGCCATCCTTCGAGGGCATGGTCTATATCTTTTGATTTATTTGATTGTATGGGTAGCTGTCCTTCAAGGGATCAGTCTATCCTCTTTTTTTTTTTTTTTTTTTTTTGAAAAGCTTTTTGGAAGAAGCTGAGTTTAGACCTAGATAGATCAGATAGAGGGGAAGAAAACGTATAAAGAGCATACACTCATGCCCCGAGTAGATCCGATTAAGATAAGCACTTGGGACAAATGAAACAGTGATTAAGGTGTTCCTACCATGAGGAGAAACATATCCATAAGAAAAATGCTATGAGTAGAGCCGCGATACTCATATTTAAGGTAAAAAAGACAATAGGCGGAGAACCACATAATTTTGAATCACCATGAAAGTATATGACCGGTTGTTAGATGGATGAAAGATCTGTCTTGCGACTAGACTTGTGTAAGATAGATTTTAACAGTAGAAGGGCCGTAGATGCAAGGCATTAAGAGGTTCCACTTCGAGTATACCATCCATGGAAGATAGACAATAACCCCTGAGACCCATATTTATGGGTGATAACGTACGGACCCATCCAGTTGGGAGAAAACTTACCACGCTGACTCCTTTCGAGTGTAGTGACATTTTGATTTTCTTTAAGAACAAGATCACCAATTTTGAAGTCATGGTGCTGCAAGTGCTTGTTATAAGCACGTTTGACATGCTCAAGATAGACTTGATGATGTTCAAGAGCATTGAGACACCGCTCATCTAATAATTCAAGTTGTGCTAGACGATTTTGACGATAGTCCTCATCAGAGACAAATTCTCTAAGAGAAACACGGAGAGATGGGATTTGGACTTCCAAAGGAAGAACAACCTCAGACCCATAGATGAGAGAGAAGGGAGTAGCACCAGTAGGAGTACGGATGCTAGTCCGATAAGCCCAGAGAGCAAAAGGGATATGTAAATGCCAATCCCTACTAGCTCGACTAGTTACCTTTGCGAGGATATTACGCAAAGTTTTATTGGAAGCTTCGGCCTGACCATTAGCTTGAGGATAGTATGGAGAAGAAAAGCTGAGCTTGATATTGAAAGCATCGCAGAGGTTCTGCAAATCAACGTTCTTGAAAGACTTACCGTTATCTGTGATGAGTTTGTGTGGAACACCAAAGCGACAAATGATGTGTTGATAGACAAAATCAACTATGGGTTTAGCTTTTGTTGAAGAAAGAGGGATAGCTTCCACCCACTTAGTAAAGTATTCAGTGGCAGTAATGATAGAATGATGACGCTGTGAAGAACGGGGATTGATGAGACCAATGAGATCAAGACCCCATTGCGAAAAAGGCCACAAATCTGCTGTAGGTTGTAAAGCTTGACTAGGGATATGTGTGAGATTGGAATGTTGTTGACACTTGACGCATTTCTTAGTGTATTCACAACAATCTCGATTAAGAGAAGGCCAATAATATCCCAAACGTAAGATGCGTTTAGCTACGACCAAGCCACTAAAATGTCCACCACAGATACCATCATGGACCTCCTGGATAGCTTTAGATGATTCAAGGGTTTTGAGGCACCGAAGCAAAATACCATCAAAGCTACATTTGTAGAGGATCCCACCTAGAATAGTATAGCGATTAGCATGTAGGATAAAAGATCTTCTACCATTGGAAGTCAGATCAGGAGGAAGCACCGAATGAGATAGATAATCAATGATCTGTTGATACCACTCATCCTGAGTATGGGTTGTGACAGCATGGATTGAAGTTAGTTGCCTAAGATGAGATGGTTGATCTAATCATTGCACAGCCACATAAAGTCGCGAGTCCTCGGTAAAGGGCGGGATAAGCGAGGCTAACGAAGCCATTGTATCTATGAATCAATTCGCAGTGCGAGGAATAGCTTGGATAGTGAATTTGTTGAAAGATTGGAGTTAAAAGAGAACTATATCACGATATTTTTGAAGGATATCATTCTTGCATTGATAGACACCCGTGACTTGATTAACGATGAGTTCAGAATCACCAAAGATGTCAATATGACGAGCGTAGAGATTAATGGCATTCTGAAGACCCAAGACAAGAGCTTCATATTGAGCCATATTATTGGTGCACTCAAAGTTCAATTTGTGTGTGACTGGGATAGGCGTACCCCAAGGAGGAATCATCATGAAACATGCACCTCCTCCTTGCTGGAATTTGGATCCATCAAAGAAGAGCTTTACTTTACATGGGGACAGACCAAAATCAATTTTTTGGATATATTCATCGGGGAATTGAGCAAGGGGAACTTGAGTGTCCGGGAGAGAAGCATCAGCTAATTGATCTGCAATGACCTGACCCTTGATAGACTTTTGCGGGATAAACTCAAGATCAAATTCTGTCATAAGCATGAGCCAATGAGTGATATGATCATTGTGATAAGGCTTCGCATGAATTGTCTTGAGTGGATTGACACTTGTGATGATGTAAGTTTTGTGATTAAGGAGGTAATGACGAAGCTTAGAAGTTACGAAGAAGAGAGCACAACACAGCTTTTCAGCTTCGGAATAACGTGTTTCATACTCATGGAGGGTGCAACTGATGTAATAGACAACTTGTTCTTTACCGCAAGCGTCCCGATGTGAGATCATGGCTCCTAGAGCATGGTCAGTCACAGAGATATAAAGATAGAAAGGCTCCCCCTCGCGTGGAGGTGTAAGCACAGGTGGAGAAAGAAGATAAGATTTGAGATCATCGAAGGCCTTTTGGCAATGTTCATCCCATTCAAAATGAACATTCTTACGGAGGAGATGATGAAAAGGTTGACAACGGTCCGACAATTGTGAGATAAAATGACACATTGATTGAAGACGTCCTTGGAGACTGTGGAGTTGCTTTAAGTTAGAAGGGGGAGGCATCTCAAGGATAGCTTTTATTTTTACGGGGTCTACTTCAATACCCCTAATGGAAATGATAAAACCTAAAATTTTACCAGTGAGAATGCCAAACATGCACTTAGATGGATTTAGACGAAGACAAAAGTGAATAAGCCTCTCAAAGAGAGGTGCAAGAATGAAAAGATGATCCTGATGACGTTTGGATTTTCGAGGAGATCGTCAACGTAATCTTCCACAGTTTTGTGTAAGAGATCATGGAAGATGTAGGTCATTTCTCAGCGATAGGTTGCCCCAGCGTTCTTAAGACCGAAAGGCATGACACGCTAACAAAAGGTCCCCAAGGAGTTATGAAAGAAGTCTTATGTTGGTCTTACAGTGCGATGAGAATTTGATTATACCCGGAGAGAAACCATCCATAAGAGAAACCATCTCATGACCCTTGATTAAATCCATGAGTTGGTCGATATTAGGTAGAGGAAAATCATCTTTTGGACAAGCAAGATTAAGATCCCGAGAAGTCGGTACAAATTCAAATTTTCCTAGTAGCTTTAATTCGGTATCTTGCATTGGAAACCCATTGTGGATAATCGATGGGTTGGATGAAGTTAGCGAGAGCAAGCCTGTAATTCTTCTTTAACAAGAAAGGATACTCTAGGATGCATTTTATGTAATTTTTGTTTAACTGGTTTGATGTTGGGAAGAGTAACGATATTGTGGACCACAATATCGGGATCGAGTCCTGGCATATCCTCATATGCCCAAGCAAAAGCTTGACGATGGTTGGAAAGAAAAGTGGTAAAGTCTCCTAATTCCTGTGGATTAAGAGACTGGCCGACCTTAATGATGCGAGGGTCTTTAGAAGTCCCTATATTAAGGTCGACAGTGGCTTCGTTGAGAAGCGTAGACGTGTCAGAAGGAATGGTTTTAGGAAGATAGGAATCCTCTACCCCCAGATAGGTGAGGACAGAATCATCATCCGCACAGTGGATAGTGTTGATAGTAGGAGAGTCGTCTCCAACTATTTCAGGGAAGATTAACGGTATGGAAGTGGACCTGTCGTTAGTCTTATAGGCTAGTGGCCCTAAGGAAATGGTATTGATAAAAAAAAGTTAGACGGGATGGAAATGGCATCGTCCACATCGAGTGATGCTTCTGACTTAGTGGGAGAAGATGGTTCCTCAATAGGAAGAGGCTCATCGAGAACAGTGACGGTGGCTTTTGAAAGAGGTTTAAATCCTAAACCAAATTTTTGATGTGGCTTGAGAGTTGGAATGGACGCGAGGTCATGCACACCTTGTTCATATTTTCCTAAGCCAAAGCCCTTCCACGCGCATCGATATAAATAAGTTTTTGCAAACGTGGGATTCTGTAGACAATCGAACCCTGTTAAATAAGGTTTGGTCCTAGGAGGAGAATCCGGGTGATAGTGAGGTGTGTCAAGACCACCGTAAATGAAATTAGTCTGTTGATTGGGCAGACCAATGGTGACGATGCGACCAAGACCTAGCTGGTATTCAGGTTGTTTGTCTGGTCTACCATACTCACTAGGTTTAAGATGGTTGTCAAAAGAAAGGAGAGGAAGCTCTCCTAGTGAGAAACGCTGCAATGTCTCTTCTAAATTTTGTACATCCGGTAGTTTGGTTGCAGGTATGGAAGAAGATGAGGCCCCGTCAGGAGAACAGGCATTTTCCTTTAGAGGGGCAGACCCTGTGGTCATGTTGCATTGCGTGGATGGAAAAGGATCTCCTGGATGAGTATAGATTTTGCCCTCATATTGATATTTTAAGCATCAATGGAGGGTGGATGGGACACAATGCATTGCGTGAATCCAGGAGCGTCTGAGGATCATATTATAGTGGAATTTCCCTTCAACAATGTAAAAGAGTTTGTGAAGCAACTTCTTACCTACTCGAATGGGTAAGACCACAGTTCCTAAGGTAACTGCTAGCTGATCGTTAAATGATCAAAGGGTGAAAGGCGGGGGTGACACTATGTTCTTTGGTAACTTAAGTTGCTCGAATGTGTGTAAGGAGATGACGTTGAGTGCAGCACCACTGTCGATCATAATGCGTTTTAATGTAGTGTTGTCGATTTGGACTGTGATAAAGAGGGGAGCCTCCAAATCCTCGGAAGATAGGGAAGGAATTTCCGAATCTTCAAAAGAAATGGCATTTGATGGTCTATTCAATCCAACAATCATCTCGAAAGGCTGGGGCTCATCTGAATTCACTGCGATGCGACGTAGATTATCAATCAGATCCTAGCGATGTTGCGGAGAGGATTGAATGAGGTCAAAAAGAGACATTTTGACTGGAGCCTGGGTGAGTTGTTTCATAACACTCTCCTCAACTGACACGGGAATTTGAGCCCGAGGTGCAGCACGAATAGAGACCCGAGGTCTTGGGGCTAATGAGGAAGGAGGAACTCCTTCGGGGGCTGCAGAAATGACAACCTGTGGTCGAGATGCTGTAGATGAGGATGGATTATCATACTGTTGGGTTCTAGTGGCGATATGAATTGTGTCGATTTGAGAAGGTGGAAGATCATTTGGAGTGTAATCACTAGAAGTAGAGGCCTGAGTAGATCGTTGGGGTTCAGATGGAGCTAAGATGACAGGAGGTGCTTGTTTCTCCTCCTCCAGCAAAAGATCACTTTCTTCCAAAAGGTTGTTGACGAAAGATTGAAGAGCTTTACATCCCTCAGTATCATGACCCGGGGTACGGTGGTAAGCACAAATCAAATCAGAGTTAAACCAGGTAGGTTTAACTCCTTTAGGGTTATAGGGTTTAATTGGAGGAAGAGATATGGATGAAGATTGGATAAGTTGGTGAAGGATTTCGGTGTAGAACCCGGTAGACGAAGATGAGGATAGAGATGATGAAGGTGCCTCTTTTACTTTAACAGACTGCCGAGGTAAAAGAACCTGCATGTTAGGTTTGACAGTCTTTTTAGGGATCATCTTATTTTTAGACATACGGAGGAGCATCCTTGGGCACTTGAGATGGAAGTAAGTGAGACGTGATTGATTTTGGTGGAGGGGGAGCCCCTAAAATAGATTTTGAAGATGATGGAGATGTGACAAGTGTTGTGGTCTTCAGAGATAAGGGAGGCTGCTTGGTCGAAACTAGTGATGATTTAGATGATGTCGATTTAGATGGGGAGAATCTTCGAAAGTAGGTATAATCAAAGAAAGCAGAGGGTGCCCTGGTTTTGGTAATGAAGATGATGATTCTGATAAAAGAGGTGACGTATCTTTAGTAGGTAAGTCCACTTTTCGAGGTACTGGTGAAGAATGTGTTGTAGAAGAAGATGATGGTTTTGATAAGTTTGTAGAAGAAGACGCCTTCTCAAAGACACAAATCCAATATTTTATGAGGTGTAGAGAGAGATTTTTGGGAAAGCACCAAGAGTCTTAATGGTTTGAAATATGGGCTTTCCTTTTCGGGGATGGTGACAACTTCAACCGCATAAGGTGATTGTAACCTTTTCGGGGAGAAAATGGGGAGAGTCTTGATGGCACAATGTTAGATTTCGGTTGTCTTGGTCTAAGTTTAGGAACCGAGTGTATAGGTGTTGGTGCTAATTCTTTAGATTTCCCCTTAATAGGCAAAGTAGCATTTGTGATGGAAGAAGTGAGTGATGAAGAAGCGGTTCCTTGCGGGGAACTACTTACAGTGCGAGATAATTGTGGGTGAAACCTTTGTAGGAAAGGAAGCAGGAAGAGTCAAAATCGAGGACACTTCCAGTCAAAGTCAAAGCACAAATATAGATACGTTCACCAAGGGCATAGTCATAGAAAAAATAGGAGAAACAAAAGTAGATGTATCCACGGTGGAAACTCGAAGGGATGTAATTGCCTCGAGCATTGAAAGGATGTCTGACGATGAGACAGATGAGGATGACACTGTCTCGGGTATGGATGGAAGATCAGACAAAGAAGCAAAGAGAGGTGAATCTGTATCTAACAATGTTGGAATATTCAAAGACGGGCTATCTGAAGATGGTGGAATCCCAACGATTAACGAAGTGGAAGGAGATTCTGATTCGGTCGATGTGTTCGCAAATGGCTTAGTTTTAGAAGAAGATTCTTCCGTAGAGATGAAGCTGATAGTATGAGTGTTTGGTTTTTGAGACTCTGAAGCATCATGGTTCGGGGAATGATTGGGAAAAGGTTGTTTGAAGACATCCAGTGCTTGATTTGGGGGAGCATTTGGGTTATCCAGAATGAGTTCACCTTTATCGATGAATTTCTGGACAAGATTTTTGAAGGTCTGACATCGTTCGATGTCATGACCTTTGGTTCTATGATAATGACAAAAGTCATTTTCCCTATACCAGAATGGACGTTCTTGGCTTTCATCAATATTCCTAATGGGGGGAAGTTCGATCATGTGGACTTCCAACATTTTTTTCAGGATAGAAGCATATGATTCCCCCAATGAAGTGAAAGATCGAGATGATGAGGTCCCTTTTCGAGAAGATGAGGAGTCTCTTCGTGGTGTTTGATTAGAAGTGGTATCAGCTCGTGGTGTTTTTAATACGATAGCATTGGTGGATCCCTGATTCTTGTCTTTAGGAGTGGAAGGATTTGATTTGGTAAACCGAGAAAAATCTGGTTTAGATTTAGAGCGAAGTTTTAACTTCCCTTGTTCAATGGCACGAGATTCAAGTTTGCGTGCCATCGTAAAGGCTTCTTCAAATGTATGAAAGGTTTGGATCCTTAAAGTGGAAGAAATATGATTAGCACAAGATCGAGTAAACAACTCGATCTATTGGGATTGAGGAAGGGAGAAAGACAATTGGTTTATTATCCCTCTCCAACGAGCGACAAAGTCTGCAATAGACTCATCATCGAATTGATGAATGTTATAAAGATCTGTAATCGAGATCTTATGCGCAATATTTATTGAAAAGTTTTCAACAAACATCTAGGCCAATTGAGAGAAAGAAAACAAGGAATGTTGAGGAATGTTATTGTACCAGTCTAAAGCAGGACCTGCTAGAGACATAGGAAAAGTATGGAGCATAAGCTCCTGATCCTGGACTATGAGGTAGCAAGCATGTTTGAATGCTCACAAATGCTGTTGAGGGTCCTCCCAACTATGAAATTTTGAAAATTTAGGAAGTTCCCATTGGGGAGGATAAGGCTTAAAGGCCACTGAGGGGTGAATGGGTTCATTACATACTTCTTCAAAGGAGTATGAAGGATGAGCCCCTTTGGTGGAGGCTTCCAAGTCTGTGATTTTCTTGAAAATAATTTGAACCACGTCAGATTGAGGAGGAGGCATACTGGCATGTCCTACATAAGAAGCAAATGGTGGATGTTGTTGAGGTGTCAACGGGGGATTCATCTGTTGATTGATGGGATGATAAGAGGAGTAACCAGGTGTTCTGGGTGACGCCTGGTGGGGTATTTGT
The DNA here is from genome assembly GCA_018340775.1 of Taxus wallichiana var. yunnanensis. Classification (NCBI taxonomy): domain Eukaryota; kingdom Viridiplantae; phylum Streptophyta; class Pinopsida; order Cupressales; family Taxaceae; genus Taxus; species Taxus wallichiana. Next base: position 780,406,604 of record CM031239.1, on the reverse strand, counting down.
TGTGAAGGAGCCTGTGTATAGGCAGGCTATGAGATAATAAGTGGTTGAGAAAATGAAGGTTGGATGATGGATGGAGCCTGTGATTGGTGGACTCCTATGCTTGTTGATTGAATCGGGACAGATTGAGGAACATGGGTGCCGATTTGATTGGACATATTGGGGAACAAGACCTGAAAGAGGCTTTCTACTACCGGATTAGTTATTAAGGGTGCCGATGCTAGAGGATGGGCGAAGGTCACTTTATTCTTTGGAACATTAGAAGAAAGACCTTTGGAGGATGAGAAGCAAGAACCAAGCGACTAGTCGGAGGGGGTTGACTCATAAAAGTGCGACCTAGGACATGATGGAGGGCATAGATGAATTAACAGCAATATGCGGGTGCACAGATGCACTCATTATAGCCAGAGCAGAGGACCTCTCAGAAGTAGGTTGTGGAATATTCGAGGTAACTGCGGTGTTAGGAATAGGTAAGACTATTTGAGAACTAGTCGATATGGTCGGTGGAAGAGAAAAAGGAGGCACAGGTGCACCACCCTTCTCCGTGGCTCGAGGCGAGAGAGATGATGCTAACTGTTCTACAAAATCCTGGGATGGTTCATGAGAATAATCGTACACTTGCTTTGGATTGGTGGTCCCACGATCGAGATATTTGAATAGACTTGTGTACTAGGTAGTCCATGAGGGCTACGGTGCGATCGGGCGCACTGAAATTTAGGATCCCCACGAGGAACATACTCTGAGTCAGAAGCAGATGATATTTCTGAAGGACTAGGGGAAGCTGGACGTGATGGGGTTGCTTTGGCCTGATAAAAAGGATTATATGACCAGGATGGGGAACCATTAATGTGGTCCCGAAGAGACTGGGGGTGCCGAAACATCCACACTAGTGGTGATCTCGGAGGAAGAAGGGGCTAATTGAGCCATTCTTCTAGATTGTAACCGAGTGATGACCGTCATAAACAAGCAGAAAAGAAGATTGACCTAACTAATGCACAGACAATTCAAGCAGCGTAGGTGATTATCTCTTTTAAGTTTTTATGCTTTTAAGAAAGAAAATATTAGGGAAGGCCTTTTAGAACAGGAACTACTCAGATAGCCAAACTAAGGATGGTTTGAGGGGTGTTTTGGTGAGGAGTCCTGAAGGCACTTCAGTAAAATACCGGTACGTGGCTTGATATAGGGGCCTACCCCCGCACTTCACACACCGCTGCGATAAGGGAGTCGGGTGCTTTGCCAATATATACCAGAACTTCCGTGAATTTATAGCGTGGCCCGAGTACCACGTAGGCTCTTCCTCTTGGATGTCACTTCCAAGTAGGTGAGGCTAGGGAAAGAATTTTTGTTTAAATGCTTTATACCTAGTGATTTTGGCTTTGTGTGCAAGGGTGAAAAATAAAAATCAAATAGTGTCACTACCGATTTTGATCAATTTTCTAGCCTAATTAAAACTAGATGAAAAACATACAGCAGAAATGACAAAGAAAGAGTTCCTTTTAAGCACTTAAAAACGAAGTGTTTGATTTTGATGAAGACAAGTCAAACAGATTCTTTCCCAAATGCGATTAAATTCTTTTTAAGTACCAACAATTGAAATGTTCGGATGTGATAGACAACAAACAAAGAAATTTTTATTTTTATTTTTGTATTTTTTTTTTGTTCCTAAAAAGGAGAAAACACCGTAAAAGAGAAATACCTGTAGATTTAGCTCTCAAGGTGTGTGGACTTCAAAAAGTGCATTTTTGAGCACTTCCCCTCGAACAATCCCACGAACAAGCAAAGTGCTCCGCAAGAAAAGGTTAAGAAAACACCAAACAAAATCCAGAAAGATATATCCGGATAATGGTGCAACAGAAATTTCTATTTTAAGGAAATAGAAAAATTTCAAGGAAATAACAATTTCGCATAAAGAGCAAGATTAAAATGATGAAAGGAAATGCTCAAGCGGGACTGATAAAAATCAGTGAAGAAAACGAACAAAGCTCAAAACTAAAAAAGAGATGAACTTACCAATAAGGGACTTTGGTTAGGTCCCACCGGGTGTGCCGAATGTAGATCAAGAATTTCACGCTTGTTACTGTCCAAGTTAATGCACCAAACTAAACACAAAAACCCTGAAAAACTCTAATGAAATCGATACCTGATGGACAAGATCCGAAGATGTAGACGGATGAGGAAGCCGATGTAGATAAGATGGGTGCACACGAGCAATTTTGCACAGTAGATCCAAGTAACCTGCGAGACACCGATGCTTGACAGAAAAAGACCACGTTAAAAGATATTTAGGTGGACTGCCGAGAAGCGGATCCGGGAAGCGATAGGCTCCCTCGGCGGATGTCAGTCCACGTTTTCAATTAAGTAAAGAAGTATACATGATAAAATATGTACGTACAAGACTAGATTTTCTGATCAAAGTAATAAACAGAATCTAAACAGTAGGCAGAAAGCAACAGAAAATAGGGAACTGTGAAAAACAAAGCTGGATTTGTGTTACCTGCGTCTTTTTACCTGTCTGCAGGAAGATCGGCGTCGATTAGGTAGAATCGGCGTCGACTGATGAAAATCGGCGTCGACTGATATAGATCGGCGTCGATCCGAGACAAAGTGCGAGAAGATTTGGAAATCGGAAAGCGAAGGCCAGATCGTCAACGTCTGCTGGATCTGCGGAAGCCGGAGAGATACTAGCAAGACTCCACCTGTGTTGGGTGCAGGAACAGAGTCACCAGAAAATCAATGGAGATGTGTGATATTGATGTGATAAGAGCGATAATGAGTGCTCCTCTCTGGGGATTGATTTGGACAAGATCCGCTCTCATTCGATAGATAATGTTCACACTTGATGCTAAAAGAGCTCTCATTCTCTCTCTTACAACTGCTTCTCGTGTCATGATCTGTCTCTCTCTCTCTCGCTTTTTCATCCTCTGTGTCACGATCTGTCTCTCTCTCTCTATTTTTTCGTCCTCTGTGTCATGATTTTTCTCTCTCTCTCTCTCTGTTTTTTCGTCCTCCCAGGCCCGAGTTACAGGCTTCTATTTATAATCGCGCCGCTCACGAAAAATCGGCGTCGGCCAGTAGCACGATCGGCGCCGATCACGGAACAGACTCCCGAGATGGCCAAAATGAACGATTTCTGGAAAGATAAGAGTTATCCCTCCACCTCAAATACGGGAAATATCCCGCTTTGGGAGGAGGAGAAATAGGGGTGATATATGGATAGGATAGATATGGGGTAGATAAGTGGTTAGGATACATGTGAAAAGGTGTAATTAAATAGTTAATATTTAATTACTCATGGGTAAAACATAATGGGGTGAATTAAACTTAGGATAGGTGTTTAAATCACAAATCGAATAATATCCCAAGGGGATAGTGGTGATATAAACGTGCCCCAGGTTACCTGAGAGAGAAAACGCGCATGAGGGACACCAAATTGGATAATCAATTTTAGGTGTCTACATGTGATCACATCAATATTGATCTATGTTTATAAATTTATACCTTCATCATTTAATCAAGACCCAAGGTGAGTGGAAATAGTATAATCATGGTTCACCTACCTTAGTCCTATAGTCTAGGTCAAAAATGTATGATAAAACAAACATGGTCTTGTTTACCTTAAATAACCATTGATTTATTTGTTCGATCAAATTCCATCCCTTCACTTTTGGTCAATGATCATTATGTCAAGAAAGATTAGTAGCATTTTGTGACTTTTATCATTATTTTTGCAAAAAAATTAATACAACCTTGTATAACTTCCATAAAATCTGCAAGTCATTATTTTTAGCAAGACTAACAAATTACAATTCATCATTATACAACCTCATGCAAGCATCCAAAGACTCTCTCACTTTCATCAAGGTGAGTTTCAATTTATAATAATATGTATAATGATATCCAATGCGATAAGTTTATTCAATCCAAAGGAATCTCATAGAACATCAAACAAAGAAACACCAATTTACGACTTATCCTTTTACTAACACTAAGCTGACTTTGTGGGGTGTGACATAAGGGATCCAATGATATTTTAATGTTTGACATTATCATTTATGGGGTGTCGACCATGCCATTGAGATCTACCATAAACTGTAAATAGGACAAGTAAATAAAACCCTACATGTGGAATCCTAAACACTAAACATGAATTTTTAACCCTGAATTCAGACACTAAACACTAATAAAATTCATAAGAACTTTGTGTATTATAGACATGGAATTTTTATTACCCATACTTATTCTCTTAAGAGAGATGATTCCCTCTTTAAATTCCTCTATGAATTCCCTTGTAATATATTTGAGTTTGAAATGATTAATTGTTATCATTTTATCCTTTTATTTGTTTGTGAAATTGTGATCCAAACTGATATTAGAAAAGATTGTTAAATATTTGTCTTTCCATGAAAATTTCAATGTTTTAACTTGGATATTTTTGGTTTACATTTTAGAAAATATACCTTAAGGTAGTTCAATAAAATTCATTAGGAATTCTTATTACTCAAGGAAATTTTAAATATATAGGGTTCGAATGCTATCTTGAGTTCTAGATATTGTATAGAAAGACACATCAATTTCACCTATGTACTACGTGGGTGATGATCCTTATTATTCATAATATAATTCTCAAGTCACCAATTCAATAGGTTCTCGCCAAGGTAATTTATGCATGAACTAAATTCTCACCTTCTTTTCTGACATTATTTGTAGTGTCATTTTATGTATAACGTAACTCTTACGAGATGTTACTAGCATACTTATATTATATAAATATATGTAAAATATGCTGAGAGGTATAGTTTGAAAATCACTTATGTCACACATTTAAAATAGGCACCTCATGAACTATACCCCTCTGCATATTTTATATACATTTTACATATAAAGTTCTCATTTATATTTAAAAATATATACGTAAAATATGTCAAGAGATTGATGTGAATCCAAGTGAAAGAGGTTGAAATACCTCAAAAACACACATAAACAACTATAAAAAAAAAAAAAGTTTCAAAATAGATTTCTTCTCATTCTAAAATCCATATTAATCTTTTACATCATTGTAATCCTCCTTTTATTTCACATCTACTCTAAAAAACCCTAAAATGCCAAAAAAACCTAAAATGCCGAAAAACCCCAAATGCCAAAAATTACCTACTAGCAAAACAATGTGGATGGGCTTGAAATTTCTCGTGCCAAATATGAATTCATAAATTTAGGCTCATATGAAATTTTGACTTACTCTACTAAACACAACAAAAATTATTAAATTTCTAAGACCTAGTCAAAAGCGAAAAAAATGCATTCATAGCCAATTTTATGCCACTAGATGAAGGAATTTGGGCCCAAAAATGTATTGAAATTGCCACGACCTTGGAAGCAAAGTCTACCCCAACATAATACTAATGTATATCTACCACCACCTGTAAAACTTTGTAAGGCCCACAATTTTTAGTTCAAAACCACAATGCTGACCTACTAATTTAATAGGGATAATTTGCAGGTTTTTTTGTTTTAGAAGAGTTGTGAGGTTAAACATTGTTCACCTTTTAATTAATTTCTCAATTAAACATTCCTACAAACACTTGCGGAAATAAAAATTAAACTAATAATTAAATACTATGAATTTATTTCCCACTATTTAAAATACTCCTACTAACTTCATTTACTTTATCGAGTAATTCTCGGTTATATAATAGTCACGACCCACTTAAATTATTTATCTACCCCTTACTTATATTTATTTAAAAATACCTTTTGATCATTATTTAATTACCATGCACCAATTTTAGTTTAATTCCTATTAAAAAATTTTAACTACTTTACTGAGCCACTAAGTGGCCCCATTCAACCCATGACCCATGCATTTATAATTAAATTTTCATTCCCATAAAAATACCACCCACTTAAGTGATGTAGGGTTTAATATGATCCATTAGATCAAATCTATCCTAGCCATTGGATTTAAGTTACCCTAAATATCCTTATAGATTTCTTTTTATTTCCATTTTCCCTAATTTCTCATTCATTTGTTCATTCTTATTTTGCAGGTTTGGAGGAGGAGAAAGAGGAGAAGCCATGGAGGCCAATGAAGCTTTGGAAGGTTTTTTTTTGTAGTTTTGTGTTGAAATGGGAGATCTCCCCATTTCCCTTTGTGGGTATTATTTACCCTTCTTTATTTGTGTTTATTTGAAGTTTTTCTTACACGTTTAGTGTATATATGTTGTGTATATACCTATTTAGGTGATAACATTTAAAACCCTAGATGTATATTTATATATACACACATATATGTTTATATATATATATATATTATTTAAATAAAAATGATTTGAACCACAAATATATATATATATATATATATATATATATATATATTATATGAAAAATCTACCGGTGGGATCTAGCAGGAAGAGTGAGCACGAGAGAATTACTCAAAGGAGAAAATAAGAGCACAATAAAGAGGAATAGAGAAATAATATTTATCTCTAATGTTCTCACCATCCGGGAGAACCATTTAAATAGGAATAACTAGTTGTTTGATATTCCTAGATATAAGGAATATCAATCTAAACTAGGAGATAACAAATCCTCCATAAAAGGAGTGGAGAGAATCTCAACAAGCTCCAGGAGTTTGAAAAAAATCTTAATAAAACCAAATAATAACTATTTGCTCAACATGAGATTATTAGGTGTAATATAATATATTTACACCAACACCCTCCCATAAGTAAATGCTAGGGAGAAAAAAGAAAGAAGGGTCCTAGCTACTAGGCCTGATAAGGTACCCAATACAATATTAGAAAATAAGGAAGGACTATAAAAGCTCCCCCAACTTCCTTCACTCCAAGCTTGTCTAACTCCAAATAGCGAGGAGAAGCCAAGGGTTTAGTGAAGATATCTACAAGCTGATCAGCCATAGGAATAAACTCCATCTGAACGACCCCATCCTAAATCAACTGTTGAATGAAGTGCATGTGGATATCTATATGATTCGTGTACTAATGCTCAACAAGATTACATGCAATGTGAATAGAACTTTGGTTATCACACCAAATAATGGAAGGAGACTCCTGTGAAAAACCAAACTCACCAAGAATTTGATGAAGCCAAAGAACCTCTGCCTTCTTTGTCACAACACCTCGATACTTGGCCTTAGTGGATGATAATGCAATGGTATTCTAATTTTTACAAGACCAAGCAACTAGACTAGAACCAAGATGAAAAAAGAATCCAGAGGTGGATTTATGAGTATCATGACATCCACCCCAATCAGAATCTGTAAATCCCTCAATACCAGGAATAGTCTGAGGTGTGTAATGAATACCAAAACTCAAATTCCCCGAAGATATCTCAAGATCCACTTGGTTGCTTCCCAATGACTCTCATGAGGCTCATGTGAAAACCAAGAGACAAGATTAACAACAAAGGTGATATCGGGACGAGTATGAGTGAGATATAAAAGGCTCCCAACCAACTGTCTATACAAAGTGGCATCTACTAAGTTAGACTTACATGCAGCATTCAATTCAATACCTGATTGGTAAGGTGTGGGAGATGGCTTACAATCAGCCATATGAAATCTCTGAAGTAGATCTGTAGCATACTTATTCTGAAAAATTGAGATGCGTGTTGCGAGACTCATGAACTTTGTATGCCAAGAAAGTAGTGCAACAATCCCATATCTTTCATGTCAAATTATGCTTTCAATTTTCATTTAAAATCCTATGTTAGAGAATCTAAACTGCTAATAATGATAATATCATCAACAAACAGTACTAAAATAAGTAATTCATCACCAATATTCGAGAACATAAAGCGTATGATCAGTCTTATAATGATGAAAGCCAATAGAGAATAATAAAGCATTCATCCTCTCATACAAGGCCCTAGGGGCTTGTTTGAGACCATAGAGTGAACGCCAAAGTCTACAAACTAGTGAAGAGTCTTGCACGAAGTCCGAGGTTACTCCATATAAATCTCCTCATGGAGATCACCATGAAAAAATCACTCTTCACGTCCATCTGATGTACTGACCATTGATTAGAAGCAACAAGAGAGAGAACAAGATGAAAAAATCCATCTTTACGACAGGAGAAAAAGTTTTAGAGTAATCTACTCCTTCAACTTGAGAATACCCCTTGGTAACAAGACGTGCCTTGTATTTTTCAATCGATCCATCAGCTGCATATTTAGTCTTATAGACCCATTTACATCTTACAATCTTTCTTCCCTTAGGAAGAGGAACCAACTCCCAAGTATTATTCTTCACAAGTGAATAATATTTATCTTGCATTGTTAAATCCCATTCTAGTTGTCCAGATGCCTATGAAAAAAGAACAGGATCATTAGAAATAGCTTGGCTCATAAGAGCCATACCAGAATAGGGACGATGATCGAAAACACCAGAAGTATCAGCTCTAGTACATCGTAGATATCATGAATCACCTACCAGATCACCTACTACATCTAATGTAGATCTCAACCGTTTCAAAGTAGGATCAGGAGTAGGAGCAACGGGAGCAGGAGCGGGAGTGATGTCGGGTGGAAAATTGAAAACATCATCAGTGGTAGGAGTAGGAGACAATAATGGAGAAGGAAGAACTGTATGATCCAAAGGAGCCTTGGTCTCATCAACATGGACATCCCTGCCAAAACACAACATCTTTGGTAGTGGGATCAAAAAGGTGATATGCCTTCACATGCTCACAATGACCAACAAAATAATTTCTTTGATTTTATTCTCCATGGTTTTCTAAGTGTCATCAAGGACAAAGGCCCAAGCCTTGCATCCAAAAACATGAAATTTTGATACGTCAAGTTTGTCACCCAACCATGCCTCCTCAGGAGTAACCCCTTACACTGCTTTATGTGGCATTCTATTTTGAATGTAGTTTGCACAGTTGACTGCTTCCACCCAGAACTGAGGTTTCATGTTCTTGGACTAGACCATGTAATTTTCCATTTCCTTGAGTGTTTGGTTCTTTTGTTTGGCAACTCCATTTTGCTGAGGGGTGTAAGGAACAGTATACTGGTGCACAATTCCATGAGTAGCATAAAAATTAGTAAGCATTACTTTCATATTCCCCCCATTGTCCATGCAGAGTATTTTAATACAATTTCTAGATTGTTTTTCTATAATAGCTTTAAAAAAATTGAGCTCTAGGAAATCACTTTTGAATTTGAGAAAGTACACCCAAGTTTTCCTAGTAAAATCATCTATGAATGTGAGTACATACTTAGCACCAGAAAATGATCTATGAGGAAAAGAAGTAAGATCACTATGTACCAATTCAAGATGAGCCTTAGCTCTTTTTTCTTGTCCTTTTGGAAAAGGATCCAAGTGTTGCTTACCCAACATACAACCGGGGTAGACACCATCATGTGATTTTACCTTGAAGTCCTGTGACCATATTCTATGAAGAGAGCTGTTGTAGATATTTGTAATTGAGATGACCAAACCTCTCATGCCATAATTTTCTCAAAGAATTAGTATGAGAAATTAGTGAAGATCCTGTAGAGTTATCAAAACTCTCAAATACATACAAACGTGAACATGAATCCACAGATCCTGTAGCTATAATATCATCATGATCATGAAGTTCCCTGATTACAACCCTATCTGGTGAGAATTCAATAGTTCTACCATCACTGAATTACATATTTGATATATGGAAAGCAAATTGTTAGACATATGGGGAACATAAAGAACATCATTGAGATGCCCATTTGGCATATTTACAGTACCAGAACCCAATACATCTACAGAAGTAGAATTGCCCACCGAAATCTGTGAAGTGTTGTAAGAAGAAACAAAAGTCAACAAATCCTTGCAATATGTAATATGATGAGAAGTCCTTGAGTCAAGAATCCACTGTCTTGCAAAGGAGAAGAAGCTCTAGCAGAAAGAGCCTTACCCTTGCCAGCATTAGAAGTAGATGAAGGTGATGGAACTATGATCTTGTGTTGTTTTAAAGTCTTTTCTAATGCTTCCAACTTCAAAAAACATCTGGATTCAGGATGATTTTCCCTCCCACAAAAATAACAAGGATCAAACACCCGCTTCTGAAATGGTTTCTTTGATTTTCCATTATGTTGTGGTTTATTATTATCAACAATAGGAAATGAAGGGTTAGAAACCACATTGTGAGAAGACACAGACTTATCATAACTTTTCTTGGGTTTGTTTTTCCAATTTTTCTTAGGAGAATTGGCCACAAGAGCATGATTCGAGGTAGGCATAACATCCAGAGAGATTAATTTTTCTTGTTCTCATGAGAGACGTTCACAAAACTGTTCAAATGAAGGCATTTTAAACTGAGTGTCTAGTGCATCCATAGTAGAAAAGAAGGTTGATGTAAATATAGAAAAGGGCCTTTTAGTTTAGTTAAGATCATATAGATGCATTCCTTATCCTTTTTAGTCTTACCACCAACTTTCAAGTTTATCGCAAATCTATTTAAATTTTGACAAAAAATTTTCTATGGAAGGAAAAATTGAAGGAGAAAAAGAGTTTAGCTTGTGATCTAGCTGAATTAATTTGAACTCATTTATCTTGCCAAACAACGTTTCAAAATTTTCCCATACCTCTTTCAAAGTTGTTGCCATAAAAATTTGAAACTGGAGGTTATCTGCTACATTCAAAGTGATTAATCTGAGATCTTCATCTTTTTTACATGCATATAAATACTTATCCTTCTCTGTGGTGAATGTGGGAACGGTATCGTCAAATACACACCATAATCCATGAGACTGTAAGAGTTGCTGCATTTTTGGTTTCCATGCATGATAGTTGGTAGATTTTAGTGGCTCAAATAGCCATAGATCTCCGATGTGAGTAGATGAAGAAGAGGAAATCCCTGGTTATAAATAACCGAAGCTTCAATGTTCTCCACGTCTTATCTGCAAAATTTTTTTACACCACGGGTTATAAAATAGAGGTGGTGAGCACATAAAAGCCACAAAGGAAAGAAGCGGCACACAATTATTTGGTAATAGCAGCCACATGAAATAAAAGGAGGTATGACACAAGTTGTAACAAATTTTCCTCGATTCTGATCAGTGTAGACGGTAGGAAAACACCAATAAAGGTCGATTAGCGGGAAAAAAATGAAACTACTAGCAAATAAACACTCGAGCAACCCAAAAAAGTGTTGGAAGCCATCATAAGCCACAAAATAACACCACAAGTCTCAAGGTTGTTCCACCAATAGCATGCAAGATAAAAACTTGCAAGTCGGAAGAAATGTGCTGAGATGAGTAGGTAAAAAAATGAGCAAAGGAGGAAGCTCGAACAATAGGTGTAAGGTGCCAAAAACAAACGCAACCACCGGGTAGAGCACTGAAAAAAACCCATCTACCCAAAGCAAGGAAAGAAAATTAAGCACGGGAGAAACAAAATGAAGCACCAAGGTAGTATAAAGGTGCCAAAATAGAATGCCAAACCCTGTGAGAGAGACCACGCACAACCTAAAGAAGATAAAATGTCCTACAAGCATGGAGAAATCCATGCAAGAAACCACTCCACATGGATCACAAAAAAATACAAATCCCGAGCCAAGTATGGCATCCCAAACGCAACTCAAGAATGGTAACAATATCATCATAGGAGGAAAGTAGATACAAAAAATTCAATCCATGAGCCAACAAAAAAATGTAGGAACGTTCTTCTTAGGGGATAGTGGCTAGCTCAACTCTCTTGCAACAACAATTGCTCACGATACCATGACAAATATACCGGTGGGATCTAGCACGGGAAGAGTGAGCAAAGAGAATTACTCGGAGGAGAAAATAAGAGCACAATAAAGAGGAATAGAGAAATAATATTTATCTATGATGTTCTCACCATCCAGGAGAACCATTTAAATAGGAATAACTAGTTGTTTGATATTCCTAGATATAATGAATATTAATCTAAACTAGGAGATAAAAAGTCCTCCATACAAGGAGTGGAGAGAATGTCAAAAAGCTCACGGGAGTTTGAAACAAACTCTTAATAAAACAAATAATAACTATTTGCTCAACATGAGCTTATTAGGTGTAATATAATATATTTATACCAACATTATAGATATTATATATGTATATATATATATATATATATGTATATATAATTTTTATAATATAATATATGCCACGTATATAAAAAAATGGCATATTGTTATCTCTTTTTAGTGATTCTAGCTAAAATTGATATAACCATAGTTAAATTTTGGAAAAATCTCTTAAATTTCCCTTTGAGAGAGATTTTCGGGTTTTCGGGCTTTCACTGCATGAAAACATGTTCTTTACATGCATCATGTCTCATGTTTCCCGAAGCTGAAACCTGAATTGACTAAGTCCTTTGTGTCAGGTTTTCGGAGGTTCAAAGCATCGGAACATGCTTTTCCTATCGCATGTTTCATGTTCCATGTTCCCTGAAACCCACAACCCAAAACAAAGCCAGTGTGTCGGGTTTTGGAACTCAGAAGCATCTCAACATCTCATGCTTCATGCCTCATGTTTCCTGAAACCCGAAACCCGAAATGAACCAAATCCTTTGTGTCGGGTTTTGGGGACTCTAAGCATGATGACATGTCATAAATTCCTAGTTGTCTTGTAGTTGGCACACATGTCAAGCTATGTGTAATAAATTTTAGGGTTTTATAAATAGGTGGTTTTCCACATCATTTTTACTTTGTACGATTTTGATGTGTTGGAATGTTGTGCATGCTTCTACCTCCTCCAAACCTGATTGAGCTTCTTGATTGATTTCGTGATCCGTCTTCGATTATTTTTTGAGTTTATTGAAGGTATTTCTCTCCTCTTTCTACTTTTATGCTTTTGGGTTATTTTTGAGGTGTTCATAATGGAGTTTCCTTTTCTTTTCTCTTCCTTCTTGGTTTAGGGTTTTGGGTTACTTTTCTTTGTTTTTATTACATTCCCATAGAACCTTTTGTTTGGAATTCACCCTTAGGGTATTTTTTTATTTTCCCATAGATGTTACCCTATAGTTTTTAAAAGGGTTAAAAATTTCCTAACTAGCAACATGGTGGGGATTTTTCATGTCCCTGACATTGTAGAAATCGATTGCATCTATTTTAGGTTTTACAGGGTGTCTGACATCATATAAGTTCCACCTTTGTTTCGGGATTATCTAGGTGCTTGAAATCCCCCAAGTTCCACCTTTGTATCAGGTTTTGCAGTGTGCCTAACATCCTCCGAACTCCGCCAGTGTTTGGTCTTGACCGGTGTTCGACACTCTTCGAGTTCCACAGTGTGTTAGATATTATCACCTACTTGACATCATCTGAATTCTACCATTATTTTAGGTTTTTCAAGGTGTTCGACACGGTCTATTTCATGACACACATAATCTAGTCTATCGGGTTTCTGAGGCTGCTTTGCAAGTTTCAAAATCGAATAGTAGAGGCAGGGCTACTCACTTGTCAACAAACATCCAAACCCGATTGCTCTTCCAGGCATTTTCAAGACTCCTCATGTCGGACCCTAGCCCATCTAAGGATAATTCTAGAAATATGAAGTACAAATATCAGAAGACATATTCTTCTTCTTATATAAGTTGCAATTATGACATCCGGGACACAGAGCTCGGCAATATAGACATGGAAGACTTCTAGAAAAGGATCAAGGATTCTTCTCAAAATTCATGGATGAAGTCAATAGCCAGCAATGGTCTCCCACTTGCAAGAGGGTATCTAGTATCAGCCTAATGCCACGAATTCATTCAGTATGTGCTTCTCACTATGACTCGACCTCGCTCGGTGATAAATCAAGCGGAAGAGTCTATAGTAAAGTTAGGTGGAGATTACTTCGATCAGATCCTAAAGTTTCCTAACTTTACGGAATATGTTGATTTAAATCTTAAGTCAGCATAAAAATCTTGGGACAAAAATCAAGAAGACTTAAGATTTTATACTTGAAGTCAGTGATATCATCACCCTACTGAGCCAGTTATTTGGGCTCCTAGAGTCAAAAGAATTCCAAGGGTGGATGTATCAGTTCATGGTCATCATAAAGAAGAATGACCAAGGGATTGATTGGGGCACCTTAATAAGTGATGAGATAGACTCTCAAATGAAAATGGTCTTGTCTACTAGAAAGTTCTACATGATGTCGTACATCACCTATGTAGCAGCAGGTATGAGAAACTACCTAGGGTTGGATGCAAAAATGAATGAACAAGTCGATCACATATATCAATACTTCCCTCAGATGACAATAAAAGGATTTGAAGATCAGTTTAGGAGAGTGAATGGTGCCTTCTTTTATGAAAATATTTACTGACAGCTGGACCCTAAGGTGAGAAAGATAAGAGTTTCTTATGAGGAATGGGAAAAGGTCAAAATGGGGCTGCATCTTCTTACAATTCAAGAATTTTCCTATCTACGAGTGCTAAGGTTCCATGGTACTCCTTTCTGTTTGCCTAGGTTTCCAGGTGACAAACTCATCCTTATGGATTTGGTCAGACAACTACTGGATTTCCACAAGTTCCAACAAAGCAGACATAAGGTCGTTGTGTCCTTCCCAATTTACATTGGAAAGTACACATGTTCTACGATGGTGAAGGCCAAGAATTTGGTGCATGTTGTCCACTCAAAATTCCCCTGCTTTTAAGAAGTTGAAAATTAAAATTTTGAGGTTAAGTGTCTTTTCTGTTGTCCTAATAATGTGAAAAGTCAAGAAATTGGGAAAATTTGCGTTTTTTGGGTCATTTTGTGTGTTTTTTGGGCCTGTCAGACATTTTTATCCTGCGTGTCCCAGGTTCATTTAGGCTCTTTGTTCCCCGATCAGTCGGTTTACCCAAAGTCTGTTCTTTTCGGGCCCATCGGAACTTTTTGTCCCACATGTCCCAAGTTCGCCCGGACCCATTGTTCCCTTTTCATCCGATTCGACCGATTCATGTATTCCATGTACTTTCATCCCGCATGTCCCAAAAGAATTTGTGTCTTTTCCCCGCATCGCCCAAATCGGCCGAACCGCATACTTCACACTTTCACGTCCCTCGTGTCCCAAATGAACCAAGTGCCATTCATGCTTATTTTTCCTTCTCTACCCGAATATCTTACTTCTCAATTTGGTAGATGGGTACTTAATGCACATTTATTGCCTTTCTCTCTCCTAAACACTATATAATGAACTACCCCTATGTGTTTTTGCACCTTTGCTTTCATGATATCTATTTCTTGAACCCTTGTGACCAAAATTTCTGTGCACGTATCCATTTCCCTTGTGATTCCATCCCAAGTCTAGCTTCCACTTTGCTCTCCGAGTTACTATTAACATGAAGATCAAATTCCAGGGGCAAGAACAAGTTTCACCACTCGAGTCTGCCGTTCCCGATATCAGGGACAGTGAAGTTCACCACCTTGATTTTGGAGATTTTTGGGCAAGGATGACAGATGCAAACCCTTCAGCTATGGCACAAATGATTCATGATAGTGACTTGGCATTCGCCAGTGGCTTCCCAATTTCAGTATGATGTGTAGACACAGTACTCGCTTGTGGAGCTCATTTCAGTCCCACAAGGCAGAGACATAGCAGAGGCGTTGAAGAGATTCAAACAGCGGATCTTAAAGTCGGTGGGTCCCTCCCAATCATAAGCACCTATCTTCTTCTCCTAATTCTTCTCTTCTCTTCCCCTTCTTTCTCTTGGATTTGTTGTAATTAGTTGGGGTATTGCGATTAGCAAACCTTTAACTAATCATTAGTTAAAATAAGTATTTATCGGGAGTAACTAATTTGTAAACTATATAATGGCCTCTCCTTGCCATTTTGAAGGAAGGAAGGAACTTGGCTTATTTCTAAAAGTGTAAATAAATCTTAAAGAAATCAATACAGAAGGATTTTTCATTCTTTGTCTATCTGGTTTCCTTTATTCCT
This sequence comes from Taxus wallichiana var. yunnanensis, assembly GCA_018340775.1. NCBI lineage: Eukaryota > Viridiplantae > Streptophyta > Pinopsida > Cupressales > Taxaceae > Taxus > Taxus wallichiana. Next base: position 780,390,731 of record CM031239.1, on the reverse strand, counting down.
AAGCTATTCATTTAATATTGTTAGATCATTTGTCTATATTATGTTGAGAAGCTTTGTATTCTTACAGATTTTATTTAGAGAACTTTGTGTCTTTTCAAATTTCATCTTATTAATGTGATACAAATGATCTTATTCCAATTCACTGTACCCTCGCATGCATAAGGAATTACTCTCTCATCTATAATTCTAAATGGTACTTTTCTTCTTTTTCTCACATTTTCATTCCTCATTCCTTTTTTGATTGATGATCCTTATAGAAAACACTTTCATAATATCCAAGTTCCACAAGAAAATCATCCTTTGTATATGTGTAAATAAGTTCATTTCTGAATAAGGGAACCTCTCCCATTAAAGAGGAGGGACTTCTTGTCCCTTGTTGCTCTTCTTGAAGTCCTTTTTGACGACCAATAGTTTTTGGCAACTCCACTGGGGAATCATATTCCAGTGCTATAATCATTTATTGATCATCTTTTGATCTGGCGACTCCACATTTTACTCGAGGGAGAAGGGCCCTTGGTATTGAAGATTCTCAGTTTCAACTTTTGGAACAGTAGGGTTTTCCTCTCCCTTCAACAAGGAGAAATAGAAAGGCTCGTTCAACAAGCACTCCACCTATCCAAGATAGAATCCCTATGGGTGGTATTCCTTCAGAGCAAATCAGTCCTAATCTTCGAGCTTTGATTCTTGCTGGTGTTTCAGTTCCTCTTCAAGCCATTTTTCCAAGAATGGCGGTACCATTACCTTGGGGCCATCATGTTGGGCCTCTTGCCCTTCCTCATCCTTTGCATGAGTTACCCAGAGGTAACTGGAAGAACTTTCCTAAATTCAAAGGTGATGGTAAAGTACATCCTGATGAACACATCGCAGCCTTCATAGTTACATGCGGAGTTCTGGGAGTTGAACATGAAGACATCTCTATAAGAATTTTTGTTGAGACTTTACAAGATAATCTTTGCTGATTGGTTCTATCACCTTCCATTTGGAGCTATCACTATTTGGAACACAATGAGAACTAGGTTTGAAAACCGTTTCAAACCGGTGGAAGACATGCATGCTTTGCTAGCCCAAATTTCTCAAATAAATAAGGAATCACAAGAGCCCATGAGAGAATTTGTGGCTTGATTCAATAGGTTGATTAACAAAAATCCACCAAATACTCATCCTGTAGATCAAATTCAAAAATGCTTCTTCCTAAACGCCCAATTACCTGAAGTTAGTTATTCACTAAGAAGGGCTAATCTCGCAACATTGGCCAAGGATCAAACTCTTGTTGTTAGTGTAGAAGATGATTTAATCATGTCGGGAAGGCCGAGGAGAGACCCTTCCAAATCTAAGTCCACTTCTTTCTCCTCTTCTACTCTTGGACCTAATACCATTGGTACAAAAACTTGCAAATGATCTCATCGCCATTAAGAAACAATTGGCTCAGCATACTCCCTATGCAGACATTCCAAGGAGGAATTTTCAGCCCAGAAATCATTTTCCTGCTTCTCAAACAAGGCTAGTGCTTGAAGGACCTCCTATTAAAGTTCCTGTCAATGCAACCTGTGAAGTTGAGGAACCAGAGGATGAGGAGGTTAATGAAGATTGTGAGGAATTTGTTGAAGAGGTTGATGATGAAACAGATGAACTTGAGGGATCTCGAGTTAATTTCTTCACCACTGAAGGCATTGATGAAGGGGATGATTATGACAAAGTAGTGGTAGACATGAATAGCGAATCATATGTTGTCATGACTCGAGAGTAGACAAATCAGAGGGAGAAAGTGATGCATCCCACCAAGAAATCTAAGGAGCAGCCGACAACTATCCCTGTAATTGCAAAAAGAGGATCTCGATCCCCATTTCATCTACACCAAAGGTGAGTCCTGTCAATTTTGCTACTAAAGTTACTTCTTTTTCCCCTAAAATTGATAAAACTAGGATCTCAAGTGATGATAACCTGTCCACTTCTGGGTCTTTCAATATTATTGATCACTTAAAAAAGACTAAGGTTCAAATCTCAGAGGTTGAATATTATCAAACTCATCCCAAGGCTTTTGCTAAAATGATTCACTTTGTCAATTCCCATTCTAAAACTACCTCTAAAGGCCTTTTACCCACTCCTTCTTTTACACCAGAGCCCTAATCGGTAGCCACTTTGTCACCTCACCCAATGACAAAATCAAACCATTTCATGTAACAATCCTTATAGCTGGCCATAGGCTCAGTAATTGCATCATAGACTCAGGAGCGTTAGACAATGTAATGTCTGCCAAAGTAGCTCACGCCTTAGGCTTGACTCTCACACGCACTTACGGATCTTGTTATTCCATGGAGAGTAAGGAAGTGCCCTTGGTTGGAAGAATTAAGGACGCATAAGTGGCTTTTGCTACTTTGCCTGAGAAGAAAGTTTTTGCTACTATCTTAGTAGTCAGATATTCCTCCTTCATACGGGATGTTGCTAAGTAGGAACTTCTGTAAGGATGTGGGTGGAGAAATTCAAATGGATTGGTCACATGCCCTCATACCTGTTAATGGGAAAATGAAGAATCTGCTTTGCTGAGAAGCGAGTCTCGGGATATTGTACAAAAACTCGTGATCCCAAAGCACAAATACTCTATGAGGATATGGGGCATGGCAACTATATGATTATGTCTCCAGAAGAAATCCAACTCCCCAAAGTCTCACCTAAAGATCCTAATGATGTTTGGATATTAGAGTTTGATGGAAGTTGTTCTTGGTGGTGTCATATTGGTGTCGCTGAAGGAATCATTCATCCTTTCTCATTCAAGTTGCACTGATTTGAAAATACCAATAATACAAAGAGAGTATGAAGCTCTCATTCTTGGACTCCATGTGGAAAAAGAACAAGGTGTGAAGAATCTTCTAGCTCGTGGGGATGTCGAATTGATTGTCAAGCAAGTTAGAAACCTCTTCCAGGTAAAGAATGGAAGGTTGAAACATTACAAGAATCAGGTTTGGGACTCCATTGAATTTCTTGACGCCTTCTCCATCGAAGCAGTGCCTAGGGAGAAGAATACCAGGGCTGATTCTCTAGCAGTCTCAGGGTCATTGCTTATTCCTCATCCTGACTTTTCTCAAGATAAGTTCACCATTGAAATGATTCATAGACCCAGTGTACCTGATAATACAAGTAACTGGAAAGTTTTCAATAATGATCAACACTTACTTTCTTTCTTGGAACTCAAGGATAATTTTGAACAGTTGTACTTTGAAGGAAGCGATAATTTGCCTCGTGAAAGTGTGCCCTTTAACAAAGAAGCCACCCAAGAAGAAGAAGCGGATCAGGATGGATGTATCAAACTCAAAGGAAAAAAGATTCCAAAAGGATTGGTGAGTTTAGAAAAATTGTTTGACAAACACGACAGGTATGTAAAGTTTAGAGCTTCTACTGGACCCCAACAATCAGCCGAATATGAAAAAATCAATATTGGGAGTTCTATTGATCCTAAACTCGTGAACATTGGAAAATGTTGCACCTCAGAAGAAAAGAAGAAGGTAATGAGTCTTTTGAAAAATTATAAGGATGTTCTTGCTTATTCCTATGAAGATTTAAAAGCTTTCCAACCAAAGGAGATGCAACATTTTATCCCTCTCAAACCTAGGATTAAGCCTTTTAAACAGAAGTAGAGGCAATATAATCCTAAAATAGCTAACACCATTTTTCAAGAAATACAGAAGTTGTTGAAAGCCAAAATCATTTTTCCTATCCATCATTCAACATGGATTGCCAATATTGTGCCCGTTAGAAAGAAAAATGGTGAGATTCATATCTGTGTTGACTTCAGGAATCTAAATCAAGCTTCCTTGAAAGATAATTATCCCTTACCTATGATGGATCAGGTCTTGCAAGTAGTAACGAGGATCCGAAATGTTGTCTATGCTTGATGGATTCTCAGGATATAACCAGGTAGAAGTTAATACCACAGACCAACACAAAACAGCTTTCACTACCCCTTGGGGTACCTTTGCTTACAAAAGGATGCCTTTTGGGCTCATCAATGCCGGTGCCACTTTTCAGAGGGCTATGGATTTGGCCTTTGGAATTTTGAAAGGAAAGTGTATCATCGTATACCTTGATGACTTGACTGTATTTTCTAAAACAAGGGTGGATCATTTCCAGCATCTAGAGACAGTTCTGCTAAGATGTAGAGAACATGGGATCTCTTTGAATCCTAAGAAATCTATTTTTTGTGTCACAGAGGGGAAATTATTGGGGCACGTTGTCTCCAAAGATGGTATAAAAATTGATCCTGAGCGAGTTCAAGCTATTCAGCAAATTCCTCTTCCAACCAGCAAAAAGGGAGTGCACTCTTTCTTTGGTAAGATCAACTTTTTGAGAAGGTTCATCCCTGATTTTGCAGAGCTAACTTTGAATATCTCCCAAATGATGAAAGGAAAACAAACATTTGGTTGGTCTCCTAAAGGGAAAGAAGCCTTTGAAGGTATTAAAAGGGCCATTGCTAAAACTCCTATTTTAGCATGTCTAGATTTCAGCAAAGATTTCATTATCTATTGCTATGCCACGGATAACACCTGCTGCTACTGTTTTGACTCAGGAAGATTCTAATGAGCACAAACTCCCAATTGCATTTATGAGCTATATTCTAAAAAATCATGAGTTAAAATACACCATAATGGAAAAACATGCTTTTGCAGTGGTTAAAGCTGTCAAGCAGTTTCGTTTTTACATTCTTAACTCTCACTCCACGGTGTTGGTACCGAGATACAACTATCAAGTCAATTCTCACACTAGCAAGAATTTGGATCCAAGAGAGGGAACTGGGTGGCCAAGGTTCAAGAATATGATATTGACATCAAACCAACCAAGCTCGTCCATGGAAAAGGCCTGTGTGAACTCATCGCTGAAGGAGCTAGACATGAGTTACTGGAGGATAAAGTTGGTCTTCCTACCGTTCTGTTTCTTAGCTCAGTTGATGAATGGTATGCTGATATCACTCACTTTCTCACCTATGGAGAATGCTCCTCTCATTTGACTACCAAAGAGAAGAGAGCCATTAAACTAAGGTCAACCCAATATGTGTTGTGGGAAAATGCCTTGTTTAAACATGGGTTAGATGGAAGGTTTTTGAAATGTGTGGACAAGGAGCAGCAGAAGAAGCTACTCTCAGCTTTTCATGATCAGGCATGTGGAGGGCATTACTCATCAACTGTCACTACTCATAAAATACTTTGTGGAGGATATTACTAGCCTACCTTGTTCAAGGATGCATCAAAATGGGTTGATAAATGTGAGGCTTGTTAGATTTTCATGGGCGAGACCAAAATTTGCCTCCTTGCCCCTTAAACGTTGCGATCGAAGAACCTTTTCAACAATGGGGTTTAGATTTCATTGGAACACTTAATCCCTCTTCTAGTGCTGGTCATACTCACGTATTAAGCGCCATGATTATTTCACCAAATGGGTAGAAGCCATTCCGGTAAAAGTACTACTTCAAAAGTAGTACGCACTTTATCAAAGAAAACATCTTGGTAAGATATGGTGTGCCAAACAAGATTGTGATGAGATAATGCTTCAAATTTTTATTCAAGCGAGATGATGGATTTTTCTATGGATATGGCATCTCCCTGGCTCACTCCTCATATTACTATCCTCGGGGAAATGGACAAGCACAATCAACAAATAAAAATCTAGTGGCCATAATAAGGAAATTAGTCAATGAATCCCAACGGAACTGGCACAAGAAACTCTATGATGCTCTTTGGGTAGATAGGATCACACCTAAGAGAGCCATTGGGATGTCTCCTTTTCAGGTAGTATACGGAGTGGAGGCCCAATTGCCAGTTACAGTGGAGCTTCTAGCTCTGCATTTAATGAAGGCCAGTGAAGATACCAGTTTCGATGATTCTTTGGATAAGAGAATCATGTATCTTCACAAATTGAATGAGGACTGATTGGAAGTTGCTGATAGGATATCTGCTCACCAACAGAAAGTAAAAGTATTATTTGATAAGAAAGCCAGGTTTAGGGATTTCAAAATTGGAGACACTGTTTTGTTGTGGGATAAAAGGCATGAACCTTGTGGCAGCCATGGTAAGTTTGATTCCCTTTGGCTCAGACCTTTCAAGATCAAACAATTCGCTGGTAAGAATTCTTTTTACCTTGGTTATATGGATGGTTCTTCTCTCCCACTTCCTTATAGTGGGTAGTACCTGAAAACTGTTTAAGTCTTAGGTGATTAGGGAGTCCTTTGTATATTCTATATAGTGTGTGTTTTCCTTCCCTTGTTTTTGTGTGTTGTTTGTTTGGGGTGTTGTCTTCTGTATTGGTTTGATTTTGACTTCGTGGCCTAATGGATAAGGTACTAGTCTACTTGCCTGAGTTTGTCTAAATTCTTGCCTTGTCTCATTCTTTGAATCTATGCCAAGTCATCCCCAGAAGGAGCTAGCTGTTGTCCACTCAAAATTCCCTTGCTTTTAAAAAGTTAAAAATTAAAATTTTGAGGTTAAGTGTCTTTTTCTGTTGTCCTGATAATGTGAAAAGTCAAGAAATTGGGAAAATCTACATTTTTGGGGCATTTGTGTGTTTTTCAAGCTGTCGGACATTTTTGTCCGCGTGTCCCGGTGGTCATTTGGGCTCTCTGTTCCCCGATCGGCCGGTTTACCCGAACTCCGTTCTTTTCGGGCCCGTCGAAACTTTTTGTCCCACATGTCCCAAGTTCACCCAGACCCATTGTTCCCTTTTCGTCCAATTCCCGCCGATTCATGTATTCCACGTACTTTTGTCCCGCATGTCCTAAAATCATTTGTGCGTCTTTTCCCCACATCGCCCGAATCGACCGAACCACGTACTTCGCATTTTCACATCCCTCGTGTCCCAAATGAACCAAGTGCCATTCGTGCTTATTTTTCCCGCTCTACCCGAATATCTTGCTTCTCAATTTGGTAGATGGGTACTTAATGCAAATTTATTACCTTTCTCTCTCCTAAATGGCTATATAATAAACTACCCCTATGCATTTTTGCACACTATTTTCATGCTATCTATTTCTCGAACCCTTGTGACCAAAATTTCTGTGTGCATATCCATTTCCCTTGCGATTCCATCCCAAGTCTAGCTTCGACTTTGCTCTCCAAGTTACTATCAATATGAAGATCAAATTCTAGGGCGGGAACAAGTTTCACCACTCGAGTTTTCCATTCACGATATCGGGGACAATGAAGTTTGCCACCTTTATTTTGGGTATTTTTGGGCAAGGATGCCAAATGCAAACCCTTCAGCTATGGCACAGATGATTCATGACAGTGGCTTGGCATTCATCGGTGGCTTCCCAATTTTAGTACGATGTGCAGACACGTGTACTCGCTTGTGGAGCTCATTTCAGTCCCATGAGGTAGAGACATAGCAGAGGCATTGAAGAGATTCAGACGGTAGATCTTAAAGTTGGTGGGTCCCTCCCAATCATAAGCACCTATCTTCTTCTCCTAATTCTTCTCTTCTCTTCCCCTTCTTTCTCTCGGATTTGTTGTAATTAGTTGGGGTATTGTGATTAGCAACCCTTTAACTAATCATTAGTTAAAAGAAGTAGTTACCGGGAGTAACTAATTTGTAAACTATATAATGGCCTCTCCTCACCATTTTAAAGGAAGGAAGGAACTTGGCTTATTTCTGAAAGTGTAAATAAATCTTAAAGAAATCAATACAGAAGGATTTTTCATTCTTTGTCTATCTGGTTTCCTTTATTCCTAAGCTATTCATTTAATCTTGTTAGATCATTTGTCTATATTATGCTGAGAAGCTTTGTATTCTTACAGATGTTATTTACAGAACTTTGTGTCTTTTCAAATTTCATCTTATTAATGTGATACAAATGATCTTATTCCAATTCGCTATACCCTCGCATGCATAAGGAATTACTCTGTCATCTATAATTCTGAATGGTGCTTTTCTACTTGTTCTCACATTTTCATTCCTCATTCCTTTTTTGATTGATGATCCTTATAGAAAACACTTTCATAATATCCAAGTTCCACAAGAAAATCATGCTTTGTATATGTGTAAATAAGTTCGTTTATGAATAAGGGAACCTCTCCCATAAAAGAGGAGGGACTTCTTGTCCACCGATGTTTCTCTTCTTGAAGTCCTTTTTAACGACCAACGGTGCACAAACTTTAGGAAAAACTAAAGAAGCACATGAATTTTAGAGATGGATTTGATATTCAAGGAGTCCTTAAGTCATATGGAACCTTGTATCTGCATGTGCCCCATGTAGAGGACATCTGGGTTGATCTTTGGGATGAGGTTGTCATCTAAAGAAAAGACAATAATAGATTGAATCTTGAAGAAATCCAAGCATTAGATCTGGTTGATATCCCAAAAGGCACCACGAGATAATGAAAGTGTCTTAGAACCTAGGTATGAACAATCAGATGGAGATCAACTTGGATTCCCAACCATCGATTGGTCCATTGCTGAAAAGGCTTCTATCACCGAGAGAGCTGCTCAAACCCTTGTTCACACTAAGGCATGGCTCATTTCTTAGGGAATGAGTTATAAAGAAAATATCTTTTCAAAGATAGCTACTCTAGAAGTGGGACCCTCCAAGGGAGAAAAGGAAAAAGATAAAATCCCTACCAAAAGACAAATAAAGTTTAAGTTTGTCAGAAGAGGAGAAAAGCAAGGGGCTGAATCATCTACTCCCACACAAACAATTGAGGTATTGGATTCTCCTTCTCAACCAAAGACATGAGGAATTCTCCCAGAAGAGATAGGAGGAATTCTCCCAAAAGTTGAGGTTGTTCAACCTCTCATTTCTCCTTTTGTTGATTGCTCATCGGAAGTAAGTCTTTCTCTTGCTTCTCAAGCTTTAGCTCTAGGATCTTTACCTTCTCTCTCCTAATCTTCATCATCACATATTTCAATGCCACTCTCATCAGAAATGGCTAGCATTTTCTCTGATCTCTCATTTCTCTCTATTAGACCTACATTGGCTATAGAAATGCCTCCTCCTTCCACACCTTCATTTCCTGATTTTATTCCCATAGTCACTAAAAGAGGGTTTAAAACCTGCAAGTGAGGATCACGAGGGACAATGTGCACATCAACGGATGTGTGAATGGTAGCATGAAGAGATCTCATGAGTGAGCATCAACCGAATGTGCATGTAAATATTTAAAACACGAGCAAAACCTAGTTAAGCCATAAAACTATCCTCTATCTCATAGATCAAATGGGGTGTACATATAAGAGGTCTGAGTAACCCCTAGTGCTACAATCATGACAACTTGAGTAGAGAGGGGGAGTTACATTCCCAGAATAGAAGTGTAACTCCCAATGACACATATGACACACTAGCGCAATAATGTTCGATGTATTGAAGCATAAGAGAATCTCATAATGACCCCTAAATGACACATGGACCTAGGATCTCACCTAAGTGAGATGACTCACCTAATGATGTGGAAAATAACACACACCAACACCCCCCTTCATCATAAATTAGGATGAGGTGGCAAGTCAGAAATGAGAAATGGGTCCCGGCACAAATCCTAATGAGGTACCCATGTACAAGAAAAAGATCCCAAGTAATGAAGGAAAACCCAGTGGGAAAACATCCACCACAAGAGAAAAACACACTTTCTAATCTAAGAAAGATGCCAAATATGGGTCTTGTCCATAGACGAGCCGAAAGGGTACTCATGTACAAAGAGGCAATGTCTAGAAAAGAAGAAGAAGAGGGAAGAAGAGGGAGGCAAGAGGCATGCATAAGATGCCATGGATGGATTTGAACTTTGCAGCTCTAAGAAGTCTCCCGAGAAGAATGTCGATGATGAGATCCTCTACCTCTAGACTGAAGAAGAGCCATCCATAATGAACTATGTGCCTACCCTTAGGAAGGATAGAAATGACGTGTTGGAAGTCTGCCCACTCCATAAAGGAAATAGAAGGTAGCAACATGAAGAACTCTGAGTCTGGTGCATGAAAGTGTGACATAGGTCTAGTGAGTGAGTGCCAAGGAACTGAAGGTAATACCACATGCGTAGAACTGTCAAAGTGAAAAAGAGGAACACCTGTAGAAAGGATGTCCAAGTGATGTGAAGGGAACAAAACATCCTCCACAACAAAAAATGGATCCACAGCTAAGGGTGGATCAATGAAGGTCTCTGGAAATGTGGAAGTGACATGATTCTGGAATGGGCGCTCCCAACAACAAATATGATGAAATCTCTGAAACACTGTAGATGGATGAGGGACTATAGAGCATCACAAGTAGACTCTGTGAAAAGACAACTAAGGTCAAGCAGATACTCATCCCAATGAGGGGGCTCAACAAATAGAAGAGCGATGTTAGATAGGTATGAGTCATCCAATGAAGGTAAAGGAGTGGAAGGGGCCTCGCACACTGGAAGTGGAAAGGAGGTGGGTGTAATGACGGTGTGAGATTGAGTATGAGAGTGCTCAATAGCTGATGAGATGTGGGAGGTGATAACACTTTGTCTAGATTAGTGAGAGAAAGAGGAGATAAGTCCTCTATAATGCTCTCAACATCAGAACTAGAGCCAAATGAGTCTATGTCAATGGAGCGCCATCACGCAAAGAAGAGGAGATAATTGAATCAAGTGTAGCAGCAACAATGGATACAAGTATGTGAAGGGTCTCCATAGAGGGATTTCGAAGAATGGTCCAGGACATGGTGAGGTGGATCTAAGTTTGCCACATGAAACCAAAGGGAACAAGATGCATGCATCATCATGTGACCAAATATTTGGTTGCAAGTTTCGAGAAAGTCCTCTAGATGATGATGATCGGCGGGTGTAAGAACTAACCCAAGTAAGAAGGGTAGAATACCCTCGTGGGAAAAGTAACGTTCCATGGAAGCACGCCAAGCTGAATAGTTCCCTCTCCTAGTGAGAAGTGGTGGAGGCTATAAGGTGATCCTATGACACTCAAGTCTAGAAAGAGCACTCTCCATGATGAAAAATGCAAGATGCACAAAAGCAAGACGTCGGACTTGGTCAATAATGCGTCTGCGCATGTGAAAGCCCAAGAGTATAGTCAACCCCCCTAGAATTTGGAACTTTATAAAGTACTTTCTTTATAAAACAAATAATCCCATCATGTAGAATGCGAAAAACATACAACTTTGACTAAAGAAGTGCTCAGATCGAGCAACAAGTCAAAAGTTATAGTAAAAAACAATTCTTGCAAATCGATGAGAAAATGCTAATAAGTTTGCAAACGGATTTAAAAAGTTCCCTAAATGGGTGCAAAAGGTGTCATGTGGGTACCGTTGGAAATGACATTAAATTTCAGACATTGTTTGTTTTGCTTGAGAGGGGGGATTAGCCTCCTGCCAACCCCGGATCTCGCCCTCCATCTTCGATGCTTGTAGGAAGGTTGAAATTACAAGCAAAAAATAGCCTAAAAATCAATTACATGCCATGAATTTTTTTTTATCTTAAAATATTAAAAAATAGAGTTTGTTTTATCCTCCAAATGAGATTAAAAGGTATGGGGCCCACATTGAGTGAAAGGTCGGTTTGACTATAAATGAAGCCACGTGTGTAGATTTTAGCTGAGCAACTTGGATGAGTCTCTACGGCGGGCACGAGCTCAGGAGGTCTTATTTGAGCAAGTGTAACTGAGACTGGATGAGTCAGCAGCGGACATAGGCTAGTCCACATGCTAGGTGAATGGGTGAAACCACCCTATGGCTAACCATTGAGCATAATTTTTTAAAAAGCGTAATGCAGAGCAATGTAAAATGGTCACCCAAGGATCTCAGTGTAGATTCCTGAGCAGAAAGAGGTCTAAGATTGGTAGTGAAATTGAAGAGCCGAGAATGAAACAGTAGAGTCATGCCAAAAGGCACGGGAAGCCAACAACGAGGTAGTGAAATAGTCCACGGGCTAGCTAGTTGAGATGACAAAAAGCACAATGTAAACCAAGGCACTCCAACGGAACCCAGGAGTAACACAAGTAGCCAAGAACACGTCCTAACTCAATCGGTGAGTGGAAACCGAGCTAAACACGGTGAAAAGTGTGAACCGGTGACGAGGTTTGAGTGTAGATCTCGGGGTAGGTAAATAGGAGTTGGGGATGTGAACAAAGCTGTGACAATAATGAGGCCCGAGCTAGATATAAAGCTATAGTGCGGGAGATCACACAAACCATGTGGTCAAAACACATAGAAAAAAACCCCAGTTGGAAGAGAACGTTGTAGAGGAATGAGTTTAGGGTTGGAAAAAACAAGTAAGATGCCACGAGCTACAATGCAAAACCGTAACATGATTAAAGGTGATCAAGCGGGAAAAGAAATGCAATAAAAATTTAGCAGCGGAAAACCCAAGCAAGCACCACGAACTAAACCGAAGAGACCAAGGGCGACAAGCACCAATAGTGAGGTAGTCACGACCCAAACCAGAATCTCCAACTATGCACATAAGTCAACCAAACATGAATAGTGCAAGCAAACTCGAACAGCTGAAGCTAGGAGTGTAAGTGCAGCGAGCCAAGGAAAATTGGTGCCATGAGTTGAATGTTATAACTGACGTGCCATGTAGATCCCATGAGCCTCGAAGAAGCCTGAAAATCCCCAAACACCAACACAACCAAACAAACCACAAACAAACCCAAACAAAGGTATGATGCGAATCAATGCAAGTAGAGTAGGATCAAAATATCCATTATGACACATGCACGAGAATCTGAATATCACACCAAAAGCCGAAAACACATGAAAAATTCCAAGTGAACAGATCCACAAGATCTGCTCTGATACCATGAAATAGGGTTTAAAACCTGTAAGTGATGATCACAAGGGATGACATGCATATCAATGGACATGCGAACGAGCGGCGTGAAGAGATCTCGGGAGGAGTGAGCATCAACCGAATGTGCATGAAAATATTTGAAACATGGGCGAACCACAGGTTAAGCCATAAAACTCTCTATCTCATAGATCAAATGGGGTGTACATATAGGAAGTGCTAAGTAACCCCGGTGTTGCAATCATGACAACTCGAGTAGAGAGGGGAGTTACATTCCCGAGAATAAAAGTGTAACTCCCAATGACACATATGACGATCGACGCACTTGACATTATATTGCACCGATGCGTAAGAGAATCTCATAATGACCCCTAAATGACACATGGACCTAAGATCTCACCTAAGTGAGATGACTCACCTAATGATGTGGAAAATAACACACACCAACAGTCACTACACTTACGGTCAACATGACTCCGTAAGAAAATATTCCTCCACCCACAAATACAACCATGAAACCTCCAATAGGAGCAACTTCTTCCATTATACCTCAATGGTTGGTCAACCAGACTCCAAGGAAGAGGAAGGTGGTAGTTCCCCTACTAGCCTTCAATTTAAGTTCACTCAAGGCTTCTCCTGCCAAATCTACCAAGAAACCCAAAATAGTTTCAAGATTTTCAGTAGATGCCTCAGGGCATAAGTTTGTAGAGATTGCCACCCTCATGGCTGATAAAAAGAGGAGGACAAAACAACTTCGATTATCAGATTACAAGGGTGGATCTAGGAAAGGTAACAACAAAAGGGGCACAACAAGATGCACAATATGCCATGAATGTGCTATGCCAAAAGTTGAAGGAAACAAAGGTGAGTAGGGATGAGCTAAAAGAGAAAGTGGAACAATTGATAGAAGTATTGCTTAAGCTCTCAAAGCCCTCTCAGTCAACCCCGTCATCTTCTACTCATACTCCTATCAAGTTCAACTTCTCATCAGTGCACTGTTATTGAGAAGATCAATGAGAAGGGGAGAACGGTGGATGAATGGATTTAGAGGTTACTCCTTCAGGGAAGGAAAGTCATTGATGATACAAAGTAGAGGTATAAAAATCCTTGGAAGAAATGAAAAAGGATGGTGACAAGATGAATGATGAATTTTCATAGGAGGCTAGAAAAATTGAACTAACTTTGGAGGCTAGAAACCTCGAACTAAATTTGGAGGCCCTCAATGCACTGAAGCAAGTTCCATCTTGGGTCTTAGTGGAAGGATTCATTCCACATGGGGATAAACACTTCCAGCTAACCAAGGCTATTAGGTTCAAGATAAAGATTCTCAGTGAAGCTTGCAGCAAGTTGAGAGAATCCAGGGATCAGTTGATTGACGCCACTAGTGATATCAAAGAAGAGTTATTCAAGATCTTATCCAAAGTATTGGATGAAGGCACAACCATTCTACCTGCTAATGGTTTCTATACAAAAATTCAAGAATCAATCGAGCAAGAACTAGCTTCCATCTTTGATCTGAGCATCATTGATAAATTTATAAAGATCGAGAATGTTTTGGAATCACTGAGAAAAATTAATAAGAGATTGAAGAAACTTCCTGGCAATGCAAGTGACACACAGGAAACTTGCAAGGTTCTAAGTGATTATTCTAGTGTGCCAGATGAAGCTGAAATGCAAGGCATAATCCAGAAGTTTCAAGAGTTTCGAGACAAGCAGGTATCGCTGGAAGAAGACAAGGATGAGGAAACAAAATAAGAAATGATGTTACATGTCATTTCCTTCCAGAAATTGACATGTCTTTTTCATTTCCGTTTTGTCACATAGGAAGCAAATTTTGACTTGTTCTCCTACGTGAGAGTCAAGAAAAATAGGACTCTTATTGAATGACTATTTTCTAGGATTTAATCCTATTTTCTCTTTGCTCTTTTTATTATAAATAAGGGATGCTTGTGCATTCCTAAAAGAGGACCTTTTTGAATATTAAGAGCTATTGTGAAGAAGAAGAAAAACTTTGTATTTTCTTTTTAATCATTGAAGAATAGAAACGGGTGTTATTTTACAAACTTTGTGTTGTGGGATTCATCTATCTTAAGAGATTGTTCTTATGTCCAAAATCTTGAGCTATTCTTTGTTTAGTATTCTTGATCATTTTAATCGTCCTAGGATATTACACTCATTATCTAAAACTTGTATAAGTATTTATTGATCTTGTTTTGCTTGAAAGAAAATACATTCCTCTTATTCTCTTTCCATTTTGTTTTATCTATGACAAGTTCCCTTTCTAATCCATCCCATTCCTAAAGTCCTAACATCTCCATTTCATGTTGATATGGATTTCGGGATTGTATCCCAACCCTAATGGTTAGAATAGTGTGGATATTGTATATATTATTTCTTCTATGTTTTAGATTAGTAATAAACAGGAAGCCTCACCTGTCTTTGAGGAGGGATTTAATCCCATGTACTATGGTTGAACCTCATATTTTGGTCTGACAAAATATCCAACCAATAGTTTTTGGTGACTCCGCTGGGGAATACGGATTGATAAGACTAAGCTTATCCTATTTGTGTCTGGCGACTCCATATTTGCCTTATTTTCAAAAGATCTATTTTCCAGTTCAAGCTGGCCAGAAATATCTTCACTCGGTCAAGCCAAGCTAGGGTGAAACTAATCCATTCTTTGATTTGCTTCAGCAACATAATTTCAGAATTTCACCCAATAGTGTTGCATCTAGCTGAGCGAGAAGTTCTTCACCTATCTCGAAGAACTCGGGTTCTTCAAGAACAAGAAGTTTTAACATGCCATGTGTTATTATTTTACGATACTTTGATTCTGTATGCACTTTATTCAAAAGAATGGCAGCATAACTTGTGCCTTGGGGTGCAGCTATTGGTCCTCTTTCCCTAACTCCACCATTACACGATCTACCACATGGGTCACGTAAGAATATTCCTAAGTTCAATGGTGATGGGAAGCAGCACCCTGATGAACACATTGCTTCATTCTTTGTTGCATGTGGCATTCTTGGAGTTTCTCATGAAGATGTCTCTATTCGAATCTTCATTGAGACATTGCATGGTGTAGTAGCAGAATGGTTCTACCATCTTCCAAATGCATGCATTACCAACTAGACTACCATACAGTCTGTATTCGAAGCAAGGTTCAAACCGGTTGAAGAATATCACGCCTTGTTAGCACAACTTACACACATGAAGGAGTCTTATGAACCCATGTGAGATTTCATAGCCAAATTCAACAAGTTGATTTGTAAGATTCTAGAGCAATTCGTTCCCACTCATGAAAATCAAAAGTGTTTGTTCATCAACTCTCACGATGTGAGCTTCTTGTTAATAAGATCTGTTATCCCGATTTGGCCACTACTCAAGATACAACCACTGAAATAGAAGATGATCTTATTCTATCCAGAAATATCAAAAGAGAATCATCTAAGCCTAAAAATTAGAGTTCTTCTCAGAGTATTACTGATCCTATGATTCAAAATATGGCCAATGACTTGATCGCTTTAAAGAATAAAATGTCTCAACAAGCAACCAACATTCCTTATTAGGATATTCCTAGACGAGAATTTCAACAATGCCAATGGTGCTCCTGCAAGAGATAGGAATCGGTTGATCACTGCTCCCACTATGATGGCCATTGAAGATCCTCCTATCAACACAATAGTTGAAATGGTTAAGGAGGGTGAAGAACCAGAAGATTAAGATTCTCATGAAGCTTTGAAGCTTTAGGATTGTTGATGAGTATTTTGATGATTCAACTGGTGACTCTAGCATTGGGTACTTGGATTATGAGGAAGACAAAGTTGAGCATGATGGCCAATCATTTGCAGTTTTCACTTGATCCCAATTTCAGAACCTCATAAATCCGGTTGAAGGCTCTAAGGAGAAAAGTAAAGAATCTTTCATGGTTATGGCTAAAAGAGGCTCTCCCATCTCTGTGAAAATTGAAAAGGAGAAAACTAAAAAGGTAACTTCATCTTCTAACTCTTTTTCTCCTTCCTGAAGGTCAATACCTCGGCTTAGACCCAGTCTGCAAAAAAAAATTGAGCCCTCCATCATTCCTTCATATACCACTTTCGACATCATTGATCATGCAAAGAAAACCAAAATCCAAATGTCGGAAGTCGAGTACCTGGTCCAACCCTAAGCAATTTGAGAAACTTGCCAAATTCATTAGAAGCAAGGCTACTATTCCTTCATCTTCAAAAGGCATTTTTCCTAGCCCCACTCAGCCTTTACCTTAGAGTAATATGACCTCTGCTACTTCTTCAGGAAATATCAAACCATTTTATTTGTCCTTACTTATAAACGGTTTTAAACTCAGCAATTGCATAATTAACTTAGGAGCCTCTGATAATGTAATGCCCACAAAATTAGCTCATTCCCTTGGAATCACCTTGACTAAATATTATGGGTGGTGTTATTCCATGGAAACCAAACAAGTCCCCTTGATTGGCCAAATCAAGGATGCACAATTTGCATTTGTTGCCTTCCCTAAAAAGAGAGTGAAAATGACTATCATGGTTGCTGATATCCCAGCTACTTATGGTATTCTCTTAGGAAGAGGTTTTTGCAAAGATGTTGGAGGAGAAATCAACATGGATTGGACCAAAGCTAAAATTCTAGTAAATGGAGTTCCTCATGTCCTTCACCCCAAAACATAGGCAAAGTACCTTGTCACTAAGTCAGATGATCCCAAGGCTCAAATTCTCTTTGAAGATGTAGGCTTGGGTAATTATTTCATGACATCTAAGGTGCCCTCTGTAGAAGTCAAAGAAGAAGATCCTAACACTGTTTGGACCCTTGAGTTTTGACAGAGCTATTCAACTACTAGTTCAAAGTCTTTGGGATAGTTCTTATATCTCCATATTTTGAGATTTTTCCCTTTTCTTTCAAGTTGCAGTTTGATAATACTAATAACACAGCCAAATACGAAGCTTTTTTATTAGGATTAGAAATGGAAAGACAAAAAGGAATCTGAAATCTTAAAGTATAGGGAGATGCCGAGTTGATTGTGAATCAAGTAAGGGGGACCTATCAGGTAAAAAATGATCACCTAAGACATTACAGGAACAAGGTTTGGGACAGCATAGAATGCTTTGATGATTTTTCCATTAAGGTAGTCTTAAGAGATTACAATGATAAAGCTAATTCTTTAGCCGTATCTACATCTCTTCTCCTTCCTCACCCAAAGTTCAAACAGGACACGTATACCATTGAGATTGTGTATCGTCCAAGTGTTCCAGATAATTTAGCACATTGGCAAGTATTTAATGATGATCAATAGGTATTGTCTTTTCTTAAGAAAGTTGATAATTTTAGTGAGCTTTATTTTGAAGGATCAGAATCAAATTTCCATGAGTCCATCTCAAATTCATATCAAAAAATTGATGGTGAATTCATCCATCTTAAAGGCAATAAGATTCCAAAGGGATTAGTTTCTTTGGAAGGTCTATTTGACAAGCATGACTGTTTCATTTAGAATAAAAGGCAAGTTGAAGGTGCTTCCTCATCAGAGGTAGATCAAGTTAACATGTCCTCCATCGATCAACCATGAATGGTAAATATTGTTCTCTGGAGGAAAAAGAATTATTCTCTTCACTCCTAAAGAGATATATGGACGTCCTAGCATGGTCATATGTGGATCTAAAGTCTTTCAAGCCCAAGGATGTGCAACATAGCATTCCTTTAAAGCCTGAGGTTAAACCCTACAGGAAGAAGCAAAGGCATTACAACCCAAAGATCTTAGGGACTATCCTTGCTGAAATTTAGAAGATGTTAGACGTAAGGATTATCTTTCCAATCCATCATTCCACCTAGGTTGCTAATATTGTTGTCAGAAAGAAGAACGGTGAAATCTAGATTTGTGTTGACTTCCGGAACCTCAATCAGTCTTCATTGAAAGACAATTATCCATTTCCCATCATGGACCAAGTATTATAGACCGTCACTAGATCAGAAATGTTATCCATGCTTCACGGATTTTCGGGGTATAATCGAGTTGAGGTAAGCTCTTTGAAGATCAACATACAATGTCATTCACCACCCCATGGGCCACCTTTGCTTACAAGAGGATTCATTTTGGTTTGATTAATGTCGAGCCACGTTTTAAAGAGATGTGGACTTGAATTTTAGATATTTGATGGGAAAGGTCATAGTTTTGTATTTGGATGACTTGACGGTCTTCTCTAAAAGTAAAGTGATCATTATGATCATCTAGAGCAGTACTCTTAAGATGCAGGCATGATGGGATTTCATTAAATCCTAAAAATTCCATGTTCAGAGTAATAGAAGGAAATTTTTTGGGTCATATCATGACTAAAGAAGGAACCAAGATCAACCCAGAGAGGGTGAAGGCCATCCAAAGCCTTACCCTACCCACAAGAAAAACTAGGGTGCACTCCTTTTTTGGGAAAGGTCAATTTCCTAAGAATATTTGTACCTGACTTTGTCAATAAAACCAAGGATATCCTTGGGATGATGAAAGGTAAGACTCCATTTTGATGGAGCACTAAAGGAAGCTTGCTTTTGAAGAAGTCAAATGGGAAATTTCTCACACTCCTATTCTAGTATGCCCAAGCTTCAAGAAGGATTTCATCATGTACGGCCTACGCTTCCACGCATACATATGATGTCAGCCATCCCGATGTAATAGAATGAAGAAGGAATAAAAGCTCCCATTGATTTCATGAGCTCACCCCTAAAGGAACATGAATTAAATATGTCACAAATTGAAAATAATTCTTATGCAATGGTGAGAGCAGTGAAACATTTTAGGTATTATGTGTTGAGTTCTCACACTCTCGTTCTTGTTCCTCATACTGCAGTTAAGTCTATTTTGACTCAACAAGAGTTGGGTAGTCAACGGGGTAACTAGATAGCCAAAGTCTAGGAATATGACTTGGAAATCAGACCTACCAAGTTGGTATGAGGAAGAGCCTGTGCCAATTGATTGCAAAAAATAAGTCTGAGACAAAATGTGAAGAAACTAAAGATACTTCTTCATAATTGCCCATGGTATTTTTGTAAGAACAACCAATGAATGGTACGTAGACACCACTTTATTTTTAACTTATGGTGAATTTACCCCACATTTGAGCCAAAAAGAAAAGAGAACAATTAAATTAAGGTCTACAAGATACATTCTTTGGGATAATGGTATATACAAGAAGGGTATTGATGGTGTATTCCTACGTTGTGTTGATAAGTCTCAGCAGATAAGGTTGCTAGAATCCTTCCACAATCTAGCATGTGGAGGGAATTTCTCTTCTTCCATGATAGCTTACAAGATCTTATGGGCTAGGTACTATTGGCCTACTCTCTTTCGAGATTCAGCTGAATGGGTGGCTAAGTGTGAAGCTTGTCAACATTTCGTTGGCCACCCTAAGCTGGCTGCTCTTCCCTTGAAGCCTGTAGTAATTGAAGAACCTTTTCACCAATGGGGAATTGATTTCATTGGAGTACTAAACCCTACCTCCAGTGATGACCATAATTATGTTCTCACAGCCACTGACTATTTCACCAAGTGGGTGGAAGCCACTCCAATCAAACAGGCTACCTCCAAAGTTGTTTGCCATTTTCTCAAAGAGAATATAATTGTTAGATTCGGCATTCCTCACAAGATTGTTGCTGAAAATGCTTCCAATTTCTCATCACATGAGTTGACTGAATTTTGTTATGGGTTTGGAATCACATTGGCTCACTCATCCAACTATTACCCCAAGGTAATGGTCAGGTTGAATCTAGTAATAAGAACCTGGTGACCATAATCAGAAAGATGGTTGATGAGAATCAGAGGACATGGCACAAAGCATTGTATGATGCATTATGGGCAGATCGGATTATTCCTAAACAAGCTATTGGAATGTCTCCATTCCAAGTGTAGTATGGAATTGATGTTGAAATTATTATCTCGTAGAATTTCCGGACTTACTTACGGTTGGCTAAAGTAATTGAGGATGAAAATTTTCAAATTAAATTCTATTGAAAAAAGGATAGTGTACCTAGCTAGGATAGAAGAAGAACAAAGCAAGGTGGTGGATCGCATTGCAGACCATCAGAGCAAATTCAAAAGGATATTTGATAAGAAATCAAAGCAACGTGATTTCCAAATTGGAGATCTAGTACTTCTCTAGGATAAGAGAAGGGAACAGAAAGGGATGCATGGCAAGTTTGATTCTTTATGGAAAGGTCCTTTCAAAATCCATCAGTTGAATGGTGAAAATAGCTTCTGTCTATCATACCTTGATGGAGAGTTTCTTCCTCTACCTTTTAGTGGCCAACATTTGAAGTTGTTCCACCAGTAATGCAAGATGCTCTCTTGCACTGTATTATAATTTATTTTTTGTTGTGTGTTTGCTTTCTTTCTTTCTTTCTTTCTTTCTTTTCTCTTCTTTCGACTCCATAGCCCAATGGATAAAATCTTCTTGATTTTGAGTTCTCTTCCTTTGATGTCTCAAAGAAATTCCCCAACTGGAGCCAGTTGTTATCTCATTTTAGTGATTCTAGCTAAAATTGATATAACCATAGTTAAATTTTGGAAAAATCTCTTAAATTTCCCTTTGAGAGAGATTTTCAAGTTTTCAGGATTTCACTGCATGAAAACATGTTCTTTACATGCATCATGTCTCATGTTTTCCGAAGCCCAAAACCCAAATTGACTAAGTCCTTTGTGTTAGGTTTTCAGAGGTTCAAAGCATCAGAACATTCTTTTCCTATCTCATGTTTCATGTTCCATGCTCCTCGAAACCCGTAACCTGAAACAAAGCTAGTGTGTCAGGTTTTCAGAACTCGAAGCATCTCAACATCTCATGCTTCATGCCTCATGTTTCTGAAACTCAAAACCCAAAATGAACCAAATCCTTTGTGTCATGTTTTTAGGGACTCCAAGCATGATGACATGTCATAAATGCCTAGTTTTTTGGTAGTTGGCACACGTGTTGAGCTATGTGTAATAAATTTTAGGGTTTTATAAATAGGTGGTTTTTCACATCATTTTTACTTTGTACGATTTTGATGCGTTGGAATGTTGTGCATGCTTCTACCTCCTCCAAACCTCGATTGAGATTCTTGATCGATTTCATGATCCATCTTCGATTATTTTTTGAGTTTATTGAAGGTATTTCTCTCCTCTTTCTACTTTTATGCTTTTGGGTTATTTTTGAGGTGTTCATAATGGAGTTTCCTTTTCTTTTCTCTTCCTTCTTGGTTTAGGGTTTTGGGTTACTTTTATTTGTTTTTATTACATTCCCATAGAACCTTTTGTTTGGAATTCACCCTTAGGGTATTTGTTTATTTTCCCATAGATGTTACCCTATAGTTTTCAAAAGGGTTAAAAAATTCCTAACTAGCAACATGGCGGGGATTTTTCATGTCCTGACATCATAGAAATCTGATTGCATCTATTTTGGGTTTTACAGGGTGTCCGACATCATACAAGTTCGCCTTTGTTTCAGGATTCTCTAGGTGCTTGACATCCCCAAGTTCCACCTTTGTATCGGGTTTTGTAGTGTGCATGACATCCTCTGAACTCTACCATTGTTTCAGTCTTGACCGGTGTTTGACACTCTTCAAGTTCCATAGTGTGTCGAATATTATCACCTGCTCGACATCATCTAAATTACACCATTCTTTCGGGTTTTCAAGGTGTTCGACATGGTTTGTTTCCCAACACACACAATCCAGTCTGTTGGGTTTCGAGGCTGCTTTGCAAGTTTCAAAACCTGAATAGTAGGGCGGGTCTATTCACTTGTCCAACAAACATCCAGACCTGATTACTCTTCCAGGAATTTTCAAGAATCCTCATGTCGGACCCTAGCCCATCTAAGGATAAGTCAGATAAGTTTGGAAATATGAAGTATAAATATCGAAGACAGATTCTTCTTCTTATATAAGTTGCAATTATGACATCCGGGACATAGAGCTCGGAAATATAGACATGGAAGACTTCTAGAAAAGGATTGAGGATTCTTCTCAAAATTCATGGATGAATTCAATAGCTCACGATAGTCTCCCACTTGCAGCAGGGTTTCCAATATCATCCCAATGCCCTAAATTCATTCTGGCATGTGCTTCTTACTATGACTTAGCCTCCCACCCAGTGAGAAATCAAGCAGAAGAGTCTATAGTAAAATTAGACGAGAGATTACTTTGATCAACTCCTAAAGTTTCCTAACTTTATGGAATATGTTGATTTAAATCTTAAGTTAGCACAAAAAGCTTGGGATAAAGATCAAGAAGACTGCATCAAGCACGTGAACAAGAAATTCTTGATCAAGGCTAAGCCAACTATTTCTAGGTTTCCTAAGATGGTCCCTAGAAGTGATTTTATACTTGAAGTTAGTGATATCATCACCCTACTAAGCTGGTTATTTGGGCTCCCAGAGTCAAAAGAATTCCAAGGGTGGATGTATCAGTTCATGGTCGTCATAAAGAAGAATGACCAAGGGATTGATTGGGGCACCTTAATAAGTGATGAGATAGACTCTCAAATGAAAATGGTCTTATCTACTGGAAAGTTCTACATGATGTCATACGTCACCTATACAAGTAATAGGTATGAGAAACTACCCAGGGTTGGATGCAAAAGGGAACCAAAAAACTGATCACATATATTGGTACTTCCCTCAGCTGACAATAAAAGGATCTGAAGATCAATTTAGGAGAGTGAATGATGCCTTCTTTTATGAAAATATTTGCAGGCTAGACCCTGAGCTGAGAAAGAGAAGAGTTTCTGATGAGGCATGGGTGGAGGTGTCAAAATGGGGCTGCATCTTCTTGCAATTCAAGAAGTTTACCTATCTTAGGTGGTAAGGTTCCATGGTACTCCTTTCTATTTGCCCAGGTTTCCAGGTGACAAACTCATCCTTATGGATTTGGTCAGACAACTGTTGGATTTCCACAAGTTCCAACAAAGCAGACACAAGGCCGCTATCTCCTTCCCAATTTCCATTGGAAGGTACACATGTTCTACAGTGGTGAAGGCCAAGAATGTGGTGCACAAACTTTAGGAAAAACTAAAGAAGCATATGAAGTTCAAAGAGGGATTCAATATTTGAGGAGTCCTTAAGTCGTATGGAACCTTGTATCTACATGTGCCCCATGTAGAGGACATCTAGGTTGATCTTTGGGATGAGGTTTTGAAGAAAAGACAATAATAGATTGACTCTTGAATAAATCCAAGCATTATATCTGGATGATATCCTAGAAGGAACCATGGATAATGAAAGTGTCTTGGAACCTAGGTATGAACATTCAGATGGAGATCAACTTAGATTCCCATCGATCGATTGGTTTGTTGTTGAAAAGGCTTCTATCATTTGAGAGAGCTGGTTAAACCCTTGTTCGCACTAAGGCATGGCTCATTTCTTAGGATATGATTTATAAAGAAAAGAGCTTTTCAAAGATAGCTACTCTAGAAGTGGGACCCTCTAAGGGAGAAAAGGAAAAATATAAAAGCCCTACCAAAAGACAAATAAAGTTTAAGTTTGTCAGAAGAAGAGGAAAGTAGGTGGTTGAATCATCTACTCCCATAAATATAGTTGAGGTATTGGATTATCCTCCTCAACCAGAGACAGAAGGAATTCTCCTAGAAGTCAAGGTTGTTTAACCTCTCATTTCTACTTTTCTTGATTTCTCATCGAAGTAAGTCTTTCTCTTGCTTCTCAAGCTTTAGCTCTGGGATCTTTACCTTCTCTCCCAATCTTCATCATCACATATTTCAATGCCACTCTCATCAGCCATGGCCAGCATTTTATCTGATATCTCCCCTCTCTTGGCTGGACCTATGTTGGCTAAAGAAATGCCTCTTCCTTCTGCATCTTCATTTCCTGATTCTATTCCCATAGTCACTACACTTGTAGTCATCACGACTCTGCAAGAAAATATTCCTCCACCCACAGATAAAACCATGACACCTCCAATAGGAGAAACTTCTTCCATTGTACCTCAATGGTTGGTTGACCAAACTCCAAGGAAGAGGAAGGTGGTAGTTCCCCTACCAGCCTTTGATTTCAATTCACTCAAGGCTTCTCCTGCCAAGTCTACCAAGAAACCCAAAATAGTTTTAAGAGTTTTATTAGATGCCTTAGGGCATAAGTTTGTAGATATTTCCACTCCCACGGCCGACAAAACCAAGGAGGACATAACAACTTCTTATTATCAGATTACAAGGGTGGATCTGGGAAAGGTAATAACAGATGGGGCACAACAAGATGCACAATATTCCATGAATGTGCTATGCCAAAATCTAAATGAAACAAAGGTGAGCAGGGATGAGCTAAAAGAGAAAGTGGAACAGTTAACAAAAGTATTTTTAAGCTCTCAAAGCCCTCTCAGTCAACCCCGTCATCTTCTACTCCTACTCCTATCAGGTTCAAATTCTCATCAGTGCTTGTTATTGAGAAGATCAATGAGAAGGGGAGAATGGTGGATGAATGGATTCAGAGGTTACTCCTTCAGGGAAGGAAATTCATTGATGATACAGTAGAGGTATACAAATCCTTGGAGGAAATGAAAAAGGATGGTGACAAGATGAATGATGAATTTTCACAGGAGGCTGGAAACCTCGAACTAACTTTGGAGGCCCTCAATGCACTGAAGCAAGTTCCATCTCGGGTCTTAGTAGAAGAAGGAGTCATTCCACATGGGGATAAACACTTCTAGCTAACCAAGGCTATTAGGTTCAAGATAAAGATTCTCAGTGAAGCTTATAGCAAGTTGAGAGAATCTAGGGATCAATTGATTGATGCCACCAGCAATATCGAAGAAGAGTTGTTCAAGATCTTTCCCAAAGTATTAGATGAAGGCGCAACCATTCTACCTACTGATGGTTTCTATAAACAAATTCAGGAATCAATCGAGCAAGAACCAACTTTCCGTCTTTGATCTGAGTGTCATTGATAAATTTATAAAGATCGAGAATGTTTTGGAATCACTGAGAAAACTTAATAAGAGATTGAAGAAACTTCCTGGCAACACAAGTGACACACAGGAAACTTGCGAGGTTCTAAGTGATTATTCTAGTGCACCAGATGAAGCTGAAATGCAAGGCATAATCCAAAAGTTTCAAGAGTTTTGAGACAAGTAGGCATCAGCTGGAAGAAGACAAGGATGAGGAAACGGAATAAGAAATGATGTTACATGTCATTTCCTTCCATAAATTGACATGTCTTTTTCATTTCCGTTTTGTCACATAGGAAGAAAATTTTGACTTGTTCTCCTGCATGAGAGTCAAGCAAAATAGGACTCTTATTGAATGACTATTTTCTAGGATTTAATCCTATTTTCTCTTTGCTCTTTTATTATAAATAAGGGATGTTTGTGCATTCCTAAAAGTAGAATTTTGGAATATTAAGAGATATTGTGAAGAAGAATAAAAACTTTGTATTTTATTTTTAATCATTGAAGAATAGAAATAGGTGTTATTTTACAAACTTTGTGTTGTGGGATTCATCTATCTTGAACACCCATTATCTAAAACTCATATAAGTATTTCTTGATTTGTGTTTTCTTGAAAGAAAATACGTTACTCTTATTATCTTTCCATTTTGTTTCATCTATGATAAGTTCCCTTTCTAATCCATCCCATTCCTAAAGTCATAACATCTCCATTTTGTGTTGATATGTATTTTGGGATTGTATCCCAACCCCAATGGTTAGAATAGTGTGGATATTGTATATATTATTTCTTCTATGTTTTAGATTAGTAATAAATAGGAAACCTCACCTATCTTTGAGGAGGGATTTAATCCCATGTATTGTGGTTGAACCTCATATTTTTTCTAACAAAATATCCAACCAACACGTATGAAAAAAGTATTTAGCTTTGAGTTTAAGTGTTTCCACGACTGTTATTTTAGTCATTCATCTATATATATAAATGAAGGGTCTATGGGTTGGGGGAGGGCATCACCCCCACCGTAACCAATATTAATATGGATTGGGGTAGGGGTGGGGTGAGGCCCCTCCCCCAACCCACTATTCATTTAAACTCCAAAGGCCATACGACCCAAAAAAATTTCAACCACTTTCATTTTTAAAGGTATAGTTTACAAAGATGTAGCCGCATAAGTTTAATTTATTTTATATTAAATTTTATTAGTAATTATATATATATATATATATATATATATATATTAATAATATAAATATATACCAAGAATGTATACTGAGATATACAAATCAAAACATAATCAAATCATTATTTCTACACTTGCAAGTATGTAAAATATATCCATGTTATCATTTTCACTCCCCATAGGTGGAACTAAAAATCACACTCCCTCCACAATTCATGCCTCACATCTCCCTTTTCCCTCCCCAATGGTCCCATAAATCCATCTCCCACATCTAACTTAAGGAAAGCTACCCATCCACAATAACAAATATCCACAACACTCATACTATATTCAAACAAGCACTATTTCTACATCAAAATAAATTAATACAAAAATGACAATAAGAGGAGATCCTACCTCTACATCAAGCTTCCAATTTATTGATTTAACAAGTCTAAAAACAAAGACCAAATTTAAAAATGCAAGAGAAGCAAATAAGGCAAGTAACTGAAAATCCATCAAAATCATCTAATAAATAGAAATGGGATGTGAGAATGGTGACTGGCTCCATGTAGGATGTCACTTCATCATCCCTACATTCCAACACACAAGTCAAACACCAAACCCAAATAAATGAAATACACATGCAAGACTTATAACATGCCCACATTACACTTTAACTTGCACACCATGTTTATCAAGGATGAAATTAAATGTGGTAAGTAAACAAGTGTCGTATTTACCCTTTTTACACTCAATAATGCATTAAAATGGTCAAAATATGCCCCATACTTCATAAGTAGGGTTGGTAGAAGAGTTTGAGATGTGAGGGACAAGGTTAACTTGTCCCTCAAGTCTCTAAAAGTTGCCAACAAGGCCAAATTAAAATTTGGAAAGGATGGTGGAGTACACACCACCTAAATGCATTTAATTCAATTCACATCATGCACCAAAACAAGGACTATCTACCTAATTTATTTCCCACATGTCATATCTTCCCTTTTAGTTTAAATTTAAGATAAATTAGTTAATTAAGATACATTAGCAAGTGTTAATAAAGTAACAATATTTCCCCAAAATTAAACACATGCACAACAAATTAAAACAAACAAAATTAAAAGAAAGGAAACACATTACACCCATGGCCACATAAATGAGGTTACCCCCTATGGGAACCTCCTAATAAATCATGCAACAACACAACATAACATTATACAAAAGTTGTCAATTTTTGCCATGTTGAACAACACCTGACATCCTACGTGGTTGATGCCATATCCCCTTTCGATGAATATAATAGAATGTCCCTACAAAAAAATGAAATACCTCTCTGGCCTTACGACCGCATCAACAACATCGAGAATAATATACATATAGAAATAAATAATTGTCATACAAAATTAGCAATTCTATCATCTATCATCATATCAATTAATTTGATTTTAACATCCATAAAATCATAATTCTACTCAAAACATCCAACATAGGCAATGCATCAAGAATATGACATGTTAGTATAAAATTAGAATACTACAAATCAACATTTATAATTTTCCATCAATATCATCTAGTGCATCATAATCAAAATTTAAATCACAACATGTCAATAGTCTAAATATTTGCATAGTCTATCATCTATTGATCAAGATATAATAATAAAAATGTCTAAGTATCAATCCAACAAAGTAATAACATCATAATGAAATAGTGTCAAAGAGGAGTGGGCACTACATCCCCTCCCCTTAGACTCAACTTCCTCCTAGAAGTCACTGAAATAGGTGTGGAAACTAGGCCCATAAAAAATTAGCATCCTCTCATGTGACTCAAGTATCATCATACCTCTCCCCTTTGTACTCATGATTGATCAATCTCGCAGCCTTAAAGGTCCAATGTCATGTGCTCTATGATGTGCATAGTATCCACAGATCACATGCCCCATCTCCTACACCTACAATGTCACCTAATCTAATACATGAGCTAGATATGGTGTAACACCCTAAACTGTTGTTACTTTATCCTTTGCATTCAAGTGTTGATATGTGATTTTCCCATATGAGGATATGTTCTTTTGGTTTTGGGAAGTCATGCTTGATTTGGTTATGTCTTTTATACTCTTAAGATCTTTGATTGAACTGGAATATGCTTGGATTCTTTTTCTTTCATCCCACGCATATGAGTGCAATATGATTTCTGGGAGATTATAGACTTATCTATCTCTATGACTCATCCTTGGATCAATTGCATTGATCTAAGTAATGTTTAAATTATATTCGGGATGAACAATTATGTATTGACATTTTGTGAATTATTAAGTCTGACTGAACTTAGAATGTACAAGTTCTTTTAAACCTCCTTCATATAAAAATATTTTTGTGGAGGAAATTTTTGTTGGATTCCGGAAATTAATCCTAGCAGATCATTGCAATCAGAATCTGGTTTAAGTCATTTTAGCATCGGAAAGGACCTGGACCTTAATCCAGGTAAGATATGTAATTTTTCCATCTAAAGCTAATTTACTTGATGCAAATCTAGAATCTGATCTAGGAACGTTATATTGTATTTGAATTCTAAATACTGATTTAGCCTATCTAGTGGACCTAAGCTAGAATCTGAGAGGTTATTAGTTTTAAACCTAAACTATAACCTATTGTTGTAAAGGTTAGTTAATCTAACCTAGTCCTAAACTATATACTTGATATTACCTAAGGGTTATCTAAACCTAATACTAAGGTGGGTGACTAATATTATATCCTAAGGTGTTAAGGTTAAATTTACCTATGATCTAACCTAAGTCACCAACCTATCCTAAACTAATGCTATGAAAAGGAACCTAAGGGGGTCGCAAGTTTTGGGCAGTGGTTTCTATGGAATTTAAGGTAAGGATAAGGATGAGAGGACAGGGAGTACTGCCAAGGTTAGCAGAGGTTAATTTGGTAAGTGGGGGCTTACGTGGTAGCATCTCTAAAATGGAAACTCTTGTTTATTTTTATGTGGAGCTTGCCAACTTTGGTGAGCAGTGGCAATGGAAAATGGGTGGGAGAAAGAAATTTAATGCAATTAAATTACATGGGTCCTTGAGCCCGGACCACCTTGAGAGACATGCAAAGGGAATTTTGTTTGGTTGTTTCTTTTGTTATGCCTTCCATTTTTCGACTCTGCATGAGCACTAGTTTTTCAAACCAAGTAATTTACTCTTCGTTGCATGGTAATTTTGAAAGTTTCAAATTTACTTCTGTGTCGTGGGGAATATATAAGGCATGGAGGAAGTAATATTTTGTTTTTAATCTTTCTTGGAAAGGAAGAGAAAGGGTGAGCTCATCCTGAGGTCTTATTTGACTTTTTAGTGACACTATTAGGCATGATAGGCCCTAACTTTTAAAATCTTGCTTTCCTTTAAATGTTTTCAAAAATATGTTACGATGATTTATATGCATTTTTGGATTGGTAGTAATGATTTATGGGTTTTATGTAAAATTGGGTTCTGGGTTGAACATGGAAATTTTGGTTTTGAAGGAAACTTGTTTTCAATGTACTTTTGTTCTTTTACTATGGATTAAACATGAAGTTATTTATTCAGTTGGAACTATCGCATTACCTTTCTTCACTGTGAATTTGTAAATTAGTAAGCTGTACTCGAGAATTTGTAAGGTTTATTTTAGGTGATGAAATTGGTGAATGTGTTCAATTTCTCATGATCCTTATTGTTGTTAACAACCTGGTTGTATTTGTTGATCTGGGTTTTTGTGAGCAATTGTGTGTTCATACCCATTTGGGTAAACAGCTAGCGACTACTGTAAGCTCTTATCGGACTGATTTACTAGATTAAAAACTTGTTCCATGGAAGGAAACATTTTTAAAGACTACATTTTTTTAATGCTATGGTAATCTCTTTTGATTAATTTGTGAATGGATTATTAGATTGTTGCTTCGCCATGAGAAACTCTGACTGTAACAATTTTATGTTCAAGAAAACTAGTAAATGATTTCATGGACGAGTTCTTGGTATACTCAAAAAAAAAAAAAAAACTTAACTGGTACATGTTGTATGTTTTGGAATTATTGAATGATTAAATCCGTATCACCTCTTCTGTAGGGGTTTGTTTGTTTTTTAATTTCGTAGGTACTACGAGTAATACAATGTATGGTTTAGTTGTTTATTTTAAGGTAACCATGAATGTTGCCAATACGTGTTATACTGAAAGATTAGTCATTGAAAGGATTTCGTGTTCTTCTTGTGAATTCTTGGTTGATTTTGGAAAAGTTGTAACAAGAAATTGTGTTTATCAATTTTATGTTTTTAAACATACTTAGAAATTGACGTTAGAATTGAAATGGGTTGAAGCTTATGGAAGACCTATTTTTAACTTGACTGCTATTATATATTCATTATAATGGTAAGAACATTTCAACCTTAGGTGTTTTTGAAAATAGGATTTGAATACGTTTTTAAATAATGAATATTCAATCTTGTTTAGTGTTTTATAATGAAATGGCACCGGATGATGATTCGGTCCAGTTAGATTAGTATTGGATTACCATGTAATCAAGGGAAAACATTAAGTTAACCTAACTTGATTTTAATCTCGAATGGTTCGAGCATAAGAAGGAAAGTAGTCTATTTCCTTTGGATCGGGTTGTATCGAGTTCGGTAGGATGTAATGTGATTATGTCAAATGTTGATTTTGGTGTTATTGGATGTATAGTTGTAGATCCCGTAGGGATCTATTGGCAAACCAATAAGAGGGTTCTACCTGACCCGAGCTAATGGGTGAACTTAGGTGTTAGAATTACTCATCTTCTCCTTCCTTGATTGAACTAATGAATGCTTATTACTTCATGGAAGTTGATGTCATTCTGAACTCGATTACGATAGTGTTTTGATCTTCTCTATTTTCTCTCTCTGAGCTAAAAAGGAAAATTTTGAAAGGGTTTTTTTAAAAATATATAAGTTTAAATACTCTTTTTTTTAATGTTAGTGTGCTCTTCTTTAGAATTCTATAAGGAACTCAAACAAGTAAGGTTATGAGATGATAGGACTGTTATATTAAGTTGAAAGGAATAGTAGGAGGTGGGATCCTAATCTGGAAGACTCCTTTCATTTTACAGCATGTTAAGATCTTGTTTTAAACTTACTGTTTGTTATTTTTAATTGCAAAGTAATTCAGTATTTATTGCCTTGCATACTTGTTGTGGATTGAAAATCAAGAAATGAGATGAATCATCCGAAATAGATTAAGTTGAAATTACGTCTGTAACTTAAGTTATGATATGAAGTTGTATTATAATTGGTAGGAAGAAATCTCAGAGTGCATTATGATTTTGGATTGTGAAGGTAATTGTTGGATTCAATTATACTTTAAATTTAGGACAAGCAGAATAGAATATTCTTTCTATCCATTTTGTTTTAACAATGTGCTAGGACTCTTTATATTGACTTCACTTTAAGTTAGAAAGTATGAAGTAATTGATGTCATTATAACAGGGTTGTTTAATTGAAACAATTAGTGGAATGCAATTGTTTAAAGATTAGTGCTTATCATGCTCAGTTCATTGAACTGACCCATGCTAGCAATTTTTGCAAATGGTCTTCGTAAGTGGTAAAGGAGGACAAAATCTGACATGATGCATTGACTATTCTAAGTTAGTTCTTATGAAGAATTCTGATATGATTTCTAAACTATATTGTGAGAAGAAAAGTTATGTCTTTTGTTGAAGGTGTCATCTTAAAGTATCCCGAAGTGCATAGGATGTAATTGTATGGATTTGAAATGAATGAAATAGTGAGAAATTTACCTATGTAGAATGTGTATCTTATCTTGTTGGGATGATCTTCTTATTATCTATATGAATGAGTGTGCATTCTTATTTTTTTAAACAATGGAATATAGATGAATTTCTTAAGTAAGCCATAGCTAATTATGTGGCTGAATACATCATTCTTAATTAGTGATTCATTATAGCTTAGGATTGTGATTTAAAACTGTAATAAGATCACTGCATTTATAGGGAACATTGAGAGTGGGTTATGCCCTAAAATGTAACTATAAGAAGAAGAGGACTTTCCCCTC
Source organism: Taxus wallichiana var. yunnanensis (assembly GCA_018340775.1). Lineage (NCBI taxonomy): Eukaryota > Viridiplantae > Streptophyta > Pinopsida > Cupressales > Taxaceae > Taxus > Taxus wallichiana. The sequence goes on along the minus strand of CM031239.1, from coordinate 780,357,851 downwards.
TTGTAATGCATTAATTATAAAAGTAATATATGGTTATAAATCATTAAGACTTAACGGTATTAAGTCTAATATGTCTCAACCTTTTAGGTTGTTACATTTCCTTTGTTGGATTAGTTAATTTTAAATGACGAAACTTAGATTGTTGTTGTCCTATTTTTTTGGATAAAAGGTTGTTAGGTCCCAACCGACAACCAGAAGCAATCTAGAGTTAATTAAGACCCTTTTGTAAGTTGAACCCTAATTACATAAAGGTAACTAAAAGAGTGTTGGACTTGGGGTTAGGGAAGGCTACCTATATATGTAGTCCTGTAACCCAAATACAACTTAACGTAAGTAAAATTCTTAGAGGTATGTACATCTTTCCGAGGCTATTCCGTAGGATGTTGACACACGTCAACTACAAGGTTGTACCTTTGAGAAGATTAGGATCTTCTCGAGGATACAACAATGTAGATGACATGTGGCAACACCCTTCTGCATTGATCGTTAAGATTTACACACCTGGAACTTGATCAAGATTTCTCTCTCTGGGATTGGTTAGGACCATAATCAGGTTATGAGGAATCCTTTGAGACTTAGGGTACCTTGGCACATGGGGTTAACTTTGGTTGACCCAGTATGCCAACTTACCCTTAGTCTTTAAGAGCCTCTTCATAACGTGGACTATGATGTTAATCCGATCTAGAGTGGAACCTTGGGACAAGGGGACTGACAGAAGTCAGTATAAGATGTTCTATATAACATTAGAGTGGGGTGAAGGACGTATTCTAGATTGATGAGTATGTCGTCAAGGAATAAGTAATATGAACAATATGTTATAAATCTTTGGCCAAAGTATCACAAGCTACTGATTGCATTGTCCTATGTCACCTAGTCTAAGGATCGTGATGCCAATGAATATTGGTAACAATTATTCAGATAGGTTCATTGGGTGGATTACTCAAAACCCGAGAATAGGGTAAGAGAACCATGAATATGAAGTATTGAGAGAAAACTCCAAGCTCGATGTTACAAATGAATAGATCGGTAGATCACCGAGTCACGGAATGAATAGATTGGTGGCACACCAAGTCATTACAACTGCATATGGTTATCTGTTATAAGAATGATTGTTATGAGATGTGTGTTCTAAATTATGTATTTATAACAGAGAACATTAATCATGTAAAAAAATCCTTGTTTCTAAAGTATTAAAATGGGAATGTTATATCTTGGTATCGAGTGAAGGTTGTAGCTCTTAGACCTATTGTGTCCATACTACGATAAAAACTTGAATTTTCTTGAAATATAAAAATTCTTAGAACAAGGGGAAACATTACGAATAATGCTCTGCCTGAGGAAGGAGTAGCAACAACCCAAAAACTTGATGAGATCCTTGCTGCCTGTTTAACACAAGAGATCATTTGGATGTACTTGAACAACAAGTGATGGGAAATGAGGAGGAAGAAGAAGCTGGTAATAAAAATTGGCCACCCCGAGGACAACCTTGATATGGGTGTTGGTAATAACAATGGAAATGTACCTGCCCAACTAGAAAACAAAAAGGCCAGGTTGGTAGTGGAACTCACTAATGATATAAAAAGGATAAGTCCACCTAAATTTGATGGCACCACATTAGGAGATGGAGCTGAGAATTGGCTCAACGAAATGGAGAAGTAATTTGCAATAAGAAACTTCTCGAAGGAAACCAAAGCTATTTGGGGAGCATATCAGCTTTCTCATAAAGCATCTTCATGGTGGGACAGCAGTGAAAAAAGGTGAGCTAAATATTGATGAAACTAACATCACTTGGGATCAATTTAAAGGTTATTTTAGGCAATGTTGGCTGCCACAACTTTATTATGATTAGAAAATGATAGAATTTCATAACTTAGCTCAAGGAAAGATAAATGGAATCGATTATTGGGAGCGGTTTATGAAACTCCTCAAATATATGTACTGCAGTATCAAACCCGATGAGAAGTTCGAATATGAAAATTCATCATGGGACCGAATCCCATGATTGGAGGAGAGGTTGATGTTCACAGCCCAACCACTATGGAAGGCCTTCCCTAGATGGACATTATGAATTCAACAAATGCATCTAGGGAAGGCCTTGGAGGTATTTTGTTACAAAATGATCATGTCATAGCATATGAAAGTAGAAAAATTAAGTTACATGAGTTGAATTATGCTCCACATGATTTAGAGCTTGCTGCCATAGTACATGCACTTCAAGTTTGGAGGCATTATTTACTTGGTAACCCTTTTGAGTTGAAAACCAGATCATCTTGGGCTGAAATATATTTTCAATCACCTAATCAATGCAAGATATCGAAGGTGGTTAGATTTTTTGTCTCAATATGATTTTGATATAAGTTACATCAAAGGAAAGGAGAATAGAGTAGCAGATGCTCTAAGTCGTAGGAAGCACATTTCTGCTCTTATAACATTAAGAACTCAGTTTAAAGATGAGGTGAAAAGTGCATTGGAATCTGATTTATACTTTCAGCAAGTGAAAACAAAGACTTGTTGCAGATCCAAAAGATGAAAGGTATACAGGTTTTCATTTTGACAATGAAGGAATCTTACGTTATGGAAATAGAGTATACATACCTTTGCTTAATGATTTGAGAAAGAAATTGTTAGCTGAATTTCACAATTCACCCTTTTCTGGACACTCGGGAATTATTAAAATGCTTACTAATCTAAAACAACATATATTTCGGAAAGGAATGAAAAAGGATGTTGTTAATTTTGTGACTTATTGTCTTGAATGTCAGCGGGTGAAAGTGGAACATATGCACCCACCTGGTTTATTATATTCCCATAGCGTACCATGATACAAATGGCAAGTAATAAGTATGGATTTTGGACAAGGGCTACCTATGTCAAGAAATAAACATTATGTTATTTTGGTAGTTGTTGATAAACTAACAAAAGTAGCTCATTTTATTGCTGGAAATCTAAAAGATGATTCTCTGTTTTAGCTAAAAGATTTTTACACGAATTTTTCAGATTACATGGAGTACCCGAATTGATAATATCGAGATAGGGATCCTATAATGACATCAAGATTTTAGCAAATGCTTAATGTAGCTCTTGGAACTAAACCGAACTTCAGCCCGCATATCATCTAGAAATGGATGGATAGACTGAAAGAGTAAATCAAGTGTTAGAAGATATGTTATGGATGTATTGCATGGATCAACAGTATAAATGGGAAGAGTATCTCCCATTAGTTGAATTTGCATACAACAATACATATCACTCTTCTCTTAAAATGGCACCTTTGAGGCACTTTATGAAGAAAATGTAGAACCCCTATTAGTTGGGACAACATTGAGGATAGAGAGGTAATTGGGCCTGAAATCCTTACGGAAATGGAACAAGTTAAAATGATTCATGAACGCTTGAAAGAAGTAGTAGATAGGAAGAAGAGTTATGCTGATTTAAAGCGGGTTGACCAAAAATTTGAACTTGGTGAAAAGGTTTTTCTTCATGTTAAACCAAGAAAGAGTTCTATAAATTTTGGCAAGGCTACCAAGTTATCACCTCGTTTTGTGGGACCTTTTAAAATTATTGAAGTAATCAATCCCGTAGCTTATTGATTAGCATTACCACCTGCTTTGTCACGAATGCATGATTTTTTCCATATTTATTTGCTTAAGAAATACGTTTTGATTTGTCACATGTGTTAAATTGGAATTCCTTGTAGGTCCAAGACCGGGAATAATCGTGGTTAAACCCACTCAAGTGTTGAAACTCACCGAATACACTTAAGAAATCGTGAAATACGACAATGTAAGGTCCAGTGGGACTAGTTTAATGAAGAAAGTGTAACTTGGGAAAATTTGGAAGATATGAGAACTGCTTTTCCCTTTCTTTTTGAATAAAACAGAATCTGTTGACTAATAAAAAAATTTGTTTTGGATTTATCTTTTATATGACTTTAAGTAAGCTAGTTTTGGGGCAAACAATTATTCAGGTTGAATAAATAGTAACATAATACTAATTTCTAGAACTATTTAAAGTTTGAAATAGTTGATTTGATAAGTGAAAGAATTGACTGACCAGAAGGTAAATAAAATTTGTAATCATCGGGACGATGATTCTTTTAGAAGGAAGCATGTAACAACCTCGAATGTTGTTACTTTCTCATTTGCATTCAAGTGTTGATATGTGATTTTCCCATATGAGGATATGTTTTTGGTTTCGGGAATACATGCTTGATTTGGTTATGTATTTTCTTCTCTTAAGATCTTTGATTGAACTGGAATATGCTTGGATTCTTTTTCTTTCATCCCGCGCATATGAGTGCAATCTGATTTCTGGGAGATTGTAGACTTATCTATCTCTATGACTCATCCTTGGATCAATTGCATTGATCTAAGGAATGTTTTAATTATATTCGGGATGAACAATTATGTATTGAAATTTCGTGAATTATTAAGTCTGACTGAACTTAGAATGTACAAGTTCTTTTAAACCTCCTTCATATAAAAATATTTCCGTAGAGGAAAGTTTTGTTGGATTCAGAAATTAATCCTGGCAGATCATTACAATCGGAATCTAGTTTCAGTCATTTTAGCATCGGAAAGGACCTAGACCTTAAGCCAGGTAAGATATGTAAGTTTTCCATCTAAAGCTAATTTACTTGATGTAAATCTAGAATCTGATCTGGGAACATTATATTCTGTTTGAATTCTGAATACTGATTTAGCCTATCTAGTGGACCTAAGCTAGAATCGAGAGGTTATTAGTTTTAAACCTAAACTATAACCTATTGTTGTAAAGGTTAGTTAATCTAACCTAGTCCTAAACTATATACTTGATATTACCTAAGGGTTATCTAAACCTAATACTAAGGTGGGTGACTAATGTTATATCCTAAGGTGTTAAGATTAAATTTACCTATGATCTAACCTAAGTCACTAACCTATCCTAAACTAATGCTATGAAAAGGAACCTAAGGGAGTCACAAGTTTTGGGCAGTGGTTTCTATGGAATTTAAGGTAAGGATAAGGATGAGAGGAAAGGGAGTACTGCCAAGGTTAGCGGAGGTTAATTTGGTAAGTGGGGGCTTACATGGCAGCATCTCTAAAATGGAAACTCTTGTTTATTTTAATGTAGAGCTCGCCAACTTTGGCGGGCGGTGGCAATGGAAAATGGGTGGGAGAAAGAAATTTAATGCAATTAAATTGCATGGGTCCTTGAGCCCGGACCGCCTTGAGAGACATGCAAAGGGAATTTTGTTTGGTTGTTTCTTTTGTTATGCCTTCCATTTTTCGATCTGGATGAGCACCGATTTTACAAACCAGTGAGTTTACTCTTCATTGCATGGCAATTTTGAAAGTTTCAAATTTACTTCTGTGTCGTGGGGAATATATAAGGCATGGAGGAAGTAATATTTTGTTGTTTAATCTTTCGTGGAAAGGAAGAGAAAGGGCGAGCTCATCCAGAGGTCTTCTTTGACTTTTTAGTGACACTATCAGGCATGATAGGCCCTAACTGTTAAAATCTTGCTTTCCTTTAAATGTTTTCATTAAAAAAATCTATTCGATGATTTATATGCATTTTTGGCTTGGCTGGTAACAATGATTTATGGGTTTTATGTAAACTTGGGTTTTGGGTTGAACGTGGAAATTTTGGTTCTGAAGGAAACTTGTTTTCATTGTTCTTTTGTTCCTTTACTATGGATTAAACATGAAGTTATTTATTCGGTTGGAACTATCACATTACCTTTCTTCACTGTGAATTTGTAAATAAGTAAATTGTACCAGACTCTGTAAGGTTTATTTTTGGTGATGAAATTGGTGAATGTGTTCGATTTCTCATGATCCTTATTGTTGTTAACAACCTGGTTGTATTTGTTGATCTGGATTTTTTGTGAATAGTTGTGTGTTCATACCCATTTGGGTAAATAGCTAGTGACTACTGTAAGCTCTTATCAGACTGATTTACTAGATTAAAAACTTGTTCCATGGAAGGAAACATTTTTAAAGACTACGTGTTTTTAATGCTATGGTAATCTCTTTTGCTTCGGCTGTGAATGGATTATTAGATTGTTGCTTCACCATGAGAAACTCTGACTGTAACAAGTTTATGTTCAAGAAAACTAGTAAATGATTTCGTGGACGAGTTGTTGGTATACTCGGTAAAAAAAACTTGACTAGTACAAGTTGTATGTTTTGGAATTATTGAATGATTGAATCCATATCACCTCTTGTGCAGGGGTTTGTTTGCTTTTTAATTTCACAGGTACTGTGAGTAATACAGTGTATGGTTTAGTTGTTTATTTTAAGGTAACCATGAATGTTGGCAATACGAGTTATACTGAAAGATTAGTCGTTGAATGGATTTTGTGTTCTTCTTGCGAATTCTTGGTTGATTTTGGAAAAGTTGTAACAAGAAATTGTGTTTATCAATTCTAGGTTTTTAAACATACTTAGAAATTGACATTAGAATTGAAATGGGTTGAAGCTTATGGAAGACTTGTTTTTAACTTGACTACTATTATATATTCATTATAATGGTAAGAACATTTTGACCTTAGGTGTTTTCAAAAATAGGATTTGAATACGTTTTTAAATACTGAATATTCAATCTTGTTTAGTGTTTTATAATGAAATGGCATCGGATGATGATTCGGTCCAATTAGATTAGTATTGGATTACCATGTAATCAAGGGAAAATGTTAAGTTAACCTAACTTGATTTTAATGTTGAATGGTTCAAGCATAAGAAGGAAAGTATCTCGTTTCCTTTAGATCAGGTTGTATTGAGTTCAGTAGGATGTAATGTGATTATGGCAAATGTTGATTTTAGTGTTATTAGATGTATAGTTGTAGATCCCGTAGGGATATATTGGCAAACCAATAAGATGGTTCTACCTGACCCGAGCTAATGGGTGAACTTAGGTGTTAGAATTACTCATCTTCTCCTTCTTTGATTGGACTAATGAATGTTTATTACTTCATGGAAGTTGATATCATTCGGAACTCGATTACAATAGTGTTTTGATCTTCTCTGTTTTCTCTCTCTGAGCTGAAAAGGAAAATTTTGAAAGTGTTTTTAAAAATATATATATATATATATATATATATATATAAGAAAGAAAGTTTTAATACTTTTTTTTTTAATGTTAGTGTGCTCTTCTTTAGAATTCTATAAGGAACTCAAACAAAGTAAGGTTATGAGATGACAGGACTATTATATTAAGTTGAAAGGAATAGTAGGAGGTGGGATCCTAATCGGAAGACTCCATTCATTTTGACATGTTAAGATCTTGTTTTAAACTTCTTTGTTTGTTATTTTTTAACTGCAAAGTAATTTAGTATTTATTGCCTTGCATACTTGTTGTGGGTTGAAAATCAAGAAATGAGATGAATCATCCGAAATAGATTAAGTTGAAATTACGTTTGTAACTTAAGTTATGATATGAAGTTGTATTATAATTGGTCGGAAGAAATCTCAGAGTGCATTATGATTTTGGATTGTGAAGGTAATTTTTGATTCAATTATACTTTAAATTTAGGACAAGAAGAATAGAATATTATTTCTATCCATTTTATTTTAACAAAGTGTGCTAGGACTCTTTATATTGACTTCACTTTAAGTTAGAAAGTATGAAGTAATTGATGTCATTATAACAGGGTTGTTTAATTGAAACAATTAGTGGAATGCAATTGTTTAAAGATTAGTGCTTATCATGCTCAGTTCATTGAACTGACCCGTGCTAGCAATTTTTGTAGATGGTCTTCGTAAGTGGTAAAGGAGGACAAAATCTGACATGATGCATTGACTATTCTAAGTTAGTTCTTATGAAGAATTCTGATATGATTTCTAAACTATATTGTGAAAAGAAAAGTTATCTCTTTTGTTGAAGGCTATTGTCTTAAAGTATGCCCGAAGTGCATAGGTTGTAATTGTATGGATTTGGAAATGAATGAAATAGTGAGAAATTTACCTATGTAGAATGTGTATCTTATCTTGTTGGGATGATCTTCTTATTATCTATATGAATGAGTGTGCATTCTTATTGTTTTAAACAATGGAATATAGATGAATTTATTAAGTAAGCCATAGCTAATTATGTGGCTGAATACATCATTCTTAATTAGTGATTCATTATAGCTTAGGATTGTGATTTAAAACTGTAATAATATCATTGCATTTATAGGGAACATTGAGAGTGGGTTATGCCCTAAAATGTAACTATAAGAAGAAGAGGATTTTCCCCTCTTGTAATGCATTAATTATAAAAGTAATATATGGTTATAAATTGCTAAGACTTAATGGTATTAAGTCTGATATGTATCATCCTATTAGGTTGTTACATTTCCTTTGTTGGATTAGTTAATTTTAAATGACAAAACTTAGATTGTTGTTGTCCTATTTTTTTGGATAAAAGGTTGTTAGGTCCCAACCGACAACTAGGAAGCAATCTAGAGTTAATTAAGACCCTTTTGTAAGTTGAACCCTAATTACATAAAGGTAACTAAAAGAGTGTTGGACTCGGGGTTAGGGAAGGCTACCTATATATGTAGTCCTGTAACCCAAATACAACTTAACGTAAGTAAAATTCTTGGAGGTATGTACATCTTTCCGAGGCTGTTCCATAGGATGTTGACACATGTCAACTGCAAGGTTGTACCTTTGAGAAGATTAGGATCTTCTCGAGGATACAACAATGTAGATGACATGTTGCAACACCCTTCTACATTGATCGTTAAGAATTACACACCTGGAACTTGATCAAGATTTATCTCCGGGACTGGTTAGGACCATAATCAAGTTATGAGGAAGCCCTTTGAGACTTAGGGTACCTTGGCACATGGGGTTAATTTCATTTGACCCAATATGCCAACTTACCCTTAGTCTTTAAGAGCCTCTTCATAACGTGAACTCTGATGTTAATCTGATCTAGACTGGAACCTTGGGACAAGGGGACTAACAGAATTCAGTATAAGACATTCTATATAACATTAGAGTGGGGTGAAGGATGTATTCCGGATTGACAAGTATGCCATCAAGGAATAAATAATACAAATAGTATGTTATAAATCTTTAGCCAAAGTATCGTAAGCTGTTTATTGCATTGTCCTATGTCACCTAGTCTAAGGATCCGATGTGGATGAATATTTGTAACAATTATTCGAGATAGGTTCTGTGGCGGATCAATCAAAACCTGGAATAGGGTAAGAGAACCACTAATATGAAGTATTTAGTAGAAAACTCCAAGCTCAATGTTACACATGAATAGATCGGTAGATCACCGAGTCATAGAATGAATATATCGGTGGTACACCTAGTCATTACTGACTCCATATGGTTATCTATTATAAGAATGATTGTTATGAGATGTGTGTTCTAAATTATGTATTTAGAATAGAGAAAATTAATCACGTGAAAAAAATTCCTTGTTTCTAAAGTATTAAAATGGGAATATTACATATGGAATGTATCTCCTAAGAATAGAAACATGAAATACATCATGGATGTGAGACAAGTTGGGTGGCAAGGATTGATGATAAGATAAGGGAGTGATCCACTCTAAGATATCAAATGGAACCATGAATCTATGAGCTACTTAGAGCCTTTTCCATAGCAGAGATAGGACTCTTATGAAATCTAACACAAGGAAACACCTTCATTCCCACATCATAATTTTGGTCAACTCTCCTCTAATTTTTATACTTATAATGTCTATATTGTTCCTCCCGTAGTCTCTATCTAATAAAAAACCTGCTTCTCCATGTCTTGTGACAAAGTGGCCAAAAAGATATTTTGTCCTCTACTATGTCCAAACTCGGTGGTCCCTGCACTCCTTGTCATATAGTTCTGAAATGAAGCCATACCAATAGAACTCTGAAATTTATTATTATATGAGAACTCAACCAAGTACATATACTCCTCCCAATGTGACTAATGATCCATGACGTACATCCAAAGAATTTCCTCTAAAATCTAACTCACCCGCTCTGTCTATCCATCTGTCTCAGGGTGATATGTTGTAAGGAAGTTGATATTCATCCTACGGGCATGTCGCACATTAGTCCACAAGTGAGAGGTGTACAAGGGATCATGGTCACAAATAATCTTCCATGGAATCCCATGCATTCTACCAATCTCATCCGAGGATAATCTTGCCACTGCACTAGCTGTATAAGTGGTCTTCACTAGATAAAAATGATCCACTTTCATCAATCTATGCATTGTGACCATGATGGTGTCGTGGTGGTATCTCGACATTGGTTTTCCTAGTATGAAATCCATGGAAATGGTGTCCCATTTTCACTCACGGTATGACATGCAGGTAAAGAAGGCCAACTGAATGCTCATGTTTGACGTTCACCCTATGACATAAAAAATGAGACACAAACTGAGCTACATCTCTTTGAATGCCTCTCTAATAGTACAAGTACCCCAATGTGGCATGAATTTTCTTCACCCTAAATTGGATGAATAAGGTACATGATGAGCCTCTAAAAATATATATTATCTCAACCCTCCATCCCTAGGTACATAGATCTAACCTCTATGTCTGAGAAGTACATCTAACTCTAGTGTGAATCCATTGAACTTCCCCTCAAGGGGTATCTGAGAATTAATCTCTAATCTAGCTAAAAGGTAGAAGCTATCATGTGAAATTTGTTGTAGGATCTTTCTCCATAATTTTGTAGCCACTAAAGTATCCAAAACCAAATTCCTCCAATATCTCAAAGTGTCTATAACCACATTCTCATTCCCCTTCACATGCTTTATCTCCATGTCATACTCACATAAAAATCCATCCAACATCATTGACGAGGGTTGAGATTGGGATGCATGAAGAGGTGACATAATCTCAAATGGTATATCCTGAGAATAAACCTCCTACCTAGAAGGAAATGACACCAACACACCAAAGCATGCACCAATGCCACAAGATCAAGGTCATGAGTCAGATAATTAAGCTCATAATCCTTGAGTTTGCAAGATTCAAAGGATAATACACATCCATCCCATATAAAAACACATCCTAATCCTACCAAAGAAGCATCTATACACATGAAGAAATCCCTCTAAGGATATGGCACTACAATAATAGGTGTTGTCATAAGGAATTACTTTAGTGTACTAAAGGCCTACTCACATCTATCTAACCAAACAAACGTCTTCCCTTTCCAGTTGAAGAGAAGTGATGGCATGCATAAAATGAGAGAATTCCTAAACAAATATCCTATAATAACCTTCCAATCACATGAAATTGAGCACCTCATTTAGATTGGTTGGTGATGTCCAATCCATAATAGCTCTAATATTTGAAGGACAGACTGTGATTCCTTCCCCAAAAATAATGTGACCTAGGTATTGAACATATGACTTGAAAATGCACACTTCTCTAGGTTTTGGTATAGTTTTTTCTCTCCAAGACACTACGAGAATATGGAAAAGGTGATCCTCATTCCCATCATGCATGTGTTAGTATATCAAAATTTCATTAAAAAAATGAACATGAAGAGATCCAAGAAAGTCCTAAACACAACATTCATCAAACTCATAAATACTACAGGGGAATTCGTCAGACCAAAAGGTACCATTGTGAACTCATAGTGGCCATATCTCGTGTAAAATGTTGTATTATAGATATCTACCTCCGAAATCCTCATCTAATGATATCATGACTTAAGATATATCTTATAAAACATGGTATCCCCCTTCATCTAATCAAATAAATAATCTATGCGAGGAAGGGGTAAGGATATTTGATCATTACTTTTTTCATCTACATGTAGTCCACACACAAACAAAAAGATCCATCCTTCTTCACAAAGATCACTATTGCACCCCAAGGATACACACTAGGATAGATTATGCCTTTCTCAAGAAGGTCCTCTAACTACAAATTGATCTCACATAGCTCAGGGGTGGTCATCCTATACGATGCTTGTGAGATAGGCTCCACTCTATGAACCAAATCAATATGAAAGTCTATCGACATGGGGAGGTAACCTTGGTACCTGGTTAGGAAAACCTTATGAAAACTCCTAAAAATGGGGTGGTCATCAAGTGAAGGTCCATGAATCTCATCCTCTTATTGGTCACTAACTATTATGGCATAGAACTAAAAACCCCATCACGCACACCACTTTATCTATATAATGGATATGGTGCAAATAGAGATGGGTCTCCTAACTCCAACTATCATTGAATCAAGTTATAAATCATCTTCAAAAGATATAACATTGCTATAACAATAAACCCTAGCTCAGTGTTTAGATAACCAATCCATGCCCAAGATAACTTCATACGAATCCAAGAGAAGGATACAAAGATCCAAAGTCATGGTGAAGGGTCCTAGGTCCACTACACACTACACTAAGGTGTCAATCGAGAGTTTGGCTCTAGAAGCCATCTAAACATCCCAAGTAAGGCCCTACCTAACTTCCACCAACCTACATCTATCTACTAATGATGGATAAATGAAAAAATTAGAAGAGCCAGAATCAAATAAGATAGGGGTAGAAATACCACCAATGCTACATGTGGTCTCAATCACCATCTTTGTGGTGCTCTTGGCGATTCTTAATCGCTACATAAATCATTTGGTTCATAGCCATGTCACCAATCATAGGATCAGAAATAGGTGTCTTACCTTGATTAGTAGGGTTCTAAGGGAACTCTCTATTGATATCCATGTACACTGCACCCATAATAACTACCTGGTCATCTCCACTAAGAAGATACTCCCCAAGTGGAGTGGTAGTCCATGTTGTAGAACCTGATGATCCTACCATAGATCTCTATGGGTGTTGCGGTGGACATACTCCTACCGACTATGCTCGAGGTGGAGCATGTGTCCTATTGGTCCCCCTAGCTATAGGTCCCATACTATGCCCTTTCTAAGCATCATGATGTTGTGGAGGTCAAAAGGGTGGTTAAGTATGCTATTCTTTGAGGAGTCCTAAATGAAGACTTGCTAAATTATATCCACCATAAGGAAGAGGAGTTGATCCCCTTGACCTACTTGTCTTGTATCTATTGTATAAGGCTCCTCACTCTTTTCTATCCCCGATAAGTCTTCCCCCTGGTTTCCTCTACAATGTAGGCCTTCTCTATGGCCTCTGATAGTTTCGTAGACAATGAATGTGCACTGCCCCTCCCAAGTCTAAGTTCAGGCCCCTAATGAACCTATCAACCCTAACCTACTCATCTTGCATGTAGTCTACATACTAAAGCATATTAAAAATTAACCCTCATACTCTGCTACCGTCATGGATGTCTCTTACAAATCATGAAGCTCATTGATCCCGTACTAGATAAATCTCCTAGATATGTATCTACTCCTGAAACACTCCTCAAAGTGCTCCCAAATTACTGTCTCTGAATCCATTTAGAGATTTTTCTCCTCAGTCCTCTACCAAACTCTAGCTCCATATCTTAGAAGGTGGATGGAAACAAAATATTTCATGTTCATTGGTATAAAGACATAGCTTAAAGAATCTGCTCAAGCTAACCATCCATGTCTCATCCTAAAATCCTCCTATTTCTCCAACAAAATGGGGTACGTGTAACTTCATTATCAATATGATATGATCCACTGCTATCGAATTCCTCGCCTTTAGGTCTATCCATATTATCATCCGTAGGTCTAGGGATCTTAGACCTATCTCTATGTACTATAACACTATCCCCATGTCCCCTTAGAGGTGAACCTTATCTAGTTGTCTCCACATGGGATTTCTCCAATCTATGCTCCTCGTTACGTTTTGGAGGGTGTTATACCTCATGTGATGGCTCTCATCCTATTGGCTAGGTCTCCTTTTTATTTATCCACCTTGAATAGCTGCATTTACCTCCTTGAGTGTAGTATATGAGGCAATATAGTTGCTACTACCTAATCAAGGGGTTTTAGGACTAGATCCACATGTAGGAACCCCTTGTCTAGTCCGTTCCTCCTACATAGATCAAAGCGAGAGTTAGTTTACCTTCAACTAGGTTATTTTAAGTTTCTAAGTTTTTCTACATTTTAAAAAATCATACAATGTTTTATATTCTAAGAGTAGTTTGTATTAGGTTTACATGTTTATGTTTTGTGTTGGCCCAAGGTCTAAGTGTAGAACCCACAACTCGATACCAAGGATAACACCCACAATTTTCTAGTTGAAAACCACACCGAAATCTACTAATTTAATAGGGATAATTTTTAGTAATTTTTTAATTTTATTTACAAGAATGTGAGGTTAAACATTTTCCACCTTTTAATTAATTTCTTGATTAAAGATTCCTACACAAACTTGTGGGGATCAAATATTAAATTAATAATTAAATATTAGTAATTTTTTTCCAAATTAATTTACGATTGAACATACTCCTCTAACTTCATTTACTTTATCGAGTAATTCTCGGTTATCTAATAGTCATGATCCACTTAATCTATTTATCCCCTTACTAATATTTATTTAAAAATCCCTTTTTAGTTCATTATTTAATTACCATGCACCAAGTTTACTTTATTTCCTATTACAAAATTTTATCTACTTTGCTTATCCACTAAGTGGCCCCATTCACCCCATGACCCATACATTTATAATTAAATTTCCATTCCCTTAAATAAATCACCCACTTAAGTGATGTAGGGTTTAATCGAACCATTATATCACATCTATCGTAGCCATTGGATTTTAGTTACCTTAAATATCCTTAGAAGATAATACTTAGTAGAAGGAACACAAAGAGGTCCACGTGGGAAAACATGGTAGGTTTAAAGGAACTAATGGATAATGGAAACAAGCACATGGAAGAGAATTTTATATTTCAGGACTTAGCCGTTTTCACACATGAGGATCTATTTTTAGAGATGGCGTGCAGAGCACACAAACAAGGTAGAGACTTGCGTGCCATGCATTGGCTATTTTTGGAGGATCAGCTACAAAGAACTTTGCATGGATGCGAGGCTAAGAATAGGTTTATCACTATTAGTTAACTAAAGGAAGTCTATTGTTAGCACACTTGCATGTGGGGCTATGGTTGTAAAGGCACATAGCTAATAATAGCATGCGACCTATTTTGGGATTGGATAAGTGGTGAAGGGAAAGTCCCCACCCTTATAAATATGTAGTGAACTACGTAGTAGAGTATGGATGAGTATGTGTAAGTGCATATGAATATGTGAGTATGTGAGACTACATTACTTGTATCAGATCCGTACGCGCATGGATATGGAATGATATTATTATAAGAAGCTTATGTGTAATTGTCATGTTTGATATAATGGAGAATATTGACCGAATCTATTAGTTAATTCTATGTGTAATTAGATCTTGCATGTTCTTGATTTCATCATGGTTAATACTTAAGTCTATTCTTCCTTATATATAGATCTGGCATGCTCTATAGAAAGATGTATCAATAATGGATCTCGTATGTTTTAAGTCTTCACCATGCTAACATCCTGCAATAGTAACCCTAAAGAGGGACCTAGTACCTTTGCATGCTTTGGGTGAGCACTTAGTCTAGGTTGAGTGATGTCTTTAGCACACCTAGGATCTTATTGATGGATTCTAGGATGCATCATCGATTCCGTTGTCGGGACCTCTTTTCAGTTGTTCCCAAGATGGTTCATGATGAAGACATACCGGTTGACTCTAGAAATTGTTGAGGAGTGGATACATGACCTAGAAGAAGAATACACACGAAGGTTTAACACTGGATCTAGGTTTACTTTATGCACTTGGGTGGAACAGAATCTATATGGAAACTTGTATGAGATATTCTTTGATATTTTCCTAGTAGAGTTGTACAAGTGGCTGGTGGCCTATGTGTCTAAATGGAACTGGAGATATTACAAAATTGTTTGGATGCAGGAGGAATTACAAGCTCTTTATGATGCTGATTTGATCGGACTCATCTTTGTGGATACATGGTTTCATGGTGTTTTAAATAGTTATATCTTGAAGTATTCAATTTCTATGTATTATTTTCTAGAGGTATCTGAATTTAAATTTTTATGGTATCCCAAAGGAACCTATTTACAAGGCACTCCACTCGCAATCAAGATCTTGATGGTAACCTTGAATTTGGAAGACAAACCAATGGCTAGCTAAACCCGCCACGTGCAAGGGTAGGAACAGGATTGGTGAAATATGGTGGACTTAGCAGTGGCAAGGAAGAGGGAAGAAAGGTGGATTAAGTATAATGGGGTGCATGAGAGGAATATAGAGAAGCAACATGACATTACAGAGTGCATGGTGTTGAGGAGAGAGATGGCTCATGAAGGATTTAGAGCTCATGTTGAAGACATAGATCCAGATCATCGGGAACTCCCCATCCGGGAAATCATGATAGGGAACCCTCATTTGCCTCATAAGGAGTGTGCTAACAAAGATGATGACTGGGGCCATGGCATGCATCCGAACCTACCCGATAACCTAATCCTTGCGCTTGGTTTTATAGTATCTAGTATGACAATTAGTTAGCAAGCTAGTTTGGGAAGTAGGAGAGTGGGAGTAAGTCATAAAGAAAGTACATAAATGGTAGGGTAGATGGCTTCATTGTTTTTAGGGATACATTTTCAGTGCATCGCCAACATAGAATGTGAGCACATAGATTGTTGGATTCACTTCTAGAAGTGGAACTACTTCCTGAGACCATATGGGTTCAAGTATAGTACCACTTTGTTGGAGTGTAGGGGAGTACATCTTTAGGTCCTATCCCAACTATAGGTGGAGGATCGGGAGGTTTAAGTGGTTCTAGTTCTAGTGGATCCGGTGGTTACGGAGGCAGAGGAATAATTGGAGGTTCTTGTATCGGTGGGAAAGGTCCCCAACAACCTTGTAATATCTACATGGAGATGTCTCTTCACCTCATGGAATATAGAGGCATCAAAGATGCTATTGAACATGTACACATGTGTGAACTATTATGGTGCACAAAAGGGATCATGGCTTTGAGCACAAGGCAAGCCAATTTTCTACTACATTATAGGGACGTGCACATAGTTGGTATAGGAAGTTTGACCCTAATCAAACTTGTGTGGATTAGGAAGCATTAAGGGATGATTTCTTAAAAGAGTTCTATATCCCAAAATTGAAAGAAGACTATAAGCGCACTCAAAGATAGCAAACAAAGCACTACCGAGAGTTTTCGTGAGTATGATGCCCATTTTAAAACACTATTATCTAAGATTTCTTATGATATTTAAGCAAGCCAACATGCACAATGCTTTGTTGGAGGATTGATTACACTATTTAGAAGGGTGTTGTCACATAAGACATACATTGATCCATGTGAAGAAGCTGGAGGCCACTCTGCATCCGAGGAAGTTGGGAGTATTGACATTGGCATTAGGCCATTCTTAGAGGCATAGATTACAGCTATGGAAAAAAGATTAGAGAAACTATCGAAAATTAAGCCCATGAAACACGCTCATGGATTGTGTGTACACATTATGAAGTAAAGGTCACACCAAGGATAGTTGTCCCTGCATATCCACACGTTCATTGCTATTACACTGCGAGATCTATCATAAATCATGATGCTAGCTTCTATCATTTATCACGGTGTGTGATAGGGAAGAATGTATCTTGCTATTTTAAAATTTGTTGGTCTACGACCCATGATCTTTAAGACGTAGATTGATTGGTGATTCATTATTCTATAGACATTGGTGTACGAAAGACAAGTGTAACTGATAATTCTAAAAACAAGAATGAGCACTAGGATCACGATCATAGTCAAGCATGCTATGATGGGAATGAGGGGCATTATGAAGGAGGTCATGGAAGAGGATGCAGATATCGAGGCAGATATGGAGGATCAGGTCATGGAGGAGGAAGAGGTGAGTTTCATCACAGGATGTGTTATACATGTGGATCTACTGACCATTATAGGCGCGAATGTCCCGAAATATTACATGTTCTTTTTGTGGAAAGAATCATAGCTATGAGGAGTGCCCGGACTTGTATGAGCATCTTAGTAAGCAGCATAAGTAGGAGAACAAAGGTGTAGGGATGGTTAGAATCCAACACACGGTGGAACATCAAAGTGGAAATCCAAGTTATCCCCAGAACTTAATACATTAACTATGAAAATTACCACACGAGATGAAGTGGCACACACCAAAGAGGCGTTGCAGCAGAATCCTACAATCACTAAGGAGGAGGTTCTACATGTGAGGTACCCATATCCTACTCATTAGAAGGAGGTCTATCAAGAGACCATGGAGGTCCTCAGAAATATTCAAGGTGAAATACAATGTCTGAAAGAGAAATCACGGAAGATAGAACAAAATAAGGAAGAAGGTAAGGTCCCATCTGATATTGATGACATAATAGAGGTATGTAACATGTTTTTCAGGAGAATATTATTCCATTATTAGGGAATTGGTTGAAGGGGAACACTCCACACGCAAGTACTGAGAATGAATGATAGATCCTTCATGCAAATCTTCCCCCTGATAGCATTGACTATGACAAGGAAATTACTCTGAATGTTGTTATGGATGGATGGCTTTTGAGCAATATCTTGATTGATACAGGTGTGGAATTCAATGTTCTTACATTAGATGAATGGGTATAAATGAGGACTCCATTGCAACTATCACCTAATGTGATGGTTATGGCCAATCATACTAAGGCCACTCCCATAGGAGTTTTGAAGGATGCATCTATAATAATACAAGGGGCCAAATTCACTAGAGATTTTGAGGTATTAGCACTCACGGAAGCAGATAACTTTCCATATTTACTTGGGTGCCCTTGGTGTTATGTAAATAATGTTGATTTAAGGTTCAACAAAGGATACATTAGTTTTGAAAACAAGGAGGAATAAGTTGTAATCCCTTTAACAGATGGAAAATCTACACCATATGTTGAGCCTTTGAGTGAGGAGGACTTAAACAGAATTTATGTGCATGTCATTCAGGACCCAGAGGTCATTGAGCCATCAAAGGAGGGCATCCTTTAGTGGGAAGATGCATAATCTATTAGTGATACTATGAGTATTTCTTGTGATAATTGGGCTCACGGTACTTATGAATTGGTCATGTGTGAAGTAAAAGCATGATTACATGGAAAAATGGATTTCCCTTAGACAAATAGGTAGCTTAGTACCTTGGTATACTAGAGTGGAAGATCTTCTAGTATTTTTTCAAGCCATGCAAGAACAATGGAAAGACCAAGTAGAGAGAGCAAAAATGTTAGCGTATACCTTGCGCGGGACAACAAAGTGCGTTGGTGGGTGGTTCACAGAGATAATCTTATGGAATGGAATGAAATCAGGATCACGCTATCTACTTGGTTTTTCAGGAGTAAAGTAACTACTCAGATCTACACTTATCATGGTAATCAACCTATTCAGCATCACATCCAATAGTGTGAGAGACTGTGGACAGAGGGACATAAAGCATTACCACCGTCACTCTCGATGCATAAAATATATTCCACTCTTCAAGGATGTGCATGTGCTCGGTATGTATATGCAGAGATACATAGAGAAACTAGAAATTGGAAGGATTTGATTACAGGAATGATCCATACTTTTGACTACTTCTCTTCTAAACGTCCACTAGAAGAGACATTAAAATTGTCAAGCGCTTAACTATGGGAGATAGTGCAAAGGAAGAACTCATTTGGGAATTATTTGGTGAGATAGAGAGGGAACTTTTTTTTTTGAAGAAGAAGTGGACTCCATACTACTTGAATGCACTTTCCTTGAGAAGGAAATATGGTCTACATAGTGGATGATGAGGATGTTGAAAATCTAGATGTCAATCATTCACAAGGAATGCGTGAGGTATTGGAAAGTTTAAATAAGGATACACATGCATACCATGAACCAATGAAGACAATGAAAGTAAATATTATATCAGAAGATGAACCTAAGGAGGCCATAATTCGAGACTATTAGCCAAACTCGAAGTGGAAAAAATTATTGAGTTACTACGGGATTATTAGGACTTATTCCCTCGGAGGTATCATGAAATTAAAGGCATGCATGAATCACTAGGATAAATGAAGATAAATATTAAATAAGGTGTGCACCAAGTTAGAAAGAGACTTTATAGAATGAACTCTAACTTGCATGAAAAGGTAAAAAAGGAGATTGAAAAAATGTTGAAATCTGGAATCATTCGACCCCTGGACGAGTCAGAATGGGTTAGTCCAATGGTGATCAGTATCAAAAAGGATGGTCGGATTAGAATCTGTGTGGGTTATAGGGATATGAATGTTACATGTGTGACAGACCCCTCTCCTACGCCATTCACTAAGGAAATATTGGAGGGCATGACAGGGCACGAAATATATTCGTTTACATATGGGTTTTCTATGTATCATCGAGTTAGGATTACCCAGAGGATCAAGAAAAGACAACTTTTACTCGAATGGGGTAGATTTTCCTATATCTTGTGACACCCTTTGGGCTGAATAACACACCTTCGTATTCTCATGGATAGTTGTGCAGGCATTCAAAGATTTTATTCACAACTTCTTGCAGTTTATTTAGATGATTGGATAGTATATGGGCTTGTTAAGGATCATTGTGAAAATCTGCGCTTAATTTTTGAATGATGTAGATAGTTGAGTATCTCTTCAAACATCAAGAAGTGTATATTTTCTACACCATTTGGAATTCTGTTAGCACACATAATCTACAAGGAAGTTTTACTAGTTGATCTAGCTAAGATTGTAGTCATTTTAGGCCTAGAAGCACTTACCACTCAGAGTGAGGTGCGTGGATTCTTGGGAAAAAAAGGGTATTATAGAAAATTCATAATGGGGTATGCCAAAGTTGCAGCACCTTTGAAGGATTTCTGAAAGGAAAAGGTACATTCTAGTGGGAAGAACTATAGTAACGCACATTTAAGACATTAAAAGAGAAACTTACTACTGTGCTTATTATGTTTTTTCCTTCATGGGATCAACCATTTCATGTACATGTGTACGCCTCTGGCACGGCCATTGGCGCAAAGAGGTGTTAGCTCAACCTAGAGAAGGTATTATAGATAATCCTATCTATTTTTATAGTAGGAATTTGACTCTTGCATAACAAAATTACACAACTACATGCGCGAAGCTTTGTCAATGATCTATGCACTACACAAGTTTAGATAGTATTTGCTAGCTACACCATTTGTATTCTACACATATCACATGCCATTGAAGTATTCGGTAAACAATCCCATTTTACGAGGGTGCATATGCAGATGGGTACTATTATTTCAATAATTTGATTTCACAGTTGTGGTAAAACCAGGGAAAAGTAATTCTGGACCAGACCACTTGTCCAGAATACATTCAGGAGAGGAAGCACAGACAATTGAAGAAACCATGCCAGATGCACAATTATATAGGTTACAACGTGCGCCATCAGAATTAGAGGACATTGCTATCTTTCTATGGAATGGTGTGGCACTAGAAGGAATGAAGGCCTTAGAAAAGAAACAACTTGCTATACGCATGACACCTTTTATGTTGTTCAGCGGTGACCTATACAAGTTAGGTAGAGATGAAGTATTGCACTATTGTGTATTGGAGCATGAGCACACAAATATTAAGGAGGAAGCTCGTTGTGGTATTACACCTGGCCACTATGTGGGTGATGTTACTACGTGTAAGATTCTACTTGTGGAATTATGGTGGGAGACCTCGTACAAATATTGAAGGCATATTGCAAGGAGTGTGATCATTGTCATCATCTATGAAAACCAGGGAAAAGAGATGAGATGCCTTTAAGACCTATTTCTTGTACAAAACCATTTGGAAAATGGGATATTGACTTTATAGGACCTATTTCACCGGTCGTGCATAGGATTGGATTGCACTACATCATTACTTGCACATATTATCTCACAAGGTGGGTAGAAGCAACACATACAAAGGATTGTACAATTGCTACAATGGCTAATTTTCTATGGGAAAATGTTCTTACAAGGTATGGTTGTCCCTGATCCCGACAAGTGATAGGAGCACACATTTTTTGAATGATAACTAGGATATTATTAATGAGTTTATGATTTCACACCATAATACTACACCTTACCATCCTCGAGTAAATGGAACCGTTGAGGCTTTTAATAAGATTTTGAGCGACCTTGACAAAAAAATTGTAATGTTGGAAGAAAGGATTGGGATGACAAAGTGTATATTCTACTTTGGGTATATATAACAATGTATAAGAGGTTGAACAAAGCCACACCATTTCATTTAGTGTTTGGCACAGAGGTCATTCTTCCTATGGAATTCATGTTACCTTCTTTGCGTATCGTGCACACCTGGAGGTCTAGATTATGAGAAAGATTTAGAAGATCAGATTGAAAATATGATCTAGATAGATCGATGATGAGAAACAATACGTTGAGTCGGAAGTAAAAGAAGGCGGGAAGAAAGCATGGCATGAAAGACACATCTCTCGAGAAGAAGTTTTAGATTGGACAAATGGTGTTTTTTTATGACTACAATTTCTTGCGCCATCTAGAAAAAATAAAGGTACATTGGTTGGGGCCATATGTTATCACTTCCATACTTGAAACAGAAATTTCCAATTAGAAGCATTTGATGGGACATGGCTACCTAGTTACGTTAATGGGATTAATTTGAATCCCTACTATAAATAAGTCTTCTTGGTGTGTGTAATAAGGTAGTGTTGCCATTTAGATTAGGTTTTCCTTAATGTATTTCCTTCCTTGTCGCTATGATTTTTCAATTTAGTTGTTGTTTTTGTGTCATAAGTGCATTTTCACATGTGAAGCTAATTACTATTTGAAGCATTTTTATGTGCAAAGGACTGCACATAATTTTAGTGTGGGATGGTTGTTGATATCCAGGTACAAGAATGTTGAATTGGAAGGTTGAAAGGAATAAGTTGCTATGGGTGCTATTCAAGTCAAAGGATTGCTTCTAAAAAGTGACCAAAGATGGAGATGAATGAAGGGGTAGTATAACGTGAGGTAAGCGAAGGCCATGTAAACTACTAGTTGAAGGTATAGTGATGAGGTACTTGGGCGCAAGGAAGCACATCTTGAAGAGAATTATGTGACAAGAGGGTAGGAAGGTGCTTTAGAAGGTTATAGCAATGGCGTGAAGATGTACCATGCGGAAAGAATGAAATTGGTCAGTGAATGAGAGGACATTTTGTAGGTAAAGGAGCAATAAATACATCAAAAATTTGAAAAAATATATAAGGACGAGATGTAATTTCATTTTTACCATTGTGATTAAGAGAATTTGAAAAGAGATAAGTGCGAAAGAGCTGAGAAATTGTTTTGAGGTGCGAAGAGTGTGAAACCAGATGTGGAAAGGAGGTTTGTGCAAAAAAGCTTGCATTCCCATAGGATAAGGGTTTAAGCGAAGAAGATGCATTACAAATAAGCTAGGGCATGCGATTTCAACTAGGGCATGGATATTTGATCCAGAGTTTGATTTTCACATTATAGAAGTTAAAAGGCGAGTATTTTCATAGGATTGTAGGCTATAAATTACACCAAAGAAGGTAGTTGTAATGGGAGTTAAGGGAAAGAAGAAGGTGGTCATGGAGGAAGAAGAAATGACCCATTAGAGAAACTTTTCAGAGATGCAATATCCATAGGGGGTTATAATAGGCCATGAATGGGATTCCCACATCCGGAGAAGCAAGATAAGTGAGTACAACCATCATACCACAGAAAACAAGAAAGAACTAGATGCACTATTAAACACAAAGACAAATAAGCACACGGCGGAAGACATGTCGGTCTATAACAACGCAGGGGAGAATTTATTGAGATAGATTGGAGTTTACCGGTTATACAAGCTTCCTACTTCAGAAAATATGAGCCCTTATACCAATGGCTCATGAGTAGAGTACACAAAGACTTCTTCTACTTTACAAGACGCAGAGTAAGGATTTCAGCCACGCTAATCTCCACAGTGACAGGGTTGAAGGGCACAGGGAAGACCGAATGGGGATTTAAAAACAAGGCCATAATTCTACAGGACCGGGAGAGAGTTGGGGTATACCAAGGGTCCGTGTGACATGGACATAGACAAGATGAAGAAGTACCTAGTTGTGCGCAGCTCTTTGTACATCTTGTGACAAACCGAATGACCAAGAGAGGTGGTCATAGGTAAACACCATGTGGCTAGACATTGCAAGGAAGATGTCTGAAGGAGTGGTCTAAAACATTTCAAGTTATATTGCACAAAGTATCATCAAAGAAGCACATTCAGGAGGAAAGATTAGTTTCGGGGCTGTTCTATTGTCTCTGGTATTCATGGAAATCAAGGTGCCTGATGGACCAAAGGAGAAGATCTAAGAGTATCCCATGGAGAACAAGTCACCTATAGAATGATTCAGCAAGTACTTGTGTGAAGGATCGATGACCGAACCAATCAAGTAGAGGGATGATAAGTGGTATAATAGGATCCATGTAGTGTTTGAAGAGGAATGGTGCATCCCCAAAGAATTTCCTTTGGTGGTGGGTAAGGCAAGTACAATTTTCAATTTACCAACATTTTTGCATTGTGCAATCTGCGATGAAGGATGAGGCTTGGAGCCAATGGTGTAAAATATCATATGCCTTCACAGAAATTTATTTTCAGGCATCGTTTCATAGGTTTTCAGATGCACACCACCTAAAATTCAATGTAAATAAGGTAGACTGCGACTACCACACACTGAGGAAGAAGTATGTATATCCAGGACATAATGCATATATTGAAAGGCTCATCTTAGATGTGTTAAGTATAAAGCCAGTGAGTGTGGCTGTTGGAGACATTGGAGTAGCACTTGTGTACCTCTAACTAAATCCCAAGCTAGAAAAAAAAAAGTATGTGGATAATGATTTGCGCTCCCGGGGCCGCGAAAGGTAAGCATACCATGGAGAACATTCCATTACCTAAGCCCATAGAGACAATCGAAGTGGAAGATGAAGAAGATGAGTGTGAGGATAGTGGTGGTTTGGAGAACAGGAGGAGGTAGCCATAAGATAAAAGAGAATCAAAGCACATGACTATGCCAAGTAATGGGAAGGGAGAAGAAGAGGAATCGAAGCTTGAGACAGGAGAGTGTTGCTTCAAAATATTCTTCAAGTGAATAAGGACTTAAGGTGGTACTCCACAATCAGTGCGTAGATCACCTTGACTCTCTCCATAGAAGGAGATAATTGAGAAAAGGAGAAGGAAGTTGAATTTGGGAGAAGAGGCAGAAGAGTCCGAGGAAAGTGCGTCAGAGTCTCCTACACCACCTGAATATGAGGAAAAATCATAGAATAGGGAGGAGCCACAAGAGGAACCAAAGGAAGAAGAAATGAAGGATGGAGAAGAAGGAGAGAAGGATACCGCAGAATCCACGCATGAGACCGCTTGAGGTATATCAGGAAAAAATCCAAATCTTGAAGCTCCAGTTCCTAAGGGGCTTAGAACAAAGAGAATGAGTGGAGAACATAATGCACCAATCATGGGCTATGTTGAGGACATAGGTAAAATTATCTCATACTTTGTTTTTAGAGCATGGTGACACAAAATGAGTTGTATGGATGGGAGTTGATGGATTAAGATATGGAAACCGTATGCACAAGGAATCAATTTTCATGTTTGATGCACACGCATATGGAAGAACTAGAATTTGATGTGTGTGAGGAAACATTCATATCAAGGAGGTTGAAGAAGACACCCCAAGCTAGACACATAACACTAAATTCTATTGTTATGTCCAATGAGAAAGTAAGTAATGCATTGGTGAAGGTCTCCATAGAGGTGGCACATAGGAACATGGATAAGGTTGTAACCATTAGGAGGCGCTAGAAGAGATCAAGGAAAATGATACAGAAATAGCATTCCTGACCCAGGAAAAAGACTTGGAGTAGAAGAATAACCATGCCTTTATCAGCATGGCATAGGCTATTGGGGACCATGTACTGAAAGCACGCCCACATCCGGATTCGAAGGTACCATCAAAATTTCCCTTAACAATGCACTATATCAGGACCTAGGTGGATTTGGTACTTGAAGATGAAACCATGCGAATGCCAACACCAAAGAATCTTGAGAAAGAGGTAGAAAAGGCAAGGGATGCAGTGACAAGAAATGTTTCATCTTACAAATGATTGTTGTAAGCGTTGTAGTAAGAACTAAAGAAAGAAGACCAAGCCTTGAACATCTGTACATCTCCAGAGGTGCTCATAAAGATAAAAACCCTGGAGGAGGAAAATGAGGTTCTGAAAGTGATGAAGGATGATACATTGGGCCATGTAGAAAGATTAGCACTTGTTAAATAGAAGCGTGAGGCCCTTGCAACAGCATAAGAACCACACAAGGAGCGGTTAGATGAGCTTAGAAAACTCATCATGCAAAAGATGGATTTAATAGAAGGAAGGATGACTACCATGTCCAACATTGTGTTGGTCTTTCAAAATGAGCAAGGAGAGATTACACAGGATGAACTGGAGTCTATTGTTGTGGACATTCCAGAAAAAGAAAAGGAAGTGCTCACTGAGTGATAGACCTTGGAGGCCGAAATAAAGGAAGAATATCTCGGAATTAATTATTCGAGTTGAAGGAGATGAAGCTGCAGCAGAGTAACATCATTCTTTTATTCATATAGATTCTTTTTTATTATTTCCATTCACATTCTTTGATTCATTTTTGAGACAATCATTGCTGGCGGCAATGTAATTAGTGTGGGGTAATGTTGAGCAAAGAATACTTAGCGAGAAGGCACACAAAGAGGTTTATGTGGGGAAACAGGGAAGCTTCAAAGGCAAGAATGGATAATGGAAACACTCATGTGGAAGATAAGTTTAGATTTTAGGACTTAGCCATTTTCACACATGACGATCTATTTTTGGAGATGGCATGTAGAGAAAAAAAAAAGGCGGAGACTTGTGCACCATGCATTGGATATTTTTGGAGGATCGGATATAAAGAACTTTACATGGATGCAAACTAAGAATAGGTTTATCATTGTTAGTTAACTAAAGGAATTCTAATGTTCACACACTTGCATGTGGGGCTATGGTTGTAAAAGGTGCATTTCTAATAATAGCATGTGATCTATTTTGGGATTGGATAAGCGGTGAAGGGAAAGTACCCAACCTTATAAATATGTAGTGAAATGTGTAGTAGAGTATGGATGAGTATGTGTAAGTGCATATGAATATGTGTAATGAAATTACTTGTATAATTCAGATCATGAGTAGAAATATAACACCCAATAACACAATATTCTAGAATAATGATCTCAATATGCAATAAGAATAGCTACGCCACTTCGAGGGGGCAACCTCCAAACCATACAATAATACTCAAATGCTCCAATGATGATCAAATACTACCTACTAACCTCTATATATACTATTCCTATGTTATGGCCAACACCAAGGCCGACCCACTAATGAAAATATAACATATATGAAAGAAATACATAATGATAAGAAGTTATGATAGCCACAAGTCAGCTATATACATCCAATATAAGATATATGATTAAGGGTGTAGCATGCCCCTCCCCTTCAAAGCAACATTGTCCCCAATGTTGAGAAGATCTGGATGTTGCTGCAGGAAATTTGCATCCTCCCAAGTTGTGTCTTCATTGTCTAGATTTTTCCACTTGATCAAATACTCAGTGATGACCCTTGTCCTCAACCACTTAGTGCGTGTTTGAAGGATGCATTCTGGTTCCAGGATGATTCTACCCTCTTCATCAAGCTCTGGTAACACTGTCTGGGTTGATATTGTCTGTCCAATTACCTTCTTTAGGCAAGATACATGGAAGACTGGATGAATTCGAGTAGTTGGAGGAAGTTCCAGTTTGTATGCTACATTGCCAATCTTCTGTAACACTTGATAAGGACCATAATATTTAGGTGAAAGCTTGTTATCCTTTTTGTGTTGTTTTAAGGACATTTGCTTATATGGTTGTAAATGCACAAAAACCCAATCACCAACTTCAAAATGTCTTTCACTACGATGTTGGTCTACTTGCTGCTTCATGCGGTTTTGTGACATGGCCAAATTCTCCCTGAGACTACAAAGCACCTCTTGTTGGTGTTGAATATGTTCTTCAACTACTCGAACCTTTGGCTGGACTCTCAAAGATGAAGTGATAGATGGTGGATGATACCCATATAATGCCAAGAAAGGAGACATTTTAGATGAAGTATGAAAGGAGGTGTTATACCACCATTCTACCAGCAGCAACCATTGGACCCATCTCACTTGCTTATCTGATGTAAAACAACGAAGATATCCCTCCAAGCACTTGTTTACCACCTCTGTTTTCCCATCAGACTGGGGATGATAAGAGGAACTACGAGCTAGTTGTGTGCCCAAGCATGAGAACAAGTCAGTCCAAAAATTACTAGTAAAGATAGGGTCTCAATCACTTACTATAATCTTTGGTGTCCCATGTAGCTTCTAAATTGTATCCCTGAAGGCCATTGCTACTGTACTCGCAACAAATGGATGTGATAAAGCACAAAAATGGGCATATTTGGTGAGTCTATCCACCACCACCATGATTACATTTTTACCTTCTAATTTAGGCAATCCTGTGATGAAGTCCATAGACACCTCTTCCCACCTCTGGCTAGGAATAGATAGAGGTTGTAAAAGACCTGGGGACTTAATTGTTTCGCCCTTATTTTGCTGACAAACCATGCATTCTGCCACAAAATTTTGTACATCTCCTTTTAACCCTTCCCAGAAAAAATCATGCTTGATTCGATGATAAGTCTTTAAGAAGCCAGAATGACCCCCTACTGGAGAAGCATGGAGCTCAGATAGAACCCTATTTTTAAGGATTGAATTCTTACATAGATATAATCTATCTTTATACCATAAAACATCTCCTTTCCATAAAAATTTTTCTGACATGTTTGGATCTTGTTGGAGATTTTGAATGAGATTTTGTGTACCTGGGTCATTTTTCCATTCAGACCTTGCATCCTCTATCCAATCCTCCTGTAATATAGATATGGCATACAACAATGCCTGGGCAGATTCATCCTTCCGAGATAAAGCATCAGCAACTACATTCTCTTTCCCTTTCTTGTATATTATCTCAAAATCATACCCCAACATTTTTGAGACCCATTTTTTTGTTCTTCTGATGATAAGCGTTGCTCTAAGAAGTATTTCAAACTATCATGATCTGTCTTTACTTTGAAATGTCGTCCCATTAGATATGGTCTCCATTGTTTCACTGCATGAAGTATTGCTAACATTTCTTTCTCATAAACTGGTTTAGAGATATTCTTACCTTTGAATTGACGGCTCTCGAAAGCAATGGGTCGCCCTTCTTGCATGAGTACTGCCCCCATACCATACCCTGAAGCATCACATTCAACAATGAATGTTTTTGAAAAATCTGGGGTGGCTAGAACTGGAGTGGTGCACATGGCCTCCTTCAACTTCTCAAAGGCCATAGTAGCTTGCTCATTCCAATGGAAAGAGTCCTTCTTCAATAAAGTTGTGAGTGGTGCTGTGATGCTGCCATAATTCCTTACAAATCTACGATAATAACCTGTAAGCCCCAAAAATCCTCGAAGATTTTTTAGGGTTTTGGGAACCTTCCATTCAAGCATGGCTTTTATCTTGTTAGGATCCACTTTAACACCTTCATAAGAGACAATATGACCCAGATATTCAACCTCCTTGACACCAAAAGAACACTTAGAAGGCTTTGCATAAAGTTGATGTTGTTCAAGAGTTTCCAACACTTTATTTACATGATGCAGGTGTTCCTCCCATGTTTTACTATAGATTAATATATCATCAAAGAACACTAAAACAAACTTTCGAAGAAATGGCTTAAATATTGAATTCATCAAGCTTTGAAATGTAGAGGGTGCATTTGTTAGTCCAAAAGGCATTACCAAGAACTCATAGTGTCCTTCATGTGTCCTGAAGGTTGTTTTATGAATATCTTCATCCTTGATTCTAATCTGATGATATCCAGAACGAAGATCAAGTTTTGTAAAGTAAACAACACCATGTAACTCATCTAGCAAATCATCAATTACAGGAATAGGAAACTTATCTTTAACTATGTACTTATTGAGTTCCCTGTAATCTGGACACATGCGCCAATTGTCATCTTTTTTCCGTACCATCACTACAGGAGAAGAGTAAGCACTTTGACTATGACGAATAAGTCCTGCTTCTAACATCTCTTGAACTATCTTCTCAATCTCACTCTTTTGCATATAGGGGTACCTATAAGGTCTGATGTTGGGTGGTTGAGTCCCTGGTACTAGCTGGATGGCATGGTCATGGTCTCTTTTCGGAGGCAAACCCTTGGGCATTTCTCCAAAAACCCCTGAGTGCTCATCTATAATTGCTTGCATATCTGCGGGTATAAATGTATTGGAATGATGTGCTTCCATTGAAAATAGTTGTGCCACAAACCCTTCTGCACCCTTTCTAAGAAATTTTTGCATCTGATGAGAACTTACCATCTGCGGGGATTTTGCTCTTAGTCCTTTTAGTTTAAAATTCCTCCCTTCTGACTGAAATTGCATGAACAACTCTTGGAAATTCATTTCAATGGTTCCCAAGGTGGTAAGCCATTGAACTCCTAACACAATGTCTGCTCCTCCCATGGCAATGGCATACATATTGCTAGTTAGCAAGTAATCTCCCATGGTGAGATTAATGTTATGGCATTTTCCTGAACAACTAACAGTTTTCCCATCAGCAATCATGACTTGACATTCTGGAGCTGGATAAACAAAGCAGTTCAAGCGTACCGCTAACTTATGATTGATGAAATTATGAGTACTTCCCGAATCAATCAATACTGTTACCCTCTGTTTTTTTAAGAATCCAACTACTTTGAGAGTTTGGGGAGTGCTAATACCAGAAATTGCATGGCATGATATTGTTGGTTGGGAATCTCCTAATTCCTCCTCTGGCTCTACCTCTTCATCTTCTTCATTTTCTTCTTCTTCAGTAGGTCCCTCAATGTAGAACAACTTCTTTTCCACACACTTATGTCCTGGTCCAAATTTGTTGTCACAATTAAAACATAACCCTTTGGCTCTCTTTTCTTCAATTTGTTGAGGTGTCAGTCTCACTGGCTGAGGGAATGATGGTGGAAGGGTGCTACGATCTCTGATAGTACTGACAGTTTGTTTCGACTTGAAAGAAATTTTTCCTCTGCCCTACGTGCCATGATCATAGAGTCTGAAACCTTATGAGGATTAAACATACGCACCTCAGTCTCAATTTGTTCTTTAAGACCCCCAAGAAATAAGTCATTCAAATTATCTTCAGGAATATTTTCCACCCATAAGGAAAGGTTTTGGAATTGATGGATGTAATATTTGATTGTTCCTGTTTGTCTGAGCTTTGCTAATTGGCTGAAATAATTCTCTGACACACTAGAACTATAGTGCAATTGCAACTCTTCGGTGAATACTGTCCATGTAACATTGAGGCCACTCTTTTTCCTTTGAGCACATAACCATCGATACCAAATGAATTGGTCAGGTTCCAGATACAATGATGCCATGGTAACCTTTTGTCCCAATGGAATCTGATGAAGATCAAAGAAATTCTCCATCTGGTTAATCCAATTGAGTGGATCCTTTCCATCAAACTTACGCATTTCCACTTTTGGAAGCATGTGACGGGCTTGTAGAGTGTTTGTATTTGGATTGGTCATGTTTGCAGATCCACCATGGTTAGTGTGAGTATGATTGAGTTGTGGCTCATTAGGAATGCTATGATGACCCATGATATTGTAGCTAAATTGTTGAATGAAATCCTCCAATCGTTGTCCAATCTTTTCTACATCTTTTTTGCTGGCCACTCTACCTTCAAGGTTTCGCAACTCTAACTCAAGATAGCTGACCTTATGGTCAGTTGAAGTAAACCCTAACCCTGAGGACTCTGTAGCTACCCCTTCTGACTCTAACTCCTCAACTATTATCTCATCCTTATCAGGGGTTTTACCCGGAGTGATGGAATTCTTTTTTCCTCTTGTCGAAGGCCCAGCCATGATGCCCCAAAATAGTAAGATTTAAGGATCAAGGTCAAAATTTAGGGTTTCAGATTTCAATAGGAATTCGGCCAAATTTTATAAAACTCAAAGAACGAACTCAAACTGATTTTTAATCTTCTTTCTGGAAATGTAAATAACTTTGAAAAATTCCACAAATTGCACCCTATGTAGCCGAATTATGAAAAAACATAAAACCGCTATAACTTTTGCAAAACAAGTCAAAAAGTACTAAAATTTTGAGGGAAGCTTACTTGACTGATTTCGCCACACCACAAAAAAAAATTGTAGAAAAATTCGCTACTGATGTTGAGATATGGACGAACCTTCAAAATTAGGGTTTGACGCAGTGTTGGCCGAGTTCAAGCTCTGATACCACTTGTAATGAAATTACTTGTATAATTCAGATCATGAGCAGAAATATAACACCCAATAACACAATATTCCAGAATAATGATCTCAATATGCAATAATAATAGCTACGCCACTTCGAGGGGGCAACCTCCAAACCATACAATAATACTCAAATGCTCCAATGATGATCAAATACTACCTACTAACCTCTATATATACTATTCCTATGTTATGGCCAACACCAAGGCCGACCCACTAATGAAAATATAACATATATGAAAGAAATACATAATGA
Organism: Taxus wallichiana var. yunnanensis; assembly: GCA_018340775.1. Taxonomy (NCBI): domain Eukaryota; kingdom Viridiplantae; phylum Streptophyta; class Pinopsida; order Cupressales; family Taxaceae; genus Taxus; species Taxus wallichiana. Next base: position 780,325,262 of record CM031239.1, on the reverse strand, counting down.
TAAGAAGTTATGATAGCCACAAGTCGGCTATATACATCCAATATAAGATATATGATTAAGGGCGTAGCAATATGTCGCCTATGAGACCGCATTACTATATCAGATCCCTATGCACATGGAGATGGAATGATATTATTGTAAGAAGCTTATATGTAATTTTCATGTTTAATATAATGAAGGATATTTACTGAATCTACAGTGTTAATTCTATGTGTAATTGGATCTTGCATGTTCTTGATTTCATCATGGTTAATACTTAAGTTTGTTCTTCCTTAGATATAGATCTGACATGCTATGTAGAAAGATGTATCAATAATGGATCTGTATGTTTTAATTCTTCACCATGCTAACATCCCACAACATCAACCCTAAAGAGGGACCTAGTACCTTTGTGCACTTCGGGTGAGCACTTAGTATAGGTTGAGTGATCTTCCAACGCACTTTGGGATCTTCTTGGTGAATTCTAGGTGCATCACTAGAACATCTCGTAATTGGTCCCAAGTACCAATAAAGTTAGGGGCTAGATATTTGTACCAATCCGAGTTTTTCTTTAAAGGAAGAAATAATCAATATCGAGAAACATCTTGCTCCCAGGATATAGTTTGCCATAAAAATTTCCACAACATACTGAAGAATCTCCTTAGGTGTCTTTAAATCTCTCTCGCTAAATTTGGGTAATTCCTTTACCGCATTCATCAAGATTGGGTTGCATATCATTGGGGCCCTTTGGTAAGTTAAGATGAATCCCTTGGTTTCATAAAAAAATTCCTCAAAAGATGATGTTCTTTGATGAGCCATTAATATAGGCCCGAGGACTCTAGATGATTGCAAGAAAGGCCTACACGGTGTAGGTGTTGAAAATGTCCTATTTGGGGGAGATGGAGACCTCTTGGTCTCGTATGCCTCTTTTGTTTATCGGTGGGGATAACTACAAGTACAAAAATATGCATTCCTCTCTTGTGATCTTGTTCACATCCATTCCAAAACTTCCAAAAAGTGGAAGATCATTACGTGATTTCCGTTTAAGGATTTTTTGTCCCACCGGATATGTCGTAAAAAACTGTTGATGGATTTATTTACAAAGGAATCACCAAATTCATTAGATACCTTAGGAATGTGAGATTCTCCCTAAGGTAACCTTCAGATTTTATAGAAGTTAGTTTTTCTATGTTGTGTGAGGTAAGGGTTATAGAAACTAAATTAAGTAACAAAATAAACTAACTAAGGCGATGTGCCGAAACAGGGTAGTCTTATTTCGGAAAATAATTCTTAAAATAATTGAAGAGCACACCGGCATGGTCTACTATTTTAAGGATTATTTCACACTTTTAATAATGAGAGTAACCAAGATGAAGCAATATTTAGTTTACTAGATTCATCCAAAATATTTAACAAACGTATAACATAGTAGATATGCAAACATTCATATAAAACTATAAGAGGCAAAGAAAGAAAAACACATACTATTGAATGAACATCATGAATAAAACAAGAAATATTTATTTGTAAAGAAAACGATACATAGGGATGAAATGGGCACATATTACAATTTTCTTTTACAAATGATCCTTGTTAAGGCTAGTAAAACAATAATCGAGCCTAAAAATCCCCCTAAATGTCAAAAGTGCTTCTTTGGATCTCTGCCTCTCTACTTTCTCTCTAATTTTCAGATTTTTTTCTCCTTCTTTTCCTTGGAGTAAAGATTCCTTTTATGGGCTCCTTGGCTCTAGTTCCAACACTCATGGTCGGCCATGCCTATATTGAAGTGGGGGACTCAACTCCCGTCCCAATATTCATGGTCGGCCATGCCTCTTGTCCTATGGGGAATGGGTTGTATTTAATTAATTGAGATACCCAGTCCTTTACCACTCGATGGTCCTTCGGTGGTGGTGAATCTTCCCCTTCCATGTGGAGGTTGTGTGCTAAACCGAGAGTCCCTTTGAATATTTTGTTCTTACTTTAGCGCTTGGGTGACCCAAGGAGGATCTGCACCATTTTAAGGGGGATATTTTTCTCCTTTCTTCTAAAATTACGTTGGGGTGACATGTGGGGCCCTCAACTTCCTTCCTTTCACTTTAACTTTTCAGCCCGCCTAGGCTACTTGTCATGCTTAGGAAATGTGCATGATGTTCACAATTTCAAGAGTACTCGATTATTTTTACTTTACCAAAAGTGCGCCAGAAGGGACATGTGGGTTACTTCCATGTACAACTCCATAGTCGATTTTCCAACCTGATTGGGTTAATTTAGTGGAAAGAGAAACATGGATGATGCTCATAATTTCAAGAGTTCCAACTCTTGCGCTTCACCAAAAGTGTGCCGAAGGGACACGTGGATATCTTGTAGACACCAAATTTGTGTCTTACGACCCCCCGTGCCCCGCATCTCATTTCGCAACCTAGCCTCACCACCTAAACCTTGCACAATTATTTATTAATTACCTTATAATTAATAAATCCACATCTCCAAACCTGCCACCTCATTTTGCTACCTCATCGTGACCTAGCCCTAACCCTAAAATAACCTAATCAAGACCTATAACTTGGTCTACATCCACACCCATGACTAATTACTCCTCACCCGCACCAAAATCAACCTAATAATGACTTGACCAAGCCCACAACTAATTCCTCAAGGGAAAAATAGGAAAGTTGGCTATTTTACTAAAAATAGCCCACTTTGACTTAATCGATATCGATTCCTACTCGACCACCATTGGTTACGTAGCCACCATCGGTTCCCTATAAATGACCTCCCCCAACCAAAAACAAAGGACCGGGAATTCATTGGAAAGATTGGGAATTCACTTGGCCGTTGGTTACGTAACCGCCATCGATTCTCTACGATACGCGCACACCCTCCAACCATTCAATAGGTATTCCTCCTAGCCCTAACCCTTATCTCTGCTTCTCAAGAGAATGAAAGGATAGAAGCAACTCTATTCTAGGAACTGAAACATCCTTTGTTAGAAACATTTTGGCACGCCCGGTGGGACCCATTTAGGGTTTCTTTCTTTCTTGCTTGCTTTCATATAGGGAGCATACTTACAGTTTGTTTCTGCTAAATATTCACAAAATATTTTGTCATTTTGGTAAAAGAATTTGTCTTGCTTTCACATCTTTGCATTATTGAAATTCATCTCCTTTGCTTCATCGAATATCATTTTCAATTTGGGTTTAAAACGTGTGCATCACATTCTTGCTTGCTATTTTCAATTCTAGTGAACATAGATTAAGTAATAGGTCATACACGTGGGGGTGATATCCACGGTATTGACAAGAAATTAATCTTACTTTCACTGCACAACACATACCAAATCACGTCATAATCAACACAACAACTCAAACATCCCCCCTTTTCCGCGGTATTCCTCCGCCCGATTGAGGTAACCTTATAAGCCAAAACAAACTTGATATCCCCCTTAGGTCTTTTGTTTAGGATTGACATCATATTGCATCTAAGGCATAAGCCCACAATAATTAAAATTAATCCTAGAGTTAGTCTCTTGATTTGCTTGTGCATCTTGCTTATTTTTAGTTCTGTTTCTCTGTCCTACATTGTTTCAGTGATCACTTCAGAATAGTTTGGTAGGTATTCTAAGCATTGTTAACCCCAAATCAGCAACTTCTTACAGCTTCTTACAATGGTCCTATTATACCGACATCGGTTAACTTACCGACGCCGGCTACAGTGTGACCGACATCGGTTACCTGACCAATATCGGTTACTTTCTTTCATAGTTCCCAAAACCAGCAACCTACCAATTCCAACATTTTGTTGCTACTTCTGTTCCTGATAGATTACATCCCTGTTGTGTACTCTTGTCCATGGTTGTTATCACTCGGAAACAAGCCGCAGCCATGGTTTCACATGCCTGTTCCATGCCTTTGCCTGAATCACCCCCTTCACATTCTATAGGGAATCCTATGGACACCAGTGAGGTTCCCAAAATCCCTGTAGGAGATAAGGAATTTGTGAAATTTTTGGACGCTAATCCTAGCGTTGTACAGTACTATTTGTCTCATGCCCCTGACCGTACACCCGATGGCCAACTTCTCGTGGGTATGCCTATTAGTATAGCTGCTCATTTAGCTCCTTCTCCACCTAATAACTCTGCCTTACCTTCTTCATCCTTAGCCCCATCTCCCAACTCAGTGGCTTCAGAGGTTCTTACGGCACAGATTGGCTTTCCTTTTGTTAATCTGGGGCCCCACGTATCATTACCGCCAACTGTTCCTACCTCATCTCTCTCGCAGACTTCTCCTTTCATAACTTTCTCTCTCCGCCACCTATCCACATAAGCTTTCCTTCTCAAGCTCCGCCCACCTTTTCATTTCCACACACGTATCCAAAGTGACTTCAACACCTTATATAGGACATCCCTATTCTTTGCCTCGAACATATTCATCCTCAATACCTTATCAACATTTAGCCCCCATTGTCTAGTGGAGGCCCTTGGTCCAATCCTCCACCTTTTTACAACAACCGCATCATCATCTCATCCAACCACCGATTTCATCAAACAAATGATGGACAAGATGCAAAATCTGAGGCTTCGCATTTCAGAAGCCGTAGCATCCTCGACGCACGAGCAAGTTTGTCAGGAGCCTATTCATCCTTCTATCCCCCTTCATTCATATCCTCCTCAATGGGAATTACCAAAATTCACTCGTTTTAATAGTAAGGAGGATCATCAACTACACTTGCGATTGTTTAGACATGCCTGCTATCTGATTACTCATGATGATGCTTTACTACTCCGCACCTTTCCCATGTCCTTATCAGGACCCACCTTGAGTGGTACAAATTGCTTTAACAAAGCACTCAATCTTCTCTTTTAACCAATTAGCCCAATCTTTCTTGGATCATTTCTCCATTAATATTGCTAAGAAAGTATCTATCATCGACCTCTATCTTTATTCGAAAATTTGAAGACGAATCTATCGCAGATTTCATCGACGATGACGGGGCCTCATTAACCAACTTACTTATGCCTTGCCTCAGCCGAACTCATCGAACTCTTTACGCGGGCTGCGCTTAAGCACATTTCTCCTACCCTCCAAATTCAAACTTTCTCGCACCTTTGATGAGGCCTTTACTATGGCTCAGAAACTAGAAATTCGAGCCTTAGAGGAAGATAAATTGCAGTTGCACAACAAAAACCCTAATTTCTAAACCCAAGACTCCACCAACAAACCCAACACCACCAATTCTCACGCATCGACTGCTTCGAAATCAAAAGGATCTGTACACGTGGTGATGGTCAAATCCCAAGCACCGCCTAATACTCTGCTGAAAACCACCTATAAGTATAAAGCCGAGCCCATCAATTACACTCCCTTGGGAGAAACTTATGGTGTCATCTTGGAAAAAATTCTCAAAGCAGGAGCTATCACCTTGCCTCCTGTTAAACCTCACTCCAGGTTTGATTCCACCCGCATTATACCTTCTTGGTACAAAGAAAATGACTTCAGAATTTCCACCGCATGAAGGGACATAATCATGAAAAGCTGTAAGATGTTGAAAAACATAGTGCAGAAATGGTTGATGCAGGATATAACCCTCGATAATCCTAATGCCCTCGCTAACCGAAATTTGAAAATATTCAATAAACCATTCCCAAACCACTCTTCTAACAAGAATATAAACCAAGTGTTTCACTCGGAAATGCTTCGTTCCTTTTAGAAAAAGGACTACTCGCAAATAAGAACACAAGACCACAAGATTTGATTAAACAATAAATGAGGAAACTACCTTGGGCCCAGAAATATAAAACTTCCTTTCAAGGTGGTCAGCCTTCTCGCTAATATGAATTAACACAAAAGATCGCAAAATATCAATTAAATTGTTTCGTTGAACCGGGTAGGGAAAGGTGGTTTTTCGGTTTTGATCGTGAGGAACCGATGTTTGTTATCGATAACCGATGCGGTTATCGATAACCGATACCGGTGGGTTTTAGGATCTTCTTCGCTGGCTGTGGTGTTTGTAATGGCTGGTTTTGGATGATATTAGGAAATGGGATGATTAGAAGATAAAAGAATGACAAGCTTAGATGCAATGGCACGTTGGGTAGTGGATTTAGAAACGGATTTAGGAGGACCGAATTCAAAAGCATAAGAAATGTTATAACAGAGGACATGCAAGATGTGACTTACCTGGTTTTTACAAAGATGCAAGTTGATCTCCTTGTCAGTAAACACTTCTAGTATTTTCACTGCCTCTCGCTTGGTCAAGTGAAGATCTGGACTCTATTCCTCGCCGCAATGCTCTCGTTGATCAAAATCCTTCGACCGATCTCCAAAATGAAATTCGATCCGTTGTTTTGGTCTGGGGAGCCCATTTACAGGAACCGATGGGCGGTTGCGTAACTGGACGGTCGAGTAGAACCCTGCATCGGTAAGGAAAAAGTAGGCTATTTTTAGTAAAATAGCCCACCTTCCCCGCTTTCTCCCGAGAGATCAGCCATGGGCTTGGTCAAGTGGCTAGAAGGTCGGCTTTGGGTGCGAGTAAGGAGGCATTAGTTATGGATGTGAGTCTAGACCAAGTCATGGGTCTTAATTAGGTTAGTTTAGGGTTAGGGCTAGGTCATGATGAGGTGGCAAAGTGAGGTGGCGGGTAAGGTGATGTGGATTTATCAATTATGAGGTAATTAATAAATAATTGTGTAAGGTTTAGGTAATGAGGTTAGGTTGCGAAATGGGATGCGGGTCACAAGGGGTCGTAAGACACAAATTTGGTGTCTACATTAGCCCCTTATCGTGTGTAGCTTGTTTTGTAAAGTCGCGTGACAATAATATGAAGTGGTTTCTCATGTTAAAGATATAGGTAATCCCCCTCAAATCTATCACCGATTGAGTGAACGGGAAATCAGGGATAGGGTTGATAAAGGGTACATGTTGTAGAGAGGATGGTAAGGTGGTGGGGTAGGTCCAAGGAAGCAGACGCATGTTGAAATGCAATAGTACGACGAGGGTACATGATTTGACAAGCAAACCAAAGAATGTGTAGGCAAAGGTCGATAGTTTATCCAAACAAGGGTGATATAATCCTCGCGGTATCCAAGGCATGGAAGTAGCTCCGTGGTATATAACAGTGAGGTACATGAACGTTTAGGCATGTTCGGCAAGCACTCAAATGGTTGGTTTGGTTGAGATAAACGTCACGGTCAGGTTCAGGCAAAGTTGGTCACGAGATCAAGTCAAGGACCCTAATCATGCTAAAACACGAACAGTGAGCTCTCGATCAACAAAAGGTACATGATGGATGGATAAAATAAAACGTTGATTGTGGGTATGGTATGGAAGTGATACGGCCTGTGGGTCGGGCCAAGTGGTTGGGCATGGTGGCCGGGTCAGGTCATAAGGGTAGAGTGAGGCCTGGGTCGGGCCAAAATGGTTAGTAGGCGAGGCCTGGGTCGGGCCAAATGGGGGTAGGCGAGGCCTTGGGTCGGGCCAAATGGGTAGGCGAGGCCTGGGTCGGGCCAAATGGTAGGGGCGAGGCCTGGGTCGGGCCAAATGGGTAGGGCGAGGCCTTGGGTCGGGCCAAAGGTAGGCGAGGCCTGGGTCGGGCCAAATAGGTAGGGCGAGGCCTTGGGGTCGGGCCAAATGGGTGGGCGAGGGGCGAGGCCGAGGGTCGGGCCAAACAGGTAGGGCGAGGCCTTGGGTCGGGCCAATTGGTAGGTCGAGGCCTTGGGTCGGGCCAATAGGTAGGCGAGGCCTTGGGTCGGGCCAATTGGTAGGGCGAGGCCTTGGGTCGGGCCAAATGGTAGGGCGAGGCCTGGGTCGGGCCAACAGGTAGGGCGAGGCCTTGGGTCGGGCCAATGGTAGGCCGAGGCCTTGGGTCGGGCCAAATAGGTAGGCGAGGCCTTGGGTCGGGCCAATTGGTAGGTGAGGCCGAGGCCTTAGGTCGAGGCCAAATAGGTAGGCCGAGGCCTTAGGTCAAGCCGAAAGTGAACAAATGGTGTGCAAAGAAAGGTGGATAGAGGCGATATTGGTGAAAAAGAGGCAAGGAGTAAATAAGGGAAAAGAATGGGGTGAAAGTTGGGTAGAGAACCGATGTCGATTCCGCATGACCGATATCGGTTAAAGGACCGATACCGGTTCCTTAGGGCAAAATGAAACCGATATCGGTGAAAGGCGAAAAACCTATAAAAAGAAAAAATAATTGTCATTGTCACTTTTGTTATTTGCAAACCAAATCGACTTGTCGACGTGGAGAGTTGGGATTAGAGGCTTGATTGAGTGAGGTGGAGCTATCAGATTGGCGGAGAGAGTTGATAGTGGGCCCGATTAAGGAGGAGGCAAGCAGCTTGATTGGCCGGGACCCAAAGCAGATCGTGATTGGAGCCATGGCACAGCAGAGGAGCCGGAGGGGCCGACCATGGACCGCCACCACCCATCCCACCACGACGACGACGTCGTCGTCGGGTAGATTCAAACTCTTTAATTTGGTGATTTGGTGTATTATGCTAAATTGGGGGTTTGGGTAGAATTAAGTTTTTTAGGAAATAATGAGAAAATGGAAATGATTTGAAAAAGGGAGAGGGTAGATAGGCTAGATAGGCTAAGGTGGGTAGGTGGGTAAGTTTTTAGGGTATTGGGTGGGTAGATGGGTAGAAATAGGTAAAAATGGGTTTTGGGGGCCGCTGGGGTTCGGCCCGGGAGAGGACAAAGATGACCGATGTCGGTCACTAAGCGACCCCATCGGTCACACAATTTTAGGGAAAGGGACTTGTTGGGTGACCGGCGGTGGCCATGTATCACGCATGGTGTGGCTGGGGGTTTAGGGGTGGGTTTTGTGGGTTGGGTTTGGTGGGTGGGTGGGTTGAGTTGGGTGAGGATTGGGAGTTGGGGGTTTGAGTGGGTGGGTTGGGTTGGGGGTTTAGGTTGGGTTGGGGTTTTTGGGTCAGGGTTTTGTGGGTTGGGTGGTTGAGTGGGTTGGGGTGGGTTGGGGTGGGGGTTGGTTTTGTGGGAAGGGTTTGGGTTAGGTTTGGGTGGGTTGGGTGGAGGTGGGTTTGGGTTTTGGGTGGGTTGGGTGGGGTTGAGGGGGGTTGGGTGGGAGAAGGGTTGGGGTGGGTAGGTTGGGTGGGTGGGGTTGGGTTTTGGGGTGGGTTGAGGGTTTGGTGTAGGGTTTGGGTTGGGTGGGTGTGGGTGGGGTTGGGTGGGGGGTGGGGGTTGGGGGGTTGAAGTTGGGTGGGTTGGGGTGTAGGGTTGGGTGGGGGTGGGTTGGGGTGGGTTGTGGGTTGGGTGAGGTTGGGTTGGGGTGGGGGGTTGGGTGGGTTGGGGTGGGGGTGGGTGGGTTGGGTTGGTTTAGGGTCTAGGTTTTTGGGGAGGGGTGGGTAGGTTGGAGTCAGAGGGGGGGGAGAGAGTCGTGGCATGGTTAGGGGATAAAAAGGGGTGTTTAGATGATAAAGTAGATGTTGTAATAAAGAGTAGGTCTAAGGATGTGGGTGGTTTTTGCAGCACGCGGCCAGCTGACGATGCGGGATAGGATGCCCCCACTGTTGGTGCGGATGAGGCCACACGTATCTGCGGCTCATTGGGCCATCATGCGCGAGGTGGGACTCGGTGGAGTCCAGAGGTACAGAGCGATAGAGAGAGATCACAGCCTGATGGTCGCCCTCATCGAGAGATGGGATCCGGCGACCAATGTGTTCCATCTCCCGACTGGGGAGATGACCGTCACATTGGAGGATGTGTATCGCATCCTTCGGTTACCTATCGAGGGAGAGGCAGTCTTCCAGGTAGATTCAGAGACTGCCATGGACAGCATACTGCAGGTTTTTGGGGATGCAGCCGCGCTACTGACCTACCATAGCGCGAGTATCGGGTACGGTGACATGTACCGTGCGCATCGACACGAGACACGACTGGCTGTGTTGATGATGGTTGGGATCACCTGCTTCGCCCTCCCGGACTCAGAGGGAGGCCGCTTCCCATGAGCATTGATGGGGGTGCTGCTGGAGATGGTGGAGGAGCACACCTGTTACGCCTGGGCACCAGTATATCTGGTGTAATTATACAGGGAGCTATGGGGCTATCGCCGGAGGAGGCGATTTGGTATTTGTTCTACATTTTTGTTGCATTGTTGGGCATACGAGCACATCGTATGCATCAGGCCAGTAGGGTTACCCCAGCAGCCAGGGCCACAGGTCATATACCGATATGGCTTTCAGAGGTGGTTGGGGGTCGTGGGCCAGCCACGAGCAGTTATGGCAGGTCGGGATGTGGCATACTATAGACATTTGCACAGAGGGCCTTACAACAGCAGAGACATTGATGGAGACCCCACAGAGGTCACCATCCCGGCAGAGGAGCCCGCTTATAGCCTGCGCCTAATCCAGTACACATTCTGGATAGCAGGACGGAGGCCAGGAGAGTACGAGCGGATACCCCTGGAGAGGGTACGCAGGCAGATGGGGCTGCGACAGGACGAGCCACCTCCCGTTCCTCAGTACAGGAGAGATGATGTAGAGGCCCCACTGCCTGCACCACAGCCTTTGGATCCAGATTGGGTAGCAGAGAGGCCAGCAGGTGAGGGTGTAGATGATGCTGGGTGCACGGGAGCATACAGGGTGTGGTGGGCTGGGCAGAGAGAGCACCAGATAAGTACCGCCGCACATGCCTGCACTTGGTCTGCAGTGATAGGAGAGAGAGATCAGCCGGGGGTCAAAGCAAGCTCTTACAGGGTAAGCTAGCTGCTGCAAGACAGTACGATAGGTGTCTTACAGGGCAAATAGCCCAGCTCGTGCACAGCACAGCAAAAGACCACCACCAAAGACCACACCACACCCACAGTGTAGTTCAGCACAAGCAAGAAGACAGTACCAAAGACCACCACCACCAAGTGACTGTACACACCAACCCAGCAGTGTGCAAGTATGTAAGTACACACCATGGCACCACCACGGCAGCACACCAAAGACAGCATGGGGGCACTGGTAGTAGGTGTCAGGGGACCAGCCCCAGTACCTACGGTGGCTCGAGAGCATTACATGGAGGCTAGAGCGGAGGCCCGATACTATCAGGATATTCTTGATGGTACCGGGGCTGATTATCAGCCCTATGCGGCACATAGAGCAGAGACCTCTCGGAGCCAGAGGTCTCAGGGAGGTGCAGCCACAGCTGGTGGGTCCGTCCACACAGCAGAGGAGGCGAGAGGCACCACAGGACCAACGGGGAGAGGTGCCGAGGGCGGTGGGGAGAGCTGAGAGATCCCAGACATGGTGTATTGATAGATGGGCACCGGTCTGCGAACCGGGTGTATTGATAGAGGCCTGCGTGCCTATGTATTATTCATGTATTCATTTATTCATTTATCAGATACCGGCCTCGCGAGCCGAGTAGGGGTCAGATAGTGGATACCGGCTCGCATGAGCCGAGTATATATCTATTTTTGATACGAGGACCGGCCTCATGAGCCGAGTCGAGATTTTTTGACAGCTATATGCGGCTCGCGTGCCGGGCTGGTGGATTATGAGATCACAGAGGCCCCATGTAGGGCACATTGTATTTTTGAAAATTTGTATATATATAGAGACGATGTTTTGATCCACATGCAAAGTTGTTCAAAATGTGTTTAAATATTTTGTTAATGGTGGTAATATATAATGTATGATAAGTTTTAGTTGACATGTTGATAGATGGATGATGTTGATGTTTTTGTTTTTGCACGTATATATGAATGTCAAAGTTATGTGATGAATTGGTGGTTTTGTGACATTGTGATATATGTAATCGATGAGTGGATCCAAATGATGTATAGATTGATAGTTTCTTGATATCCGTAGTTGATGGTTTGTGTATTTGTATAAAATAAATGATGTTAATGAAATTGTAATGCTATATGTGGTGGATGAACAAATGTGGTAAATTGTGTTGTTTATGCAGAAAAGAGGCGGGGCGACAAAAATTTAGGTGAGAAATGAAGAAAAGAACGTTGTTGAGAAAAGATAGGTGTGTAACCGATATCGGTTAAGGAACCGATATCGGTAGCTGATAGACCGATATCGGTTAAGTAACCGATACCGGTTATTTAGGTATGAGCTTTTCTAAAAATAGAAAAGCTAGGGTGGCAACTTAAGTTTTAATTTTAGAGCCATGCAAGAGGTTAAATACGCGAACGCGACGCTTTTTGACGACTGAGACAGGTATTTGCATGAGAGATTTGAGTGATAAGGAGAAGAGAGACAGGAATTTGTATGAGAGATTTGGGTGATAAGAAAAGAGACTCGGGAAGGTGAATGCGATCGAGATTCAGTGCAAGTAGAAAGGTGAATTTGAAAAGAGTGGTGATAATGGCAGGACGAGGAGAAACATCCAGCAGGCAGGGACAAGAGGGAAGACAAGGGCCACCTCAAGCTACTGCAACCCAAGAGGTAAATGTTTTGGTTGTGATTTGATTTTTGCATGTGTTATGAATAAGAGATTAAGTGGGTAGATATGAAGAAGAAAACATGATAGCAAGGGTTATAGGTGAGGTAAGTGTTACGTGGTAGGTAATCAAGGGTTTCGGGTATGTCTGTGTATACAGAGAGGAATAAACGAGCAATTTATTGTCGTAGGTGGTTGTTTTAGGCAAGATGTATGTAATTGACAGTGACCGGTAGCGGTTAGGGAGAACCGGTATCGGTTACTCAACCGATATCGGTTATGTATAACCGATATAATACCAAGCATCGGAGGAATTTCCAGAATGTTTGAAAACCCCGACGGATTGAATGGTTGTTTGTTGTTTTGGTGTATGCAGGCAGAGGCAGGATTGAGGATGAATGATAGTGTGCCAGCGCCATTGTCACGAATCCGAGCGGATGTAACACCAAACTTGAATGGACATTGATAAATCGTTTGGGGTTAAGTGGAATCCGCTATTATTCACGAATCGCACGTAACCATGCTATGTTACAGCATTGATCGAGAGATGGAATCCCGAGACAAATACCTTTATCCGCCAACAGGAGATGACAAGAATATCGAAGATGTGTTTTCGGATTTTGAGACTCCCTATTACAGAGAACCAAGATATCGTGCACTACCTAAGCGCGGCACTGGGAGCGATACAAGAAGATTTGGTCCATACGCACGAGATTTGACACAGCGAGGTTTATCCTTTACGTATGGGGTAATGTATGCAGCACACCCTGAGGAGACAAGGTTAGCAGTGATATTAATGATAGCGGTAGGGTATTATGCATTACCGAGGGCAGAAGGAGGAAGATTTCCAAAGGCATTGATGTGTGTTATCTGGGAGATGGTAGAAAGGAACGTTACGTTTGTATGGGCACCTGCATATTTGGCGGAGCTATACAGGGGTTTATGGGCTTATAGGTGAAATCACAGGACGACGCTGGATTGTTCATACTTATTACACTGTTGGGCCTATGAGCACATTGTTTGTGTGCGACCAATAGGCCAATCCCTCCAGGCAGGAGAGACCGGAGTACAGAGGTTGGGATTCAGACGATGGGTCCAGACAGAACAAGAGGCAAGATCTCAGGCCGTGATGGGTGACATTGAGTACAGCAGGTATGGGAGAGAGTGATGGATGGCATGGATATCATTGAGGCCTTACGGGAACTATATGATAACAGAGAGCATAGCTGAGGAGTTAAGGGGTGTAGAGCGAATGAGGTGGATCGCGGGGCACAGGCCAGGTGAATATGAGAGGATTCCTATAGATCGCGTGCGCGACAATTTGATTTTGTGCAGATATACCCCGGCTTATAGACCATATATGAGGATCGACGCCGAGGCAGCATTCTCACCTCCCCGGCCAACACCTCCAGAAGGGCCTGAAGAGGTAGCAGCCGATCGCAGGGTAATGGATGCGGGAACGACAGAGGCCTATAGATTATGGTGGGTAGCAGAACTGCGAGGTGTACGTGAGCGCCCTGACATAGCGGTGATTACAGCAGAGAGGGATCGTCTGCAGCATTTGGTTCAGCAGCTCCAAACGCAGGTGAATGAGACAAGAGGATTGTTAGTGGTTGCGGAGTCACGGGCGGAGAGACTAGAGGCTGGAGTCCTCCATGCGAGAGGGCGTATTCATATGTTACAGGAGAGATTGGCAGATCAGTGGGCGGTACCAATAGCCGTGGTACCTTTGAGGACAGAGAGGCCCGGCGAGAGGGGTCGACGATCACGATCATCACCTAGTTCGGGATGAGGCGTGAGGGTCTGAGTAAATGTTAGCAAGGTATAAGAATAAATAAGAGTACCGACCTGCGTGTCGATGATAGAGAAGATGTATTTGTTTAACATCTAAATAAAACGAGATATGTATGTTGATTTGAGTTATAATAATAAGAATGTTTTCGTTTTGACTTTCGGTGTTTTGAAAAAGGATAAAGAGGAATGTGATTAAATAGAAATACACAAAAATATTTATATTTACCACACATGATAGGTTATGGTAGGGGATGGTCGAGCTAACCTTGGGAGACCCCATGTCTCCGAAGTGCTGCCTACATAGCCCATTGCACAAAGCAAGGAGGGGCCTCGTGATCGATGTAGTTCTCCTTAGGATCGGGAGAGGTGAATTCAGGCAATTTGGTATGGTTTAGGCAATTGGTTGGTTGGTAAAAATATTAAGATTAGTAAAGGTAAGGTTGATGGTGTTGGTAATGAATTGGTGATGTTGTAAAAGGTATGAGGGAAGCGAAAGTTAGCCTACCCAAGTAGTAGAAGGGAATCATGTCCTGATTAAGATCAACACACAATCCTAGATGCGAGGCAAAGCGGAAAGAGTGCTCCGTAGGTGAAAAGAGCTAAAACAAACCACACAACGTAGAACGAGCTCAAGCCCTAGGTACCGCATGCAGACGAGAAGTCAATAGGTGAAAAGAGTTGTATGATCACAATATATCGGGTGTACGTCACGTCCCTTGAGTTGAAACAAATGGTGAGGTGAGGTGGATGATATAGCTGAGGTACGGAGAACTTATTACAAAGTGAGTGTTCTGACGAAAGAGAACCTACCCTAAATAGACAAGTCCATGACTCAAAAGTTCTTTTGAATGAGGCTTTTATTTTATTGAATGTAGACTGATCGATGCGGGAAGTCTACAAGGGATATTGATTGTATTATTCTTGAGGTCTTCACGAAGCTGATCAATGCGAGAAGCTTCTGATAAAGGCTGACTGTGTATAGCTGTCCTTCGAGGGAGCAGTCTATTTATAGTAGCAGATATGATTTTAATGCATAGCTGTCCTTCGGGGGAGCAGTCTATATATAATAGCAGCAATAGTTCGGCATATAGCTGTCCTTCGAGGGAGCAGTCTATATTTAATTTAGATGACTAGATGTTCTTTTGGCGTGAAGCATCTAGTTTAGTAGGAAGTTTGACTCAAGAAAATCCCATAAGAATACGGCTTATTTTAATACTTTGAAGTCATGGACTAGACTAAAAAGGGGAAGGCATCATCAAGGGGAGGTGAGAATCAAACTATGTGAGCTTGATTGTTATTATGAGGTATAGGAAACAGAGTGTATGTAGTGGTAAGTGAGCTCAAGGGACGAGCGGTAGGTAGATAAGAAGTGATATAACACTAATTTCAACAAAGAGAATGGTCGAAGATGCAAGGCATTAGGGGTTCAGCTCAGTTTACCATTGCGAAGCTAAACGATAAGTACCAGATCCATAGGTGTGAGTGATTATATAAGGCCCAATCCAATTGGGAGCAAATTTTCCACGTTTGCTCTTTTCTAGTTTGGTTACATGTTGATTCTCTTTGAGGACAAGATCACCAACCTTAAAGGTACGCTCATGAAGTCGCTTATCATAAGCACGTTTAATGCGTTTTTGATAGATTTGAAGGTGATCAAGAGTCGTAAGACGGCTCACAAGAAGCTCCAATTGGGCTAACCGCTCTTGGCGGAAATCATCGTTGGTGAGAATATCCTGAAGAGATATTCTAAGGGAGGGTATTTGTATTTCGAGAGGCAAAACAGCCTCGGTACCGTATACCAAAGAAAAAGGTGTGGCATTAGTAGAGGTACGAATGCTAGTACGATAAGCCCAAAGGGCAAAGGGAATGTGATCGTGCCAATTTCTTCCGGATTCATTGACAACTTTCATGAGGATTTTGGTTAGTGTTTTATTAGAGGACTCGGCTTGCCCATTGGCTTGTGGATAGTAGGGTGATGAGAAACTAAGTTTGATACCAAAGTTGTCGCAAAGGTCTTGCAACAACTTGTTTTTGAAAGATTTTCCATTATCTGTTATCAGGCGATGAGGAACACCAAAACGACAGATAATGTGGTGGTTAATGAACTCGACAATTTTTTCTTTTTTGATTGAAATGAGTGGAATAGCCTCCACCCATTTTGTGTAATATTCGGTCGCTGTGATTATCCAACGGTGACGTTGTGAAGAGGTCGGGTGAATCTCACCAATAAGGTCTAAACCCCATTGTGAGAAGGGCCAAAGATCTCGAGCGACCTGGAGCGGGTGGCTAGGAGTATGTTGAAGGTTGGCATGTTGCTGACACATAACACAACGCTTAACATATTCGTAGCAGTCGTTATTGAGAGTAGGCCAATAATAACCAAGGCGAAGGATTCGTTTGGCCACGGCAAGGCCGCTAAAATGTCCACCACAAATACCGTCATGGACCTGTTGGATGGTATGAGTGGCCTCCGCGCCAGTTAGACAGCGAAGGAGGATGCCATCAAAGCCACGTTTATAGAGGAGTCCCCCCATGACAACATAACGCGAAACACTTTTAAGAAAAGCACGTTTGCCGTTACTAGTAAGGTCAAGTGGGAGGACAGAGATTGTAAGGTAGTCGTGAAATTGGTGGTACTGTATCCCGCGAATTAGTAGACACACGTATTTATCATACAAACTACCGGGGTTGAATAGATGGGGCAAAAAGTTGCTGGACCACAACGAATAATCGTCAGAGTCGGTGAAAGTGCGGCAAGGGAATTTGCGAGGCTAGGCAAGCCATAGTGTCCGCAAATTTGTTAGTGGAGCGTGGAATGGTTTGTATAGAATAGTGAGTAAATAAGGCTAGAAGTGAATCCACGTAGTGTTTGTATTTTTGAAGTTCCTCATTTTTGCATTGGTAGATGCCCATAACTTGATTGACTACCAATTGAGAGTCGCCAAAAATGTTGATAGATTTGATGCCTAAGTGTAACGCAACTTGGAGACCCAGAACAAGGGCCTCGTATTCCGCTGTATTATTAGTGCAAGGGAAATCGAGTCGGAATGAAAGAGGCATAGGTTCAGCATCGAGAGGAATGAGAACAACGCCGGCTCCTCCGCCGCGCTGGCATTTAGATCCATCGAAGAAGAGGGTCATTGGGTACGACTCCTCCGTGAGGGAAAGAGTAGCGATGAGTTCATCGGGAAATGTGAAATTGGTAAATTGTTCCCCAGGTAAAGGAGCTTCCGCAAGTTGGTCTGCGATGGTTTGTCCTTTGATTGATTTCTGGTGGACAAACTCAAGGTCGAGGTCGGCGAGAAGCATGAGCCATCTGGCAATGCGTTGGTTCAGATGAGGTTTGGCATACATGTAATGGATGGGGTCTCAGATTGGTGATGACGAAAGTCTTGTGATTTAGAAGGTAGTGTCGGAGTTTGGTGGCCACGAATGATAGGGCTAGGCATAACTTTTCTATATGTGTGTACCTAGTCTCATAGTCCACCAAAGTACGACTTATATAATAAACGGCTTGTTCGCGATTCTCAGAGTCACGATGTGCAAGCATGGCTCCTACAGCGTGGTCGGTGGCGGAAAGGTAAAGGTAGAAAGGGCGGTCGTCTTGGGGTGGGATAAACACGGTGGTCTGCAAGAGATAGGATTTGAGAGCTTCAAGGCTTGGTGACATTCTTCGCTCCATTGGAATGCAATATCCTTTTTAAGGAGGTGATGGAAAGGTTGACACCGATCCGAGAGTTGGGAGATGAAACGTCGGATAGATCGAGCTTACCTTGTAAACTACGCAATTGTTTGAGATTTTGGGTGGGGGCATTTCTAGGATAGCTTTGACTTTA
This sequence comes from Taxus wallichiana var. yunnanensis, assembly GCA_018340775.1. Lineage (NCBI taxonomy): Eukaryota > Viridiplantae > Streptophyta > Pinopsida > Cupressales > Taxaceae > Taxus > Taxus wallichiana. Next base: position 780,307,261 of record CM031239.1, on the reverse strand, counting down.
GATGGATCGACCTCAATGCCACGCAAAGAGACGATAAAGCCAAGAAGTTTTCCCGAAAGAACACCAAAGACACATTTCTTTGGTCAAGGTGATGTAATATTGTAACAAAGCGATCAAAAATAATGGTTAAAACATCGAGATGTTCACTACGATGTTTAGACTTGCCGAGAAGATCGTCGACATAATCTTCAAGGATAGTGTGCATAATGTCATGAAAATGTAGGTCATAGCCCGCCGATAGGTAGCACAAAGATTCTTAAGGCCAAATGGCATGACACATAATGTAAGGTTCCCAAGGAGTTATGAAGGCAGCTTTGTGTTGATCGGCAGGGGCAACCAAAATTTGGTCAGATCCTCGAAAAGCCATCCATGAGAGAGAGCATCTCATGACCTGCAGCTAGATCAACAAGTTGGTCAATGCTAGGTAAGGGGAAGTCATCCTTGGGGCAAGCGAGGTTAAGATCTCGGAAACTGTGCATATCCGAAGTCCCCCTGCCGCTTTAGTGACAGTACGATGTTAGAAATCCATGAGGATAGTCAATAGCAAGATGAAGGAAACAGTAAAGGAGTCGCTGAGCTCCTCTTTGACCAAGAGAGCAATGCGTGGATGCATTTTTCTCAATTTCGTTTGACTGGTTTGGAATCGGGTTTAGGTGATGTTATGGACGGCAATGGTAGGATCAATTCCTCGGCATGTCGCGTAAGACCATGCGAAAGCTTGGTCATGAGCACGGAGAAAGGTAGTAAAGGCGGCTTGTTCTCGATGTGTTAAGGGATTGTCCAATCTTCACAATGTGAGGATCCTCCTCCGTGTGGATGTTGATTTCTATGGTAGATCTGCTCAAAGATGGTTTGGGTTTCAGATGGTAAGGCTCGTTGAATATAAGAATCATCCGCGCCAAGGTAAGTGAGGATGGAGTCGTCATCCTAGCATTCAACAACATTAATCAAAGGCGAATCCTCTTCGATCATGTCTGGATACAGAAGGGGAAGAGAAGATGGGTCCTCATTATCGCGTTGATAAGTGAGAGGACCTATGAAGATAGCATTTATGAAAAAAAAAAAAGTTAGGAGGGATGGATTCAGGGTCTATAGATTCTGTGGGTGATGATGGCAAAGTGGGTGATGATGGTTTGGTAGGGGCGACGTCTTCTTCTTCCAGGATACAGCTGACAGGAGGTGTCTCCTGTGTAGGTGTTTCGGGAAAACCGAGACCACTGCGATCATTATGTTTACGGGTAGTCACGGAATGAGTGTATGTCGGCCTTGTTCAGTAAGGCCAAAACCAAAGCCTTTCCACGCACAAATGAGTCAAGAAGGTGAGGGATAAACGACGATTTGTCAAGTATTGAAAATCGGATCGAAGGAACCACACCAAGAGGAGGTTCAGTGGGTAATGGAGGATGCGTCAACACCCCCATACGTTAGGTTAGTGCGGCAATGGGGTGGTCCGTAAGAGATTACCTCCCCACGCGACGGCCGTAGGTGGGATGTGCATGTAATTGTCCGTACTCGCTGGGTAGGGAAAGAACTAACGTTATATAGGCGGTACTTCAGCCAGTAAGGCGCCGAAAACATCTACTAAGGGGTCGGAGGTGGAATGTTAGTGCGTGGGAAGGGAAGTGGTTTTTGCGATGGTGGTTTCATCACCAAGGCGTAAGCGCGGTTGAGGTGGATGGTTGAGGTACATTTCAAGAGGATGGTGGGTTGAATGTATGGGTGTCTTGATTGGTATAAGCACATCGTTAGGGCGGTATAACATATTGCAGGTTTTAAAGGGGGAGGGTCAGCTTTTACGGTGTAGGACTCCCTCGTACTCAAATTTTATGCATCTATGTAATGTTGAGGAACGCATCCCATGGCTCGGATCCAAGGACGACCCAAAGAATATATTATATCGAACTCTCCTCCAAGACATAGAAGAGTTCGGGTAAAGTACGTGGTCCTACCCGAATGTTGAGGATCACGGTGCCTAAGGTAGAAGTAATAGCGTCATTGAATGATCGCAACATGATGGGGTTGGCACACATGCAACTAGAAGGGATATTCATTTGTTGGAAGGCTTTTGAAGAGATGATGTTTAGGCTAGCACCCCCGTCAATCATAACCCGACGTACTCGAATGTCTCGGACGTAAGCGGAAATGAAAAGGGGTGGTCGTGGTCTCTCGTACCAAAGTCAACAATTTCATCTTCGTGAGAAACCGATCGCAGCAGCAGCTTGTTGTATGAGACGAAGTGGATTGGGGAGATGGATTGTTTGGTGAGAGAGGCAACGTGATGGGTGTTAGAATGGAGGCGACAAAGAAGTGGTTTCATTAGGTAAAACCTCTATCCTCAAGGATCTCAACGAGAGCTTGTCGATGAGATTCGAAGTCTCGAATGAGATCATACAAAGTGTCATTTTTACTGGGCGATTGGTGTAAGCGTTTAATCATATTTCGGTGGGCAATGCCATTAGAGATGGGATAGTGGGTCCGCGAATGACCACTTTAGGTGGTGGTGCAATCGGGATGTTCGACGGAGAAAGAGATGCCGCAGTGTGTTTTCTTTTGCTTTCCCATTGTTTTTCTCGCCTCGAGTAATGACACTAATCATATTAATCTCGTAGACCCGAGATGAGGAAGATGGTTGGGATAACTCATGGTCTTCAAGAGGTGGGGTGTAATAATGATAGATCTTGGTGAGGCGGGGCGATGATGGTATAGAGAGGGAATGGAAACTAAAGGTCTCTCCCTTCGTAAGTTGTCTTTCTTAATCTTTCTATCCGGGAGAGGTGACTGACGAAGGATGGTTTTTAGAGCTTTGCATCCCTCCACATCATGTCCTGGTGTGCGGTGATAAGCGCAGATTTTAGACTCATCGTAACCCATAGGTCGGGGTTTAGACGGGTCATAAGGTCTAAGTGGAGGTAGGGAAATGGTCGCATTCTCCACCAACATAGCAAGGATTTTGGCGTAAGATCCTTTGAGTGGGTCAAAATCGGAAGAGGATGAGGGTATTGGTTGTGCGGGTTTTGGTAATGTTTGGGCATGATTGGTTCGCATGGGTGGTGGTTTAGCCGAGGGGTGTTGATACGTGGTTTTCACTAAACGTGATTTCTTTGGCGCAGAAGCTATGTTGGATGATGAGGCCGCAGATGATGTGGTATCAGAAAACAACCACGGGGAAATAGGAGTGACCGAAAACAAATCTTTTGATGATGGAATTTGTTTAGGGTCGATAGGTGGACAGGATACGCGGAGTGACGGTGTTGCTATACCCTGGAATTTCTGTATAGGTGCGGAAGGCGTAGGTTGTTTTGAAGAAAACGCAGGAGGTATGATATATTGATGTAAGGTAGAGGGATGGGGTCCCAATATGGAAGGTAGGTATGACGATGATGGTTTTGATTGTGATAGGGGCACGGATTGAGTTTGTCTCCTAGGTGGCGGAGCGGATTTATTTTTGGATAGATCGAGTCGCTTAAAGCGGGTGCGTTAGACCGGGCATCGTGAGGTCCCAAGCGTAGGGGAAGATCTGGTTAAGTTGATAGAAGTGGACGGGGCATTTGGTAGAGGTGAGGGGGGTGAAGGTGAGAACAGGGGCATTTTAAGCTTCTGTAAACACTTCGGGTATATGGTGGAGACATCAGGATCAGTCATTTGCATTTGAGTAGAAAAAGGGGTACTCAAACGTTCCCATAGGGCCTGTCTATCTTCTCGTGGAATGACAAAGCCCTGTGTGTGATTTGTAATTTTTGTACGGAAGAAAGGTGGGTTGTAATTCCACCACTCATGGGTGTGACACAGGAGGTAGATGAGGCACTGTATCAATAGATGTTAAGAGGTCAACCGGTCGTTGAAAAGATTTAGGCGATGAAGAACTAATAGGTAAGAGGGCGTGTTTGAGGGGGTCCGTTATGGTTAAAGAATGTGGTGATGTCAAGTGTAAGAGATTTCGCCTAAAGGATGTCAAAAGGAGTGGCGAGCCTTCCTCTTGTGCAAAGCAAGAGCGGTAGAAGGGGACGTTTGGGAAATAGATAAATTAGATAACATCCGCTCACGCCAGTAGGGATGTGGTGTAAGAAGACTCATCGATGAGAAGAGAAGTCCGGGTAGTTAACTCTTTATGGGTAAAGGAATGATTTCACTTTGGCTTGATGGTGGTGAAGGAGGTTCAGACTCGTGTTGGTGGAGAGGCTTGATTCAAAAATTTTTTCAATAGAGGCTTTTGGCCGAGAATCGAAGATCGCATGGATCTCATGAACACTCTCCGGCTAAGATATCTTGGTTTACGCATCGCTGGACGAGTGATTCGGGAATGGCTTGTTGAAAATTTTCAGATTTCAAGTTAGGGGCGTTAGGATTATCGAGGGTTATATCCCCCGCATCAACCATTTCCCGCACTATGTTTTTCAACATCTTGCAGCTTTCATGACTATGTCCTTTTACGCGTGAAAGTTACAAAAGTCATTTTCTTTGTACTCAGAAGGTATTGCGCGGGTGGAGTCAAACCCAGAGTGAGGTTTAACAGGGGCAAGGTGATAGCCCCACTTTGAGCAATTTCTCCAGATGACGCCATAAGTTTCTCCCAAGGAGTGTAATTGATGGGCTCGGCTTTGTACTTATAAGTGGTTTTCATGGAGTATCGACGGTGTTTGAGATTTGACCATTACCGCGTGGACAGCTCCTTTTGATTTAGAAGAAGTGGACGCGTGAGGAGTGGTGGTGTTTGGCTTGTTGGTAGAATCAGGAGTTCGGAAATTGGGGTTTTTGTTACGCAACCGCAATTTCTCTTCTTCTAAGGCTCGAATTTCTAGTTTCCGAGCCATGGTAAAGGCCTCGTCGAATGTGCGGAAAGTTTGAATTTGGAGGGTAGGGGAGATGTGCTTAGCGCAGGCCCGCGTAAATAGTTCGATAAGTTTGGTTTGAGGCAAGGCATACGTAAGTTGGTTGATAAGGCCCCGCCATCGTCCAACGAAATCTGCGATAGATTCGTCTTCAAATTGTTGGATGGCATAGAGGTCGGTGATAGATACTTTCTTGGCAATGTTAATGGAGAAATGATCCAAGAAAGATTGGGCTAGTTGGTTAAAAGAGAAGATCGAGTGCTGGGTTAAAGCACTGTACCACTCCAAGGCGGGTCCTGATAAGGACATGGGAAGGTGCGGAGTAACAAGGCATCATCATGGGCAATCAAATAACAAGCATGTCTAAATGATCGCAAGTGTTGTTGAGGATCCTCTTTACTATTAAAACGAGTAAATTTTGGCAACTCCCATTGAGGAGGATATGAATGAAGGGGGACAGAAGGGTGAATGGGCTCCCGACAAACTTGTTCGTATGTCAAGGCGCTACGACTTCCCAAACAAGCCTCCGTGTTTTGCATTTTGTCCATCATTTGTTTGATGAAATGTGGGTTGGATGAGATGATGGTTTTGGTAAACGGAGGCAATGGACCAAGGGCTTCCATGACAATGGTGGGGCTAAGTGTTGATAAGGTATGGAGGATGAGTATGTTGGAGCAACAGAATAGGGATGTCCCATATAAGGTGTTGAGGTTACTGGATACGTGTATGGGAATGAAAAGGTAGGCGGAGCTTGAGAAGGAAAGCTCGTGTGAATAGGTGGCAGAGAGTAAGTCATGAATGGAGTGGTCTGAAAGAGAGATGAGGTAGGGGCAGTTGGTGGTAACGATACGTGGGGTCCAAGATTAACCAAAGGAAAGCTAATCGGGGTCGTATGAACCTCTGAAGCCATCGGATTGGGAGACGGGGCTAGAGATGCAGGAAGTAAGGCAGTGTTATCAGGAGGAGTGGGAGCTAAATGAGCAGCTATACTAATAGGCATGCCAATAAGGAGCCGACCATCAGCGTACGGTCGGTCAGGCATGAGACAAATAGTATCAGACAAATACTGGGATTAGCATCCAGAAATTTGGCAAAGTCCTTGTCTCCTACAGGAATTTGGGGGATCTCACTGGTGTCCGTAGGGTTCCCTATAGAATGTGAAGGGGGTGATTCAGGAAAAGACACAGAGCAGTGCATGTGAAACCATGGTGGCGGCTTGCTTCCGAGTGATGACAACCATGGACAAGAACACACAGAAAGTTTCAATCTATCAAGAACAAAAAAACAACCTCGTAATGATGAATTTGGCAAGTTGTTGGTTTGTCGTAATGATGAAGACAAGAATCGATATCGGTTTACTAACCGTGTCGGTCACAGAGCAAACGACGCCGGTCCCTTAACCGATGCCGTGTCAAAAGTCTAGGATAAGAAGATATAAAAGGTCGCTAATTTGATTTTTAGCAACGTTGAGTATATTTATCAACTTATTGATCACGTAAGACAAAGTATGACAGAAAACAGAATTTGAAAACAAGCAAGATGCACACGCAAATCCAGAGACTAATCCTAGGGTTAATTTTAGTTATCGTGGGCTTATGCCTTTAGACGTAAGATGATGTCGTAATCCTAAACAACAAGACCTAGGGAAATGTCAAGTTTGTTTTGGCTTATAAGGTTATCTCAATCGGGCGGAGGAATACCACGGAAAAGGGGGATGTTTGAGCTGTTGTGTTAATGGTGAAGTGATTCGGTATGTGTTGTGCAAAGTTGAAACTAGGGTTAATTTCCGTCAATACCGTGGATATCACCCCCACGTGTACGAATTGTTACTTAATCTATGTTCACTAGAATCAAGAACAACAAGCAGAATGCAATGCATGTGTTTTAAACCCAAATCGAAAATTATGTTCGATGAAGCAAGAGAGATGACTTTCACTAATGCGAAACTAGGAAAGCAAGACAAATTCTTTACGAAATATATATAAAAAAAAAAAAGCAAATATGCTTCCTAAAATGAAAATAAGCAAGAGAAAGAAACCCAAAATGGGTCCCACCTAAGGCGTGCCAAAATGTTTCACTTAATGTTTCTCAAGCTTTCCGGGAATAGAGTTGCTTCTATCCTTTCATTCCTTTTAGAAACAGATGAGGTTAGGGTTAGGAGGAATAATTGAATGTCGAGATGGTGTGCGCGTGCATCAGAGAAAGATCAGCCGATCATGGAGAACTCTTTTTGTCTTGGAAGGACTACCCGCAAATAAGAACACAAGACCACAAGATTTTGATTAAACAATAAATGAGGAAATCGCCTTGGGCCCAGAAATATAAAACTTCCTTTCGAAGGTGGTCGGCTTCTCGCTAATATGAATTAACACAAAAGACCGCAAAATATCAATTAAATTGTTTCGTTGAACCGGGTAGGGAAAGGCTGGTTTTCTGGTTTTGATCGAGGAACCGATGATGCATCGATAACCGTTATCGATAACCGATGCGGTTACATCGATAACCGATACCGGTGGGTTCTAGGATCTTCTTGGTAGCTATGGTGTTTGTAATGGCTGGTTTATGGATGATATTAGGAAATGAGACGATGAGGGATAAAAGAATGACAGTTAGATGCAATGGCACGTTGGGTAGTGGATTCAGAAACGGATTTAGGAGGACTGAGATTCAAGAAGCATAAGAAATGTTATAACAGAGGACATGCAAGATGTGACTTACTGGTTTTGGCAAAGATGCAAGTTGATCTCCTTGGTCAGTAAACACTTCTCGGTATTTCCACTGCTCTCGCTTGGTCAAGTGAAGATCTCGGACTCTTTTTCTCGCTCCGCAATGCTCTCTATTGATCCAAAATCCTTTCGACCGATCTCCCAAAATGAAATTTCGATCCGTTGTTTTGGTTTGGGAGCCCATTTACAGGAACCGATGGCGGTTGCGTAACCGACGGCGGCCGAGTAGAACCGGCATCGGAAGGAAAAAGTAGGCTATTTTTAGTAAAATAGCCCACCTTCCCCGCTTTTCTCCCGAGAGATCAGTTGCCAAGGGCTTGGTCAAGTGGCTAGAAGGTCGGCTTTGGGTGCGAGTAAGGAGGCATTAGTTATGGATGTGAGTCTAGACCAAGTCACGGGCCTTAATTAGGTTAGTTTAGGGTTAGGGCTAGGTCATGATGAGGTGGAAAAGTGAGGTGGCGGGTAAGGTGATGTGGATTTATCAATTATGAGGTAATTAATAATATCGATAAATTCCTCACTTCGCAAGAGTATGGAAACCTATCCCAAAGATCCTTGTTATGACTACCTGCATAGGTGAGGTTTTCCCTTATGATCCTCCCCTAATTTCTCACTAACCTAATGTATGGGGGACTGAATATTACCAAAGTTTCACCCAAACCTCCATCCCAAGCATGATCATTTTCATCTAAACTCCAATATCTTACTAATCACTACTTCACCAACACTTTCCTTCATCTAACCGACATGGAAATTTTGTGGTTTCATTTTTACGAACAAGGCCGCCATACCATAATTTCATGTACTCACCCATAAACACAACGATTGTAGTTGCCATTGGATTTTCCACACCACCTTCCAATAAGGCCCGCATCGACCTCATTGAGGAAGAAAAACCTTCTCCACCTCATTCACCAATGTCACCACCTTCACCCACAGAGTCCATAGATCCCGAATCTATTCCTCTCCAAAAAAAAAAATTTGTAAACACAATTTCCACCAAGGGACCTCGACTTATCAACGTGATGACGAGGCTCCCACATATCTTCCTTCTTGTATTCGACATGATCAATGATGATACACCTTCTATTAACGTCATTCGATGTGATAACGATGAGTCTATACTCACCTACATTAGTGCAAAAAGATTCTTATATTCATCGGTCATCACCTTCGAGATGCAAACCATGTTGAATGAATCAACCATCAATCAACATTAACACTCGTGACAACCCACACATTCTAAAAATAGGTTAATCTTTAGATACTACTAAATAGGAAGTTTTAACTTTCCTCAGGGACTATAGAAATGATTTTCTTGGTCCTATGTTGATATTCTGTACATGACCCAAACATTGTGGTCCATAATATCCTAACCATTTCCGATGCCAAACCCATAATACAAAAGGTATGAAAAATGAATCCTCTCATTGCTCTTTCGGTAAAGAAGAACTTCAATGCCTTCTCTCAATTTCCTTCATCCTACCCATTCACTATACCTAATGGATTTCTAACATCATTCATGTCATAAAATTGACAAGGGAGTCTACATTTGCATGGATTTCTAGGACCTCAACCTTGCTTGTCACCCCCAAAGATGAATTTCCTCTACCGAGAATTGACCAATGGTTGACCTCACCACCACCATGAGATGTTATCCCTCATGTATAGTTTCTTGGGTTATAATCAAATATTACTCTTCCAAAAGATTAACACAAAACTACTTTCATCACTTGTTGGGGACCTTTTTTACAATGACTGCTACTGATCAATGTAGACACCAAATTTGTGTCTTACGACCCCCGTGCCCCGCATCTCATTTCGCAACCTAACCTCACCACCTAAACCTTGCACAATTATTTATTAATTACCTTATAATTAATAAATCCACATCTCCAAACCTGCCACCTCATTTCGCCACCTCATCATGACCTAGCCCTAACCCTAAACTAACCTAATCAAGACCTATAACTTGGTCTACATCCACACCCATGACTAATTACTCCTCACCCGCACCAAAATCAACCTAATAATGACTTGACCAAGCCCACAACTAATTCCTCGAGAGAAAAGGAGGGAAAGTTGGCTATTTTACTAAAAATAGCCCACTTTGACTTAACCGATATCGGTTCCTACTCGACCGCCGTCGGTTACGTAACCGCCATCGGTTCCCTTTAAATGACCTCCCCAACCAAAAACAAAGGATCGAGAATTCATCCGAAAGATCGGGAATTCACTTGGCCGAGCAGAGACAAGTGAAGGAAAGAGAAGAGTTTGCAGAGAAGGACATCAAGCCCAAGACTGCAACTGAGTAACCAGAGCCCAGTGACACTCATCCAAGCATTGGGAGAGAAGATAGCTCATCTTTGATTGTCAGATCATCCTACCTGAGCCCTGCCTTCGTTATCACAGTCCTTGGACCTGTATCTTCATCAGGAACTAGTAAGTAGTGTCTGGTACATTCTTGCAATAACATTTCTTGGACTTCTGAATCACAGTAATTATAAGTCTACTCTTAGATCCACTACCCGGTAACATCCTACATCTAACTGTCATTCCTCTACCCTTACATTGCCCCCAAGAACAGCCCCCATACTCTCTGAGTCTTCTCCATCACCCCATTACCTATCCCCAATCATTTACCAGCCTTATAAACACCATAGCCACCTTATAGCCAACCTTCACTAAAAGCCCCTAAATCACTGCCCCTACCGATATCGGTTATCAGAAACCGGTACCGGTGACAGTGACTGGCATCGGTCACTGTGATTCAAAACCAAGACCAGCCTTTTCTCTATTGTTTTAACAAGGTAATTAAATTGTAGTTTTGCAATAACTTCTTTGTTAGAATTTGTGTTAATTCGTATTAGCAAGGGAACTGACCACCTTCGAAAGGAAGTCCAATATTTCCTGGGCCTAAGGTAGTTCCCTCATTTATTGTCTAATTAGAATTTGGTGGTCTTGTATTCTTACTTGCAGGTAGTCCTTCCTAGACAAAAAGGAGTTCTTCACAATCGATCTGATCTCTCTCTACGGTACGCGCACACCCTCCAAACATTCAACAGGTATTCCTCCTAGCCCTAACCCTTATCTGTTTCTCAAGAGAATGAAAGGATAGAAGCAACTCTATTCTAGGAACTGAAACATCCTTTGTTAGAAACATTTTGGCACGCCCGGTGGGACCCATTTAGGGTTTCTTTCTTTCTTGCTTGCTTTCATATAGGGAGCATACTTATAGTTTGTTTCTGCTAAATATTCACAAAATATTTTGTCATTTTGGTAAAAGAATTTGTCTTGCTTTCACATCTTTGCATTATTGAAATTCATCTCCTTTGCTTCATCGAATATCATTTTTGATTTGGGTTTAAAACACGTGCATCACATTCTTGCTTGTTGTTTTCAATTCTAGTGAACATAGATTAAGTAACAGGTCGTACATGGGGGTGATATCCATGGTATTGACAAGAAATTAATCTTACTTTCACTGCACAACACATACCAAATCACGTCATAATCAACACAACAACTCAAACATCCCCCCTTTTCCACGGTATTCCTCCGCCCGATTGAGGTAACCTTATAAGCCAAAACAAACTTGACATCCCCCTTAGGTCTTTTGTTTAGGATTGACATCATCTTGCATCTAAGGCATAAGCCCACAATAATTAAAACTAATCCTAGGGTTAGTCTCTTGATTTGCTTGTGCATCTTGCTTATTTTTAGTTCTGTTTCTCTGTCCTACACTATTTTAGTGATCACTTCAGAACAATTTGGTAGGTATTCTAAGCATTGTTAACCCCAAATCAACAACTTCTTACAACTTCTTACACCGGTCCTATTATACCGACATCGGTTAACTTACCGACGCCGGCTACAGTCTGACCGACAACATCGGTTACCTGACCGATATCGGTTACTTTCTTTCATAGTTCCCAAAACCAGCAACCTACCAATTCCAACATTTTTTGTTGCTGCTTCGTTCGATAGATTGCATCCCTACTATGTACTCTTGTCCATGGTTGTTATCACTCGAAAACAAGCCGCAGCCATGGTTTCACATGCCTGTTCCGTGCCTTTTCCTGAATCACCCCCTTCACATTCTATGGGGAATCCTACGGACACCAGTGAGGTTCCCAAAATCCTTGTAGGAGATAAGGAATTTGTGAAATTTTTGGACGCTAATCCTAGAGCTATACAGTACTATTTGTCTCATGCCCCTGACCGTACACCCGACGGCCAACTTCTCGTGGGTATGCCTATTAGTATAGCTGCTCATTTAGCTCCTTCTCCACCTAATAACTCCTTACCTTCTTCATCCTTAGCCCCGTCTCCCAACTCAGTGGCTTCAGAGGTTCTTACGGCATGATTGGCTTTCCTTTTGTTAATCTGGGGCCCCACGTATCATTACCGCCAACTGCTCCTACCTCGTCTCTCTCGCAGACTGCTCCTTTCATAACTTGCTCTCTGCCACCTATCCACACAAGCTTTCCTTCTCAAGCTCCACCCACCTTTTCATTTCCACACACGTATCCGGTGACTTCAACACCTTATATAGGACATCCCTATTCGGTCGCACCTCAACATATTCGTCCTCAATACCTTATCAACATTTAGCCCCCCCATTGTCTAGTGGAGGCCCTTGGCCCAATCCTCCACCTTTTACAACAACCGCACCATCATCTCATCCAACCACTGATTTCATCAAACAAATGATGGACAAGATGCAAAATCTGAGGCTTTGGTTTCAGAAGCCGTAGCACTCGACATACGAGCAAGTTTGTCGGGAGCCTATTCATCCTTCTGTCCCCCTTCATTCATATCCTCCTCAATGGGAATTACCAAAATTCACTCATTTTAATAGTAAGGAGGATCCTCAACAACACTTGCGATCATTTAGACATGCCTGCTATCTGATTGCTCATGACGATGCTTTACTACTCCGCACCTTTCCCATGTCCTTATCAGACCCGCCTTGAGAGGGTACGTTGCTTTAACCCAAAGACTCAATCTTCTCTTTTAACCAATTAGCCCAATCTTTCTTGGATCATTTCTCCATTAATATTGCTAAGAAAGTATCTATCACCGACCTCTATGCCGTCCGACAATTTGAAGATGAATCTATCGCAGATTTCATTGGACGATGGGGCCTCATCAACCAACTTACTTATGCCTTGCCTCAAGCCGAACTCATCGAACTCTTTACGTGGGCTTGCGCTAAGCACATTTCTCCTACCCTCCAAATTCAAACTTTCCGCACCTTTGATGAGGCCTTTACTATGGCTCAGAAACTAGAAATTCGAGCCTTAGAGGAAGAGAAATTGTGGTTGCGCAACAAAAACCCTAATTTCGAACCCAAGACTCCACCAACAAACCCAACACCACCAATTCTCACGCATCGACTGCTTCAAAATCAAAAGGAGCTGTACACGCGGTGATGGTCAAATCCCAAGCACCGTCTAATACTCCGCCAAAAACCACCTATAAGTATAAAGCCGAGCCCATCAATTACACTCCCTTGGGAGAAACTTATGGTGTCATCTTGGAAAATTGCTCAAAGCAGGAGCTATCACCTTGCCTCCTGTTAAACCTCACTCGGGTTTGATTCCACCCGCGCTATACCTTCTTGGTACAAAGAAAATGACTTCTGTAACTTCCACCGCGTGAAGGGACACAGTCACGAAAACTGTAAGATGTTGAAAAACATAGTGCAGGAAATGGTTGATGCAGGGGATATAACCCTCGATAATCCTAATGCCCCTGCTAACCGAAATTTGAAAATCTTCAATAAACCATTCCCAAACCACTCTTCTAACAGTAACATAAACCAAGATATCTTAGCCGAGGAGAGTGTTCATGAAATCCATGCAGTTTTCGATTCCCAACCAAAAGCCTCTATTGAGGAAATTCTGAATCAAGCCTCGTCACTAACGCAGGAATCCGCACCCGCTTCACCACCATCAAGACAAGATGATAACCTTGCCATTCCTTTACCCATAAAGGAATTAACCGCCCAGAGTTCCCTTCTCACAGATGAGCCTTCTTACACCACATCCTTGCAAGACTGTGAGCGGATGTTATCTAACTTATCTATTTCCCAAACATCTCCTTCTACCACTCTTGCTATACAAGAGGAAGGCTCGCCACTTTTTTCATCATCCTTAGACGAGAAACCCCTTGAACCGACATCACCAAATTCTTTAATCATGACGGATCCTCTCAAACATGCCCTCCTACCTATTAGTTCTTCATCGCCTAAATCTTTTCAATGACCGGTTGACCTCTTAACGCCCATTGATACAAAGGCCTCATTTACCCTCGTATCACACCCACAGTGGACCGGAATCACAACCCACCTTTCTTCCATACAAAATTTCCTATTCACACGTGAAGATTGTCATCCCTCGAAGATAGATGAGTCCTATGGGAACGTTTGAGTACACCATGCTCTACTCAAATGCAGATGACCGATCCAGACACCTCTACCATATACCCGCGGTGTTTACAAAAACTCAAAATGCCTATGTCCTCACCTTCACCCCCTCATCTCTACCGAATACCTCATCCACCTCTATTAACCTAACCAAACCTCCCCTACGCTTGGGACTTCACCAATACCCAGCCTAACACACCCACCTAAATGGTTAGATTTATCCAAAAATAAAGCCGTCCATCCACCTAGGAGACAGACCCAATCTCCTCAAGTCCAATCTATGCCTCTGTCACAACTAAAACCCTCGCCATCACACCTACCTTCTATATTGGGACCTCACCCCTCCACCTTGCCTCAATACATCGTACCTCCTGTTTTTCTTTAAAACGACCTGCACCTTCTACATCCATACAGAGATCCTGTCCACCTATCAACCCTAAACAAACTCCATCATCAAAGGATTTGTTTGTTGTCACTCCTCTTTCTCCGTGGTTGTTTCCTGCTACCACATCATCTGTGGCCTCACCATCTAACCAGCTAAACATACCTTTTGCGCCGAAGAAGCCACGTTTAGTTAAATCCAATTATCAAAACCCCTTATCTAAAACACCATCCGTACGAACCAACCATACCCAAACATTACCAAAACCCACCCAATCAATAGCTTCATCTTCCTCTGACTTTGACCCACTCAAAGGATCTTACGCTAAGATCCTGGATATGTTGGTGGAGAATGCGACCATTTCCCTACCCCCACTTAGACCTTATGATCCATCTAAACCTCGACCTATAGGTTATGATGAGTCTAAAATCTGTGCTTACCACCGCACACCAGGACATGATGTAGAGGGATGCAAAGCTTTGAAAGCCATACTTCGTCAGTCACCTCTCTCGGATAGAAAGGTTAAGAAAGACAACTTACGAAGGGAGAAACCTTTAGCTTCAATCCCTCTCCTATACCACCTGTCCCCGCCTCACCAAGATCTATCATTATTACAACCCCACCTCTCGAAGACCATGACTTATCCCTACCATCTTCCTCCTCTCGTGTTCACGAGATCAACATGATTAGTGTTGCTACTCGAGGGCAGAAAAACAATGGGAAAGCTAAAGAAAGCACACCTGCGGCCTCTCTTTCTCCGTCCACCATCCCGATCGCACCACCACCTAAAGTGGTTATTCGTGGACCTGCCTACCCCATCTCTAATGGAGTTTGCCCACCGAACCATGATCAAACAACTTCACCAATCACCTGTAAAAATGACACTGTATGATCTCATTCAGACCTCTGAATCTCATCGACAAGCTCTCGTTGAAATCCTTCAAGGGATAGAGGTCTTACCTAATGAAACCTTTCCCATTACCTCCATCTTAACACCCAACCACGTTGCTTCTCTCACCAAACAATCTATCACTTCCGTCCCTGTACAAAAAACCGCTGCTGTCAGTTTCTCCGAAGATGAAATTGTTGACTTTGGTGCAGAAGATCCTGACCCCGCTCTTTTCATCTCAGCTTACGTCCGGGACATCCGCGTATGTCGTGTTATGATTGATGGAGGTGCTAGCCTAAACATCATCTCTTCCAAAGCCTTCCAACAAATGAATATCCCCTCTAGCTGCATGTGTGCCAACCCCACCATGTTGTGTTCATTCAACGATGCTATTACTTCTACCTTAGGCACTGTGATCCTTAACATTCATGTAGGGCCACGTACCTTACCCGAACTCTTCTATGTCCTTGAGGGTGAATTCCAATACAACATGTTGTTAGGCCGCCCTTGGATCCGGCTATGGGATGCGTTCCCTCCACCTTACATAGATGCATAAAATTTGAGTATGAGGGGAAATCCTACACCGTAAAAGCTGACGCTCCCCCCTTCAAAACCTACAATATGTTATATCACCCTAATGATGTGCTTGTACCAGTCAAGACACCCATTCATCCAACCCAACCATCCACTTCAACCACACCTCAACCATCCACCTCAACCGCACCTACACCTTCAACCAATGAAACCACCGCCGCAAATACCACTTCCTTTCCCGCAGACAATATCCCAACCTCAGATCCCTTAGTAGATGTCTTTCAATGCCTTACGCTGGGGGAGTATCACCTGTATAACGTTAGCACGTTCCATACCCCACAGGAGTACGGACAGTTACATGCGCATCCTACCTATGACCGTCGTGTGGGGGAAGTAATCTCCTACGGACCACCTAATTGCCGCACCAACCTAACGTATGGGGGTGTCGATACATCCTCTCTGTCACCCCGAACCTCCCCTTGGTGTGGTTCCCTTCCAATCTGATTTTCAATATCTAACTAATCGTCATTTTCCCTCACCTTCCTGACGCGTTGTGCTTGGAAGGGCTTCGGTTTCGGTCTTTATGAACAAGGCCGACATACGATCATTCCCATTACTACACGCAAATACAAAGATCGTCGTGGTCTTGGATTCTCTGAACCACCTACACTGAAAACATCACATATCCACTGTATCAGGAAGGCGACAAAGTCACCCCTTCCGAACCATCATCACCCATTTTGCCATCGTCACCCACAGAGTCGATAGACCCTGAATCTATCCCTCCTAACTTTTTTTTTTTTTTTTCATAAACGCTATCTTCTTGGGTCCTCTCACTTATCAACGTGATAATGAAGACCCATCTTCTCTTCCCCTTCTGTATCCAGACATGATCGAAGAGGACTCACCTTCAATTAATGTTGTTGAGTGCCAGGATGACGACTCCATCCTCACTTACCTTGGTGTGGATGACTCTTATATTCAACGCGCCTTGCCATCTGACACTCAAACCATGTTGAATGAGTCGACTATAGAAATCAACATCCACACCGAGGATGATCCTCACATTGTGAAGATCGGACAATCTCTTACCGCATCAGAACAAACTACCTTCACTACCTTCCTCCGTGCCCGCAACCAAGCTTTCGCTTGGTCCTACGCTGACATGCCAGGAATTGATCCTGACATTGCTGTCCATAACATTACCCTAAAACCCGATGCCAAACCAGTTAAATAGAAACTGAGAAAAATGCATCCACGCATTTCCCTCTTGGTCAAAGAAGAGCTTCAACGACTCCTTTCTGTTTCCTTCATCTTACCTATTGACTATCCTCAATGGATCTCTAACATCGTACCTATTACTAAAGCAACGGGGACTTTGGATATGTATGGATTTCTGGGACCTTAACCTCGCTTGCCCGAAGGATGACTTCCCCCTCCCAAGTATTGATCAACTTGTTGATCTCATGCGGGCCATGAGATGCTTTTCTCATGGATGGCTTCGGGATACAATCAAATTTTGGTAGCCTCGGCCGATCAACATAAAACTGCCTTCATAACTCCTTGGGGAACCTTCTATTATCGTGTCATGCCATTTGGCCTTAAGAATGCTGGTGTGACCTATCAGCGGGCTATGACTTACATTTTTCATGACATCATGCACACTATCCTTGAGGATTATGTCGATGATCTTCTTGGCAAATCTAAACATCGCAGTGAACATCTCGATGTTTTAACCATTATTTTCGATCACCTGTTACAATATTGTGTTCATCTTCAACCAAAGAAATGTGTCTTTGGTGTCCTTTCGGGAAAACTCCTTGGTTTTATTGTCTCTTTGTGTGGCATCGAGGTCGATCCAGCTAAAGTCAAAGCTATCCTAGAAATGCCCCCACCTACTAACCTCAAACAATTACGTAGTTTGCAAGGTAAACTCCAATCTATCCGGCGTTTCATCTCCCAACTCTCGGATCGATGTCAACCTTTCCATCACCTCCTTAAAAAGGACATTGTCTTTCAATGGAGCGAAGAGTGCCACCAAGCCTTTGAGGCTCTTAAAGCCTATCTCTTGCAGCCACCTGTGCTTATCCCACCTCAGGACGATCGCCCTTTCTACCTTTACCTTTCTGCCACCGACCATGCTGTAGGAGCCATGCTCGCACATCGTGACTCCGAGCATCGAGAACAAGCCATTTATTACATAAGTCATACTCTCGTGGATTACGAGACTAGGTATACACATGTAGAAAAGTTGTGCCTAGCCCTATCATTCGTAGCCACCAAACTCCGACACTACCTCCTGAATCACAAAACTTTTGTCATCACCAACGCGGACCCCATTCATTATATGTACGCCAAACCACATCTAAACCAACGCATCACCCGATGGCTTATGCTCCTTGCCGACCTCGACCTTGAATTTGTACACCAGAAATCAATAAAAGGACAAACTATTGCTGACCAACTCGCGGAAGCCCCTTTACCTGGGGAGCAATTTACCAATTTTAATTTCCCGACGAACTCATCGCCACTCTTTCACTCAGTAAGGAGTCGTATCCAATGACCCTCTTCTTCGATGGATCCAAATGCTAGCGCATGGTGGAGGAGCCGATGTTGTTCTCATTCCTCTTGACGCTGAGCCTATGCCTCTTTCATTCGGCTCGATTTCCCCTGCACTAATAATACAATGGAATACGAGGCCCTTGTTTTGGGTCTCCAGGTTGCGTTACACTTAGGTGTCAAATCTATCAATATTTTTGGTGACTCTCAATTGGTAGTCAATCAAGTTATGGGCATCTACCAATGTAAAAATGAGGAACTTCAAAAGTACAAACATTACGTGGATTCACTTTTGACCTTATTTACTCATTATTCTATCCAAACCATTCCCGCTCCACTAACAAATTTCATGGATACTATGGCTTGCTTAGCCTCACAAATTCTTGCCTCACCAACTGACTCTGACATATTCATCTTGGTCCAACAACTCTTTGCCCCATCTTACTCAGCCCCGGATGTTTGTATGATAAATAATGTGTCTGCTAATTCACAGGATACCTGGTATCACCAATTTCACGACTACCTTACAACCTCTGTTCTCCCACCTGACCTTACTAGTAACGGAAAACGTGCTTTTCTTAAAAGTGTTTCTCGTTATGTCATCATGGGGGACTCCTCTATAAACGTGGCTTTGATGGCATCCTCCTTCGATGTCTAATCGGTGCGGAGGTCACCTATACCATCCAACAAGTCCACGACGGTATTTGTGGTGGACATTTTAGTGGCCTTGCCATGGCCAAACGGATCCTTCGCCTAGGCTATTATTGGCCTACTCTTAATAACGACTGCTACGAATATGTTAAGCATTGTGTTATGTGTCAACAACATGCCAACCTTCAACATACTCCTAGCCATCCGCTACAGGTCGCACGAGATCTTTGGCCTTTCTCACAATGGGGTTTAGACCTTATTGGTGAGATTCACCCACCCTCTTCGCAACGTCACCGTTGGATAATCACAGCAACCGAATATTACACTAAATGGGTGGAAGCCATTCCACTCATTTCAACCAAAAAAGAAAAAATCGTCGAATTCATTAACCATCACATTATCTATCGTTTTGGCGTTCCTCATCGCCTGATAACAGATAATGGAAAATCTTTCAAAAATAAGTTGTTACAAGACCTTTGTGACAACTTTGGTATCAAACTTAGCTTCTCATCACCTTACTATCCACAAGCAAATGGTCAAGCCGAATCTTCTAATAAAACCCTAACCAAAATCCTCATGAAAGTTGTTAACGATTCTGGAAGCAATTGGCCTGATCACATCCCCTTTGCCCTTTGGGCTTATCGGACTAGCATTCGTACCTCCACTAATGCCACCCCATTTTCTTTGGTATATGGTACCGAGGCTGTCTTACCTCTCGAAATACAAATACCCTCCCTAAGAATATCTCTTCAGGATATTCTCACCAATGATGATTTCCGCCAAGAGCGGTTAGCCCAATTGGAGCTTCTTGACGAGCGTCGTCTTATAGCTCTTGACCACCTTCAAATCTATCAAAAGCGCATCAAGCGTGCTTATGATAAGTGACTTCATGAGCGTACCTTTAAGGTTGGTGATCTTGTCCTCAAAGAGAATCAACATGTAACCAAACTAGAAAAGAGCAAACATGGAAAATTTGCTCCAAATTGGATTGGGCCTTACATTATCACTCACATCTATGGATCAGGCACTTATCATTTAGCTTCGCTTAATGGTAAACCTGAGCCTGAACCCCTTAATGCCTTGCATCTCCGACCATTCTACTGTTGAATTTAGTGTTACATCACTTCTTATCTACCTTGCGCTCATCCCTTGAGCTCATTTACCACCTCATACACTTTGTTTCATGCATCTCAAAATAAAATCAAGCTCACATGGTTTGGTCATAACCTCCCCTTAAAGATGCCTTCCCCTTTTTAGTCTAAGTCCATGACTTAAAAGTATCAAAATAACACGTTCTCAATTATACGCTTATGGGATATTCTTGAGTCAAACTTCCTACAAAACTAGATGCTTCATGCCAACCGGACATCTAGACCTCTAAGTTATACATAGACTGCTCCCTCGAAGGACAGCTATGTGCAAAGCCACATTTGCTATTTTAAATAGACTGCTCCCCCGAAGGACAGCTATGCACAAAAGCCGCATTTCTACTACTATAAATAGATCGCTCCTCAAGGACAAAGCTATACAAAGTCAGCCTTTATCGAAGCTTCTCACATTGATCGCCTTCGTGAAGACCTCAAGAACAACAAAATACATATCCCATGTAGACTTCCCGCATCGATCAATCTATATCCAGAAAAGTAAAAAGCAGTATTCCACAACACTTTTGAGTCATGGACTTGTCTATTTAGGTTTGGTTCTCTTTCGTCAGAATAATCACCTTATAACAAGTTCTCTGCACCCCCGATATACCAGCCACCTCACCTCACCATTCAAAACAACAAAACTCAAGGGACGTGACGTATATCCGATATATTGTGATTATACAACTCTTTTCACCTATCGACTTCTCGCCTATGCAAGGTACCTAGGGATTCAAGCTCATCCTACATTAATATGTGGTTTGTTTAGCTCTTCTCAACTACGGGACACTTTTGCCTCTTTTACTCGAATCTAGGATTATGTGTTGACCTTAATCAGGACACGGTTCCCTACTACTTGGGTAAGCTAACTTTCACTTCACCTATACCTATACCAACATCGCCAATCCCTTACCAACACCAACAACGTTACCCTACCAATATCAATATTTTTACCAGCCAACAAATTGCCTAACTATAACCAAGTTGCCTAAATTCACCTCTCCCTGGTCCTAAGGGAGAACTACATCGGTCTGAGGCCCCTCCTTGCTTTGTGCAATGGGCTATGTAGGCAGCACTTAGGAGACATGGGGTCTCCAAGGTTAGCTCGACCATCCCCTACCATAACCTATCATGTGTGGTAAATATAAATCTTTTTGTGTATTTCTATTTGCTCACATTCATCTTTATCCTTTTTCAAAACAAAACATTCAAAACACAACCATTCTTATTATTATCATACCTCAAATCAACATACATATTCAGTTTTATTTAGATGTTAAACACATACATCTTCTCTATCATCGACGCAGGTCAACATCCTTATTTATTCTTATACCTCTATGAAATTCACTTAGACCCTTGTGCCTCATCCCGAACCAGGTGATGATTGTGATCATCGACGCCGCTCACCTGGCCTCTCCATCCTCAAAGGTGCCACTGCTATTGGTTCCTCCCACCGATCTGCTAACCTCTCCTGTAACATATGAATACGCCCTCTCGCGTGGCGGAATCTCGCCTCTAGTCTCTCCACTCGTGACTCTGCAACCGCTAACAATCCCGTTGTCTCATTCACCCGCGTTTGGAGCTGATGAACTAAACCCTGTAGATGATCCTCTCCACTGTAATCACAGCTATGTCAGGATGATCGGCCCTCTCACGTGAACCTCGCAGCTCTGCTACCCACCATAATCTATAAGCCTCTGTCGCTCCTGCATCCATTACCCTGCGATCGGCTGCTATCTCTTCTGGTCCTTCTGGAGGTGTCGGCCGGGAGGTGAGAATGCTGCCTCGGCATCGATCCTCATGTATGGTCTATAAGCCATGGGTATATCCTGAACAAATCCAAATTGTCGCCGCACGTGATCTAGAGGAATCCTCTCGTACTCACCTGGCCTGTGCCCCGCGATCCACCTCAATCGCTCTACACCCCTCAACTCCTCAGCTATGTTCTCCGTCACCATATAGTTCCCGTAAGGCCTCCAACGGATATCCGCAATCGTTACCATCTCCCACACCTACCTATAATACTCGATGTCCTCTGTCACGGCCTGGGATCTTGCCTCTTGTTCTGTCTGGACCCATCGTCTGAATCCCAACCTCTGCACTCCTATCTCTCCCGACTGGATGGGTCGGCCTATCGGTCACACACAAACAATGTGCTCATAGGCCCAACAATGTAATAAGTATGAACAATCCAGTGTCGTCCTGTGTTTTCACCTGCAGGCCCATAAACCCTTGTATAGCTCCGCCAGATATGTGGGTGCCCATGCGAAAGTCACGCTCCTTTCTATCATTTCCCAAATAATACACATCAATGCTTTTGGAAATCTTCCCCCATCCACCCTCGGTAATGCATAATACCCCACCGCTATCATTAATACTACTACCAACCTTGTTGCCTCAGAGTGTGCTGCATACATTATGCCATAAGTGAATGTCAAACCTCGTTGTGTCAAATCTCGTGCAGCTGGACCAAATACTTGCTATTATTGCTCCCCGCGCCGCACTCGGCCCTGCCTGATACACTGGTCTTCCTGTAATTGGGAGCCTCAAGATCCTAAACACATCTTCCAACGTCACTGTCATCTCCCCTGTTGGTAGATAGAAGGTATTCTTTTCTGGATTCCATCTCTCAATCAACGCCTGCAACATAGCATGATTGCGTGTGATTCGTGAATAATAGCGGATTCCACTTAACCCCACACGGTTTATCAATGCCCATTCAGCTGGTGTTACATCCGCTCGGATTCGTGACAACAAAGCTGGCACACTATCATTCATCCTCAACCCTGCCTCTACCTGCATACATCAAAACGACACACAACCATTCAATAAATCAAATCCCCAAGTGTTTTTTCTCACATTCTGGAAATTCCTACAGTAACCGGTATTTATAGATAACCGATACCGGTTTACTAACCGATACCGTTATCTCTAAACGATATCGGTCACTGTCAATCCTATACAGCCTGCTTAAAACCACCACCTACGATAATTATTTGCTCGTTTACTCCTCTCTGTACCTACAAACATACGTGAAACCCCCGCTTACCTACCCCATCACACTCACCCCATCCCAAACCCTTGCCTATCACCTTTTCTTTCTCATCTCTATCCACTTACCTTCTCTCATCCTATTCATAACACATGCAAGAATTAAATTACAACCAAACAGTTTACCTCTTGGGATGCAGCAGCTTGGGGTGGAACCTGTCTTCCCTCTCGTCTCTGTCTTGCTGGATGCTTCTCCTCATTCAGCCATGTTCACCACCCTCTTCAAATATAACTTGCCTTTCTACCTTCTTAATCTCAGCCCACACTCACTTTACCTATCTCTTTCCTCCTTATCACTCAATTCTTTCATGCAATTACCTGTATCAGTCGTCAAACAACGTCGCATTCACGTATTTAACTTGTTGCATGACTCTAAAAATAAGAACTTAAGTTGCACCCAAGCTTTTCTATTTTTAGAAAAGCTCGTTTTGGCATAACCGGTATCGGTTACCTAACCGATATCGGTCCATGATCTACCGACGTCGGTTAGCTAACCGATATCGGTCACATGTCTCCTTTTTCTTAAACCTGGGCCTTTTCTTTATTTTTTGCAAATTTTTGTGGCGCCCGCCTCTTTTTCCTACATAACTACACCATTATCACTATTTGTCATCAGAATCACATCACACACACACACACACACACACACACTCATCAACACATATATATATATCATCACAATTTCATCAACATCATCTATCTACATTAAAACAACCATCGACAAAATACATACGACATTTTAATATATACATCAAACCCATCAGTATACACACCATTTGGATCAAACTCATCATCTATATACATTCAATTTCAAAAACCATCGACAAAACACATAAAACATTTTTTATACACACCATGTGGATCAAAATCATCATATATATATATATATATATATATATATATCAATGTTTAAATATACAACTTCCCCTGCATGGGGGCCTCTGTGATCTCAAAATAATACAAAGCCAAGCACGCAGGCCGCTATCACTATCAAAATCTCGACTCGGCTCGCAGGCCGGTCTCTCATGTCAAAAATATACTCGGCTCAGCCAGTATCAACTATACAACCTGTACTCGGCTCGCAGGCCGATATATACAACAAGAATGAATAAATAAATCATATGTAGGCACGCAGGCCTCTATATACATGACCGGTTTGCAGACCGGTGTCTATATCCAATATCCAAAAACCCATCTCCACTCCAGGGATGTCTCAGCTCTCCCCACCACCCTCAGCCCCTCTCCCTGCTGGTCCCTGTGCTGGCTCTCGCCTCCTCCTTGTCACCGACTCCACGGCCGTGGCCGCGCCCCCGGGATCTCTCGGCTCGAGAGGTCTCGGCCTGTGCCGCATATGGCTGATAGTCAGCCCTGGTACCATCAAGGATGTCCTGATAATACCGGGCCTCCGCTCTCACCTCCATATAGCGGGCCCGTGCCACCATGGCTGCTGGGGCTGGTCCCCTGACTCCTAATAGTAGTGGCCCTATCCCCCGGTACACACCCGTGCCTCGTACTGTGGTGGTGCATGTGCTGCAAGACGGGGCCGTGCTCGTGGTGGTGCTATGGCCGTGGTGGTGCTCGTGGCTGTACTCGTGCCTACACTCGTGCCTCAAGCTAACCGCCCTCGTAGTACCCCGATTCGTGCCTCGCAGCAGCAGCAAGTTCGCCCTCGTAATAACTACACTCGTCCTAAGAGCCGGTCCCTCTCTACTATAACAACTGCTAAACTGTCTGGTGTGTGGGTGTCTCCTAGCTGCTCTCTCCCCGCCCACCACACCAAAATGAACCTCGTGCAACCGCGCCGCATCCACCGTATCATCCACCGGCTCTCTCGCTACCCAATCTGGGTCAACGGGCTGCGGTGCAGGCAGTGGGGCCTCTACATCATCCCTCTCGGTACTGTGGGAAGGGAGGTGGCTCATCCTGTCGCAAGCCCAACTGCCATCGTACCCTCTCTAGGGGTATCCGCTCATGCTCTCCGGCCTCCATCTAGCCTATCTAGTAAAGTATACTGGATCCAGCGCATCTGTGCTCGTGCTCCTCCTCGGGGCTGATGGCCTCTGTAGGGCCTCCATATAATGTCTAGTGTGGTCAAACCCTCTAGCATATGACGGTAGTAGGCCACATCCCGTCCTGCGAGCACCGCTCGTGGCTGGCCCACGACCCCCAACCACCTCTGAAAGCCATATCTGTATACAATCTGTGGCCCTGGCTGCTGGGGCAGCCCTACTGGTCGTATACATATGATGTGCTCATATGCCCAGCAGTGTAACAAAAATGTCGAGCAAATCCCAAATCACCTCATCCGGCGATAACCCCACAGCTCTCTGTATAGCTGCACCAGATATACTGGTGCCCAGGCATAGCACGTATGCTCCTCTACCATCTCGTGCAACACCCCCATCAAAGCCCATGGGAAGCGGCCTCCCTCTGAGTCCGGGAGGGCGAAGCATGTGATACCTATCATCATCAACACGGCAAGCCGTGTCTCATGTCTGTGCGCGATACATGTCGCCATAGGTAATGCTCGCACTGTGATAGGTCAATAATGTGGCTGCATCCCCAAATACCTAAAGAATGTTGTCCATCACCATCTCCGCATCTACCTAGAACACTGCCTCCCCTACGATCGGCAGTCTCAGGATGCGATACACATCCTCTAGGGTAATCGTCATCTCTCCAGTAGGGAGATGGAAGACGTTGGTTGCCGGATCCCATCTCTCGATGAGGGCAACCATCAGGCTGTGGTCCCTATCCACAGCCCTATACCGCTGGACTCCGCCGAGTCCCACCTCTCGCATAATGGCCCACCGCTACAGACACATGTGGCCGCATCCGTCTCAATAGCGGGGCATCCGATCCCGCATCGTAAGCTGGCGTGCCTGCAAAAACAACCCACTTCATTAGACCTACCCTTTACAAAAACAACTACCTTAACCCTCTATACCCCCTTTTACCCACCCAACCACATCCCGACTCTATAATACACATCTACACCCACCTATTCTACTACGATATCTCCTTTACTTACCTCACGCCTTACCTACCACCCCGATCTACTCTAGCCATCTAACTATACCCCCGCCAATTTAACACCCCCTACTTCATCCACACCACGTAATCTCTCACCTCGACCTCCTGCCTCTTCACCCCCAAAACAAAACAAAACTCTAACAAAAAAAAAAAAAAAACAAAAAACAAACAACAAACAAACCAAAACATTCTATGCACCGGTATCGGTCACCCTCGACCGCCACCGGTCCCCCCAAGACATTCTATGCACCGGCGCCGGTCGACCTACGACCGACGCCGGTCCAGATAACAAATGGTCTGTACAAAATATTCGGTGACCGATGTCGGTCGCCTAGTGACCGACATCGGTCACTGTCCTATCCCGGGGCCGAACCCAAAATGGCCCGCAAAACACATTTTACCCTATTTCTCCCTATTTACCCACCAAAACACCCTAAAAACCTACCCACCCTGCCGCCTTGACCTAACTAGCCTACCTACCCATTCCATTTTACAAATTACATCCATTTATTCATTATTTCATTAAATTTTGGATTCCTACCCAAAACCCAAATCTAAGTTAAACTCATTCAATTCACAAAGGTAAGAGTTTAGAGCCTACCGGTATGACTACACGTCATCGTGGTGGGATAGGTGGTGGTGGTCCTAGCTGGTCCAGCACCTCCTGCTCCTCCTGGCTGTGCCATGGCTCCAAATCTCCTCAGCTGGGTCCTCCACCAATCAAATTCTACCTCCTACTCACTGGGGTCTACCAATCACTCACTCCTCCACTCAACTACTGCCAACTCAGCGTACAAACTCAACAAAATCAATTTTAAATCCAGACAAGCCGTATTGGTTATCAAATTGACAATGTGACAATGACAGGCCGTATTTTTCTTTTTATAGGTTTTTTACCTATAACCGATATCGGTTATATTGTGCCCTAAACACCGAGTATCGGCCATCTAACCGATACGGTCATAATAACCGATATCGGTTTAATCCCTCTTTTACCACAATTTCTACCCTTATTCACCAATCTCCCTTTCTCACCACATCGTCTATACCCTCCTTTGCTAAATAGCCTTTTTTGACTTCATTGGCCCAATTCACGGCCGCAATCAACCAACCAGGCCCGCCCAAAGCCGCACCCAACCAATCAGGCCCGACCCAAGGCCGCAACCAACCAATCAGGCCCGACCCAAGGCCGCAACCAACCAAGGCCGACCCAAGGCCACAACCAACCACTCAGGCCCGACCCAAGGCCGCAACCAACCATTTGGCCCGACCCAAGGCAGAAGCAACCAACCAACCATTCGCCCGACGCAACCAAGGCCGCAACCAACCATTTGGCCCGACCCAAGGCCGCAACCAACCAATCAGGCCCGACCCAAGGCCGCAACCAACCAATCAAGCCCGACCCAAGGCCACAACCAACCAATCAGGCCCGACCCAAGGCCGCAACCAACCAATCAGGCCCGACCCAAGGCCGCAACCAACTAATTAGGCCCGACCCAAGGCCGCAACCAACCAATCAGGCCCGACCCATGGCTCTCACTAATCAATCGGCCCGACCTAAGGCCGCACCAATTAAATACCTCACCCAAAACCCGCAACTTACAATTTTATCCACCCATTATGTAGCTTTTTGTTCAATCGAGCTCACCTGTTCGTGTTTTAGCATGATTAGGGTACTTGACTTGATCAGTTGACCAACTTTGCCTAGACCGAGACCGTGACATTTATCTCAACCAAACCAACCATTCGTACGCCGAACATGCCTAAACATTCCTCGTACCTTACCCCGTTATATCCCCTAGAGCTACTTCCTATGCCTCGATACCAGGATTATATCACCCTTGTTTGGATAAACTATCGACCTTTGCCTATGAATTGCTTGTTTGCTCTTCAAATCATGTACCTCGTCGCACTACTATCGCATTTCAACGTGCATCTGCTTCCTTGAACTTACCCCACCATCTTACCATCATCTCAACACCATTTACCCTTTATCAACCCTATCCCTGATTTCACGTTACCTCAATCTATGATAGATTTGAGGGGGATTACCTATACCCTTAACAGAGTAACCACTTATTATCATTGTCAAGTGCAGCTTTACAAGACAAGCTACACGACAACAAGGGCTAATGTAGACACCAAATTTGTGTCTTACGACCCCCGTGCCCCGCATCTCATTTCGCAACCTAGCCTCACCACCTAAACCTTGCACAATTATTTATTAATTACCTTATAATTAATAAATCCACATCTCCAAACCTCGCCACCTCATTTCACCACCTCATCATGACTAGCCCTAACCCTAAATTAACCTAATTAAGACCTATAACTTGGTCTACATCCACACCCATGACTAATTACTCCTCACCCACACCAAAACCAACCTAATAATGACTTGACCAAGCCCACAACTAATTCCTCGGGAGAAAAGGAGGGAAGGTTGGCTATTTTACTAAAAATAGCCCACTTTGACTTAACCGACATTGGTTCCTACTCGACCACCATCGGTTATGTAACCGCCATCGATTCCCTGTAAATGACCTCCCCCAACCAAAAACAAGGGACCTGGAATTCATTTGGAAAAAGGATCCGAAATTCACTTGGCAAAGCGGAGACAAGTGAAGAAAAGAGAAGAGCATCGAGCCGAAGACTACAACCAACCAACTGGATTGCTGTCACCCCATTCAATCATTGGAAAGACTGAGGATAGCTTCATCAGCTCATTTTATAATACCAGATCATCCCAACCGAGCCTTATTGTCACTACCACATTCCTTGGACTCCGAATCTTCATCAAGGACGAGTGAGTAGTATCGGTAGTCCTTCCAGGACAAAAAGAGTTCTTCACAATCGATCCGATCTCTCTATGGTACGCACACACCCTCTCAACATTCAACATGTATTCCTCCTAGCCCTAACCCTTATCTCTGCTTCTCAAAAGAATGAAAGGATAAGCAACTCTATTCTAGGAACTGAAACATCCTTTGTTAGAAACACATAGATCGGGTGACACAGAGAGACTAGCAATGGTTTGATTGTAATCGATGATAGGTAAATCAAGGTGTTGGAATCACACACAGTCGAGTTTTTAGAGTTTTCGGGGGAAAAAGTGGTGTTGGTGGAAGGTAGGGATTAATCACAGGGGGTGTAAATATGTTGCAAATGTCTGAGATTACCAAATAAGTTAGATGAATAATTGGGTAAGGTATTAAGATGATTGGTTATGGAAGGTGGCTGAAGCTGGAAAGAGGGAATGGACAGAGGGTAAAAGACTAGGTTCCTTTACCATAAGGACTATAGCTGATGATAAGAAAATGAAATAGATGGAAGGAGGATACTTAATCTTCTGTGAGGTACAGGTCTAATGAACAATGAAGAAGTTGTTGCATTGGAGAATGCTTAGAAAGAAAGTCTCATTGTTGTCCCAGTGTATTTGGTTACCTTTTTTGATCACAGATTAATCCTTTCTTTGCTGCTACATCTGAAAAGATCAAATTTGTGACAAGGAAATACAATGCCGAAGGTTCAAACCCAATTACAAAGGTTTAGATAGGTCATATAGGCTTTTGGTCCATCCGGTATAACCGGCGTTAGTTTAGGGTGAACCGGCATTGGTTTAGGGTTAACCAACATCGGTTCGGGTGAGATATCTCGGTGTTACTCAAAAATTACCTAGGAAGTTGTTCGGCCATTTGATAAGGGTCTCTTCCTTCTCTCAGATGAAACCAACCTTAGGAGGTTTTTAAATGTGAGATGAGTGGATGGGTGTAATGTTAGGTTTTTTTTAGGACATTGGTTTAGGGTTTAGGTTAATGGGTCAAATGATGGGGGTGGTTAGGTGAGGTGTATTTAATAAAGGCAATTATATTAAATAGGTGTGTGAGGGTAGTGAATTAATTTAATGTAAATAATTAAATTAATATGTATGGAGATAAATGGCATTAATTTAATTAAATTAATTAAATTAAAATATGTGGGGTGCAGGAGGTAGGTGCTAAAGTGTTGAGGATGAGGAAATGATTATATGGCTGATGTAGGGGACCAAGGTGATTACAACATGATTTCGTTGTCTACATTTTTTCCTTCTTATTGCATAGCTTGTATTGGGTAAGAGACGTGAACAAGAATAGAGTGTGGTTGCCCCAGTGGGAATGAGGGTGATCACTTATTGCGTAGCTTGTATTGGTAAGTGATGTGAACATGAATAGAGTGTGGTTACCCTAAGTGGGAGTGAGGGTGATCCCCCTCAAACCAATAAATGATGAGGTGGCAGAGCACATTAGCGAGTGGTTTGATAAAAGTGGATGTGAAGAGGAATAGTGAAAAAATGGGGAAAGGAGTAAAGGGGAAATCATGCATATAGGTAAATGGGTAAATAGGCCAAGGTTTAAGGTAGTGGCAGTTGAATGCATGCACATGAATAAACTGTGACACGGTACCGGTTGAAGAGCTTGCAAACTCTAAATCATCTAAGGTTGATAGGTTTATCCAAACAAGGTTGAAGTGATTCCGGTATCAAGGTATAGGATATGGTCGGGAAGCACAATGTAGGTTAGGTGTAGGAATGTTTAGGTATGTTCCAGTACACCAAAGGTAGGGTCAGGATAAATGGTCATGGCAATAGGCAAGGTAAGGTCATTAGGTCAAACAACATAGGTAACGGTGTCACAAGGTATAGCAAGCACATGAGGTCACAAGTCACCAACACTTCCGGGTGTAGGTAGATAGGGCACAACATAGCTAAGGCCAAGGTAGGGGTAAAAGAAGGAGTTGCCAATCGGCTAGCGAGGTGAGGTTAAAGAAGGTGGAAGGCCAGAGAAGAAGGTAAAGTGGTCCAGGAGGTATAGGGGAGGAAAAATATTGGGAAGGTAAGGAAAATGAGAGTAATGTTAGGGAAATGAGTAGGTAGGGTAATGAACAGCAGATCGGGATGAACCGAGGATGGTGGGGAAGAACCGAGCATCGGTTGGCTAGGGTAGAAGAATGGCATCGGTCAAGGGTTAAACAATTTCAGTTGATTTGGGTAGGGTATAAAAAGTGAAAAACCTACATTTTGAAATGCATTTGTGCATTATTAAGGAGAAGAAAAGGACAAAAAGAGAGAAAAGAGGAAGAGATCAATGTTCTAACTTTGGATGCATGGCATCGATGGGAGACTTACATTACAGACATCTTCAAATGTGTTGATATGGAAAAAAAGACTAAGGTGATGCCCATCGGTGTCTTAAATGATGAAGCTATCACTATCTAGGAGCTAAGTTTATCGGGACTTCAAAGTCTTCGCGCTCACTAAATGAGACAATTTCCCAAAGCACTACTTGGGTTCCAATGGTGTTACTAGAATAATGCAGACCTTCGGTTCAACAAGGGTACATCAGCTTTGAAAATAAGGAGGAACAAGTCATTATACCCCTGGTTGATGGAAATTTGACACCTATATGAAACATTGGGAGAAGAAGTTTTGGACGGGATATATGTGTTAGTACAAATTAAGAAAGCACCCCTAAATGACCTTCAGATCTGCAAGTGAGAAATGGGTCATTTAGTGTGATTGCATAACATGGAATATTTTCCCTAAGTGTGGGACTTACCAAAATGGGAAAAGACTCTCCAGATTAAAGGATGGTTCCTCTACTCCTCTGATTAGATGTATGCATGAAATTTACAGAGGTTTAACTCAAAATTCTACTCTAATTCTGCCAAGGAGACAAGGATAGAAAGAAAAGAAGATAAAACTAAACTGACAAGGTGATACACCAAAGGAGTGGTGAACATCTATTTCTGTAGATTGACACAAATTATAAAAATGCAACACAAATCATGCACAAATTGCTAAAATTGTAATGAAGGATCATGATAGAGCAAACAACACAAGAAAGGATTGAAAATTCATTCACAGAGCTTACATTGTCATTTCCATTTTTAAATACAGTGCATTACAATAGTAAGGAGGTAAAAAACATGTTGCAGTCCTTAAAAATGTCTAATATTCCACAAATTCACTTGCTAGGGTGAAGGAGGGAGCCTGCAGAACATAAAAAAACATCCAACCCTTTACAAATGAGCCAAATCTGGCTTTTAACAATGAAAACCCGAGTTCAGGAAGGAGAAATGTGAGAAAAATGAAATGAATGATTCAACCACTGACTAGATCCATCAAAATAGCATGGGTACCCTTAAAATTTCATTCCCCAAGATTTTCAACCATGCTGGAGAAGAATGGAAGCCATACTGCATTAAAAATGGTGGTTGAATGTAGGCTCTACTTTTTTCCCCATGACAAAGGCATTTTTATCATTTTTCTCTCACGAACTCCACCAAAAAAACAAAATTGAAAATTTCATCATGTAGAGGACTTTAATAGCTTTCTAATGACACCAAAATCGAGAAAAGCTGTCATGCTCTAGATCAAAAGATATGCCCCTCTAAATATTTAGGGCAAAATTGGGGCAAAAATCAGGTCGGCGGGCCGAAACCTAAAAATTTTCCCCTTTTTTGAATTTGGAAAAAATTCCCAAAAAGCTCCATGCCATGCCATTTTTCTACGCCACATGGCACATTCCCATTTAATCTGCGGGTTAAAATAGCCATTTTACACTTTTTTAATTTTGGAAAAAATTCCAAAATTCCTCCGTACTTAATTGCTTTGAGACACGTGTCACCACCTTATTCGTTCTGAGCACGCACTCCAAATTTTCCTTGGATGGTGCTGACCACTTTGGTAAAATTTCCAAATTCTCCCAGTTGGCCCCAACCTCTCGCTAAGAATAAGACATGTGTCACCACCCTATTCGCTCATCGCAGGATTTAACAAAAATTTCCATTTCCTCCTTGGATCCTGACGATGCCAATTCTTTCCTTTGCACCTTCTACAACTTTGGAAAAAAAGCCAAAATTTACTCCACCCCTCTGACTCCCACCAGGAATAGGACATGTGTCACACTTTGATTTGGTGTGGGCCTTAATCAACTTTCTTACCTATGCGGGCCCTTGCAGTAAAAATTTTCCTTTGCACCCTTTTTTTTACCACTTTTCAACTCACCCCGCCTTGGGTTTGATCTCCTCTGCCACATGGCACATTCTCATTCATTCACTGAGTTCAAACCATTTCTTTTCCTTCTCCTTGGTGGGCTCGTGGAAAAAAATTTCCTTTGCACCCGCCCACTCCTTGGTGATTTTTTCCAACTTACCTCCACTGACCCACCATTCCACCACCACGTGACACATTCCTATTGGTTGTGGACCTTCCCAGGGAAAATTTCCCTCAAAAACTCCGCCAAGCCATAACTTGCAAAATACGAGGAGTTAGAAGGAAAATTTTACCTTTCTGGAAAGGTGAGAAAATTATCTATGTGATGAAGCCATTTATAGATAATTTTGAGTTCTGAAAAGTGGAAAAATTTGACTGAGGCACAAAAGAAGGAAGGATGAAGGAAAGTTAGCCAAAATAAGTAGGGGCTTATTTTGGATAACAATATGTGCACTCAATCAAGGACCTAGAGATAATCCATCCTATCGACAGAGTTATCTAGTTTGAGGATGCTCAGTCAATAAGTGATACCACCATCCTAGCATGTGACAATTGGGTACATGGAACTTATGAATTTATCAGATGGTAGTTGAGAGGGTCGGTGACCAAGGTAGAAAGGCATGCATAGTTCAAAGGTTTCAGGAGGAAAGGAGTTGCCTAAGTATTCAGGAGGAGCCTTCCCTGAGATATTTTTCTAGGAGATGGAAGCTCAATGGAAGGAGGAGAAGGAACAGAGAGGTATGCTAAGCTATGCCCTACTTGGCACAAAGAGCATGGTGATGGGCTACCCATCAAGTGAACCTTTTGGAATGGCGCAAGGTAAGAATTTATCTCTTTGTCGATTCTCTAGAAGAAATGTGCACATTTCCATCAAGGAATACCATGGGAAGGATCCCACTTCTTTCCATATCTAGGAGTGTGAGAGGATCTAGAGAGAAGATGCTAAATATTTTCCACCATCCCTCTAGGTGCACAAGTTGTATTCTACACTACAAGGGTTACGCACATGTATGGTACATACATTCGAAGACACGCCGCGAGACGAGGCTATTTGTAAGAGTTAGAGGCTGACCTCATTCAAACCTTTGAGTATCAGAGTACCAAGACATCAGTTGATAAGGCCTTGTAGGGTGTTAATCGCCTTACCATGGGGGATAGTGTCATGGTGGAAGATAGGTTATTGGAGTTGCTAGGTGGACCAAGTTTATGAGTGTGCTTTGAAAAGGAGGCGTAAGAAACAAAAGAGTTACAGCTTGAGTGCACATGTTTGGAAAAGGAGAAAGGAAAGTTGGTATATGTGATTGATGGGGAGGAAGTAGAAAGCTTGGATGTTAGCCATTATGTAGGGACACATGAGGTAGTGGATAGTGCTGATACTCATGTGTGCACCTACCATGAGCCCTTAAAGACAAAGAAGGTTAACATCAGCTCAAGAGAAGAACCTAAGGAAGCTATTATTAGAGATTACTAGTCAGAGAAGGAAGTCTCTAAGATCATTGATCTGTTGTGTGAATTTGAGGATTTATTCCCACGTGGGTACCATGAGCTCAAAGGCATCCACCATTCCTTAGGGGAGATGAAGATAAATCTGAAGGAAGGTGTGCCTCGGTTAGGAAGAGACCCTATAGAATGAATCCTAATTTGCGTGTGAAGGTTAAGGAGGAGATAGAAAAAATGATAGCTTTTGGGATCATTGAAGTAGTGGAAGAATCAGAATGGATAAGTCTCGATGGTAATCAACATCAAGAAGGATGGGCGGATTAGGATATGCATGGATTATAGGGAGCTGAATGTAGTTTGTGTCATCTTTCCTTTTCCAACCCCCTTCACTGAATAAATTTTGGAGGGAGTCGCTAGGCATGAAATCTATTCCTTTAGAGATGGATTTTTAGGGTACTACCAAGTCCGGATTGCAAAGGAAGACCAGGATAAAATAACTTTCACCACAAAGTGGGGAATTTTTGCATAAATGGTTATGCCCTTTGGGTTGAAGAATGCGCCTACTATTTTCTCATGCATAATGGTGTAGGCATTCTAGGACTTCATCCATAAGTTTCTTTAGGTCTATTTGGATGATTGGATAGTGTATGGGCTAGTAAAAGACCATTGTGACAATTTGAGGTTAATGTTTGAGAGGTGTAGGTAGTTGAGGATATCCCTCAACATTAAGAAGTGTGTATTTGCTACACCCTTTGGGATGTTATTGGGGCATATCATATGTAAGGAGGGCTTGCTAGTAGATCCTGCCAAAGTTACTAGTTATTGTGGGGTTAGGGGAGCCTACTAGCTAGAGCGCAGTGCACGGATTCCTTGGGCATATGGGTTATTATAGGAAATTCATCAAAGGGTATGCCAAGATCGCTACACCTTTAGAGGAGCTACTCAGACATAAAAGTGCCTTCCATTGGGGAGAGGTGCAACAGAGGGAATTTGACACATTAAAGGATAGGCTTGTCACCATGCCTATATTACATTTTCCCTCTTGGGACAAGCCCTTCCATGTCCATGTAGATGCCTCAGGAACCGCCATTGGAGCAGTGCTTGCACAGCCAGGTGAAGGAATTATTGATCATCCTCTATGTTTTGCAAGTAGGAATTTGACACCAATAGAGTAGAATTACACTACAAATGAGCATGAAGCATTATTAATGATCTATAAGCTTTTCAAGTTCGAATGAGATCTGCTAAAGCAACACTCTTTGTATTTTACACTAACCAGATGGCATTAAAGTATTTAGTGAACAAGACCATTCTACAAGGGCACATATGTCGGTGGGTGTTGTTGTTTCTAGAGTTTGAATTCATGGTAGTAGTGAAGCCTGGGAAGAGTAATTATGGACCTGATCATCTGTCAAGAATCGATTCGTGGGAGGATGCGCAGAGTATTAAGGAGACAATACCGATGTGTAATTATTTATATTACAAAACGTGCCCTTAGATTTGAAGGAGATTGTAGTGTTTTTAAAGGAAGGTGTGGCACCAAAAGGAATGAAGGAATTAGAGAAAAAGTAACTAGCCATACGCGTCACACCCTATATGTCAATCATTGGGGACTTATACAATTTGGGATGTGATGAAATTTTTGTAGGTGTACACTAGAGCATGAGAGCCTCGCCATCATGGAGGAAGCAAACAGAGGAAGTGTAGGTGGGAATTATATAGGTGACACCACCACGTGTAAGATATTAATGGCAGGATTGTGGTGGGAAACCTTGTATAAAGATTGCAAAGACTATTGTAAAGCATGTGACCATTGTCGGCGTATTGGTAAGCCGGGAAGAAGAGATGAAATTTTGTTGTGCTCTATCCCTATCAAGGATCCTTTTGAGAAGTGGGAAATATACTTTGTAGGCCCTATTACACCAGCAAAGACACAAGACCAGATCACACTATGTAATCACCTGCATAGACTATTTGACAAGGTGGGAAGAGGCAGCCCCAACTAAAGACTACACAACAGCCACAACGGTAAGATTTTTATGGGAGAACATTATCATGAGGTATGGATGTCCTCTAATTTTAACCAGAGGTAGGGGTACACATTTCTTGAATGATACCATGAGAATCCTTCTAGCAGAGTTCATGGTGGCTCATCACAAGACTACACCCTATCACCCACAAGAAAATGGAACCGCAGAAGCATTCAATAAAATATTGAGTCATACCCTGACCAAAATTTGTGATGTCGGAAGACAAGATTGGGATGAAAAAGTATCAGTTGTATTATGGGCTTACAGGAAAACTTATAAAGACTAAACAAAGACACACCATTTCAATTTGTGTTTTGCACAAAAAGCTATTTTGCCAGTTGAAATCATGTTACCTTCTCTGCGAATAGCGCGTGCAGGAGGGTTGGCTGATGAGAAAGTGCTGGAAGAAAGAATTAATGAATTGATGAAGCTAGATGAAAGATGATCACTCGAGGTGGAGCTAAACAATAGAGAAAGGAAATAAAAAGATTGGCATGATCACCACATCGAAACAAGAAGTTTGAGGTTGGGCGAGATGGTCTTACTATATGATTCTAAGTTTATATGCCATCCTAGAACTTGAAATTCCATTGGTTGGGTCCCTACACAATCTCATACATTCTTGATTCAAGTGTGTGCGACATACAAGCACTAGATGGAATGAAGTTACTTGGACACTTCAATGGGAGTAGGTTGAAGTCCTACTATATAAATAAGTCTTCTTGGTGTTTATAAATAAGGTAGTTTTGCCAACTAGTTTATAATCTCGTTTATGATTTTATTTTCTTGTGTTTCCCATTCGTGTTGTTGTTTATTTTTACGCCTTGGGTTCTGTAACCTTATTACTACTATATTAGAATTTTGAGTGCTGCAAAGGACCACGCATTTTTTTAGTGTTGGGTGGAGTAATGTGAAGGTGAACATGGTTAAAGTGCCAAGGAAGTTTGTGTCAAAAATCTTGGTTGAGTGGCCTGTTGAAAGAGGGGTATAGAGATGGAAAAGGATGGTTGGTGCTAAGATAAAGCTACTTTCAGATCCCACGTACAAAGGAGGAAAAATAAAATAAGCAACATGAGGTAGGTGAGAAAAAATCAGACGAAGAAGTGCCTTCGGCGCTGGTTACATACACACAAGAGTCCTGTTATGTTGGATTGGTTACACGCTAGAAGGCTAGAAGATTGTCCGCATGTGTTTGGGCACATGAGGGAAAGCGCTAAAGTCATACTTTGTTTGAAAATGCCACATTAACTATTAAAAGTATGGTAGTAGGTGAAGTAGTATTTAATTCTTAAAAAGGAAAAACTATAAATAGAGGGTCGAGGAAATTCATTATTCACTTTGCTTATAAGGAGAAAGAAGAACTTTTTACATTTTTGTAAACTAGGGCTTCCAAAAACTCATCCATGAGATGAAAATTTTAAAGAGATTGAAGTGTGAGTAACTAGTTTGGATTTACAAACCAACAGAAGGGATTTCATGGCTGTAATAGTTGTTAGAAGGCATTGTCTAGTGAAGGGATTATCCCAGCTAGGGTTTTAAGAACTAGGGCACAGGTTTAAGGAATTTTCTTCACAAATTCGAGATCTAAGGTTGGAAAAAGTTGAAGAAAAGAGTTACACGAAGTGGTTGAAGTAAGAAGAGAACCCATTCTATGGCACCCAAGAAACTTGTTGAAGACACCCAAGAAGGGCAAGGGCAAGGGAAAGGGGAAATAATAAGAAACCACCACACACACAAACAAAGAATGGTATGCAAAAATGCAGTACCCAGATGGAGTATTGCTAGGGAAGGAGTGGGAGTCCCATTTAAAAGACATTTTTGTAAACGACTACAATCATCATACGAGCATGATAGAGAAAGAGATGGCACTAGATCTAGTATGCCTAACAAATGAAAGGACACCAAAGGGCTTTCCCATCTATAATGATTACATGAAGGTCAAGTTGGAAAAGGTAGGGTTTTTGCAACTCTTTAAGTTGCCTTACTTCGGGAAACCTAAGCGCCTCTATCAATGGATGATGTCGCACGTGCATGAGGACTACTTCCATTCGCAGGGCATAAGATGTGCATTACCCCTCAACTCATCTCACATTTCACATGCCTCACATGTGAAGGAGACGGTTTAGAAGATGACCCAGGTGATAAAGAGGTAATTAAGGAGACTATTGCCACCTACGCATACAAAAAGGGGTCAAGGTATTATGATATCACAGACATCAAGGACCCAGTAATGAAGATGGCCGTGTATCTGGTGACCAAGTTAAATGGCCAGGAGAGATGGACCTAGGTCAATAAGCCATGGTTACATGTTTGCAAGAAAATTATAGAAGGCACCATCTACAACTTGTCTATGTTCATCATGGATGAGATTGTAAGCTACGTGAAGGAAGGTGACAGGATCATGTTCAACAATGTCCTAATAACAATTGTGTTTTTAGAGACTGGAGTATCCGATGCATTAGAAAAATTTAGATGGGAATACTTGGCTAAGGACCTCTCACTGTAAAAAGATTTTAAAAATATGCATGTGACTCCATGACAATTGTGCACAAGGCGCGTCAAGAGAAATGGTATACGCACCTAAGGAATGCGTTCGGGCTAAAATGGAGGATTCTTAAACAAGCGCCGGTGCTACCATGAGAGAAGTTGAATTTTTTACGTGTACCAAAGATTTCTACCGGGAAGGTTCAAACCGATGGATGAGACATGGAGCCCATGGTGAAAGCTCCCCTTTTCCTTCATAGCTCAATATTTCCAAGTGGGGGTAAATAGGTTTAAAGAGTCCAAGAAGCTGAAACTGGACCTTGGTAATCTAGACCAGGAACACAAGGAAATGCGCAAAGGGTTGGTCTACCCTAGAAAACATGTGTGTGTGGAGAGGTACATGTTGCATGAGGTGCATGAGATGACAAGGGCCATGACTCTTCCCATTATAGGAGGATCCGTGGTGCATGTGTACCTAAAATATAGTTTAGATTTCATTTGATAGATAGTTTATTCACTCGAAAATGAATCAAATTCACTTTGTATGACCATCAAAGCCATCCACATCATGAAAGGACCTATGGTTATGATCCTCTAGTCCCATAACCCAACAAAGCGAGTTTGACACAAGTTTGTGCTTAACAATCTTACCCACACCCGCCACATACATAGAGAAAAGAAGACAGTTAGAGACTTTAAACATATATATGCTAACAAGGCCTACGAATTTTGGACTACTCCTAGGAATGGGATTTGACCGCATGTATGACCATTCCAAGGCCTCGATTCAACAAGTCTTTGGTTGTGACCCATAGGTCCCGTAACCCAACGAACCTACTAGTCGGTTAGATATTGATACTAGCCTATGCACGTAAGTATTAATATCCTCACCGCTTCCACCGATATCATCACATAGCTTTCATTGTTAAACATAGCAGTGATCAAGCTAAGATTTTTGGATGAGACGGAGAGAATCACCCTTAGTTCCTGTAGTTCCGCTAAATCTCTTGTCTCAATTTCCATGACCTTGTCCTGAAACCCATATGACGCACTTTTGTAGGCTACTTTCCACGTATTCCTTAACTCACCAATAGAATTTTGGTTAAGCTAGACATCGATTGGAGTCTCGAGTAGCTATCATATCAAACCCCATCATTACACCCCTTCAAGTTAGGAGAGCATTATTTACCTTAGATTTGTAGATTTCATTATTGCATGTCGAAGACATAAGGTTGCCCAATTAGCTTGGTCATCGCCATCACTTTCACTCCCATTTCAAATTCACACCGTTTTGTCTCAGGAGGTAGGGTTTATAGAAGGTCACATGTTGATTTTTTATCATACAAATTGGTGAACCCGATGTGAAGAGCTAGTCTCTAAGCATTTCCACTTTCATCCATCCTTTATTTTGCGGGTATTCTTATATCCCTGAATATGTCAGGATATGATGAGTATGGTCAACCCATTCAGGTTTCGACATGTACCCATACCAATCAAACATACCACAACAGTTACCTTCACTTTCGACATGTGAGAAAAACACTCATCCACTCAAAATCCTCTACTTCAAGGAACCAATGTTGGTTCTTCTATATGCATCAAAGAACTGGATCAGATCACTCAGACTTACCCCCTTGAATAATCAAGTTCAAATAACATGACATTTACTGGAGAAACTAGTTCATCTCCTTGGGTATTGTTTCGACAACCCATCACCATGCAATCTAATCCACTCCCCCATCTTGATGAGGAGTATCTAGCACGATATGCTAGGAGTGAGCAGTAATTTCAACAAATGAACCAATATTTTGATAGTTTGCAAGGGAAAGGTATTGTCCCACTTCAAATTAATAATGCTACCCCACCACCAACTGACAATACAACCAATGAGGTGTGGAAACATCATGAAAAATTCATAGTGGGACACCATATTCTCAACAACCTCCAACGGTTCAACCAAATGAGTCTAAGCGAGGTCACCACCCCATCAATGGGCGATGGCATTTCAGCTTTGGTTGATAAGGTCAGGGAGTTAGATCTTTCCCAGAATACATAGAATTCATATGTATAGCAAGTATGGACTCGTTCTTACCCAAAAAACCATGGGCAAATACCGACTTCCCAGAACCAACTAGTCTACATGAATATTCTCAACCATGTGGATTTTTGACTCGGACGGGTACTTTAGGTATGCCTCCTCAAGCCACATATGGTCATCTACAATAGGCACCATCCAGTGCGTTCTCAAATGCTATACCAGCCAGAAATGTGACATTCCCTGGCTTCGTGCCTTTAGCTCCATATCAAAGTAACCAACCCCCTTATATGCACATGTATTCTAAATCTCCACAGGGGGACATGTACTCCTACCTAGGTCCATATGGACAATCACATGGGATGTCATACACCCCACCGAATGTCTATGATATCCCATTTCAACAGCCAATACAGCCCCACCTCCCCAACAAGGGTCTTCAATGGTGGAAACGTATGCAATGGGGACTTATTCTGAATATCTCAAAGAA
The DNA here is from genome assembly GCA_018340775.1 of Taxus wallichiana var. yunnanensis. Lineage (NCBI taxonomy): Eukaryota > Viridiplantae > Streptophyta > Pinopsida > Cupressales > Taxaceae > Taxus > Taxus wallichiana. Next base: position 780,265,517 of record CM031239.1, on the reverse strand, counting down.
CCCCTAGATTTCTCCATTCGGGAAGTCATGCTCCCAAGACCCTTGCTTGATCTCCCGAAGTTCAAGGGGGAGGGTGATCCAAATGCCCACATCAAAGCTTATGCAATGGCCATTCAAGAGCTACTCCCATGGGATGCAGTCATTGTAAAGATTTTCCCTAAGACACTTGAAGGTATTGCTCTCGACTGGTATTATAGGATACTGGAGGCTTCGATACACTCATTCAAGAAACTAGTGTCATATTTTATCAAATCCTTTGATATGAACAAGCTTTTGTGAATAGGAATTATATAATTTCTTCATATCAAACAATAACATAATGAGTCTATAGCTCACTTCATTCAGAGGTGGCGACATGTTCTCTACTCTTCCGCAAGTGTGCCAAACATGGACCAAATAGAACTTTGTGATTTCTTCCTCCACTCCCTCAACAGAGAGATGAAGAAAGAGGTTCAAAAGTTCCGCTAAGGAGCTATGAAGAGGTTCTAGAGGGTGCTCTTCAGATCGACCAAGCAGCCATCGACAGTGGTCGTAAGACTTATGGAGAATATGGGAAGTTAGTTAACCATTCTCAAAACACTCCCGGCTACTCCAACAATACAAATAACAATCAAGGACCAAAATATCCTTAACAAAAATCATGGAGTTATGACCGATGGTGTGACTGACCAGCCCAAAAAGCCTAATGTTGTTAGTCCCACTAGTACATGTACTAAAAATAAGAACAATGGGAATAACAATTGTAGTAATCGAGAGGAGAAAAAATTCTCACCCTCAATAAACATTATGGATTTTAACCGTCTCCAATAACAACAACAACCTTGGCCACAAAACAAATTCTGACCCAAAGCCCTAGTCAATACCGAAACCAATTCTAGAAGCGGGGCAAGGGTTCCAAAGTGTTAACTATAATAGTCAACAACTAAACAATAAGTTTTGGACCACAACAAGGAACCTATAGTGCCCACTACCCTTTGACACTTTAAGATACTAATTTTGATACTATTAATCATATTATGGACACTACTATCTTTTGTTCTAGTATCATGGTTAGATGTTAGATCATGGATTAGTATTGATCTGGATATAGTTATTATGCTTGATGATTACTAGAGACATTTTCTATATGTGGTTGATGATATACTGTTATGACATGGACATATTATAGATGTTGATTTGGACTTATGATACTAGAAATTTGAGTAGATCTGGTATGGTAGATTTTATGATGATATAGTTGATTTATTTAATTAAAAATGATAATGTTGAATTATTGATATTGTTGATCTATGTGTTTAGATGATTTTGAGATATTGTTTATATCATTTTTGGATGTTCGATATGGCCACGAGGTTCAAGGAGGTATTTGCATTTTGAGTTAAAAATCACAACAATGTCGGGGACTAGAGACTAACCATATTGAAATTTTGGGTGAAAATCAACAAGGTCACCATGGCAACTTTGTTGTGTGTTGTGAGTGTTTTTTAGGAATTCCCATGGGGGATTTCCATTATATGTGACCATGGGATATGTTTTTACTTATGTTTTCCTTTTTAATTATTATTGTATGTATTTTTATTTGTAATGTGTTCCTTTTTTTTTAATTAATTTAAATGTGATAGTTTTAATGTGAGAGTCATATAGTTAAAATTTATTTAAATTTAATTGGGACATGGAATGTAATTAATAAATTTGTTGAGTTTAAATAATAATGTTGGAAGAGTGTGTAAGTTAATATGTAAGAATGTGTAAGAAAGATGTAAGAGTCTTGTAAGGCAGATTTTGGAATGTCAAACACTCCATCTTTTATGAAATTCGAATTTGACCTTGGAGGCCAAATTTGGAGGCTTGTGGGACAAGTTAAACTTGTCCCACACCTCTTAAAATGATCCACCAACCATGCCTATGGTTTGGAGGTTAAATTTAGGCATTTTTAATGCTTTTTGAAGTGACAATTTGTAAGTTTTAATTGCACTTCCCTTACATATTTTTAATGCAGTCCTTTTGAAGTATGGGTCATTTTGGAGTGTGTAAGTCATTTTTTCATTTTTATTTATTGTGTTTTGGTGAGGATGTTGAATTTCCTCTTGGGGTTGAGGAAGAATGATGTGGCATCCCACAAGGATCCACATCATCCTCTCCTCTTCCCTCTCCTTTAAATTCAAAGCTTCTTGCTCATTTGAGGTTGTTGAAACTTTGTTATTTTCCTCTTGGGGTGCATTTTTTTTTGTTGTTTTGGAGCTTATTATGGAGGAAGCTTGGAGTCTTTTTTGCATGCATATAATTTTCTAGTTTTGGACTGCACTTTGACATTGTGGAAATCTTGTGAGCTTGGACAAAATCCATTATGGAGAGGTAGGATCTTGAGCTATGTTTTAATTGTTTTCCTTCTCTTGCATGCATCTTTAAATGGTGTTTGTGTTTGCATTCTTGGCTGATTGGGTAGAATGCTTAGGGCATGGTGTAGGAGAAGGCTATGGGGATTTCATATGGGGGCATAAGGGATTGCCAATGGCACTATTTTTTATTAAGGAGGGAGTTTTGGATTTGGGATCCACCTTGGAAAAGAAACTGCTTGCATTTCTTACTATGAGGGGGCATAAGGGATAAACTTGGGGGCATAAGGAGGGGTTGGGAGATATAAGGTTTATAAGGTTGATATGTTTATTAGTGGTATGCATTTTTGTGGATGCCCAATTCCAAATTGGGAGGCATAAGGTGTTCCCCATAGTTCTTGCTCTTGTTGGCTTGCTTGATCAAGCCTATGTGTTATATGAATTGTTTCAAATGCAATTTGGAACTAATGTCTTATTTTGAATTGTGCATCTTGTTGATATGCAATGTGAATAGATGTGATTTTTTTCCATGTGTTGATATTCATGCTCCATTTTAATATGGTTGGGGCTCGGGGGCCAATGGGGAAGGATGGCTTCTCCTTTCTCATTGGATGTCTTGGTTGGGTGGAGACATTGCCTTTCCCCTTCCTTGTTGTGATCAAAGTTGCAAAGAAAAAGAAACAAGCATGTTGTTGTTTGGAGAAGGAATTTCATAGTTTGATAGTCATTTTCCTTTGAGAAATTCAATGTAACCTTTCCCACTTCGAGTGGATGAGTGTATAAATGTTGTAATGTGAAGTTGTTGCATTGTAAATGGAAGATGAATTTGAATTGAGAAATGTATAAGAAGAATTATCGTCTTTTTTTGTTTTGGAAAGAAAATGTAAATGATATTCCATATTTTGTATTTTGTAATTTGAAACCAATTCAAATTGGAAAAGAGATGAGATGTAAAGTTGTCAATTGAAGGTGAATAAAGAATTGCATTAGTCCCTCTAAATTGCAATGTGTACAGGATTTGATTTGCTGTCAAAAGAAATGATATCTCTATTTTTTGAAAAGAATAAGAAACAGTGTTGTATATCTCATGTATTGTATTTGAAATCAAATAGAAAGGAAAGTTGTAAATTTGTATGGAGGATCAATGAAAGAATGCATTCCTTTCTCAAAAGTGTATTGCACATTTGATTTGAATTATTGTTGAAAATTGATTGTTGTTTGAAAAGAAAAGAAAGAAGCATGTGTATGGAATGAAAGATAGTGTTATATTAATTACAAAATTGTATATTGAAATTGAAATCAGAGATGCATTTTTATTTAGAATTGAATGGATGATATAATAAGAATTGTATTTGACTAAGTTAGAATCATATGCACATTCAAAAGACAAATTGCTAAATCAATTTAAAAGAAACAACTCACTATTTTAAAACTTAAATCTGGCAATGCACATTTTAATTAAAATGAGTAGTTCAGACTTATACTCAACAATAAGTTATGAAACCTTGAGATTCATACTTAGGAAGACCTAAGGAACTCAAATTCACTATAACAGTTATGAAAGAACCTCCAAAACTTAATGAATTTCAAATGGAACTTACATAGTCATTTTTCCATCTATTGCAGAAAAATGCAACCTTGAATAAATTAGACAAATTAAACTTCACTAAAACACTCTAAACCCTCCCTAGACCAATCCTCCATGTCTGTTTGACATGTTGAGTGAAGGAGGAGTTCAAAATTTATCAAATTGAGAAGTTGGAAAACTGCTAGTTCACAAATTAAAAGCCTACAGATCCTTTTCACAAAATTGACCCTTAAAACTTATCAAAATGTAAATTTTATGTTTCTTGTGCAAAGAGGGCATGAGAGATTTTTGAAAAGTCCTCGTTTTCCCAAAACCGAGCTTTCTAGCTCAAGTTATGGCACTTTGAAGTTTTTGTGAAAATTTGGGAAAATTTTGGTCATAGGGCCCACAACCCAAAAATTTCCCGTCGAATTGCCATTAGGAAAATTTTCAAAATTTTGGACCTTGGGAAAATTTTCACTTTTCCCATAGCCAATAGAGGGTGCCGTGTCATCAGGTACTGGCAATCTTTTAAACCTTTTTTTAAATTTTTGGGAAAAATTGACCTTTTTCCCCACGCCCGCATTTAGGATGCCATGGCATTTTGATGAAGGAGGAGGGAAGGAAAATTTTCCTTTGGAAAATTTGGTTTTGGCTTTGGGAAAAATTCCCAAGTTTTTTCTGTGGCCCGCCGGCCCACATCCAATCATGTGATGACACGTGGAAGATCGGACATCGGTGAGAGTGTGGAGTTATTTTCTCCATTGAGATTTTAACTCCAAAATCTCAATTTCCTTTTTTCTCTCATGTACACAGTCCGCCTCCTCTCCCGTGACCAATAAGATTTTGACACATGGTAGGGTTTTCCTTCTGGTGAGGCACACGTGAAATTTTTTTTTGCCCATTGAATGATTTTTTGGGCCTAAAATCTCCATTTTCATGAATGCTCCACCATGCCCACATTTTCCCACACTAATTGGGAAGCGCCACGTTTCCCCCTCCCTAACGTGTGGACTCCCAAGGGAAAATTTTCCCCTAAACTCTGTCGGCCCATATCTTGCAAATTATGAGGAGTTAGGAGGACTTATTTATATGGTTGGAAAGGTGAGAAAATTTCCTATCCATTGGGAATGGTTTAGGAAATTTTGGAAGTGTTAATTATGAGAAAAATCTAGTTAAAACTCTGAGCCTGTTAGAGAGTGGGTATGGGGGTAGATTTCTCCCTGAAACCAACTAGAACATCTAACCCTAAAATTTGAACCTTGTGAGCTTGATATTAGTTAATAAAGGAAACTTGTGTTTTGGTAAATGTGTTTGTTCCAAAACCTACCAGTGGAAAATTGTTGTCTTGCAACTTGGTTGTGTTCACTTCTAATAAAAAAAAATTATCCCATAATTTTCTAGCTAACCCTAGGTTATTTCTTTGGTCTCAAGTGGTTGTTTGAATGGGCACTATAGTTTGGTATCAGAGCAGTGGTTCAAAGGCTTGGACCATTGGGCACACTAGAAAACTTGAGACATGAAAACTTAAACCTAGTCCACTTTGAAAAACCTAGAAAACAACTTAGCAAGAATTTGTATGTTTTTAGTAAACATGGAAGTTGTATAACTTAGCAAAATGAACTAACTCTCACTTTGGTCTATGCAGGAGGCTCAGAGAGTGAGAGGAACCTTCACAGAGACTCAGATTCACCACCACCACCACCACCACCACTAGATCAGGGTGTAGCATCCATTCTACCTCAGATTCTACAGACCCTCAAGATGTTAATGTCGCTCTACGTGGAGGATTAGGTGGAGGGAAGACAACTAGTCATGATAGAGCTCCTTCCATCGAGGGTTAGGTACCTCCTCATTTTAGTGAGGAGCATAGAGGAGAGAACTCCCATGTGGAGTCAGCATGAGTAGATTCACCACCTAGGAGATAGGGTGATGGAGTTCCAGAGCATAGAGAGAGGTCTCAGAGCCCTAGGCTTAGGGATGAGCATGCAGAGAGACCTAGAGGCCGACAAGACCACAGCAACGGATCACATCAGGGAGATCTTGAAGCTTAGGCCCTCACACTACTTAGGTGATATAGGTGGATTTCAGGTAGAGGCCTAGCTAGTGAGCTTGAGTGGTTGCTTCAAGCTTTGTCCTTGTTCTAGCAACACGAAAGCTCGTGTTGTGATCCATCTACTAAGGGATGGAGCAGGAGTATGGTGGAGGACATAGAGGAGCAAAAGCTCCATGTAGATTTAGAGATAGTGACTTGGGAGCTATTTGAGGAGAGATTTAGGAGTAGGTACCTATCATAGAGGTTCATCCAAAGAGAGGATTGATGAGTTCCATGACCTCGACAGGCTACCCTTTCAGTAGCAGAGTATGAGAGTAGATTTCTAGATCTACTTCAGTATGTAGAGTATATGCAGGATGAGTAGGTGTGGATTCACATAGGTTCATCCGGGGCTGAATTTAGATATTGGAGGTGCAGTGTGGATTCACTATCCACAGAATTTAGCAGAGGCCATTGAGAAGGCCTATATTACAGAGGAGACTTGGGGTAAAACCCAAAGCAGGCTAGAGACCGAGTCAGGAGCCACATTTAGTAGATGCAGGATGGTAGATCGAGAGGTTCAATACCTCTTCCTGGTGGGTCAAGCATTCAAGACATGGGCAATCATCCTTTAGGCCACACAAATAAGCAAGCAACAGCAGAATAGTCCCACCCACCATATAGACCTCCACAGAGCTGATGCATAGAGAGGTCGAGCATGGGGCCTCCTCCTAGGGGTCCCATCAGGACACAGGGTGGACCTAGAGCTCAGTCAGCTGGAGCTCGCTAGTAGAGGCCATAGTAGACCATAGCCTAGATCATCAGGATCCACACCACAGCTTCTAGGGCACCTACTGGAGGTGTTGTTCCTTGGAGAGGATCAGGTGGTTACTTTGGATGTGGAGTAGCTGGACATTTTGGAGAGATTGCCCTCATAACCCTAACAAGGGTAAGGCACCAGTTTCTAAGCGATAGTTGGTGACATGGGACACAGCCACAAGATCTATGTAATGGTTGAGAACCACCAGGAAGAGCACAGAGCACAGTCATTGAGACCACAGGTAGCATTGGTGGTATTCCTACCTCTGTATTGTTTGATTATGGTTCTTCTGATTCTTTCATTGCACCATCTTTAGTAGAGCGATGCAGGCTGGTGGTAGTTAGGTAAGGTCTTAGTTGGGATGTGAGATGGCTTCTGGAGCCAAGATCTCTGTGGACTCCTTAGTTAAGGAGTGTGTTGTGGATTTGGGACCTTTCACCACCACCTCAGATCTCTCGTATTCTTCCTTTGGGCTCGTATGGAGTCATTTTAGGTATGGATTGGCTATCTACACATAGGGCCAGGATGGATTGTTATCATAAGACTATAGCTTGTGTAGATGATTGGGAGTTGAGTCGGTGATCTCGGGAGTCAGGAGACCCATTTCTATTCGCACCATTTCCGTATATGCAGCTTAAGCGGTGTGTGCGATGGGGTTATCAGATGTATGTTGTTACAGTTAGTGATAGGTTAGAGGATGGGTCTAGTGGACCATCGCTAGATGATCATCCCATCTTGAGAGATTTTTCTAATGTTTTCTAGGGAGCTACCAGGGATGCCACCCCATGTGAGATTGATTTCCATATAGACCTAGTTCTGGAGCAGAGCCTATCTCACAGGCACCTTATCGGATGACCACCCCGGAGCTCTGTGAGCTCAAGTTGCAGCTTGAGGGCCTTTTGGAGAAGGGCCTTATCCATCCTAGTGTATCCCCTTGGGGTGCACCGGTGATTTCATGAAGAAGAAGGATGGATCATTGCGGTTGTGTATTGATTACCACCAGTTGAACAAGGTAACGATCAAGAATCGTTATCCTCTTCCTCACATTGATGACTTGTTTGATCAGATGAAGGGAGCCATAGTTTTCTCTAAGATTGATCTTAAGTCAAGCTACCATCAGTTGAGGATTTTGGAGGTAGACATTCATAAGACCACTTCCGCATGAGGTATGGGCACTATGAGTTCACAAGTGGTGCCTTTTGGTTTGACGAATGCCCCCGCAGTGTTCATGAGTTTGATGAATGGGGTATTTAGGACCTTTTAGATCGCTTCATGCTCATCTTCCTAGATGACATTTTGATATACTCACATACACGTGAGGAGCACGAGGGGCACCTTGATAGGTTCTTTAGTGTCTTCGTGAGCAGCAACTTTACGGGAACTTGGAGAAGTGTGCTTTCTTCCGACATAGAGGTGTAGTATTTGGGTCATATCATTTTGGGAAGGTATCGTAGTCAATCCTTCCAAGATTAGAGCCATTATGGATTGGCCAGCACCCACTATAGTGACCGAGGTGTGTAGTTTCATGGGTTTAGTAGGTTATTATCAAAGATTTGTTCAAGACTTTTCTCGGATTGTGCACCCTATCACTTCCCTTTAGAGGAAAGGGAAGAAGTTTGTTTGGATGGATAGATGTGAGCAGGCCTTTAGGACACTGAAGGAGTGCCTCACTACAACACCCATTCTTGTAGTGCGGATCCACAGGTGAGTTCTTTGTTTGCACAGATGCTTCTTTAGCAGGGCTTGGAGGTGTGTTGATGTAGGATGGTAGGGTTGTAGCTTTTGAGTCTCGCAAACTCAAGGATCATGAGCTTAATTATCCTACCCATGATCTTGAGCTTGTAGTAGTGGTGCATGCCTTGGTTAGATGGAGACATTTTCTTCTTGGATGGAGATTCACACTCAAGACAGATCATTTGAGTCTTCGCCACCTCTTCACGCAACCCAATCTAAACGCTCGTCAATGGCATTGGATGGAGTTGCTTTGTGAGTATGACATGGAGATAAAGCATGTGAAGGGGAAAGAGAATGTGGTAGCAGACACTCTCAGCAGATGGAGACATGTGGCTATGGCCACTATAGTGAGCATAAATTTGTGAGCAGGATTCTTCAACAACTTCCTCTTGATAACTTCTACATTGCGGCTCGAGTAGAGATAGAGTCGCAGAGACCCCTTGAGGGGAAGTTTGATGGTTTCACCTTAGAGGTAGATGGTCTTCTTAGACACATAGAGGTAGGATATATGTTCCCAGAGATGGAGGCTTGAGGTAGGACATCTTGGTAGAGGCACATCATGCACCCTATTCAGCCCATCCGGGGTGAAGAAGATGCACGCCACTTTGTGATAGTTGTATCATTGGAGAGGACTTCATCGAGACATGTGGCTCAGTTTGTGTCATGGTGTTTAGAGTGTAGAGGGTTAAGGTTGAGCATCAACATCCAGGTGTCTTCTTTATCCTCATGCCATACCGGAATGGAAGTGGGACACCATTTCCATGGATTTCATTGTTGGACTACCTATGTCGAGATATCACCACGATGCCATTATGGTCACGGTTGATAAATTGACAAAAGTGGCTCACTTTTTCTCGGTGAAGACCACTTATATAGCTAGAGAAGTGGCATGAGTATATTTGGATGAGATCGTCAGGTTACACATGGGATCCGTGGAAGATCATTTGTGACCGTGATCCTTTGTACACTTCACATTTCTGGACTACCATGTAGTATGTCCTCGGGATGAGGATTAACTTCAACACAACATATCACCCTGAGATAGATGGATAGACAAGTGAGTGAATCAGATTTTGAGGATATGCTCAGGATGTACGTGATGGATCAACAATCTAAGTGGGAGGAGTACCTGTACTTAGTGGAGTTTGCCTACAATAATAGTTTTTAGAGTTCTATAGGCATGGCTCCTTTTTAGGCATTATATGGTAGAGAGTGTAGGACACCCCTTAGCTGGGACAGGTTAGAGGACAAGAGTATCTCTTGGACCAGCTCTTTTTACAGGACATGGAGCAGTAGGTAGTGTTGATTAGGTAGAGATTGCAGGAGGCACAAGACAGGAAGAAGAAGTGATGGATCAAGCATAGGATTGATCATAGTTTTGATGTGGGCATGAAGGTGTTCCTTCATGTTAGACCACACAAGAGCCCTATCCATTATGGAAAAGGTTCTAAGTTAGCTCCTAGATTGTTGGTCCCTTTGAGATCTTGGAGCGTATCGGCCCTTTGGCCTACCTACCATCTAACATTGCCACCCAACTTGTCTCACGTACATGATGTGTTTCATGTTTCTGTCCTTAGGAGGTACATTGCAGATCCTTCTCATGTGTTGGACTGGACATCATTGCAGGTGCAGGATCAGGGGCAAGTGATGGTGGAGCCCATCCATATCATAGATTAAAGACCCTGGGCCTTTGAGGAAGAGAGATTGATTGTACGGGTGTAGTGGGACAGATATGATGAGACTGCAGCCACTTGGGAGGATGCCACAAGTATTACGAGTGTAGTTTCCACATTTTTCCAGTGACTTCCAAGGAGGAAGTTGAGTCTAAGGGGAGGGGATGTAGTGCCCACTTCCCTTTGACACTTTAAGATACTTGATTTTGATACTATTGATCATATTATGGACACTATTATGTTTTGTTTTAGTATGATGGTTAGATGTTAGATCATGGATTAGTATTGATCTGGATTCAGTTATTATGCTTGATGATTACTAGAGACATTTTCTATATGTGGTTGATGATATATTGTTGTGACATGGACATATTATAGATGTTGATTTGGACTTATGATATTGGATATTTGAGTAGATCTAGTATGGTAGATTTTGATGATGATATAGTTGATTTATTTAATTAAAAATGATAATGTTGAATTATTGATATTGTTGTGATCTGTGTGTTTAGATGATTTTGAGATATTGTTTATATCATTTTTGGATGTTTGATATGGCCATGAGGCTGAAGGAGGTATTTGCATTTTGTAGGTTAAAAATCACAACAATGTCGGGGGACTGGAGACTAACCATATTGAAATTCCGGGTGAAATCAACAAGGTCACCATGGCAACTGTGTTGTGTGTTTGTGTGTTGAGTTATGTTAGGATTTCCCATGGGGGATTTCCATTATATGTGACCATGGGATATGTGTTTTAATTATGTGTTCCTTTTTATTATTGTTGTATGTATTTTTATTTGTAATGTGTTCCTTTTTTTAATTAATTTAAATGTGATAGTTTTAATGTGAGAGTCATATAGTTAAACTTTATTTAAATTTAATTGGGACATGGAATGTAATTAATAAAGTTGTTGAGTTTAAATAATAATGTTGGAAGAGTGTGTAAGTTAATATGTAAGAATGTGTAAGAAAGATGTAAGAGTCTTGTAAGGCAGATTTTGGAATGTTAAACACTCCATCTTTTATGAAATTCGAATTTGACCTTGGAGGCCAAATTTGGAGGCTTGTGGGACAAGTTAAACTTGTCCCACACCTCTTAAAATGATCCACCAACCATGCCTATGGTTTGGAGGTTAAATTTAGGCATTTTAATGCTTTTTGAAGTGACATTTGTAAGTTTTAATTGCACTTCCCTTACATATTTTTAATGCAGTCCTTTTGAAGTATGGGTCATTTTGGAGTGTGTAAGTCATTTTGTCATTTTTATTTATTGTGTTTTGGTGAGGATGTTGAATTTCCTCTTGGGGTTGAGGAAGAATGATGTGGCATCCCACAAGGATCCACATCATCCTCTCCTCTTCCCTCTCCTTTAAATTCAAAGCTTCTTGCTCATTTGAGGTTGTTGAAACTTTGTTATTTTCCTCTTGGGGTGCATTTTTTTGTTGTTTTGGAGCTTGTTGTGGAGGAAGCTTGGAGTCTTTTTGCATGCTTATACTTTTCTGGTTTTGGACTGCACTTTGACATTGTGGAAATCTTGTGAGCTTGGAACAAACTCCATTATGGAGAGGTAGGATCTTGAGCTGTGTTTTAATTGTTTTCCTTCTCTTGCATGCATGTTTAAATGGTGTTTGTGTTTGCATTCTTGGCTGGTTGGGTAGAATGCTTAGGGCATGGTGTAGGAGAAGGCTATGGGGATTTCATATGGGGGCATAAGGGATTGCCAATGGCATTATTTTATTGAGGAGGGAGTTTTGGTTTGGGATCCACCTTGGAAAAGAAACTGCTTGCATTTCTTACTATGGGGGGCATAAGGGATAAACTTGGGGGGCATAAGGAGGGGTTGGGAGATATAAGGTTTATGGGGTTGATATGTTTATTGGTGGTATGCATTTTGGTGGATGCCCAATTCCAAATTGGGAGGCATAAGGAGTTCCCCATAGTTCTTGCTCTTGTTGGCTTGCTTGATCAAGCCTATGTGTTGTATGAATTGTTTCAAATGTAGTTGGGAACTATTGTCTTATTTTGAACTATGCATCTTGTTGATTGTATGCAATGTGAATGTTGCTTGTATGTGATAGAAGCCTTTGTTTCCATGTGTTGATATTCATGCTCCATTTCAATATGGTTGGGGCTCGGGGCCAATGGGGAAGGATGGCTTCTCCTTTCTCATTGGATGTCTTGGTTGGGTGGAGAGCATTGCCTTTCCCCTTCCTTGTTGTGATCAAAGTTGCAAAAGAAGAAGAAACAAGCATGCTGTTATTTGGAGAAGGAATTTCATAGTTTGACAGTCATTTCCTTTGAGAAATTCAATGTAACCTTTCCCACTTTGAGTGGATGAGTGTATAAATGTTGTAATGTGAAGTTGTTGCATTGTAAATGGAAGATGAATTTGAATTGAGAAATGTACAAGAAGAATTATACTTCTTTGTTTTGTTTTGGAAAGAAAATGTAAATGATATTCCATATTTTGTATTTTGTAATTTGAAACCAATTCAAATTGGAAAAGAGATGAGATGTAAAGTTGTCAATTGAATGTGAATAAATAATTGCATTAGTCCCTCTAAATTACAATGTGTACAGGATTTGATTTGCTGTTAAAAAAAATGATATCTCTATTTTTTGGAAAAGAATAAGAAACAATGTTGTATATCTCATGTATTGTATTTGAAATCAAATAGAAAGGAAAGTTGTAAATTTGTATGGAGGATCAATGAAAGAATGCATTCCTTTCTCAAAAGTGTATTGCACATTTGATTTGAATTATTGTTTAAAAATTGATTGTTGTTTGAAAAGAAAAGAAAGAAGCATGCGTATGGAATGAAAGATAGTGTTATATTAATTGCAAAATTGTATATTGAAATTGAAATCAGAGATGCATTTTTATTTATAATTGAATGGATGATATAATAAGCATTGTATTTGACTAAGTTAGAATCATATGCACATTCAAAAGACAAATTGCTAAATCAATTTAAAAGAAACAACTCATTGTTTTAAAACTTAAATATGGCAATGCACATTTTAATTAAAATGAGTAGTTCAGACTTATACTCAACAATAAGTTATGAAACCTTGAGATTCATACTTAGGAAGACCTAAGGAACTCAAATTCACTATAACAGTTATGAAAGAACCTCCAAAACTTAATGAATTTCAAATGAGAACTTGCACAGTCATTTTTCCATCTATTGCTAGAAAAATGCAACCTTGAACAAATTAGACAAATTGACTTCACTAAAACACTCTAAACCCTCCCTAGACCAATCCTCCATGTCTTTTTGACATGTTGAGTGAAGGAGGAGTTCAAAATTTATCAAATTAAGAAGTTGGAAAACTGCCAGTTCACAAATTAAAATCATGTAGATCCTTTTCACAAAATTTACCTTAAAACTTATAAAAATGTAAATTTTATGTTTTTTATGCAAAGAGGGCATCGAGATATTTCTGAAAAGTCCTCATTTTCCCAAAACCAAGCTTTCTAGCTCAAGTTATGGCACTTTGAAGTTTTTTTGCCTTGGTGGGAAAATTTGGGAAAATTTTCCCTGGCGGGCCCCCGCAAACCAAAAATTTCCGTCGAATTGCCATTAGGAAAATTTTCAAAATTTTGGACCTTGGTAAAATTTTCACTTTCCCCTACAATCGAGGGCGCCACATGTCCTCCATGGCGAGGCGGGTTCTTTAAACCTTTTTTTTTTTTAAATTTTTGGGAAAAACTTTTGACATTTTTTGGCATTTTGATGATATTTTAATGATGGAGGAGGGAAGGAAAATTTTCCTTTGGAAATTTTGGTTTTGGTTTTGGGAAAAATTCCCAAGTTTTTCCCATGGCTCATCGCCCCCGCATCCAATCACGTGATGACATGTGGCAGATCGGACCTCGGTGGGAGCATGGAGTTATTTTCTCCATTGAGATTTTAACTCCAAAAATCTCAATTTCCCTTTTTGCTCCGTTGGTCCGCTCCTCCCCGCAACAATAAGATTTTGACATGTGGCAGGGATTTTCTCCTTGGTGAGAGGCACATGAAAATTTTCACCCTTGGGCATTTGGGCCTAAAATATCCATTTTCATGAATTCTCTACTAGCTTGCATTTTCCCGCCAATCAGGAAGCACTACGTCTCCCCCTCCCTAAGCCCACGGACTCCCCAAGGGAAAATTTTCTCCCTAAACTTTTCCACGGCCCATATCTTGCAAATTATGAGTTAGGACTTTTTATATGGTTGGAAAGGTGAGAAAATTTCCTATCCATTGGGAATGGTTTAGGAAATTTTGGAAGTGTTAATTATGAGAAAAATCTAGTTGAAACTTTGATCCTATTATAGATAGGGTATTGGGGTAGATTTCTCCCTAAAACCAACTAGAACATCTAACCCTAAAATTTGAAACTTGTGAGCTTGATATTAGTTAATAAAGGAGACTTGTGTTTTGGTAAATGTGTTTTTTTCGGAACCTACCAATGGAAGACTAATGCCTTGTAACTTGGTTGTAGTTACTTCTAATAAAAAAGTTATCTCATAATTTTTCTAACTAACCCTAGGTTGTTTCTTTGGTCTCAAGTGATTGTTTGAACGGCACTCTACGTAACCAACCAAAGGCCTCGGGATTATGATCCTAACTTGTATTGTGGTTTCCATAGGGTCTGTGGGCATGACGCAAGAACTTTCCATGATTGTAATAAGTTTTTGCAACATTTTCTAGAAGACCAAAGATAGTTATTTGTTGACATGTTTCTGGCCAATCCAATTATGCCTAATCAAAACACCTATATGGGACCAATGTCTCCACAAAACACGCCATTGGGAATCTTCAATGATCCTCTCCCACGTGTTCAAAGGATGGAAGAATAGATCCTAATGGTTCGAATAAAGGCATTGTAATAGGGACTCATGATCGTGAAGCCTTAACTTCATCAAACCCACAGGTGGCACCTCCTTTGGATGGTCACCAACAAATGAAGATCATAGGTTTGGTTGAGATGGATCTTGAACTCAGATTAACACTCATGAACAAGAGCTAGAGACTATTCATCACAACCGATCTGATTTACCCGGTTGTCTCGAATAATGCTCATGACACACTAAGTAGGGGCTTATGACTTGATCAGTGATCTAACCAAGACCTTTTCACACATTTCCTTCTTAGATCTACTGAAGAATTCTCCCACTCATCGAGCCTCTCTCTTGGAAGTGCTCGGTCTCAGCCATTTGGCTAACGTTACACCACCACCAGAGGTGTAGATAAACCATATAGACTTTGACGTTTGCCCTCCAGGACAACTGAAAGGGATATTGGGTTTGTTTTTGACATAAGAAAAATGCCTACAGATGTCGAAATAGATCGTAAAGGCAATTTAGCCCTATTTTTACAAGTCGGATCTATAACAACTATGTGAAGCGTGCAATGATCGATGATGGGGCAGCAAGTTAACATAATCTCCTTCTCTTTTCTTGAGAAGATAGGATATGAGGAGACTAATTGCTCCTTAACGTGAAACACATTAAGAGGCTATGATAGTCTCAAGGAGACCACAATCAGACCATAGTATTATCGGTAACTCTTGGACCCAAGACAAAGCTACTTGAGTTTTATAGTATAGATCAGAAACCAACTACAATATGATTCTTGGTCACCCTTGGATACACCGCATGAAAGCAATCCCATCCACCTGTTCCAAGTAAAATTCCTACATTTAGGGAAATTCTTTGTCACTCGGGGTAATCAAAGCCCTTTGACATACACCTAGCAACTTGAAGAAAATTCTAGGGGTCCACTCGAATTTGAGCTTCCCACCTAACTTGATTAAACAAACCAAGTAAGCATGTTACCAGAAGAAAAGTTGGTTCCACATGGAATTAGAGGTTACAGGTTTGATCGAGGGTATTATGGCCTTCAAGGATGAAACCATTGTTATAGAGATAGTTTTGCTAGGAACTACAACAAATATTATTGAACTGTTAGAAAAGGATTTTCCTATCCTTCTTCCCTTCGATTCCATGGGTATGGGACGTGCTTTGGGACTAGGTTCCCTTCCAGTAGATGAGGTTTGCATGGTATATGTAACCAAAATAAAAGAATAAATTGTAAGGGATGACTCAACATCTATCTTTCCGAGTGATTTTGGACTCTCCACTTTGATGGGGCCAAGTGTCACTTCAGTGCCAGGGCAGGTGCAATCCTTACCTCACCCGAAGGAAGGGTTTTACCTTTTTCTTTCAAATTGAATTTTGAATGCACAAACAATGGGGCTGAGTATGAATATCTTCTATTAGGTCTCATTATAGCCAAGAGAATGGGCATCCTCAATATTAGGGTGTTGGGTGATTCATAGCTAGTCGCAAATCAGGTATCGAGGTATATGAGACTAGGGCTGAACACTTACAACTCTATAAAACTACCATGTTGGACCTAACTAAGGGATTTGATTTCATATCAATCAAGGTAGTTCCACATGAACAAAACCTTTTGGTAGACTCTATAGTGACTTCCACCTCATGCTTCACCCCAAGTAATGATTTAGAGGACACCAACTTCATAGTTTCACTCTTCCTGAATCCTTGATTCGCAAAGTGCCAGTGGCATTAATGTTAACTTACGTGGAAGCTGAGGACCAGTTTGACTCTTTAGACCTATCGATGGGGATGAGTCAATATTAACTTATTTAAACACTTTGGTGGAATTGCATCTTACTTGTCAAGAGGTGGACTTTTCCTTAATTCCGCATTCCTCCTCTTATTTTGGGAATCTAATGATTGAGTCATCTCGGGAAGATATCTTGAAACTTATGAGGTAGAAGAGGAAGGGGACTTGGAGTTACCACTAGCCCCGCTTGAGTTTGAGGAGGATAATACCTCCTTAATTGAGGGAATGATTGATATAAACATCGGAATGGAGGAGGAACCAAAAATTGTAAAACTAGGGTCTTCTTTAACTCCAAAGGAAGTAGAAATTCATACCCAAGTCCTTAAGGAACAGCAGAAGGCCTTCACATTTAGTTATAAGGAAATGATGGGAATCACACCATATATCGCAGTTCACAATATTATTACTAAGCTGGACACCAATTCAATTAAGCAAAAATCAAGACCTATGAAGCCAAAGGTAGCCCTTATGGTAAAAGAAGAAGTAACGAAGCTTCTCCAGTAGGATTTATCAAGCCAAGTTGATTATTCACAATGGGTATCTAACATTGTCCCCATTTTCAAAAAAATGGAAAGATTTGTATTTGCATAGACTTTCGAGACATCAATAAGGCTTGTGCCAAGGATGATTTCCTGCTACCATCCATTGATGTTATTGTCGATGCAATGGCTATATTTGAGTTATTTTTCATCATGGATGGGTTTTGAGATACAATCAAATAAATTTTTTTGCAGAGGATCAAGATAAAACTACATTTATAACTCCTTGGGGAACTTATTATTATGTTGTCATGCCATTTGGTCTTAAGAATGCTAGTGCTATGTACCAATGAGAAATGACCTACATATTCCATGATCTTATTCATAAGATTATGGAATCCTATGTGGATGACCTATTGGCCAAGGCCAAGAAGCGTTGCGATCACCCAGAGGTGCTTCGTATCATTCTCTCACGCTTGATTGAGTATGGAGTCACATTGAATCCAGAGAAATGTGTATTTGGTGTAACAGTGGAAAGCTCCTGGGCTACATTATATCTTCATGAGGAATTGATGTTGACCCGGCCAAAATCCAGGCTATGTTAGAAATGGTTCACCATCGGATGAGTCTAGTATTAGATCTTTCCTTGGGAAACTTGGTGTAATCCGAAGGTTCATCCCTGACTTGACCTTTTCATTCATCCAATCAACAATTTGTTAAAGAAATATTATAGCCTGGATTAGATAGAGGAATGTGATGAGGCCTTCAAGGTAGTTAAGCAATTTTGTTATCCCCTCCCATGCTAATGCCACCAAGGTTAGATCATCCTTTGATCTTATATTCACAAAGGCTATGACGTTTTTTGCGGGCCCGTATGTTGGCACAAGAGGACAATGAAAAATAAGAATGGGATATTTATTTTATCAGTCAGACGTTACTCAATTACGAGACATGCTACACAGGAAGAAAAGGAATGCCTTACCATAGTTTTTACAACCAAGCGCTTAAGACATTACATGCTTAATCAAGAGACAAGGGTCATCGTCAAGTCAGACCACTTACGGACATTCCTCATGCAAGGATCCTTGTCTAAAAAGGTTGGGTGTTTCATTACATTAATGGTGAGTTCAAGCTAACGTTTGTAAATAAAAAATTAGTTAAGGGTCAAATCATCACAGATTGGTTGGTTGATAATCCCTTAGAAGGGTGTGACTTAGTAGATTTGGACTTTCCCGATGAGTGTGTATACTTCATTGAAACCAGCCCCCTATCTTTATATGTCCTTGGTACACTGACATCATCAATTTCATCATGGACCACATGTACCTAGAAGGGGCAACATCATAACAAATAAAGAAGGCGGTTACATAATTTCTACCAAGTACATCATCCTGGAATAAGTGCTTTATCGCAGAGCCTTTGATGGAATGCTATTGAGATGTGTTGATTCTGAAGAGCCTAAAAATATTCTTTATGAGTCACATAGTGGGGTATGTGGTGGTCACTTCGGGACCATGCTACTACCCAAAAGATACATCGGATGGGCTATTTATGGCCCACCCTCGAACATGATGTGGTAGAGTTTGTGCACATATGCCACAAGTGTCAAGAGTTTTCCCATGAAATCCACATACCAAGCACAAGCTTTACAACCGATCGCAACTCCATGGCCCTTCTCCATGTGGGGCCTAGATCTCGATAGGAAATTCTCTCCTCATCGTCAATGATGATGCCATAATTTTATAATTACAACCATGGAGTACTTTACCAAGTGGGTAGAGGCCATGCCGTTCACCACTATCCCCGCTCTGTAATCACTACGTTCATCTTAAACCGGATCATTTTTGTAGGTATGGGGTGCCATAGGTCATTATTTTTATAATGGCACGTCTTTCAAAAATGATGAGGTGCATGAGTTATGTGAAAAGTTCAAAATAAGTCATCACACTGCTTCTCTCTATTACCCTCAGGCTAATGGACAAGCCGAGGCTACCAATAAGACTTTAAAGTCATTTCTTCTAAAAAATATAAAGGAGAATAAATGAGATTGGCATATGAAGCTTTTTTTGGCCTTGTGGGCCTACCGAACATCAGTTAGAACACCAATGGGAGTGACTCCATTTTCTTTAGTGTTCGGTGTTGAGATAGTTCTACCACTGGAGGTTGAACTACCCACCCTCCACATTTCGTTACATGGGATCCTAGGAGAAGAAGGTTATCGAGAAGCTCATCTCTCCCAATTAGAAAGCCTCAATGAAGTTAGATTGAATGTTGAGTAATGGCACAGTGTATACACTGACCGCATGGCTCAATAATACAATAAAAAGGTATATAAACGTGAGATCTATGAAGGAGATTTGGTGTTAAGGCTCGATAGCCAAATTGAAAAGAAGACCAGCAAGGGAAGAAAGTTCAGACCTAGGTGGATAGGTCCATATTGAGTGGTGGAAGATTATAAAAATGGCACATTTTGTTTGTGTACTCTAGAAGGTGAGGATTTTAGTGAATCCGTGAACTCCCTTCACCTAAAGAGATACTACGCATGATCCATCAACATTCTCATATGTACATTATTGCATCTGCATTGCATTTTCATTTGTCCATTCATTTTGTAAGTTTGTGATCAAGGGACTTATTCTTATAGAAATTCCTAAAAACTTATGAAAAACATTGACAAAACATTCAAATCATATCTCTTCAAATTTTCATGGTGTCATCAAATGTTTCTGAATCATTTATCAATCCAAACAAGACAAGACAAAGTTTTGACAGTAACCATACCAAGGCCTACATACTTGGTTCTACTTTTGGTCTCTTCTTAGGATAGGTGTCTTTTGTTCATGGTCTATTCTAGAAGCTTCATGGTGTCACATCTATCCCATAAAAATATCTTTGGAAATAAGAACATTCTAAACATTCTACCCAAATAACTAAGTCAAATGTAAATCAACAGAAAAATTTTATTTTACACATTTCTTTGCCCTACCAACCTTCGGTGTTGAGCCTGCATCTCTTACTAGTGACATAGGGTTGGGAAAGGAAGGAAATTCCCTTACTCACCTATGCTTTGTCATGGTGATGAGCTCATGCTTCCTACTGGTAGCATGGGGCAAGGTGTAGGGGGTCTCTTTGACAAATCTAAAAGTCATGAACAATTAGACCAATTACTGGGAAATCCTAAGTCAAAGCAAAGTGGATTAGATGTTCAAAATTCCAAGAATAATTCAAAACCTTAAAACTAGATTTTTTCAACCAAGTGGCCATCTACGGATCCAAGTCTAGATAAACTATAGAGAAATTCACATTCTAAACTATGAGGTAGCATTAGTGGGGTAAGGTTGTAGCATCCCAATTTGGCTCTGTCAAACCTCTATCTTCATCTCACCATTACCATTCAATAAATTTCATGGCTTGTTCCCTTTCTAACTCTCGATGTTGAGCCCTCACATATTACTAGTTGTGTGGGGTTAGGAGTGGAGCAAGTATATCTATTCATCATATCATTATTTTTTCACATTTTATCAAGACAAATACGAAGTACGAAGATTGCAAAAGAAACTAAGTTTAAGATCACATTGTGTTTACATCATCATATATCATCATTATGAAATATAAAAAGAAAAGCATTCTATTATCATTCACATCCACTTGCATACATTTTGAAAAGCATAGAAAATCAGAAATTCTAAACATCTAAGAGTACACACGTGAATCAAATCATCAATGTAAGACAACTCTATGCAAGGAATAACCAAGCCAAAAAGAGATATATGTACATATCATGGTGTGTCATAGTTTTGTACAATTCCATCGCACACTAGGTGCGGTCAAAACACTCACAATGAGCACGAAATACCAAAACATCACATATGCCTCACAAAATGGAGACTAAGCAATAAAGGCACTCTGCCTATCCACCCCTTTGAGGCCCCTTATGACCGCTCTAGTTATGAATTTCTTAGGAGTTATTCTCAAAAGTATTCAAAAAGCAAAGGGGAAAGCCTAACGTAAATCCATTCCAATTCAACCATTCTTAAAAATGAAAAAAAAATGGTCACCATGGGCTCAGAGCTCAAAATCACCAAGTCAAAGATGCACAAATGAATTTGAAACTCCGTTTGTTTGGATATATATACGTTGTTATAACTTCATTTTGAGTGTGTGTGTTCACAAGGATGGAGCATTAGCACAGGTATATTTCTATATCCCCGCATGATGGTAAGTCCTCTTATCATTTTAATTGAGTGTTTATTATTCAATATTTTATCTATCTCGCACTTGAGTCTTCTTTTTCTCTTACATGTAGCGGGAGATTGGATGGCAACATTTCGACACACGGCGGGTGTAACTCCCCATTTTGAGAATGCCATACTTGGACTCTACGTTTTACGCTTCTTCATGGATAAAACACTTCTCTAAGAGGGCTAATATGTACGCACCCAAAATTACACGTGCTACATTTTTAGGAAAGTGGTTACAAAAGTCCCCAGTGATGACTCAAAATCCTTTCAAGAAGGTGTTCAAGCTCCAAAAACCAATTTGTAGTATATATTTTTGGCCTAGATATCCTTACATAGCTTCTCCTTGCATTTTCCCATTTTTCCCTTTCATTTAGTGCTTTCTTTGGCCTTAATTGTCAAAGCGCCACCCGCTTGGGTGTCAAAATGTAGTCCTGCAAAGCCACCCTATGCGGTGGTGGCGGTCTTGATCGATTTTTCCAGAATCTTCATGCGAGAAATTACATGCAACCATTCACTTTATTTTATCTTTTAAACGTGTCCGTGAGTGAATTTGCTAAAAATAGCTTTGTTTTCTTGGTTCTCCTAGTTCCTTCTATTTTTAAATAGATTTAATGAGTGGAATTGCCTCTTCAATTCCTTGTGCATGAAGTAACCTTCTAGCCTCCATTCCTATATATTCCATGCTTGTATTCAAGCAAAGGGCCTGAGAATTTTGTGTATCTTGCATTGTTGTGCTGCAATAATCTTGCTAGGAATTGCATAGCCAAGTTCATATCTCTTGTGCTATCTTTCTTCTACCTACATTATGCCCAGATTGCTTCCAAGCTGCCATCGCTCAAGTGTCATCCTCTTTTTTTGTTCTTTGCATTCCCATCCTTGGACTCACATGAACACTAGAGAAATAAAGGAAAGAACTGAGGGGATAGATACTCATACTTCCATATTTGCCAAAGCTCTTACTCTTCCAAGTTGGAGTTGTGTATTTGTTTGCTTTGTTTTACCAAATTACATATCAAATAGAGTAGAGAAACAATCCATTTCAATTAATCAGATAGTTACAAGTAGACCAAGTCAATAGAAGTTTTCTCTTCAATATTTCCAGGGAAATAGTGGGTGAATGATAGCTCTGTTAGATTCATGATTTATTCTTCACTTTTGAGGTAGAGTTGGAGAGATTTTATTTGAATTAGAGTAGATCTTAGATTTAGATTCACACATCTGCACAGATAGCTAGCTACATCCGGCTAGCTATTTGTTTTCTTTAAATTGTTTGTTAGATTAGATGCATTGTCTGAAAATTTAGAAAAGCACAAAAATATTTATTTCCATAGATTAGCTTGTTTATTGTTTTGTTCTTATATATTGAGAAAACACCAAAAATATAGTTTAGATTTCATTTGATAGATAGTTTATTCACCGAAAATGAATCAAATTCACTTTGTATGACCATCAATGGTCCGAGTAGGAAAATACCTACGGTTGTGATCCTCTGGTCCCACAACCCAATGGGCCAGAGTTAGTAACTGACATTGACACAAGTCTGTGCTTAACAATCTTACACACACCCGCCACATACACAGAGAAAATAAGATAGTTAGAGACTTTAAACATAGCTGCTAACAAGGCCTATGACTTTTGGACTACTCCTAGGAATAGGATTTGACTACATGTATGACCATTCCAGGGCCTCAACCTCAACAAGTCTTTGGTTGTGACCCATAGGTCCCACAACCCAACAGACCTACTAGTCAGTTAGATATCGACACTAGCCTACACACGCAAGTATTCATATCCTCACCACTTCCACTTGATATCATCACAAAACTTTCATTGTTAAACATAGCAAACTAATCAAAGGCTAAGACTTTCTGGACAAGACTAGATAATCACCCTTAGTTCCTACAACTCCGCTATATCTCTTGTCTCAATTTCCATGACCTTGTCTGGAAACCCATACGAGGCACCTATAGGCTACTTTCCACGTATTCCACAACCCACCAATAGAATCTTGGCTAAGCTAGACATCGATTAGAGTCTCGAGTAGCTATCATATCAGACCCTACCATTACACCCCTTTAGGTTAGGAGAGCATTCTTTGCCTTAGATTTGCATATTTTGTTATTGCATGTTGAAGACATAAGGTTGCCCAATTATCTTGGTCATCACCATCACTTTCACTCCCATTTCAAATTCCACACCATTTGTCTCGGCATGACATCGAGGAGTTTGGGTGCATGAGAAGGTCACATGTTGATTTTTTGTCATACAATAACATTGTAGATGTGTTTTGAATTCGGGTGTGAATTCTGTAGAGTTTGTTGAGCATAGCTCCAAAAAGATCTGGGTATTGTATTGAGAGAGTGGTGGATTGTAATAAAATATGAGCAAGTGATTCTTGGTGGACGTAGCCCAAATTGGGTGAACCATGTTAAATATTGTCTCTTTGTGTTGTGTTATTTTATTTTGCACTTTTATTTGAGATATGTAATAATTTCTACATATTAGTTTCTATTGTTGTGATTCTGTGAGGGATTATTCTACATATTTTATCCCTTATTTCCTAACATTAAATGCAAGAAAGTGGATATTCAAGTAAAAACACAATATGAGATACCTTATTCTTATACCGATGCATGAAAATGAGAGAAACAACACAACATGGATTATGAAGAACATATCTTATTTATAATATGAATAAATGACACTAGCATTTAAGCCATGAACACGATATTCACAATATATATATATATATATATATATATATATTGATCAAGAGTGCTAAGTAACCACATTACATTCAAAATACCATGTCAAGTTGAACATAGTGAATGCCAAGGATCTAGCCCATACAATATATGTTAAAACAAAGATCTAACTCATATATCAGGAGTCCTAGCTATGCCCCCCCTTATTACATGAGTTTTACAGACCCATCCCTTAGACATGATGACCTTCTTGTAACTCCCTAATGGAGAAACCCCAACCCTAGGGCCTCTTAATACTTTCTACGAGCTTTACCTTCCCCATGCTATATGTCTTCCTCCTCTATTCTTCTACCCGAGAATATCTTCTTATAGGTCCAATACCCACCACCATACCTTTCTTCAAGAGTAGATCACATGCCAAGTGTCAATGTGGTCCTTCATTGGTGAATGTTTATCCTGTTCCGAGATCTCCACCTTCTGTAATGATTTCTTCCTAGGAATATTCCCTACATGGAATATCCTTTTCTTGACCACCAAGTCTCTAGGATGGCACCTTATCCACTCGGCATGCCTATTCGGGTCACATTTTCCTCAAGTGCCTCCAGAATGCCAAATATGGCTAATTCTTTAAATTCTACGTAATGTCTTGTGTGTGCACCCTAGTTTCTCCTAAACCCTTCTTAAACCCTTACTCTGCATGCTTCTCCCTGTGTTCCTTTCTTATTACTAGCCCTATGCTCTCATGCACTCTCTCGGTACTTACCCAATATTTCAAGGCCCAACATCACCCCACACTAAGCTTGTTCTTTGTCCTCAGAAACATCCTACTTTTTTCAAATACTAAAGAATGGTGTGATTCAAACAAATTGTATGGAGGATGAAAGAATGGAATAATTGAAAGAATTAAGAATGGAAGAATGTAGAAAAATATTCTATTACTGCAAGAGGAGTGGGAACTCCTTCCTCATTGTTTCCTCAATATTCTCCTAGGCATCCACTTCACCCTATGCCTGTTGGAGTAGGTCACCCACTAGAGTGCTCACCTCCTCAAATCTCAATTCATTACCCTTAGCATTCAACATATCTACAATCCCTTCTAGTTGTTTGCTAAGGTCATCCAACACATCCATCCTATGAGTGACTTGGGGGTACAATTACTTAATCCAATTTTTAACCGAATCTGCAAGGTTTCAATTGCTCATATTTTTTCTCAACTTCAGCTAGGATTTTATCCTGATCTACCCTATTTCCTTTATTATTCTCCTAGAATTCTTTTAGATCTGCCTCATGTGTAGCAACTAGTATACTTGTTACCATGTCTATATCAGGACAGCTTATCATATATGGCCTCAACCATTCATGAGGCGGTCTGCATACCAATAAGGAGCTTGGAATATTGAGTGACTGTCTCCCCAATATTTTGTTTCTCTTCCTCCTTCGGTGTGTAAATGCCTCTTCTTCTAAATCTAGTACGAGTGATCACCTTTCCATGGTAAGGATGCAAGGTAGTTCTTCCAAGCATTACAAGGCTGACTCATATTTTTGCTCAAGCGGGGGGCCTGGATGCTTCAAGATAATGACATTTGTAATCATCTCTATCTTCTTGTAGACCTCATGCACCTTCGCCTTTTCCTCCCTTAGCTCACGCCTTAGCGTGTGTGCGAGATAAAATCCTCTTGCTTTACATCCTTTCTCTTCTTAATGATATCTTCATTCTTCTTCTCGATCTCTCCTTCCAGAACCTTACCCTATCATTCCTTCCAAAAATTCTTGCCTCAACCTCCACCGATACCTTGTTGAGTGCATTGCAGACTTGCTCGTTGGATAATTTTTGAGTGTTTATCAAAGGGTTCACTCCCTTAGTCTCTGGTACCTTCATCAGTGCCCCTTTTCTGACCTCAAACTCAAGCTCATCAACATGGGATTCAAAATCCCAAGATAGCATCTTCTCATTCGTGGGTAAATGCCTTCTTCTTTGAATGAAGACCATGCAAGGATTTGGTTTGTAGGAATGGTACTTTGGAGGAATGTGTGTAGTACCTTACTTGGATCATTGATGTAACTCATTCCTTTCTCATGTGTTGCTACCACACTCTTCCCTCCTATACATGCTACTTTTGGAAAGCTTACCGCTAAACTGGGATCTCCACCCATGCTCCCATACTCCTTTCCTACACTCTCATACTCTATATCTTTGAGTATTTTTTAGTGATGCACTCCACCACTTGCTCCACCAAGTCCTTTATTATGCTCACTACTTACATTTCCATGGCCTCCTCTATTTGTTCCTTAGTGAGACTTGGGGTCCTTTGATCCTTAGTGTTTACCTCCTCTCATCCCCCTTACCATGAGCATATCCTTCCTCCTCATCCTTTTCCTCATTCCCTTCCTCCTCCCGAGTCATGTACATCATACGGGATGGCCATGATCCTCTTTATGATCATCATCATCCTTCTCACCTCTCGTATGATTCTAGGCCCTCCTGTCTCTTCCGCATCCATCTCCTCTACTACCTTCTACTTCTTCCTAACTAGTGACTCTAGTATAAGGGATTCTTCCTTTTCATCTTCTTTAGCAGGCGACTCCTTCCTTGGTGATTATTCTTTTAAAGGGGGATATTCTTGTTCTGGTGCCTTTTCCTTAGGTGTCTTTTCTTTTTCCTTAATGGGGGACATCATCCTTTAAGCGTATGTGCTTGACTTCGGGCTCGACTCTTACGTGCTAATATATTGTGTTGTTTATACACTTGGTTCCTTCCTCTCTGGTGCCTCCTCTCTCTCCCTTTTCCTCAACGCCGCCTTCTTCCTTACGGTGGGTTCTTCTGGGATGGAGACATCATTCTCCACGTAGGTTCCTTTCTCATACTTGGGCCTAATGCGTAGGTATACCCTTGTTGCGGTCCTTCCAGTGATTAGCAACATCACAAGTTTCATCATATGCACCTCATGGGAGACATACTTCTCCACATAAGCACACTTCTTGGGGTATACAAGCTTTCTGTGCAACTTGCAATGGTCTTGGTCAACCTTGCTTGAGAGGTTGAACCTTAATATTTTGGCCTCATTCAAGCGGTTGACCCCTTCTAAGAAATATGAGTATTGAAAGAGAAGGGTAACTTACACCACGGGCTCTTGGTCCCATCTATCAAGGAGAACCTACCAATGTAGAAATGATGGTATATAGAAAACCGAGCTTCTCCTCGCACCATCACTTTGGAAATTATTTGGGTATTATCCACTCCACCCCAAATGATTTTTTCATTCACTTGTACCATTTTCTCTAGGCACACCTTGTGGGTGGATGTTATGGTGTCATAAGTATATTTCTCGAATCTCTTGGACGGGGAGGGTTCTCATCTAGATACTCCCATACAGATTTTTCGGCCCATCCGGCACTCCAATTTCTAAAAACATGATGGTAAGGATGACATTACCAAACATGATAGTCTCCCCATCACGCACGGCACTTCGATGATCTCCTCTGCTATGAAGGCGGATAGGTTATAGATAGTTCCCTCTGAAATTTTTCATCATACATTCAACTAGGCCGTGTTGATCTTTGTCCACCTCTCCAGTCCATTCAGCTTGGTTACTAAGTGGGTGACCATCCTCATCACAAGGTCAAAATTTGTTGATATATCAAAGTATCATGACCCCTTCTTATAGTCTTGGGCCTCCATTGTTTTCTTTGTGGCCTCCTTTTCCTCCATGGCATCATAAAATGAATCTCCTTCATAGGTAAGACCAATAAATTTAGATATTAGTTGGGAGTTATCCTCATCCTCCACCCCTTGAAGTAGAAATGGTCTTCATGTATGCATGACATCAGCCATTGGTACAACCAATCGAGTTTACCAAAATAGGGAAACTCATATAGTTTCAATAATATAACCTTCTCCATTTTTACCTTTACTTCATTTTCATAGATGGGCATTCCATCTAGTGTTTGCTTATCTGTAGGTCTCACCATTTCTTTCTTTGTGGTTCTCATTTGATGGTTGTAGTCACTTACAAACATTTTCCTCACATGAGACACCCACTCTTTTCCCAAATAATATGCCATCCGAGTATTACATCTCTACATACCACTCCTCGTTGAAAATAGTGGAAACAACATGTTTTCCTTTTTCCTTCTTTAGTGAAACGGTTTCCTTCTCTGGTTCCATATTATTGTCGGGTTACTCAAAATAAAATCTTCCTTTCTCTACTCAAATAGGTGTCTTATCTCCATGAAAAATCCCTTTACTTCCATGCCCTATCATAGAGCCTTAACTTAGACAACCCTTCCAAAAGACGACGTACTATCCTGAAATATTTTCCCTACGCCCATGTAATTCTTCCACTCTAGTTCACAAATCACACTAGTCACACCCTCATCTTCTCACAATTTTCCTTCACACAAATTTTCTTCATGGATGCCCTAGTTCACTAGAGCTCTTCCATATCATATTTGTAAGGTAAACAATAATGTTCCTGGCCTTCTACTTATAGCTTTTGCTCATTTCTTGCAATAAATGCTATGTCACCTACTAACTTACTTTTACAATAAAGGTAGTTTTTTCCACTAAATTCAACCTTAAGCACTCTTACCCCATGCCCAATCCTACACAAAAACCTCTACAACCTTATGGTGAACAAAACTCTTTACCAAGTGAAGATCCTCTTGTGCACACTTACAATGCCAAAGGAACTTCTTTTGTCCTTAACATGATTTTTTTCCTCACCTACCTCATGTTGTTCATGTGCTTCTCATCCTTTGTATGTGGTCTTTATAAAGTTATACTAACACCACACTCTTTATGTCCACCTTTTCTATGCGTGCTCTTCCACACTACGTGCCTTCAATCCGGGCCATCAAAACATAAATTCCACTACCATCTTCCATTTTACTTCGCATTACTCCACCCCACAAAAAAAATATGTGGTCCTCTATGTATAGACAACCTTTTGAAAATAATAAGTGGCTACTGATGCATAAGGCACATAAAACAACATAAAATAAGGGAACAAGGAACGAAAAAGTGAAACACAAGGAAAATAAATGCATTAAGGGAAATCCTAAGCTAAATGGAAACATTTCCTTATTTATAAACATAAGGAAGACTTATTTATAGTAGGGCTTTAGCCTACTCCCATTGAAGTGGCATAGGAACTATGTTCCATCTAGCACTTTCAGAATCGGAAAGTGCCTAAATCAAGGATGTATGAGATGATATATGGCCCTAACCAATGGAATTTCAGTTTCCAGGATGGCACAAAAATTTGGAGTCATAAAGCAAGACCATCTGCCCAACCTTGAATTATTTTTTTAATATGGTGATCATGCCATGCTTTTTACCACACCTTTTCAACCTTCTAACTCCACCTAGCAAGTGATTCACCTTTCGTCCAGTTGCATTAATTTATCCATGCACTCTTGTAGTTCTTGTTCATCAGCTAATCCTATTGCACATGCAATACACAATGATGGTAGCATAAATTTAACCGATAAAATATTCTCCACACCAAAATCCATTGAAATGATGTGTCCTTGTTCAATCTCTTGTAGATTGTCTTGTATTCCCATAGAACAACCGATACCTTGTAATCCCAATATTGTCTTCCCACATCATAAATTTTAGTTAATGTGTGACTCAAAAAATTTCAAACACCTCAGTAGTTTCATTATCTTTTGGGCGATAAGGGGTGTTCTTATGATGGACCACCATGAACTCTGCCACCAAAATCCTAATTGTTTCATTCAAAAAATGTGTACCCTATCACTAGTCAAGCTTAAAGGACATCCATACCTATTGATTATGTTCTCCCATAAGAATCTAGTAGTTTTTGTTGTGCAATCCCTTATAGGTGCTTCCTCCTCCCACCTTGTTAAGTAATCAGTGCAAGTAATGATATAATGCGAACCAGTCCTTCGTGTGGTAGGTGAAATTGGTCCTACAAAATCAATGGCCCACTTTTCAAATGGTTTTATGCTAGATATAGGTCTCAAGGGCATCTCATCTCTTTTTCATGGCTTGCCAAGGCGCTGGCAATGGTCACAGACCTTGCAAAACTCAAGCAATATTGATAGATGTTTTCCCACCAAAGCCCTATGAGTAGAATCTTACGTGTAGTGGCATTACTTGTATAGTACCCTCCTATAATACCACCATGTGCTTCTTCCATGATTGTAATGCACTCATGTTCCAACACACACCAAAGACAAAACCTCATTGCGGCCTAGTTTGTATAAGTCTCCATTGATTAACATGTAGGGCACAACGCGTATGGCTAATTGTTTTCTTTCCAAATTATTCATTCCTTCCGGCATCACACCCATTTTGAGAAACACAACAATATCTTCTAAGTCGAGGATGCACACTACAACCTAAACAATTTTGTGTCACGGCATAACATCCTTAATACTCTATACATCCTCCCCCAAGTCAATCCTTGACAAATGGTCGAGCCCTGAGTTACTCTTTCTTGCCTTCATAAAAATTGTAAACTCAAATTCCTAAAACAAAAAGACCCACCAGCATATGTGACCTTGTAAAATAGGCTTGTTCACTAAGTAATTTAATGCCATATGGTCTGTGTAGAATATGAAAGGTGTTGCCAATGATACTACCTAAACTTATGCAGCGTATAGACCATTTATAGTGCTTTGTGATTAGTAGTAGTATATTTTTGATCTGTGGTATCAAATTCCTACTTACAAAGCAAAGGGGGTGATGAAAAATCCTCTCACCAAGTTGTCTTAACATTGCTCCAATGGTTGTCCCTGAGGCATTAACATACACATGGAAAGGTTTATCCCAAGAAGGAAAGCATAATATGGTCACAATGATGAGATTATCCTTCAATGTATCAAATGCCATCTGCTGCACCTCTCCCTAGTGAAAGGAACTCTTTTTATTTAGTAACTTCTCCAATGGCATGATGATTTTGGCATACCCCTTGATAAACTTTCGATAGTATCCCATATGCCCAAGGAAACCATGTATTGTGCTCTAGTGGTAGGCTCCCAGTCCCTACAATAACAAAAAATTTGGAGGGATCCACCAGCAATCCTTCCTTACATATGATGTGCCACAACAAAGTTACAATGGAGTAGTGAAGAGACACTTCTTGATGTTGAGGGATATGCACAACTGCCAACATCTTTCAAACATCAAGTGCAAATTGTCACAATGGTCTTTCACTAGTCCATACACCATCCAGTCATCAAGGTAGACTTGAAGAAACTTATGGATGAAGTATTTAAATGCCTACACAAAAATGCATGAAAACACAGCAGTGCATTCTTCAGTCCAAAAGGCATGATTGTATAGGTAAAAATTCCCCATTCAATGGTGAAAGTTGTCTTTTCTTGGTCTTCTTTAGAAATTCTAACTTGATGATATCCTAAGAATCCATCCGTGAGGAATAAATCTCACGCCCGAGATACTCCTTCCAAAATTTCTTTAGTGAAGGGGGTTGGAAAAGGGTCAATGAAACATACTACATTCAGGTCCCTGTAGTCAACATAGATTCTTATCCTTCCATATTTTTTAATAATAATGACCATGGGGATTACCCATTCAATTCCTCCACAAATTCAATGATGCCCTGAAGCGATCATTTTTTCTATCTCCTCCTTGAACTTGATGTGAATATTTAGATTCATTCGATAAGGCCTCTTCTGAATCGGGCACGCACCCTCCTTTAACTTGATTTTCATTTCTCCCAAGGAGTGGTGAATGCCTTTAATCTCATGGTATCCATGTGGAAATAAGTCCTAAAACTATTACAACAGATCAATGATCTTTGAAACCTCCTTCTCTGACCAATAATCTCCAATAGTGGCCTTTTTAGGTTCTGTTTTTGAACCGATGTTAACCTTATTTATTTTGAGGGGTTCATGGTAGGCACATGCTTTCTCATCAGCACTATCAATAACTTCACATGTACCTTTAGTATGGTTAACATCCAAACTCTCCATTTCTTTGCCATCTATCACATAGACCATATTTCCCTTCTCTTTCTCCATGCATGTGCACTCAAGCTACACCTCTTCTGACTCTTCTTCATCAAAGTGTTGTTCTAAGATGTGTTCACCTAATAAATCAATATTCTATCTTATTCCATGACATTATCTCACATCATAAGGCACTTGACAACCTACAATGCCCTATCCACCAATAGTTTAGTACTCTAATAATTGAAAGCTTGAAGGAGGTCGATCGTCAACAAATGCCAATTTTCTATCTCGATGCAGAATATCTCTCGAGTGAATATACCATGTGTGCGCATAACCTTTTAAGGTGGAATATAGCTTATGTACCCATAAAGAAGGTGGCAAGGCCTCCACACCTTCCATCCATGCTTTCTCACATGCTTGAACATGAAATGAGGCTAGTTCCTTTCCATGCTAGTCTTGTATTTAAGTGGGTGCATTACTTCGGGAAAACTAAATAGTGAACGTGATTCTCACTTTGATCCACTCTATATGGCTATCATAATGTGTCACCCACCAACGTGATGCAGTCCCAAACAAGCTATAGTTGAGTATTCCTCTTCTTTTGATCTCATTTTTCAACCTGAGCCTCCATTTCTCATAATAATTCATCAGGGTTGGATCCTCTAGAGTATCTCGAGAAAATTCTTCCTCCCGGGTGCTTGACTTAGCACACCTTTATCACTTTCATAACAGAGCCTCTTAGTTGTCTCCTAATTAACTCATAAGTCCCATGCACCCAATTGTCACATGCCACACTAGTTGTATCACTCATGGAATGAGCATCTCCAAACTTAATAACTCCTTC
Source organism: Taxus wallichiana var. yunnanensis (assembly GCA_018340775.1). Lineage (NCBI taxonomy): Eukaryota > Viridiplantae > Streptophyta > Pinopsida > Cupressales > Taxaceae > Taxus > Taxus wallichiana. Next base: position 780,232,502 of record CM031239.1, on the reverse strand, counting down.
TAAATGGTGAATTACCTCAAGGTCCTTGATAGAGCACACATAGATAATATCAAGAACTTCTTGTCCCAAGGGCACAATATAGGGTGTTAACTTACCATCGGTTAAGGGGATGATAACTTGTTCTTCCTTGTTTTCAAAACTTATATACCCCTTATTAAACCGTAGGCTAGCATTGTTCTTATAACACGAGGGGTGCCCAAGTAATGCTAGAAAGTTGTCTGCCTCGACTAGTGCTAAGACTTCAAAGTATCCAGTGAAATTTTCCTCTGGGAAACTGATAAAAATTTCCTTCAAGACATCAATGGGCATTTCCTTTGTCTTATTAGCCATATACAACACATTCGAAGATGACTATAATAGGGGCCTTTCCCTTTGATTCCACATGTCCAGTGAGAACATTGACCTCTGCACCCATATCATTCAAAATATTGCTTAGAATACATCCATCCATAACAACATTCAAGTTAATATCCTTATCATAGTCAAGGTTGTAGGGAGGAACGTTAGCATGTAGAACCTACCTTTCGCACCTGCTTGGATCGGTGGTACCTTCTCCCATAACCATTCTCCTAAAAATAAATGATATTCTCTTTCCTTAACATTTTCATACTTCCCTTACCTCATCCAAATCCTTCTATGAAGCCTCAACATTCTTCCTTTACTCTAATGGCATCGACTTCTCCTTTAGGAATTGGATCTCCCCATTGTAGGCTTCGAATCACATCCATGGTTTCTTGGTACACTTATTTCTAATGAGTAGGGTCTGGATACTTCCCATGTACCACCTCCTCTCTAATAACTATTGGCTTATACCTTGGCATATCCCTTGCGCGTGTATCCTCAACTCGCATTGTAACTTCAGTATAAGCTCTAGTTCGACTTGCACACCACTCTTGGCATCCATTGTGAATTGGAATTCCTCATGCTTACCATTTCAGCACATTTGTATTCTCAGTATTGCTGGCTCATATGTTCAAATAGCTCTGGACACTCCTTACACTTATGTTTTTTCCACACCAAGAGCATTGAAACATATCAGGGAATTCACGCTTATAGTGCTCTGTAGACCCACAATTGTAACAGTTCCACATGGGAACTCACTTTTGTTATAAATATATTGTGACATTATTAATAACTTGTAATATTATTAATAATGAGTTAATACAACTCATAATAATAATATAGTTAATAGTTGTGTGTGAGTGAATTTATTGAATAAACAACTCACGTAGCTATTTTGGTGTGTGAGATAATAAAGGGATGAGAGAGATATCCTAGGGATATATCTAAGATATTCATGGAGAGAGATTGTAGGGTTTGAAGATGAGTGTTGACTCCACCTTTGTAGGAGATAAAACACTATAAATTGTATGCTCCATCTATGTAAAGACATCCCGAATGATTTCTAAATTCAATATAATTATATTCGGTGTTTTTATAGAATTGTGCAGTGTTTAAAAGTGGTATCAGAGAAGGTTCTAATCATTCCTATGATGGAGAATTAAAATGAAAAAGGGGCAATGTCGTACTTATAGTGTTGTTCCATATTTATGAGTGGAATTCTATTACTTTGCATTCAGATTTATGTTTGAGCATAACATCATTAAGAGTTTTTTTAAATACAAATTAGAGTGATTGGATTCATTTTAGCATCATGCCTAGTCTAGTTTTTATTCATGGCGCAAGAATTTCTATGTTGATGTCACATTGTTGAGGGATCTCTATCATCGCCCAACCATTTATTTGTGTTTACTTTATCTCATTGGAAAAGGCAACATGACGCAGTGTGGAATTCCAAAATTTGCAAAACATGATAGACATGATCATAGTGACTGCAACGAGTAATTTTGTATAAATTTTTCATGTGTCATGTGCTATTTGCTCATGTATATCTTTTCCAGCTCCTATACGTCACTACATGTTTCATATGAATTCTCACTTGCTCAATTTGCAGTTCTTGTCTTGCATGCAAAAATATGTTGACAACATGACTTTGATATATGGGTCTCCTCTGAATTTGTCCAAATTCCTTCCAGGATTTTGCTGACTTCAATTCATTTAGTCTTTGGTAATACTGTGTTTATTTAGCATTGTTCTACGTTATATTATTTTTCATGTCCAAATAGTCTATTTTAGTTTGTCTTTGTAGTTATTCACGTTTTAATTTTGTGTCATAAATCTTTTTAAAATCAATAGTGTGAGTCTAAAATTTTATTATATGCTCATGTTTTATGTTATAAAAATTTGTAGTCTCACGCTTCTTTTTTTTTGGTTTATGTTTTATATAGTCTTTTAAGATTTAGTCTTAAAATGCAATGTTTATGTGTTTCTTTCTTTTTTTTTATCAAATATTTATTATTTAAGTCAAAAAAATTGTTTCTATTTATTTTTAAGTAGTTATAATTGTGTTGAAAAAGTAATCTTTGTTTATTTTTTAATTATGTCATGTGATCTAGTTTGTTTTAGAAGTTTATTTTTATTATTTTAAAGTTTTTATTGATTTAGTGTATTTATATTTAGGGCATGACAACTTTAAGAGTCCTTTTATGTTGAAATAATCAAATTCGTATTGTAACTTTGTGTCATTGTCAATTTGTTTTTGTTTTATAATGTATTTCGTCATGTTCAAAAGTGTCAATTGAGTCATTGTAAATGTCTGTAAAATTATTAAAAAAAATGTCTTACGGATGCATTTTCGGGGTAACCGACATCCATCAATATAAATTGAGCCTCATGATCAAATACAGTTGAGCTAGCAACAAACATTATGGAGGACAGAGGAAATGGATGCTTTGGAGGTCAATCAGCAACCTCTCATCAGTCACCAATGACGAGGCCACACGAAGCTATGGTGGTAGTTGTGTGTTTATTTTTTGTAATAAGAACAGATGTCACATTCCTATTCAATTGTAATGTGTGAGAAATTCCTATATGTAACCTCCTAGAAGAAAACATTGTAGAGTATGTCTCTAAGTTTATTGTAACACTCATATATTTGGAAAGGGTTAGTGGTAGATCTAGAAAACCATAGATGTAAAAAGGTAGATAAACTTTTATTGATGTAGCGGTCCTCTAACTGCCTTCCTTCTTTATGAAGATGATCCACCAGTGGAATGCCAAGTGCATTATTTTCATGGATTAAATGTGGGATGCATTCCTTTGCATAGTTGTGGTCATGTGTAGCAAGACAGTCAACCAGTTGGAAGTTTACACGCCTTTCTTTGATCCAGATTATGAGGCAAGCCCATGCAGCATGTTGCAGAAAAAGGAGTTACCTTATACCTTGTCAACATTAGGGGGAGTGTATATTGGGAGTTAATAATGTTAACAATAGAGGAGTGAATGGGACAAATAAATTGTGACATTATTAATAAATTTTAATATTATTAATAATGATTTAATACAACTCATATTAATAATATAGTCAATAGTTGTGTGTGAGTGAAGTTGTTGAATAAAAAACTCATGTAGCTATTTTGGTGTGTGAAATAATAAAGGGATGAGAGAGATATCCTAGGGATATATCGAGAGATTCATGGAGAGATATTGTAGGTTTTGAAGATGAGTGTTGAATCCACCTTTGTAGGAGATCAAACACTATAAATTGTATGCTCCATCTATGTAAAGACATCCCGAATGATTTCTAAATTCAATATAATTATATTTGGTGTTTTTATATAATTGTGCAGTGTTTAACAACAACTCCCTCCATGGTTACCATGAGCACAAAATCCTCCTCGGAAACCTATTCCACACACCCCTCCATCCACGTTCCTTCATAGTGATGACCATCATCCTTGGAATTATTCGCAAGGCTAGTTTGTCGCACACTAATATCAATGGCATCATGCATGTGGTCAATCAATCTACAATCCTTGGTGTCATGAGTAATAGAGGTGAAAATCTTACAATAATAAGACACATTTTTAGGGATCACACATTGTAGTAGTGGACACCTACTTGCATCATGATCTTCATGGAAAATTTCATAGTCCACTATCATGGTGCGTGCACCGATCTCCTAGGAAAGTGTCCTTTGTATACCCTCGACCTCACAATCTGTGCACCATAGACCACCTTTGTGAGTCTTATGCAACGAGTTCTCGAGATAGATTTTCCAACTACTTGGCCATTACAGAAATATGAGCCAAAAGAAAAGGGATAACACAGAGATATCCATGCTTCCAACAACCTTAGTGCGTAGTCTAGCCTCCAAGGCCTTGCGCGGGTCTTTGAAAGTCTTTTAGGAAAGTGATCTCCTAAATTTTTTTATCAACCCTCCAACAAACCAATGAGTATGTTGGGAAGGATGAATATCATAATACAATGTTTATAAAAGAGTCTTGAAATGCATGCAATACTCTCACAAACTTTACGCCATACTTTTATAATGCTTGGTGCGCTAATACTCTTTTGTTCAAAATCAAGGATATGAAATTCATCCATAATGGCATTTTGTAGTGCGTGTGTAATCCACCACTATTTAATGGGGTTCATACTTTCGGTACCAATTATGTGCACATCTTTGCAATTTCATTGCAAAATGACTTGCCTTCCACTCCATGGTAGTGATCCCCTTTGCACGCCATAGTAGATCAGACTTGTGTATATGCTCTACAACATCCTCAACACCTTTGTAGTTTGGTAATTGTAAAGAATTTTCAAAAACACTTGTTGAGGTGGTTGAGGTCCTTGTCCACCTGATATAGAACCTCAATTTCCTCCGGTGTTTCCTCCACCAACAGATCCACTAGATCCACCAAGTCCTGTCCCTCCTAACCCACCACATCCTCTAGATCTTCCAAGCCCACAAGGTCCTCCAGCTCCTATACAACCAAATTCACCTCATGTCCCTGAAATACACACCAACAATTTGTGATATTGCACTGCCACTAGATGTGTGTTCCGAGACACTTCCAAATGTGATACCCAAACTTTGTGTACCCATAATTTTCCAAAATTTCATTCTAGAAAATATTCCTCCAAATACAGGGAATGATTGTGTAAGAATAGATGTACCAAATGAGAAATTATATCTCCTAGGTGCAGATCGGTCACTCCTACCAATACCAACTAGGTTAGCAATACTTATCTCTATATTTGGAAAACTAAGCACTATGGTTTGGTCACTAAGTAGATTCATATACATGCCAATGGATCTCCTTTCTCCAAGTGATGAACTCTCATCAGAAGCTAAAGGGGTCTCTCTCCCATGCTTTCCAAGATGGGGTAACACATATTGCTCATGCTCCATGTCCTCTATGTGAACCTCAATTCCTTCCTACAACATCTATCTCCATAGATCCATCACTCATGTAACCTTGCATTGTCTAACCAACTCCCTTTCATGAGTTTCACCATACTTGAGTCATCTCTCCTTTCTCTCCTTTTTAGACACAATATCTGTCATCATCCTCCACCCTAGATTCCTTTCCTAGCACTTAGAAGAGCTTTAGCTAGTCATAGGAAATGCTTCTAGACTTAGTGTAATGATCAAGATCTTTATGGCTAAAGGAATAACATGCAAAAATGATCCTCTAGGCTCCCTTAAGAACTCAAACTTAACAACCTCTAGACAAGAATACATATAAATAGTGTATTCCAAGGTATAACTGGTCAACAATCTTCTCTACCAATGATCAATATCACATGTCCAAGTTAGATCAGCATCAATAGGCCTCTTATATTCATCTTCGGTCCACATGCAAGATCTATAATACGAGCTTGATATAGATGCGTACACCAAAATCCACTCATACAACTTGTCTAGAAATCAGCAAAAGAAGGTATCATACATATCATGATATAGGTATTATTCTACCCATTCAAGTGCATCCAACTCAGGTCCAGACTAAATCTCTAAGAAAATTCATCCTCTATGCTCTAAAACCATGCTTTAACACTACACAAGGTCAAACACTCCATCATCATGAATCATTCTCACAATCACTTCAAAAATATATCCCGACAATGAGAACCAAGATGTAGTCATTTTTCATGTACCCTTAGTACAACTTTCTAATCCCATGTGTGTTAGCCTATCATCTAACGGGTGCTAAGTGCTAACTCAAGGCATGCACAGTGCCAAGCCCATCCTTTATATGATTATTATGAGAATATTTTTCCATTGTTAAAGGATTAAATGTAGAAAAGTGGATATTCATGTAAAAGCACAATATGAGTTACCATATCCTTATACCCATGCATGAAAATGAGAGAAACAACACAACATGGATTATGAAGAACATATCTGATTTATAATATGAATAAATGACACTAGGGTTTACACCCATGAACAAGATATTCAGTATATATATATATATATATATATATATATATTGATCAAGAGTGCTAAGTAACCACATTACATTCAAAAGACCATGCCAGGTCAAACATAGTGAATGTCAAGGATCCAACCCATACAATATATGTTAAAATAGAGATCTAACTCATATATTAGGATTCCTAGCTATGCCCCCCTTATTACATGAGTTTTACAGACCCATCCCTTAGACATGATGACCTTCTTACAACTCCCTAATGGAGAAACCCCAACCCTAGTGCCTCTTAATACTTTCTACAGAGCTTCACCTTCCCCATGCTCTATCTTTTCCTCCTCTATTCTTCTACCCAGAGCATCTCTTCTTATAGGTCCAATACCCATCTCCATGCCTTCCTTCAGAGTAGATCACATGCCAAGTGTCCATGTGGTCCTTCAATGATGAATGTTTATCTTGTTCTAAGCTCTCCACCTTCTGTAATAATTTCTTCATAGGAATATTCCCTGCATGGAATATCCTTTTCTTGACCACCAAGTCTCTAGGCTAGCACCTTATCCACTCGGCATGCCTAGTCGGGTCACATTTTTCCTCAAGTTCCTCCAGAACACCGAATATGGCTAAGTCCTTAGATTATGTGTAATATCTTGTGTGTGCACCTTGGTTTCTCCTAAACCCTTACTTTGTGTGTTTCTCCCCTGCATGCCCTTATTCTTACTAGCCCCACGCACTCATGCACCCTCTGATACTTAGCCAATATTTTGAGGCCCAACATACATCAAAAAATCCACCCATGTATACCTTGACATCCTTATCACATATTTCCTTTCCCATGCCTACATCATCCATTTCATCCCAATCTTCTACATCTATCATCCCCACATCTACATCCCCCATTACATCTTCTCAATCCACATCTGCATCCATAATGCCTCTTGAGACAAACACAAAAGGAATTCATACTTCTCCTACACAACCCCTCATTTCTACATCGATCTATCCACCACCTATATCACCTCCTTCTCACATAGACCTCATCAATCAAATCATCCAAACACCCCTTTCTATTTCTATAGCCACACCTACTCCCATTATCGATTCCACACCCACATATACCCCATCTACTTCATTAGACTCTATTCCCCATCCACATCAATTCCACCCTTGCCTATCATACCATCCTTGGAATCCATATTGGTTCCTCTTTCCATGCTCTTTCCTGCACCTACCGCATCGACTATCATGACCACATATCCATTATCCCCCTCTTCTTTCACACCACCTTCATCATTTGAACAATATTAGAGAGAATTTAAACTTTCCACAACCATAGGTGGCCCTCCTATCTCATCCACACTATTATACCTTCCTACGCCAATCTAATCGCCACTTTCTTTAGAACAAATCATGCATAAATTTATTCCTCCATCATCCATAACCCAATCTTTAGACCCACATGTCAAAATCATTATCATCCCTGCCAAGGGAACTCCTCAAAAATATAAATCCAAAAACCTTGGCACCCTTCCAAAATGATCCCTTATGCATCCCCATAGAAAGATCAACATTCCTCCAACCAAGACCAAATCTACATCATCCATTCTGGGGCCACATCCCTCTATCTTAGGACCACCTCCTCCATTCACGATCAATCAATCAATCTAAATCCAAACCATCTGATTCCCTCTTAGGATCAGCTCCCTTTTTGAAATCACCTACTACCTACCAATCAATCCAATCATAAATCATCCATTATTGTGTCGCTCTCTAAAATACGTGACCGAATTGCAACAAAACCTTAGAGTAATCCACCTTACGTTAGGAAATAAGTGATAAAATACGTGGAATAATCTCTCTTTGAATGGAGCAACAATAGAAACTAATATGTAGAAAATATTACATATCTCAAATAAAAGTGTAGAATAAAATAACATGAGAAGATAATGTTTCCCGATATAACACAAAGAGACTCTTAGTATTTAATGCGGTTCACCAAATTTGGGCTACGTCCACCAAGAATCACTTGCTCAGATTTTATTACAATCCACCGATCTCTCAATACAATACCCAGATCTGTTTGGAGCTATGCTCAACAAAATATATAGAATTCACACCCGTATTCAAAACACATATGTAATGTTACCTCTTACTACCATATGCATAAAACCATATAAGTAGACAACTTCTTAAGCATTTTTACAAAACCGTGGGTATCAAAACCATGGGATCCACTTTATTACCTCGCCGTGAAAAACTACCCCATAAACGTATGGGTCAAAAATACTTCCCATATGAGAAGATAATGTTTCCCGATATATCTCCGGATGAGACAACTATGGAAAGTGTACAATACTCTTAGTGTACAGTCTTCAACACTTTCTCACATGAAAATAGGCTCCATAACCTAACAATCTCCCACTTGGAGACTAGTTTTCCTCTTGAGCAAGCTTCTCAACCCTTCACTAGTTTCCGTGAAGACCAACCAAAGTTGAACACAACTTTAGTTTTTCCCTTGTGACCACCTTGGTCATCATGTCTACAAGATTCTAACTAGTATGAATCTTCTCTAGCTTCAACTTCTCTTCCTCCAAAGTTATCTATGATGAAATGGTACCTTAACTATATATGCTTTGTCCTAGAGTGGAAAGCAGAGTTCTTAGCTAGGTGTATAGCACTCTAACTATCACTATGCAGCTTTCCTTCCTCCTGCTTATGCCCTAACTCCTCAAGCAATTTTTGTAACCAAATCATTTCTTTTCATTCCTCTATCCTTCTATGGCAGCAACACACTCAGACCTCAAATTTCTTACCACTGCAAGCCTCCTCGGGTATGTCTCCATCTATGGTTGACAAAGCCACCAACTTCTGTAGTTGTGAAATCTAGCTCATTGTTGTCCCACCTACAGTGTAAACATAACCTATCATGCTCCTCCTGTTATCTACATCTCCATCCATATCTGAATCTACATAACCACACAAAGTGGTGTCTGATCCATTGTAGCACAAAATTGTCCCCATGGTCCCTCTCAAACATCTTGAAGGATCCACTTTACTTACCTGCCCGTGATATCTACTAGATCACTCATAAATCTACTCACCGCTCCCATTACATGGGAAATATCAGGCCTAGTGCACACCATGGCATACATCAAACTACCAACTACTGATGAGTAAGGTAACTTGGACATATGGTTTCTCTCCTGCTCTGTCTTGGGACACTACTCCTTTGATAACTTGAAATGGCCTGACAAAGGAGTCCCAAACCGGTTTAGCATCCTGCATATTAAACCTCTCTAAGACCTTCTTAATGTACTCTTCCTAAGATAAAGTTAGCTTTCGTTCCTTCCTATCTGAGGCTTCCTCTATTCCAAGATATCCTCAACCAAAGGATTTGTTTGGCTGCCCCTAAATCCTTAATAACAAAGGATTCACTTAGTTGTTTCTTGAGTACTTTTATTTCTGAATGTTTTTACTTTGCATAACCAACATGTCATCCACATACTGAGACATAGGATAACATAATTTCCATCCTCAAATTTCTTTTTATACACGTGATGGTGGTGAATGACATCTAATATAACCTTTCTCCATCATGAAGCTATCAAATTTCTTATACCATTGACGTGGAGCTTGTTTCAAGCCATACAAGCTCTTCTTCAATTTGCACACCATCTCCTCTTTACCTTTGACCTCGAGCCCTTTATTCGGTTCTTTGGATATATAGTTCCTCCTCCAAATCACCATGGAGAAATGTAGTTTTTACATCAAGTTGCTCTAAGTGCAAGTCTTTTTCTGCAACTATTCCAAGAACAATTCTAATAGAAGTCATTTTTACTACAGGAGAAAAAATCTCATCAAAATCTATACCTTTTTTCAATTGTACGAGATGCTCATCAATCCATGCCTAGAGGTTCTGTTTGAGGCCATACGAGAGATTTCTGAGTCCGTAGACCTTTTTCTTGACCAGGTCTGATATGTCCCTCGAGGGATCAAACCCCTTGACCACCAACCGGTCCTTGTATCTTTTCTTACCTCCTTCTTCCTCTTTGACTTTATACACCCAATTATTTTGTAATGCTCTTTTTCCTTTGGGTAGCTTCACCAAATCCCATGTCTGGTTCTCTATGAGAGCCTGATGCTCCTCATCCATGGCTTGCTCCCACTTCTTCTTAGCATCTACATGCATTGCTTCATCAAAGCTCTATGGCTCTCCACTATCAGTGAGTAATGAATAATAAAGAGAAGGAGAAAAATGTTCAGGTTCTCTTCTTACCCTAGAATACCTCCTCAATATAGGAGTTTGGGGTTCCTGTTGAGGAGGTTCTTGAACTGATTCATGTGTCACTTTTCCATCCAGGAAGATACTCTACCTCTACATACTCTTTCTTGGATTCTTCCCTGTTTTCCTGTAACTATTGCTTATACATGACTTTCTCATTAAAGACCACATCCCTAGATCGAATGATTTTCTTGTCCTTAATACTCCAATATTTATATCCAAAGTTATCACCACCATAACCAATGAAAGTACATTTTTTTGATTTAGCCTCTAGCTTGGTCCTATCATCCTTGTCTATATGAACAAACACCTCACATCCAAAGACTCTAAGAAATGAATAATCAACTTTCTTACCATACCAAGCCTCCTCAGGTATGTCTCCATCTAAGGCACTTAAGTGTCCTCTGTTTATCAAGTACACAGTTGTGCTCACCACTTCTACCCAAAAAGAAAGAGGCAGTCTTGCATGTAACCTCATGCTCCTAAGCATGTTCCATTATTGTTTTATTCATCCTTTATGACACCCCATTCTGAACTTGCAGAGCTCTAGAACCATCTTTTTCCTATGAATTCCATTCTTAGAACAGTAATCATCAAATTCATTACTATAATACTCCCTCCATTATTTTACGAGACATTTTAGCTTAAGACAAGTTTCATTCGCTATCAAGGATTTCCTATTCAACAAAAGTGTCAAATACATCAAATTTGTTTCTAATACAATAAACCCAAACTTTCCTTGTTCCATCATCAATAAAAGTAACATAATAACTTGAACCCCTAAGAGATGATACCTGAGCCGGCCCCACACATCAAAGTGCACTAGCTCTAACTTACTCTCTTTCTTTGTAGGTCCAACCTTGAGAAACCTTACTCACTTTTATTTCCCATATATGCAGTCCTCACATAACTCCAAACCTATTTCTGTATATTCAGGAAAATCCTTCTTTATGATCTCCATGCCCTTACGTCTCATATGACTGAGCCTATAGTGCCACAATGTTGTATCTACTTCTAAAGCCACAAGATTACAAACATTAGTGCTATAAGTGGTTAAATACAATGTTCCAACCTTCTTACCTCTTGCCACCACAAGATTACCCTTGGTAACCTTCTAAGAGTCCAATGTAAATATCACAGTACAACCATCACTTCCCAACTACCATGCCGATATCAAATTTCATCTTAATGTAGGCACATGTTTGACATCCTTCAATAGCTAAGTATTCCCATTCTGCATCTTAACCTAAACAAAACCTTTTCCAACTATGTTGCAAGGCTCATCATCACCAAGAAAAACATGCCTAAAATCTCCTTGAACATAATCAACAAAATAATGCCTATGTGGAGTAGCATGGAAAGAAGCCCCCGAATCTAAAACCCAAGATTCAAGTAATATTGTGATAAGTAAAAAAGAAAGAATCAAAGCATTGTATTTTGACATACATTACCCATTGCCACATTTTCCTCCTTGTTTTCTTCTTGTTGTTTCTTATTATGTTTGTTTGCTTGAAGCTCTATGCTAAAGTTCTTGCGTGGTATGTAGAATGGATCGAGTATTATTGCTATTGCATGCTCATGGGGTTGGTGTGTGGGCTCGACCCCAACCCTTCTTTTCATGCCCAGACTTTCCACAATGCCCAACATACTATCTTGCTTTTGGATTTTGACCTTTCCCGATCCTTTGATTTTCTCGCAGATTCCTCTATTCTTGTCTCCCTCTAGTTTCCAGGTGTTAAATCATTCCCTAAAGTAGAAGATTCACAGAGCTTTTTCTTCACATTCAGTTGCAGTAATTACACGAGACAGGATTTCATCAGGGGAAAATTTGCGAGTTTCTTCACTTAGAATCACCTCTCTGACAATGGTTGATCCTCAAACTTGAAATTTGAGTTAGCTAGAACCGAGTTTCTTACCACCATTACCAGGCTATTCTAACTCTTAGGTAAAGAGCACAAAACTAATAAAGCCCTAACTTCTTCATCAAATTCTATTGTAACTGAAGCTAGCATATTTACAACCGTATTAAAATCATTTAAATGATCTTATACTGAACCATTCTCAGAAATCTTCATATTAAACAAATTTTTCATTAAAAATATCTTATTAGAGGCAGAGGGTTTTTCATACAACTTTTTTAATGCATCCATCAATTCTTTTGTAGTCTTTTCCTTTGAAACATTAAATAATACCGAAGATGCAAGACACAGCCAGATTGTCCCAAGTGCCTTCCTATCCAACAAATCCCATTCCGCATCTATCATGCTTGAGGGTTTTTTCACCTTCTCAGACAACAAAATATAAAGATCCTTCTGATAAAGGTAATCTTCCATTTGCATCTTCCAAAGACTAAAATTCTTCCCGTTGAATTTATCAACCCTAGATCTTCCATCATCTACCATAGCTCCCACTCAAGATAAAACTTTCACTACGATTCAAAACTTCAACAAACCAAACCAAGATCTGATACCAATTGTTAGGAAATAAGGGATAAAATATGCAAAATAATATCTCACTTAATCACAATAATAGAAACTAATATGTAGAAAATATTACATATAGCAAATAAAAGTGTAGAATAAAATAACAGAACACAAAGAGAGAGTATTTAACATGGTTCACCCAATTTGGGGTCTATCCACTAAGAATCACTTGCTCAAATTTTAATACAAGCCATCGCTCTCTCAATACAATACCTAGATCTGTTTGGAGCTATGTTCAACAAACTCTATAGAATTCACACCCAAATTCAAAACACATCTCGTAATGTTACCTCTTACTACCATATGCATAAAACCATATAAGTAGACAATTGCTTAAGTAGTTTAACAAAAGTGTGGGTATTAAAATCATGGGTAAAAAATCGCCCCATAAACCTATGGGTCGAAATCCTACCCATATGAGAAGAGCACATTTTCCAATATATCGGGCACGTTTGAAGGCCAAAAAAAAATTCAGGGCTGCACCCCCAAACCTTGGCAAGACAACTATGGAAAGTGTACAGTACTTTAGTGTAGAGTCTTCAACACTTTCTCACATGAAAATAGGCTCCACAACCTAACACCTTCGACCTATATATCTAAACCATCTCACAAGAACTCTTATGGTTCTGAAATTGAATCATACATAAAGATCCTCCAACATCTTCTTTAGAATTCTTCCATCATGCTCCCACCTATCGAGCCTTTGACCCAAACTTTCCAAAGCCTTCATGGTTTGACCCCACTACATATGTGCCTATACCAATCAAAGTTATCATGGTTGGATAACTTAGCTAGTCTCACTCTTCCCCATGTAAATTAAAAATTCATAGATGCTTTTGTAAAAATCAAAGTTATCCAAAAAAGAATGATCCTCGAAGGACATTTGTTCATGAAAAATAAATAAAATATATAGAAAAGCATGTAAATCAAATTCAAAAGCAAATCAAGAAAAATAGACCAATCCCTCTAAGGATGACTATCATTTTATTCTTTCCATCTATATTGTATAAATTAGACCATACTCTCGAAGGATGGGTACTCATTATGAAATTTGAAGGCTTCGCGCATCGATCAAATTTCTTCTAGTAGGCATCCCACATTGATCAATTTGCTCTTTCCCCTTCCCAAAGCTAGGGCATATTTTTCAGAACCCACTTTTCAAGAACCCTCTTCCCTTGTACAAGTACATCTCAAATCTCTTTTTCATGTCGATATTTGGTGTATGATTTTGTTTCATCCATGATCCTAACAATATTTGGTATGACTAATTTTTGTTGGTTGCATAATAACATTATTTTTGTTGCATGTGCTTTGCATTACCTAGATCCCCTTCTTGTTTACAACAAAGTGCATTTGGAGGCACCTTTTCCTTGTATGTTCTTGAATACAACGTAGTGTTTTTCACACCTATAGGTCACCACCATTGCATTGCATTCTATCCTAATCCTATCACATCTGTCTTTCAACACATATTTCTTTATCTCAATCACCTATATGTTATCTATCTATCTTACAACACATTTACTCTTACTTATATCCATCATTAATCACATCCATTCTCAATTTGTTTTCATCACATCTTATCCATATACATTCTAATCATCATGATCAAATTAAAACACAAAACATATAGTCCTAATCCTCATTAACACATCACACATTTATATCACCATTTTATCCATACACATGTGCATCCAAAATAACCATCTAATCATACATTTATTTCACCATAATCATAAAATATAAAACAAATATGTATTCCATCACATCATAATCAAATTACATCATCATCACACCCACCATCATGGCATATAATCTAAAATCATCATCATCACATAAAATCAAATTCATCACATCAGATAATGAATACATAATAATCCACAATAAAACCATATATCATATGTGTGTGTGTGTGTTTTTGTTTGTATTAATACATCATTTCCCTCTAATGATGCTCTATTAAAGTATAGATGTTATCAAAACCTATGAAGTGTATATCCAAGGCTCTCAAGTCCTCTCCTCCTAGGGTAGGTACAACACTTGATCCCTTCACATCTCTACCACCCTTGTGCTGCCCTCCACTCACCGCATTGCTTGTGCCACACTCATTATGCTCTTAGACAACCCTGCTCCTCCTAACGATATCCTCTATAGGTGTTCCCATAGCACAATGTCTTGGTACCTTCTCAAACAAAATCCCTTCATAATATCTAGTCTTGTCGTTAGTGCTTTGTACCTTCCATGGAAATTATGTAAGGAGGTACTACCTGTCTTGATCCTTGTAGAGCTGTTTGGTCACCACTCACCAAATTTGTCACCAAAATGGTGGACATATCATCAAAATGGACCATGTAGGCCTCCCCTTTCACTAGTAGTGGTCTCTCTCCTAAATAATTTATCCCTCTCCTAAGTGACCGCATCCTTCTACTATAGATATATGTCTCTCTACACCCTCATCTACTCCAACTCAACATCTAAGCATGCCACCTCTGCTGAGACTCTCCCTGCTCCACTATCTCTACCCCCTCTAGGAGCTTCCTCTACATAAATATCCATCTCCTCTAAATCCTCCTCTCCTCCCTCCAAAGCCACCCTAATTTCCCATACAGAGTCATCCAATCACCCAACCCAACCCCGACTCCTATGTCATCACCATCTTCTCATGGTGCATCCTCCTCCCCCAATGGATCTTCCATGATAGGGCTCAACAACTCCATGTCTACCTCCTCTTGTTTGTACAAAATAGGACCATTTGGTATGGTCTGTATAACCCCAAACTGTCATCACACTTGATCTAATCGAATGACTTGATCATCTTGATCATCTCCACCGCATCCACCTTGTTCTCCTCATCCCTACCAACCCTATGTCTACACTAGGACATGTAGGTAAATATCAATATATATGCCACTTAATCTAATTACCATATAACTCCGCAAGATTATCCACATACCAATCCACCCTCCTCTCACTCCTATCACCAAAGGCCTAATCGACCCTCCATCTCAAGAATCCCACCTCTAATTGAATGTGGTCTCATGTGACTCACATAATCCCTAGTAGCCAAATAATTTTTATATGCGCATACTCCCAGTAGTATAATAAGAAAAATATATCCAATCTTAACCTTTGTCCTTCTCTATAGATGAAAAGCTCATGGTAAACCTAAGCTAATAAGGTAATCCCAAATGAAAACACCATTTGGTGGTCCATAATGTCTACCACTACACCGGCTAATGCCCATAGAAATCAATCCCCACCAGAGTCTAGTAAAGCATAACACGACATGACCATCATCACCATATAGATCAAATGGTTGTGTTGTACCCCAGCCTCATATATCAACTCATATGAAAAATCCCCTGAATAAAATATGATCTAGGGCACATCAGCTCCAAATAGCCATGTCAACACTACTAATCTCTCCTCACTAGTAATGGGAACTATCTGCTCCCCCTATATCAGAAATATTAGAATCTGATACACATCCTCTAGGGTGACTATCATCTCCCCTGTCTTGAACCAAAATGTCCATGTCTACCAATCCCATCTCTCCACCAAAGTAATCATAAGCCCCACATCCCATGGGATCCTCTAATAATACCTCGAATCCTCTCCGAACTTCATTGCTACCAAGTGATCCCATTCAAAGCATCTATGACATCTCCTCTTATCTGCTCATATGGAGCAGAAATCTATCCTCAAATATAAGGTCTCTATCCTGTAATATTAGACAAAACATATATGCATCACATTGAATATACAAAATAACATCATAATCCATTAAAATTCATCAAAATATAGTACATTCCAAAAACTTGATCTTAATCCCTTAAATTTTATCCAAAATACAATCTAACACTAGCTTATCCAATCCTACCCTGGTCGGTTAATGACGTTTTGGGGGTAAATCAATGAGCCTTAGAGCCGGGTTGATGTCAACCCACCGGGTCACTGCCAATCACCTCTGGCATCATCCACTTTTAGTAAAAAATGCAAAAAAATAAATAAAAATTTAATTTAATTTAAGACTAGCGTGGGTTAATGTTACTCACCATCTTCTCGCACCCTCTCTGGCACTTCTTCTGAGCTCGGTTGCTTCCATCTCTCAGTTCTCTCTTTAATCACTCTACTCTCTCTCTCGTCAACTTCATGCATAAAAATGAGCATTATTGGCTGACCCTTGGGCTTATATAGCCATTGAATTCAAGTCACTATCAACTCCTTCATGTCGCCGACGTTTGGACACAATCATCAATCGACTTCCCTTAACAATAATAATTTTGGGATCTTTCCCCCCTTCCTTTCATCTTTTCCTAGGGAATCATCTATTGTTGACCTTTAAGTCCACATTTGTGGCCATAATCATTTTCCCTCTAGGAATTTTTATCCAACATTCAAACTATTCCTCCTTCGTACATACATACTTTCTAAGTCCACATCTCGTGACCATATCTATTTTTTCCTTTGGGAATTTTAATCTTATCATACTCTCTAAGTCCACCTTTCGTTTCCATAATCAATCCTCTTTTGGGCATCTTTAATTCACAATCTTATCTAATCCATGCACAAATTCCTCCTTTGAGGCCATATTCATTTGCCCCTTGGGGAATTACACTCATCATATCAAGTCCATTCTTGTGGCCATATTCTTGTTCAAATTCCACCTTTTTGGCCATACTTTCCCCTTGGGGCATATTATTTCATCACTTGCTTTTCATTTTTCCTTCTCAGCCATTTTTCATGTCCCATTGGGCACCATAACCTTTCATCCTCATCCCTTGTGGATGCATATCATTTCACTCGATTCCTTATGTATAAAGTATTTCACATACCTTTCACATTATGTTGCATATATTTTGATGTGTACCTATGACCCATTGGTCATTGCAGATTGCATCCATGTTGCAAAGTAGTCTTCACCCACTAACTGGTCGTAGAACGTTGTAGACCGTCTCCGTTGAGACTATAATCTTCCTCTATTGATGTGATATTGGAGTTATCACCATATTTTTATTAACATTGCGATCTTTTTTTCTGGGGCATCTTTCCTTAGTTATGCTTTCACCATCTTTCTTCACCCACCCGCCCTTCATCATCTAACTTTTTTAAACACATCATCAATTTACCCTCGACATCATCGATCCCCCATTTGAGTGGTATCTCATCATCAATCCTTTTATTTTCCACCAACTCTCATTTTTTTGTCTCATGGCTTGCTAGCTCAAACCACTCAACAAAAAGGGGGAAAATGTAGACACCTAAATTCAGTATCTATACCCTTGATCACCCATGTGCACATATTTATTTAATCCATCCCCTTATTTAATTAAATTCCCACTTTAATATCTATCACCTTTAATTCACATTAATTAATTAAGCTTCAATTAATCAATTAATCCACATCCTTTGCTTCCCTTTCCCTAATGGACTTTCTATTTCCCATCCCTATGCTTTTTCTAACCTATCTCTACTACCAACTCACCTACACCTCATCCCTAAAAATCCTCTTCCTACCTAATGCTTTAAAGCATTCAATCCCATCCTTAAAAACACAAAATCACACCAAAAGCAGAAAAATCCTCCCATTGGGGAAACTTTCCCGCAATCATGGTGACCGTAATAGTCTTCGTCGACTCTATAAAGCTAAGTGTTTTCTTTCCACTCTTGAATTAGATGCATGTAACCTCGAGCCTTCTCACAACCTCAACATCTTTCCTCCGATTGATAATTCTTGATACATTTACAGAGTTTTCAATTATCTCTTGGTGTGCTTGCATCACTCATGATCATCCTTCGTGATATTTTTCATCATCGTAATCTGGATTTTAATATATCTATCATATTATTGTATATTCTTTGTTCCTAACCTTTTCAGGTATAAAGAAGCTTCTGCAACATCCAAGGAACACTCAACAACCTTCTCCTATAGCCCTTTCCTTTTAGGTTTCAGTTTTCATTCATTTATCCTTAGCCATATCTAAAATTGTTATAGTCGTTACCAAATCACCCAGTTACCATCAAAACAACTCCAATTTTCCAAACATCCTACCCATATAATTGTTTCTACCATCTTTACTATATCTTCTACCTCAAACTTCATTATGCATGTCATCTCTTAGTTGTCAAAGACCTCTTCCATCTTCTAGTTAACATTCAAACCCTCTAGGTCTGCATGTTCTACTTATTTTCTAGATCTACCCTCCCAGGTCACCATCAACATGCCTCTTCACAAATCTGGGTTGCCATTGACCTGCACTCAGGTAACAACCAATTTATAGTTGTTGGAATCTAATCATCTTTTTTAGAAAATATCTTTGTTATTTTCAAGATTCAAAGAATATTCTTTTTTCTCGCATGTTTTTGTAATTTCATCTTTTACATCATTTTTTTAAACAAACAAGGGTTGACATCTACGAAAGGAAACCAAAATCTTCTTAAAAATTCATTGTCGATAAACCCCCACATATATCTATCTAATCCATATTCATTCTAGTTTTGTATTTCTATTAAGTTACTGGCTAGAATTAACCATTTTCTCTCGTACATCATATCACATCTAAGGTAACAAAAACCCTTTAGCATTTCTTATTTTCTAGTTTCTTTATCGCTAATTCATTCGGTGATCGGTGAGGAAGTTTATTATCCAAAATATAAGCATCTCCAAAGAAAATAAACAACAACCAAAGAATAATTATCTAATAAAGAAGAAACCAAATATTGTGTCTATTAAAGACATAGAGGAGGATGTGAGAAATGAAGAATAAGATGAAAGGAATGAATAAGAATTATTGTAGAAGGATCCCCGTGTTCATGATATTATGGAGTCGGATACAAAAGAGAATGACACGCATCAAGAGGATATCCTAGTCATGGAACTAGAGGTGGAAGGGATTGATGTGCCTATCCTCAAATTTTAGAGGAGAGGTAAGAGCTTACTAAGGAGCATAGAGTTGAGAATGAGACTTATTATGAACTTGAGTGTAATATCGAGTAATAAGTAGAGTGCATTGTCGATCATGAGATCGAGTGCAGGAGGAAGAAGAAAATGTTGTTGACGAAGAAAGGGAATGTGGTGAGGAATACAAAATTATGCTTTTTTTCCAAAAGGGATCCATGGGAAGAACAAAAGCCAAGTCACATACCCCAAGGACCTATGATGTAGTACATTGATGACCCCAATAATTTTTTTGTGCACAAGATATCAAAGTATGATGACCACAAAATATCTTTAATGTTTTTCATTCTTTAAGAAGGAATAATCCTTGTAACACACAAGGAAGATGTTTTCCTAGGCATGCAATCACACATGGAAGATCCAAAGTTTGAGGTTAGCGTGCAATCGATAACTAATACTCAACTTAAGTATACACTAGGATAGGATTATATGATAGTCAATACATAGATAATAACATATGAACAAGCATGAAAATCACTTAACAAACTATTAGTAGAATTAAGTGTGATAATTTTTAATAAGGAGTATCACATAAAGAATATGCACAAGGAGATAGGAGAGAATAATTAAGAGATAAAAGAGAATAATAAAGATCTCGAGAAGAAGGATAGAGAAATTACGAGGATGAAATAGGTGGAAAGAGAAGAAAAGGGATGGAGACTTGCCTTATATAAGAAGGTAGAATGCATCACAAATTCTATTATGCTCACATGCCCGGATCTAGTTGAGAAAGGAAAACCTTCATATGAGATGACATTACATTACCTAGAGGACTTGGCATGCATTCTCACACAAGAAAATTAGGTTCTTGCAATAGAATCCACATAAGAGGTATTGGCATGGAAAAAGAATAATGAAGGGAACAAGTCAAGGAACACCTCACATAATATGATACATTAGCAATTGAGGCTAAGAAGGTTATGGAAGAGGAAGAGTTTATTTTTACCATTGTCAAGATTTTGACCATGTTATGAGCCTACTTGGTTGTTTGAGATGAGGTAGAGTTGAGGGAGTTTCAGGTCAAGAACAATAATAATAAGGTAGAACAAGAGAAGGTGTTAGAAGAGGTGGAGAAAAAGAGGGAATTGATAAATATTTTTAAGACATCACTAAAGGACATACTGAAATAAATCTTCCCTTAGATTATGCATAGGATGGATGAATTGGACGGTGCAACTAAGAAGCAAAAATCCTAGTGGAATAGTTAAGGGGAGAATTTATCAATTAACTCTTATGGAGGTTCCAACATCGTTGATGTCACACTAGTTAAGGTGACTAAAAATTTAGAAGGGTGGAGGGAACTTGAGAAGATATTGGTCAAGGAATTTCTAGTACTCCTCCCCTAAAGCAAATTGATTCTTTGGTGCAATCCATATTATTTATTCTTTATTATTTTTTCCAAAGAGGGTATTCTACTAATATTTTTTTGCGATAGTCTCGATGTTGGTGAGGAAAAAACCATACCTAGTGTGGGGTAATGTTGGTTGCTAGAATTGGCTAAGTACCAAGAAGGATGAAGGTTGACACACATGGATGTGTACGCATAGATAAGCTTGGATTGCACAATGGATGACATGCACGGATAATAATATAATTTCCCATTGACTACACATATAGGCACAATAAGTAAGGACTAGCCATTTTCTCGGGAGCAAGATAAAATTATACTTGGATTTTTCACCATACAAAGGATAAAAGGAGGTTACCTTGGTGAGAAAGCATTAGCTAATTTTGGATTAAAACACATGCATGTATTAAATATCAATAGGATTAAATCAAGATATTATTACAAAATATATTATTAGAAAGTGTTTGTAAAGCATGCATGTAAGTACGCATGGCTATTTTTAGGCACACCTATTATTAGGAAGTGCATGGGCGGTGAAGGGAAATTTCCCACCCCTATAAATACTTGATTTAGGATTGGTTAAAAATAATGTTCATTGTGTTAATGTTATGATGCTCGATATATTATGTGCATGGCTTTGTGTTCACATATTATGTATCATCTTCTTGTTATGTAGTTGTTTTTGAGATTAATGGATAATTGTGGCTGGATTATGATCATTGATGTGACTTAGTATGGAGATGTGTTTATGAAATTGATATTTGTCATGGTTTATCTTCTATAGTTATTGTTGTTAAATGGTTAGGGGTTCTTAATTATTTACTTGATTGAATATTGAATAAGATGGGTAGTTATACAAGAACTCACCCCAATAAGATAATTCAAGTGAAGGTACTTGATTTTAGTGAAGGGATTGGTAAATATTTCAGCAACACGATCGGAAGTCCGACAATACTGCAAGTCAATGATGTATCCATGAATAAAATCTTGTATGAAGTGCATGTGGATCTCAATGTTATTTGTCTACTGATGCCAAACCAGATTTCAATAAATCAAGATGGTGATCATGTTATCACAATAAATGATAGTAGGCCACCAAACATAAATACTAAACAACTTCCATGACAACGTTGAGTAGTACCCTGTAATCTACCTCTATAGAACATATCGCAATCACATTCTACTTCTTGCTAGACCAACTAAGAGGACTGAACCAATAGAGAAACCGGAGCTTGAGGTATATTTTGAATGATTGGGATTACCATACCAATAAGAATCAGTAAAAAATAAGATCAATTTTTGTCCCTCCTAAGTAGTGAATACCATCGGTATGAGTTCCACGCACATAATAAAGGATCTAATTCAATATTTTCCAATGCAACTCATGAGGATCCCGCATAAATTTATATGTGATCCCAATAACATAGCAAATTTTTGGCTAAGTGTGAATAAGATAGATAAATCTCCCCACCAACTGGTGATAATGGGTACCATGAATTATGCAAAAGAGCAATAAAAAAATAACCCTAGAAATGGAATGAGTATGAGAATGCTTACAATCAATCGTGTGAAACCCGGTGTTGCGAGAAATTTTTTTGGTAGGAAAAATTGGTATATTTTTGCCAATGCTCGGGACTAGGCCCCTCTACTTTAATGTTGTAGCTAAATTATGTGTGAACTAAAATGTAAATTTATCAATGGCCTTGGGGGTTGGGGATCCGACAATCACACTCCACTACACCTATGGAAAATGCTTGCAATATTGTGCAAGGGGGAATTTTCTAGGTAGGTGGGGAAGCGGGAGTGAGAAATTAGGAGGGGATTAATATTGCAAGTAGGAAAACTCATATTATTACAAATATTAATCAAAAATATCACATACACAATTTGAGAAGAATAACAACTTCATTAGAAATATCAAGACAAGATAAAACCATGAACACAAAGTTTCACTTATTCACTCATCCAGAAAAGTAGAAACTCCTTTCTTTATTGACATTCTCACAAATTTGTACAATGTAAGGGAAAGAGGAAAACATAGAGAGAAATAGAATAACTTATTATCTCTTTGCTTATTCTTGGTAGCTATCTACTTAGAACTTACAAAATTGAAAACCCTTAAGAATGGGGAATTCATTACAATATATAGACTTAGAAAAGACTCTTCACCTACCCCCACATGTCTTTTCACTTGTCTTATTCACTTGTGACTCTTGACATTCCTAGGAAAGAAATTAAGTCCCCCTTTTATTAAATGAGAAAAACTTATTACAAATTTAGACTATAGTCACATTAATGAATAAGATGGAAGTGAATAATACGAAAACAAAAAGTGCAACCTCCCAACAAAGAATTAGAATGTGAAGGAAGAGAGGGAGGGGGTGAAGAGGGGAAGAAGATAATTACTCAAACTAAGGAAGATGTCATTGATGATGATGATCACAATATCATCCTTTTACATGATGCATGATACCTCGAGATGAGTGTTTAGAAACACTATTGAAAGATCCCATGAATTGATCTTGAGATGAACACAAACCACACCCATGATGATGCATCCATGATCTCACAATGAGAGTAAGGATGACTCTCTTGTTCCTAAATCTTTCAAAATTATCATTCATGATTCTCAAACTTCTTGATAATTACATCCATGTGTTGTACATTGTGCTTCTAGATTGAAAACCTTTCCTTTACTACTCTAAGAGATGTGAGATATTTCCTATCTCATTTGGCTCACCTCCACTAGCTCACTCAAACCACCCAGTTCACCCAACTCAATTCAACCAGCTCACTAAGAGGTGATGATGGATCTAACTTAACCAATGGGTTATGAGGACCTCTTATCTGATGAATCAATTGAGTGCTTGACATCTTTCAAATCTCTTCTGACCATATAATGTCCCCTGGATTTTGCATGTTGTGCTCGTGACACTCTACCTTGATTTTGGATATAATTGATATCAAGATGATGTTTCCAAGCCCCATATGGAGGTTTCATTTCTCTAATTGAGATATGAGATCATCCCATAACCATGTGAAGAGTTCAAAAAGATGAAATATCAGTGAAAATAGAGCCATCTCGCAACTTTTTACACCCAAAAAGTAGACTTTCTATTTCAAGAGGTATGGCTAGGACATGTTATTTTGGGACATATCACCTGTTTTTCTCAAATATGACCTTCTAAACCTTTTGGCACATTTCAATCCTCCTCTATTGATGATGCATTGTTTTTTATCCACTTTTTATTTTTCTAGAACTATTATTTTAGAAAATTGGCAATTTTACCCTTATTATCATTATGCACTATTTCAGAGTGTTTTGGGTGATCTAAGCTTCAAATTTGAGGGACTTACTATTTATACCATGTGAAAGGGCATAGCATATGCTGTTTTTAGTAAGTGCACTTCAAGTGTCATATTTCCATGAAAAAGGTTTTAAAATTTTGGGTTTTATTCTAGGTTTGTCCGCTCCAAATCTTGGGTGATTTCACCTTCTGAATCTTTGAGAAATTGATATTTTCTTTGAAGAGAGAAATTTTTGATGAAAAACACATCCCCCATATCCCAAAAAAATAGGTGCTTCATACCACAAAAACTAGTTCACACAAAATTATATTTTTCAATAATTATTTCCTTCAAATTTAACGTGATTTTGCCCACTGGAACCTTGGGAAGTGAAGATGGTGCTCTCTTCCATTTCACTAATGCATCATGGAAGACATTAATGGAGTCATGAAGCTTTGACAGTGAGAAAAAATAGAGATACTTTAGAGAAAAGAACTTAGCTTGAACCCTTGGCACAATTGATTTCTTTGATCGTCGGCAGTGAAAAAATCATCATTCTCACAACCACAAATGATCTAAGGGAAAATGTATAGAGTATATAATGGATTTTCAGGTTTATATAGGTTTAGTAGTGGAATTCATGGAGCCATGGAGAAAATATGAAGTGAAACAAGTTCTAAAACTTCCGGCATCATTTCTCGGTTGACATGAGAGAGAGAAAAGGGAGAAGCATAAGGGATAATGGTTAGCCAATTTCTTGAGTTTGCAACCTTAAAGGCATGGGGTGAATTTTTGTGTTCCAAATATCCCCACTTTCCTAAGACAAGAAATGTGCCACCTTCCCATAGCTTGACAAGTGGCGGGAAATGAGTGGGTGAGGATGGAGGAGGAGAGAGAAAGGTTTCAAAGCACCGATGAGAAAGATTGGAGGTAAAATGGTGAACCGTAGAGAGAGGGATATTGGTGGAGTACAGTTTAATATCCCAACTATCCCAAATTTCCTAGATATTTGGGACAATAGGGGCAGAAAAATGCACCCATGGCCTAGGAAGTCAAAAACTTAGCCAAAGTTGCATGTTTGATCATTCAAAGCTTTTTTTTCGGGAAGGTCTAGGATCACTTAGGGATCCAAGAGATTAAAAATGAGGTATGGAACATATTTTCCCCTACCATCCTTAGTTTCCAAACTATCATGGAAAATTAGGATAACTGGACACAAAAAGCATCAGTGCTGCTAACTACAAATTTGACTAACTCCCAAAATCTTGAAATGAACTTTCTCGAGTTGTAGGAGGTATTTTTAGGTGAAATTTTATATCAATTTGACTCTAAATACCATTTTTAGAATAATGGGAGGGTTTTAAAGACTTAATTCTTTGTCATTCTAATAAAAATACATATTTTTTATTTAGGACCACATGGTGAGTCTAAAAATTATTTCGCCTTACGAGAAGCGCCTATGCCTTGAGAAGAATATGATTTTTCCATCATGTAAAGAATTGAAATATATTTCAAATGGAATATTTTTTTCCTCTTGAATTGTCCCAAATCTCCCATAATCTTTAGTTGAAGATCAGTGCTTTTTTATAGTGCAAACTCCACAAGCCTCCAAAACTACATTCATTGTCTTGATCCCAAAACCTATGACCTCTTATACTTTCTAAAAGTTACCTAAACAAGTTCCAATTAATTTTATAATCTCTAATAACATCCTCGGATTATTTTAGGATTATTAATCAGCTCCAAAGGATGCACACCTTCTTCGAGAAGGCTAGGGAATAGCCTTTCTAGGCTTAGTGCAAATTTCCACTCTTGAGGACATTTTATGTAAGGACTGGGTGACCTTATGATCACATTGTACACACTTGGGAAGGATGGAAACCAAATTATGAACCTTTTTAGGATGGAGGGTCATGACACAAAAGGTTATAGACACCTAAAATTAGCATCGTTAATTCTGTGTATCGCATCCACTATCACCCCTTTCATTATCACATCACTATTATATAACAAATTAAATCAATTATCATGTTATATAATAAATTCCTTATCCTAAGTATAATTCATCCCCATCATATTTACTCCTTGTAAATCCCCCATTATAGTTGTCAAGTCCTATTCAACTACCCCCCATCTTTATTTAATCAATTAATTAAATATATCAACATCCCATATCTACACCTCTCATATTTATCCAATTAATTAATTAAATATATCAACACCCCATATCCTAAGTCAAATACTCATCTTTATCCAATTAATTAATTAAATATATCAACATCAACATCATCACCATACTTATCTCGTGTAAATCCATACACTTACCACATCATATTATTCTTATGAAAATCATACATTTATCACACCATTTAATCACACCACATTTAACATTTATCTTCATGTAAAATCCTATTAAAAATAAACATAAATCAAAATCAAATAAAAATAAATAAATAAATAAATCATATCTAAATCAAAATAAACCATATCTAAATCAAATCAAATCATATCTAAATCAAACTAAATCAGCATAAAATCATATCTAGCCTATTTTTCAACCTTCTTAACCATTCTCCACCCAAAATCACGTGAAAATTAAATTAAAAAAATCCTAAAACAAAATATATAACCTCTTAACTATTAAATAACATTCCCATACCCATATAAACAATTACAAACCCAAAATAAATAAAATCGAAAAAAAACTATAACCTCTCAAAAATTTAACAAACATTTCCAACACGTATAATCATTTTTCTAATACACTCCCTTCATTAAAAAAACAAATTGCTTGATTTGGGAGGTTGTTTCAAGAAAATTCCTATATCTCCCGGATCACCGACGATTCCTCCAATCGTCAAAATTCTCCTCAGTTGACAGAAATTCTATAAATACAAGTTCCAAGCCTTCATTCAAATTTAATTATCAAAGCTAATAGTTGATAGTCACCTAGACTTAGCCTTCGAGAGGATGTTGTTCAAAGCATCCTCAAGGAAATATTATTGTTCTAAAATATGTACTAGTTTTGCATAACCAAAACACATAATATCTTTAGTGTATTAATGTATAGTGCAATTGGCTATTATATAGCCATTACAATAGGAAAACAACTTCCTATAAAATAGGAAGTGATACAAACAAATAAATTGTTAAAGGTTTCATGGGTGTAACAACCCTCTATAAATATATTGTTGTTAAAATAATATATTATAACAATATGTCACCGCAGCTATCAAGACAAAATTGTGAGCCATCAAGTAAAGGGCTATTGTGATGTTGTTTTTTGGCTATGATGCGGTTTGTCATCGAAGGCGGTTCGGAGCCGTTTTGTGGTGGGGCTCCTTATGTTATTTCTCTTTTGGTTCCTTTTTGATATTGCCTTTCTTTTCGGATCTATGTACGTTTAGATCCTTTTTTCACCTATATTGTAATATTTGGCCGTTGAGCCTTCCTTGGTGGGTCTGTTTTTCCCTTCTCTCGGGATGCTTCTCTCATCTTTGCTATCTAGCTTTTGAGCCCTTTTGTATATAGGGTATAGTCCCTTCAAAACTATTTTCCCTTAATAAAATATATATATATATATATATATATATTATAACAATATAACCAAAATATTTACTAACTATGATAAATCAACCATGTAAATATTAATATTCCTAACATTCCCCCTTAATGTTTACATGGTAGTAAACAAATTTCACACATATTTTGCATTTTTCCTCCTGTAATTTCTCATGATCTTAGTACAACACTCAAACTGAAGGTAGAAGAAGGAACACATCAACTTCTTATCAACCATGCCTGTCAGAACACATCGACTAACAAGGATGGGAACATGCTCAGGAATCATCTTCTTATCAACTAGTCACTCTAGGGAACACATCTTACCTAGAAGTGTGGGAAATCAAGAAGGAACACATCTGAACAACCTTTAATGGTTTTTAAGAGGCTAACCATAAACCTAGGTATGAACAAGAACACATCTAATGGTTTAACCTCTTCAAGAATCACGATGTTACATTTCATTGTGATATTTTTTCTTCACTATGTTATTTCATTAGGAAAATATGTAGGAATAGCTGCACACACACATGAACAGGAATGAACATATGCTCTTATTTTACACACCAAACTAAAAATGTGAAATCCACACCACACAACTGAAAAATTAAAAATAAGTACTCACACCATAAAATGGCACCACATGCTTGTGTGGCCCCATCATTTGTGATCGACGAGAGGTCACTAATTGACCTCTATCCTCTTATGCCTCTCGTCCTCCATAAACATGTTGATAACTTAGTAATATGTAAACTTGAAGCACATACATTTCCACATTGAGCTTATGTTTCCCTCCCGAATGTGAAACACTTTATTTTGTCAAACATCAGGTAACTCTGAAAAATGCATCCGTAAGGAAATTTTTTATTATTTTTCATACTTTTACAATGAATCAATATTATTTTGAAACAATTATACAGTCTTAAAACTACGTAAAAATAATACTATAAATCCAAATGATTGAGATGTCACAAAATTGGATGCCAAGATGAAAAAAACCAAGTGGCATTATACAAACCGCATCAATTTAGTTTTGAATATTTGTGAAGCTAAGAAGTATACAAGTAACAAAAATGAAACTAAATTTACCAATTGGCAGAGTAGTTTTTTTTGAAGGTGCGATGATATGAATTTACGACATTAGCATGCATATGACCAAAGTTGTCCAAAAGTATCATTTATCACTATTGGAGAAAAAAACATTGATGCCTTGAATTATCCAGAGATGATACACCAAATTTGAGAACAAAAATAATAATAATTCTCACAGAGATAACAAGTAAAATGACTAATACGCGTGTTGCCCCTGATATAGATCAAAATGACCTCTGGGAATGACACACCATGTTTAGCAGGTCAATCTTGAGACTCGATGTGTCAATTTATGGCCAAATGGAGCAATTCCAATGCAAAATGTAGCTGATTATGTGCAGGTTGTTCTTTCGATGCAAAATGCAACTCGTTATAATGAAAGGTTATATAGTTTGCAATAAATCACTTTATTTCCTTCTTACTAAATGAATCTGCCAAACAAAATGTAATGCACAAGTATGTGAATTATTCAAAGGTAATCTGCAATTAGGCGTGATGAATGACACCGATTATGATTAGAGACAACTAGAATTAGAAGTACAAAAGTTGAATGTAGACTACAAAAAATCATTATTTGTTAGCAATATTTCCTTAGAATGTTTTATCACCAAAGGTGAGGGGTCAATCACGAAATAAAAGCGCAAGCTATGTCGTGGTATAAAGATTTGAAAGATCACAATTGGGGAAACATAGATGGATCTTGATAGTAGTGAATTAATATGAGCCCAATTATAATAAGAATCTTGAGATGAATCAGATTATATGCATGTAAATATACGTGGATGATGGCACTTTATTTTGAAATTCATGTATCGATTTGAGACTATTATCTTGTGTGTCGAGGTTTGATTTACATTGACATTTTTGGTGGGGGCCTAAAATTTTGATCGCAATACAAAAATATATTAGATGTATAGTGGATCTCAATGATTGATGAAACTAAAAATCTTGGTAAGAATATAGACCAAGTCACTAACTACAGTATGATCCAACAGAGCCAAGTGGAATTTCATTCATGGGAAACTAAGAGCCAATGAAGTTTCTCTTTCAAAACAAATTATCTCTCCATCATAAGATGATCAAAAATCACTCTAATACCAAATCTAAAATATGCACTAGTGTTCAGCATACCAAAACATAGAATATCTTCATTGTATTAATATATAGTGCAATTAACTATTATATATTCATTACAATAGGAAAAC
Source organism: Taxus wallichiana var. yunnanensis (assembly GCA_018340775.1). Taxonomy (NCBI): domain Eukaryota; kingdom Viridiplantae; phylum Streptophyta; class Pinopsida; order Cupressales; family Taxaceae; genus Taxus; species Taxus wallichiana. The sequence continues at coordinate 780,202,010 of CM031239.1, read as the reverse complement.
AACTTCCTATAAAATAGAAGTGATACAAACAAATAAACTATTAAAGGTTTCACAAGTGTAACAACCTCTACAAATATATTGTTGTTAAAACAATATAGCCAAAATATTTACTAGCTACAAGTAAATCAACCATGTAAATATTAATATTCCTAACAATTGTATCCATACTCTTGATGATACCTACTTCACATCTAGAGATTATCCTTATTCAAGTGTTTAACTCTGCAAATATTTTGTCAAGACATTCAAGCTTCACCTCTTCAATAATCTCATCTTTTTGGAATTTTTTATCTACTACAACTGTGTAATCATCTTTGTTTGAATATCGGTGGCTTACTCTTTTATTCTTTGATCATTTCTATAAAAGTATCTCATTTTTTTATCAATATGTACACATCTAGCGAAATCACTAGTGATTCACTAAATCACCAATGATTCCTATTTGTTAGATATTATTTCAAATCGATGGTATTTCTAATATCCAGAGCTCAATCCTGACCATTACTCTACCTTTACAAGTGTCCATAAAGTTTCATCAAGCTCCTCTGAGCCATCTGTAGTGTTTTATCATTTATCTAGATTAAATACAATATCTTAATTACCTTTGTGAGTACATATCTATTTACATCATTACTCCTTTGAGCCATATTGTGATTCCTTGACTCACTTTAGAACAGGAACAACCATCTAACCAACATATAGCCTTGGACCACGTGAATCCCTTTTCCTTTGAATTTTTGGTTATATGTCTGTTATCATTTTATTTTACCATTATCAGATTAATTTTTTGAACGTTGTCTAACATCCTTCCAAGGAAGTCCGTTGACTTCCAGGGAATGGCCTCTTCTAGGAAATCCACCATATATATGTCTAATCCCATCTAGTTTAGTGTCTTTGAGCACATGTTTCCATAAAGGAAAGGAGCTTATACACATTTTTAACTAAGTGTAACATCAAACATTGTCATCCATCATTCACGGGTATCACTAAACCCCATGTCTTCGAGGTTAGTTTATTTCTACTTTCTTATTTTCTTAATTCAAGTTAAAGAGTACAAATATTTCTAAACATTCTAACATGTCCGGTGGGAGACTTGTTCCTCATATTTTTTATTTAAATTTATCAAAATATCCTCTGTTTTTATTTTTTTGGTTCTCTACCTTATAATATCTAGCGATTTAGTCAATCACCTGTGGTTCTTAAATCGTCGGCGATTTTTCTAAGTGATTTCTATTACTTTACGTTTTCCTTCTAGTTTTTGTTTCTCTGTTGTTTTCTATTTTCTGAATAGTTCGAATTGATAGGTTCTTTGTTTTTATTAAATCATTGATTAGTTAAAAAAGGTCTTGTATGCACTCAGAATATCATATTATTCATATCATGTTCTTTGTTTGGTAATCATCTCTGTGATTTAGTGAATTGCCAGAGATTTGTACAATCACTAGCAATTTCTCGAAATTCATTTGATTACCTTATAGCTAGTTTTCTAGCATTTTATTTCTATTCTTCCTTCTCTATTTTTTCTAATTTGATTACAAGATTCTACATTTCGAGATTTGATTGATTGTTGGATTGATTTTTCTCAAAAATTGCTAAAAATAAAAAAATTAGGAAGCATTTGTTACGGTAAGTCCTAAAACTTTCCATTTTTGCTTTTAGTACCACATTACTTGTTTGACTATACTCATCAAAAAAAATATTTAGATTTGGATTTTAAAATGAACTATTCATCCTTATTTCTTCAAATAGTAGTAATTAGGAATGTAATCGATTGCATTCACTTTATTTTCCCCACACACAACCAAACCACTGAAAAACAAGAAAAAAACACATTTAAATAATTCCCACCTGTGTGATAACTATTGGGATTTCATCACCTAATAACGAAGCCGACTAAGTGCTCTAGTTGAGTATTATCACTTATTTTTGGTATATTGGAAAATTACATGTCACCCTTATCGTTGTAGGACCGTGAAGTGAGGGGTGGGCCCTAATACCACACCCATATTGGTAGTAGATACAAAGTTGGGCCTCACATACCTTCAGGTATATCGAGGACTCCTAATGAGGGTTGTCAATCCTCTTCATTAATAATGTCAATCCAGGTTGGTGTCTTAAGGTTGTATGCATTAAGAGAATAATATCTTGAAAGCACCTCCTTTAAACACAATCCAAAATTGCATAAAATAAATCACACATGCATAAATGTAAACACACTTGCATAAAGGAAATCACACTTGCAGAAAATGTAAACACACTTGCATAAAAGAAATTGCTGAATTGAAAATAAAGGAAAGAGGAAAAGACACCTACAGGTTCACAAAAGAAATTACATAACATAAAAAAACATAAATTTACAACAAAAGGAAAATTGCATAAATAAAGAAATAAACATTAACACATTGATCCATATTCCTTGGAATGAGTGGAAACTCATTCATGGAAGAGGACTTAATTCATACTTTTAATTCAAAACTTGTAGAATAACTTTACTTCAAAAGATTGGAAAGAAAGAACATATCTTTATTTCTTGGGAAAAAGAATTACATATCTTAGTGTGGAAGGTTGCATTTATAATTCATGCATCCAACCAACTCATTATTTTAGGAAATACAATATGATCTTATCTTTATTCCAATCCTAAAAAAATTGATCTCCATCTCCACAAAATATGGAAAGAGATATATTATTGGAGTCAAATTCTTATCTCACTTATTTTAGGAAGACTAGCTCCCAAATCTCTCCTTTCTTTTTGGTAACAAGAATCACAATGATTTTATTCTCCTACATTATTGGAAGGAGGTTTTTCCTCAAAATATGATTTTGACCAAATACCTTTCCCAAATTTTTTGTTTGACTTTGTTTTTTTATTGTGGAACTTTTGACGTTTGTCTGATACACTTTTTCCTCATATTGTAATTCACTAAAAGTTATATATCTCTTCATTGGTAAAACATGTAGGAAATATAAATTAGGTTTTTTTAAACACATTTCTATGAAAAAAACCTCTCTCAGATTTTCCATTTGAATTTTTCTGTTTTACGGTTATGGAATGTTTAGTACTCGTCGATACATTTTTTCTCAAACTACAATTCACTAAAAGTTAGATTTCTCTTCATTGTTAAAATCTATAGCAAATATGAATGACATTTTTGTTAAACACATTGTTATGAACAAAAATCCGTCTCGTAGTTTCCATTGATTATATAATTTTTTGCAATTCCTCAAAAAATTTCATTCCATTGATGCAGGTTCTAGAGCTAACGTTGTCATTCCTTTTATGCAAGTTTTGGAACTAAAGTTGTCATTCCTTTTATGCAAGTTCTAGAACTAAATCTGTAAGTTCCAAAACTAAATATTCTTTTTCCATGAATTGCAAGTTCTAGAACTAACTTTCATTCTATACCTTGCAGCTTTGTCCATTGTTCTATTGTTGTGTGTGACATGCCTAGTCATCATCCACATCACCTAGTGAGTCATCTCACCTTGTGAGAGTCATAGGTCTTAGGAAGTCAAATGACAAGTGTCGATTCTGTCATAGAATCTATCATTGTCATTTACCTTAGTGTTTCATTAGGAGTTACATTCCTTATTTGGAATTGTAACTCCTCCTTTAGTGGCATCATATGTATCAGTCACGTTGTATGCGTTAGTGGCATCATTGATATTCTTTCCTTGTTTAGGCATGGGGGTTACACAACACCCCTATTTGTACTTCCTTTTTTATCTATGAGTATGAGCAGACCTATTTTCTTATTTCCATTTTCTTTCCATTGATTCAAATCTTGCTTATTATATGGAGCTTGACATTACCATCAAGCGCAACTTTATTGTGGTGCATTGTTTTCGACATCGATTATCGCGAATCCATCTTTCATGGTATTAGAGCGTGAGGTTTTGGTAAAATGTGCACTCTTCATTTATTAAGTTGTTTATTACTTCTTGTTTCTTTTTTTTTCCTTGTGCAAGTTTTTTTATTATTACTTTGGAATCATATTGCTCACCTCATGTTGAGGTTTCAGCAGTTACAAGTTTGAAGGTATTTTGGTCAGTTTGCATTATCCATTGCTGAGTTCATGATTGCTTCTATTCTCGTGAGCTCAGTTTTACTTTGGTGTGGACCTGTGGTTCTTTGTTATTTCCTTGTGCAGGCTCTCACCTTAACTACCTTTGCATGTGCTTTCGTTATTTTTGGTTGTTTGTGTATTACATGCTAGTTGTGGTTGTGTTAAGGTTTAGATCTCATAGGGTAAAAGAAGGGTATTTCGAGGAGTGTCGGTTCTTGGTATTTGAGGAGTGTTGGATCCTAGAACCGAGTTGGAATATAGCTCACAGTATTGTCCTCATAACAGCTTGACTGCATTCCCTTTTCATGCTCACCGACTCATGTCTATTGCATCGATCACCACTGACTCGCTCCCTTCACGTCCTGCTGAGGATACACCAGTGAAAACGTGATTCAACACAACTTGAGCATACAACAATCCTCAGATTAAGGTTCACCTAGGTTGCACTAGTTTATTGGCTTCTAACTCGGTCACTTTTGGTGTTTTCTCGGTTCTACATGGTGTTTGGTCTCTTGTACTAAGGTCCCATATCCGTGGTAACCCTGATTCAACTTATATTGCCCTTTTTGGTGGATTGCGACCGCATATTTACTTAAACTCTTCACACAGTGCATTGGCTCTCCATCGTGGTTCTATGCATTAGAAGTTGGCTCTAGGTTCTCTCCGACCTAGTTTTCCCTGTGTTTGGTTGGTGCTTCATTGTGTTGATAGCAGTGCCTTCCTAGTTTTCCCATGCCCTCTTTGCCAATTCTCCAAGCTATTCACTGTCTAAGTAAAACTTACTTAGTATAGTATTCCTCATTTGGCTCATCCTTCACTACCTCAACACTTCCCTTTTAGACTCCCGCATCTCCAGAACCTTCCTAAAATATACGTGACCTGAAATTCCTCTCGCACAAGTGGCCTTTTTCATCGACACGTGGACTTAGTTGGAGATATTCTTTCCACCGGAGGTTTACCAACAACTCACAACTCGGTCAACATGGGCCCCAGTCCATTCTCCTTAGAGTTGATTATTGGTAAATCTAAATCACCTTTTAAATTTTTTAAGGTGTAAAAATTTTAATTGGCATTGTAAACCTTTATTTTGGGTTTTTACTTGTTTTAATATCCTTCCTTCGAGTGATGAAGACGGAGGGTGAGGTCTGAGATTGGGCGAAGGCTAATCCCCCCTCGCAATACAAACAAACCCTATCTAAAATTTGATGTCATTCCCAATGAGCATACATACAACACCCTTTGCATGCGTTTAGGGAACTTTTTTAATCCATTTGCAGGATTATTAGCATTTTTCCATTAGTTGCAAGAATTTTTTTTTTACTATAAATTTTGACTCGTTGCTCGGTTTTGAGCACTTCTTTAGTCAAAGTTACATGGTTTTTTACACTCTAGTTGATGAGATTATCAGTTTTGTAAACACACTATTTTATAAAGTGCCACATTTTGGGGGGTGTCTTTGTATTGCTTAATTCAACTCATTTCGAGCCTTGTTTTATCCTTTTATTGCTTGTGGACTTGTGAATGCATTTGCCATAATTCTACAGTAAAGGGATTCTTTCATGTGATGTGAGATGTTGTTTCTCACAAATCCCTCTCTTCCCCTTCTTATTTTCTCCCATTCTTGTGCTTTCTTACGGTGTCGATCTGCTGCACCCTATGAACCTTGTTTGTTGTCTCCACTATTACACGTTATTACGCTGATTGCAAGGTGAGTGACAAACTGGTTCTCGACACACAGTCACATCTGATTGTAATCAATGCACTAAATTATAAAGTTCCTAACTTGGGGGGTGTGATATTATTCTGGGGTGGTTGTTTCCTTTCTCTCTCCTTCCTTCTTCCTTCATTGGTTCTATCTCTTCATTATGGATATCTCTAAAGTACCTATGCTCACACCTTTTAATTTCTTTGAATGGAAATCTAAAATTATATTGGTTTTGCGAATTAAAGGGTTATACCATGTCACCATGGGGTTAGAGATAAAACCTAATGATGAACCCAAAAATCTAAGTGGTTCAACTATTGTGATGAAGCCTTAGGTCTTCTCTGTATGTCTGTCTCTTCCGACTTGCTCTTCCACATGAAACTTCCTCGACACCCGATAAAGCATGGAAAAACTTGACGATATGTTTGGGAAGAAAGATGACATGAGAGCGCATGATTTGGAGAATGAACTACTAGGGTTAAATCCTAGTGACTTTGAAAACCTGCATGCCTTCTTCTCAAAGTTTTTCCACACTAGACTACTTCTAAAGGAATGTAAAGTGGAAAAGAAAGACTCTCAATTGATCTTGTTGATTCTTTTTAAGTTAGGTCCTGAATACTTTGTCTTTGTTTGAACTTTCCACACCATGAAAGCCAACTTGGGTAGAACTTGGATAGGGCCCTCCTTTGATAATTTTAATCCCAAATCATTCGAGAACAGGACAAACTCATTCAAATGGGGACTCTAAAATCCAAGTCACATGCCCTTGTGGCAAATAAGGGAAAGAAAAATGAAAAGAAGAAAGAAATAAAGGACCAACCTAAGAAAGAAACCAAGACCAACCAACCCCCAACTAAGCCCAACACTAACACTTCGACTTCTGAGCCTAAAGTGAAGAAGGAAAAGTTTAAATTCTCCTATTATAAGAAATTTGGCCACGATGAGCATCATTGTTTTCAGAAATAAATTGATCACTTAACTCATTTGCTTGAGAAAATAAAATAAGTGTTCCTGAATCCGTTAAACAAAATGCTTAGAAGGCGAGTCTTCTAATGCAAAGGAGTATAAAAATGAAAAGAAGAAAATTTAGGCCCTCATAACTAGATCAGGTCCATCATCAACTTGGATTATCAATTTCGGTGCCTCTCACCACATGAATTCTTCAGAGATTGAATTATATAGAATTGAACCATGTGGCATGTCCCAAATCATGTTGGGTGATGACACTCATGTGTCGGATTTAAGTAGTGGATTAGTAGAGAGATAAAAGGTGGAACATTTAACCAAGTGTTGAGTGTTCCCAATATCTATCAGTTTACCAAATCACCCACCTTGATGAAGGAATGTGAGTGGAATTTGGTCCTAATTCAGTGATCATTTATGAGCTTAACTCTGACTATACTGTGGCTGAGGGAAAGGTAGATCACCATTTATGGTTGTATACCTTTTCCCACTTCTCTTCTGATTTGATGCCTAATGCCTTGCTAACTCATGTAAATGAGGTTAGCAAGCTATGGCATGAGTGTTTTGGGCATCTTAATTATCATTACCTTGAAAAATTGAGCCAAAACAAAATGGTCAATAGGTTACCCCGAGTTAAGTTTTCTAAAGTTATTTGTGAGGGTTGCGCCCTCGGAAAGCACCTCGAAAAAAACTTTGATAAGGGAAAATCATGGAGAGCTACTCGTCCCTTAGATCTTGTTCATGGTGATGTTTCGGTCCCTTTTCATCTACTTCTTTCACTAGAGCTTTATATATACTAACCTTTATTGATGAATTTTTACGTTATACTTGTTTATATTTTCTTAATCTTAAGTCTCAAGTCTTTGAAAATTTTCAAAACTTTAAGGCTCTTGCTGAGAAACAAGAAAACGGTCTATCAAGGTTCTTCAAATCGACAATGGAGGAATGTATGTGAGCAATAGGTTTGAGGATTTCTACACTTCGAGAGGATTTCTTTACAAAGATACGAGTTTACATTGACCCTTCCTAAAATGGAGTTACAGAAAGAAAGAACTAAACTCTAAAGGAGATGGCTACTTGTATGGTTCACTCGAAGTCCCTTCCTCCACAGTATTGGGCTGAAGCAGTGAATTATGCTTGTTACATTCAGAATCATGTTCCACACAAGGTAGTAAGAGGGATGACACCCTTTAAATCCTAGTTTGGACACAAGCCTGATGTTGAGCACTTTCGAGTCTTCGGATCCAAGGCTATGGCTCAGATTCCCAAGAAGAAACATAAGGCATTGGATCCACAATCCAAACCTTGTATCTTTTTCAGGTATCTTGATGGCGTGAAGGGATATTGATTGTTGAACCCTACTACCCATGAGCTCTATATTGAGAGGATTGTGAAGTTTGATGAGTCATCCTTGACTTTGACTTCCATTGAGGTTCTTTTTCCCATTGATTTAGATTCGACTCGTTAGATGATGATGTTGTTGATTGAGTTCCTCCTCTCCCTACTCCTCCCGATCCTCAAACTTTTGAGTCTTTTGATTCTGACAGTATTCATGATGATGACTATGTCCCTTCTCACTCAAGTGAAGAATCTTCCAACTCTGAGCTTGAACCTTTGGTACCTCTTTGGGCCAAGAAAACTTTATAATGTGCTAAATATTTAGTTAGAGATCCTTCAAATAAGAGACGTGCTCACTCGAGTTTCATTGGACCCCACTCCTTTTTCACCTCTCGCTTCGATCCACCATCTTTCCAGGAAGCTTCGGGATTCGTGAGTGGAATTACTGCTATGGATGAGGAGTATTCCTCACTTATAAAGAATGACACTTGGAATCTTACCCCTCTTTTGAAAGGAATAAAATTCATTTGATGTAGGTGGATATATTGAACAAAGTATGGAGCCAATGGAGAAGTCAAGAAGTATAAAGTGTGACTTGTAGCTAAGGATTTATCCCAAGTAATTGGGGTTGATTACTTGGAAACCTTTTCTCCTATTTCAAATATGACTTCCATTCGACCAACCCTTGCCATCGCTACCACTAACATATGGGAAGTCCACCAAATGGATGTTAAGAGTGCCTTCCTTCATGGGGACCTATAGGAAGAGATCTATATGGAACAACCTCCGGGTTATGTCCATGATCCATCCCTCATTTACAAGTTAAATAAATCTCTCTATGGCCTTAAACAAGCCCCTCGGGATTGGTATGCCAAGATGGACTCCTTTTACTTGCATCAGGGTTCACTTGATATCACTCTGACCCAAATGTGTATATTATATGGCATGATGAATCCATGCTTATTTTTGTTCTCTATGTTGATGACTTGTTGATCACGGGTAATGCTTCCTCTATCATTGATTCTATGAAGATTTCCTTGGCCAAAAATTTCTCCATGTCTGACTTAGGATTGCTTCATTACTTTCTTGGGATCCATATTTCACAATATGACTGGGAATTATGATCTCGTAGCCTAAGTACTCTCTTGATTTTCTTGCTCGGTTTCACATGTCTTATTGTAAGTCCTCACCTACTCCTTTTCTTTCTAGGGTCAAGTTGGTTTCTGATTGCTCTTCCCCTTCGTTTGACAATACCCTTTATTGGTCATTGGTGGGGAGCTTGATCTACCTTACTCACACTCTACGGATCTTTCGTATGTTGTCGATATTGTGTCTAGATTTATGCAGGAGCCTCATGAGCTGCACTTAAAAGAAGCAAAGCGGATCCTTCACTATGTTCATGGCACTCACACAGATGGTATTCATTACTTAGGAGGGACTGAGATTGACTTGGTTGGATTTACAGACTCAGATTGGGTCAATTATCTAGATCATTGGAAGTCTACCTCAGGCTACTATTTCACTCTTAGTTCAGGTCCTATCATTTGTTCTAGCAAGAAGTAGAATGCCATTTCCATATCATTGATAGAAGCAGAATACAGAGGAGTAGTTAACGCTGCCACAGAAGCTATTTGGTTATAGGGTATCTTGACAGAGTTTGGAATCCACTTTTGGTGGCCTACCATTATCTACTGTGACAACATGATCACTATCTCGATTTGTAGAAATCCAATTCAGCATCAACGGATGAAGCACATTGAGATTCATATGCACTTCATATAGGATCTGATATATGAAAACATCATTGACATAAAATGTGTTCAGACAACTAATCAGGTTGTAGACATATTCACCAAGCCCTTCACTGAGGTGAAGTTTCTTCACTTGCGGTCTCTTCTTGGGGTGAGGTCTGCTGCAGCCACCCATCTTCTTTGGGATATATATTCCTCCTTCTCCTCTTCTTCTTTCTAGAAAGATGTTGTTTTTATATGGGCACCTTATCAGGCCTTTAGTTTCTAAGCCCCATTGACACATATTTCTTAGTTGTCTAGGGAGTATTCTTTTCTGTTATGGCTTACCTTGACCTCTTCCTCGGCTTTGATGAAGGTGGGGTGTTGGTGTCTGTGACATGCCTATTCATCATCCATATCACCTGGTGAGTCATCTCACCTTGCGAGAGTCATAGGTCTTAGGAAGTCAAATGACAAGTGTCAGATTCTATCATAGAATCTATCATTGTCATTTGTGTCAGTGCATCATAAGAGTTACATTCCTTATTTGGAATTGTAACTCCTCCTTTAGTGGCATCATATGTGTTAGTCACATCATATGCATCAGTGGTGTCATTGATATTCTTTCCTTATTTAGGCATGGGGGTTACACAACACCCCTATTTATACTTCCTTTTTTTGATCTATGAGTATGAGCAAACCTATTTTCTTACTTGCATTTTCTTTCCATTGATTCAAATCTTACTTATTGCATGGAGATTGATGTTACCATCAGAGCGCATCTTCATTGTGGTGCATTGTTTTTGACATCGGTTCTCGCGAATCCATCTTTCATGTTTTAATTGTTTGAAAATATAAATATATGAATTCCAAGTTCTAGAACTAAATATTATTTGATTGATGTAAGTTAGGAACTAAATCTGCAAGTTTCGAACTAAACCTACGAGTTCGGAACTAAATCTACGAGTTCTAAAACTAAACATGTGAAATTAAATCTACAAGTTTTGGAACCAAATTTGTGAGTTTGGAACTAAACCTATGAGTTTTGAAACTAAATCATGAGTTCCAAAACTAAATTTGCAAGTTCAAAGCTAAATTAAAACAATAACTTTGGCATGCGATCTCGGATTGAGATGATTATTTTTTGAACTTGCATAATTTTTTAGAGGAATCTAAATATGAAATCATATTTGAGTTTAAATTTATTATTAATGATAAATTCCTTTATGGCTGCATATAAAATACTTTGCATCTTTTCCCAAATAATCAATAGGATTAGTCAAAAATAGAAAACAAAAAGATTGCTAAAGAATGAACAAGATATATATCATATATTCTATCTTAAAAAAACTATAATTTCCAAGATTACATTTAAATATACTTTCAAAGGTAACTTGGAAGGACAAAATAATGGTAATTTATGGCCAATTTATGGGCTCATCAACTCCACCCATAAAAATACCGAAACCATCCATAGCTTGCTATTTCTAGATACTATCAGTTGTTTTGCACATTTCACTCTTTTAAAAAAAAATAAATCAAGAAAATCTAAAAATCCATTCTTCTTGTTTTTGTCTAATGTTTGTAATCCACCCACTTAGTTTTTTTTCATTATTAGGTGAGTGTGTGTTTGTTTACTATTATACTTACTAGATAGAAATATTGTAATCAAACTTTAGAAAACATGTTTACACCATTATCTACACCATTATCTATACCGTTCTCTATGCCATTACAACATTATAACCCATTTTATCAACCTATCACATCTCATTTAACCTCATTTGTCTCGACATGTTTCCAAATCCATCTAGACCATCCTATGTCCCTTATGGAACTTCCACCCTTCAGCCAATACAACAATCTTATAACAACCCCATCCAACAAACTTATGATTATTCTTTACAACCAAGCTATTTCCAAACTATTGCTTCTCATCCCATGTCCAATGTATCCCATCAAGTGGTATTTTCCACATCTCCTCCTTCATCACAATCCCATTAGAATCTCAATATCCCCCATCCTTCATCTAATCAATCCATCTCTACTTCTATTTCTTTTTCAGTACCTCAGACATCCCAAACCCATACACATATCCCTACTCAAGCTCAATCAACTCCTCTCATCCAACAATAACAACATACTCATCATTTTTCCACATCTCCCCACATCCCTTTTTCACAACCCACTTTACAAACGATATCTTCTCAAGTTACCCACTTCCAGGACCTCCACATCAATCCCATCAACAATGATTCATATTACTTTTGATTTTCATCGGTCAAATCAGTCACATTCTCTTGTTAATCCTTTCACATCTAATCCTACAAATGATCCCTTGCAAGATCTGTTAAATAGATAAGATAATTTGGAAGCTACTACTAAGGGATCCAAACATGTCCTCATGATGAGGTTTGTAATGAACCCATACATCCATCTGTATCGTATAAATTATATCCTTTTCATTGGGAATTACCTGAGTTTACCATGTTCCATGGTATGAAGGACCCTCAACAACACATACTATCTTTCATAAACTCATGTTATCTCATCATCAATGATCAAGATCTCATGTTGAGAACCTTTCCTATGTCACTAGCAGGACTTTCCATGGACTGATATAATCCCCTCTCTTGACACTCTTTACTCTCTTTCACTCATCTATCCTGTTATTCCTAGATCATTTTTCGTATAAATATTACTCATGAAATCACTATCTATGACCTTTATACCATGAAACAGTTAGAAAATGAATCCCTTGTCAACATTTTCACTAGGTGGAAAATCAATATCAATAAATTAACTTTCCCACTACCTTAATTAGAATTGATTGATTTGTTTACTCTATTGTGTTCTCATCACATTTCATCCTTTCTCCAAATCCATACATTCCGAACCTTTCGTGAAGCCTTCTCTATGGCCAAGAAATTAGAAAACCAAGCCCTCGAAGAATGCCATCTCAATCCTCAATCTCCACATGTCCCATTTGATTCCCTAGGTCTTCCTATGATTCAGATGAAACTACACATGTTTTATCTGATTCCCCTAGTTATTTCTATGATTTAGATTAAACTACCACACATGATGACATTATTTGTCTTCCTGACCCAACACCCTTGATAAAATCAATCCATATAGGTATTATGCATCCTTTGAGTCACATCATCAATAATATTACATGTGATCTTTCCTATAAGGAGAACCTGTTCATCACCAATTTTTCCTTTGAAAACCCAAAACCCCTGGATCCTCTTTTCAATGGTCCTCACACGTTAATATCATCCGTGTCCATTGTCTAATCATTAGTTACCTCCTTGCAACCCTTAAAATATACCTTGGAGGTCATTACAAAGGAGGCATTCATCATTAAAAATATCTACATCAACCCAATTTTTAAACTAATTGAAGAATTAGACAACTCACATACATATAACATATTTTAATCATGCCTTGAAATAACATCCCCCTCATCCAAATCAGACCCAATCCTGTCCTTAGCTATTCACTTACCATCTAATCTTGAACCTTATCCTGAATCAAACACTACACAATCAAACACCATCACATCCACCACCTCATCCTCATCATCTATCATAAAACCCCCTCCTTTACCTAAAATCAATAGTACAAAATCAAAACAAACATTATCTAGGGCCTCCACCTTACCATCCATTTTGGGACCCCATCCTTTGTCGCAATCCAAAACTATCAGATATATAGTTCCACCCTTACCATCTATTGGGTCCCCATCCTTTATCTCAACATCATAGCACACATCAGTACCCCTTCTCATCCTTAACTGGTCCCTCTTCATCCATTTTGGGACCTCATCCATCATCTAATTATATCTATCCCACATCATATCCTCTCTCTTATCAATCTCATAATTCACCTATGATGTTTCAACACCATACGATATCCACGAATCCACCTCCATCCAAAAATAAAACACGTCCTACTAAGCGTTCTCGTAAATCAAAATCAAAATTCATTAATCCAAAACCTCCAAAAGGAACTTACATTGAAATCCTTGATAAACTCATACAAGCCTCTCTTCTCACATTACCACCAATCAAAACACCTCGACCCACATACTCGAAACACGTATGGTATGATCAAAACAAAACATGTGCCTATCATAGAAGCCCATGACATAACACAAAGATTTGTAAAGAACTTAAATCCATAATCCAATGAATCTTCCTCATTGATGATCTTATCCCAAAATATGACCATCCTAACCCATCGTCAACATTACCAACATCTCCACCCTCATCAATTTCCTCAAGGACATCTGTAAGTCAAGGGGGACATTATCATTCTACCATTAGCAAACCTTTGTCAGACATCTCTTCAACACCTTCCATTGAAGGTAAATATATCTCTTTAACACCTTTAGTTGAAGGTCCCTCCATCCCATTACCACCTTCCATTGAAGGTCCCTCAATCTCATCAATATCCATACCTTCCCTTGAATTTCCCTCAATCTGCGATTACCTTCCATTGAAGGTCTCTCAATCTTATCAATTTCCACACCTTCCTTGAAGGTCCTTCAACCTCTTCAATGTCCATGCCTTCCCTTGATATATTTAACATGGGATAAATAATCCATAGATTACAGATCCACCATTAAATTCAAAGATTATAGAATATGATATGAAATCAATTAGACACATGAATAACTTTTAAAATAGATAGAAAATGTAGAGGTTAATGAGATATATCTTGAAAGTAAACAATGAACAATAGTAGAGATAGATAACACTAGATTTAAGGGGAGAAACTCGAAGGAAAAAATCCACTACTAAAGCACTATCTTTATTAAGAATTCAACACAAGTTTAATCCAACACTTCCACTTCCATTTTGTAATCATTCACAATGTTTACTCAACTATTTTCTTGATTAGATCATACAATGATTACTGATTGTATCTTATAATAATATCTCAAGTATTTAAGTCATATGTACAACATGTATGCGTTGTAGATAGCTAGATAGTCAATCCGAGAGGGATCACCCAAATCAATTTAGGTGGGTGAATCGGTGAGCTGATTCACTCTTCAATGTGAAATACTTTCACAATAAAGATTACTTAAAAAATTTACATTTAATGTTGGGGCATACTGCAGTTGGCTGATCCCACTTGGCGTTATCACCCCAACACTCCCCTTAATGTTAAGTGGGAAGACAAACCAAGAAAGCTAGAATTACCTTTTTATACAAAAATATTTACAGAGCTTGAATCATTGATTCAAGTTGGCATGCTAACAAGGGAAATCTGTAGATCTTCCCGTATGATTTACATTTAAGACTTACATCAGAATACGGAGCCTTTTATAACCTAAGGCATACCCATAACTAAATATTCACTAGGATTTATAAGTAACTTCACAAAATGTGACACATTTACCTATTACAAACAGAGGAAGTATTGGAGGTTTTCAGCAAACCATTAAAGGTGGAATTTTCTTGCATAGTCCCCTCAAGGGAAACTTTGATAGGCACAATAAGACACAAACATTACAAAACTTGATAGAACACAACATTGTTTTGAAGATATCTACAACCCGATCTTTAGTTTGACAGAACTGGAGATCAATATCACCATTAAGGACTTTTTCTCTGATGAAATGCATATGAAATTCAATATGATTTGTCCTTTGATGTTGAACTATATTCTTTACAAGATCAATACAGCTATGACTGTTACATAGAAGATTAGTACTCCCTTTAACATCCACGTGCAACTCATCCAATAGCCTTTTCAGCCACATAGCTTCTTTAGAAACTTCCATAGCACTCCTATACTCGCCTCAAGTATAAGATATAGGAAATTTTGGTTTCTTTTGTTACTCCAAGTGATGGTACTTGCACCAAGCTTGAAAATATCCAAAATTAGACTTTCTATCGTATTATCACTAGTATGATCGAGTCACAATAACCAATAGTTGTGCATCATTACAAGGAGAATAAAAATACCATAATTGACTGTTATTTTAATATATCTCAAAATTCTTGTTTCCATTTTCCAATGATCTTCATAAGGCTCTTACATAAATCTTTAAAATACTCCTATTGCATACGAGATATCAGGTCTAGTAATAGTTAAGTAGATTAAACTACCAACTAGTTGCCTATATAGAGTAGGATCAAATTTAGCACAAGATGGTTTAGGATCTAACTTAACACCAAATTCAATAGGAATTGCAACAGGATTATAATCAATCATGTTAAATATTCTAAGAAAATTCATAGCATACTGAGATTGAGATGCAACAATAGACTTATGATCTTGAAATATAATCATGCCAAGAAAATGATTTAGTAAACCTAAATCAGTCATTTCAAAATGATGTTTTAACCTTTCTTTGAGTCTAACTATTATATTTATATCACTGCTAGTGATCAAAATATCATCAACATATAAGAAAATGATGATAATATGATTGTTTTTCAACTTTAACAAATAAATCATTATCATAACAACAGTTAGAAAAACTAAGATCTTGAAAGAAACTGTTAATTTTAGCATACCAAGCTCTAGGAGCTTGCTTAAGACCATACAAAGACTTTTGAGCTTACATACATAAATTTCCTTTCCAGGTACTTCAAATCCTTTAGGCTAAATCATATAGATTTCTTCTTTTAAGTCACTATTTAAAAAAACATTTTTGACATCCATTTGGTGAATCTCCCAACCTTATGGGGAAGACAATGCAAGAAGAACTCTTACAATGCTCATCTTAGCAATAGGAGAAAAGTTATCAACATAGTTAATACCCATTTTTTGAGTGAGAACATGAGTTACCAACCTTTCTTTGAATTTTTCAATCTATCCTAGGAGTTATATTTAATTTTGAATAACCACCTAGATCTACAATGCCTCTTTTAGAAGGATGAGGGACTAGTTCCCAAGTGTCATTTTTAATTAAATCATTGCATTCATCCTTAATAGCTTGAAACCATCTAACGTCTTGAGATGTTTATTCAAATTATCATGGTTCTATGTCATAGATGGTCATTAAGGCATGATAAGTATGATGACTTCTAGTTAGTTTTCTAAGATTATCAGGATGAGAGTTTTGAACAAGATTTTTGGCCCATTTAGGAATATTAGGTTGCAAGACATTTTGGGATGACTCCCCCTCAATCTCTATCATATTTAGATCAGGATAATCATCCTCTTGAACTTTTGTTTTCATAATGTCAGTAGGAGGATTATCAGGATCTATCTCTATAGCAGCAGAGAATGGTTCATTAGGACCAACAGAGAAAGTTATTTTTAAGACTTGAACATTTCTTTTTTCAACAATTTCATGCTTGAATTGATCATAGAATCTCAATCCTTTAGTTCTATAGACATAGCCAACAAAAATACAAGAGAAAGAGGTTGGATCAATCTTCTTCCTTTTTAATTTTGGAATGAAGATGGAAGAAACTACCAAATATTCTTAGGTGAGAGATATCTGGTTTTTTCTTTTTCCATACTTCATGAGGGGTAGCTTAATGAAGAGGTTTTGTAGGTAGTCTATTTAAAATATAGACAACATTGTTCATAGCTTCAATCCATAAGAACTTAGGCACATTGGAAGCATGTATCATAGTCCTAGATATTTCTAAGACATTCTTATTCTTTCTTTATGTAATGTCATTTTGCTGAGGGGAATAGGGAGTGGTAAATTCTCTTTGAATCCCACATGACACATAAAACTCATCAAAAATTTGCTGACACACTCACCTCCATTATCAATCCTAATTCTCTTAATTTTCATATTTGAATCATTCTCAACTAGAGCTTTAAATTCTTAAAATTTAGATAGGACATTAGACTTATTTTAATGAAATAAGACCAAGTCATCCTAGAATAATCATCAATAAAGAATACAACATACAAGGCACCACTGAGAGAAGGAACCTCAAGTGGACCTCTCACATCACTATGAATTAGTTCTAGTAATTGAGAAGAAATTTGATCATGATGTTTTTGAATTTGTTGATAATGTTGTTTACCGCCTAGGAAACTTTCACAAGGATCATGATCTGATTTTATCTTAGGGATAATAATAACAAGATTCAGTCTAGACATATCATATAAGATTTTCAAATTTACATGACCAAGTATTTCATGCCAAAGTTGAATATCATTCCTAGAAGAGGAAGAAAAGCAATATTTAAAGACAAAACCATCAAAGATATAAAAACCATTTTTTAATGCTAGAAGCAATAACATTACTAAATTTATCTTTTACATACCACTTATCTTGTAGTAAAATAACTTTTAGAAATAAATTAACACTTAATTCAACATATGAGTTAAATGTTATATTATAATAAAGTAATTTTTTAATTACTTTAGTTAGATTATATTAAGTCAACTCATAGTTGTCTTTAGTTGTCTTATCACATGTTTTGTGAGATATTGTTCAATCTCACTATGTTTATTCCTAGATGATTTCATGAGGGGAAATAGGTGCAATTAGGGGTAGTGAATATTATCCTGCATTTTATTCTCAAATTAGTTTATCTATTTCCATGTATTGTGGATGAGATAGAAGCTGTCCAATATCTATAAATATTGCAGCTCTCTCTTCTTATTGTAATGCTTGATTTTTAAAGATTAATAAAATATACAAGCACCATCTTGTTTCTATGTAAAATCTTCTGAGTTGTTTTGTGTATTTTCTTATTATCAAAGTATTCAACTCCAACATCTGGTATCAGAGCACGTTCAGGTTCTGAACTGTGAGGGAGTAGGAAGTTCTGAGAGAGGAGGATTAGGAAGCTTGAGCAAGGAGGAGCCAGAGTTTCCCCAAGCCTCTTCACTGCCCCTCACCAACTCCACATCCTAGCAATGAAGAAGCAAGCAATTCACAGCAATTGGAAAAATTGTCCAAGGAGTGAAAATTTTTATTTTTATTTTAGAAGTGCACTTCCAGACATAGTATAAGGTTATTGTATTACAAGGATTGAATAATATTGTTATGCATACATGAGTTGTGACTTGAGTACCCTGCTCACATTCCAAAGGCATCGATCCCTGCACATTTTGGCTTCCATGAGAGCTATCCTGAATCAAGCTCCAAATCACCACACCTGCAATAAAGCCAATCAATACAAGGAGTTGTAGATCAAGTTTCGAAGACAAAGACAATCTGAATCTTGTAGAGTTAAAGCCAAGAGTTTGAACCAAGCATCCTGAGATCCCAAGCAACCAATCTCGCAGTCAACCTCTAAATTGATCAACCCTGCAAAAGTATCCTCACCTCCACAACAAAGATGTGGCTTCCAATGAGCTATATAGCTCAATGGATGGTGGAGGAATCTCTAGTGGTGGTGGCTAATTAACATGCAATAGATGGAGAAACCAAAGTTGTGTGGTAAGCCCTAATCGGGTTGTTTTTTGTTAAAAATCTACTTTAAAAAAATTCCTTTTTTGGATTGTGTAAATTTTTTTAGGAAAAACAAAATTTTCCATTATTGGAAAGGGGTCTGGAAAAAAAAAAAATTTAAAATGGTCGTAACTTTCAACTGGTACCTCAGATTGAGGTGTCATTTTTTTAAAGTGTGTGTTTTTGTGAGCTCTACGTATTGGTCCAGATTTTAATAAGCTTTGTCTTGTAAAAATTGTAAAAATTAAATTTTTGTATTTGAAAAGAGACCAAAGAGTCCAAAATTTATTTTTTTTTCAAATCGGCCATAGAGACAAAATTGTAATAGGCCATAAAGCAAATAGTGTCAAAAAACTTCATTGTAACATGGTGAAAAGGAGCCAAAAATTAGTAAAACCTAGAAATTTGGGGTGGGTGTTTGAGTGTGATCTAAAAGGGGGTTTATATTGTTAATTTTCTCTCTCTCAATTCTATCACCCAACATGGAAAATGCACCTAAATTTTTTATTCGGAATCACAACTACTCCAAGGAGATAACTATGTTATGTGGAAAATGAAAAATACACACACAACTTGAATTTGAATATTTAATGGGTGTAATTGATGGCTCATTAACGAGACCAAAAATTGATGCAAACCCAAGTACATGAATTTGATAGAGAAAATAAAAAATCTAAGTTAATAATAATGTTTAGTGTAACTGGTGAAGTACAACCTCACATTAGATAATGTAAAACTACTCAAGAAGCGTGGGAAAAATTAGCAACATTGTATGAAGCTAAGAACAAAAACACTATTTTACAACTTCAAACTCAATTACACATTCTTAAAATGAAATCTAATGAAAAAATAGAATCATTTTTAAGACGTGTTGTTGTATTAAAATCTTCTCTTGAAGATATGGAAGTAGAAATTGAAGATGATTCATTAATTCATATTGTTCTAAGATCTTTTCCAAGCTCATACAGGATATTTGTAACAACTCTTAATATAATGGGTCAAACAACAAATTTTGAACAGTTAGTGAACTTGCTTCAATAATAAGAGTCATTACACAAACCTATAGAAGAAGAGGAACAAGCCCTCTCTTCATATTACAAAGGGAAGAATCAGATGAATTCATCGTGTAGAAATAAGCAGACTAATCACCAACTGAATCAACAACATAGTCATCGGAGACACAATGAATCAAAACAATATTAGATATGTGGCAGACAAGGGCATGATTTGAAAGAATGTTGGTATAAAATTTTTTAGAAAGGTTCATCTAGTGGTAAGAAACCAACTTCTCAACAATCAAATCAAGGTTACAAGAACAATCAACAAAGTCAAAAGAAAGGAAAATGGAAAAAGAAACAAGCAAACACGGTAACATAGCCGAAGAGGAGGATAACCCATAAGATGAGGACTTCCTATTTGTTGCACAATCAACTCAAGTCAAAATTCACCTAAGTCAATATGGTATGTAGACTCAGGGGCTACAAATCATATGACAAGGATAAATGATTGGTTTACTAAGTTAAGGAACACACCACCATGTTTTGTTAGGTGATGATTCTTCATACAAAATACAAGGCATTGGTAACATCTCGTTACCTCTTGGATCAAGAAAATGTATTGTACGAGATGTCCTTTATGTTCTAGGATTAACAAAGAACTTACTTTTAGTTAGTCAATTCTTGGAGCACAAATTGAAAGTAGACTTTGATTGTACAAATGGAAAGAAGACGTGTCTCATCAAAGATAGGTCTAAAAACTCCAAAATTGTAGCTAAAGCTTCAGGAATGGGTTAGATGTTTCAGTTGGACTTTGTTCAAACCAAAAATCAGGCTCTTATCAGTAAGGAAGATTCATCGGCACAATTATGGCATAGAATATTTGGCCATGTAAGTTTTACCTATCTTGACACACTTCAAAAATATGACATGGTTAGAGGACTGCCACATTTGAGAAAAAATAGACATAAGTGAACAAATTTTTTGGCAGGAAAACAACATAGAGCACCATTTCACAAAATTACATACGTGGCTCACGTTATATTAGATCGGTGCATACCGATCTATGCCGACCAATGAGACCTAGTCATACAGGTTTCGTGATTTCATGTTCTTTGTAGATGATTACTCATGAAAAATGTGGGTTTACTAATTAAGAATCAAATATCAAGCTTTTGCAACCTTCAAAAATTTTAAGGTAGTCATTGAAACAAAAACTGATAAAAAGAAAAGGACTTTCCACTCAAATCAAGGGGGTGATTACACCGAAAGAATGAATTCAAGGATTTCTTAGAAAGAAATGGAATTCATCGACAGATGGCACCTCCATATACACCACAACAAAATGGTGTAGTTGAGAGAAGAAACAAAACAATAATGGATATGATAAGGTACATGATTGATGATTTAGGGCTAAGCAAAACATATTTGGCGTTGAAACGATTAAAACAACAATATATTTACTGAATAGAGCTCTTACTTCCACACTTAATGGAATAACACCACAAGAAGCTTGGTCAAGGCATAATCCATCAATAAAAAACTTAAGAGTTTTTAGATGCAAAGAAAGTATGCTAATTCCTAAGAAGAAAAGAAATATACTTGATATGAAATCAGAAACTTACATATTCTTGGGATATAGTGAAGAAGCTTTGGGATACATATTAATGGATCCAAAAATAAGGAAATTTTTCACAAGTCAGAGATGTTGAGTTCTTTGAGAATAAGGAAGTTGATGCTCCTTTCAAAAACTTAAGCAATTCTCAAGATAGTCCCATTGTGAAAATTGAAGATGGATATGACTTTGAAGAAAATAATGATGATGAAGTTAATAATAATGATGATCATGCAGATAATACAAATTCATCACCTATAGCTAAAGGTATGCCTAAGTGGTTTATAAATGTAATAAAAGATGCTAAGTTGGATAGTGAACCAAACACATCCACCTTTGGACCAAGAACTCATAGCATGGATCAAAATTAATTTAACGTAGCATTAATGAGAAAATTTATTGAATCAACTCGAGCCAACTATAGTTTAAGAAGCCCTACAATCAAAACCTTGGTCAGATGTAATGAATTCTGAATATAATTCTTTGATTAAGAATAATACATGGAAACTTACAAATCTTCCACTAGGGAAGAAAGCAATAGGTTGCAAATGGATATTTAAAACAAAGTACAAGTCAAATGGAAGCATCAATAAACACAAGGCACGATTAGTAGCAAAAGGGTATGCTAAAAAAGAAGGCATTGATTATGAAGAAACATTTGCACCCACAACTAAGATTAAAATAATCAGAATGATATTTTCCTTAGCTGCACAATTTGGTTGGAAAGTTCATCAAATGGATGTGAAAAGTGCCTTTCTAAATGGTGACTTACAAGAATAATTCTACTTAACTCAACCTGAGGGTTTTATAATTCTAGGAAATGAAGACAAAGTATGTAGACTCATAAAATCATTATATGGTCTAAAATAAGCACCCAAGGCTTGGTATATATTTTAATTACTTTAGTTAGATTAGATTAAGTCAACTCATAGTTGTCTTTAGTTGTCTTATCACATGTTTTGTGAGATATTGTTCAATCTCATTTTGTTTATTCTCGGATGATTTCATGAGGGGAAATAGGTGCAATTAGGGGTAGTAAATATTATCCTATATTTTATTCTCATATTAGTTTATATATTTCCATGTATTGTGGATGAGATAGAAGTTGTCCAATATCTTTAAATATTACAACTCTCTCTTCTTATTGAAATGCTTGATTTTTAAAGATTAATAAAATATACAAGCACCATCTTGTTTCTGTGTAAAAGCTTCTGAGTTATTCTTTGTATTTACTTATTATCAAAGTATTCAAATCCAACAATAACTTTATAGTTTTCTTTGGTCACTAAGAGAAAGAAAAAGATTTTTTTCAGTTTAGGGATATACAAGACATTCCTAATTAAACCATTAGACATATTAACATTGTCATCACCTTCATCTCTAATGAAAAAGTTATCTCCTAGATAGATATTATCTTTACATTTGATCATATTTGAAAGGATATTATAAATTCAAGTCATGTTCTAGAGGCACCACTGTCAAGAATCCATTCAATGTCTATATTTTTCATGAATATTAATCAGTATAATGAAATATAGCAGCTTATCTTGAAACAATTCATAGTTACAGCCATCTAATTGAGCTTTGATGTTCTTAGTTTAACTAAATAATTCACAATTTTCTCATCCCCTTTCATGGGTGTTTTTTTATTATTGGTAAATAGTTTTTTGAAAGGGACTATACCCTTGTATACAAAAAAGGGGCCTAGAAGCCAGAATAGGAATGAAAAACATTATAAGAAGGATCAAGATCTAGATAAGACATAAAAATCCAATGTAACCAAAGAGCAGTTACCCCAAAACATCAAACCAGTTCGAACACTGTAGAAGAGTAGCCAAAAAATAGCAAAAAACATGACAAAAGTCAGCAAGAAGCAGTAGCAAATCCACAATTACTTCTTGGTGGCTTTGGAAATTCTAGATTTGATAGTCTACCAGGAGGTGAACATAGCCAATGCCGTCATGTGAGTAGGGTCAGTAGTATCCAACTATTGAATGGTTTGTTTGCTTTTTTTTTCATGCCCCAAAGAGTAGCTAGTATGCCGCTGAGATTAGAGACACAGCGGACATGTTGCTCAATAAACTCCTCAATTGCACTAAAAATAGCCATATTATGATCATGGTGAGTCTTGGTTTTTCCAAGTCGGTTGTCCAGGGAGTAAATTTTTTTGTATATATCTTCAACCTGATTGTTGTCAATATCAGCCTCCTCCTCCTTCATTCTCTTACCTTTTTTCTTAGACAAGTTTTTACTTCTTCTTTCAGTAGTAACATGTCAGTTTCTAAAGCTTCTAGCCTTTTAGTGGAGCTCTCAGCATGTGTCTCTTGAGAACCCGTGCTGCTGATGTGTAGGAGATTATGGGAAACCTCCAAGTCCTGAGGCACATTCCCAAAACAGGGGTATCCAGGTTCAGCCTTTTAGATGATCTAGTTCTAGGCCTGTTCGAGGTGGATGTGAAAGGGGTGGGAGCAAAGGTGGGGGGATGATAGGGGAGCCGAAAAGGAAGGAAAAGGGGTAGCAGCCACGGTGATGGGGATAGAAGGAGTGGTATCGGTGGCGGTGGTGGGAAAAGAAGGAACAGATATGGGGGAGGTTGGAATGTTGAGAAGCTTGAGAAGACATAGTTTATGCAACAATAAAATGAGCCCTTGATGCAACGGGACCACACGAGCATGTTTTTGGAACTCCAAGATGGAGCACTCAAGAGAATTAAGTAAATAATGAGGGAAGCATACCGTGTAATTTCTGTGGAAGTGGTTGAGGAACACAAGATGCTTTAAGGGCACTGTGACAAATCTCCCCTCTAAAGAAATGTATCTCACCATCATACGGGTGACCTCGTCAAAAGGTGGAGGGATAGAGCTGACTTGTAGACCCACCATGACAAAACCAATTTCTCATTGCCCTCCACAAATTTCCTCTCCTCAGCTGGCCTGTCAATCCTTTTATTGAAAAATCGGTACCCATCCATTCCAAGGCCAGTAGCTTCAGCGATTAACTCTTCATTGATCAAAATTTTCTATCCTCCATATTCAACTTTGCAGTCTTTCCAGTCCTTTGTGAATTGAACAGAGATGCTTTGGTCATGACCTTGTATCTTCTCAATGAAATTAGTGATGCCTCCCTGGTTGAGAAGATTCCAAAGCTCTTCATTATTTTTCCACTCTAGGTCCACGCTGGGCTCGATCTGACATGGGCTCCTCCCATTTTCACTAGGCTTAAGTGATTGACAGTGTAAGCTTCAAAATCCCTATGAGTAATTTAACAGAACCCACATTTTCCAACCTGCCTTTCTCTATTTTTTTCTCATGCTATGGTACTATTGAATAGTGTATCCATTGCTGTCATAGCACTTCACATGAATGCTTGTGTTATTGTTGCTCTGTACCTATGAGATCCCACATGCGTGAGCATCAGTCCCCTTTGAAATCCACTCCAGATCATCATCAGCCTTACCATAGACTTGAAAATTTGTAAAAAATTGTTTAATAGTTGTTATAGGCATAATATTTCCGTATGTGTGGCTTTAATCTTTAGATAAATCCACTTTAAATCATCATTATACTTTATATAACCTTGAATGCCCATCAATATCTGTTTAAGCACTATTTTAAACTTATCCACGCGTGTGAAAGTATTATTCATAAAGACCCACTCCAAATGCTCATTAATCTTATCCCAAATTTGTATGCCCATAAGTATCCACTTGTATGTTGTTTTGAATCTACTCAGGAATGTGATCACTATTATCCCAAATAATGTGATTAACATTTATGCCATAGTTAGCCAATGCATCTGCCACCTTGTTACCCTCCCGATAAGTATGCTTGATCTGAATATTATTGAAGGTTTGGAAAATACTTATGGACTCCAAGATGAAGTCTTTGATGTTCCAACTTGGGGGCAAACACTGATTAAGATGATTGATTATATTGAGTGAGTCTCCTTCCAGAATGAGATTTTGGATATTATGAGTCTGAGCAATTCTAAGGCCCCATAAAGTAGATAATGCTTCAGAAAAATGATTAGTTTGTATTCCCATTTTACCGGCATAAGCAGCCACCAAACTACCTTTATGATCCCTGATCACTCCTCCCCCACTGCAATTCCAGGGTTACCCTTAGAGGCCCCATCAAAGTTCAACTTATACCAGTTAAGATCAGGAGGATGCCAGTGTATCAAATATCTATCAATATTATTACCTGAATTATTTTGGATATTGTCAGCTCCAATCTACCATTGGGACAAGATATGCTCTTCATTTTCTAGATAACTCTTGTTCTTGGGGGGTTTAAATCTAGCAATATTCTCTTTAATAGCATTAGAAATTTTCCCAATGCTGAGCTTATAATTCTGTTTACTATTTCTAAAGATGATATCATTTCTATCTTTCCATATCCTCCAAATAATATGAGGCATTACCAAATTGCAGAGCCTTCTCACAACACAATGTTTGTACGGTGTGCTCCATTGTGTCCAGAGCTGACTAAAATCCCTTGGAACCACCCAGGAAGCTTTAAAATTAGAAAGGGAAAAACTCCACATTTTGGTAGCATATTCATAATGGATAAGCAAATGACTAATATCCTCAGAGTCTTTTTACACAGATGACACCTATTAGGCATTATAAAACCTTTTCTTATCAGGTTGTCGTGATAAGAATGCGCCTCTTAAAGCAATCCAAAAGAAGAAGTTAATTTTAGGTGTTAGCTCCTTCATCCAAATTCTACTCCAATTAAACTTAGTTTGAATATTTTCAAAGAAATTATTGTTGCCAGTTTTAACACAGTAGTTCCCATCAATAGAACTGCTCCAAACCAACTCATCCTTAACTTTGAGTTGACTTAAGGGGATAAGGTCCAATTGATCTTGCAGGGGGAAATAGTTTGGATCAGATCATCTCTATCCACATTAAGTTTTTTTCATTTCTTCTTGTTTGCCCATTCTTACAATATAATCCTTGATTCTAGTGCCATACTTTCTTTCAAGGATGTCTGTGACTACTCCAAATTTGTCCATAAGGCTGCCATTAAACTAGTTATCATCTCTCATAATTTTATATCACAACCATCTCCCACTTTCCACTTACTTCCTTGTTTTATGAAATTTATGCTCTTCACTAAGTTATTCCAAAAATGGAACCATAAGGAAGATGCTCATCTTGAAGAAAAGAAGAGACAACTTGTTGATTAAGGTATTTAGCCTTAATTAAATCTATTTAGGTTGCTTTTAGTTAACATTCTCCATCCCATTTTCACAATAAGGACCTCATTCATTTTCTTGATGTATTTTATGCCCAAGGCCTCTATAGATTTTGGAGTACAAACCTTATCCCAAGAAACTAAGTGGTATTTAAACTTATCCTCCATGCCCTACCATAATAAGTTTTTTTGAATCCTCTCAATTTTTTCTCTAAAGGTAGTAGGGATCTTATAAAGAGACATTATATAGATAGGCAGGTTTTGAAGAGTGCTTTTAATGAGCAGGCATTTACCAACACTAGAAAGAATGGCTCCTTTCCATCCAGCCATTTTTTTTAAATCTCTCCAACAAATCATTCCACACCTTGGTAGAAACTTTTTTAGTGCCCAGAGGGAGTCCTAAGTAAGTGGCTGGAAGTGCACTTATTTTACATCCCAGAATTTTTGCAATTTTAAGTTGTCTTTCCTCAGGCGTATTGAAGAAGAAAATGGAGCTTTTATCATAATTGATCTCTTTCCTAGAAGCAGCTTCATAGAGTTTTAGAATAGCTTTGATAGCCTTAGCTTCAAGGATAGATGCCATTAAGAGAAGAATTGTATCATCCACAAATTGCTGATGAGAAGTTGCATGGCTAATGGAAGTGGGCTTTGAACCTATCAGAAGACCATCAATAATTGCTTGACCAATTGATCTACTAAGACTGTCTGCCATAAGAATGAAGAGTAGGGGGGATATGGGGTCCCCTTGTCTTAATCCTCTGCTACTTGTGAAGAATCCCACCGGCTCACCGTTAACCACTACTGAGAATCTGACCGTAGTGATGCAAGCCTTAATAATTTTTTTGAATTTAGCAGGGAAGCCAAATTTAATTAAAACTTTGTCTAAAAAACCCAAGAGACCTTATCAAAGGCTTTATTCATATCAAGCTTAAGGACCATATTCATTTTTTTGTTATTTTCCATAGAGTGTATGGTTTCATGCACCATAATCACTCCATCTTGGATAATCCTACCTTTAATGAATCCACTCTGCTACCTTGAGATTAAATCATTCATAATAGATTGAAGCCTAGTAGCAATGATTTTGGTAAAAATTCTATAGATAACATTCACAAAGTTGATGGGTCTGAAATATTTGAAGTCCTTAACATCCATTTTTTTTGGAGCAATTCAACTCTTTCAAAAGGTCACTAGTTCTATAGAATTCATTCTTGCTCTAAGAAGATCATCCGAGAAAATTTCCAAAATTTTCTGAAAAAAGTTAATAGAAAAACCAATTAGACCAGGAGCCTTGTCGCTTTCTAAAGTAAACATAGATTTTTGTAGTTCTTCAAGCGTGGCACTTTAGTGATATCTTTAAATCTTTGTTCCTCAATTTTGTTTTGGGAATAGCCTTCGACATGAAATAAATTGCCTCATCGCAATGATACTCCTCTCATTGAGAAGTTTTTTATAGAAATTGAGAGTTTCCTCTTTAATGTTGTTGGGATATTTTTATAACAGTTGTCGTTACTTTTAGCTACTTCCATAATCCTATTACAAGCTCTATGCTTCAAAGTAGTCATACGAATTTTTTTGTATTTCTATCTCCTTCTTTTAGATAGATAGCCCTAGATTTGAGTCTCCATAAGGATTCTTCTCTCTGCAAATCGTATGTAGCTCGCAAGTATGTTCTTTTCTCGCTTGGTCTTCAAAATATCTCCCCATTGTATTCATTTTGATTTCTAGATCTTGGAGATTTTGTTTTAACTTCTTTTTCAAACACATTACCAAAAACTCTTTTATTCCAAATTTTAACTTGTTTTTTAACATTTTTGAGCTTCTGAATCAGTCTATATTGAGCAGTGCCTTCACCATTCCAAACCCACCATTCTTTAATTTTGTCATAAATTTCATCATGCTCCATCCACATCTTTTCAAATTTGAATGAGCTTCTAATGGGCTTAGTCTAATTGAGAATATTTAAGGCAATCAGATTGTGGTCCGATCCAATTCTAGGTAGTGAAGAGAGATGGAAGTCCTGACTGAGAATCCAACTAGTAGAAATCAGGGCTCTATCTAGTCTAACTTGGATAAGATCTTTTCCCAACCTTCTATTGTTCCAGGTGTATTTATTTCCATAGAGATCCATTTTAATGATCTTAGACAACCTGTTTCCTTCATGCATGATTTATAATTGTTTCCATACATCTGCAAGTGAGTCCATGTGACTTATATGCATCAATAATATTGGTATAGCAGCAGATTTACACAGTACGAACACAGAATATATTATTAATTTTCTATATCAATTACAAAGTATGGAGTGCTATTAAATAGCCATCCAAATAGGAAAACCAACTTCCTATAAAGTAGGAAGTATAAACAATATACAACCCGTATTAATATATTGTTACACATTTGTTATAACAATATATATAAAACTAACCATATAATAAACCATGTGAATACTAATTCCTAACATTCCCCCCCTTAGTGTTTACATGGTAGAAAAACATCCACACACTCAACTGCAGTATGCTCACCCCTGTGGCATGTCCAACTCTGTGACTCATGACCTTGATCCAAAAGAAAGGCTCGCTCCTTCCATGGTTTTAAACAAGCTTACCACAAACCTTGAAGTGACAGGAACCTCATCAATCTGCCGACCTCGTGTGGTTTTCTCGGATCCTCCCACAAAACCTTTCAAGATCCATGAACCGACTTACTCTAGTGCTACTTTTTCACCACTATGCTTATACATCGGGAATTATGTAGGAAACACAACATGCATATCTCAAAAATAGCACAATAGAAGATATATTGAAAACAATTTCACATTACTTCCTATAAGAATCGTAATGTTCTTAATTGTAGTCTCTCGTCTTTGATCGCGCCACTCGATTCGAATCAAAGACATAAAGCTAGAAAATCGCCACTGCCACCGCCTGGAAGCTTTCCTGACTAAGTCGTTTTGGGTACGAATGGGAATGGAACATTGGTATGTATTCCCCCACAATGTGAAATTCCACTCATATAGATACCGAGAAGCAAAACCGCATCAAGAACATACTCTGAATGGATCTTGTTAGTTAGGTCTTGCGCACATGGTCACTAATGCTAGTGAACGTATTCTTCTAGCTGACCATCTTCCAACGAAGTACGGCAGTCAGAGGACCAAGTCAGTCAGAGGATCACTGACAGTCATCTGTGCTCCAACACAACTTTCTTTCCAACATCCATCAAATACCAAACAAAACAGGAACTCTGCAAACATAATCACTCTGAGAAAATGGAAACCACACTAAAAATCATATACTCACACTGCACACCTGTGCCACCAAATCATTTTGTGCGGCCTCGTCATTGGTGACTGACGAGAGGTCGCTGCCAATTTGACCTCCATCCTCCGATGCCTCCTTCCTCCATTTTCATGCTGCTAGATCAGCCGGATTTGGATATGAAGCTCAAAAATTACTCACCTTACCCGAACGTCGGATTCCACCGAAAATGCGTTCGTAAGGAAAAATTTTATTTTTTTGGACTTAATACAATGACACGACTTTAACACTTGACAAGACAATAATCCTAAAATCACCTATTTAACAATGTTGACAATACAACTTTTGAGAATTTTGACGCAAAAAATGACTGTGAAACCTAAATGAAATAAGGACCCGACAATACTTATACACAATGTATCTTATGGTTTAGACACCAAAAGTATTAATTTTTAAACAACCTATTTAAAAAAATAATAGAAAATTACTTTTTAATACCTTACAACTATTGATTGAATAGTAAATAAACACTAAAATTCTACCTATAGAATAAAAAAATAATATTTAACTAAACAACAAAAAAACACTAAAGAATCATATTACTATTGGGGTATTTTACACTTGTTTCGAATGGTACGGCATTACCTAATAAACAATTGGACCAAAGATGATACGAATGGCTATATTGGCAAAAAACTCTAAACACATAAACACCTTACAAATAAACCAACACTCGACTAAACACAATTTTAAGTGGCTAACAATTGTGAATTTTCTCATTAATCAAACTA
Source organism: Taxus wallichiana var. yunnanensis (assembly GCA_018340775.1). NCBI lineage: Eukaryota > Viridiplantae > Streptophyta > Pinopsida > Cupressales > Taxaceae > Taxus > Taxus wallichiana. The sequence goes on along the minus strand of CM031239.1, from coordinate 780,170,954 downwards.
CAACCGTTTTATGTAAAATGAGGTTGGGCCGATCACTTTTCTTGGAGGAAAAAACGAATCTGATGCATAGAAGGATGTTGCAGGCAATTAGTTGACTGAACCGCTTGGAGTGCTCCTCATCAAACTAAAATACCACGATCCATGCAAAAACTTTAATGTAATCGAGATCTTATTTTGCATTGAATTATCTATTCCGTGTCAAAGTGGAGATCAGAGGGCATGTGGAAGAACGATGCATGGAAGACAATGACAACAAAGCATTCAACCAAGTCTTGAGATAAGACGTGTTTGGAGATCAAAACTATCATTGATTAATTGCACACTCACAAACCAAAATCTACATGCATGCAAAGATTTCAATGGAGCTATAACAGTCCACGCAGATCTTGCCTCATCTACCATGCAAGAATTTACCAGAGTTGTCAACAGGCGCAAGCATGTGTTGAAGATATCACATACGGCTTTGACAATATAATTGATGTTGCATCAAACTCTACATGAAGGCCATGGATATGATGACTGCAATTTCTGACTGTTCTATCTATGATAGATCTTCCTCCACATAGATTCAGATCTGAATACGGCAAAGGCAGTGACTGTAGATGCACCTGAACCAAAAACAAATTCCTGTAGAGACGCCTCAAGCCTGATGATGATCAAATCATACGAGCTGAACTATATCTAGAATGCTCACAAAAAATCTCATTAACCAGGGAAAACGTGAATAGCAAAAGATTTTCCCTGTATAATATATCATGGATCCATAGTCACTCTGATACCAAATATTGGTAGAGCAGTAGATTTACACAGTACGAACACAGAATATATTATTAATTTTCTATATCAATTACAAAGTATGGAGTGCTATTAAATAGCCATCCAAATAGGAAAACCAACTTCCTATAAAGTAGGAAGTATAAACAATATACAACCCGTATTAATATATTGTTACACATTTGTTATAACAATATATATAAAACTAACCATGTGAATACTAATTCCTAACAAATAACTCATCTCTAATGCTTTGTTATAGGATGGACAGAGCTTATTGAGATATCCGAGAGAAAAGGTAAGGTTTTCAGGGTAGCTTCTTTCCATGTGGGAAATTTTTCAACACCAGTCACAAGATCCCATAGCTTCCTAGCCATAAAATAGGATTTTAAACATACTTTCCGAATGTTATAATTTGTTCCATTTAGCAGTGAGACTTATCCATTGAAAAACTAGTCGAATTAGCAATTTTTAATGCTCGAGATAGTAATGAAAACAAATTAAGCTAAAAATGAGTCAAAGAAGTCGAGAGAGAAAAATGAAAAGCTACAAATCATTTTAATAGCTATATAAAATCAAACAGCTCAAAATTAGTTGAAAATTATCTTGATTTGGTAGAAATTAAGATCAAATTTATAGAAGAGAGTCGGGGAATTAGGAGTTACAGGAGCTCGAGAAAGTTCTTTTTTTGCAACTTAGCTTTAGGAGCAAAAGGATGAGATGTACAAGCTCAAAAATGAGATGAGTCAGGTCTAATTTGGAATCCATGAGACAGAAACTTTGGAAGCCACTGACAAAGATAAATTAGAAAACACATGAAAAGAAGAAAACTTGACAAATTAACAAATAAAATAAGTTAAATAATAGCTCATATGGGGGTTGACACGTAGCACAGATCAAAAATACAAAGTGAGGCATGTGTTGGCTTCAAAATAGATCCTCGAGTGGACACGACTCTTTAAAAAATTGAATTTAAAGCCTCTTCAGTCTAAAACCAATTAAAAAAACTACGACAAAAGACAAATAGACATGCATCAAAATATTGTAACAAGTCTGACAACAAATACACATGTCCATGTTCAATTAGCTCACATTTCACAAATGCAACTAATAAGATAGAATGACAATTAATTAAAAGACAAAACTATATACATGTGTCTTTAATTAATTAGATCGCATTTCACACTTTGACACAATGCAAAAAAATTCTAAGTCAAACAAGCCACTTGTCAAAAAATAATGGCTTAAACAATTTATAAACCAAACTTGAAATAAAGTTCGGGTCTGGAAAAGGAATAAGACAGTTGTCACAATCTAAATGGTGAAGCCAAAGAAAATATCGACACTCGACATAGTTAGAATACGTTTAAAAAATAATTGGTTCATGTTTTACAATTCGGAAAATTATGACAAGTGTGAAAATTGGAATACTTGTTAATTTTTAATTAGCTTAGACTTCACAGTTTACAGACTTAAGAAAAGCTATGGAATGAAGAAAATTAGGGATCTCACAAAGTACAAAGGAAACTTAATAAACCCATTAAATAAAGAACTATAGACTGACACCACAAAAATACTAAGACAGGGGTCTCTTTTCTATAAGCTCGCACTCCAAAAACTGATAGATATATACATGTCCAAATGCTATGAATCACACTTCGTAATGAAATAAAAAAGACTAAGTCAAAAATATATGTGGAGCCTTTTAAATGGCTCACATTTCACAAATCTGACAAATGTGACAAGGTGGCAAATTTTAATTGGATAATAACTACCACAAATAAATGACTGACAAATGTAAAATGTGGAGAAATTCTATTGGCTTGGATTTTACAAATGTTAGAGGATAGCTAGTACAAGTCGAAAAAGAGAAGACATGCGTAAAGCCCTTATTGGCTCACATATTTCAACTGATAATCGATAAACAATATTTTGACACCTCAAAGCAAGATGGAGTAATTTTATTGGCTCTCAAGCCAGTAAAAATTGAAAATGCGATGCTAGATGCAAAAATATGATTGGATCAAAGCCAAGTCAAAGAAAGTCAAAAACATATGTCAGAGCAAGCCAGATGGCACAAAATGATTGACCCAAGCTTCCCAAAGATAGTAAGATGTCAGACTGAAGCCACTTGGCACTCTAAGAGTGGGTACAACTTCGCAAATGTGAAAAAAGAACAGGAAGCTACGTGGAGAAATATTATTGGTCTAAGCTTCGCAAAAGCAAAAATGCCAAAAAATGAAGCCATATGGCACAAAATTATTGTCCCGGTCTTTACAAAGGATAATCTTGCAAAAAAGATAATAAAAATGGAAAATACAAAGATAGATGGCACCAAATGATTGGTCCAAGCTTCACAAAGACAAAATTAGCTAAAAAAGAATATTTTTACCGCTAGAATAGACTTAAAGCCTCAAACAAACTAGATCTAAATAGATCTTCATATCCAAATTAAAAAAAAATAACCCAAACAACTATAAATAGTGTGAAAACTTAAAAAAGTTCATAGATGATGGATTCAAGCCGTAACCAACTAAAACTAGATGCAAAATCAAATATCCAAGATACAAAAGCTCCAAATTTTATTTAAACAACCATTTAGCCCATATTTACCAATGATTCAAATAGTATTGGGTGGGAATTGGAATTTTAAACTGGCTTGTTTGAAGATGAATGTGAGATATTTTAAAGTCTCGCAGATCCATAAATACACTTCAAACTTCTTAACTTCTTCAAGTTAAAAACTTCTAGATTGATCTTGCACACACACAATCACCAAGCTCTGATACCATGTTAGATTTAACATGGGATAAATAATTCATAGATTATAGATCCACCATTAAAGCTTAAGATTATAGATTATGATATACAGTCAATTAGACACATGAATAACTTTAAAATAGATAGTGAATGTAGAGCTTAATGAGCTAGAGCTTGAAAGTAAAGAATGAAAAAGAGCAGATACATATAACACCAAATTTAAGTGGTGAAAAATAAAGGGAAAACTCCACTAGTAAAGTATTGTATTTATTAAGAATTCAACACAAGTTTAACCCAACACTTCTAATTCCAATTTACATTCATTCACAATTTCTAATCAGTTATTTTCTTGATTAGATCATACAATGATCATTGATTGTATCTTATAATAAGATCTTATTCTTTAATTTAGGTTGTATAACATGTATACGTTATAGACAACTAGACATGCAATCCCGAGATGGATCACCCAAATCAATGTGGGTGCGTGAATCAGTCGAGTTGCTTCACTCTTCAATTTGAAATACCTTCATAATAAAGTTTTCTTAACAAAATTTTACATTTAATTTTGGGGCATACTGCAGTGGCTGATCCCACTTGACATTATCACCCAAACACCCCTAAATGTATGTCATTTTCTTCATCACCTACACCTAAGTCATTGATAGTGTCCTTACCAACATCAGCAGGAATAAGGTGTCATACTCAACCAAATCTCGATAACCCTTTCTCATGTATTTTCTCATCACCTTCCATTGAAGGTCCTTCATCTCAAATCAGTGTGGTTCACCCACCTATATGAATCCAAAATCAACATACATGAAGAAAAGGTAAAACCAAAGATTTTTCATTTACTCCTCTTCACCAATCCACATTTTTAATGACTCTTTTGTTAAAATCTCCACATCCCCCTTTGTTTACCATATACTCAATCAATCAAGATCAAAAATTCCATCATCCTAACCTGAAAGATATTTTTCATGTTAACACATGTCATCTATATCCACCACATTATGTTAGGAGGGCTCCTATCTGCTAAGACTTTGAAAATATTACTTCATGCATCTCCCCTCAACACACCTTCACCAAACTTATCCTATCAATCCAATCGAATGTCACTACTCTGGAAAGAAGTAAATAGGGAAAAATTTCCCCTAGTTGGATCAGTCCATATAAAATGGGTCAACCTCTCAAAGCCTTGCACTTATGGCCTTTCTACTATTAACACATCAATCATCATGATAGTAGTCACATAAAAGATCTTATTTCACTATCAACCCACCATTTTATTATCGTAATGATTTGAAAGTATGTAGTTTTTTGTCACTATCCTAAAACACCTTAAAGATGAGCACCATGACTCTTTGTTCATCACATATATCACATGGATAAGTTCTTCCTTAGCAGAACCCCTTCAATCATTACATCCATCCACCTTATATACTAACCAAAGACATGTCTTGGGGCACACGTGTGTAGTCTATGTACACATTCATTCTCTCCTCCTTGAAATGGTCTATTAGGTATTTCCCTCAGCTCAAATTAAAAGTCAATAATATCTATGGATGCATATTATCAAAAATAATAGACTCGATCCATTGAAGGATGACTATCGTAAAAAAATAAAAAATAAAAAATGTAGAACGTACCCTAGAAGGATGGCTAATTATGTAAAAAGGCTTCCCACATTGATCAGCCTTCAAACATTCAAATATTAAAGCATCCTAGGAAATCTTCCCGTATTGATCAGCTTTCTTGTCAAAGAAAATTCCCACATTGATCGGGTTTGCATAAAAATAATTGTATATTTGGGGCATTTGTCTATAAAACTATTGAAAGGAGAACCTATTTTCCCACATAACCTACATATGTCAACCCTTCTCATGTCCTAGGAAGGTACACATTTCACTTACATCTATATTTGAGATCCTATATGTGACTACTCATTGTTAGTCATTTGATAACATTTGTTGTAAAGGCCAAAAGTGCAAGAGCCTTCACTTTGTTGTTTCCCATCACATATGTATCAAATATAGTACAAAGCAATCAATCCACATTTCATTCTTGACTATGGTTTTGAAAAACATTTTAACATCAATATCACATAAACATCATATCAAAAACATAACTCTAACAAATTTCAACCCTGCTTATCAATATTATCATTTGTCACTTTACTCAAAAAATCAACATTTATCTACTTCCTCAAGTTTTTGATTTCCTAACCATCGTCGGGACCCCCATCTACATCTCGTAAGACCACCTTTGTGGAAAAATCAATTAATGGTCCCTAGACCTCATCAAATCATCAATTCATCCCCCACTTCTATTAATTCATATGTCTATAGGACACAAGTCTCATAAGTCATATAGAGATGAATCATTTGTGAAAACATAGTTCATCGGTCCTTTTACCTCATAAAAACATCCATTTTCCTCGTTATATCAATGTCTATATGACATGAAACCTTTGGTTCCCCTATCACTTGATTTTACGACGAAATTTATCTTATTTCTTTACCTTGTCTTGGGGCATTATTCTATCATCCTTCATCATTCATCACTCCTTATCCATATATCTTTTCATATTTCTCTTCCAAACTTGTGATCGATTCCCTTTTAGTTCATCAATCCCTAGTTTGAGGGGAACACCTCATCATATAATTCTACATTGTTCATCTATCACATCTTATTTTTGTCTCATGGCTTGTCTCAAAACCACTCAACAAAAAGGGGCAAAATGTAGACACCTAAAATTATCTCCACTCGTGTCCACATCCGCTAGCACCCCTTTCATTATCACATCACTATTATATAACACATTAAATCCATTATCACATCATTATCATTTTATCTATTAAATTCCTTATCCTAAGTCTAATTCTTCCCCATCATATTTACTCTTTGTAAATCCCCCATTACAGTTGTCAAATCCTATTCAACTACTCCCCATATTTATTTAATCAATTAAATAAATACATCAACATCCCATATCTACACCCCTCATCTTTATCCAATTAATTAATTAAATATATCAACACCCCATAATCCTAAGTCAAATACTCATATTTATCTAATTAATTAATTAATTAAATACATCAACATCAACATCATCACCATACTTATCTCATGTAAATCCATACACTTACCACAAGATATTATTCTTATGAAAATCATACATTTATCACACCATTTAATCACACCACATTTAACATTTATTTTCATCTAAAATCCTATTAAAATTAAAAATAAATCAAAATCAAATAAAAAATAAATCATATCTAAATCAAAATAAATCATATCTAAATCAAATAAAATCATATCTAAATAAAACTAAATCAGAATCAAATCATATCTAGCCTATTTTTCAACCTTCTTAACCATTCTCCACCCAAAATCACATGAAAATTAAATTAGAAAAATCCAAAAATGAAATCTATAACCTCTTAACTATTTAATAACATTCCCATACCCGTATAACCACTTACAAACCCAAAATAAATTTTAAAAAAACAAAATCTATAACCTCTCAAAAATTTAAAAACATTTCCAACACGTATAATCTTTTTCTAACATATTGCCTTCATTAAAAAAAACAAATTGCTTGATTTGGGAGGTCGTTTCAACAAAATTCCTATATCTCCAAATCACCGGTAGTTCCCCCAATTGCCGACGATTCTCCCATGTTGACAAAAACTCTATAAATACAAGTTCTAGGCCTTCATTATAATTTATTTAACAATCGATCGACAGGTTGATAGTCACCAGAGACTTAGCCTTCGATAGGGCGTTGTTCAAAGCATCCTAAAGGTAATATTATTGTAACCATACTCTTCGGGATCCCTACTTCATCTTTGGAGATCCTCAGTATCCTCAATCAGGAGTTTAACTCTACAAATATTCTGACAACACCTTCAAGCTTCACCTCTCTGGTAGTCTCATATTTTTCAGCATTGTTTATCTATGCAACCAGGTAAGCATCATCATTTGAATATCATTGTCTTACTATTTTATTATTTGATCATTTTCACAAACTATATCATTTTTATCAACTTGTACACATCTACCAAAATCACCAATGATTCACTAAATCATTGGTGATTCCTTTCTGTTAAACCTACTTTCAAATCGATGATATTTACGATATCTAGAGCTCAATCCTAACCATTACTCTTCCTTTACATGTGTCCATCAAGTCTCAAAAATATCCTCTCGAGCCATCTCTAGTGTTTTATCATTTATCCAGATCAAATACATTATCTCGCTTGCCTTTGTGAGTGTATGTCCATTTACACAATTTCTCCTTTAAGCCATAATATGATTCCTCAACTTTCCTTGGATCAGAATAACCATCGAGACCAACATATAGACTTTGACCACGTGAATCCCTTATCCTTTGCATTTTGAGTTAGATCTTTATTATCATTTTATTTTATCATTATCATATTAATTTCCTTAAAATGGATTGACTTTCTTGCAAGGAAGTCCACCGACTTCCGAGGACTCGCCTGCGCAATAAATTTGTCATATATTTATCTAATCCCATCTAGTTTAGTGTCTTTGAGCCTAGTTTTCCAAACATGAAATTAGCTTATACACATATTTCATAGAGTGCAACATCGAACATCGTCGTCCATCACTCACGGTTATAACTAAGCCTCGCATATTCGTAGTTAGTTTATTTCTACTTTCTTTCTTTGTTAATTTAAGTTGAAGAGTAAACATATTTGAACAAAGGTAAGATTATCCAAAGGATGAATCAGGAGGGGTTTTGGACAAATTTTCAACATTTGGGTATGGTTTTCATGTTTTCACCTTAAATTTTAACATTGTAAAAATACATGACAACAGTTGGCTCTCACTTGGGGACTTGTTCTAGATCAATCAAAGTGAGGAAAAGATAAGAATGAACTCTATAATCTCAATACAATACACATCGTGGACTAGTGTCTTATCCATGGGCTTTACAGAGTCATATAAGCAACAAATAGACTAAAATAAAGGACACACACACACAAAAAGGAAACACACCACACTAGAAAGTAAAAATACACACAACATGTAAATGGAAACACACACCTAAATCACCTATGGTACATGTGTGGGACAAACCACTTTAAATGAAGTATTTTCTCTTCGTAAGTTACCTCTAAATGGGTAACGTTGAGTGATGACGCGTTCCACGAAGCCATTAACATCTTTGAGTAAGTAGCCTCCTTTTCCCAATTTCTTATGAAATCAAGGTGCTTTCATGATTGTATGTATTCTTGGAAAGAGAAATTCCTTTTGATACCTTTGATGCTTATACCTTTTCTTAGAAATTTCATTCTTCTTACTATCTTGAGAACCAATCTCGGATTGCAAATTTCCTTCCATGTTCCTCCATACCGCTTATTTATCATTTTACATCTCATCATTTCCCAAGACTAATTTTTGATTGGGTTTTTTGAATTTTCTGAGTTTTCTTCTTTCCCATATTCATGCTCATTTTAAAAATTTCATAAGAGGCCTTGAATTTATATTTTTTTCTATTTCATTATGAGGAGTTTGGACATTGAGTGAAGAATAAAACATAACCTCATACCTATCTTGTATGGCCATAGCATGAGTCAAGAGTTCAAGAATTAGTTCAGGACCTTCCATACCTTCTACAAATTCTAATATTTCTTACACATAATCCTTTTTTGAAACTTCCAAGATCTCACCTTTACATTCATTTGAATAACCTTCATAATTAAGTGGAATTTATTCATCATCCCAAATCTCATGGCATTCTGCTACTTATTTGTCTAGGGGAGTCTTAATTCCAATTTCCTCAAAAATATTTGTTTCAACCTTTTCCTTATAAAATATCTTCTTATTCAAATGGGAAAGATAACACTTCACTTTGATCAACATATCCATCAATCCTTATCCTGGACATCATATTTCTCACCTTAATAGAATTCATCATGGAAAAGTTTTGAATTGGTTGAGAATTCAAAATTAGATTCATACATGTTTTTCTAATCCATGTCTTGCATCGGATTTTGAGAATGAGATGAGGGTCTTATGTTTCTTCTGTAATTCTTAGCATTTCTTGCACAGATTCTTCTTTTAAACCTTTTAAAGGCTCATCACAAGTTGGATTTTCTTCTTCATGGATGACATGATAAAGATAATATTCATCTTCAAATGGGAATGAGAACACCTCCTCATCATGGGAAAACTCATTATCTAATTTTTTAGACACCTAAAATCTACGTACGCAACCTTTAATGCTAAGATTGCACTAACTATCCTCTTTCTCATCATTTCCATAATAATTAGCATTTTTATGCTAATTAGATAACATTCCTCTTCATATTTGTTAATTAACAACCTTTCATTAATTAATTATCCTTCCCGTCATTAAGTATGTCAATTAACAACCTTTCGTTAATTAATTATTATTAATTAATTACAATCACAACTCTAAATCAATAAATTACCATTTATTGGATCAAATTCCTCTCTTACATCCTGCAAATCATATTAATTTTCTTCTAATTAGATTCTTTAAGCTTACCTCTACCTATTAATTAATCACCTTTTATTAATTAAAACATCCCCTAACTCCCATGACTTACTAATGACAAATTAAACTCTTCTAAATCAAGATTACCTTTTATAAAGCAACATTATCCATTCATAATCTTGTTTTACCTTTATCCCACATTCATCAATTTTATATCCTTGCCTCTTCAGCCAAGCTATATAAGTAACCCTCATTCTTACCTTTCTTCATGCACCATGCTTTGAATAGTGAAAGACTATAAGCATTTTGATCTTGAGTCATTCTCTATTGTTGGAAATAGCTTCTCCATCTTGCATCCTTTCACTCAAAATTGTGTAATATGGGAAGATCCAAAATGGCCTTGTAGCCATTCTTGGTGAGATTCCATTCTTAATCCTTGAGATCAAGAAACAATCCATTTTGATTGCTTATGTTCTTCATAGGTTCATAGTTTAAGTTAGAAATCATAAAAGAGTAGGAAATATCTTAGCATGTAGTTTCATTTATGCATCAAGAAGAATTTCCTTTAAGCTCTTAGCTTGATGGTTCATTGTTTAATTAGCATTTCATTTTGAAGCTATGTAGATATTAGTTTCAATTTATAGCTTAATGAATAAAACATGAGCACATTTGGCACACCCTAAAGTGGAACTTACTCCATTTTCTTTGTACTTAATTTCAAGATTTTGTAGTTAAGTTTCATTTTTGGTTACCAACCCTCTTTTACACATGTTGATCTAACTTTTTTCCTTAACTTATTTTGTTGAGTTTGCATATGTTGAGTCTTCCTTATAGGTATAAAGGAGGTGAAGTTTTGTCAAAATTGGAATTGATGGGAAAATTTCAAGATTTCTCCATGTTTTCATTTTTAAAGTTTACTTTTTCAACATTCTACATGCTAGTTTGGTCAATTTCTTGAAAATCTTAAATTCTTGAGCATGTAGGTTAGTTTTTGATAGTGATTATTCTTATATTTATATATTAATGTGGTGGGTTGCTGTAAAAATTAAATCTTAGTGAGAAAATTTTAATATTTCATCATGTTTTCATTTTTAGAGCTTACTTTTTCACCATTCTACATGGTAGTTTTGTCAATTTCTTGAAAATCTTAACTTCTTGAGCATGTATGTTAATGTTTGATAGTGTTTAGTCTTTTATTCATATATTAATGTGATGGGTTGTTATCAATATTGAATCTTGGTTGGAAAATTTTGACCATTTTGTAGATTAAGGGACATTTTTTTGACATTTTTTGAGTGCATGTCAAGTGCATACCCGTGAGCATAAGAGCATATGCGTAACCCATATTCCGAAGGCCATAAAATTTGCTCCCAAACTTGAAATGACTCCATTTATTTTTCATTGGAAAGGTATTGAAGTTAAATATGCAATGAAAACATAAATTTAGGATTTATACTTATAGAAATGGTAAGTTTTTTTGTTAGTTTAAAACTGGTCATTTTCTAACATGTCTAATATTTTGATGAATGTTGAATTTTCATGCTTTACTTGATTTATACCAAAGCATGTGTATGCTCTTCTCTTGCACCTTTTTGTGATCTTGAGAATCAAAAACAACTTTGATCTCTATCTTTTTAACATTGGGATTAAACTTGGAAATTTGATTATTCATTTTGCTTAAGGGAATGAACCTTTTATAAAGCATTTTTAATGGTCCTTTGATTTGAAGTTTTCCATTTCTATATAGTTGGGATAAATTTTGTGTATGTTATTTTCTTGTACCTTAGGGTGATCTTGAGAATCAAAAGAAACTTTAGTCTTCATTTTATAACATTTGGTAAATTGGAAACTTCATCTTTCATTTTCAGTTTAAGGGAATGAACATTTATATCGAGATTTTGTATGGTTCATTGATTTAAAGATTTTATTTATTTTTAAGTTGGATTATTTGTTTTGTATGATCTTCTCTTGTATCCTTAGATGATCTTGAGAATCAAAAGCAACCCTTAATCCTCATTTAAATAATGTGATTTTGTTAGAGAACTACTAACGCTTGAGTATAGGACCTAAAAATGTTTGTCAAAGAAATGAGTTTGAAACAAAATTAAACTACTAATACAGTTTTCATGTAGGTTTCCAAAAGGTGTTCAAGAAAACCACATCAAATTAAACAAGATAAAAATCACACCACATTCAAAACATTGTATTTATAGGTTTGGATAAGGGTATGTCCCATCCACTTAAAACTAGGACATAACCCCTTTGGCATAAGCCTTAAGCTACAACAATGGGGGTGGTCCTAGGAACCCCAAAGTAGTCCATGCAAGAGGGAACCTTGTGGACAAAATGGGAAGTGCTCCGCATAACCTACTTGACTAGTTGTTCCTTGTGAGTTAGCATTACCGGTTGTCTGTATGACGACCCTAGTGATAGTACACGTGGACGCACTAGTTGCCCACTATGCTTGAAGGGGGTAAAGTAAAGCTGAGATACTCCCAAATTAGTCATTGTAAATTTTTGGGTAAATCGAGCTCACTTAAGACAACTTTGTAACACCTAGTTGAGAGAACCACCTAGGAAGATATCTTTGACCAGGAGCCAACTTTGACCATTTCAAAACAAATTTTGAGTTGTGAGCCATTTTTCATCATGAAACATGTGAAGCATTACTTTTTATTAGTTTTTCACTTTCCCTAAGGCAAGGTGAAACTCTACCAAAGTGAGGCCAACATTTTTCAACCCCAATTAATCTACTTCCTTCACTTTCTTTTGACACTTTGTTGATCAAAAGAAGAGTGACTTCCTCAAGCATTATCAATTGATTGTTTCGCCACTTTTTTGTCTGTTTACTACATCTAAATTTTTGATCGAGAAGGGCTTGTGAGGTTTGAACTTTGAATTCTGAGCAAGAAGTGCCTGAGAGGCATTCTCCTTTGAGTCAAAGTTTATCATCACTTTCTCTTCCTGTATCAAAAGTGAACTCAAGGTATTTAAATCAGGTAGATTATTTTCGTTTTGATATTTAGAGTTTAAAATAGAAATAAAATTTCTAAATATTTCATGTATATTTAACTGAACAATAAAGTAGATTAATTTTTCACCAATTAAATCACAATTGCATCCATCTAATTGTGCTTTAAAAATTTTAATTTTGGCTAAGAAATTAACTACTTTTTCATCTCCTTTCATATGAGTTGTAAGCAATTCTAAAACTAATTTAATAATTTTAGATAAATGCATACCTTCGTGCATGGATTCTAGTTGTGTCCATACCTTTTTAGATGTTCAATATTACCAATGTGTAGAAATTACTTATCGTTCACATTGAGTAAAATCATGGAAAGAGCCTCTTGCATTCGTTGCAAGTATGTATTCATGTTATCTATAGTTTCTTGACGACCGGTGGGAGCAACCTTAGATCCAAAAACAATTGTCTAGAGTTTCCTTGCCATAAGTTCTAATTTGACCTTGATCTTCCAAATGTTGTAGTTAGTTCCATTCAGGATCTAGGTTTTGTCAAGACAGAAATAGTTGGACGCCATTGTTTTCCTGAACCTGTAAAACACACCCCATTATAATATACAATGTACCACAAAGTTAGATACATATTTATCAAAAATAAAAAACCTTTTTAATAGAAATAGATCTAAATTTTATAGATCTACATAAACTATTTAATCATAACTAATTTTGTCATTACAATGCATATTAATTAACCTCCCATGATCAAAATAATAACCCACAATATAAAAGGCTTTGCATTATACCCCAAACTTATATAAACAAATTTCTGACCATATAGAAGTGAAGAAGAAACCCCTAAGAATGCAAAACAACTTACAAATTTTGGAAAAAAATAATGTAGACAAAGATCTGATTAGCTTAAATTTGACATCTAAATGACCATCATATTGCTTTATGTTTGGTCTGTCATGCGTGATAGATCATTTGACCATCAAATTTAGTGGAGTCAAAAATTGATGTGTATTTCCATAATGTGAAATTCTAAAATTTCTTATTTTATAAAATATTAGGGAGGTTATATTTTAATACATTATATTAACCTATTATAATTTATAATGTAAAAATATATTCACTTTTTAAAAAAGAGGTATATAGTTAATATAATGTAAATAAAAAACAACATATTCTAATAAAAGTTTATAAACTATAGTATATATACTTTTTTTAAAAAAATACATATAACCCTTATTATGGGGCCCCTCATGAAAAAAAGATTTAAAACATTTACCAAGCCATGTAATATTAAATTCTACATAAACCTTAGAATTTACAGAGAGAACATTTTTCACACATCCAATGGAAAAAATTCAAATCCTATTTTGATGGAGCTTTGTCTCCTCCTTCATTTACCATTGACAAAATTCAACCTGCACATATTAAAACTATAGAAAAAATATATATTTCAAATATTTTACCCTTACCTCTACACAAGTTTTCACGAAAGGTAAGAAGTTTCCAAATTTTCCACATGTGAATTCACCTTGATTCTTCACAAAGTAAAACTTTTAGGTTGCACTTATTTTAAATACCCTTCCGAGTTGGTTGAAAAAACCCGTACAAATTAAATAAATAAAATATAAAACATTTTCTCTTAATTTATTTAATTTACCTTTCCGGGTTGGTTGAAAAAACCCATACAAATTAAATAAATAAAATATAAAACATTTACTCTTAATTTATTTAATTTACTTTTCCAAGTTGGTTAATTTATTTAAAAAATTGGTACAAATTAAATAAATTTTAAAAAAATTATATCTTAATTTATTTAATTTACCTTGCTCTGTTACCATGTTAGAATTTGAGGATTCTAATAAATATGGATTTAATCAACTTACATATTATATAATGTTAAGATAAATATATAAATAAACATTACATCATAACATAAGTAAATAAAGAAATACTTACAGGAAATAAATAACACAGGTGACATAGTATTTATAGTGGAAAACCCCAATAGGGTAAAAACCACTTTGAAAATAACATTTTACTTCAGAGAACTTATTTTACATCCAGTAAGATCACCTCCTCCTTAAAACCCTATTTACCAAGGGTAAAACCAAATCACTTGATTTGCACACCTTTGATATGTTTCCGAATATATCAAATGAGGACCTAAAGTCCTTTTTATATAAGGTGATCGGGTATGTCTCCCAACCCATATTTTCAACCTAAATGGTTAACACATATACCTAGGTGATTGTATTTAATAAATATAAACATAAATAATTCACATTATTAAATACTTACCTAATGTATATTACCTAGGTATGAATATTTAATAATAGAAAAGTATTTCATATTATTAAATATTTAACCTATATAATAGTGATGGACCCATATTAATTAAGGGTTGGCCAAACCACTTAATCATTATGTTCCAACAAATAAACCTCAAAGACGGCCATTGGCGTGGTGTTGGCTCAACTTAGAGAAGGTATTATAGATCATTCTATATGTTTTACTAGTAGAAATTTGACTCATGTAAAACATAATTACACAAATACAAAGTGTGAAGCTTTGTCAATGATCTATGAGCTACATAAATTCCACTAGTACCTACTAGCTACACCTTTCATATTTTATATAGTTTTAGATGGTATTGAAGTATTTGGTAAACAAGCCCATTCTACAACAAAGGCATATGTCGATGGGTGCTCTTATTTCAGAATTTGATTTCACGGTCATGGTGAAACCGGTGAAAATTAATTCTAAACCGGACCATCTATTCGTAATACAATCAGAGAAGAAGCACAAGTAATTGAAGATACCATGCCCGATGCACAACTATATAGGTTATAACGAGCACCATCAAAACTAGATAACATTGTTGTCTTTCTATGAATAGTTACGGCACCGTATGACTGAAATCCTTGGAGAAGAAACAACTTGCTATATGCGCAACCCCTATATGTTAATTAGCAAAGTGACTTATACAAATTAGGCCAAGATGAAGATAAGTACTACATCATTTGTATTGGAACATGAGCGCACGATATTATGGAAGAATCTCATGATGGTATTTCAAGTGGCCACTATGCATGTGATGCCACCGCGCAAGATTCTACTCATTGGATTATGGTGGGAGATCCTGTATAAATATTATAAAGATTGTAAGGCTTGTGATCATTAAAAACATCTTAAGAAACTAGGTTAATGAGAAGAAATGCCTCTAAGATCCATTACTAGTGCCGAACCATTTGAGAAATGGGCTATAGATTTTGTGGGTCCTATTTCACCACCGCACGTAGAACTGGATCGTGCTACATCATAACTTGCATAGACTATCTAACAAGGTGGGAAGAAGCAACAACTACAAAGGATTGCACAAAGAAGTTAAACAACCAAATTTCTTTGGGAAAATATTATTACAAGATATGGATGTCCTTTAATCTTAACCAATTATAGGGGAACACATTTTCTTAATGAGATAATCAAAATTTTATTGGATGAATTCATGATTGCACACCATAAGTCTACACCCTATCATCCTCAGGTAAATGGGACTATTAAGGCTTTCAACAAAATTTTGAGCCACACATTGATAAAAACATGTGATGTTGGAAGAAGGGATTAAGATGATAAAGTATTTGTAGTACTTTGGGCATATCAGACAACATATAAAAGCTTGAAAAAAGCCACACCATTTCAATTAGTGTTTAGTGTATAAGCAGTTATTCCTATGGAATTTATGTTACCTTCTTTGTGTATTTTGTGCGCTAGAGGTCTTGCTGATGAGAAAGCATTAGATGAACAAATTAAAAAGTTAATAAAATTAGATGAACGATGAGCCATAGCACATTAGAGTCAAAAACAAGATAAGGCCAAGGTAAAGCATGGTATGACAAGAACATCGAGGGGATAAAAAGTTGGAGATAGGACAGAGATGCTCATTTATGATTCTAAGTTTTTACACTATCCAGAAAGCTCAAGGTACATTGGTTGGGGCTGTATGTTATCACTCACATACTCAAATCTGGAGCTTTTCGATTAGAGGAACTTGATGGAATATGGTTACCTGGTTACTTTAACAGGAGTAGGCTAAAGCCCTACTATAAATAAGTATTCTTGGTGTTTGTAATAAGGCAGTGTTGTCATTTAGATTACATTTTCAATTTTACATTTCTTTCATGTGTTTCTTTATTTGTTGCTATAGTTTGTTAATTTAGTTGGTGTGTTCTTATCATAAGCACATTTACGTGCCAAAATCTAATTACTATTTGAAGAATTTTTATGCACAGAGGATTGCACATACCCTTAGTGTGGGGTAGGTTGTTGATATCCAAGTACATGACTATTGAAAATAAGTACACATGAAAGGAACTATCTACGGGTGCTACTCAAGGTTAGAGAATTGAAAAAAAAAAGAGATTGCTTCTGGACATAAGGACCATAGATAGAGAGGAATGAAGAAACAAGTATAACATGAGGTAAGCAGAGGTCGGGAAGACTACCACTGGAAGGTGCAATGATGAGGTACTCAGGTGTATGGAAGCGCTTTGAATAGAAGTATATATCCAAAAGGTAGAAGAGCACACTATAAGGTTATAGATTGGGTGTGAAGATGTACCACATAGAAATAATGAAAATGGTCAATTAATGAGATAGGTGGAGGAGTAATAAATGCACTAACTTTTTGAAATTCTATATAAAGATAGGATTCGAGTTCATTTTTACTGTTACAATTGAGAGAATTTGAAAAGGGTTAAGTACAAATGAGTCAAGCAATCATGTTGAGGTGCAAATAGTGTGAAACCAGATGTGGTGAGAAGGGTCAGGTAGGAGAAGCTTGCGTTCCCATAGGTGAAGGGTTTGAGCGAAGTAGACGCATTATAAATGAGATAGGGCATGTGATTTCCACTAGGGCATGGAGATTTAAACTAGGGTTTTGACTTGCTTGATTACAGAGGGAAGAAAAGAGAGACTTTTTTCAAATGGCACCGAAGAAAGCACCCACAATAGGAGATAAAGGGAAGAAGAAGGTTGAAGTGGAAGAAGAAATTTCTCCCAAGAGTAATTTCTTATAAATGCAGTATCCAAAGGGCATGATTGTGGGACAAGAATGGGATTCCCATATCTGCCAATGTAAAATCAATGATTACAACCATCGAACATCAAATAATAAGAAGGATCTCAATGCATTGCTAAGCATGAAAATGAACAAGTGCATGTAGAGGATATGCTAGTATACGATGACATTGGTGAGAATTTGCTGAAGTAGAATGGAGTCTACCAGTTGTATGAGCTACCATATTTTGGAAATTATGAACCATTGTATTGGTGGTTGATGAGCAGAGTCCATGAGGACTTCTTCTACTTCATCGGATGGAGGGTAAGAATCACAACTTCTTTGATTTCAACAGTGATAAGACTAAGGGCCTCAGGGTTGGTTTTGGATAGTGATTTAACCGATAAGGATGCAATCCTCGGAGATAAGGAAAGACTTGGGGTATACTAATGGTCCACACAGGCATGAACATTAATAAATTGAAAAATTACCCGAGAGTGCAGGCAATTTTACACATCTTGTAATAAAGTTGAATTACCAAGGAAGGTGGTCACGTGTAAACACAATGTGATTTCACGTGCAAATAAAATGTCTCAAGGAGTGGTCTACAATATTACGAGGATCACATAGCAAAGACAATCAATGAAGAAGCATGGATAGGTGACAGAATAAATTTTGGTGATTTATTATTGTCTTTAGTATTTATGGAGATTGGGGTACCTGATGGGCCAAAGGAGAAGATTTGGGAATACCCCATAGAACACAAGTCACTGCGAAAAGATTTGGCAAGTACTTGTGTGATGGATCAATGAGTGGACCATTCAAGTAGAGGGAGGAGATGTGGTATGATAGACTCCACATGGTATTTGAAGAAGAGTGGCACATACCCAAGGATTTTCCTTTGGTGGTGGGTAAGGAAGTTTAGTTTGCAGTCTATCAACATTTTTACATCACACGATTTGCGATGAAGGATGAAGCTTAGAGCCCATGGTGCAAACTTTCATATGCCTTCACAATGAGATATTTCTAAGCATTAGTTCATTGGTTCTCAGATGCACACCACCTAACCTTTAATGCAGATAAGGTAGATTGCGACTACCACACTCTGAGAAAGAAATATGTATATCTAGGTAGAATGCCTACATTAAAAGGCTTATTTCAGATATTATAAGCATGAAGCCTATAAGCTTGGCAATTGGGGACACCGGAGTAGTGCTTGTGTACTGTAACTCAAACCCAAGCTGGAGAACACTAATTATGTGGAGAATGAGTTTGCGCTCCCAAGGCCGCCAAAGGGTAAGCATACAATGGAAAATGTTCCAACACCTAAGCCAACAGAAACAATTCAAGTAGATGATGAAGAAGAAGATCATGAAGATAGTGGTGGTTTGGAACACAAAGGTAGAAGACAACCTCTAAATAAGGAAGAATCTAAGCACATAACTACACCACCACAACCACAAGAATGAGAGATGATGAGGAATTGGATGTAGTCCAAGAAGAGCGTTGTTTTAAGAGAGTATTCAAGAGAAGGACACAAGGTGCTACTCTGTAAATAGTGTGTAGATCACCTTGACTCTCTCAAAGAAGAGACAATTGAGAAAAGAAGAAGGAAATTGAAGCTGAATCAGGAAGTGGAAGATTCTGAGGAAAGCACACCCAATTCTCCTACACCTCTAGAGAACATGGAAGAACAAAAAGATGAAGAAATGAAGGATGGAGAAGAGGGAGAAAAAGGAACGGATGAGACTCTGAACCAAGACTACTCAGGACATAGCCGCACAAGTTCCAAATCTTGAATCCCAAGTTCCTAAGTAGTCTAGATCAAGAAGAACAAGTGGGGAGTATATTCCACCAGCCATGGGCTATGCCAAGGACATAGGTAAAATTTTCTGTGCCTATTTCCAAAGCACAATGACACAAAAGGAGTTGTATGGCTAGGAGTTAATGGATGAAGATATGGAAACAATATGCATAAGGAAGAAATTGTCATGGTCGATGCACACGCATACATGGATGAACTAGAATTTGATGCGTGTGAGGATTCATGTGTGTCAAGGATGTTGAAATGGACACCTCGGGCCGGACACATAATAGTAAAGCTTGATTTTATATCGAGTTGAATATGTGAGTAATGCTTTGGTGAAAGTCTCGATGTAAGTCGCACCTGAGAATATGGATAAATATGCCACAATTAGGTGCTAAGGGAGGAGATAAAGACTAAGGTTAAATAAATAATGCCTAAAGTAAGAAATATATTTTCATAGAAGAATACTGTTGTGTTTATCAGCATGGCAAAGGAGATTGGGGATAATGTCATGAAGGCTAGGCCACACTTAGAGCCAAAGGTACCTAAGACATTTTCTTAGAAATACATTATGTAAGTACATTGGTGGACTTATTGCTTGAATATGAACCTCTGCACATGTCGAGAACCAAAGGATATAGCACAGGAAGTAGAGCGGGAAAAGGGTTCAGTGATGTGGAAGATTACATCGTATGAAGGATTGCTTCAGAGCTTGCAAGAGGAGCTAAAGAAGGTAAATCAAGTGCTAAATATTTGTATAGCACCAGAAGCCATTATAAGGACCAAGACCATTTTGGAAGACAATGAGGTCCTGAAGGCCATGAAGGATGAGACATTTCTCCATGAAAAATGATTAACACTTTTTAAGAAGAAGTGCAAGGCCCTTACAAGAGCTCAAGAACCACATAAGGAAATTTGGATGATCTTGGGAAACTCATCACTCAAAAGATGGATTTTTGGAAGGGAGAATGACTGGAATGTCCAGCATTGTGTTGGTCTTACTGAGAATGAGAAGGGATATATTACAAGGGATGAATTAGAGTCAATTGTAGTGGATATTCTAGAGAAGACAAAAGTTGCGCTCAATGAGTGGTAGACCTTAGAGGTGGAGATAAAAGAAGAATATCCTGAATTGATTATTTAGGTTGAAGTAGAAGATACTATAGGGTAAAAACATTGTTTTATTCATCAAAATTCTTTCTATTCTTCTATTCATATTCTTTGATTCATTTTTGAGACAACCATTTAAGGTGGCAATGTAACTAGTGTGGGGTAATGTTAATCAATCATATCCCAACACTTAGTGAAGAAAATACGAAGGTTCACGTGGGAAAGAAGAGCACATTCAAAGTCATGAGAGTATCAGAGAGGATCACATGTAGAACATGAACAGGTTTAGTACTTAGCTATTTTCATGGTGAGGATCTATTTTTAGAGATAGTGTGTGGAGCACACAAACCAATCAAATACTTTCACAACATGCATTGGCTATTTTTGAGGATCAGCTACGAAGCACTTTACATGGACACATGTTAGGAATAGATATACTATTGTCAGTTAACTAAAATTAGTCTATTGTTAGCGCACTTGCATGTGTGGCTATTTTTGTAATGACACATGGCTAATAATAGCATGCGACCTATTTTGGGATTAGATAAGCGGTGAAGGGAAATTTCCCACCCATATAAATATGTATTGAATTGTGTAGCAGAGAGAGCATAGATATAGGTGTGAGAACTAGGTTATAATGAGATTATGTTGTTAGATCTATTACACACATGAGCGTATACTATTGTTATTATAAGTAATCTTCAGTGTATTTACTACAATTAATATAATGGATATTATGGACTGAAACAAGGTTTTATCATGGTTATATTTTAGTATTGCATGCTTGATTCCATTATGGTTATCTTTTTAAGTTTGTTATGTTCTAGATCTAGATCTGAATATGCACTATAGAAAGATATATTAGCCATAGATCTGAATGATTTAAGTCTTCATCATGCTAACATCCTACAACAACAACCCTAAAGAGGGTCATGGTACCTTTGCATGCTTCAGGTGAGCACTCAGTCTAGGCTGAGTGATGTGCCAGCGTGCTTGGGCTTGTGTTGGTATATTATAAGATGCATCATTTTCTTTCCCAAGTCTTCTTACCTTTCTTACCCTCCTTACACTATCTCTTCTCATGTCCCATCCACCTACATTTTATGGCAGAACAAAGGAGAAGCTTCATACTCTATCTTCTTGAATCCATTCACCAAACTTTGATTTAAGTTCTATTTCCTTTCTCAACAAGTTACCCACATGAACAATTACACAAAAATGTGCATACATTAACCTTGTTCTTTCCCTAGTGACCAGATCAAACACCACCAAATATCCTATAACATTTGTAATGGTTGTTAAGATCTCTTCTTCCCAAAATTCCATTGGTAATCTAGGAATTTTTACCCATACATGAAACTCATCTAGTTTCTCCTTAAATGGATCAAAACCTGGGCTCCATTTTTGGATTAGAAGGCTTGATCTACCCATAAACCAAGGACCTCCAACCAAGATGTTTTTACAGTCCTCTGAATTTGAAAGATTAATGATAAAAAACCCATTCACATAGGAAGAAATTTCCAATGATCCCTTCAGGTTCCACTTCCTTTTCACCCATTCCCAAAACCATTCCACATTTGGTCTCGATCCATAAAATTTTCCAACCAGAGCATATTCCATCCTAGATCTATCTTTTTCTGCTAACCCATTAGGGATAGCAATACTTAAAAGCCCATCTTTTTCCACAGTCATAATGTTTGAATCAAATGGCTGATTCAAAATTTTGTTCTACGAGCCCAAAATCCTATCATCCCATGAGGTAGAAAGAGAAATCTTACCTCCTTCTTATACCAGACATGGGTCCCCTACCTGCACCACCTCGATCTGAGGGTCCCTTGTGTCCTACGATAGTTCCCACCCATTTGGTTTTTGAAAACCTTGATCCTCCCGCTCCCACTCCTACTCCATTTTTATCTCCATTATTTCACTATGATACTAAATATTTTTCTAGAAGAAAATTTACACATCGAAAAATAATAATATTCTCATTATAAATTAATTCACTTGATATTAATCCTATAATCTAGGAATATTACCCTAATAATACTCAATCCTATTTACATAATATTAGTTTTTATAATAATATATATGTTTAACCAAATACTAACCAACTTAATACTTTGCTAACTTATTAATCATATGGTAACATTAAGTATTTATTACCTAATGTAAATACTAAAATTCCTAACAGTTTACTAGATTACAATTATTTCATTTCAAATAGTCATGTGCATAAATTCTTAACAACACTCCTATTCTTCATCATTGTGAAAACTTGTTCCCTTTCTAATTTGAATCCTTGTATAGTTACTTCAATCATTCAAAGCATAGATAATACAAACCTCTTACCTAATATCTCATAGTGTCAATGTTCATACATGAATATGTCTTCATTGTTCATCTATCACCTTCAAGCACTTCCTTCACATTCTTCTTAGACCTACACAATCTCTTTACACCTATAATAACACTCTCCATACTATATACAACATATATCAATCATACATGATCTCATAACATTTTAACAATTTTATCTAAAGAAAATCCTTCATTTGATATTTTCATGATATATCATAGGAATCTTGAGCTTCTTGGCTATGTAACAAAATTCTATTATTCCTCTAAAACCATTACCTTTCCTCTCTCATTTGAATTCCTCTTCTAAAATGATCAAAACGAGGTAGTTAGGTCATTAGTTTACCTAACTTAACTATGGTGAGAGTGACCATAGTTGTGAAAATAAGGATTGTGTAGACACATGGCTTAGACTTATTAATGATCTTTGACATCCATTTGTACCATTTATTCAACCTAACATATTACCTAGACCTCTAAACACAAATATAGAAATTTAAATGTTTAAAAAGGTGTTTTGGAGGAAACTCCAAAATTACATTATCACAAGACAAAATGGATCTAAATGGACTAGGATCCATCCTAAAATATCTAAGAGGACCTCCTACACCTAAAAAAAAATAAATTTACTTTGTGTAAGAAATGATAATATTATATCCATAGTTCCCCATGTTAACTCATTGTTGACGTGTTAGATTTGGGAAAATGGACCTCGAGATTTATTCCTCCTAAGTGGTGTAAAAGGACCGGGAATCTGTTGATAAAGGTGGTTATAGGTCTGAAATATTTTTTTAAATTGATGTATGGATCTTGATTGGACACAAATCCCCTCCTCCTCTAAAATTGTAGGCCTATTATAGACGGTGATATAGAGATAAATTTTCTTGCAGGGTGTAAAAGACAAGCATCCTCACGTAACTTTTCCACTATTTCACCATATCAACAAACAAGTTCCCAACCAATCTATTTTTCTCTTTGTAATACACTGACATCCTATGCCAAGATGAGAGCCTTAGATAGGGTTAGGATGGTGATCAAAGAATAAAGTAATAGAGGAATCTTTGTTGTTATGGAGCCAAACACTATAGCCTTTGGCAAACACACCCTTTTGTGTTAAATGGGTGCTTTGGATCACGATATGGACATCCTCATTATTTTTTATTTTTATTCTTTCCATGTTATTCATGTCTTTGTTATATGGGAGAGTTGGAAAAGGTTATAGATTTTTTCTTGAGCTATTATAGGGGAGTTTTGGCCTCTTAGAATGACCCCGATCTTGTAAGCTTATATTTTTATTTGGCATGTTGGGTATCTAAATTTGAATGTATCATCATATTTTGAGTCAAACTTTTGATGGTTTGTGGAGCATTGAAGTCATTTTTGTACCCCTATAAAAGCAGTCTAATCCCATGTGTGCCGACCTATCACCCGGCGGATGTTGAGCCTCGCTCAAGGCACACAAGGGTGTCGAGACCCTCCTTTATATGAGTCTTGTAAGAATACATCTTTAATGACATATTTAGATGTAGGAAATAAAAGAAATATACGTTCATTCTAAGAAATTAGGATGAGTTATCATAGCAATGCACCCATTTAGATAACAAAGAGAAGTGTCAAATGAATATAGAACTGATCCATAACATAAAGGAAATGCACCGAGGTTTATGCCAATGAACAACATATATTCTTTAGAACATAATCTTATATTCATGTTAATAAGTTCAATAACCACATTACATTCATTAAGGCCATAATAGACCAATATAACAATACAGACCAGAGTCATGCATTAGGACCCTAAGTTATGCTTTCATATTACAAAACCGATTACACACCCATCCCTCTAATTATGTCATCACTTCTACAGTTCTCCTAATCCCAACCAAAAGGATCCTTCATTATTCATGTAGAGCTTCACCTATCAGTGTTATATGAGACTAATTTTTGTGTCTATCTGTCTCTCCTTTCATCTCTTACTTTCTACCCGCGCATCTTTATATATATTCTTAGTCTCCACCACCATGCCTTCCTGAGATAGCATATCGGTTGCCAAGTGTCCATATGGTCCTCCAATGGAGCATGCTTCCTTTGATCCGAGCTTTCCACTCTTTACAATGATGTCTTTCTAGATCCTTCCATCGCATGCATGGAATATTCCATTCTTGACCCTTCAACTACCAAGATGGTACCTTATCCACTCTACATGCTAAAGGGGTCACATGTTTCTCTTATCTTACCTAGAACGCCAAATATGGCTAAGTCCCAAAACCCATATTTTTTTACGTGTGTGTGTCATGTGTTCTTCTAAACCCTACTAGAACCCTACCCTATGCACCTTCACCTTACATGCCCTTATTCATAAAGGCCCCATGCACTCACGCACCTTCTTGCACTTAGCCAATATTTTTAGCCCAACAACAATTTTCTTGATGATAAAAAGAGAAAGGGATGAGTTAGATTGTTAAAACTATTTGGAGCAGAGATGGACGCTAACCAAAGGATTGGATATGGTGTTTTTTTATGTTTTAGTTGTGAGTGCATTGGTAGATGGGTAGGAGGAAAACATGTGGATGCATACCTAACAGGAGAATTATTTGACAAAATACTCCAAATAAATTTGTATCCATGGAAAATAAGAGTTTTCAAACATGGCATGAGACACCTTCCGAAACATGGTGAAGGGAAAGGGATTTTTCAGATATCTTATTCAAGTACATGGGTAGTTTTGTATGAAAAATGTATAAGCATGTACAGTACATGAATTGTTTGAAAAATTTCCTAAACATTTTTTTAATAGGCCTTTTAAATAAATTGGGTAAATACTATTGGAAAAATTAGAGATAAGACACCTCCTTGCAAACATCATCCATGCCTATGCCAAAATAAGAGTTGAGGAACAATGAATGGGTATCTATCAATGAATAGAAGATAAGTTTAATGTTATATGTTGCGAGTTGCAAGTGTCATAATATATATGCATGAAAAACTTAGATGCATAGACAAGGCATGCAAACCATTTGTCAAATACTGAAAAAAAAATCCATAGGGACAACAATGGATTGTAGGATATGCATAAAATGGGTTTGCTGAAAATTCTTTGGGAGAGTTTAAGAAAATAATATTGGAGGATGTGAAGTCGACTTGGCAACCGTCGAGTGCCAAATGTGAAGGATTTGCAATGAATGCAAACCTGTTTAACAAAATTCATGGGCAACCCACGAGCATGCGAAACACCTCTCCTTTTCTACCTTGTCAAAAATAGGCATGGTTTTATTTTTATATAATGTTTTCATTAATTAAATGAATAAAACATTGAACTTTTTTATGTTGGTATGCATAAACCTTTACCCCTCAAGTGTAGAATTTTATAACTCGATAAATTTACCTTAGTCATGGAGACAATTGATTAAACATAGACTATATCCACTCCATGATTTGGAGTCATTTCATGATGAATTAACTCACATTGAGAAAGACTCAAATAAAGGTGATGTCTTCTCTAATACTTACAAACTCAATTTGAAATTTCCTCATAAAACTAAACCACAGATCATGAAAACATTTTTATCAACTTATAGTCCTTTTTTATGTAGAAAATGATGAGAGGTATCCGGTCTTTGGTGTCAAGTAGCTTACCATTATTTTCATGCCTATTTTTGGGGCCTACTTAGCCTACTACATGTAGGCATGCACTCCTAAACCATAATTTTTCCCTATTGAACAGCGCTCCCAATATGAGTTATATAAGTTGAATATTAATTTTTTTAGGTCCCTGGAGATCATAGTACACTTGGGAATAATTTGGAAGTATCCATATTTTTTGGGTCACTATATGCACTTTTTACAAGGCCATTTTGTGGTTATTTGAACTACCTTGCACTATATTGCAAAATTCAAACTACAACATTTCAACATGGATTTACAACTTCAAAATGCACATTTTATATATATTATTATCATTGTTAATTCTTGAGTATTCTTGGTTTATATCACTAGAGGTTAGGTGATAACTTTTCCTCTTTCACTTAGTGTTCACCTATTTAGGGGGTCGTTTTATAGCCTTTTTGGTTATTTGAACTATATTGTAGTTTTGATCTTGGGTCACCCTTTTTACCATCCAGTCACTACATGCAAAATAGAAAGGTTATTTGTTTTTTAAAGACTCTTGTTTTCATATAATTGACCTATTCTTGTTGATGATAACAATAAATAGGTTAACTTTGAAAAACATATTATGGTATCTCCCTCTCTAAGACTAAATTATAAATGAAATGAGGTATGACATGGAAAGTTATGGATTCTCTCTCTCTCTCTCTCTCTCTTCATATCTCTCTCCTAAACTATGATAAATAATAGTTATGTAACATTTTATGAATTGATGTTTTCTCTCTCCTTGTCTTATCTCTCTATAAACCCTCTTTATTTGAATGGAACACAAATGGATAAGCATGTTTGGGGGAAAGAATTTTTAGATGTATGACTTCATAACTAGCTAGATGAGGGGGAGTGATTCCATGCCATCTTAGTGTTGACACCATGTGGTTGTAGGTGGTAGGAGATGGCAGATGGACATTGTTATATGCTTTTGACATTTACTTTATTTATGTACCTCCTAACATTATATGTATAAATGTAATTAGAAAGAGAAGTTTCATATCATTGTTTGAAAAAATGTGTATTTGCATTATGATATATCGTTTTGATTTAAGAAATGAATAAGGAAATATTAATCTGATTTGTAAAAATATTTCACATTTTTAAATGGTATGAAGTTTCATGTAAATCACTCAGTGTTGAAAAACTAGAATTTAACATGTAATACTACTCCTAGGAAATAAATGAATTAATAACTTTTATTAAATGAATTTTCATGTCCTTGTACTTTTTGGAATAAATTGACTAAATTTTTTTGACATTTATCATAAAACAAAAGTAGTTAGTTATTGAATTGTTATGGTTTAGTTATACTCCCAAAAATCAATGGTCTTGATTAGTTTATTTCCCATTATGAATTTACTAAATCCCTCCCTATGACATTCTCACCTTGATTGCGTTATGATCCATTAAATGAACCATTACACTAGAGGAAATACCTTTCATTATGCTTTAATGAATGCTTGACCACACTTTATCCTAAGTTAATATCCATACCAATACACATCATATTTTGTACCATTTTTTCTATATGAGAGTTTAAGTGAAATGTCTTTAGTAACTACCCCATGTTGAAATGTTAGACTTAGTTAAGAGTTCCTGGAACTTGGTATCTACTTGGAACTCAAGGATCTCTCATAATGTTAATGAGTGTGAGCATGTTATACCCCATTTGAAATCTTTTCAGAGGTATCCTTTGTGTTTTTTCTATATGAGAGCAAGGAAATGTCTTAACTACCCCATTATTATATAAAGTTTATTGTTTGAGTTTATATAGGGTTAAGATATGTCTAGTACCTCTTAAGAGGTTGTTTGTGGGTGAATAAGGTATTCACAAATCAATCATAGAAATTATGTCTATTAAGATGATATTGGGAATGTATAGAGTAACCAGAACCACTCCTTTAACTTAATGTCAGCCCCTTTTCTATTAATAAGATAAAAAGAGTTTTTTTTTTTTGTGCGGGAGATTTACTTATGGTAACATTCTTTCTCATCTCAAAGATGAGCCTTATGAGGATCATGGGTGTGGCATACATGTATTCAATTGGTAATTAAGATTTATAAATTTACTATGCTAGATAATATAGATGAATAAAGTGTAACTCATAGGAGTAAAGGTGTAAATCTTGAGACAATGACATATGGTTTGTGTGCGTAACTTGTGGTTTATTGAAGGAGGGATATTTAAGAAAACAATGAATTATAAATATGTAAACCATGGAAACTGCGAACACTATGGAACATGTCCTTTCTTCTTGTCCTCATTAGTGATTTTATCTACGTACGATGTTTTTCGATTTAAAAAAATTTAATCTAAGTCTTTTGATGTCATGTTTGTGCATACGATGGGTCGTTGTATTGTATTTTTAAATAGATGGAAATGTTTGGTGATGTGAAACACATGTGAGATCACACTCTATATAGTCTTAAATCCCTAAGTGGAAAGAAGTGTTATATAAATCATAATTGTTCTAAAAACGATGTTAATATGAGATCTATGTAACACCATAAATATAATTAAAACAAGGGTAAAATTCCAACCAACTAAAATTCCTAAGATAATATTAATACAAACAAAATTTAAGAGGCATCATTATGATCTAAAACATTTTATTAAAATGGTAAACATGCAACCTTGAGGTATGAGCACATGTTGTTAGGAAATTCTATTAGTGCTCTATTATGTTAATGTGTGAGAAAAGTTATATTTTGTATATTATATTGTGAGTATTAGTCATGTAGCTTATAGTAGAGATATTTGTGGATCTCATAAGAATTAGTTAGTGATATTATTAATAGTTACAATAATACCGCATGAATAGCATTTATGGGTGGAGTAGTTTCCTATTTTATAGGAAACTCACTAGCTATATATTTGTAAGAGTTCCCGTATCAAATCAATAAGAAGAATTATTAATTTTTTTCTTGTGTGTTCAATCTGAACCAAATTCAAGATTTTGTATCAGAGCAGGTCAGCCTTTAACCATGAGATTCTTGTGCAAGTGATTCAAAGTAGCGCAATGCATTGGATTGGAAGTTATTGCATTGAACATACAGATCTCACTATATTATTCTAGTATATTCTATAAGTTTATCATAAACTTGTATCTAAATTCATTTGTTTAAAACTAGAAGGATCATAACATAAGTATATGACAGTAACGTGCATCTTCAGTGCATTCTCTACCATGCTCACTATCTCACTCTTGAATAGCATTCAAATATGTGCACATATAATCTCTAGATCAACATTCTAGAATTATCTACACTTTAGCATATGCTTCACATCAGATCCTTGCCACCGTTCAAGCTCTGCATCGAGCTTCATTCATCGCAGATTAGCAAAAGATCAAATCACGGGACTGTAACATCCTCTAAATGATTGGATATCTATAAATACTATGCGGGAAATAATTATGTGTATTGATGAATAGGATCAATCAAATATTCATCCATACCACACACTCCATCACACAGAGGAAGATAGATCTCGACATTGACACACCATATCAGTCATACACAGCTCTTATATCATGTAACAATATCTTCTAATTTTGGTACCATTTTGAATCTCTTAGAACAAGCTCTCGACACATCAAACCATTTGAAAAATAGAGTTCGGATCTCAAGTTATCAACAAAACATCGATTTCATGTCATGTGCTTCCATATTCATGGTTTTCAAAAACAATTAAATTTGTTTCATGGTATTTGATAAATTAATTTTATATTAAAAGTTATATAGTCTCAATTAATTGTGTCTTATAGGTTTTATGATATTATTGATAAATAATCATTAGAGTCATCAAAAAAGAAATTTGTATATTACTTTTTAATTGTTTTATCATTTGTTAATGGTTTAAAGGGATTGAAGATCAATAAGTTATGTTTTATGTTTTTAATTGAGATTTTTTCATCTCATTATAGTCAAAAATTGTGTATTGTCAAAGTAAAGACTATATTTTTGGTTTATAGGTTGTCAAAAACAAAAGAGTCATTATTGTGAGTAAGTGTCAAAAATTTTAAAGTAGTGTCTATTGTCAAAAGATTCATCAATGTGGTAAAAGTGTCATTGTATTGTCAAGTTAATCAAATAGGTGATTTTAGGATATATTTTTATTGTATAGTAAATAGAGTTAGACTCAAAATATTGTAAAAAAATTGCCTCATAGATACATTTTTGGTGGAATCGCGTGCGAGTTGTAATTGACCATCCAAGTCATATTCAACCGAGCTAGCAACATGTTACTAGAGGATGGAGCACAAGAGGTTGGATGTCATTAGGGACCTCTCGTCAGTCACCAACAATAGGGTTGCATGAAGCTATGGTGATAGTGTGTGTGTGAGTTTCTTTTTATTTCGAGTTGCAATTTTTTTTCGGGTTGTGTGTAGTATGATTTCAGAGTTCTTGATTTGCATAAATAAGTGGAAAGTTCACATTGAGGGGGAACATGGTCTCAATGTTCCATTTCCTTTTCTTCATTTTTCATATTTTTATTCGGTGAACACCAAAATTCAATAGATTTTCCTATGTTATTCCATGTAGTGAGATAATGATGAGAGTTGATGATACTACTGCACCATCATTATATTGTGGTTGTTACTTATCCACTGGAAAAACTATCCAGAGGTTGTTGTTATTGTCCTAAAAAAACCATCTGTTGTGTGGTTTTCAGTTAACCACTTGGAAAACCATCCAGAGGTTATTAGTATTTTCCATAAAACCATCTCGAATCATGAGCAAGCTATATAGTGGCACATTGTAGTACAAGGCAGGTTTTCCCATGTTCGCACTAAGGGGGAATGTTAGGAAAATTCTATTAGTGCTCCATTATGTTAATGTGTGAGAAAAGTTATATTTTGTATATTATATTGTGAGTATTAGTCACGTAGCTTATAGTAGAGATATTTGTGGAGATCATAAGAATTAGTTAGTGGTATTGTTAATAGTTACAACAATACTACGTGAATAGTATTTATGGGTAGAGCAGTTTCCTATTTTATAGGAAACTCACTAGCTATATATTTGTAAAGTTCTGTATCAAATCAATAAAAATAATTATTAATTTGTTTCATGTGAGTTCAATCTTAACCAAATTCAAGACATGTTTCATATTTATAATGACGTTTAAACAATGACATAAATTGAAATAATCAATATATAGCTTTGGGAATGAGAAGATATGTTTATATGTTAAATGATCTTCAATCTATAAAGTTAAATAATATAATTTATCTAAAATAAATATGTAACCATGAATGATGTGTTGTATAATATGTCTATCCTTAGGATTCTTGTGTGGGGTTCATTCATTGGAACATGTACATCCCATTTTGAGTAAGTTTAATAATTGTGTTCCCGTGTGTTTTCATGTTGTCTATGTGGGTGCTGGGATTGTCTTAGTGTCTTTTGTGACATTGAATTACTCTATTTTGTGCCCTTTTGGTGTCATGTAACAAGAAATGAAAGACCAAAAATTGTTAATTTTAATGTTGTTTTTGGGTGTGTAATTTAGTGGGTATTATAATTAGTATCAAAGTGAAGGTTCATTCTCTTGAAAATTTGGGACATATGGTGTTGTGATGGTTTTTCATGATGGTGGAGGAATTGGAATAGTAATTTGTTATTTTGTTGTGAAATTTCAAGCTTGTAATTGTGATCATGTGAATGTGCTTGTTGTTATTATGACTTGGTCCAAACTATCGGTGATGTTGATGTGTTTTGTGATGATATTCATCTTTATCTTTCATGGATTAAATAGGTATTCCATGTGTGTTACCACATTTTTGGGTGAAAAACAATCTTAATGTGAAGCTGTGAAAGTGTGGTGGTGTTTTATCATCTTGTGATGTTGTTTATGTGTATCAATGTGTTGTGTGCTAAATGTTAGTTCTGATAAATTGTATCATATCATGTTATTGCCACCATATTATGATGTATCATGATGTATGTCACCATGTTGTTTTGTAATTATGTATATGTACTAACATTAATCACTATATTCATCATATATATGTATTCATGTGTTATGTGATAAAATGTGTGTCATGAAGTAAGGACATATGGTAATAATATGGACCCTATTTTATTATACTTACACTTTCGATGCATTGTGTGGAAATGTTATGTGTTGTAAGCTATGAAACATTGTTATGTTATACCCTATAATTTCACCAGGCATAAATACGTTATCATTATTTTTTATAAACATCATTGTGTTAGTAATGTATTTATGTGCTATGTTTTGTACCTTACACTAACTGACCCTAAGGGAAGAAATCAATAAAATTGTATGTGTAAAGAGAGAAGGTATGAGCTAGGTTTCCATAACCTTGAGTTGAGTACGAGTTGGGAAATGGAGCCTCATGTAGATTGAAGACCCGCTTATATCCATTTAGTATACTTTGAGTTTTCTCAGTATATTGTGTATGCACACCACTTTAGGCTCAACTTATGCAAACTACAGTCCCTTCTCTCTCTTATATGGGTTTTCCATTAAACAATCATATGTGATACTGACTATGTGGATCCTTGTATGAGCGATTGGGAGATATATGGATATATTTTCATTCTAGTTATATGTATTTTTGCTAGATGAGGCTTGATATCTAAGTGTAGAAACTCAATGAGTAACCCTTTGGTAGTCACTGAAAGGCCACCTAGTGATTGTGATGTGATATTTATATGTTCATATTTTATTCATGAATTAATAATTTTTTCTTTTCTTGTAAGAACCAACAATTGTCTTGATTGATGTATTCTTAAATTTTGAGCATTTAATTTGATTTTTTGCTTACAAGAGGACTTTACATTATTGTGGTTGTTTAGCCATTTATTTTTCTTAGTTTGAAATTTTCTTTTTGGAGTTTAAAAGTTTTTGAGCCTAGCCCAAGGTTTGGGATTTTATGTCACTTGGTGATTGAAATTGATTGTTATGTTAGTTATATTGTTGTGATGTGATGGATTAGGGTCATGGGATTCACCACAGAGTGGTTGGACCTATGGACCCACTTCGTTGTATGGGGGTATGTCCCAAGGGGATCATGGGGATATGCATCATTAAAGGTACATGTTACTATGCCACTTGGGTGGAGGTGACGGGGCTCTATGTATGTAGGGCCATAGGGTGACTCGGCCTAATTGAGTGGTGAGATAAGGTGAGGAGGCTCGTGGTGATTGAATCGACTTAGATTTGGTATTATGGTTCTTATATTTAGATGACAAGGATCTTTGGTCAGTGATTTGGCCTAACTTTGGCATTGTGATTCTTACATTTAGGTGACATGGCTCTTTGGTGAGTGACCTGGCCTAGTTTTGGAACTATGGATCTTATATTCAAGTGATGAGGATATTTTCGAGTGACCTGGCCTAGTTTTGGCACTATGGCTCTTGTATTCAGGTGATGGGGATCTTTGGTGAGTGACCCACCCTGGTTGTGACACTGATTATTTTCTCTATTGGGAGGCATATGGAGCTATTTAGGGAGGCCTATGGTGATTTGGGAGGCATATGGAGTTGGTATGTAGGATTCATGAGTTACTCCTTTGAGTCTTATTATGTATTGTGATGTTGAACCTTGATACTCCTCTTGGTTGACTTTTTCTATTAGATCTTATATTGTTATTATGTGGTTCTGATCTAGTTTTGAGCCATGTAAAACCTATGAATATGTATTTTTGATGCCTTATTGTATGTTAGGAATGTGTAATGTAGTTGATCTATGCATGGAACATGTTTGTTGAGTTCTATATTGGGTGTACCTTTATTGTCTTCCTCATGATTGAGATGGAAGTATTTTTGTGGTACGATCATGAAAATGTGTTAAAAAGTATTTTTGTGGATTACTAGTGTTGTGATTTTGACCTTGTGTGACATTGTGATGTCAAGTTTTTGGAAACTTGATACACATTTAAAATTGAAATCCTTAACCAGTTTCAACATTCCAAACATTAAACAAGTAAATGGTGTAATCGATAAAAATAAATGAATTGTGAATACACTTATGAGAAAACTCAATTGAACATGTTACAAAAATGATTATCAAATTTAGATTTAAATTCACTATGGATTTGAACTATTGAACAATGAAATTTTATGAGTTCAAACTAATAAAATGTATTAAGGGAAAGATTAATTGAGAAATAATTAGATAGTTACTAATATTCACATAAAATAAATAATTAGAGATATGGTTGTTCCTTGAGTTCATCATGTATTGACAAGACCCCTCTTTTCTAGCAATAAGAGTTGTTGGGTTTTCTGGAATCATAATTTCCTCTTATTACCTTATCTTATGTTGCATTGATGAAAATGCTTTATAGTGGGAGATGTGGTGCCCCATGCTAACCCATTGTTGACGTGTTAGATTTGGGAAAATTGCCCTCAAGATTTTTTCCTCCTAAAGGTGTTAAAGGACCCAAGGAATCTTTTGATAAAGATGGTTGCGGGTCTAAAATAGTGTTTTTAAATTAATGTATGGATCTTGATTGGGCATGGATCCCATCCTCTTAAACTTAGGTCTTCTATAGAGAGTGATATTAGAGATAAATTTTATTGCAAGGTGTAAAAGGTAAACATCCTCACGCATCTTTTCCTCTATTTCATCGTATCAACAAATAGGTTCCCAATCAATTTGATTTTCTCTTTCCAAAGCACTTACATCATGTGTCAAGATTAGATCCTTGGAAAGGGTGAGGATGATGATCAAATAATAAATTAAAGAGGAATCTCGGTGGTTGTGAAGCCAAATGCCATAACCTTTAGCAGCACACCCCTAATGTACTAAATGGGTGCTTTGGATCACGATATGCGCATCCTCCTTATTTGTTTTATATTCTTTCCATGTTATACATGTCTACATCCATATAGGATATTTGAAATAGGTTATAATTTGTTTATCAAGCTATTATAGGGAATTTTTGGCCTCTTGGAATGACCTTGATTTTGTAAGGTTCTATTTTTCTTTATTTGGCCTATTGGGTGTCCAAATTTTAACGTGTCATCATCTTTCTAGTCATACTTGCAGGTGGTTGTATGGACCGTTTTGTTAATTCTAAAAGAGAAAGGGCTGAGTTGGATTGTTAAAAATATTTGGAACAAGGGATGAACATGAGATAGATTTTTGTCGATGTCTTAGCTGTGAGTGTCTTGGTAGATGGGTAGGAAAAATAGGTGGATGCATAAAACTGATGGTGAAAAGTTTAAAACAATGCTCCAAATAAATTGGTAGTTATGGCAATTAAGATTTTGGAATAGGAAGAAGACACCTTCCATAACATGGTGAAGGGACAGGATTTTTCATATCTCTTAGTTGTAAGTGCATGGGTATTTATGTATGCAAAATTTAAAAGTATGGATATGGCATGTAAACTATTTGACAAAATCTATTAAACATTTTGGGTTCGTGAAGAGGCCTTAAAAAATTGGGTAAATTCTATTGTCACAATTAGATCCAAGCCACCACCTTGCCAACATCATCCATGCATGTGTCAAAATAGGAGTTGTGGAACAATGAATGGATATCCATCAAATCATAATAGATAAGTTTTACGTCAAATGTTGTAGTTGCAAGTTCCATGATTTATGAAATTTTCATTTTCATCGGACAAGGTTTAACCATTTGTTGGGGTTAAACCATATAAAATTATTTCATAGAACTATAATCAGATAAAACATACAAGAAATGAATGTATAAATAACCAAAAGATGAAAAAAACAAGAGAAAGATAATGTAGTGACCACTTCCCTTTGACACCTTTTGGATGCTTACTTTGATATTGTGATTACATTATAGGCATTATTACATTTTGATTTAGTATGATGTTAGACATTGATCATGGATTATTGTTGATCTTGATTTGATTTTGATGCATGATGATATAATATTGACATGGATGTTTTATGGATGTTGTTCAGACATGTGATTTGGATATTATGAGTTGATCTAGAAAATGGATATTATTTTGATGATGATATAGTTGTTGATTAAAAATGTAAATGATGTAGTTGTTACTTCGATATTGTTGTGATTCACTTACTTAGATGATTTTGTGATTTTAGTTGCAACATATTGGATGTTCTGATATGGCCACAAGGCCGAAGGAGGTATTGTATTTTGTAGGTTAAAAATATCACAACAAACATTGGGGGATCAAGAGACCAACCAAAATGGAATTCTAGGTGAATTCAACAAGGTCACCATGGCAACTCATTTTATTGTGTTGTGTGTTGTATTTTGTTAGGGATTCCCATGGGGGGATTACCTTTACATGTGACCATGGGTATCATGTATTTTATTGATGTGGTTAATTTTTATTATTGTTGTATGTATTTTATTAGTAATGTGTTCCCTTCTTTTAATTAATTAAATTGTGATAGAATTAATGTGAGAATCATATGATTAAAATTTAAATAAATTAAATTGGGATGTGGGAAAGTAATTATAAGATTTGTTGGTTGTTTGCATTTAATTTGTAAGGGATGTGTAAGTTGTGTAAGAGCTTGTGTAAGTCATATTTTGGAGTAAGAAATACTCCACCTCCATGAAAAATTCGAATTTGTCCTTGGGGCTGTTTTGGAGGCTTGTGGGACAAGTAAAACTTGTCCCATGCCTCTAAATTTAATCTACCAACCATACTTATGGATGGAGATGTGATTTGTGACTTTTATAATGAATTTTAATAGTCTTGTTGCATGTTTTTAATTGCACTTTCTTACATTTTAATTAATTTTTTATCCCTTGAGGTGTGGGCTTTTTAGAGTGTGCAAGTAACTTGTCATATTTTTCACCCACCTCTTTATTGTGCTTGGGAGAATGGAGTTTGTCTTTTGTGTTGAATTGGAGGATGTGTGATGTGGCATCCTACATGGATCCACATCATCCTCTTCTCTCCCTCTTCTATTTAATTCAAACTCTTGCCTTGTTTTTGGGTTGTTGAACCTTTTTGCATTCTTCCTTGGGGGCACATTTTTCTTGTGTGGAGCTCTTGTTTTTGGAGGAAGTTGGAGAAATATTTGCATGCTTGGAGTTGTTGTTTTGGACTATGTTTTGGCATTTGAAGCTTGTTGTTTGGAGACAAAAGTAACCATGGAGAGGTAGGAATTTAACTCTCTTTTTATATGTTGTCATTTTCTTGTTGTGTTGTGTGGATAGTGCATGCTTTGTTTTATTTGTTGGCTGGTTGGGTAGACTGCCATAGGGATGGTGTAGGAGAAGGCTATGGGGAATCCATGTGGGGGCATAAGGGAATGCCATTGGCATCAGAATTTTTGGAGGGAGTTTGGGTTTGGGATCCACCATGGAAAAGAAATAGCTTGCATTTCTTACTTTGTGGGGGCATAAGGAAATTTTGGGGGCATAAGGAAATGTGTGTGATGAATTATTTTGGTAGTTTGTTATTGGTGGATGCCCAAATTCCAATTGGGAGGCATAAGTAGCTTCCCCATAGACCTTGCTCCTTTGGCTTGCATGATCAAGCTTGAGTTCTATTTTGAAATGATTTTAAATGTAGTTGTGAACTGTTGTTTTTGTGTTGAATTGTGTTTTTTTATAAAAAGAAGAAATGTGTATGTGAAAGAATGTTGTGTTGTGGAAGCCAATTGTTGCCATGGTTGAATTACACCTTTGATTGTATTTTGGTTGGGGCTCGGGGGCCAATGATGAAGGAAGGATTCTCCTTTCATTGGATGTCTTGGTTGGGTGGAGAGTGTTGCCTTTCCCCCTCTTTTTTTGTGATCAACTTGGAGAAGAGAAAATGTGCATGTTGCTATCCTGGAGCAAGGAAAAGACATAGTTTGATAGTCCCTTGTGAAAACACATTCATTGTAATCCTTTCCCACATGATGTGGATGAAATTGTAATAGTTATGTTATGGAGGAATGATGTTGTAATTGATTATGAGAATGTATATTTGATTTGAGAAAGACATTTGCTTTCTGCTCTGTACATTGGAAGGAAATAAATGGAATTCTGTTAACTATATTCAAGAAATGGAAGAATGTGAAGATGTAAAGTTTTATAAATGAAGTCAATAAATAATTGCAAGTTCATCTCTCTTCTGCATTGTTGTGATGAAGTTGGAAATATCAAATTGTAATTGAAATCTCTATTTAGGAATTGGGGAAAAGAAGAAATACGTGTGTAAGAATTATATGGCATTGTCTATTTTGAAATATGTTAAATTGGAAATCAGATTTTACAATTTAACTTGGAAATGATTTGGTTAGAAACAAATGATTGTATTGGATTAGTTTAGGAATGAAGTATCACACTTAAATGATAAAATGGATATATAGAGTTTTCCTTGAAATGAATCTCTACTGCAACTTTTAAAAAATAGGTAAATTTAAATATAATGCATAGTTCGGACCTGCACACATTAATCAACTTGAAAATGATATATTTTAGGATGCTAAGATGTTAAGGAACTCATTTTGACAAAGAAATACTTAAGAAAATAATTTTAACATTGCAAATCGAACCCATTTCCCTTCCTCAGCCGTTTTCTGTCATTTGTTGGACAAAATTCAAATTTAAATTAATTGAAAAAATTTAACTTCCTAAACCACTTTAAATCCTTCCTAGATCAATTCTCCATGTCTGTTTGACATGTTGAGTGAAGGAGGAGATCTAATTTAATCAAATTTAGAAGTTAGAAATTACCAATTTGCTAATTAAAAGCCTGCAAATCATTTTTGTAAAATTGAACCTCTAAACATTATCAAAAAGTAAAATTTATGTTTCATGTGCAAAGAGGGCATCGAGAGATTTCCAAAAATTTCTCGTTTTCCCAAAACCAAGCTTCCTAGCTCAAGTTATGGCACTCTGAAGTTTTTATGCCTTGGCGGGAAAATTTGGAAAAAAATTTCCTGTGATGGGCCCATGACCCAAAAATTTCCGTCAATTGCCTTAGAAAAATTTTGAAATTTTTTTGGCTCGGAAAAAAATTTCCTCCACCGGCCCGCAACCAATCAAAGGCTGCCACATGTCCTCACGGGGCAGCAACGGAGGCACAACATCTTTTTGCCCTTTGACCTTTTTGAAAATTTTGGAAAAATTTCCTTTTAGCCTGCCACCATTTGACTAATAATAGGCTACCACATGTAAGCTTTGGGTGCTAGTGGAAGGGGTGGACCCTTCATTTCTTTTTAGTTATTGCCTTTAGAAATTTTTTAAAACTTTCCCCATGGCCCCACAACCCCGCCCTCACCTTGGAATTTTCTCCTCCACGGATGCGCGTGGACCCGCACGTGCCTTCCACCCTTCTTTTCCTTTTGGTGAGATTCACCAAATCACCCCGCCAGTCCGCACCCTCCTTCTCTCTTCTCCCCATGTCAATCATGGAGCACCATGTGTCCTCAAGTGGTCGTGCAAGCACGTGAGTGCTGTTTAGTTTTCTTTCCCCTTGGGTGAAATGCCCCAAATTCTTCTACCTTTCCCATTTTTCCTGGCATAGACTCGGAGGCCGCCACGTTTTCTTGGAGTACCTACAGAGGTGTAAACACAAATGGGAAATTTCTCCCACACAAGTAAAATTTCTAAAATGCCACCCCGTGACCCGCCGACCCGAATTTTGCTTTCACCCCAGCCTGATAAGTGTCCTCTTGGGGAAATTTTGACCCCTAAACTCCATTTGATCATATCTAGAGTTCTACAAAGAGTTGGGAGGACTTCTTTATATCACCGGAAAGGTGAGAAAATTTCTATCTAATGGGAATTATTTAGGAAATTTTGAATGTGTTAAGTGTGTGAAAAATCAATTTGAAACTCTGAGCCTGTTAGAGAGTACGTATGGGGGTAAATTACTCCTTGAACCTAACTGAAACTTCTAACCCTAAAAGTTGAACCATGTGACCTTGATAATTGTTAATAAATGTAAAGTATGATCTAGTAATTTTAGATTTGTTCTAGAACCTATTGGGGCTAATTGTTGCATTGCAACTTGGTTGTAGACTCTTCTAATAAAAAAAATTATCCCATAATTTTCTAACTAATCCTAGGTTTTTTCTTAGGTCTCAAGTGGTTTATTTTAACAGGCATCACACTTGGTATCAAAGTGATGGTTCAGAATCTTGGACCATTGGGCACACTAGAAAACTTGAGACATAAACTTAAACCTAGCACACTTTTAAACCTAGAAAACAACTTAGCTAGAAATTATATATTTTAGTAAACATGGAAGTTGTGTAAAACTTAGAAAAATGAACTAACTCTCACTTTGGTCTATACAGGAGGCTCAAACAAAGTGAGAGGAACCTTCACAAAGACTCAAACTCACCACCACCACCACCACCACCGGATCAGGGTGTAGTAGCTATCCTACCTCAGATTCTACAGACCCTTTAGGATGTTAATGCCGCTCTACGCGGAGGATTAGGAGGACATGCAGCTAGCCATGACAGAGCCCCTTCTATCGAGGGTTAGGTATCTCCTCGACCCAGTGAGGAGCATAGAGGAGAGAACTCCCATGTGGAGTCATTCAAAGTAGATTCACCACCTAGGAGATAGGGTGACAGAGTTCAGAGAATAGAGAGAGGTCTCAAAGCCCTAGGCTTAGGGATGAGCATGCAGAGAGACCTAGATGTCATCATACCACAGAATCGAGATCACATCAGGGAGATCTTGAAGCTTTGGCCATCGCATTACTCAGGTGACATGGGTGGATTTCAAGTAGAGGCTTGGCTAGTGAGCTTGAGTGGTTGCTTCAAGCTTTTCCCTTGTTCTAGCAACATGAAATCTTGTGTTGCGATCCATCTACTAAGGGATGGAGTAGGAGTATGGTGGAGGACAGAGGAGTAAAATCTCCATGTAGATTTAGAGACAGTGACCTAGGATATTTTTGAGGAGAGATTCAGGAGCAAGTACTTGTCATGGAGGTTCATACAGCAGAGGATCAACGAGCTCCATGACCTCCAACAATCTTCTCTTTTTGTAGCAGAGTATGAGAGTATATTTCTGGATCTACTCCAAAGTGTGTAGAGTATATGCAGGATGAGTAGGTATGGATTCAAAGGTTCATCCGGGGCCTAAATTTATATATTAGATGTGCAGTGTAGATCCACTACCCACAGACATTAGCTGAGGCCATCGAGAAGGCCTATATTATAGAGGAAACTCGGGGTAAGACCCAACAGCTGAGACCGAGTCCAAATGTGCATACAACAGATGCAGGACGGTAGATCGAGGGGGTCAATACCCTTCCTTATGGTGGTCATGGTACAACACAATCATCCTTTAGGCTATAATAAAGCAACAACAATAGTCCCACCCACCTCATAGACCTCCATAGAGAGTTGATGCACATAGAGAAGTAGAGTATGGGGCCTCCTCCTAGGGGTCCCATCAGGACACAAGGTGGACCTAGAGCTCAGTCAGCGGGAGCTTTCTAGTAGAGACCTTAGTAGACTATAGCTAGATCATTAGGATCCATGCCACAAAATTCTAGGGAACCTACTAGAGGTGCTACTCATTGGGGAGGATCAGGAGGATGTTTTGGTTGTGGAGTTACTAGACACTTTTGGAGAGATTTCCCATAGAACCCTAACAATAAGGGTAAGGCACATGATTTCAAAGCCGATTGTTGGTGACATGGGACATAGCCATAGGATTTATGTAGTGGTTGAGAACCACTAGGAAGAGCATCAGAGCACATTCATTGAGACCACATGTAGCATTGGTGGTATTCCTACCTCTGTATTGTTTGATTCTAGTTCTTCGATGGTTTGATTATATAAACTTTAGTAGAGTGATGTAGGCTAGTGGCAGTTAGGCAGGGTCATAGTTGGGATGTCGAGATGGCTTCTGGAGCCAAGATCTCTATAGACTCCTTAGTTAAGGAGTGTGTAGTGGATTTGGGACCTTTCACCACTACCTCGGATCTTTGTATCCTTCCTTTGGGCTCGTATGGAGTCATTTTGGGTATGGATTGGTTGTCTGCACATAGGGCTAGGATGGATTGTTATCACAAGACTATATCTTGTGTAGATGATTTGGGAGTTGAGTCGGTGATTTAGGGGTCAGGAGACTCATTTCTATTCACACCATCTCCGCTATGTAGCTTAAGCGGTGTGTGTAATGGGGTTATCAGATATATGCTATTACTGATCGGTGATAGATCAAAAGATGGGTCTAGTGGACCATCGCTAGATGATCATCCCATTTTTAGAGAGTTTTCGATGTCTTTATAGGGGAGCTACCGGGGTTACCACCCCCATGTGAGATTGATTTTTATATAGATCTAGTTCTGGAGTAGATCCTATCTCACGAGAACCTTATCGGATGACCACCCCAGAGCTCTGTGAGCTCAAGTTACAGCTTGAGGGTCTTTTGGAGAAATTCCTTATCCATCCTAGTGTATCCCTTTGGGGTGCACCGGTGATCTTTGTAAAGAAGAAGGATGGATCCTTTCGGTTGTGTATTGATTTCCGCTAGTTGAACAAGGTAACAATCAAAAATCGTTATCCTCTTCCTTGTATTGATGACTTGTTTGATCAGATGAAGGGAGCCATAGTTTTCTCTAAGATTGATGCCCAAATTATAATAGGGAGGAATAAGTAGGTTCCCCCATAGACCTTGCTCCTTTGGCTTGCATGATTAATCCTGAGTTCTATTTTGAAATGATTTAATATGCGGTTGTCAATCGTTGTTTTTGTGTTGAATTTTGTTTTTATTAAAAAAAAAAGAAATGTGTATGTGAAAGAATGTTGTGTTGTGGAAGCTAGTTGTTGCCATGGTTGAATTACACCTTTTATTGTATTTTAGTTGGGGCTCGGGGCCAATGATAAAGGAAGGCTTATCCATACATTAGATGTCGTGGTTGGGTGGAGACCATTTGCCTTTCCCCCTCTTTTGTTGTGATCACCTTGGCAAAGAGAAAATGTGCATGTTGTTGTCCCTGGGAGTAAGGAAAAGACACAGTTTGACAATCCTTGTGAAAACACAATCATTGTAATTATTTCCCACATGATATGGATGAAATTGTAATAGTTATATTAAGGATGAATGATGTTTTAATTGATTATGAGAATGTATATTTGATTTGAGAAATACATTTGCTTTCTGCTTTGTACATTGGAAGGAAGTAAATGGAATTCTGTTAACTATATTCAAGAAATGGAAGAATGTGAAGATGTAAAGTTTTATAAATGAAGTCAATAAATAATTGCAAGTTCATCTCTCTTCGCATTGTTGTGATGAATTCGGAAATATCAAATTGTAATTGAAATCTCTATTTAGGAATTAGGGAAAAGAAGAAATACGTGTCTAAGAATTATATGGTATTGTCTATTTTGAAATATGTTAAATTGGAAATCAGATTTTAAAATTTAACTTGGAAATGATTTAGTTAGAAACATATGATTGTATTGTATTAGTTTAGGAATGAAGTATCACACTTAAATGATAAAATGGATATATAGAGTTTTCCTTGAAATGAATCTCTGCTGCAACTTTTAAAACTAGTAAATTTAAATATAATGCACAGTTCGGACCTGCACACATTAATCAACTTGAAAATGATATATTTTAGGATGCTAAGATGTTAAGGAACTCATTTTGACAAAGAAATACTTAAGAAAATAATTTTAACATTGCAAATCGAACCCATTTCCCTTCCTTGGCCGTTTTCTGTCATTTGTTGGACAAAATTCAAATTTAAATTAATAGAACAAATTTAACTTCCTAAACCACTTTAAATCCTTCCTAGATTAATTCTCCATGTATTTTTGACATGTCGAGTGAAGAAGGAGATCCAATTTAATCAAATTTAGAAGTTAGAAATTACAATCTTGCTAATTAAAAGCCTATAGATCATTTTTGTAAAATTCAACCTCTAAACATTATCAAAAATTAAAATTTATATTTCTTGTACAAAGAGGGCATTGATAACTTTCCAAAAGTCCTAATTTTCCCAAAACAGAGCTTCCTAGATCAAGTTATGGAACTCTGAAGTTTTTGTGCCTTGGCAAGAAAATTTTCCCTAACGGGCCC
This sequence comes from Taxus wallichiana var. yunnanensis, assembly GCA_018340775.1. NCBI lineage: Eukaryota > Viridiplantae > Streptophyta > Pinopsida > Cupressales > Taxaceae > Taxus > Taxus wallichiana. Next base: position 780,125,977 of record CM031239.1, on the reverse strand, counting down.
ACAACCCAAAAATTTCCCGTCAAATTGCCTTAGAAAAAAATTGAAATTTTTTTGCTCAGAAATTTTTTTTTTTTTCCTCTACCAACCCACAACCAATCATAGATCGGCATGTTTCCTCATGGGGAAGTGGCGAGAGGTGCAACATCTTTTTTCCCTTTGACCTTTTTGAAAATTTTCAAAAAAATTCCTTTTGCCCCGTCCACCCGGGACCAATAACAAAGTGACACGTGGCAACTTTGGGTGCTAGTGGAGGGGGTAAACCGCTTGTTTATTTTTATCTTTTCCTTTGGAAATTTTTGAAAACTTTCCCGCACCCCCACCCTCACCTTGGAATTTTCTCCTCCATGAACGCGCAGAGACCCGTGCGTGCCTTCCACCCTTCTTTCTCTTTTGGTGAGATTCGCCAAACCACCCCACTTCTCCGCACCCTCCTTCTCTCTTCTCCCTATGGCCAATCGTTGAGTTCCACGTGTCCTCGGGTAGTTACGTGGGTGCATGAGCAAGTGTTTGGTTTTCTATCCTCTTGGGTGAAATGCCCCAAATTCTTTCACCACTCTACCTTTCCCCTTTTTCCCAGCGTAGACTCAAATACCACCATGTGTCCTTGGAGGACCCACGGAGGCACAGTGCAAATGTGAAATTTCTCCCACACAAGGAAAATTTCCAAACGCCACCCCACGACCTTTTGACCCAAATTTTGCTTTCACCCCTGCTTGACACGTGTCCCCTTGGGGAAAATTTGACCCCTAAACTCTGCCTAATCATATCTAGAGTTCTACAAGGAGTTAGGAGGACTTCTTTATATCACCGAGAAATGTGAGAAAATTTCCTATCTAATGGGAATGATTTAGGGAAATTTTGAATGTGTTAAGTGTGAGAAAAATAAAGTTGAAACTCTGAGCCTGTTAGAGAGTGGGTATGGGGTAAATTACTCCCTGAACCTAACTGAAACTTCTAACCCTAAAAATTGAACCATGTGACCTTGATAATTGTTAATAAATGAAAAGTATGATCTAGTAATTTTAGATTTGTTCTTAAACCTGTTGGGGCAAATGTTGCATTGCAACTTGGTTGTAGACTCTTCTAATAAAAAATTTATTATCCCATAATTTTCTAGTTAATCCTAGGTTGTTTCTTAGGTGTCAAGTGGGTTGTTTTAATGGGCATCATAGATAACACCATATTTAATGTGGTTCACCCAAGTGTGGGCTACGTCCACCAAGAAATGGCCAACCTTATTATTCAATGCTTTACAGAGGAAATACAATGAAGATATGTTGTTTTCCAATACCTCACGGGATGTTCAATTCTTTTGCCTCACTCAATTACTCTTTCTTTTTCACCAAGAAAACTAACATGCAAAACAAGCTGCTATTTTCTTCTTTCATCCCCTCATAAAATGCATACATGCATATATATATCTATTATGGGCAACTAAATATGATTTTACAATCAATAAATCATATTTAAAGCAAGATATTTTTCTAATTATGTTTTAAAGAAAAAAGCATCGTCACATAGATGACGAATGGTGGTTCCTACTTGACTGATGTTGGTCACTTCTTAACCTATGTCATATACCTTTTGACCAATGTCGGTTTCCTCGAATTCACACTAATCTAACCATTGGGGGTTGGAATGAAATCCGAAATCCACATTCATTCATGATTCAAGGGTATTTCTTTCTTAAATGAAGCTGGATTAGAAAGCTATTCTGATGAAAGAAGCACAATAGAAAAGAAATGGGAGAAACGTATTTTCTTTCGAGTAAGCATGAGCACGAAATAATCATACGAGTTTTAGATCACAAATATAATGTCGAAATAATCGAAACACTAAGATCTTTATGCGAAAAGAATAGCTTAAGATCATGAACATAAGAACCTTTGTCTTAAGTAAGATATATTCCACAACACAAAGTACGTAAAAGCGATATCAATTCCTATTCTTCAAAATGATTGAATGAAAACACAAAGTTTTCTCCTTTCAATAGCCCCTAAATATTCCAAAAATCTAGACCCTTTTGAATGCACGAGGCATCCCTTATTTATAACAAAAGGAACTAGAGATAAAATAGGGCGAGATCTAAAAAGTAGCATGTTAACTAGAGTTCAGTTTTGCATGATTCTCGCGCAGGAGATCAAGTCAAAGTATGAATCAAAAATATGACAAAACGGAAATAAAAAAGACATGTCAATCTAAAAATAGAAATGACATGGGACGTTGGGACTTAATCTGAATCATCATCTTTTGCTCCTTCCTCTTTTTCTTCCTCCTGCTGAGACTGTTTGCTCTGAAATTCCTGGAACTTTCGAATTATGCCTTGCATTTCATTCTCATCAGGTGCAGTGGAATGATCATTCCAAATTTCGCAAGTTTCATGAACATCGTTGGCAGTGCCGGGAAGCTTTTTCAATCCTTTGCTGAGTTTTCTTAAGGCCTCCAAAGAATGCTCAATCTTTACCAACCGGTCCATCTTTTCAAGATCAAATCCGAGCATTGATTCATGCGTTGAACAGACTCTTGGAATTGTTTGAAGAGATCATCCGCTGATAGTATACCTGAATTTCCTACTGACACCTTTGAACAAATCTTCAGCAACTCTTCTTCTAAATCACTTTTCCCATCAATCAGTTTATCCCTTGATTCTCTCAACTTAGCGCAGGCTTCGTTGAGAATCTTCACCCTGAATCTGATGGCCTTGGTCAGCTGGAAATGCTTATCCGTATGAGGGAGAATACCTTCTTCGACCAAGAGATGTGTTGGTATTTGCTTTAACACTTGGAGAGCTTCATAAGTCAAATCAAGCTGTCCAATTTCTTGAGAAATCTCCTCATCCATCTTTTCTCCATCTTTCTGAATGTCTCCCACAGATTGATGAACTTTCACAACGCTTTGTATTACTTCCTTCCCCTGTTGGAGCAACCTTTGGACCCATTCATCAACCACCCTTCCTTGTTTAGCAATCTTCTCAATCGTAGGCACCGATGAGAAATCGAATCCGGCAGAAACAGAAGAAGGTGGTATGGATTCAAGGGGTTTTGAGAATTTAAGCAAAACCTCTGTCAACTGCTCCACTTTTCTCTTAAGTTCATCTCTGCTGTCCTTTGTTTCTTTCAACTTTTGGCACAGGACGTCTATGGAATCCTTTGCATCTTGTTGCGCCCCTTCTGCTGTTACTTTCCCTAGAGCCACCCTGGTTACCTGATAATCAGCAGCTGTTATATCCTCTCTAGTTTTGTCAGCTGAGGGAGTGGCAATCTCTGCGAACTTATCTCTGAAGCATCTACCAAAACCCTTGAAAGCTGTTTTGGGTTTCTTGGCTGATTTGTGAGTAGAAGCCTTGAGTGAGCTGAAATCAAAGGTGGTAGAGTGCAATCACTTTCCTCTTCCTCGGAGTTTGCTCGAGTAGCCATTGTGGCGTATCGGAGAAATTGCCAATGTTGTAGTGCTTGGTATTCTACTCTCGAGGGAGAAGATTCTACTATTGGAGGGACGCATGTAGCCAACGTGGTAGTAGATGCACAAAGAGAGGTACGAGGTTGGGGCGTCTTGGTGATCACTTGGGTTCGCGAGAGAGGGGTGAGAGTCGGAGAAAATACCGGCCATACGAAGAAGTGGATGGGGAATGAGGAGGTTGGAGTGGTTGTTGAGGGGAGGCACTGATTCGTTTCCAAAGCACAGGATACGAGACAAAGTTTCTTGGTTTGATAATCAACAAATGATGAAGTCAAGAGCTGGCTTCCTCCTTCTTCCAAATTAATTTCTCCTATTTCTGGTGGTGTTGGTGATTCTGGCACATTCACCGTTTCTACAGGAGAGACAATTGAAGAGATTTCTCTTTCTTTCCTCTTTTTGACAATCTTGACCTTTATAGGCGCCTTAGAAGACTTTCTGTCCTTTTCCTTTTTGGAGGGCCCCGCCTCCAAAGCAGCCAACTTTGGAAACTTGTCATCTTTAAAATTCATTCCCCAAGAGGAGAGCCATTTTTTGGTGCGAGCAAGAATGAGAGCCGACCTATCTGTAATAGAGGCTTTTTCGCTGGCTGACCAATCAATAGGTGGGAAAACGTATTGATCCTCATTAAGCCCATCATAGGACATATCCAACACACTTTCATTGTCAGTCGTGCCATCGGCAAAATCGAGAAAGCTCCGGCGTCGAATCTCATCAATAGTCGACCTCTTATTATCTTTTTGCGAACCGCATGACTTCGTTCTGCGAGATCAACCCATATATCCTCAATGTCGGGCACTGTGCGGATGTTGGGCTCCATAGGCTCTAAGCACTCCTCGGATGTCAAAACCATCCGAGACTTCATATGCTTTTTCAATTTTTCTGAAGTTCGCATTCAACATTTTTGGCCTTTCTTCTTGTCGAGCAAGTATATCTTAGATAGAAATTGGGAAGGATACGGCTGCCTTATGCTTGCTTTGTTGGAATTTGTGAAAATCACGGTTGTCGACCAATTCTATCAATATCAATCTATCCCTGGATAGCGAGGCGAGGCGACGGAAAGGCTCTCCAGTACATGACTGTTCGAAGATATGTAAACTTCTTGAATTGCAAGAAGATACACCCCCATTTGGATACTTCAGTCCAAGCCTCGTCTGAGACTCTTGTCTTTCTTAACCCTGGGTTCAGCCGGCAGATATTCTCGTAGAAGAAGGCATCATTTACCCTTCTAAAATGTTCTTTGGACCCCTTCTTTGTTATTTGAGGGAAATATTTATAAACTGGGTTTGTCGTTCTGCTTCCCTTAGTATCCAGCCCGGGATAGTTCCTCATCCCGGCTGCTGCGTAAGCCACATATGAAAACATATAAAACTTTCCAGTCGATAAGACCGTCGTCATCTGAGAATCAATTTCATTGCTGATAAGGGTCCCCCAGTCAATCCCTTGCTGATTCTTCTTGATGGTGACCATAAACTGATACATCCATCCATGAAATACATTTGATTCAGGCAAGCCAAAAACCCGGCTCAGCAGGGTGATAATATCATTGATTTCTTGTATGAAATCACATCTGGGGATAGTCCTTGGAAATCTAGATACTGCTGGTTTAGCCTTGACCAGGAACTTCTTGTTGACATCCTTAATGCAGTCTTCCTGATTACTATCCCAGGCCTTCTGAGCCGACTTGATGTTCAGGTCCCCATACTCTTCGAAATTAGGTAGTTTTAGAAGATCATCAAAATACGCTCCATCTAGCCTGATCACTACCTCACCGGCTGGCTCTTCACGGGCAGAAGCCGAGTCATAACTAGATGCACAAGCCAAAACAAATTACGGACATTGGGCGGACACGGGAAAGCTGCTTTGCGAGGGCAAGCAAGCCAACTTTGTTAGCTAAAAATTTGTCATCCATGGGGTTTGAGAGGAACTCTTCACCCTATTCAGAAGTCATCCATATCTATATTGCCAAGTTCGGTGTCACGATATCATAATTGCAATCAATATATGATGGAGATTAAGCTTCTTGAATTTGTACTTCATCTGCTAGATTTCTCGGCCTTCTCTGAGATGGACGAGTCGACATGAAGAATGTTGGAGGAGAAAGGCTTGAAACTAGGAGATGTTATCCACCTTGAAAATCGATCATTGAATATCGGAAGAATAGAAGAGTCGACAATTTGAGGAGGATGTCGGAAAACCACGAGAACCCGATGTGTTGAAAAGTTTGATATGTCGGAACTTTGGGAAAGCCCGACACTTGCGAACTTTGGGAAAGATGTGATGTGTTGGTGACGGGAACTCGGAGAAACCCGGCACTGCTTTTGGAGATCGGATATGGAAGAAACCCGGAACTTTGAAAGCTGGAAGAAAACTTCGACACTTGATATACTTTGGAACTTTGAGAAAGCCAGTGCGCGCCAATCCGTCAATACACTTGGGTCTCGGCTCTGCAAAACAATCTTCAAAACCCAAGAAGAAAAAGCGGGGTTTTCTTTGAATTCAAAACATGTAATCTCCTTCTTTTTTTATTATTCATGTTCCATGCATATAATAGAACTTGGAGAGAAAGACACCAAGGATAGTCTCAAAAGAGATAAACCCTAAAAACCTAAAACCCTTTCCAAAGCAACAGAAAGAAGAAGGAAGAAAACCTTGACACCGCAAGAAATTGGGAATAAAATACGCTCAATCGATCCATAAAAACCAAGAATAAAGAAGGAAAGAAAAATACCTTGATTCGAGAAATGTAAGATCGAAAAGCAGGCGATCAATCGAGCGAGGTGAGTTTTCGGGTTTTGAAAAGCGGAAGAGCACGCACAAAAATTCCACGAATTAAAAATACGAATGGTAAGAATGACGTGGAAATCGCGTATTTATAAGAAAATTGGTAATTAATACACTTCAGCTCGGCGTGCTGACTCACCGACCACTCGGCATGAATGCCATGTCGGCATGTTTGGGAGGTCGAAAACCCGACACGAGGGGACTTAGTGCGGTCGGGTTTCGGGTTTGGAAAACATGATGCATAAAGCATGAGGTGCTTAGATGCTACATAGCCCGAAAACCCGATACAAAGGATTAAGCGGACTTCGGGAATCGGAAAACATGGGGCATAAAACATGTTTTGGATTATGGATGTTCCGATGCGTTGGGGGTCCGAAAACCTGATTTTCTCAATACAAGGCGGGTTTCGGGTTTGGGAAGACAGTCGACATAAAGCATGTTAAAACTCATGTCGAGCTGTTGGTAAAACCGAAAACCTGATTTTCTTAAAAAGAGGCCATAATGCAAAATCAACTTCGAAAATTTCGTAGGGGTTATCCGATCGTTTTGTCGTGAACTCAAAACGGGGATAACAGCTGGCTCCAGTTGGGGACTTTCTTTGTAATACCAAAGGAAGAGAACTCAGAATCTCTGGTCTTATTCATTGGGCTACGGAGAAAAGAAGAAAACCAAAACAAAACAAAACGAAGAAAGAAAGAAAGAAAACCAAAAGCAAACACACAACAAAAAGCAAAATATGTACAATGCAAGAGAGCATCTTGCATTAATGGTGGAACAACTTTAGATGTTGTCCACTGAAAGGCAAAGGGAGTAACCCTCCATCCGGATATGATAGAAGGAAACTATTTTCACCATTGACTCGTGGATCTTGAAAGGTCCTTTCCATAAAGAATCAAACTTTCCATGCATTCCTTTACATTTCTCTCCTTTTATCCCAAAGCAACACGGTCTCAATCGGAAGTTGCTTGTTGCTTTGATTTTTATCGAAAATCTTCTTCACCCTGCTCTGATGATCTGATATATCGATCAACCACCTTGATTCGCTCTTCTTCTAGCCTGGTTAGGTACATAACCCTCTTCTCGATAGAATTATGAAAAGCTACATCTTGACCGCTTTTGCCAAGCTGAGGCGGCGATTCTCTTTGAGATAGGAATTTCAGCATCAATCCCGTATAGCAATTGGAAAGGAGACATCCCTATGGCTCGCTTTGGAGTGATCCGATCAGCCCACAACGCATCATACAATGCTTTGTGCCATGTCCTTTGATTTTCATCCACTAGTTTCCTGATTATGGTAACCAGGTTCTTGTTGCTGGATTCAGCTTGCCCATTACCCTGGGGATAATAATCAGATGAGTGAGCCAGAGTGATGCCAAATCCATAGCAAAACTCAGTTAACTCATGTGATGAGAAATTAGAAGCATTATCAGCTACAATCTTATGAGGCACACCGAATCTGACGATTATATTTTCTTTCAGGAACTTGCAAGCGACTTTGAAGTTGCTTGCTTGATTGAGTACGACTTCTACCCACTTGGTAAAATAATGTATGGCGGTCGGCACATAGTTGTGTGTGTCGGCCTTTGGAAGTAGGATTCAATGTTCGATAAAATCAATCCCCATTGGCGAAAAGGTTCTTGATCACTACGGGTTTGAGGAGGAAGAGCTGCTTAGCTTGGGGACGACCAACGAAATGTTGACAAGCTTCACATTTAGACACCCATTCTCTTTGAATCCCGGAAAAGAGTAGGCCAATAATACCTAGCCCGTAGGATCTTATACCTTTATTATTGAGAGGACGAAAAATGTCCTCCGCATGCTAGGCTATGAAAGGATTCTAATAACTTTTCCTGTTGTGATTTATCAACACAACGCAGGAAAACACCATCTATACCTCTCTTGTATATTGCATTATTCCACAAAAGGTATTTTGCAGATCTCAGCTTGACGGTCCTCTTCTCCTTTTGATTTAAATGCGAAGGGCATTCACCATAAGTTAGGAAGAAAGCAATGTCCGTGTACCATTCATCGGTCGTACTCACGAATAGCACCATAGGCAGCTCTGAAGAGGTATCTTGAGTCTCTTCATACTCTGCTTCGGCATGATTTTCTGCAATTAATTGGCACAGGCCCCTTCCTCGTACCAACTTGGTAGGCCTGATGTCTAAATCGTACTCCTGAACTTTAGCTATCCAGGTACCTCGTTGACTTCCCAGCTCTTGTTGAGTCAGAATGGATTTAACAGCTGTATCAGGAACGAGAACGCGAGTATGGGAATTCAGCACATAGTACCTGAAATGCTTCACCGCTCGCACCACCGCATAAGCATGTTTTTCAATCTGCGACATCTTGATTCATGCTCCTTGACGGACAGCTCATGAATGCGATGGGAGCTTCGATGCCTTCCCCATTTTCCTGCATCAGGATGGCTGACACTGTGTGAGCAGAAGCATAGCTATACATGATGAAATCTTTCTTGAAGTCTGGACATACTAAGATAGGAGCGGAAGCAACTGCCCTTTTGATTTCTTCAAATGAAAGCTTCCCTTCTGCACTCCATCTGAATGGGACTTTGCCTTTCATCATTCCAAGGATATCCTTGGTTTTGTCAGCGAAATCAGGTACAAATCTTCTCAAAAAATTAACCTTTCCAAAGAAAGAATGAACTCCTGTTTTACTTGTGGGCAAGGTAAGGCTCTGAATAGCCTTTACCCTTTCCGGGTCAATTTTAGTTCCTTCCTTAGTCACAATATGACCCAGCAATTTTCCTTCGGTTACCCCGAACATGGACTTCTTAGGATTCAATGAAATCCCGTGACGTCTGCATCTCAAAAGTACTTGTTCTAAATGACCATAATGATCACTCCGTTTTTTAGAGAAAACGGTCAAGTCATCTAAATACACAACTATGACCTTGCCCATCAGATCTCTGAATGCCAAGTCCATAGCTCTCTGAAAAGTGGCTCCGGCGTTGATCAAGCCGAAAGGCATCCTTCTATAAGCAAAGGTACCCCATGGGGTCGTGAAGGCCGTCTTGTGTTGATCCTCTGTGGTTACCTCGACTTGATTATACCCTGAGAATCCGTCGAGCATGGATAACATTTCTGACCCAGTAACAGTTTGTAATACCTGGTCCATGATAGGCAAGGGATAGTTATCCTTCAGCGAGGACTGATTCAAGTTTCGGAAGTCAACACAGATCCGAATCTCGCCATTCTTCTTCCTGACAGGAACAATGTTAGCAATCCAAGTGGAGTGATGGATTGGGAAAATAATTCTAGCATCTAACATCTTCTGAATTTCTGCCAGTATAGTTCCTGAGATCTTGGGATTGTAATGTCTTTGCTTTTGTCTATACGGCTTCACATCGGGCTTCAGAGGAATACTGTGCTGAACATCTTTGGGCTTGAAGGATTTCAAATCTGCATAAGACCAGGCCATCACATCAATGTATTTCTTCAAAAGCAAAGTGAATCTCGCCTTCTCTTCAGGAGAACAACATTTCCCAATATTCACCATCCGAGGTTGGTCAGACGAACCTAGATTGATTTGATCTACTTCAGAGGAAGAAGCTCCTTCAACTTGCCTTTTGTTTTGGATAAAGCGATCATGCTTGTCGAACAGACCCTCCAGGGAAACCAGACCTTTTGGTATCTTGTTGCCTTTCAGCTGGATAAATTCACCATCAACCTCTTGATATGGATCCGAAATAGTTTCACGAAAGGCTGATTCCGAACCTTCAAAATATAGCTCACTGAAATTGTCAGCCTTTTCTAGGAAAGCCAACACCTGTTGATCATCGTTAAACACTTGCCAGTGAGTTGCATTATCTGGGACACTGGGACGGTACACAATCTCGATAGAGTATGTGTCTTGCTTGAACTGAGGATGAGGAAGAAGAAGAGATGCAGACACGGCCAAAGAATCAGCCTTGTCATTATAATCTCTTAAAACTGCCTTAATAGAAAATGCATCAAAGCATTCTATACTATCCCAAACTTTGTTCCTGTAATGCCTCAACCGATCGTTTTTACCTGATATATACCCCTGACCTGATTAACAATCAGCTCGCATCCCCGAACCTTGAGATTCTGATTCCCTTACATGCGGCCAATTCTAATCCTAATAACAGGGCTTCATATTCGGCCGTGTTGTTAGTATTATCAAATTGCAACTTATAAGCTGATGGGAAAATCTCGGAGCTAGGAGATATGAGAACAACACCAGCCCCTGACCCAGAGGCTGAGCAGCTACCATCAAATTCGAGCGTCCAAATAGCATTGGGATCTTCTTCTTCAACATCCACAATTGGTATCTCTGAAGTCATGAAATAATTCCCGAAGCTAGCATCTTCGAAAAGAATCTGAGCCTTAGGATCATCTGATTTGGTCACCAAATACTTTGCCTGCGGTTCAGGATGAAGAACCTGTTGAACCCCTTTGACTGGGATCTTGGCTTTGGTCCAATCCATACTAATCTCTCCTCCGACATCTTTACAGAATCCTCTACCCAAGAGGATACCGTAAGCTGCAGGAATATCGGCAACCAGAATAGTCATTTTCACTCTCTTCTCAGGAAAGGCAACAAATGCAAACTGTGCATCTTTGATTTGACCTATCAAAGGGACTTGTTTAGTTTCCATAGAATAGCACCGTCCATATGACTTAGTCAAAGTAAGTCCAAGGGCATGGGCCACTTTTGCGGGCATAACATTATCAGAGGCCCCTGAGTCGATGATGCAATTGCTGAGTTTAAACCCATTTATAAGTAGAGACAAATAAAATGGTTCAATCTTTCCTGAGGAAGAAGCAGAGGTCAGATTGTTCTGTGGTGGAAGTTGAGCTAGGATTTGGAAGGAGACCTTTTGAAGGTGATGGAATGGCCGCTTTACTCCTGATGAACTTGGCCAGCTTTTCAAACTGTTCAGGATTCGACTGAAGGTATTCTGCCTCTGACATTTGAATTTTGGTTCTCTTTGCATGATCAATAATGTCAAAAGCAGTATAAGAAGGAATGATGGTAGGCTCAGATCTAATTACATGAGCTTGTGCCGAGGCACTGATCTTAGGAGAAGGAGAATAAGGAGCAGCTGCCTTTTTGGTAACCTCTCTTTCAGTTTGCGCCGAAATAGGGGTACCCCTCTTAACTATAGATATGGGAGGATCCTTATTCTTCTCCTTAGTGTTTTCAAGAGGTTTTCTGGGATTCTGAGATTGGGACCGAGTGAAGACAGCAAATGATTGACCATCTGGCGCACATTCATCTTCATCGTATTCCAAATACCCAATGCTGGAGTCGCCAGCTGACTCATCATAAGACTCATCAGCATATCCTGAAGCTTCGAAAGCCTCGTGAGATTCTTGTTCTTCTGGTTCATCTTCTTCATCAAGTATTTCCCTTCTTTGCATTGGGGAGGAGCTTGATTGCTAGTCTCGGTTGAGCGGGGAGTTAACCGTGGCCTATCTCTGACAGGTGCACCATTGTTATTATTGAAATTCCGCCTAGGTATATCCCGATATGGAACATTGTTCACCTGCTGGGACATTTGCTTCTTTAAAGCAATCAAATCATTAGCCATTTTTTGAAACATAGGATCTGTGTTACCTTGAGAAGAACCTTGATTTTGAGTTTGGGTATGTCTTTCTTGATCCTTAGGCCAAGATGAGATCATCCTCTATTTGATGGTTGTTGGTGACGGTAGCCAAATCTGGGATAAGCGACCTTCTTAATAAAAGCTTATATCGGGAGGTTGAGCATTGATGAAAAAGCATTTTTGGTTTTCAGTAGTAAGTCTGACTATTTACGGAATCTTAGGATCAGCTTGTTGAACTTTGCCACGAATTCCCGCATAGGTTCATGCGATTCCTTCTTCATATGAGTGGTGAGCTAACAAAGCATGAGAATCTTGGCTGGTTTGAAACGTGCTTGAACTTAGTCGCATGGTAGTGATTTGGGATGCATGCATTCGGGAGAGTGATAAAACCATTCGGCTGCTACACCCTGCAACGTTTCAACGAAGAGTCGGACGGAGACATCTTCGTGGGCTACTCCGAGAACACCGCATGCAACAAAGAAAGATGCTATGTGCTCGTCAGGATGCTGCTTCCCATCTCCATTGAACTTGGGAATATTTTTACGAGATCACGTGGTAACTCATTGATGGAGGAGTCGAGGAAGAGGACCAATAACTGCACCCCAAGGCACAGGTTGAACCGCCATCCTTCTGAAAAGAGTGCGTACAGGGATCCGAGTATCAGATAAGAGTAGTGCACGACAAGTTGCAGATGCTTCCCCTTCCACAGGGATCGGTTTCTCGAGCAGGTGAAGAACTTCTAGTTCGATTAGAGCAATCTTTGTTGGGAGAAAGCTGAAATTGTCTTTGTTGCGGTAACTCAAAGAGTGGATCAATTTCACCTTGAGCTCGGCGGGACCAGTGAAGATCTTCTGGCAGCTTGCAGGCGAAAGGAGATCTTGTTGAAAAATAAGGCAAATACGGAGTCGCCAAACACCGAGAGGATAAGCTTTATACTATAGATCCGTATTCCCCAGCGGAGTCGCCAAAAACTGTTGGTTGGATATTTTGTCAAACCAAAATATGAGGTTCAACCACAGTACATGGGATTAAATCCCTCCTCAAAGACAGGTGAGGCTGCCTGTTTATTGCTAATCTAAAACACGGTAAACAATATATACAGTATTCACACTAATCTAACCATTGGGGGTTGGAATGAAATCCCGAAATCCACATTCCACAGATTCGAGGGTATTTCTTTCTTAAATGAAGCTGGATTAGAAAGCTATTACAATGATGAAAGAAGCACAATAGAAAGGAAATGGGAGAAACGTATTTTCTTTCGAGTAAACATGAGCACGAAATAATCATACGAGTTTTAGATCACAAATATAATGTCGAAATAATCGAAACACTAAGATCTTTATACGAAAAGAATAGCTTAAGATCATGAACATAAGAACAACTTGTCTTAAGTAAGATATATTCCACAACACAAAGTCGTAAAAGCGATATCAATTCCTATTCTTCAAAATGATTGAATGAAAACACAAAGTTTTCTCCTTTCAATAGCCCCTAAATATTCAAAAATCTCTCGACCCTTTTGAATGCACAGGCATCCCTTATTTATAACAAAAGGAACTAGAGATAAAATAGGGCGAGATCTAAAAAGTAGCATGTTAACTAGAGTTCAGTTTTGCATGATTCTCACGCAGGAGATCAAGTCAAAGTATGAATCAAAAATATGACAAAACGGAAATAAAAAGACATGTCAATCTAAAAATAGAAATGACATGGGACGTTGGGACTTAATCCGAATCATCATCTTTTGCTCCTTCCTCTTTTTCTTCCTCCTGCTGAGACTATTTGCTCTGAAATTCCTGGAACTTTCGAATTATGCCTTGCATTTCGTTCTCATCAGGTGCAGTGGAATGATCATTCCAAATTTTGCAAGTTTCATGAACATCAGCTGGCAGTGCTGGGAAGCTTTTTCAATCCTTTGCTGAGTTTTCTTAAGGCCTCCAAAGAATGCTCAATCTTTACCAACCGGTCCATCTTTTCAAGATCAAATCCGAGCATTGATTCATGCTGAACAGACTCTTGGAATTGTTTGAAGAGATCATCCGCTGATAGTACACCTGAATTTCCTATTGACACCTTTGAACAAATCTTCAGCAACTCTTCTTCTAAATCACTTTTCCCATCAATCAGTTTATCCCTTGATTCTCTCAACTTAGCGCAGGCTTCGTTGAGAATCTTCACCCTAAATCTGATGGCCTTGGTCAGCTGGAAATGCTTATCCGTATGAGGAGAATACCTTCTTGACCAAGAGATGTCTTTGGTATTTGCTTTAACACTTGGAGAGCTTCATAAGTCAAATCAAGCTATCCGATTTCTTGAGAAATCTCCTCATCCATCTTTTCTCCATCTTTACGAATGTCTCCCCCAGATTGATGAACTTTCTGGCGCTTTGTATTACTTCCTTCCCTGTTGGAGCAACCTTTGGACCCATTCATCAACCACCCTTCCTTGTTTAGCAATCTTCTCAATTCGTGAGCGCGATGAGAAATCGAATCCGGCGAAACGAGAAGAAGGTGGTATGGATTGAGGGTTTTGAGAATTTAAGCAAAACCTCTGTCATTGCTCCACTTTTCTCTTAAGTTCATCTCTCTTTGTCCTTTGTTTCTTTGACTTTTGCACAGGACGTCTATGGAATCCTTTGCATCTTGTTGCGCCCCTTCTCTTTAACATTACTTTCCCTAGAGCCACCACAGGTTGCACGATAATCAGTGGCTGTTATATCCTCTCTAGTTTTGTCGGTGAGGAGTGGCGATCTCTGCGAACTTATCTCTGAAGCATCTACCAAAACCCTTGAAAGCTGTTTTGGGTTTCTTGGCTGATTTGTGGTAGAAGCCTTGAGTGAGCTGAAATCAAAGGTGGTAGAGTGCTGATCACTTTCCTCTTCCTCGGAGTTTGCTCGAGTAGCCATTGTGGCGTATCGGAGAAATTGCCAATGTTGTAATGCTTGGTATTCTACTCTCGGGGAGAAGATTCTACTATTGGAGGAGCAGTAGCCAACGTGGTAGTAGATGCAACAAAGAGAGGTACGAGGTTGGGGCGTCTTGGTGATCACTTGGGTTCAGCGAGAGAGGGTGAGAGTCGGAGAAAATACCGGCCATACAGAAGAAGTGGATGGGGAATGAGGAGGTTGGAGTGGTTGTTGAGGGGAGGCACTGATTCGGTTTCCAAAGCTGGGATGCGAGAGACAAAGTTTCTTGAGTTTGATAATCAACAAATGATGAAGTCAAGAGCTGGCTTCCTCCTTCTTCCAAATTAATTTCTCCTATTTCTGGTGGTGTTGGTGATTCTGGCACATTCACCGTTTCTACAGGAGAGACAATTGAAGAGATTTCTCTTTCTTTCCTCTTTTTGACAATCTTGACCTTTATAGGCGCCTTAGAAGACTTTCTGTCCTTTTCCTTTTTGGAGGGCCCCGCCTCCGAAGCAGCCAACTTTGGAAACTTGTCATCTTTAAAATTCATTCCCCAAGAGGAGAGCCATTTTTTGGTGCGAGCAAGAATGAGAACCGACCTATCTGTAATAGAGGCTTTTATTTGGTGACCAATCAATAGGTGGGAAAACGTATTGATCCTCATTAAGCCCATCATAGGACATATCCAACACACTTTCATTGTCAGTCGTGCCATCTGGCAAATCAGAAAGCTCCAGCGTCTGAATCTCATCAATAGTCAACCTACTATTATCTTTTCTGCGAACATGACTCCGTTACGTGAGATCAACCCATATATCCTCAATGTCGGGCTGTGTGCGGATGTTGGGCTCCATAGGCTCTAAGCACTCCTCGGATGTCAAAACCATCCGAGACTTCATATGCTTTTTCAATTTTCTGAAGTTCGCATTCAACATTTTTGGCCTTTCTTCTTGTCGAGCAAGTATATCTTAGATAGAAATTGGGAAGGATACGGCTGCCTTATGCTTGCTTTGTTGGAATTTGTGAAAATCCAACGGTGTCGACCAATTCTATCAATATCAATCTATCCCTGGATAGCGAGGCGGACGGAAAGGCTCTCCAGTACATGACTATTGAAGATATGTAAACTTCTTGAATTGTAAGAAGATACACCCCCATTTGGATACTTCGGTCAAGCCTCGTCGAGACTCTTGTCTTTCTTAGCCACAGGTTCGGGCGAGATATTCTCGTAGAAGAAGGCATCATTTACCCTTCTAAAATGTTCTTTGGACCCCTTCTTTGTTATTTGAGGGAAATATTTATAAACTGGGTTTGTCGTTCTGCTTCCCTTAGTATCCAGCCCGGGATAGTTCCTCATCCCAGCTGCTGCGTAAGCCACATATGAAAACATATAAAACTTTCCGGTCGATAAGACCGTCGTCATCTGAGAATCAATTTCATTGCTGATAAGGGTCCCCCAGTCAATCCCTTGCTGATTCTTCTTGATGGTGACCATAAACTGATACATCCATCCATGAAATACATTTGATTCAGGCAAGCCAAAAACCCGGCTCAGCAGGGTGATAATATCATTGATTTCTTGTATGAAATCACATCTGGGGATAGTCCTTGGAAATCTAGATACTGCTGGTTTAGCCTTGACCAGGAACTTCTTGTTGACATCCTTAATGCAGTCTTCCTGATTACTATCCCAGGCCTTCTGAGCCGACTTGATGTTTAGGTCCCCATACTCTTCGAAATTAGGTAGTTTTAGAAGATCATCAAAATACGCTCCATCTAGCCTGATCACTACCTCACCAGCCTGGCTCTTCACGGAACGAGAAGCCGAGTCATAACTAGATGCACAAGCCAAAACAAATTCTGGACATTGGGCGGACACGGGAAAGCCTGCTGCAAGGGGCAAGCCACTGTTAGCTAAAGCTGTCATCCATGGGGTTTGAGAGGAACTCTTCACCCTATTCCAGAAGTCATCCATATCTATATTGCCAAGTTCAGTGTCCCTGATATCATAATTGCAATCAATATATGATGGAGATTCTAGCTTCTTGAATTTGTACTTCATCCTGCTAGATTTCTCGGCCTTCTCTGAGATGGACCAGGGTCCGACATGAAGAATGTTGGAGGAGAAAGGCTTGAAACTCAGGAGATGTTATCACCTGCTGAAAATCGATATTGAATATATGCCGGAAGAATAGAAGAGTCGACACGGCATTTGAGGAGGATGTCGGAAAACCACGAGAAACCCGATGTGTTGAAAATTTGAATACTTGGTAATCTTGGAACTTTGGGAAAGCCCGGCACGTCTGCTTGTCGGAACTTTGGGAAAGCCCGGCAGGTCTGTGTTGGTGACGGGAACTCTGGGAAACCCGGCACTCACTGTGGAGATCGGATATGGAAGAAACCCCGACACCTGTTGTGGATGTCAGAACTGGAAGAAAACCCGACACTTCAATATACTTCGGAACTTTGAGAAAGCCCGGCGCGCCAATCCGTCAATACACTTCGGGTCTCCGGCTCTGCAAAACAATCTTCAAAACCCAAGAAGAAAAACAGGGTTTTTCGTTGAATTCCAAAACATGTAATCTCCTTCTTTTTTATTATTCATGTTCCATGCATATAATAGAACTTGGAAGAAACAGACACCAAGGGATAGTCTCAAAAGAGATAAACCTAAAAACCTAAAACCCTTTCCAAAGCAACACAGAAAGAAGAAGGAAAGAAAACCTTCAACACCCGGCAAGAAATTGGGAATAAAATACGCTCAATCGATCCATAAAAACCAAGAATAAAGAAGGGAAAGAAAAATACCTTCAATTCGAGAAATGTAAGATCGAAAACAGACGATCCAATCGAGCAAGGTGAGTTTTCGGGTTTTGAAAACGGAAGAGCACGCACAAAAATTCCACGAATTAAAAATACGAATGGTAAGAATGACGTGGAAATCCGCGTATTTATAAGAAAATTGGTAATTAATACACTTCAGCTCGGCACGTGCCAACTCACCGACCACTCGGCATGAATGCCATGTCGGCATGTTTGGGAGGTCGAAAACCCGACACGAGGGGACTTAGTGCAATTCGGGTTTGGGTTTGGAAAACATGATGCATAAAGCATGAGGTGCTTAGATGCTACATAGCCCCGAAAACTCTGATACAAAGGATTAAGCGGACTTGGGAATCGGAAAACATGGGGCATAAAACATGTTTTGGATTATGGATGTTCCGATGTTTGTTTCGGGAAGAGGGAGTCGAAAACCTGATTTTCTCAATACTTCGAAAAAGGCGGGTTTCGGGTTTCTTGGAAAAGTTACAAATGAATCGACATAAAGCATGTCACATGCCATGTACTCAACCTCATCGTGTGATGAAGGATGCTGATCTTTTCTCAACTTGAAGTGTCCAGCCATAGGTGAACTAATAGGTTTTAAATTTGACATGTTAACCCTTTCGACACCTTATTGATATAAGCTTCCTAAGATAAATACAACCTCTTGTTTTCCTATCTTGGTGAATTTGTATTCCAAGGATTTTCTTTGAAACTCCCAAATCCTTCATCGTAAATGTGTGACCTAACCTTTCTTTAAGTTTACCAGTGTCCTTCATACTAGATTCTATAATCAGCATATCATTCACATACGGTAAAAAAATAACATAGCTCCTATTTTCAAGCCTTTTGAAATAAACACAATGATCAGATTCACATCTCATATAACCATGCTCATGCATAAAACTATAAAATCTCAAATACCATTTCCTTGGAGCTTGTTTGAGCCCATATAGGTTCTTTTTTAATTTGCACACAAGTTTATCCTTACCCTTGACTTCATAACCAAGTGGTTGTTGTATATAAATCTCTTCCTCGAAATCACCATGAAGAAAAGTTGTCTTAACATCTCATTGTTCTAAATGAAAATATTATGTTGCAACCAAACTTAGAACAATTCGAATAGAAGTTATTTTAGCTATAGAAGAAAAAATCTCATAAAATTCAATACCTACTTTCTGTGTAAATCCCTTTACCACAAGCCTCACCTTGTACCTTTTCACTCACCGTTTTCTTCCTTGATTAGTAAACCCATTTATTTAGTATAGTTTTCTTACTCTTTGAAACTTGACCAAATCACATGTCTAATTTTGTTCCAAGGAGTTCATCCCCTCATCCATACCATGTTCCCATTGCTCATGTGTATCTACCTACATAATTTTTCAAATTTTTTTTGGTTCACCACTATCAGTCAATAATAAATAAGAAAAGGAAGGTGAAAATCTCTCTAGAGGTCTACTTACCCTTTGTGACCTTCTGTAGACACTAAAATTAGGTCACACTCCCCCTTCGTTCTTTGACATATAAGCCCCCCTTTTATTACATCTACCTAGCCATGGCCCCCTTCACCTCACTAGTATTAATTTAATTAATTTTATTAAATTAACTCATTATCCTTACCATATTTATTATTTAAATAATACCTACACATACAGTTCACTTAGACACCTCACCAAACTAACTCAACTTAAGACCTATTCTTAGCAAGTTACCATGACTAACTAAGACTTACCCAAACCCTAAAAATCAATGCCTACACTCCCTCTAACCACATTCTTGCTTGATCACAGAAGCTCCCAGTCCAATTCATGAGATAACGACACAAGATCCGAGGAAATCAGGAGGATCTCCCTAAGTTTAGTAAACCTAGGAAATCCCACCTTGACCGACATCGGTTACCCCTAACCGTCGCCGGTTAAGTTGGACCGCCATCGGTTACCCCTTTTTAACTCCTAAACTACCTTATTGTCAAGGTTGTAAAAAATTGGGAGAAAGTGGACAAGCAAGAATGAGATCTCAAGAGATAACACATATTTAGAGAGCCAATTCAGCAGAGAACTCACATCTAAGGAGGGAGAATGAGCATATTCTCCTACACAACTATCTCACCACCTTCTTAACTATCCAAGATGAAGAGGAGTGTGCATGCAGCCCATGCGAAGATTTTCTTTAGTTGGTGATCACTTTTAGCCTTCAAAATCACCATCGGCACCTCCATCCATCACACATAGACCATCAGTGTACGAAATCCAAGTAAATACAATGTCATACTTTCTCTTGTTATTTCATTTCATCATTATTTTATCATTCATTGTTTATCTTTCCCCCTATTGACCTTCTCTCGACATTTTCACCTCCATATACCCATTAAAGCATCACAAAATCCTACTAAATTCATCCAATACCTCATCTCAACTAACCAAATTCCTTTGTGCAATCACAAAGGAGACCTAAATCTTGTTCTTTGACATTCCCAGGATCTCACATTAACCGGCACCGGTTATACCTAACCGTGGTCGGTCACCCCTGACCGACACTGGTCTCTGTATTTTCCCACACAATCTTAAACAGAGACTTACCTACCTCATTTTACCTCACCCTCACTCACTTGTGACCTACCCGAGACCTTTATCAGACTTGCAGAACCCAGAACCAACCATTTGACCTATGGATTCTATTCTAGCTTATCTTGTTAGATTAGATCTATTTCTTATTGTGTTTTAAGTGAGATACCTAAATAATTTTAAAATAACAATAGGATTTACTTTGTTTACAGCATCAATTTGTTTAAAATAGTGAATGAGACAACCATCTAGGAAGTACCATGCTTCCGGATCTAGCTCACACTAGGTAGTTCACTGCCCATATTGTTTAATTCTTTCTGGTGGTCTTGCTTTTTATTATAGGTAGTTCCTCCTAGCCAAAAGGAATCTCTCACGGTCATCTATGGATTCAGAAGTCATAAGCACATAACTACCCATCAACTGACATTTGAACAGGTATTCCTCCTACACCCGTTACCCTATCTATTTCGTTAAAGATTCAAAGAAACAATCTAAGAAAAAGGTGAAACATTTTGGCATGCCTAGTGGGACCCGTCCGGGGTTCCTTGAATTTTATTCATTCCTAGGAAAAGTTGTGTGTTTGTTTCCTTTCTAAAGCATACACATTAATTTTCTTCCTTGGTAATCCACTCCTTTCTATTTTCTCTAAAGGAAACTTTTCTTTTGGTGTATTTAAAAAGAATGATTTCTTCATGTTTTCTGCATTTTAGTGAAAGAGCATCCCTCTTCCTTTAAATATTATTGTGTCATCCAATTTCACATTTTCAATTTGGGTTTTAAAATCATTGCATCTCATTCTAATTTTCTACATTAGCTCACATTAAATGAGGGCAACCTATATGCTGGAAGTCATTACCAGTTGATGGTTGACAAATGAATCGTAGAAAAGAACTTCTATCCTTTTCTCTTTCTCTGAGTCTTACCAAACCTCAAAAAATTCAAAATACATACATTCTTAAACAACATCTTACCTGGAAGAAGTTGTAGGTGATCACATGATCACAACATAGTGGTCACCAAACTCACTACTGCTCGAGTCATACTTTAGAGCGTAGCCCGACCCCACCATAAAAAACATGAAACCTCACCCTTTAGATCTCATTCTTTGCAGGAAGTCATTTCTACTTCAGACTTCAGGTCTCGATTCCACATCAAATTCTAATTCACAACCACTTTTTCTCATCACTATTTCAATTTCATAGTCAAGTGACCATCATCGATTACTCTCATTCTCGACTTTGCCATTGGTTACGCTAATTCAACGACTTTTTCTCATCAAGCGTCGATTTCTAGTTCATTTGCTAACTTATTCAAAATAATTTTGCTAACTTATTCACATCACTTTCTTCCACTTTCCATAATCTCTCATCACTGTCACTTTTTTCGTTGACGTTTTACACATCCCCGCATTTAGCATACTTGGGAGATTTTACTTTCTCGCCTCACTAATTACTCACTTCCTATTTTCCACTTTAGAATGACAGAGTTACCTTACCGATTGCCGTCGATTGTCCCTAATGGAATCGTTACCCTGTTTCACATTCCACTCACCATTTGTTACTACATCCATTTTGTATCACCAAATTTACCTTTTTCTACTATTCTTTGTATTATTTATAGAGAAGCGGCCCCACCTAATCAAGATCCTGGTTCACATGGTACTAACCCAAAGACAAGAAAAAGCCCTTGTGTTCCACGCCAGTCACCAACCACTCCCACCTAGTCCTTCAAGTACCTCTATTTTATCACCAGCCATGGATCCCATCCAGCCTACCAATATCACCACCGGAGATGACGAGTTTGCACAACTCCTTGACCAGAACCCTGCTACCTTGTAGTTTTACCTCTCCCATTCATCCACTCGAGATGCCTCGGGTCAGTTGATATATGGCATGCCCGTATCTATCCCCCCAACACTCGCACCTAGTTCTTCCTTAGCCCCATCGCTCTGTGTTTCCCACTTCCACTTTACCCCGGTCGCTTTCACGTTAGGTCCTATACCCGCTATGACTACCACATCTGTTACCCCGTAGCACCCATTACATCTACCATACCCTTGTCGATTACCCCAAACACAACCTCATCCATCCCTCATGTCTCACATATACCTATAGCTACATTCCCACCTCCAGTGTCGGTGACCTCTACCCCATTTCAAAATGTAGTTCTTTCTATTCCACAATCTTTATCCCCTATTTCCACTAGGGTTACCATGACCCTTCCTCCCCCATATACATACTACCAACAACCGCTTGTATGTACTTCTATTTCATTCAGGGTATGTACCCCTATTTCATTGCCTCCTTCTCCACCACCTTATATGGCAGCCCAATACACCTGGAATGCCCCACCCATTATACACCCAAAACCAACCCCTCACGTTATAGGAGGCATCCAATCATCACAAACCACCAATGACCTAATTAAATTGATGATGGATAAGATGCAAACACCGGGAGGCACCGGTCTTTAGCTCCCGTAACTCTCTTACCTATGAAGAGATTTGCAATGATCCTATTCACCCATCCATTCCCATTCGTTCATACCCCGTGCATTGGGAAATGCCTAAATTCAACCGCTTCAATAGTAAAGAAGACCCACAATAGCATATGCGCTCGTTTAAACACGGGTGTTATTTTATTGCTCATGATGATGACTACTTTTGAGAACTTTTCCCATGTCCCTCACTGGACCTGCATTAGACTAGTATAGCAAGTTACCCAAAACTCCATATTTTCATTTAATCGGGTATCCCAAGCTTTCTTGGATCATTTTTGCATCAACATCACCAAGAAGGTTACCATGACCGATCTATATTACACATGCAAGATACGATGATGAATCTATCATAGATTTTTCGCTAGCTAGCATAGCCTTCGATCAATCAACTTACCTTTCAACCGCCCACAACTGAACTTATCGAGCTCTTCACAAGAGCTTGCACTGCATATATCTCCCCAACCTTGTTGGTCCAAACTTTCAGAACATTTGATGAGGCATTTACTATCGCACAAAAGTTAGAAATTAAGGCTATTAAAGAGAAGAAAATCCAATTACAAAACAAAAATTTGACATTTAAGTCGATCAAACCTCTTATTCTTCTAAACCACTAACCAATTATTCAATGCTAAAGGTACCACTAACACAAAGTGGTACTCAAGGCCAGCCCATCTCATCCATCCAATCAAGCCACACCTCATCCAATCTATCACATGTACATGCTTTTTTATTCATACAAGAGCAGCGAAAATATACCCCTATTGGGGAGCCTTAGTCTTTTGTTTTAGAAAAGCTGATCAAAGCTGGTGCCATCACCCTTCCACCCATAAAACCACACACTTTGTTTTTGACCACTGCTTGCCCCATGCCCACATGGTCTAAGGAACAAGATTTATGTAACTATCCGAGTGAAGGGTCATAGTGGACGACAATCGCATCACTTTCAAGAATATTGTCCAGAAATGCTTGAGAAAGGTGACTTGACTTTGGATAATCCCAATGCCTCCCATAATAAAAATCTACAAATCTTTAAAAACCATTTCCTAATCATGCCCTTCATCTAATCAAATAGGTGATACATCCACTCACAATACCCATACTCATGAGGTTCATGCGATCTTTAACGAGGTACTGTTGCATCTCAATTACCTCACATCCCTTCTATAGAGGAAATCCTAGCCCAAAGCCCTCCTTCCATGTCTCGAACCAACCATCATTGTTTCCTCACCAATAGAGGAACACCCTCCATCTCCTACAGAAGAGTCTTCTAGTAACATCAAGACCATCTTGCCCCCAGATTCTCAACTTAGGGAACCTTTACCCGCAGTACCACCTCCACCAATAAAGGAGCACCCATTACCTCCTCCACCCATAGAGGAGCTCCCATCCTCTCTTTCACCCATCATAGACCCTGTTGAAATACCTTTGCCTCTTGGTGAGCATTCTCCATCATTGGACGACATCCAAGGACCTACTTTTAGCTCTCTTACCCACGAAAGCTGAAACCAGCCAATTCCCCATCTCTAAGACACATTTTATGGGATTCCCATTATTTATTTACCACTTCACCCACAAATAGGAAATTCTCACGTTTGGATGATCACTTAGAGTATGTGGATAGAGCTTTGTTATGGGGCACCTCTTACTTCATGTCTCAACACAAATGTAGAGATCCCTCGATGACACCTCCACTATCTACCCAAATACATTTTCACCCATCAACCCAAATACAACCACTATTATTGTTGCAACCCCTTTACGATACCCATTAGCACTCACACCACACCCTTACCCATAACCTGACCTATGCCTAAACCTAAACCCATACCCACAACATTTACCTCCACTAAACATATTACCACTTTAGGGGTTACCCCAACCACCAACCTCACTCATCCACCTATTAAAATGGATTTAGCAACATCCTCCAATGTTAAAACCACACCTACTCCGACACCCAAGATAAAGAAACAAACTCATCAACCTTATACCCCTACATCACCAATCACACCTACACTTGTCCCATCTACCTTAAGACCTCGCTTCCTAATAGGTCAAGCACCCTCACCCATTCATAACCTAATAGCACAATCACCCATTCTGCCTCAAAATCTCTAACCTACCTAATCACATAACACGACTCATACTCGCACCTCCAGCCTATTTACCACCAATACCTCTGATATCTTGATTCTTTACTTCACTACCTACTACACTTCAGTCATTTTCCCTTACACCCCAAGCACAACCCGTGTCATCTACCTTCATAGCACCCCCATTATCCCCATGGGTAACTCGCCCTCTTCCTCCATCTACTTTTCCTTCTAGACCTTGTATGCCTACATCACCTTTACCCAAGAAGGTGCACCCCAAAAACAAAACCCTACTACCCCATAACAAGGTAGTCAAAACAAAACCACACCCACCTACCCGTCCATCTACTATACCCCTACCCAAACGAACCCGACCGATACCTCAAACCACACTAGCACCTAAACCCATAGCTCAACCTATTCCTACTCTTCCAAAAATAATTCCCAGACAACCAACCATACCTACACCCAAACCCACATTTACTTCCCATTGTGATCCACTAGCAGGGTCTTATGCCAAGATTTTAACCAACCTCCTTGAGACTTCTGTTATAACATTACCACCACTTTAACCTTATGACCCCCTCAAACCCAAGCCAAAAGGGTTTGATGATACCAAAATTTTTGCATACCATCATGTGTCAGGGCACGATGTGGAGAACTGTAAGGCCTTGAAAACCATCCTTATCCAATTGTGTTTACCGAAAACCAACTTTGATGATGATGACCTTACTGGATGAGGATCTGCTTCACCTACACCCATTCCCAAACTACCCACTCAATAACCACAACCTCCACCCTCATAGCTCCCAGAACCACACACAAAATTTGAAATTAACATGGTTCACATCAGAGAACTTGCCACACCACCACCCAAATGTCACTGTGCCCAACTGACCTCACAAGGATTTTCTCCTCCCGTAGGTTTTTACCCTTCATGTCATTATACCACTTACCCTACACCCTCTCCATTTGACAAATTTCCTCAAATCAACATGGTACACATCACTACACATGCGCAGAAGGGTAAATAAAAGGCAGCTAACCCACCAACCAATCCTATACCTAACATACCATCTACACCCATACCTAAGATAACTATCTATGGCCCCACATACCCCATTTCTAATGGTGTCACACATCACACCATGCTCAAACAATTACACCAATCACCCCTCAAAATTTCTTTATATGACCTCATCCAAACCTCGGAATCTCAGTATCAAGCCCTCATGGAGGTTCTTCAATCTATTGATGTTATACCCAATGACCCTACACTGTTTCATCCATCATCACACCCCATCATGTAGCCTCTCTCACCAAATTACAACCTTCATCCTCACCTCACCTTTTCACCAAGTTACCTCCCCTTAGCTTCTCGAGAGGGAGATGACACCATACCAAAATGAGGACTCGGACCTAGCCCTCTTCATCTCTGTTCACATTGATGACATACGGGTACACAGTGTGATGATTGATGGAGGAGCTAGCATTAACATCATTTCATCCCATGCATTTGCTCAAATGTGCATACATGACAATTACATGCACAAACATCGGTTATGTTACATTCATTCAATGATGCTATTACATCCACATTATGAATCTGGCATCCTTCACATTTGCATGGGCCCCGCACTTTGTTCTAGAATTGTTTTATGTTTTGGAAGGGGAATTCCAATATAACTTGTTTCTCGGTAGACCTCGTATCCATGTCATGGGTTGTGTTCCTTCCACTTTGCATCGTTGTCTAAAGTTTGAACATGAAGGACACACTTATACCATTTCCAGATTGACCATCACCTTTTCAAAACATGTAACATGCTTTACCAACCCAATGATGTACTCATACAAAGGTTAAGCCATCTACTTCCGTATCCAATACCACTTCACCTACACCTACACCCACACCTACCAGTACGGCCATGCTTTAACCACATGTACCTCCTCCATACCTACCACTGCTATAACCTCCATGGCTGACCCATTAGCTGCCCAATCCATTAACACCACCTCCACATCAACCTCCAACACATCATCCATACCAGCTACCCACATACCAACCATTGATCCCTTGGAAGGTGTTTTTCAACACCTCACTCTAGGGGAGTACCACCTATATAGCATCAACACATTCCTTACTCCACGTGAGTATGGAAGCCTTCACCAACACCCTCGTTATGATCACTGTATAAGAGAATGCCTCCTTTATGGTCCTCCTCATCTTCGTACTAGTCTCACCTATGGGGGACTTGATACTACCACCTACACACCAAAAATGCCTTCACAACCCCACCCATTTTCCACTGACTTCCAATCACTTACCAATCACCATTTCACCCACACCTTCCTACACCACTATGCGTGGAAGGGTTTTGGTTTCAGATTTTATGAGCAGGGTCATCATACCGTTATTCCATGTACCACCCATGCAAACATAATGACCATAGTGGTATCGGCTTCCCTGAACCTTCTACCAAATAGGCCCACATTGAGTTCATTGAGGACCCTAGCCCTTCTCGACCTTCATCACGCCCTCACGAATGGAGTCAATGGATCCGAATCTATCCCTCCTAACTTTTTTTTTTTTTTCATAAACACCATTTCCTTAGGGCCTTTAACTTATCAACATGAAGGTGAGGCCCCTTCCACTTTTCCATTCTTGTATCCTGAGATGATCGACGATGACACACTGACCATTAACATCATTCAATGTCAGGATGATGAATCCATACTCACCTATCTTGGTGTAGAAGACTCATATATTCATCAATCATTACCCTCTGAGACGCAAACCATGTTGAATGAATCGACTATCGAGATCAACATTCATACTCAGGATGACCCACACATCCTAAAGATCGGACAATCTTTAGATGCTGCTAAACAAGAAGCCCTCACTTCTTTTCTCTGAGATCATAACCACACTTTCTCTTGGTCTTACGTAGACATGCCTAGTATTGACCCCACCATAAATGTCCACACTATTGTAACCATTCCCAGGAGGCCAAACCTATCAAACAAAAGCCGAGGAAAATGCACCCTTTCATTTCTCTTCTTGTCAAATAAGAACTTCAGTGCCTTCTTTCTATTTTTCTTCATTTTACCCATTGATTATCCTCATTGGATTTCTAACATTGTCCTTATTACTAAAGCAATAGGGGACTCTGCATTTGCATGGACTTCGTGACCTCAACCTCACCTTCCGAAAGATGACTTTCCTTTTCGGTATTCATCAATTGGTTGACCTTACAGAGGTCATGAAATGCTCTCGCCCATGGATGGTTTCTTGTGTTATAACCAAATTTTGCTTGCCCCAAAAGATTAGCACAAGACCGCATTCATTACCCCTTGGGGTACCTTCTACTATCGAGTCATGCCTTTTGGCCTTAAAAGCTCTGGTGCTATATATCACCGCTATGACTTACATCTTCCATGATATCATGCATCACATATTGGAAGATTACGTAGATGATCTCTTGGTTAAATCTAAATGCCACACCGAGCACCTCACCTGTCCTCAAAACCATCTTTGACCACCTCATTAAATATTGCATCTACCTTTAGCCTAAAAAGTGTGTCTTCGCAGTTCTCTCATGAAATCTCCTAGGATTTATCGTTTCCTTTCATGGTATCAAAGTTGACCTAGCAAAATTCAAGGCCATTCTGGAAATTCCTCCACCCACGAACCTAAACAACTCTGTAGCTGCAAGGTAAATTGTAATCCGTTCACCGATTTATTTCCCAACTCTCCGAGGGTGTCAACCATTTCATCATCTACATAGGAAGGATTCCTCCTTTAAATGGGATGATGACTGTCATAAAGCTTTTGAGGCCTTAAAAAATACCTTCTCCAACCACCTGTACTCATTCCACCAAAAGACGGTCAACCTTTTTACCTATACATATCAACTACCGATCACTCCTTAGGGGCTATGCTCGCTCATCATGATGAACAAAATAGGGAGCAGGTGGTTTATTATATAAGTCATACCCTTCTAGACTATGAATCTCGATACACTCACCTTGAAAAACTATGCTTAGCCTTAGTTTTCATTGCCACCAAAATCTGCCATTACCTACTCAACCACAAAACCTATGTTGTGACCAACACCGACCCTTTACACATCATGTACGCCAAACCATATCAAAATCATCACACCACGCGATGGCTTATGCTTTTATCTGATCTTGACCTCGAATTCATTCACCAAAAGTCCATTAAGGGCCAGGCTATCTCCGACCAATTGGCTGACGCACCTATTGCAGGGGACCAACTCTCGAACTTTGGTTTTCCGATGAATCCATTGCTCACCTCTCTTTGGATGACAACCCTTACCAAATGACCTTATTCTTGAAGGTTCCAAATGTTTTCGTGGGGATAGTATACAAGAATTATCTTCATTCCTCTTGATGGTGAACCCATGCCCTTATCATTTAAAATTGACTTCAAATGCACCAAAATATCACCGAATATGAAGCGCTCGTATTGGGTCTCATGGTTGCCTATGCCTTAGACATTAAGTCCATTAATATATTTGGTGATTCTCAATTGGTAGTAAACCAAGTCAATGGTGTTTATCAATTCATAATGAAATGCTTCAAGAATACAAATGCTACATCGGCATCATGTTGACCACCTTTGATCGCTATAAAATTCAAACCATTCCATGATCCACCAATACATTCATAGATACCATGGCTTGCCTCGCTTCTCAAATACCTACTTCACCTAGACATCTTTGTTACCATAAAATGCATATCGAGACCTTCTTATAAATCTTGTTGTGTTAACCTCATCTAACCTACCTCACTGAACACACCAGATCTTTGGTATAAGTAGCTTCAGACTACATTTCCCTTTCTATATTGCCTCCCGATCTCACATGTAATGGACAAACGCCTTTCTCAAAAATGTCTCTCGTTATGTCATCCTAGGTGGCCTTCTCTATAAATGAGGCTTTGACGGTATTCTCTTACGATGCCTCACCAGCTCTGAAATCCCCTATACCATTAAAGAAGTTCATGATGGCATATGTGGAGGTCACTTCAGTGGCCTTGCTATCGCTAAGTGTATTCTTCGCCTAGGCTATTACTGGCTAACCCTTAATCATGATTGTTGCGACTATGTCAAATGTTGCATGAAATTTTAACAACATTCCAACCTTCATCATACACCCAGCCATGCCTTACAAGTCACTTGTGACCTTTGGCCATTCTCTCAATGGGGTTTGGATCTTGTCGAGAGAAATCAATCCTCATTCTTCCCAACGCCATCAATGGATCATAACTGCTACCAAATACTACACAAAATGGGTAGAAGCCATACCACTCATTTCCATGAAAGCCAAGAAAATATGTGAGTTTATTAACCATCACATCATTTGTCGCTTTGGTGTCCCTCATCGCCTCATCACTGACAATGGAAAAAAATTCAAAAACAAAACACTACAAAAACTTTGTGACGCCTTCGGCATTCAACTTAGTTTCTCCTCACCTTATTACCCACAAACCAATGGCCAGGCTGAATCCACTAACAAAACCCTCAACAAAATTCTCATGAAATTGGTTGACAATACTAGGAAGGATTGGCATACGCACATTCCTTTTTCCCTATGGGCATACCGCACTAGTATTCGCACCTCCACTACGGCCACACCCTTTTCTTTGGTCTACGGTACAAAGGCTATTCTACCTCTCGAAGTCCAAATCCCCTCACTTCACATTTCTCTCCATGACATGCTTACTGATGATGACTTTCATCAAGACCGCTTTGAAAAACTAGAGTTATTAGATGAACATCATCTTAATGCTCTAGATCACCTCCAAGTCTATCAAAAACACATCAAGCGTGCCTATGAAAAACATGTTCATGAACACACCTTCCAAGTTGGTGACCTTGTTTTGAAATAAAATCAACACGTAACCAAAGCATACAAAAGTAAACAGGGAAAATTTTCTCCTAATTGGCTTGGACCATACATCGTAACTCATACCTAGGGATCAGGTGCCTATCGTTTGTCCTTGCTTGAGGGTAAACCCAAACCTGAGCCCCTTAACGCATTACATCTTCGACCATTCTACTATTGACCTCTAGTCCTACATCACTATTTATCTAGTTCATGCTCATCCCTTGAGCGCCATTTACCTTTTCCACACATCCTCTCCAATGACTAAACAAGGATCATGTGATTACCCATCACCATTTTTCCTTTTCTTCAATATGTGCACCACGGCTCTGCACATGGCATGATTCTCATGGATACTTTTCATCTTATTTTAGATGAGATCCCATGGTCATTCACCCTTGCCTTCTCAACAAGAACCAAATGCTTCGTTATAGTCTCATCCATGACTTAAAAGCCAAAAAAACAAGATGAATCCCTCGAAGGACATCTTCCAATATAAGGGATCAACTCCTTGAGTCAAACTTCCAATATAAAAGATGAATCCCTTAAAAGGACATCTTCCACCCTCAATTGTCGCTATAAGTAGACTGCTCCCTCGAAGGACAGCTATAAAAATCTCACAACTCTCTACATAGTTTTTTCCAAAAAGAAGACTATTATTTCTCAAAAATCAAAATTTGAAGCTTCCGCATCGATCACTGCAAAGACCTCAAGGAGACATATATTCCTCCCGTATAGACTTCCCGCATCGATCAGTCTATCTAAAAGTCAAAAAGAAAAGAAAAAAATAAAAATATGCTTTTCGTCATGGACTTACCTATTGTGATCTTGGTTCTATTACCCAAGGCATTCTACTTCCCATTTTATGACCCACTTAGTTGCACCTCATTACCCATGGTATTTTCACTTCATACCTCAAGGGACCTATTGAACCTATGACATTTGGTGATCATGTGACTCTTCATCACTCTTAGAATTATCAATCATGTATTGTATTTTGGGTCTTATGTTCATTAGCCTATCTATAGATGTGTTTCATAAGTTTTGATCCTTGCCGATGGGTGGCTTTCTTGCCCCCTCTTATCTTTTCTCTTCTTCATTACCTTTTTCTCTTCTTATACAAGACTTATTCCTCGATGCTTACCTTTTGGGGTCATCCTCCCCTCTCGCCATAGTCACCCTCACCTACAACATTTTTTTACTATCATCTACCTCCACCTATTACACCCAAACCTACCACATGAGCACAAACCTACCCACTCATTTTCATATTTTCCCTAGCTTATGGGAGAAATACATCGGTCCGAGGTCCCTTTTCACTAGGACTATGTAGGTAGAACTTCTAGGGCATGAGGCCCTAGAAGGTTAGCTTGGCCATTCTTTACCCTAACCATTTTATTCACCCTTACCTAATTTCTTGTTCATCTCAAAAAACTTGACGTTTAAACCGTATCCCACATACCTTATTACCACTTATATTATTTCACATTTTCATAACAATAACTACCATTTTCCATAATTTACACTACCTCATACATTTATATTGCCATTTGTTATCAACATACCAAAATGAACATATATGCTTAAAACCGACCGACTCGATCCATGCCTAAATTGACCGACTCGATCCATGCCTAAACCGACCTAACTTGATCCATGCCTAAACCGACCTAACTCGATCCATGCCTAAACTAACCTAATTCGATCCATTCCTATCACTGACTTGATCCATGCCTAAACCAACTTGACTCAATCCATGCCTAAACCGACCTGACTCGATCCATGCCTAAACCAACCTGACTCAATCCATGCCTAAACCAACCTAACTCGATCCATGCCTAAACCAACCTGACTCGATCCATGCCTATCACCTGACTCTATCATGCCTAGCTCATCTATTTTTTTCATCCATATCATAGTAAATTAAAACTCGTACACATCACAACAAGATCACCTCAATATCATCTATCTCCTCATATATACATGTGGGTATCAATACAATATACTCTTGCATCACATAAATGTGTATCTCAATATGCATGCTGTCTCATCATGGATATCATCTCAAAAAATTTGGCATGTAGGCGATGTACTATCAATAATCCTCATCAACTCATAGGCCGCTATCCAATACAAAAATGTCTTTGGCTCACAGGCTGGAATCATGTACAAAAATAAATATAATATCTTTTTTTTTGGCTCGTAGGCTGGTATACATCCAAAATCTAACAATACAAAAATAGGTGATATATTGTCTCACATCTACTACAATATATCTGCCTCATCTGTCATTTTGATGACAGTCTCCTCGACCGGAGTGGTGGCTCACTACTCTCTATCTACCACTAGATGGCCCGGCATCTGATGTTGATCCCCGTGCCCTGATAGATGACCTCTTCTCTCTCCTTTGGGATTGGCGGCCACCTACACTCTCAGCACTATATGTGCGAGACTATTTCTACTCACTCGAGACTATCCATGGTGGTCTCATCACACCATCTACTAATATCAACAACTTGGGCTCCTCCTCCTATACATGTACATATGGCTTTGGTCTCTCAACTGTACTGTGACTCCCGCCTCCCAGCCTATCCCTATACCTAGCCTGCCTCTCGTATGGCCCACCACTGGCTATATTCCATTATCATCCCCACATCATCTATGTAATGGTCCATGGGCTCCTCCTCCTCCCTTGTCAACTCTCGCTATATATGGGGTGGAGACAAGGGTCTCTCCACCTCCTCTCTCTTATACCGAGGGAAGGGCGAGGCACATCTCGCACCAAACCAAAATATCACCTCACTTAGTTTACGGGTATCATCTCATGCTCCTTGACACGAGTCCCTCTATCCACCTCCATAACTATAGTCCCTCCAACTCTGCATATATCCCTTTGTAAGAGGGATAAGTCACATAGGGTCTCCAGACTATATCTCCACTGGACAGGCTCTCCAAACGCTATCTATAATATGCTACGTCATATGTAGCCCGGGCTCTCTGTACACCACCCTCTGAAACCCATCTCCTATAACCAACTCAAATGACTCCCAACTCAAATGCATCTAATTGGGGCGGGGCATGTCTCTCGTCACACACACACAATGTGCTCATAAGCCCAATAGTGCAGAAGAAAAATGCAACACAGACTATATCGCCGTAATCACCCATAGGCCCACAACTCTCTATATAACTGCACCAAGAAAGTCGGTGCCCATGAAAAAATAGTATGATCAATCATCATGTCTTGAAGGACACCCATCAGTGACCATGGGAACCTCCCACCCTCTGAATCTGGAAATGCGTATTACCCGATCGCCTCCATCATCAACACTATCAACCGCATCTCCTCATGATGGGTAGCATATACCTCTCTGTAACTCAGGCTGGCACTGTGGTAACGTAACTCACCTTCTCTCTCTCCAAATACCTCATCTATACACCTCACTGTGACCTCAAATGTCACTAAGTACACCTAGTCTCCACTAATCAGTAGTCTCAATATCCTATATATATCCTCCATGGTGATGGTCATCTCCCCTGTCGATAAGTAGAAGGTGTTAGTCACTGAATCCCATCTCTCGATGAGTGTGACCATAAAAATCTACTCTCTCACAACCCATCCATAATGATGGACCCCAATCAGGTTGACATCATCAATGTGACTCCACTCCTCGAAAGTCACCTATCCATGTAGCTCTAGCAATATAAGTGGCTCTCGGTCCCTCATCTGAAGCTCATCGCAGGCATGCATCCAACCAACACTATATATTAGTATTCCCTTTTACTAACCACCTATTATTCCCAAAACCCTCTACCCTAATCCTTAACCCTTGACCCTTGAATGTTGTCGATTTCGATGCCCTAGACTACCGCTGTCGATTTCCATATACCGCCATTGGTTCATACATGAGACCAATGTCGGTTACCCTATGTACTCATTACCCTCTCATTTACCTCATTTTCCTTACCTCCCTTTTCTTTTGCCCTCCCTACACCTACTTGAACCACTTTACCTTCACCTCTAGCCCTCCACCTTCTTCAACCTCCTCACGTCCGTTGTTGATGCTTTATTATTTTACCCCTACCTCAGCCTTACCCATGTCATGATCTTGATATTTGGACCTGGACCATCACTAGTGACCTTTGACCTCATGTGTTCGCTATACCTTATGGCACTATTACCTGTGTTGTTGACCTAATGACCTTACCTAGCCTATTATCATGACCGTTTATCCTAACCCTACCTTTGGTGTACTAGAACATACCTAAATGTTCCTGCACCTAACCTACGTTGTGTTTCCTGACCTTATCCTATACCTTGGATACCGGATTCACTTCACCCTTGTTTGGATAAACCTATCGACCTTAGACAATGTAGAGTTTTCCTGCTCTTCAACCTAGTAGCATGCTGTAGTTTATACGTGTGCATATGTTTGACTCTTTGCTACCTTTGACCTTGACCCATTACCTAGATTGCCCGAGTAGACCTTTCACCCTCTTCCCCTACACCCGTTTACCTTTTTTCACATTTACCTTTTATCAAACCACTCACCGCTTCAACTAGTTGCTTCATCGAGTTCTTGGTTTGAGGGGGTCTCCTTCACCCACACATGGGCCAACCACATCTTATTTTTTTAGCATTGCTTACCAATACAAGATATGCAGCAAAAGGGGCAAAATGTAGACACTAAAATTAGGTCACACTCCCCCTTCGTTCATTGACATATAAGCCCCTCTTTTATTACATCTACCTAGCCATGACCCCCTTCACTCACTTGTATTAATTTAATTAATTAAATTAAATTAACTCATTATCCTTACCATATTTATTATTTAAATATCTTATTTAAATAATACCTACACATCTGATTCACTTAGACACCTCACCAAGTTAACTCAACTTAAGACCTATTCTTAGCAAGTTACCATGACTAACTAAGACTTACTCAAACCCTAAAAATCAATTCCTACACTCCTCCCTCTACCACATTCCTACTTGATCACAAAAGCTCCCAGTCCAATTCATGGGATAAGCGACACAAGATTTGAGGAAATCAAGAGGATCTCCCTAAGTTTGGTAAACCTAGGAAATCCTGCCTTGATCGACGCGTCGGTTACCCCTAACCATCACTTTGGTTAAGTCAGGACCACCGTCAGTTACCCCTTTTTAACTCCTAAAATACCTTATTCTAAAGGTTGGAAAATATTAGGACAAAGTGGACAAGCAAGAATGAGATCTCAAGAGATAACACATCTTCAGAGAGCCAATTCCAACAAGAACTCACATCCAAGGAAGGAGATTGAGCATCTTCTCCTGCACAACCATCCCAACCACCTTTTGAACTATCCAAACAAAAGAGGAGTGTGCATGTAGCCCATGCAGAATCTTTTCTTCAGTTGGTGATCACTTTCAGCCTTCAAACTCACCATCGGCACCTCCATCCATCACACATAGACCATCAGGAATGAAATCCAAGTAAGTAAAACATCATACTTTCCGATTATTTCATTTCATCATTATTTTATCATTTATTGTTTATCTTTCCCCTATTGACCTTCTCTAACATTTTCACCTCCATATACCCATTAAAGCCTCACAAGAGCCCACTCCAGTCATCCAATACCTCATCTCAACCAACCAAAGTCCTTTGTGCAATCACAAAGGAGACCTAAAGCTTGTTTTGTGGCATTCCCAGATCTCACAATAACTTGGCACCGGTTATATTTAACCGTCGTCAGTCACCCGACCGACACCGATTTGTATTTGCCCACACACAGTCTTAAATAGAGACTTACCTACCTAATTTTACCTTTTAACTAGCATATTTACACACCAATGTATCACAAACGCTAAATAAACATTACACGAAGCACAAGAAACCACATCGAATCATGATAAGCCAAATAACATGAGGATTTACACTCATAAACAAGATGTACATAATAGATCCATGTATATTGATTTTAAAAGGGCCATCTTATACCATATATACATTAATTGACAAATATCTAAACCCTATAAATCTATTTGATCAGAGATCATAACTATATTTTTCCCCATTATATCCCTTGTTATAGACCCCAATACCCATAATTATGCTTAAAGGTATCCCTTAAAACCCTCTAGCACTAAGTACTTTAAACCCTAGAATTTATAGAACACTTTGTTACTCTCTTTCTCTTTATCTACATTCTCTATCCATTCTCTCTCGCATTCCCTCTATGTTCTCTAGGTGTCTCTTTGTTTGTTTGTTCTTGTCCTAAGCACCTCATTAAATAGGATCATTGACCACTACCACGACTTCTCCTATAAGTAGATAGCATGCCAAGTGTCAATGTAGTCCTCCATTGGTGAATGCTTATCCTTTTTACAAACCTTCCACTAACTGTAATGATGCCTTTGGGAATATTCCCTACATGGAATATCCTTTTCTTGACCTCCAAGGTTCCAGGCTGGCACCTTATCCACTCATCACACCTAGTCGGGTCCTCACATTTTTCCTCAAGTGAATCCATGATGCCAAATATGGCTAAGTCATTTAAACCCTTATTTTTGTCCCACACATGCTCTTGTTTCACTTAAACCCCTTTTTCCTATGATCTTTTCCCGAGAGCCCTTCTATCTACTGATCCTACACACACACACCTCTTAGTACTTAGCCAATATTTTAGGGTCCAACATCACCCCACACTATGCATGTTCTTCATCCTCGAAACATTCTACTTCCTCAAATAATAAATAATAGAGGTATTAAAACAATTAAAGAATGGAAGGTTGAGAAAAATTGAAGAATAGAAGAATGTACTACTATTACATGAGGAGTGGGAAATCTTTCTTTATGTATGCCTCAATTTTGTGTCATGCTTCTACTTCTTCTCCTGCGCTTTGCTGAATTAGGTCACCCACCAATGCACTTACTTCATCAAAACTAAGTTCCTCACTCTTAGCTTTTAGTGTATCAAAGTGATTTCTAGCTTCTTGCTAAAATTGCCTAGTGCATCCATCCTATGATTGACTTGGGCATATAGTTCCTTTAGCTTATTCTTAATCGAACCCCGCAAGGTTTCAATTGCTTCCAATTTCTTCTCAACTTCAGCCAGGATCTTTTTGTGCTCCACCCTATTGCCTTTGTGTTTCTCCTAAAATTCTTTCAGATCCACCTCATTTATAGCAACCAATATGATCAGTACCCTATATTTGTTGGCATAGTTTTCATATATGGCTTTGGCCATTTGCATGGCGGTCTTTATTATGGAAAGGATCTTAGAGTACCAAGTCATTATCTCCCCAATCTTCATCTTTTCCTCCTCCTTCTAGCATGCCATCACCTCCTCTGTTGACTCTAATGCAAGTGGTCACCTTTCCATGGTGAGGATGCGGGTCAAGTCTTCCAAGAATTGCATGGTTGACTCATATTTCTACTCAAGAGGCATAGGTTTGGGTGCTTCAAGATAATGGCATCTGAAATGGAGACTATATTCTTATGGATGTCACACACCTTTTCCTTTTCATAAAATAGCTTGCGCCTTAATTTTGCATTCATCAATTCCTTCTATTTTATCCCTTTGTCCCACTTAATGATCTCCTCATTCCTTTTCTCAAGATATTCCTCCAAGACTCTTATTCTATCATTTATGCCAAAGATTCTTGCCTTTACCTCTATCGATGCTTGTTGAGCACATTGCAAAGTTACTCATCGGATAGTTGTTATGCATTTACCAGAGGGTTTACTCCCTTGGCATTTTGTATCTTCATCAATGCATCTTGGTTTACCTCAAATTTGGGTTCATCAACGTGGGACTCAAAATCCCAAGATAGCATTTTCCTTGTGTGTAGGTACACACCTTATTCATCAAAAGAAGACCAAACAAGGAGTTGGTTTGTGGGCATGGTACTTTGGAAGTGCACATGCAGTACCTTGTTTGAATCATTAATGTAAGTCATTTCTTATTCCTATGCCACTATTATGCCATTTCCATATGCGTACTACCTTTGGGAAACTTACTGCTAAGATAGGGTCTCACCCATGCTTCCATACTCCTTTCCCACACTCATGCTTTCCTCTATTTACTTCTTGCTTCACTCGACTTCATGCTCTAATAATTTTTGGATAATTCTGCCACTTCCCTCTCTATGGTATTATCCATTTTCTCCTTGGTCGAGTCGAAGGGTCTTCTCATCCTTCATGTTTACTTCCTTGATTCCCCTTTTTGTGAGCATCTTCCTCATTCTCATCCTTCTCTTCATTTCCTTCTTCCTCTGAATTATGTACATCATACATGAGATGATTTTTAGCCTCTTCACGCTCTTCATCATATTCATTTCATTTGTTAGCCTCCATTATTTCTATTTCTCCTAAGTCTGACCCTTTTTCACCCTCTACTTCTTCCTTACTGGTGATTCTAGTTCAAGGGACTTCTCTTCTTCTTCTTTCTTAGGTGACTCTCCCCTTACTAGTGACTCTTCCTTATGTTCAATGGTTAGTAATCTTCATTTCATCTTTACACGATGTGGAGTTTCCCATTCTTTTGAGAAGTAATGGGTCTTCATCTAAGTACTACATTTCCATGTACCATTATTCATTCATAAACCGGTAAAGATGGCTTTTTTCCCTTTCCTTTCCCTTCTTCGTTGAAACACTTGCTAATTTCCTTTGTGCCACTTATTGATCAGAGAACACTTGATAGAACTCACACAAGAAGTATGCGTGGGAAAATAGGCCAGGTTTAAGGGTGCGAATGGACAGGAAGAGCACGCACGCGGAGGGAAAGTTCAACATTTGGGAAGTTCATCATTTGGGACTTAGCCGATTTTGAGCATGAAGACATATTTTTAAGAGATGGCATACGAAACACGATGTAGGGATGTGCGTGCCATGCATTTTCTATCTTTAGAGGATCAGATCGAAGCATTTTGCATGGAGATGAGCTAAGAATAGGATTTTCACTTTAGTTAACTGTAAGAGGTCTATAGATAGCACACTTGCATGTGTGGCTATGCTTGTAAAGAGTGTGGCTATTAATAGCATGCAACCTATTTATGGAATAGATAAGTGGTGAAGGGAAAGTCCTTACCCTATATATATGATGTGAAGCACATAGTAGAAGATATGCACATTGGGAGAGATGGATGTATGAGGGTATAGAGATATATGCATATGACTAAATTATTATATCATATCCATACACGCATTGGTATAGATTTCCATTATTGTAAGGAGCTTCTATGTTTATTAATAGATGGAAGATATTGGTTGAATCTAAGTGTCATTTCTGTGTGTAATTAAGTAGTGCATATTATTGGTTCAATCATGATTACTATTTAAACTTGTCCTTTCACAGATACGAATATGGTATGCATTTTAGAATGATGGATTAGTTATGGATCTATATGTCTATTCCTTCATCATGCTAACATCCTACTATAACAACCCTAAAGATGGACACGGTACCTTTGCATGCTTGGTGAGTGCTTAGTCTAGGTGAGTGATGTGCAGTGTGACTAGGGTGTTATCCGGTAGATTCTAGGCTACATCATTGGTTCTATTATTTGGGACCTCTTTTTCAATTGTTTTTAGGACGGTTCGTGATGAAGATGTACCGGTTAACTCTAGAAAGTGTTGAGGAGTGGATACATGATCTGGAGGAAGAATATGCACGGTGGTTCAAGAAGTGGATATGAATTTAACACATAAACTTGGGTAGAATAGAATCTATATGATAACCTATATGAGATATTTTTTCCATCTTCCCTGTAGAATTATATGAGTGGCTTAGGACTTATGCATCTCAGCAGAATTGGAGGTATCGTGCACTTTTCTAGACACAAGAAGAATTTCAGGCCCTTTATGATGCTGATTTGATCTAGAATTGCAATGTGGATACATGGTTTCATGGTGTTTTAAACATTTATATTCTAAAATATTCAATTTTGATGTATTATTGATATGCGAGGTAGCTAAATTCCAGTTTTATGGTATCAAGAGGAGTATATTTGTAAGGTATTCCACTGGTGATCAAGATCTTGATGGTAACTTTGAACCTGGAGAGTAAACCGATGGATAACTAAACCTCACCATGTGCAAGGGAAGGAACAAGTTTGGTGAAAGATGGTAGAGACCTAGTGGTAGAGAGGTAGAGAGAGAGAGAGAGGCGGCGTAAGTATAAGGACGCACGTGAGGGAGATAGAGAAATAGTGTTCCATTGCAAAAATTATGGCATTGAGGAGAGAGATGGCTCATGAAGGATTTATAGCTCATGTAGAAGACGTGGAGCGAGCATCAAAACTCCCCATCTTGGAAAACATGACATAGATCCCCCTTATCCTTACAAAGTACGCGGCAGAGACTACGGGATACGAGTGTGCATCTTAATCCACTTGGTGACCTAGCCCTTGCACTTGGTGTAGTTCCCACTTTCCTTCGACACTTTTATTCTGATCATGATATTGTAGACTCTATGATGAACATCCTTATAGTTTGGATTTAGTATGGTGTTAGATGTCAGATCCTGGATTATTGTTGAATCTGATTATATATGATGCATGGTGATTATTAGAGACACTCATATGTGGATGATGATATACTATTGACATGGATGTTTAATGGAAGTTATTCGGACATGTGATTTTGGAAATTATGAGTAAACCTAGAAAAGGGAAATTACTTGATGATGATATAGTTGTCGATATGAATTGTAAATGATTTCATTGATTGCCTTGATGATTGTTGTGATTCATATGTATAGATGATTTTTTGATTATATTATATATTCATTTTGGATGTTCTGATATGGCCATGAGGCCGAAGGAGGTATTTTTGTTTTGCAGGTTTAAAATATCACAACAAACATTGGGGGATTGGAGACTAACCAAAGTGGAATTCTAGGTGAATTCGACAAGGTCACCATGGCAACTTGTTTTGTGTGTGTGTTGTATTTTGTTAGAGATTCCCATGGGGGGATCATCTTTACATGTGACCATGGGTTTGTGTATTTTATTAATGTGGTAAAATGTTTATTTATTGTTGTATGTATTTTATTAGTAATGTATTCCTTCCTTTAATTTATTAAAGTTGTGGTAGATTAATGTGGAAATATTATGATTAAAATTTAAATAAATCAAATGGGGATATGGGAAAATAATAATGGAAGTTTTGGTTTGTGTAAGAGTATGTTTAAGTCTGTTTTGGAGTATGAAACACTCCACATCCATGAAAAATTCGAAATTGTCCTTGGGGGCTGTTTTTGGAGACTTGTGGGACAAGTAAAACTTGTCCCATGCCTCTAAATTTATGTTACCAACCATACTTATGGTTGGAGAAGTGATTTGTGACTTTTATATGAATTTTATGAGTCATGTTGCTTGTTTTTAAGTGCACTTTCTTACATTTCAT
Organism: Taxus wallichiana var. yunnanensis; assembly: GCA_018340775.1. Taxonomy (NCBI): domain Eukaryota; kingdom Viridiplantae; phylum Streptophyta; class Pinopsida; order Cupressales; family Taxaceae; genus Taxus; species Taxus wallichiana. The sequence goes on along the minus strand of CM031239.1, from coordinate 780,083,952 downwards.
TTAATTGTTGTCCCTTGAGATGTGGGCTCTTTTGAGTGTGCAAGTAACTTGTCATTTTTTTCACCCACCTCTTTATTGTGTTTTGGAGAATGGATTTTGTCTTTTGTGTTTGATTTGAGGATGTGTGATGTGGCATCCTACATGGATCCAACTCATCCTATTCCTTCCTCTTCTATTTAATTGAAACTCTCTTCTTGTTTTGGGTTGTTGAACCTTTTTGCATTCTTCCTTGGGGGTGCATTTTCTTGTGGGAGCTCTGGTTTTTGAAGAAAGTTTTGGAGATAGCTTTGCATGCTTGGGAGTTTGCTGTTTTGGACTGTGTTTTGGCACTTGAAGCTTGTTGTTTGGACACCAAAGTAACCATGGAGAGGTAGGAATTTAATTCTCATTATTTTTTTGTCAAAAGATGGAAAATTATCAATTGCAACTCAATCAAATAAATCGAACCTTGAAACCTCTCTTAAATCCATCCAAGAATAAGTCTCCATGTTTGATTGACATGTTGAGAAAGTAAGAATTCAAAATTGAACAAAATTTTATAAGTTAAAGATTACAGTTTGCTTTGCAAAACCCTACAGATTTTTTCATCAAATTGACCTCTCAAACTTCATCAAATTCCAAAATTTATGATTCCTATGTAAAGAGGGCTTTGAGATATTTCTATAAATTCCTCACTTGCTCAATTCCCGAGCTTCCTATCAAAAGTTATGGCCATTTGAAGTTTTACTTCAATTTGGCCTTCAAAAAAAAATCTAACTGTTAAACTTTAATTTTTGACTTTGGAAAAATTTCCCTAAAAAGTTTGCGGCCCTACCATCCCGCAACCAATCGGGTTCTGCCATGTGGCACATAGGAGGGGCAGACCTTTTTAAAAACTTAACTTCTTTTTGAAAAAATTGTCTTGGGAAATTTTTCCAACTTTTCCCCACATCCCCGCCGGCCCGCAACCAATCAGGTGCTAACACGTGGCTCGGTGGAGGGGTGGACCCTTTTGGAACTTAACTTTATTTTTTTCCCTTTTGGAAAATTTCCTTGTTACCTCTGTGGCCTATGACCCTTGCCTTGCTTGGAAAGAAATATTTTGAACACAAAGGCCCGCATGAACTTTTGGACCTTGAAACCATTTGGGTGAAATGCCTCAAGTTTTTCCACTGCCCTGTCACCCACACCCAATCATGGAGTGACACGTGGTGTCATGTGGCTTCACTTCACCGGGAAAGTGGAGAAATTATTCCCTTTGAAACTTTGATTTTTGCCTTGGGCAAAAATCCAAACCTTTCCCCACCGCCCCACCACACGTGTCCAATCATGTGATGACATGTGGTAGCCTATGGCTTGGTGGAGGCGCAGGATTGTTTTTGACTTTGAAGTTTTGAGTTTTTGGGGTGAAAATCATTATCCTTCCCCACCGATCTGCTAACCTCTCACCCCTTTCCCACTTCGTGCCAAGACTCAACACGTGTCCACTAGGGACCCGTGGAGGCGTGGAAGAACTTTTCCCTTGTTCCCGTCCAATGGAAAAAAATTCCCCAAGCCACCCCGCATGACCCACCAACCCATTGAAGGTGCTCTCCCCACCTCTTGACACGTGTCCCCCTAGGGGAAAATTTGACCTAAAAACTCTACCCGCTCATATCTTGAGTTCTGTAAGGAGTTAGGAGGACTTCTTTATATCACCGAGAAAGGTGAGAAAATTTCCTATCCATTGGGAATGGAATAGGGAAATTTTGAAAGTGCTAAGTATGAGATAAATAAAGTTAAAACTCTGATCCTATTAGAGAGTTGGGTATGGGGGAAAATTACTCCCTGAACCTAACTGAAACTTCTAACCCTAAAATTTGAACCATGTGACCTTGATAATTGTTAATAAATGGAAAGTATGTCCCAATGAAATTGAATTTTTCCAAAACCTATCAGTGGCAACTGTTGCATGACAACTTGGGGGTAGACACTCTCAATCAAGTGTTGGGAGTGGGTAAGTGAGACCTTGCTCTGTTGACTTTATTTATGTGTTCTTTTCCTCACTATAATTTAATCCTGCTCATGTCTTTGATCTGGTGGAAATTAAATACCTTGGGTATTTAATTTTTTTGGGTCCCTTAACCCTAAAATTTAATCAGGGAATATTTAGCTAAAATGTCAATGTAATCAGTAATTAAATTAATCCCTAGAGAGATTTGAGCTAGGGTGGACTTATTGCTCTTGTTTCTCTATAATGAGAAATTAGTAATTATTATAATGGGAAAAGTTGTCAGTTGAATTTAATTGTCTTTGATACTTTGGTTGTTAACTCCTAATCAAAAACAATTATTCCAGAATTTTTGAACTAAACCTAGGTTGTTCATGGGTCTTAAGTGGGTTGTTTTAACTAGGCATCACACTTGGTTTTCCAATATCTAGTATGACAAGTAAGTAAAACAAGCTAACTTGGGAAGTAGGAGATCAAGAGTAAGTCGGGGTGTAAGTACATCAATGGCGGGATAGCGGCTTCAATGATATTTGGAGGAACATTTTTAGGCATCATCATCCACATGAACATGAGTGCACATAATGTGGGATTCACCTCGGAAGTGAAACTACCTCACAAACTATAGGGGTTCAAGTATATTAGTATTCTCATAGCATAGGGTAGTACATGTATAGGTCCTATTCTAGCTATAGGTGGAGGATCGGGAGGTATAGGTGGTTCTAGGGGTAGAGGAAAAAAGGAGGTTTTGGATCGGGTGGTCAAGGTCTGCATCAACCATAGAACATTTATATGGAGATGTCTCTTCATATTTTGGAGTATAGAGGCATAGAGGATGTTGTTGAGCATGTGCACATGTGTGAGATCTTGTGGCATGCTAAAGGGATCATGGTTTCTAAGCGAAAGGAAAGTCAATTTTCTACTACATTGTAAGGACGTACACATAGCTGGTATAAGAAGTTTGACCCTAATCAAACTTGCGTGGATTATTCAACATTAAAGGATGCTTTCTTGAAGGAGTTTTATATCCACGAGTTTGAGCAAAAGAGTATTTATTCTCTCAAGGATATAAAGCAAGGAACTACTGAGAGTGTATGTGAGTATGATGCCCATTTTAAGACATTTCTATCTAAGCTATCTTATGATATTCATGCTAGCTAGCATGCACAATGGTTTGTTGGTGGATTGATTACACCATTCGAAGAAGATCATTGTCACATAATGCATACACTAATGATCCATGCAAAGAAGCTGGAAGTAGCTTTGCATGTTGAGGTATTCGGGAGCATTTACACTAGTGTTAGTCTATTCTTAGAGCACTGATTATAAGCTATGGAAAATTAGTTAGAGAAGCTATCAGAAAATTTGGCCCATGAAATGCGCTCAGGAATTTGGTGTACAGATTGTGAAGTGGAAGGTCACACCAAGGATAGTTTCCCTCATAGATTTGTACACTCATTACTATTAGATTGTGAGATCTTTCATTTCAATCATGATGCTAGTCATTGTCCTTTATTACAACACGTGATAAGGAATAATGTATCTTGTTACCATAAAATTTTCTAGTCCACGACCCATGATACGAGAAGATTTTTAGTTGATTGGTAAAATAAAGGATGCTATATAGACATTGGGGTATGATAGAAAAGTGTAATGACAATTCTTAGGGTAAGAATGAGCACCGGGATTAGGAACACAATCGGGCGTGCTATAATCGGAATAAGGAGCATTTTGAAGGAAGTCATGGTAGAGGTCAAGTATATTGCGGTGGATTCGAAGGACGAGGCCGTGGTGGAGGAAGAGGTGAGTTCTCTCATGGAACATGTTATACATGTAGATCTCTTGACCACTATAGGCATAAATGTCCTTAAAATATTACATGTTCTTTTTATAGAAAGAACCATAGCTATGAAGAGTTCCTAGGCTTATATGAGCATCTGAGTAAGCAACATAAGAAAGAAAACAAAGGTGTTAGGATGGTTAGAATCTAGTGCATGATAGAAGATTAGTGGATGCCCAAGATAACACCAAAACCTGAGGCCTTAACTATAAATATTACCACACGTGCTGAAGTGGCACGCACAAGAGAGGCATCGTACCAAAAGCCTACGATCACCAAGGAGGAGGTTTTACATGCAAGGTACCCAGATCCTACTCATTAGAAGGAAGTTTACTAGGATACCATGGAAGTGCTAAGGAATCTTTAGGGTGAGATACATAGTACCTCAAGGAGTAGAAGAAAGCATCAAAGACAGTCCAAACTGATATGATGGTGAGAGAGAAGTGTGCAAAATGTTGCACCGAGGAGAACATTATTCCACGATTGGGAATTTGGTTAAAAGGGAACACTCCACACGCAAGCATTGAGACAAGATGGAAAATCCTACATGTAAATCTTCCCCCTGATAGCATTGACTATGATAAAGAAATTACTCTGAATTTTGTTGTAGATGGATGGTTGTTGAGTAACATATTGATTGATATAGGTGTGAAATTAAATGTTCTTACATTAGATGCATGGATACAAATGGGGAGGCCTCCATTGCAGCCATCATATAATGTGTTGTTTATGGAAAACTAGACTAAGGCCACTCCCATAGGATTTTTGAAGGATGCATATATAACTATACAAGGGGCCAAGTTCACTAGGGATTTTGAGGTATTAGCACTTGCAGAAGCAAATAGTTTTCCATCCTTTCTTGGATGTCCTTGGTGTTATGTGAATAATGCTGACTTGAGATTTAATAAGGGAAATATCAGCTTTGAGAATAAGGAGGAAAGGGTTGTGATACCTTTTACGGATGGGAAGTCTACACCATATGTTGAGCCTCTAAGTGAGGAGGAATTAAATAGAATTTACATATGTGCTATTTAGGATCCATAGGTCAATGAACCATCAAAGAAATGCATCCTATAGTGGGAGGATTCTCATTCTATTAGTGATACTACAAGTATTGCTTGTGATAATTGGGCTCATGGTAAGTATGAACTAGTAGGGCGTGAGGTGAAAAGTGTGGTTGCGTGTAAGAATGGACTTCATTTGGTTAGACGGATAGTTAGCACAGTACCTTGGTATATAGGGTCGAAGATCTTCTGTATTTTTTAAAGCCATAGAAACATAGTGGACAGATCAAATTAAGAAAGAGATATGTTAGTATATACCTTACGTGGGATAGCAATGCGCTAGTGGGTAGTCCATAGAGATAATCTTATAGAATGGGAAGAGATAGAAGTCACTTTATCTATTAGGTTTGTAATGAAACAATGCACCTAAGTATATATCTGCACTTATCATGGTGATCAACCTATTCAACATCACATTCAGCAGTGTGAGAGACTCTAGACAACATGACAGGAAGCATTACGACCTTCACTCTAGGTGCATAGATTGTACTCTATGCTTCTGAGGATGGGCACGCACGCTTTGGTATGTATATACGAGAACTACATTGAGAGACTAAGAACTAGAAAAACTTGACTGCATGAATGATCTAGACCTTTGAATACTTTTCTTCCCAACCTCAATAGAAGAGGCATTAAAAATTTTCAAGCATTTAACTATGGAAGATAGTGCAAAGGAAGAAGAGTATTCAGAAATTATTTAGTGAGACAGAGTTTGGAGCGTGTTTTGAAGAAGAAGGATAAGAATATATATTTCTTGAACATACTTTCCTAGAGAAAGAAAAATGTAAGATGGTGTACATCATGGATGATGAGAAAGTTGAGAACTTGGATATTGACCATTCACAAGGGTTACGCGAGGTCTTGTACAGACAAACAAGGATACGTGTACCTATCACAAACCCATGAAGACAAAGAAGGTGAATATAGGTTTAGAGGCTAAGCCTAAGGAGGCCATAGTTGGAGACTATTGGTCAGACTCAAAGGTGGAAAAGATCATTGAGTTACTCAGGGATTATCAGGACTTATTCCCTCAAGGGTATCATGAACTTAAAGGTGTGCATGAATCACTTGGGGAAATGAAGATAAAGCTTAAGGAAGGTGCACACCCCATGAGAAAGAGACCTTACATAATGAATCCTAATCGTGTGAAAAGGTAAAAGAATAAATTGATAAAATGTTGAAATCTTGAATTATCAAGCCCCTTGATGAGTCAAAATGGGTGAGTCCAATGGTGATCAATATCAAGAAGGATGGATGAATCGGGATATGTGTGGACTACGGGAGCTAAATTCTTCTGTGTAATAGATCCATTCCCTATGTCATTCGGTGAGGAAATCTTTGGAAGGAGTGGTAGGGTGCAAAATATGTTCTTTCACAGATGGGTTTTTCGGGTATCATCAGGTTAGGATTGCTCGGGAAGATCAAGAAAAGACAACATTTACTTTACTTGAATGGGGTATTTTTCCTATCTTGTGATGCCTTTTGGATTGAAAATCACACTGATGTATTCTTGTGTGTAGTTGTTCAGGAATTCAAAGACTTTATTCACAACTTCTTACATGTCTACCTAGATGATTGCATAGTATATGGGATTTTGAAATTTCATTGTGATAATCTGCACTTAATGTTTAAACAAAGTGCGAGATAATTGAGTATATCTTTGAACATCAAGAAGTTCATATTTTCTACACCATTTGGAATCTATTAGGACATATAATCTGCAAGAAGGTTTTCGGTTGATCCAGCTAATGTTGCAATCATTCTAGGCACGGAAACACCTACTAGTCAAAGTGAGGTGCACAAATTATTAGGTCATACGAGGATATTAAAGAAAATTCATCAAAGGGTATACCAAATCTACTGCACCCTTGGAAGAGTTCTTGAAGGGGAAAGGTACATTTTATTAGGGAGAACATGATAGTGTACATTTGAGATATTAAAAGAGAGACTTACTACCGCACCCATTCTGCATTTTCCCTCATGGGATAAACCATTTCATGTGCATGTGGATGCTTCTAGCATGGCCATTGGCACTATGTTAGCTCAACCTAGTGAAGGTATTATAGATCATCCAATTATTTTGCTAGTAGGAAGTTGACTCTGCTAAAGAGAATTATATAACTACATAGTGCGAAGCTTTTTCAATGATCTATGCATTGCACAAGTTTCAACAGTACTTATTAGCAACACCATTTGTGTTTTATATAGATCACATAGCATTAAAGTATTTGGTGAACAAACCGGTCTTGTAAGGGTGCATATGCAGATGGGTGCTCTTATTTCAAGAGTTTGATTACATAGTTGTGGTGAATCCAGGGAAAAGAAATTATGGACAGACCATTTATCTAGAATCAACTCAGGAGAGGAAGCACCGACAATTGAAGAAACCCTACTAGATGCACGGTTATATAGGTTATAATGTGCACCCATGGAATTAGAAGACATCGTTGTCTTTCTATGAACTTATATGACACCAGAGACGGAATGAAGGCATTAGAAAAGAAATAGCTTGCTATACACGTAGCACTATTTATGTTAATCAATGGTGACCTCTACAAGTTAGGAAGATATGAAGTATTACGCCATTATGTATTAGAGCATGAGTGTAAGGATATTTTGGAAGAATCCCATGGTGGTATTGGGAGGCCATTATGCGGGTGATATGACTACCTAAAAGATCCTACTCATTAGATTATGGTGGGAGACCTTTGTATAAATACTATAAAGAATATTGTAAGGTATGTGATCATTGTCATCACCTATGAAAACCAAGGCAAAGAGATAAGATTCCCTTAACACCAATTACTAGTGCCGAATCATTTGAGAAATGGGCCATTAACTTTGTAGGACCTACTTCGCCGACCACGTGCGGATCTGGATCGTGTTATATTATTACTTGCATAGATTATCTCACACGGTGGTAGAAAAAGCATCTACGGAGGATTGTAAAGTGGCTACAGCAGCTAAATTTCTATGAGAGAATGTTCTTACAAGATATGGATGTCCTTTAAGCTTGATAGGTGATAGGGGTACACTTTTTTTTGAATGAGACAATCGGGATCCTATTAGATGATTTTATGGTTGCACACCATAAAACTACACCCTATCATCCTCAGTAAAATGGAACTGCTAAGGCTTTCAACAAGATTTGAGCCAAACTTTGCCAAAAATTTGTGATGTTGGGAGAAAGGATTGGGATGACAAAGTGTCAGTTGTTATTTGAGCATATAGAACAACTTACAAGAGATTGAACAAAGCCACACCATTTCAATTGGTTTTAACACGAAGCCATTCTTCCTATAGAATTTATGTTACCTTCTTTTGTGCATTGTGTGTGTTGGAGGTCTAGCTGATGAGAAATCTTTAGAAGAGTGTATTGAGAAAATGATTCAGCTATATGAGTGACGAGTCATAGCACGATGGATTCAAAAGTAGGAAAAAGCAGGCAAAAAGCATGGCATGATATAAACATAAGGGATAAGAAGTTTAAGATTAGATAAATGGTACTTCTTTATGACTCTAAGTTCTTGTGCCATCTAGGAAAGCTCAAAGTACATTGGATGGGGTCATATGTCATTACTTACATACTTGAATCAGGTGCTTGCCAGTTAGAAGCACTTGATGGAACACGGCTACCCGATTACTTCAATGGGAGTAGGTTGAAGCCCTACTATAAATAAGTCTTCTTGGTGTTTGTAATAAGGTATTATTTCCATTTAGATTAGGTTTTCAATTATGTATTTCCTTCATTGTCACTATGCTTTGTCAATTTACTTAGTGTTCTTGAGTAATAAGCGTGCTTGCGTGCATGAAGCTAATTACTATGTGAAGAATGTTTATGCACAAAGGACTACACATACTTTTAGTGTGGGGTGGTTGTTTATATCTAGGTACAAGACAATGGGAATTGAAAGGATAAAGGAATAAGCTGCTACGGGTGTGCTTTAAGTCAAAATAAGATTGCTTCTAAAAAGTGACGAAGGATGGAGATGAATGAAAGGAATAGTATAACATGAGGTGAGTAGATGCCATGATAACTACCAGAGAAGGTACAGTGATGAGGTACTCGGGTGTAAGGGCATGCGCGAAGATAAATCTATCACCGGAGGGTAGGAAGGTGCACTAAAAATATATATAAGGATGGGATGTGAATACATTTTTACCATTGAGATTAAGAGAAATTGAGAAAATATCTAAGTACAAAGAGCTAAGTGATCGGGTTAAGGTACGAAGGGTGTGAAACCAAGTGTGACAAATAGATTTGTGTGAAAAGAAGATTGTGTCCCTGGGGGTGAAGGGTTTGAGTGAAGTAGGGAGACAAATAAGAGTTAGGGCATAAAGTTTCCACCTAGGGCATGATTTAATGAGCTAGGGTTTGATTCACAAATTTCATCGTTCAAAAGAGGATACATTTGCAATGTAAAAATGGTACCTAAGAAAGTAGTTGTAGCATGAGAAAAGGAAAGAAGAAGGTGGTCATCGAGGAAGAAGAGATGGCACCCAAAAGGGATTTTTTCATAAATGTAATATTCAAAAGGAGTCATCATCAGGCCAAGAATGTGATTCACCTATCGAAAGAGAAAAGTGAGCGAATATAATCACAAGGACTGACTATGGAAAACAAGAAGGAGCTTGATTTCCTGCTCATTGCGAGGACAAAAAAGTGTACAGAGGATGACATACCAATTTATGATGATGTAGGTAAGAAGCTTCTGAAGAGAATTGGGGTCTACCAATTATATGAGCTTTCATATTTTGTGAAGTATGAGCCCTTGTATCGTGGCTCATGAGCAGAGTGCACGAGGACTTCTTCTACTTTGTAGGACATAGAGTTAGAATCTCATTTACACTTATCTCATCAATTACAAGTTTAAAGGCCATAGAAGAGGACAAAAATAATGATCTTATAGATAAATCCACAATCTTAAAAATAAGACAGGAGTTGGGGTAAAAGGGTCCGTGTGGTATGGATATAAATAAATTGAATAACTATCTGGTTGTGCAAGTAGCAACACATGTTTTTATAAAGTTGAATGATCGGGAGCGTTGGTCACAAGTAAATAATATGTGGTTACATATTGTGCGTAAGATGTGAGAAGGGGAAATCTATAATCTTTGCAGGCTACATTATAGAATAAATAGTCAAGGAAGCATGCACGGGGAGGGAAGATCAGCTTTGGGTTGTTTTATTATCACTAGTATTCATGGAAATTGGAGTACCAGATGGGCTGAAAGAAATGGTATGGGAATAACCCATGGAGAATAAGTCACCAGCTGAGGTTCAGCAAGTACCTATGTAAAGGGGCCATGACAGATGATGTCAAGCAAAGGGCAGAGAAATGGTATGACAGGCTCCGCACGGCATTTGGAGAAGAGTGGCACATCCCAAAGGACCTACCATTAGTAGTAGGGAAACAAGTCCAGTTTATTGTATATCAGCATTTTTACATCGTGTTCTTCCCAATGAGAGATGGAGTCTAGATCCCTTGGTGTAAATTACCTTATGCATTCACTCTGAGGTATTTCAAAGCATCTATTCACATATTTACTGAGACACACACTGATTGGTATTCAATGCAGATAAGGTAGAATGTGACTACCATATGTTGAGGAAGAAGCATGTGTATCCTAGAAGAAGTGCCTACACCGAGAGAATCATTTCGGAGGTGTTGAATACTAAGCCAATAAGTCTAGGTTGTAGAGATGCGGGGAAACATTGGTGTATCTTCATTGTGTAGCCCAAGAATGATAATAATAACTATGTAGAAAATTAATTCACGCTCCCAAATCCACAGAAGGGAAAGCACACAATAGAAAACATACCCGTCAAAGCCCCATAGAAGTTGTTTAATTAGAGGGTGAAGACGAGGAGCATGAAGATAGTGGAGGCTTATAGTGTAGAAGAAACCAACCATATAATAGAGAAGAGTTTGGTGTGTGACCACTCCACATCAAGGATGGGATGAAGATGAAGATACAAAAGTTGAGCATGGGGAGTATAGATTTAAGAAAGTGTTCAAGTGCATAAGGACTCAAAGTGGAACCCCAAAAATGGTATGGAAATTACCTCATCTCTTTGCACACAAGGAGACCACTTGAACCAAAGAAGAGAAGAAATTTTAAGTTGGATAAATAAGTGAAGGAATCGGAGAAGAGAGTGAGCATGCATCTCCTAACCCACTCGGAAAATAAGATGAGCCACATAATGAGGAAGAGAAGAAAGATGAAGAGATGAAGGATGGAGAAGAAAAATAAAAGGAAATCTCTCGATCCGCATGTTACTACTCGGGATCTAGCTTGGGCGAGGCTCCTAACCTTGAAGCTACAATTCCTAAGGGTCTTAGATTTAAGAGGATGAGTGGAGATCACATTCTACTAGCCATGGGGTATGTAAAGCACACAGTAAAATTATCCACACCCACTTCCGAGCATAATAACATAGAAGTATTTATTTAGTTGGGAGCTAATGGATGAGGATATAAGTGTGCATACTCAAAAGCAACTATCATGGTCAATGCACACCCATATGGATGAGCGACTTTTATATATGTGAAGAGTCGTGTGTTTCGAGACGTTTGAAGAAGGCACCACAATCTAGACATATGACAATAAAGCCTATTGTCATGTCGGATGAGTAGGTCAGCAATGCATTAGTAAAGGTTTCTATTGAAGTTGCTTAGAAGAAGCATGGACAAAGCTGCAGTAAACAATCAAAGCACTTGCACATTGAGCTAAAGACAAGGGATGCTTTGAGATAGTGCACATAACACAAGAAAGGGACTTGGTGTAGAAGAAGAACAAATTATTTACTAGCTTCACATAGGATATTGGAGACAATGTCATAAGAGCTAGGCCACACTCGGAGGCTAAGGTACCACGAGATGTTTCCTTCACGATACACTATGTAGGAAATTTGGTGCACTTGGTACTTGTTAGTGTAAATTCACAGCACCCCCAAATGAGTTATGGATCTACTTTTCTAAGGCAATCTCATCTAGTGTGAATGCACAACATTGAGTTTTCTCCAAGGTGTGGGACCTTGCAAGGTGATAAAACTCTCCAGATTGAAGTTGGATCTTACTCCTCTATTTAGGTGTATGCGTGTAATTTTCCAAAGGTTCTGGTTCAAAATTCCTACTCTAAAACTACCAAGGAGATAGGGTTGAGAGAAAACATGGAAATGGAAACAAAACTAAGCAAAAACAGAGAGGTGATACACCAAAGGAGTGCTGAACTCCTTGCTTTGCAAATATAGACACAAATCATGAAGATTGCAGCAAAAAAATGCACAAATTACCAGAATGCAATGAAGGATCAGAAGACAATAATAATTGCATGAGAGGATTGAAAATTGATCACAAAACATACATTATCATGCCCATATTTGATATAATACATTGCTGATAGCAAAGAAAGAGGCAAAAAAAACGTGTTACAATCTCCATGGGAGGTCTAAAACTCCTTCAAATCCACCTGCTAAGGGGAAAGAAGAGCTTGTAGAAGCAAGAACATCCAACATTACAAAATGAGCCAAATCTGGCTTTTAATGGCAAAGTAGAACGAAGGGAAAGCAAAAAACATGGGAAAATGATCTTTTGATCTCCAACCACTAAAAAGATTCATTAAAAAAGCAAGGGAACCCTCACAAATCCATTTTTCTATGCATTTGGCCATGCTAGAGAAGGAACAGAGCACCATACTTCATCAATTTTGGTGGTTGGGGGTCGGTTCTACATTTTTTCCCATGCCAGAGACATTTCTTCATTTTTCTCCCACAAAACTCCACCAAAAATCAAAATTGAATAGTCCATTGTGTAGATAATTTCAATATCTTTCCAATGACACCAAGAACACAAAAAACCAAGCTCTGGATCAAAAGATATGGCCCTTTGAAGATTTAGGGCAAAAAATGGCAAAAACAAGGTCAAAATTAGGTCGGCGGGGTCAAACTTTAAAATTTTCCCTTTTGGAAAATTTTCCCAAAACCTTCGTGCCTCCGCCACCCCAAGACATGTGTCACTCTCCCATTCGTTGATGAGATCGTGGACCCAAACCTACCTTTTTCTCCTTCTATTTCATTTTGGGAAAAAATCCCCAAACACCCCCGCGCCCCACTCCGCCACTACCATGTGTCGCTTCCTCATTGGCTCATGGGCATGCACTTCAATATTTCCCCTTGCACCTTTACAATTTTGTGAAAAACCAAAAATTCCCCACCCCTCGACTTTTACCTCCGACTGGACACGTGTCACATCCTCCTTGCTCGGTGGGCCTCAAGCCATTTCTTTTCCTTCTCCTCGGCGGGCCTGTGGGCCATTTTTTCCTTTTCACCCTTTGCCCACTTTGGAAAATTTCCCAACTTCACCCCACTACCCGACCTCCACCACCACATGGCATCATTTCATTGGCCGCGGGCCTGTGAAGGGAAATTTTCCCCAAAAACTCCATCGAGCCATAACTTGAAATTTACAAGGAGTTAGGAGGAAAATTTTACCTTTCTAGAAAGGGGAAGAAAAATCCTATCTGATGGAGCCATTTCTAAAAATTTTGAGTCCCTGAAGCATGCAAAAATTTAAGTTGAAGCAAAAGTAAGGGAAGAATGAAGGCAAGTTAGCCAAAATAAGCAGGGGCTCATTTTGGATAACAGTACTTGAAGATGAACCTCTGCGCATACCAACACCAAGGAATTTAGAGCAAGAGGTAGAGTGAGAGAAAGCCTCAGTGATGAAAAATATTGCATGATATGAAGGGTTGTTACAAGCACTACAAAAATTATAGAAGAAAGAAGACCAAGCTTTAAACATCTACACAACTCCAGAGGAGCTTATTAATATAAAGACCCTGGAAGAAATCAATGAGGTCGAGAGAGCAATGAAGGATGAAACATTGGGCCACGTAGAAATATTGTTAATGGTTAAATAGAAGTGTGAGGCCTTGGTAGTAGCACAAGAGCTACATAATAATCAAATGGAAGAGCTTAGGAAGATAATTGCATAGAAAATGGATCTTTTAGAAGAATGACATCAATTTCCAATGTTGTGTTGGTTTTGTAGAATGAAAGGGTAGAGATTACGAGGGATAAGTTGGAATCCATTATTGTACACATTCCAAAGAAAGCACAATAAGCACTCATTGAATGGCAGACCTTGGAGGTCGAAATAAAGGAGGAGTATTTGATCCTTCAAATTGATACTGAGAGGATTTTCCTCTTAAAACATTCTTTATTCATCTACATTCTTTCTTATTCTTTCCATTCAATATTCTTTACTACAATTTTTAAAGATACCTATTGTTAGGGTGACAATGCAATTAGTGTGGGGTAATTTTGATTAGAGAACACTTAAAAGAACTCACACAAGAATTCCACGGGGAAAGCATGTCAAGTTTAAGGGTGCGAATGGATAGGAAGAGAATGCACGAGGAGGGCAAGTTTAGTGTTCGGGACTAAGTTGATTTTGAGCATGAAGACCTATTTTTAGGAGATGGCATGTGGATCACACCAATGATGCGGGGGACGTGCACACCACACATTATCTATCTTTGGAGGATTAAATCAAATCATTTTACATGGAGATGAGCTAAGAATAGGATTTTCACTTGAGTTAACTAGTAAGAGGTCTATAGATAGCACACTTTCATGTGTGTGGCTATGCCTTTTATGACACGTGGCTATTAATAGAATGTGGCCTATTTATGGAATAGATAAGTGGTGAAGGAAAGTCCCACCCTATTTATATGATGTGAAGCACATAGTAGAAGATATGCACCGGAGAGATGGATGTATGAGGGTATAGAGATATATGCATATGCCGAATTACTATATCATATCCATATACGCATTAGTATATATTGCCATTATTGTAAGGATCTTTTGTATTTATTAATAGATGGAAGATATTGGTTGAATCTAAGTTTCATTTCTTTGTGTAATTGAGTAGTGCATTTTATTGGTTAAATCATGATTACTATTTAAACTTTTCCTTTCATAGATACGAATATGGTATACATTTTAGAATGATGGATTAGTTATGGATCTATATGTTTATTCCTTCATCATTCTAACATCCTACTATAGAAACCCTAAAGAGGGACATTATAGCTTTACACACTTTGGGTGAGCTCTCGGCCTAGGTGAGTGATGTTCAGTGCGATTAGGGTGTTATCGGTAGATTCTAGGCTACATCACCACTCTATCATGTCATTAAAAATTCTTCCTCTCTCCTATTCCAATCTCTGCTCAACTCGTGGCTCTACTCCTTTATGAAAACTCCTTCAAATCTCATGCCCTAACTATGTAGCCCTAACCACGAAAACCATTTTCCCACAAAATGGCATAACACCCACGGATTATTCCATACTGACCTTCTCTTCTTATGCATGTCTACTTCTTTCCACTCTAGTTCACTAATCAAACTAGTTATACATGCAAATATTCACAACTCTTCTCAAACTTTCTTCACAAGGATGCCCTAGTTCATGAGAGCTCTTTGATAACTTGAAATGCAAGGTAGAAAATATCACACCCCCAATCTTCTATTCATAACTTTTTCTTTCTCTGCTAATAAATGTCATGCCACCTACCAACGTAGTTTTACAATAAAGGTAGATCTTTTTCTAATGCCAACCTTCAACACTTTTCCTCCATGCTCAATCCTACGTGAAGGCTTCCGTAACCTTTTCCTCAGTAACTACCTCGACCATATATTTCTTCATGCTTTCTCCCACACCGAAGTCAATTATTCTTCTATGTCTTGGACCAAGTTATTTCCATTTCCTACCTCATGTTTCTCCTGCACTTTTTATCCTTATATGTGGTTTCTCAAATCCTTTTGACACCAACCTTCCCTTATGTTCACCTTTTCCACGCGTGATCTTCTAATCCATGTGTTTTGATTTTTCAACCTGGTCCATCTACAACCATAGCTTCCATCACTTTTTACCTCACTCCACCCCATAGAAAAATGTATGCATGGTCCTATGCACATAGGAAAAATTTGAACATAATAAGTGGTTACCAGTGCACAAACGTGCATAAAACAAAGCAACAAGAAAGGAAACTACATCAAAGAAAAACCTAGGCTACCTAAAAATACTACCTTATTTACAAACACCAAGAAGACTTATTTATAATAGGGATTCATCCTGCTCCCATTGAAATGGTCTAGAAACCATGTTCCATCCAACGCTTGTAACTAGCAAGTGCTTGAATCATATATATATGATACAATGTATGGGCCCATCAATGGACTTCAAATTTCCCAAGATGGCACATAAACTTGGAATAATACAATAGAACCATCTACCCAACCTCAAATTGGTTCTTATTGATGTGTCTATCATGTCATGCCTTACGCTGGATTTTTATGTTTTTAACTCTAGTGAGCAATATCCCACCTCTTATCTAATTAAATCAAATTATCAATCCTTTCCTCAAGCACTTGTTCATCATCTAACCCTCCTACACACATTATATGTAGTCATGGTAACATGAATTCAATAAGTAACACATATTCTACACCAAACACCAATTAAAAGGTGGGGCCTTATTCATTCTCTTATAATTATTTTGATATGACCATAACACAAAGCATAAACTTTATCATCCCAATCCTTTCTTCCCACATAACAAATCTTAGTTAACATGTGATTCAAAATTTTGTTAAACACCTCAGCATCCCATTAGCTTGTGGGTGATAAGGGGTAGTCTTTTGGTGGGCTACCATGAATTCTTCCAATAAGATTCTAACTGTCTCATTTAAGAAATGAGTACCCCTATCACTTGTTAATCTTATCGGTATCCATATCTACTGATTATATTTTCCCATAAGAACCTAGTTGTTGTTGTCATTGTGTAATCCCTTGTAGGCACTACTTCTACCAACATTTTGAGGTCATCTTTACATGTAATGATATAGCGTGAACCTGTCCTTTGCGCATCTAGGGAAATAGGGCCTAAGAAGTCAATTTCCTACTTCTTGAACTTTTATGCACTAGTAATTTGTCTTAATGGCATTTCATCTCCTTTCCCTAGTTTACCAAGCCAATATGGCGATGGTCACAAGCCTTCTGCAATACTTGATATAATATTTGTAAATCATTTCCCACCAAAATCGATAGAATTATCTTGTGCATGGTTACATTCCCTACATAGTTTCCTCTTGCAATTCCATCATTTTCTTCCTCCATAATTACAGTGTGCTAATGCTCTAACATGCATAGATGGACACAAAACCTCATTTCCTAGCTTTTATAAGTCTCCACTAACTAGAATGTAGTGAGGTGCATATAGCTAATTGCTTGCTTCCTTTTCAAAGTCCTCATTTCCTCTGGTTCCACACCCATTTTAAGAAACATAGCATGTAGACACCAAAATTGGTCACACTCCCTTGGCCCCCGTCGAATAACCAACTCAAACATATTCACCTAACCATGGCCCCTTCCACCCCACATTAATATTAATTTAATTAACTTAATTAAATTAATACCCATCCTCACAATATTCATTACTTAATTATTTTAATTAAGCTAATTTCCACCTCACCCCTCCACCTCACCTAGCCACCTCACCCTAGACCTATTCTTGGCATGTTTCCATAACTAACTTAGATTTGGTCCCACTTACCTTAATGAGATAAGACTTAGTTCAACCCTAAAAATCAATGCCTATTATCCCTCTAACCATATTCCCGCTCATGAAAAAGGAAAATTCTACTTTGATTTGGGAGAATAGATAGATCTAGCGGAAATGATTGCCAAGATCTATTATTTTTAGTAAACCTAGAGAATCCCACCTTAACCGAGCGCGGTCACCCCGAAACCAGGCCGATCAACCCAAAACAATTATATGTTACCATTTATTCACCTTAGCAACCTTTTTTGGGGTTGGTACATTCGATATCAAAGTGATGAGAAAATGAGTGTATGTAAGCAGAACCAAATCCTTTTTACACCTATAGACATCCATAGCCATGTGATGAGGCCGGATTGAGAAGCATTGTACTCACGATGACACTCTAGGAAGCATCACTATTATACCAAGCTCCATCCCACCAACTGATCATCACCACCACCCAACCATTGGACTCTGCAACATTGGTAGTTCCTCCCATCCAAAAGGAAGCTCTCACATTAGCATTGGATTGAGAAGTCGGAACATGTGTAACAACCATCATTGACTCAAAGCATAAACAAGTATTCCTCCTTATCCCATAACCCTTATCTATTTCATCTCAATAACGTAAAGAAAATGGTGAAACATTTTGGCATACACAGTGGGACCCATCTGGGTTCCTTACATTTTTCTTCATTCCTAGGTAAAGATGGTGTGTTTGTTTACTTTCTAAATGTATCCACACTAAATCTCTTTCCCTGGTATTGTCTAAAACAATATATAATTTTTGGTGCTTAAAACAAACCATTTCTTCTTTTTTTGCATTCGCATAACAGTGAAATCGCATAAGTAGTGAAAGAGCATATTCCTACCTATTCATCAATTACTTCATCAAACATAATTTGTTGATTTGGGTTTAAAATTAGTTTCATGTCATCCTTGTATGTTAAATTTATCTCACATTAAAATGAGGGCAACCTATATGTTGGAATTCATGCCTAATTGATGATTGACACAAAGAATCATAGAAAAGAACCCTCTTTCTTCTTCTTCTACCAAACTACACAAAATTGAAAAATATACATCTTCTTAAATAACATCTCACCGGAATAAGCTTTCAATGATCATTGGATTGACGGTGGGCACCTAATTTGGTTAATTTTGTCTAGTCATTACCTTAGAGTACGGCTACCCCCCCATCATCATAACATAACCTAAAACCTCTCATTTTAGATATGCTTCTTCATAGAAGCCTTCCTCACCAAAAACTCTACTCTAAATTCATGAGTTAGTCTTCTAAATAGCATAAGCTCAACACATTAAAAATCACTTGTTGGATACATGTTTTTAGCATTTGATTGACATGTATTTTGAGGTGTGAGGATACGTTTCTCCATTTTCCATTCTTTTTCCTTGCACACTCCACAATCACAGTTGGAGTATTCTGACTTCTTCTGAGTGTGTCAGGACCTCATTATATCATCTCTAGGCTTCTGGGTTGATCATTCATCTGATCTCAATTCACAACAATCTATTTTCTTGTATTTTTCAAATTTTCACAGTAATTGGCATCGGTTTATCCTTCGGCATTGGTTTACACCTCACCATCATCGGTCCTACCTAACCATTTCGGTTCCCTATCCCTTTGGTTAACTTTCCCAAGGGACACCTATTCTCATCTTCTTTACTATTTTGAGTTTTTCTAAGTCTCTGTACTCTTTGTATTCTCATAAACATTCATCATATAGCTTACCTATCTAACATCCATCAATTTTTATCCCTTTTGGTCAAATTGTTCTTTTCCCATAGTAACTAGCCTTGGTTACACCTTAACTGTCATCGGTCATCCATAACCGGTGTTGGTTACCTGTGTTGATTCTCAGCTGGTACATTACCCAAATCCACCTACAAACACATGTTTTTCTCATTCCTACTGTGTTACTATATCATCTCATAAGCCATAGTATCACCTGATATACATTCATTCACATGGTGTTGACTCGCAACCAAGCTAACGCTCTTATATTCCATGCTAGTCATCAACCACTCCCACCTAGTCCTTCACCACCCTCTGTCCTATCACCCATGGATCCAACCCTTCCTACCACCATTGTTGTAGGCAACGAGGAGTTTACACGACTCCTCAATTAGAATCCCACAACCTTACAATTCTACCTTTCTCACTCTTCCACTTGGGACTCCTCAGGTCAATTGATATATGGCATGCCTATATCCATCTCTCACATCCTTATCCCCACTTCTATATCAGCCCCTACTAGTTCAATGTTACCTTCACCTGCTTTACCCCAGTGTTTTCATAGCTAGGCCCTATACCTCTATGACCGCTACATTTGTAGTATCAATCACACCTGTAGTATCTATTGTTCCTTCATTGACCACCCAGACCATAACCTCATCCACACCCATTGTCTCACAGATACCAATTGTAACACAACCACCCATGGTGTCGGTGACCCCTACCCCATTCCAAAATTTTGTCCTCTCCATTCCACAGGTCTCGACCCCAATTGTTACTTGCATCACTACAACCACCCCACCTACATATACTTATTATCAACAACCCCCTATCTCACCCTTCATCCATTCTTGATATATTCCCTCTATGTTAGTCCTATATTCTCAACATCTCTATTCGAATCACCATATAGTGGAATGTCACCCACATCACATGTTCCTTACAGCCCTCTTATGTCATGAAGGTTCCCTTCTAGCACAACCTACCAATGACCTCATCGGATTAATGATGGAAAGGATGCGGACACTAGAAGCATTGGTTTCAACTCACATAATTCTCTCACATACGATGAAATCTGTAATGATCCCATTCATCCATCCATTCCTATTTTCCCATATCCTATACATTGGGAAATGCAAAAATTCAACCGCCTCAATAGTAAATAAGACCCATAACAACATTTGCGGTATTTCAAACATAGGTGTTACCGATCACCCATGATGACACTCTACTCCTATGAACCTTCCCAATGTCCCTCATAGGACTTGCATTGGACTGGTACAGTGGGCTACCTAGACATTCCATCTACTCATTTAATCAAGTAGCCCAAGCCTTCTTAGACCACTTCTCAATCAACATTGTCAAGAAAGTCACCATGGTGATATTTACTCCACACAATAATATGATGAGGAGTTTATCACCGACTTTATCACTCATTGGCACAACCTAATTAACTTGCTCATATTTCAATTACCTCAAACTGAACTCATAGAGTTGTTTACTTGAGCTTGCGCTAGACATATCTCACCAACCCTATAAGTGTAGACATTCCACACCTTTGATGAGGCATTCACCATGGAGCAGAAATGGAGATTTGTGCTATCAAAGAGAAGAAAATTCAGTTACGTAAAAGAACATTGCGTTTAAATAAAATGATACTTCTTTATCTTTGAAACCCTAGAACAACTATTCAAAACCTAAAGGATTGTCCAACGCTGTAGTTCTCAAAGTTAGACCCGCTCATCCATCAAACCAAGCCAAACCTTCTTCTAATCCCTCTCTCATCCAAGCTTTCCAATTCAAACAAGAACGGTTGAAAGTACACTCCAATAAGAGAACCTTATTCTTCTATTTTGGAAAAGCTTATTAAGTCTAGTGTCATTACCCTTCCACCTATAAAACCTCACACTAGTTTTGACCCCAATCGCTCCATGCCTGTGTGGTATAAGGAACATGAATTTTTCAACTATCATGATTTCAAAGGTCATAGCATCAGTAACTGCATCACTTTCAATAATATCATCCAAGAAATGTTAGACACAGAGACCTAGTCTTGGATAACCCAAATGCACCCGCTATCCAAAACCTACATATCTTCAAAAATCCATTCCCTAATCATGCCCCATATTCCATGAAACTGTGACATTTCAACTAATGATAGAAATGTCTGGGAGGTCTACACTATTTTTGAGGACATACCATTTTCTTCCCAATTACCATGTGTTCCTTCCATAGATGAAATCTTAGCCTATGCTCCCCTACCGCACAGAACCTATTTCACCTAATCCTCTACCAACAAAGGAACCCCCTTCATTGTATCCTTCACCCATGGAAGATCCTATACTTAGCACACCACCGTTGTTGGCCCCCGACTTACCGAGCAGTCACCGGTGGCACCTCTCCTACTCACATGAGATACATGTCCACAACCTACACCATCACAAGGAGAGTCCACCTTATCTGGCCCATCATATCCTCTACCCATGGAGGATCCCATCAAAATATCATTTCCTTTAGATGACTATTCTCCATCAGACCTTCAAGATCCTATTGATCTACTTTCGGCTCTCTTACCCTAGAATCCGAGGCTATCCATTTCCCTATGTCTCAAACACATTTTACAGGGATTTTCACTTGATCCATGTTGGCCCCACTTACTGCAGTACCATTTTCATGCCTAGATGATTGCGTTGACTATGTTGATAGAGCCTTACTTTGGGGACATCTTCCACTTCCTGCTTCAACCCAAATATAGTTGTCACTCACCAACACCTTCAAAATCTATCCAAAAGTGTTTCAAGTGACCAAACCAAACACAAACATGACTATTACAACACCTTCCATGTCATCACCATGGCTCAACACACACCGCTGCCCACAACCCACACACACCTACACCCAAACACCTGCCCATGCCTATATCATCCCCCTTACCTAAACCCATCACTACCTTAGGGGTCATGCCAACATCAAACCTTACTCACCCACCCATCAAATTAGATTTAGCCACATCTTCCCAAACCAACACTAAACTTATTACGGCCCCTAAAAAGAACACCCAACCTCTTGGGCCTCCTACACCAACCTCACCTACCACACCATAGTCACCTTCACCCCTTCCGTCCATCCTAGGACCTCACCCTTGACCACAGCCAAGCAACCTACTTCCATCGAGGTAAACCAAGAATGTAGCATCCCACCTCCTCATCATGACCCTCTAATATACCCAAGTGATCCACACAACCCCCGCCATCACCCATGACATGCTTACCACCCATACCACCACTACCATCCATAACTTCTTCACTACCCATGACACTCTCCTCTCTTCCACTCACACCTTCCACGCAATCTCTGCCAATGACTACTATTGCACCAAATTATCCCCATGGGTAACTCACGCCCTTCCACCATCTACTTTTCCTTCTACATCTGTACCCCCATGTCACCTTTTCCCAAGAAGGTGCAACCTAAAGCTAAAAATCTGCTACCCTCCAATAAGGTAGTTAAACCAACCAAACCTTCCATCACCAGCTCTTCTACCATGCCCATACCCAAGTAGATGCAACCAAGACCTAAGACCACTCCACACACCAAACTAGTGGACCAACCCATTCCCCCTCCTGTAAATCCTCTTCCTCCACAATCAGCCACACCTATACCCAAACCCACACTCACCTCCCATTGTGATCCACTAGCAGGTCCTACACCAAAATCTTAACCAATCTTCTCAAAATATTTTCATCACATTACCACCTCTTAGACCTTATGACCCGCTCAAACCCAAACCAAAAGGGTTTGACAAAACTAAAATTTGCACCTACCATCATGTGTCAGGACACGATGTAGAGAACTATAAGGCTTTAAAAACAACCTTGTCCAATTATGTCCTCTCGAAGAAAATTTTGATGATGAAGATCTTCTTGATGAGGACCCCATTTCACCTTCACCAATTTCCCCATATCTTATTCCATTACCTACTCAGTGACCAATATCTCCACCCCCGAGATTCGAGATTAACATGATCAACATTGCCACCCATGCCCAGAAAGACAAAGGAAAGGAAAAGACAACTAGACAATCAACCAACCCTGTACCCAACATACCATCTGCACCCACACCCAAAGTCACCATTCGAGGTGTTACATATCTTATTTCCGATGGGGTCACACATAGCACACAATGCTAAAACAACTACACCAAACCGCCCTCAAAATGTCTTTATATCACCTCATCCAAACCTCTCGAGTCACATCGGTAAGCCCTCATGGAGGTTCTTTAATCTATTGAGGTTTTACCAAATGACCCCACACCCGTGGCCTCCATCATTACCCCTCACCACATAGCCTCTCTCACTAGGTCATCACCTTCCTCTATGCTTCCACCTACTCATCAAGTAATCATCCTCGACTTTTTTAGGATGAAGAGATCACACACTTCTAGTCTGAAGACCCCAACCCTACTCTTTTCATCTCCATCTTTATCAATAATATACGCATACAATGTGTTATGATCGATGGTAGTTCTAGTATTAACATCATCTCCTCCCATGCATATGACTAAATGTGATACCCTCAAATTACATGTATGGTAACCCAGTTATGTTGTGCTCCTTCAATGACGCCATGACCTCTACTTGGGTACCATCATTCTCCATGTCCGTGTGGGTCCTCACACTATTCTGGAACTTTTCGATGTCCTAGAAGGGGAATTCCAGTATAATCTGTTACTCATTTGGCCTTTGATCCATGCCATGGGTTGTGTCCCTTCGAATTTACACCACTGCCTCAAATTTGAACATGAGGGACATAATTACACCATCCTACTGACCCATTGCCTTTTAAGACCTGTAACATGATATACTAGCCCAATGATGTACTTGTACCAGTCAAGGCATCTACCACTATCCCTACTTCACCTTCACCTAAAAACCCATCCACCAAGACTACCACCACCTCTCCCACATCTAACCTTTCTATCCCTACTATCGTTGTAGCCTCTACCACTGACTCACATGTTTCCCCATCATCTAGTGAGTCATCTATCCCTACTACCCACATATCGACTACTGATCCCATAGAATGTGTTTTTAGTGTCTTACTCTGGGGGAATACCACATATATAATATCGACACCTTCCTCACCCCACAAGAGTATGGGAAACTACATCAACACTCCAGTTATGACATATGCATAGATGAGATTTTTCCTTATGGCCCTCCCCACCTTCGCACTAATCTAACATATGGGGGACTTGATATTTCCACCTATAAACCTAAACCTCCATCCCAAACCCAACCATTTTCATCTGACCTACACTCCCTCACTAACCATTTCTTCACTCACACTTTCATCCACCAGTGCGCGTGGAAAGGATTTGGCTTCATATTTTATGAACAGGTCTTCCATATTGTCATTTCCTATACCTCTCATAAACATAATGACCGTAGTGGCATTGGTTTTAACACACCACTTCCCAAGAAGGCTAGCGTTAACCTCATTCAAGGTGAAACACCTTCCCCACCTCATTCACCCATTACCATCTTCACCCATGGAGTCCATAGATCCCGAATTTATTCCACCTAATTTTTTTTGTAAACACCATTTCCCTGGGACCTCTGACCTATCAACATGATGGAAAGGCTCCCTCTTCTCTCCCATTTCTATATCCCAACATGATCAATGATGATACACCTTCTATTAATGTCATTCAATGTCAAGATGATGAATCCATTCTCACTTACCTAGGTGCAGAAGATTCTTATATTCACTAGTCATTACCTTCTGAGATGTAAACCATGTTGAATGAATCAACCATCGAAATCAACATTAACACTTAGGATGACCCACACATTCTAAAGATCAGCCAATCCTTAGATGCTACTGAATAGGAATCCTTCACCTCTTTCCTTTGGGACCATAGCAACGTGTTTGCATGTTCCTATACCAATATGCCCAATATTGACCCAAAAATCATGGTCCACATTATCATAACCATTTGTGATGCCAATCCCATCAAACAAAAGCTTCAAAAAGGCATCCTCACATTACTCTTCTAGTCAAAGAAGAGCTTAACACCTTCTCTTAGTTTCCTTCATCTTACCCATTGACTATCCCTAATGGATTTCTAACATCATTCTTATCACAAAGGTGACAAGGGGACTCCGTATTTGCATGGACTTCCATGACCTCAACCTATCTTGTCCCAAAGATGATTTTCCCCTACCTAGCATTGACCAACTAGTTTATCTCACCACCTAGCCATGAAATGCTATCACTCATGGATGGTTTCTTAGGCTACAATAAAATATTACTAGCTCCAGAAGATCAACACAAGACTGCCTTCATCACCCTTGGGGGAATTTCTACTATCGAGTCATGCCTTTTGGCCTTAAAAACACTAGTGCTACATATTATCGAGCCATGAATTACATCTTCCTTGACTTCATGCATCGAAATATTGGAGGATTACATAGATGATCTTTTGGTAAAATCTAAACATTGAAACAAACATCTACCCATCCTTAAGGTCATCTTTAACTGCCTCATCAAGTATTGTGTTCATCTTCAACAAAAGAAGTGTGTCTTTATGGTACTTTTCATAAAACTCCTGGGTTTTATTGTTTCTTTGTGTGGCATAGAAGTTGATCCCACTAAATTCAATGTTATTGGAAATTCCTCCACCTACTAATCTACGTCAACTTTGAATCCTACAAGGTAAGTTGTAATCTATTTATCATTTTATCTCACATCTTTCGACCATTTCAACCATTTCATCATCTTCTCAAGAAAGATGGGTCATTCCAATGGGATGATGAATGACATAAAGCCTTTGAAGCCTTGAAACGATACCTCCTTCAACCACTAGTGCTCATTCCTCCTAAGGATGACCATCCCTTTTACCTATATATTTCTGCCATTGACCATTCTTTAGGTGTCATGCTCGCTCATCGCAATGAGCAACACATAGAGAAAGTGGTTTATTACATAAGTCATACCCTCCTGGACTACGAAACTAGATATACCCATGCCAAAAACTATTCCTAGCCTTGGTTTTCATTTCCATTAAACTTCCCATTACCTACTCAATCACAAAACCTTCATTATTACCAATTCTAACCCCTTACACTATATGTACGCCAAACCCTATCAACAGAAACATGCTGCGCATGTTGGCTTATGCTTCTTTCCGACCTCGACCTCGAATTCATCCATCAAAATTCAATCAAGGGGAAAAGATATTGCTAACCAATTAGTTGCGCACCTATTTCGGGGAATTAATCATCTAACTTTGATTTCCCATATGAGTCTATAGCTACCCTCTCCTTAGATGAACCCACTTACCAAATGACACTCTTATGTGATGGTTCTAAGTGTCGCACATGGGGGGTGGGGCTGGTGTTATCCTCATTCCTCTTGATGGTGAACCTATTCCTTTATCTTTCAAACTTGATTTTGATTACACAAACAATATTTCTGAATACGAAGCACTCGTATTCGGTCTCTAGGCTATTTATGCCTTGGATGTTAAGTCCATCAATATCTTTGGAGATTCCCAATTGGTTATAAACCAAGTCAATGGAATCTATCGGTTTCATAATGAGATACTTTAAAAGTATAAACATTAAGTAGATATACTTTTAACCACATTTGACCGCTACGCACTTCAAACCACCCCACGTTCTACCAATAAATTTGTGGATACCATGGCCTGCTTAGCTTCTCAGATACCTACTTCACCCATTGACTCTAAAATATTTGTCACAATACAAAGGCTATAATCACCCTCTTATTTACCTCATGAATTCTACTCCATTGGAACCGTTCTTGACCCATGTGACCTTTGGTATAAGCAATATGCATACTATCTTTCCCTTTCCATTCTACCTGCCGATCTCACTCATAATGGACAACGTGCCTTTCTTAAAAGTTTCTCTCGTTATGTCATCATGGGTGGTCTTCTTTATAAGCATGGCTTCAACAATATCCTCTTACGATGCCTTACAAGTTATAAAATTCCATACACCATTAAGGAAGTTCATGATGGAATTTACGAAGGCCACTTTATTGGTTTATTTGTCACAAAACACATTCTTTTCCTTGGCTATTATTGCCAACCTTGACCATGACTATTGTAATTATGTCAAACATTGCATGAAATGCCATTAACATGCTAACCTCCATCACACACCTATTCATGCCTTATAGGTCACATGAGACCTTTGGTCTTTCTCTAATGGGGTTTGGATTTTGTTGGTGAGATCAATCTCCACTCTTCACAATGTCACCAATGGATCATAACCGCTACTGAATATTACACTAAATGGGTAGAGGCCATTCCCCTCATTTCTACAAAAGATGAGAAAATATGTGAATTCATCAACCATCACATCATTTTTCACTTTGGTTTTCCTCACCACCTCATCACTAATAATGGAAAGCAATTAAAAAAAAACCCTATGCTAACTATGTGATTCTTTTGGCATCCATCTCAGTTTCTCATCACCTTACTATCCACAAACCAATGGCCAAGATGAATCAACCAATAACACCTTGAACAAAATTCTTATGAAAGTAGTCAACGATCTTTGGGAAGGATTGGCATACACACATTCCTTTTTCCTTATAGGCTTATCACACTAGTATTTTCACTTTGAATGCTACCACACCCTTTTCTCTATTCTATGGTACTTGAGGTTGTCTTACCTCTCAAAGTCTAGATTCCATCTCTCCACATATCATTAAATACATCTCAACAACGATGACTTTCGTCAAGATTGTTTGGTGCGACTTGAGCTATTAGATGAACATCATCTCAATGCTCTTGACCATCTCCAAATCTACCAAAAACATATCAAATGTACCTATGAAAAACGTGTTCACAAACAAACCTTTCAAGTTGGTGACCTCATCTTGAAAGAAAA
The DNA here is from genome assembly GCA_018340775.1 of Taxus wallichiana var. yunnanensis. Lineage (NCBI taxonomy): Eukaryota > Viridiplantae > Streptophyta > Pinopsida > Cupressales > Taxaceae > Taxus > Taxus wallichiana. The sequence continues at coordinate 780,055,793 of CM031239.1, read as the reverse complement.
TCAACATGTAACTAAAGAAGAGAAAAGTAAACAGGGAAAATTTTTACCTAATTGGGTCGAACCCTATATCGTTACCCATGCCTATGGATCAGGTGCTTATCTTTTGTCTTCACTTGTAACATTCCCATTTTAAGACTTTAGAAACAAGGGGAAAAAAATATAGTGTTCACTATTCTAAATAAAGCATTATTTAGAACAAACATTCCATGCCAATCAAATTCAATGGATAAATATATGTAACTATAATGACTCAGTGATTCACCAATATATTCATTCCATAACTTGGTAAGCTACCGATCTATTTATGTTATCTTATGTATTGAATACATATTGTATACTTCATATACTTTGTCATCCTACCCTACACCGGGTACTAAGTGATCTATTTAAAGAACATATCTGAATATTTGTTACCAATATTCATCTGATATCATGTTTTTAAACTTGGTGACATAGGACAAGAAGAGCTACAAAAACAAGTTTCCCATGAATGATTCAAAATTTAACCCACACAAAGAAAGTTTCCAATCTTAATGTTATTTTGCTAAGGATTTCATATCCAAATTTCCAGAGATTTATAAAACCCATCAAGCAAATAACCAGATAAAACATGAAGAACAAGAATCTCATAAGAATAGAGTCATTTTAATGAAATGTTTAGAAGAAAGCAAGAGATCTTAATGGTTAGAGCCTATCATGCCTGATAGTGCTTTTGCCAAATCAAACAAGACTTCCAGCCAAGATTTCAACTCCTTTTCTTCTCCACGAAAGATCAACAAACAAAAACTTTCCTCCAAATGCCTCATATACCTTCCCATGATTGAAAATAGACCAGGTGAGTTAAAAATAGCAAATAAGTGCAATTCAAACTACTGGTTCGAAGAACTAGTTTGCTCCATGTAGAGAAAAATCTGAAAAGCATGCAAAAACCAACAACCTCCCACAAATCCGCCTTCCAAGTTTCTTAGACAGGTTTGCGAACAAAAAATAAGACCAATAAATTCCATTAATTCCAATTTTCCCACTTATCTTTCCTTGCCACCACCTCCCAAGTCTGGAGAATTCAATTCACATTTAACATGCAATTCCATCTTTAGTGAAACTTCCACATAAGCCTCCACCAAGTCAACTAGCCCCTACCAAAATTGGCAGTACTTTATGCCTTAAAAACCTTATCAACAACTTAAATGCCATTGGAACCATCACCTTTGATGCATGTGACCCCCTTTAGGTTCCCTTTTAAATAGCTTAGGATAGATCCCTTAGAACTTAGGTTAGTTTAGAATTAATCACCTTAGGCCTTACACATTACCTTAGGTAGTTTCCACATAGGTTAGATTAATTCACAACATAATAGTTTTAGGCATTAGGTTAGATCATCACATAATCTTATAGCATTAGGTTTTAGTTTAAATTAAATAGCCTAGTAACCTCTCCATAATACTTTAGCACAAAGCTTAGGTTAGGATAAAAATTCAATTAAGTAACATAGCTTAGGTAGTATGTGTATATATATATATATATATATATATATATATATATATATATATATATATATATTCTTACCCATCTTAGGATTTCGTAGGATAATCCTGTAGTTTTAGGATTCTGAATCCTTCCAATGTCATGAACAGTTGCATTTCATTTACGTCAGCAATGGACTGCCAAGATCAATCTTCAAGGACCTAAGCACAACATATAACTGAATAGAAACATGTTCACACAAATTAAAGAACTTGTTATAACAAATTTCAGTCCATCATGTCCCTCAATTATGGAATGTCAATTTACCATTCTTTCAATTGAGGAGGTTTAAAACATTCCTTGGATCACTAAAATTGATCCAAGGATGAGTCAGATAAGGAGATAAGTTTGTAACTCTTAAACTAGATTGTAATTCACCTAAAAGAAGTGAAAAATGGGTTCAAGGAAGTCATTCCATTCTAGTCTAATGATCTTAAGAACAGAAAATATTTATCCATATCAAGCATGATCTCCAACAACCAAAAGAACACATCTTTAGAAGAAAATCACATGTCAACACTTGAAATGCAAAAGAGGAATATAACAATTGTCGAGGGTGTTACATGCTTCCCTCCTAAAAAGAATCATCATCCGATGATTACCTCATTTTAACAATTTATATCAATGACAATCAATTCATTCACTTCTCTTATCATAAGTCAAATATATCAAAAACTTATAGTTCCAGAAATCAGCATTAAATAGTTGTTTATTCAATTCATATAAATATCTTCCCAAAACTAGCATACTTATAGTCATATACAAAAGAAAAATCACAAAAATTTCTAACAATCCACAGAATCAATTCTGTTCAAATAGATATGGAAAAGAAGTTTTCATATCCTCTAGGTTTTCCCAAGTTGCACTATCTTCATTAAACTGGTCCCATTGGACTTTACATTGACTTATTTCTTGATTTCTCAAATGTAACTAGTGAGTTTCAAGCACTTGTATGGGTTTAACCATGATTATTCCTAGGTCCTGGACCTACAAGGAATTCCAATTTAACATGTGTGATAAATCTGAAATGTATTTCTTAAGCAAAGAAATATGGAAAACATCATGCATTCGTGACAAAGTAGGAGGTAATGTTAAATGATAAGCTACAGGGTTGATTACTTTAACTATCTCAAAAGGTCCCACATAACGAGGTGATAACTTGGTAGCCTTGCCAAAAGTTATAGAACTCTTTTTTGGTTTAACCTGAAGAAAGACTTTCTCACCAAGTTCAAATTTCCTATCAACCCTCTTCAAGTTAGCGTAACTCTTTTGCCTATCTGTTGCTTCTTTCAAGCGTTCACGAATCAATTTAACTTGTTGTTCCATTTCAATAAGAATTTTAGGTCCAATTACCTCTCTATCTTCTATGCTATCCCAACTAATAGGGGTTCTACATTTTCTTCCGTATAATGCCTCGAAAGGTGCCATCTTAAGAGAAGCATGATATGTATTATTGTATGTGAATTCAACTAATGGAAGATACTCTTCCCACTTATATTGTTGATCCATGCAATACATTTGTAACATATCTTCCAAAACCTGATTTACTCTTTCAATATATCCATCCATTTCCGGATGATATGCAGAACTGAAATTTAGCTTAGTTCCTAGAGCTGCATTAAGCATTTGCCAAAATCTTGACGTCATTCTAGGATCTCTATCCGAAATGATTAACTCAGGTACTCCATGTAATCTAAAAATTTCATGTACAAATCTTCTTGCCAAAATAGGAGAATCATCCTTCAGATTTCCAGCAATAAAATGTGCTACCTTTGTTAGTTTATCCACAACTACTAAGATAACATCATGCTTATTTCTTGACATAGGTAACCCTTGTACAAAATCCATGCTTATTACCTACCATTTGTACTGTGGTATGCTATGAGGATACAACAAACCGGCTAGGTGCATATGTTCCACCTTAACACATTGGCACTCAAGACAATGTGTCACAAAGTTTAGAACATCTTTTTCATTCCTTTCCAAAAATATTTCTATTTTATATCAGCAAGCATTTTTGTAATGCCAGGGTGTCCAGAAAAAGGTGAATTGTGAAATTCAGTTAACAATTTCTTTCTCAAATCATTAAGCAAAGGTACATAGACTCTGTTTTCAAATCGTAAGATTCCTTCTTGATCAAAGTGAAAACCTTTATACCTCGAATCATTCGAATCTGTAGCAAGTGTTGCTTTTACTTGTTGGAAGTAAGAATCAGATTCCATAACACTTTTTACTTCATCCTTAAACTGAGTTCTTAACGTTATAAGAGCAGAAATGTGCTTCCTACAACTTAGAGCATCAGCCACTCTATTTTCTTTACCCTTTATATAACTGATGTCAAAATCATATTAAGACAAAAACTCTAACCACCTTCGTTATCTTGCATTCAGATTTGGCTAAGTGAAAATGTACTTCACCCAAGATGATTAGTTTTCAACTCAAATGGTTTACCAAGAAGATAATGCCTGCAAACTTTAAGTGTATGAACAATGGTAACAAGCTCTAAATCATGTGGAGCATAATTCAACTCATGTAACTTAAGTTTTCTACTTTTGTATGCTATAACATGACCACTTTGTAACAAAATACCTCCTAGACCTTCACCGGATGCATCAGTTACCACCATAAAATCTCCATTAGGATCTGGTACTACAAGAATAGGTGCTGAAGTTAACTATTCCTTCAAGGTTTTAAATGTAATTTCACATTTCTCACTCCAAACAAAATTTTTATCTTTCTTCTGTAAGGAAGTTATTAGTGCAGCTATCTTAGAAAAGTCTTTTACAAATTTCCTATAGTAGCCAACAAGTCCCATGAAGCTTCTAACTTCATGTACATTCTTTAGTGCAGGCCATTCCATTATAGCTGTAATTTTTGAAGGATCTATAGAAATTCCATCTTTACTTATTACATGACCCAAATAGTGGACTTCTATGTCATAGAAAGAACATTTGGATAGCTTACCAAACAACCGTCTCTTTCTCAGAATTTCCAAAACTATTTTCAAATGCTCATGATGCTCCTCAATGCTTTTAGAATATATGAGAATGTCATCCAAGAATACGAGCACAAATTTGTCCAAGTATTCTTGAAATATATTATTCATTAAATTCATAAATGTCATAGGTGCATTAGTTAATCCAAAAGGTAAAACCGTAAACTCATAATGTCCATACCTTGTTCTGAAAAATTTTTTATGAATACCCTCATCCAAATGATGATATCCAAATCGAATATCTATCTTGGAATATACCGATGCTCCATGCATCTGATCAAATAAATCATCAATCCTAGGGAGTGGATATCTATTCTTGATTGTTGCCTTGTTTAACATTTTGTAATCAATGCACAATCTAAGTGTTCCATCTTTCTTTTTCAAAAAAATATGGGTGCTCCCCAAGGTGAAACACTTGGTCTAATCAAACCTTGAGACAAAATTTCATGCAACTGAGCCTTAAGCTCTACTAATTTTGTAGTAGTCATTTGATACGGTGCTTTAGAAATAGGTTCAATTCCAGGCTTGATCTCAATCGTGAAATCAAATTCCCTTTTGGGTGGAAGACCTGGCAATTCTTTTGGAAATACATTATTGAAGTCTCGTAATAACAGTAGATATCATTTCATAATATCGCTGCTCTCTTCTGTTGATTCAGTAATTTTTACTACATATAAGGTACATCCTTTATTTTTGGCCTTTTTAAGTTGCATAGCTGACAGTTTTCTAACAGAAATTTCATGTTTCACACCCTAAATCTTTGTTATTTTCTATAGGTCATCTAAACAACTAATGTGTTTTTCAAAATAGTCCACTTTAGCCTTATGTTATGCTAACCAATTAACACCTATGATTACATCATAAGACCCTAAAGGTGCAACATAAAGATCAACCTCTGTGGAAAAGTTAGGTAAATCAAGGACTGCTCCAAAAAGACACATACTAACCGTATGAACAACATTATTACCATACTGTATAGTCCATGTTTTATCCATGTTTCCATCTTTTCTTTTTAATTTTGATGTTAATTTACTAGAAATAAAACATTCAGTAGCTCCGGTATCAAAAGAATAGTTATTGGTAAACCAAATAACTTACCCGGAACTTCTATGGGTGTGGCCTATTTCTCATCCTGCTTGTCAGCTACTGCAACATGTATCTTGTGATGTTGATTAGGATCATCCTTCTTCAAAGGACATGTAACCAAAGAGGAGAAAAGTAAATGGGAAAATTTTCTCCTAATTGGCTTGAACCCTATATCGTTACCCATGCCTATGGATCAAGTGCTTATCATTTGTCTTCACACGAAGGTAAACCCAGGACACTGAGCCCCTCGATGCCTTGAATCTTTGACCATTTTATTGTCAACATCAAGTTCTATATCACTTTCTATCAGTTGATCACTCATCCCTTGAGTGTCGTCCACCTTCCATATTACTTGTTTTAAGGATCCATAACTAAACAAGAATCATGTGATTACATGTCACCTCTCGGCCTTATCTTCAATATGAGTACCATGGCTCTACTCATAGCATGATTCTCATTGATACTTTTTGTCTTCTCCAGGATGGAATCCCATGTTCATTCATCACTTAAAACCATCCCTTTCATCGTTAACTCCTGTGTACTACAGTTTTGTCATCCGAACAAGATCCTACCTTTCCTATATATTCTTGTCCATGACTTAAATGTCCAAAACAAAAAGGGATGTAACTCCTTGAGTTAAACTTCAACAAAAAATGATTCCCTCAAAAGGGACATCTCTTCACTCTATTTCCACTGCTATAAATAGACTACTCCTTGAAGGACAACTATATCAAGTAATTTCAAAAATATAATAAAAATATCAAGTCATTTCAAAAATATAATAAAAATATCTAGAAGCTTCCCACATCGATCAGCTTCACGAAGACCTCAAGGAGATAATATAATCATCCCATATAGACTTCCCACATTGATCAGTCTATTAAACATAAAAAAAATGAAGAAAAAGATGAAATTTTCGTCATGGACTTGTCTATTTTTATCTTGGGTTTCTTGCTAAGAAAAACATGCTGTCCTACACTAAGTTATGCTAAACCACCCACTCTCACCTCATTGCCTTTTCATCCTAATTTCCTCTTTACTCAAGGGACTTGCCGCAACCATGACATTTTGTGATTATGTGACTTTCTTCACCCTTAGAATGGTCCATTATGCAACGCCTTTAGGGTCTTACGTTCATGATCCCATCTTGGGTATATAAAAAAATTAGGGTTCTTATTAATTAAGTGGCTCTGTTGCCACTTCTTACCATTTACCTTCCTCATTACTTATTGATTATCCTATATAGGACCAGATCATCGACACCTATAATTCAAACAACACAACCATGCCTATGACCTAAACTCAACCAGCCTATGACCTACATTCAATCATGCCTAACACCTACCAACCCATTCCTCTACTTCATCATATTCTTCCCTAGCTTATAGGAGAACTACATCGGCCTAAGCTCCTTTTCGTCGGGACTATGTAGGCAGCACTTCAAGGGCATGGTGCCCTTGAAGGTTAGCTCAAACACTCTTTACCCTAACCAATTCCCCCTTTCCACTTTCATATTCGTATTCTACCTTAGTTCATTTCCATTTTATATCAATAAATGGAAATTAAACCAAACAAGCATCAATTAATACACATTTTTACCACACCATCAAAACATGCATTTATCATTTTCACATTTCCACTATAGCACATATTCAAAAATTTAAACCATAACATGCATATACATCACCATGTGTCTCTTATGTTACCAACAACCGGGACATTAAATCAAAATTAAACACAAGACTCAATCATGCCTAAATCAACCTAACTCCACCACACCTAAACCAACCTAACTCAACCATGCCTAAATCAACCTAACTCCACCACGCCTAAATCGACTTCATTCAATCATTCCTACATCGACTTTGACTCCACCATTTCTAAACCGACTGACTCCATCATGCCTAAAATCGACCTAACTCCATCATGCCTAAACCAGCCTAACTCCATCATGCCTAAACCAACCTAACTCCATCATGCCTAATCTACCTAGTTTCCATCACAAACACACATAATAATAGAAATTAAAAGCAAATACACCATTCATGTTATAAATACCATCATCTATAAATTGGAAAGTTTGTGTATACATACATGTGTACATGGATACAAATAAATATAAGTATCTTAGCAACTCTCATGTACATCATCACTATCTTTGGCATGAGGCCAGTATATATATCAAAAATGTGTCAAAAAATAGATACACTGATCATAAATGGTGACTAATCATCACCCCACCTGATATCCATCCATGTCTCATCAGTCTCCTCCATCTCCCCTCTAGTGGGGTGCCCTGCCAACCTCTCTCCACCTCACCTTGGTTTTCCCTCCGATGGCTCCTCACCTAGGGATGGTCTCTATAAACTAGTAGCCCCACCCGACCCTATCTTGAGGCTCACCGACCACTTGTACTCTCCACACTATGTGTGTGAGACCTAGTCCTCTCACTCGAGGCATATTGTGCTTTGTACTCTACATAGGATGGGACGTCTATCCTGTAGCCATCAAGTGGTCTTGATAGTATCATGCCTCACCCAAGGCATCCCTAAACCTAGCCATCGGTATGGTCTATGGAGGCACCATCGGTCTCAACCCCCTGTACTTGTCTCTCAGGACCCCGTTCTTGGTACCTGTAATGAGGGACCATTTCCCTATGTGTGTGCCTATCCTGAGGGCCCTTGTCCCACTCTTATATATAAAATGGGACCTGTCATTGAGCCTATGTGGGTACTGTCCTGTGCATGTGCTTGTGCACTGGGCATGTAGGGCCATAATCTATGCAGTGAAAGAATACGGTAGCTAACTAGCCCTATAACTTGTGCATGCAATGTGATAACCCAAGCAACCTCTCTTTGACCCTATCAGTTGACCTTGCACTATCCCCAACTGTGTGACTAGAGTCACAACCTGCCCCTATAGGGAGTCTCTCTAAAATGTGATGGTCACCAAATCTGCTAGCTTTGGCCTCGGTGGTACTACTCATAGTTGTGCTAGCCACCTTTGTTTATAACGAATTAGTAACTCTGAAATCATCAATCTCTCATGCTACTACCCGCTCCTTAACGCCTGTAGTAGCACCATTGGTTATGGTAGAGGCATAGGCCTCTCCACGTTATCCCTTCTTTAATGTGGAAATGGTGGTGGTATATCTTGGGGCAATCCCAACTGTCACCTAACCCTATCTATGGGGATCATCTCATGCTCACCTGCACGACATCCCTCTATCCATCTCACCAACTATAATCCATCCAGCTCCATGGCCATCTGTCTATATGATGGGAAGCCCACATATGGCCTCCAAATGATGTCCACATCGAATAACCCCTCTAGTAAATTTATGTAATAGGCTACATCATGAGTAGCCTTGGAAGCTTGGCACTCTCCAATCACATGTACCCATCACCTATAACCCACTCACACAAAATACAGCTTGAATGCATCAAGTTAGGGCATACCTACTAGACGCACACACATGATGTGCTCATATTGCCAACAATCTTGTTTCTTTGTAGTGAGGAACATGTAGCATAGATAGCTGAACCATCGCAATCACCCATAAGGCCACAACTCTTTGTATAAATACACCAAGAAGGATTGTGCCCATGCATTTCGGGTCCTATCCGCCATCATATCATGCGAGAATCCCCATCAATGATTGTGGGAACCTCCCACCCTCTACATCTGGAAGTGTAAAATAACACATTACCTCCATCATTAGAACTACTACCCTCATCTCCTATGGATGGGAAAAGTACATATCTCCATAACTCATGCTAAGGTATAGAACCTCAACTCCGTTAGCCCCTCAAAAACACTATCAACATCATCTCCTTAAATGCCTCTCGAAGAAATTGAATACACTGCATCCCTATGATTATATAAATTCGTATGAGAAGATGTTGAACTAGTTTGAATATATGTATCTTCACCACAGGATCCTATACACATCCTTCAAGGTTATGGTCATCTCACTGTCAACAAACGAGAATGTGTTAGTCACCAAATCCCATCTTTTGATGAGGGTGACCATCAAACTCAACTCCCAGGACTACATGTTGGTAGTGTTTGACCCTAATTTTGCCAATCTCTGGCAATATGATGTCACTCCTCTAGCTATTGTGCTCCCATGTACTACTACTAATATGGGAGGTACCCTATCACTCATAAGTAGCTGGTCCCTCACCTGCATACAACAAACTATAAAATCATTAGACCACAACCATACTCAACTCCACCCTTGACCAAAACCCCTCCTATCTCATGACCTATCTACCCACCCTAACCCTAATCAACTACCTCTCCCCCCAATCTCAATTTTGTACCCCTCGACCATACCTATTTATCCCCCTTACCCAAACATTTTTAGGAAACTCTACCTTCCTACCTCCTAAACTATCTCACCCACCAACTAACCTTCATTTTTGGTCCAATTTCCTCTAAATGAGGATCGGCATCAATTAATATTGGCCGGTCACGGTCTCCCAAAACTGACATCAGTCACCCCATCCGTGAATAATGTCAACTAACTCCCATTGATGTCGGCCAACCCTTGACTGACGTCGGTCACTATCACGGTGAAAATCCATGAAACCCTGCCCTATTCCTCTCAAAATCCCCCATTTTTCTCTCACTACCCACCCATTCCTACCTAAATCAACCCTCAACCCCTCCCCCACCCTCATTCACCTAACTACACCTTCCTACATTACTATTTCACCCATTTTCTTCCCAAATTCAAAATTAATCACCCCCCCAAAAGAAAAACCCATATTACCCTAACCTGATTTTTATAAACAAATCTACCTAACAAATGAGGAATGGGATCAAATATTACCTTGTCATGATGTTGTCTCCATGGGGGCATGTCGGCCACTATGCCAATGGTCCACCCGAACCTTCTCCCACCTCTGCCATGTCCAAATCACCAAATCTAATCCTCCACTCTACCCAATCAAATCAACCACACCGATCTCATGGAGCTATCTAGCCAACTCCTCTCACCAACCAGTACTCTCCACCTTAGCTAGGTACCATACCTTGTCCTTTTCTCCACGACATGTGCAAAATTCAAAAGTGCTCTGTCATTTTCTCAGAAGACACATGACAACAATGATTCTGTAAAATATGAAATTTTTACCTTATAAACCCAACCCAACCTAACCAACATCGGTCAAGGTCGTGCCCTACTAAACCGATGATGGTTATACCTAAACCGACATTGGTTATCTACCATTTCACTTATATCCCATTTTTACCCATTTTTACCTACAAATTATCCACTCCCACCACCATTTGACCTTATCCACCCTTATTACAACCTACCTAAAAGAGTCCATTACCTAGATATGTCCTTATTTATGTTTAGGGCCTTATTCTTTTACCCATACCTCAGCCCTACCCATGCCATGACCTATATGCCTAAACCCATAACACTATTAGTGATCTTTGAACCAATGTGCTTGTTATACCTTGTAATGTTGCCACCCGTGTTGTTTGACCTAGTGACCTTACCTTGCCTATTATCATGTTGTTTTTACCAGACACTATTAGGAGAATCTCACCTTAACCGACGTCGATCACCCTAAAATCGACATTGATCAAATCAAAACTGTCATTAGTTACCATTTATTCACCTTAGCAACCTTGTTTTTGGGTTGGAACATTATGAGATCAGAGAGAAGAGAATAGGACTACATTCAAGTAGAACCATAGCCTTTTCACACCTATAGACATCCATAGCTAGCACTAGGATAGATCTAGAAGCATTACACTCATGGTGACATTCTAGGAAGCATCACTATTACACCAAGCTCCATTCCACCAACCGATCATCACCACCACCCAACCATTGTACCCGCAACATTGGTAGTTCCTCCCAGCCAAAAGGAAGCTCTCACAGTCATCATTGGATTGAGAATTCAGAATGCGTGTAACAACCATCAACTCGACCAACATAAACAAGTATTGCTCCTTAGTCTATAACCCTTATCTGTTTCATCTCAATAACATAAAGAAAATGGTGAAACACAACAATATCTTCCAAGTTAGAGGGTGCACATTGTAATCTAAATAGTTATGCATCTAGAATTATATCCTCAATTCTCGCACATCCTCCCCGATTCAATCCTTGATAAATGGTCAAGCCCTAAATTACTCTTACCTATTTTTACAACAACCGTAAACTCAAAATTTTCAAATAATAAGACCCACCTACATATTTTCCCTTTTAGAATGGTCTTGTTTACCAAGTACCTCAATGTCATGTTTTCCATGTAGAATATAAAGGGTGTTGCCAACAAATACTAACTAAATTTTTGCAAAGGCGTCGTAAATCATTGACAATGGCTCGCACTCAATAGTATTATAGTTCGTTCTACTAGGGTTAGCTTCCTACTATCAAATCACAAGGGTGGTCAAAATTCCTCTCTAGGTTATGTTAATATTTCTCTAGTTTCCATCCTTGAAGCATCAATATGTACAAGGAATGGCTTATCCTAAGAAGGAAAGCATAATATAGGCATAGTGATAAGCCTATTATTTAATGTATCTAACACCATCTGTTATGTCTCTCCCCAATGAAATTTACTTTTTTTCTTCAGCAAATTTTCCAATGGCATGGTGATCTTTGCATAACCCTTGATAAATTTATGGTAATACCCCATATGTCCAAGAAATCCATGAAAGGCACTCTGGTTAGTAGGCTCCCTAATCCCACAATAATGAAAAATTTGTCAAGATCCACCACAAGCCTTCCTTACATATGATAAGCCCCATAGGGTTCCAAATGGAGTATCGAAAATGCATTTCTTAATGTTGAGTGATATCCTCAACTGCCAACATCTTTCAAACATCAGCCTTATATTGTCACAATGGTCCCTCATTAATCCATATATTGTCCAGTCATCTAGGTAGACTTGTAGAAACTTTTGGATGAAGTACTGAAACTCCTAAACCACAATGCATAAAAACATAGTAGGCACGTTCTTTAGTCTAAAAGGCATGACCATGTAGGAAAAATTCCCCATTAAGTGGAAAAAGTTTTCATTTTTTGGTCCTCCTTTACAATTATAACTTGATGATATCCTAAGAATCCATCTGTGAAAGAATAGATTTTGCACTCAGCTACTCATTCCAGGATATCCTCGGTGAAGGGGATTGAAAAGGGTCAATGACACATACCACATTCAAATCTCAGTAATCAATGAAAATCCTTATCCTTCCATCCTTCTCGATGTTGATGACCATCGAACTTATCCATTTTGATTCTTTAATAGCTTCAATGATTCCTCATGCAATCATCTTATCAATCTCCTCCTTGAATTTTACGCACAAATACAGATTCATTCGATAAGTTATCTTCCAAATTGGGTTCGCACCTTCCTTTAACTTTATCTTCATTTCTCCCAAGGAGTGGTGAATGCCTTTAATCCCATGGTACCCACACAAAAACAAATCCTAAAATTCACGCAACAAATTGATGATCTCGAAACCTCGTTTTCTATCTAGTAATCTCCAATAGTTTCTCCTTAGGTTTCACCTCAAAACCAATGTTAACCTCCTTGGTATTCAAGGGTTCATTGTAGGTGCATGCTTATTCATTAGCACTATTTATAACCTTGTGCATACCCACAATATGGTTAACATCCAATTTTTCAAACCTCTTCACCATCAATCATATGGACCAACTTTCTTTTCTCTTGTTACATGCATACATTCTCAAGTTGTATCTCCTCTAATTCTTCCTCATGAAAACACACTTCTAAGCCAAGTTCACCCAATAATTATAGTATTCTATCCTCCTTCATGGCACTATCTCCCATAGTTAGGTGCTTGACAACCTATAGCACCTCATCCACCATTGGCTTAGTACTCCGATACTCAAAATCTTGAAGGAGATCAGTCGTTTACTCCTTCCATTTCCTATCTGATGGTGCATCTCTAAGTGAATGTACCATGCATGAGTGCAGCCTTGTAAGGTGGAGTAAATCTTATACACCTATAAAAAAGGTGGCAAGGCTTCTACACCTTCCATCCATAACTTCTCACATACTGGGACGTGAAACAAGGTAGGCTCCTTCCCATGATAATCTTGTATAATAATAGGTGCATTGCTTTGGACAAACCTAATAGAGAACGTGATTCTTACCTCACACCACTCTAGAAGGTTATCGCGATGGGTCTCCCACCAATGTGTTACGGTCATGAGCAAGGTATAACTAAGCATCCTTCTCCTTTTGATCTCAAATCTCCATTGGGTTTCCATTTCTCGTAGGAAAACATCAAGGTTGGATCCCCTAATATAACTTGGCAACTTCTTTCCTCTTAGGCACTGGTGAGTGCCTTTATTACTCTCATCATAGAACCTATTAACTTCCTTTCGAATAAATCATATGTCACATGCACCCAATTGTCACCTGTCACACTAGTTGTATCACTTATATATTGAGTGTCTTCCCATTGAATAACACCTTATTTTGTTGGTTGAAAAATATCAAGGTCCCCGATAGTGCACACATAAATTTTTTCTAGGTCCTCTTCCCTAAAGACTCAAGTATAGGGTGTTTACTTCCCATCTGTCAAAGGAATGGTAACGCATTCCTTTTAATTCTCAAAACTTATATACCCCTTATTGAAATGTAAGTGAGCATTGTTATTATAGCACTAGGGGCACCCAAGTAACGTTGGAAATTTTCCACCTTAGTAAGCGCTAAGACTTTGAAGTCTCCAGTGAATTTTACTCCTTGGATAGTGATAGCAGCATCCTTTAAAACACCAATGGGCATTGCCTTTGTCTTATTATCCATATATAACACATTTGAAGATGGTTGTGTTATCCAAATGTGCCCCTACTAATTTTGTGGCTAACTCCCTTTCATTCTTTCCTTCTATTGTGCCTCAGTCATAAATTTTTACTTTTAGGCACTCAAAACCTTCTGGAAATGACAGATTGGATAGAGCTCTTTCTCCTTTCCGAAAGGTAAAGTTTTCCTCCTAACTCCACGTATTTTTCAAGTTATGGCTTTGTGGAGTTTTTGTGGGAAATTTTCCTGCAAGATCCATGACCAATCAGAACTCGCCACGTGTCCAGGTCAAAAATATCAAAGCGACCCGATTTGTCCCTGTTTTACCCTAAAACTTCAAATCGCCATATCTTTCGATCCAGAGCTCAGTTTTTCACGTTCTTTATATCAATGGAAATCTGGTGAAATTCTACAAGATTCCATGGTCATTTTTGCATTTTGGTTCATTTTAGAGAGAGAAAATCAAGAAACATCTCTGGCACGTGGTAATGGCCAAAAATGACATTTCAACAACCAGTTTTAATGCAAAATGGGTCGCATTCTTCTTCAGCATGGCCAAAAATGTCAAGGCATGGGTATGTAAGGACACCCATGCTATTTTAATGCATCTTCATTCAATGGGAATGGCTCCACATTTTTTACACGTTTTCTCTCTCCTGGGCTCGACCCATGCATTGTAAAAAGCCAGATTTGGCTCATTTTTGGGGTTGAACATTTTTTGTGTATGGCAAGCTCCCTTTTTCACCTTGGAAGTGATTTAGTGGAATAACATACCTTTTCTAGAAACTACAACTGTATTTTTGCCTTTCAGGTGTTTGAATGCAAGTGATTTTGATGTTAAAATAACAATACAGGCCCTGTGATTAGTTTTTATCCTCTCATTGGTGTTGTTTTCCTAATTTCTAACACTTCACTTCATTACAAGCTATCGCTTTGTGCATGTTGTTTTTTTGTTGCATTTTATGAACTGTGTCAATTTACAGAAGTAAAAAATGCTCACCACTCCTTTGGTGCATCACCTATTAGCATTAGCATTAGTTCTTTCCTTTTTGCATTCTCTATCTCTGTCTCCTTGGAATTTAGAGTAGATTTAGGAGTTTAAACCTCTGCAATTGTGCAAGTGATAAATCTGATCAGAGGAGTTGAGGAACCAGCCTCTAATCTAGAGATTCCCCTTCCATTTTCAAGTCCCACACTTGGGAAGAGGATTCAATGTTGTGTAATCACACTGGATGCTAGTATGATCAAACTAGAAATCTGATCAACATCCAGGGGGTGCTGCTGATTTGCTACAACAGTTTTGGCACGCCCGGTGGGACCTTAGAGGTCTTCCACTTCATCTTTTGCAGGTTGGTGTGTTCCTGTGAAGATTTCAGCCTTTGGAGGCACTTGCAAACACATCCGGTGACTCCATCTAATTAAGAACCCATTTATAAAGTCGCAGACTGCTTTTTCATCCATTTCATCCATTATTCTTTCCATCTCTTTCATTCTTTTCCATTCCATGAAGTTGTGCAATCATGACTTCATTTCCATCATGGAACTCACATTTACAACAGCAGCAATGTTTCCCACCTCCAACATGTTTTTTAAATCCTCCAAATCAGCATTTTGAACAAATTCAAAATCAGCATACATACCCATATGAGCAGCAATGCCAAAATCAGTTTGGCTATGGAGCTTTCCAAGAGCAAGGGTGTGCATACAATGAAGACAATCAGATGCAAGATGCTGGTCTATTGGAGAAAATCCAAAAGATGGAGGTAAACATGGTGCAATCTAGGGCTCAAGCACAAATGAAAGCATTTGGAATCGGTTGTGGAGCACCCTGTCCATGGGTGGGACCTTTCCCAAGGCATTACAGCCCTCAAGAGAAGCTTGACTTCATGATTGCAATGCTACCATTGCTTGCAAAGTGGATTGAAGGAATAGAGGTGTATGAGAGGAGTATTTAGCAACCTTGTCAACGGGTAAGCACACCATCTCATGCCTTTTCTTTTCCTCTTTCCCAATCTGTTTTATCTCAGCAGTGTCAAGTTTTAAACTCTCCATCTGCTGTCCCAAGTGTTGAATCCATTTCTCCACCCCCTATTCTTCCACCTCATCTCAATTCTTCTGTCATTTTCCCTTCCAAACAGTCATCCCCTCCACAAGAGCTAAATGAAACACCCTCTCCTCCAAAGAAACAAGAGGTTTTACCTCCTCCACCACCACAAAAAATTGCAAAAATCAGTCATGAAGGATAGCAAAAAGAGAAGCCAAACAAGGATGAAGAAATTCAAATTTTGAAGAGTTGGGCTCTTAAATTTGGGATGAAGAAGATCCCTTTGCTGATGAAACCTTCATAAGAGGTTGGAGTTAAAGAACAAATGGTGGTCAGGACTGATTTTGTTGCAGTAGAAGAAGAGCAAAAAGGAGTTGTAGATCAGCAATCAATTTGTTCAGAATATAGTGTCCATGTTGGCACCCTATTTGAAGGAAATGCTGATCCAATTCAAATTGCAAAAATCAGTCATGAGGGACAGCAAGAGGAAGGAGAAGCTGCTCCAAATCCAAAAGAAGAGGAGCACATTCCAGCTGTGGGGGAGAAAAGTGCAGATCCAAAGGCTTTGAGCACAAAGCGAAGTTATAGAAGAACCTTCGAGTTCTTCTCTCTACTTCATCTCTCAAGTTCTAGTCTTGAAGAAGAGTTTGATCCTCAAACTCAATGTTGGAGGATGAAAGAAACCATGGTGATCAAGTTGCAGATCAAGAGAATGCCATGGGAGAGGTTGAACATTTGCAGCAGGACAGCAATGAGGCAGTTTACCTGTCTGATTTGGAGGACTGTTTTGATGAAGAAGAACCGGTTGAGTTTCCACCATTCTCTCTTTCATCATCCATCTTCCAAACACAAGAGCCTGTTGTCATGGAGGAGAGTATTCATTTGCAGCAGCCTGCATCTTATAGAAGCTCTTTGGAACCAAGATTGGAAGATTTTAATCTTTCATGTCCTTCATTGGAGGAAGAGAAAGGGCAGAAGGGTTCTACCATTGCTTCCACACCATCCATTCAAGGTCTACAAGAGAACTCCATTCTTGGAGTTGAAAATCAGAATTATGGGCATACTCAATGGATCAGACCTTGCCCAATCAGGTATTTGGCTTCATTGGAGCCAAAGGAGAAGCCACAACCAGTCATGCTTGCTTCTAAGCATGAGGATGAGCTGCAAAGTTCCAAGGATCAGCTGTCATACCTCTCCAATCCAAATGCAGAGCAACTAAAAGAGGTATTGGATTTGTTTTTAGTTGACACCTTGCTAATTTGGGTAGAAGACCAACTTCTTGTTGATTTTCCACTCATCCAATCAGCCATACTCAGCTCCAAATCATTTGCATGGCTGCCAATTTTGAAGAAAGGAAGCTATTTTGCACAACTAGTTGCAGGGTTCGTTTAGCTCACCTTTGCTTCTAGTTAGAGTAGAGTAGGTAGGTTTTCTTTCAGTAGAAGAAGTGCTTGTGCACACTCTGCATGTTCCATTTGGAGCATGTATGATTTTCAGGTTTGTACATAGTTTTGGTGTGCTGCTCGTTTCACTCTTACACGTTCATTTTGATGGCATTTTGGTGGGAACAACTCCATGTCCAGTGGGATTCAAGCGGTTCAGAAGGAAGTTTTCAAAGTTTAGATCAGTTTTCAGGCTACTACTCATGACTCCATGCCCAATGGATTGCTTCAGGCTACTGATCATTCATCCAAGCAGTAGATGACCCCTCTGAGTCACCAAAATTGTTATCCAAATGTGCCCCTACTCATTTTGTGGCTAACTCCCTTTCATTCTTTCCTTCTATTGTGCCTCAGTCATAAATTTTTACTTTTTAGGCACTCAAAACCTTCTGGAAATGACACCATTGGATAGAGCTCTTTCTCAACTTTCCAGAAAGGTAAAGTTTTCCTCCTAACTCCATGTATTTTTCAAGTTATGGCTCGGCAGAGTTTTTGTGGGAAATTTTCCCTTGCAAGGTCCGCAGCCAATCAGAACTCATCACGTGTCCAGGTCAAAAATATCAAAGTGACCCTGATTTGGCCTGTTTTTCCCTAAAACTTCAAATTGCCATATCTTTCGATCCAGAGATTGTTTTTTCATGTTCTTTATATCAATGGAAAGCTGGTGAAATTCTCTACAAGATTCCATGGTCATTTTTGCATTTTGGTTTAGTTTGGAGAGAGAAAATCAAGAAACGTCTCTGGCACGTGGTAATGGCCAGAAATGACATTTCAACAACCAATTTTAATGCAAAATGGGTCACATTCTTCTTCAACATGGCCAAAAATGTCAGGGCATGGGTCTGTAAGGACCCATGTTGTTTTAATGCATCTTCATTCAATGGGGAATGGCTCCCACATTTTTACATGTTTTCTCTCTCCTGGGCTCGACCCATGCATTGTAAAAAGCTAGATTTGGCTCATTTTTTGGGGGTTGAACATTTTTTGTGTATGGCAAGCTCCCTTTTTCACCTTGGAAGTGATTTAGTGGAATAACAGACCTTTTCTAGAAACTGCAACTGTATTTTTGCCTTTCAGGTGTTTGAATGCAAGTGATTTTGATGTTAAAATAACAATACAGGCCCTGTGATTAGTTTTTATCCTCTGCTGGTGTTGTTTGCCTAATTTCTAACACTTCATTACAGCTATCAGTTTGTGCATGTTGTTTTTTTTGTTGCATTTTATGAACTGTGTCAATTTGCAGAAGTAAAAAATGCTCACCACTCCTTTGGTGCATCACCTATTAGCATTAGCATTAGTTCTTTCCTTTTTGCATTCTCTATCTCTGTCTCCTTGGAATTTAGAGTAGATTTAGGAGTTTAAACCTCTGCAATTGTGCAAGTGATAAATCTGATCAGAGGAGTTGAGGAACCAGCCTCTAATCTGGAGATTCCCCTTCCATTTTGCAAGTCCCACACTTGGGAAGAGGATTCAATGTTGTGCAATCACACTGGATGCTAGTATGATCAAACTAGAAATCTGATCAACATCCAGGGGGTGCTGCTGATTTGCTACAACAAGTTGTAATGGGGGCCTTCTCATTTGAATCCATGCATGTATGGTAAGAACATTAAATTTCATGTCGGTGTCAATAAAAATATTACTTAGGAGTCATCCATCAATAACTACATTCAAGATAATCTCCTTATCATAGTCAAGGTTATGAGGAGGAAGGTTAGCATGTAATACCTACCTCTTACGCTCCCCTATAGCGCTTAGTATCTTATCCCTCAACCATTATCCTAAAAGAGGAATGATATTATCCCGCGCAGAATCTTACACACCTCTCTAACATCATCTATATCTAATTGAGGGACCTCAACACTTTTCTTCTCGCTCTCGACATCCTGGATTGCTATTTTAGACACCGAATTTCCCCTTGAAGACTTCTAATTATGTCCATGGTTTCTTGATAGACTTTTTCTCGATGGGTAGGGTCTGGATAGTTCCCATATACCACCTCTTCTCTTATAATTAGTGGTCTTTTCTTTGGTATTTCCTGGCTGGCATGCATAGCCTTAGCTCATGTTGTCACCAATACAAGTTCTAATTCGACTCACGTACCATTCGAGGCATCCAATGTTCATAAGCATGCTTTACACTCACCATCCCAATGCCATTATCCTTCTTCTTCTTATGTCTCATCTATTTGAATAATTCCAAACACTCCTCATACTTATGCTTCTTTCCACACCAAGAACATTGTAGCAGATCAAGGAATTCATGCTTATAGTGTTCCGTAGACCCACAATTGTAACAAGTTCCATGTGGAAACTCACTTCTTCTGCATCTATGGTTACATTGGCCTCTAAATCCTCAACCTCCTCCCTCTGTGCACTCTTTATAATGACGACCATCATCCTTGGATCTATTCACAACATTGGTCTCGCACACACCAATATCAATGGCATCATGTATTTGGTCAATAAATCTACAATAATTGGTGTCATGAGTAGTAGAGGTTAAAATTTTACAATAGAAAGACACATTCTTATGGATCACGTGCTGCAGTAGTGGACACCTACTTACATTATGATCTCTGTGGCAGATCTCATAGTCTACCATCATCACACATACCGATCTTCGAGGAAAATTGTCCTACGTATGCCCTTATACCTCACAATATGTACATCATAACATGATGTGAGTCTCATGAGCCAATTTTGTAGTTAATTTATCCAATTGCTTTGCCATTGTAGCAATTTGGGCTTCCAAGAATAGACTAACTCATATATCAACATTTCCTACTACCTCAGCATGTAAGGTAGCCTCCAAGGCCTCACAAGTATTTGTGAGAGTCCTCTGTGAAATCACCCTCCTAAATGGTGTGATCAATCCTCCGTTGAACCACTAAACATGTTGTGAAGGATGAATGTCATAAGATAACTTGGATAGGAGAGTCTTGAATGTGTTTCATACTCCTGCGCACACACTCCACCATTCCTTGATGAATCTCCTTTAACACATTAATGCTTTTCTATTCAAACTCTAGTATGTGTAACTCCACCAAAAAGGATTTGTGCAGTGCAATGTAATCTACCACTATCTGGTGTGGGTCATACTTCATATACCAGCTATGCGCATCTCCTTATAATGCGGTTACAAAATAACTTGTTTTTTACTCCAAGGAAGTGATCCCCTTCGTGCGTGATAGTAACTCACACTTGTGTACATGTTTTTGGAATCCTCAATGCCCTTGTAATTAGGTAAGTGGAGTGACATCTCATAAAACACTTGTTGATGGTGTTGTGGACCTTATCTGCTAGATCCAGGACCTTGATTCCCTCTGATGTTACCTCCACCACTAGACCCACTAGATCCACTAGTTCCAACACCTCCAGATCCACCATATCCTCCTCCTATCATAGGAAAGGGGCCTAACACAGTTGTACCCTGCAAACCCACCATCGCACTAAACTACATGCCGACAAAGATTCGATACCAACCCACTCCTAGATGTGTTTCTCATGATGTTTGTAGATACAATACTTAAACCTTGTGATCCCATACCTTTTCCAAATGTTGTGCCAGAAAAAGTACCCCAAACATAGGAAATTATTGTGTAGCCATAGATGTACCAAATGAAAAATTATACCTCTTAGGTTTCACTTAACTACGAATACTGATACCAACTAGATTATCAAAACTTATCTCAAGAACTAGAAAACTAAGTGTAAGGGTCTGATCACCATGTGGGTTAAGATTTATGCCTATGGATCTTCTCCTTTCTTCATCTTGATCAAATAATACTTGATAAAGAAAGCACACAAGAAGTCTGTGTGGGAAAGCAAGTCATACACAAAGGTGCAAATGGATAGGAAGAAACACACAAAGAGTAGAATTTCAAGGACTTATCCATTTTTGGCATGAAGATCTATTTTTAGAAGATGGCATGTAGAACACACCAACAATGTAGAGACGTGCATGCCACACATTGTCTATTTCTAGAGGATCAGATTCAAAGCACTTTTGCATGGAGACAGTCTAAGAATAGGATTGTCACCTTAGTTAACTATCAGTAGTCTATAGATAGCACACTTGCATGTGTGGTTATGCATGAAAATAGCGCATGGATACTAATAGCATGTAGCCTATTTTTGGAATAGATAAGTGGTGAAGGGAAATTCCCCACCCTATATATATGTAGTGAATTACCTAGTAGGAGAGGATGGATATAGAGAGATAGATAACATAGTGTACATGTTTCTGGATTACCGTATCAGATCCATGTGTGCATTAGCATAGATTTCTAGTATTGTAAGAAGCTTTTGTGTTATTGTGATAATTAAGAGATGGAAGATATTGACTGAACCTAAGTTTTATTCATGTGTGTAATTTGGCAGTACATGTTCTTATTTCTATTATGATTATTTTTTAAACCTATTCTTTCCTAGATTTTGATTTGTTATGCACTACATAATGATGTATTAGTTATGGATCTATATTCTTTAATTATTCATCATGTTAACATTCTATTACAGAAACCCTAAAGAGGAACCTAGTACCTTTTCATGCTTTGGGTGAGCACCCATTCTAGACTGAGTGATGTGTCAGCACATCTAGGGAATCATCTGGTGAATTCTAGGCTGCATCATTGGTTCCATTCTTTGGGACTTCTTTTTTAGTTGTTTTCAGGATGGTTTGCGATGAAGATGTACCAATTAACTCTAGCAAGTATTGAGGAGTTGATACATGATATGGAGGAAGAATATGCATAGTGGTTCAAAGCATTGGATCTGAGTTTAACGCATGCACTTAGGTAGAACATAATCTGTATGACAGTTTATATGAGAGATTTTTCACCATCTTTCTAGTAGAATTATATGAGTGGTTGATTTATTATGCATCTAAGAATAATTATAGGTATCACACACTTTTATGGACATAGGAAGAATTTCAGGCCCTTTATGATGCTGATTTGATCTGGACTCACATTGTAGATATATGGTTTCGTAGTGTTCTAAATAGTTATATTATAGAATATTCAATTTTGACGCATTCATGTCCAAAAGTATATGAATTCCAGTTCTTATGATATCTAAGAGGAGCTTATCTCGCATGGCATTCCTTTGGTGATCAAGATCTTGATAATAACATTGAACCGGAGAGTAAACCGATGGCTAACTAAAACCTCATCACGTGCGAGAGAAGGAACAGGTTTTGTGAAAGATGGAAGACCTAGCGGAAGAAAGATAGAGAGAGGAAATGTGGCTTAAGTATAATGAGGTGCATGAGAGGGAGATAGAGAAGTAGTGCATCATTGCAAAAAGTATGACGTTGAGAAGAGAGATGACTCGTGAAGGATTTGAATCTCACGTACAAGACATGGAGCCGAACATCGGGAATTCCCCATCTTAGAAAGCATGACATATATCCCCCTTAACCTCACACATAAGTGTGCTAGTAGAGACTACGGGCTGTGATCAAGCATCTTAATCCACCGATGACCTAGCCCTTGCGCTTGGTTTTCCAGTATCTAGTATGATAAGTAATTAGCAAGTGAATTTGGGAAACAGGAAAATTGGAGTAAGTCAGAGAGTAAGTACATCAATGGTAGGATAGATGGCTTCAATATTATTTGGAGGAACATTTTTAGGTGCATGATCTGCATAGAATGTAAGCACACAAAATTTTGGATTCACCTCTAGAAGGGAACTACAACATAGGCTGTAGGGGTTTAGTATATTACTACTATTGGAGCACATGGGAGTACATCTACAAATCATATTCCAGCTACAAGTGGAAGATCAGGAGGTATAGGTGGTTCTAGTTCTGGTGGATCTAGTGGTTTTGGAGGTAAGGGAAACACAGGTAGTTCTGGATCAAGTGGGCAAGGTCCACACTAACCCTAGAATATTTATATGGAGATGTTTCTTCATCTTCCAAAGTATATAGGCATAGAGGATGCTGCTTGAGCATGAGCACATGTGTGAAATATTGTGGCGCACTATTGGGTTTCATAATAGAACATGGGTTGAAACCAAAATTAGGGGACAACAATTCCTCCTCATTAATGGGAGAGGTTCCCTTATTGAAAGCAAGAAAAAAATGTATAGATATATAACTCTCAATGTTTATCTTTTCATAGTCAACAGATGTTGAGCTCCTTTGGAAGCTTTGGACTTGATTTACCCATCTATTTTATCAAACAACTCTTCCAAACTTACCAGCCCTTTAGGTATTTTATTACCTTTAGTTTTATGTAGCCATCATGATCCATTTCTTCTTTGTTATCTTCTTCATTTGGAGGCACACACTCTCTAGGTAGATTCCCACCTCCTTCAAAGTACAGCTAGTCAAAATTATCTCTGAGTTCAAGGAAGGAAAGCAAGTGTTGATCATCATTAAATACCTTCTAGTTGTTTACATTGTTAGGCACACTAAGCCTATGAATCATCTCAATGGTGAATTTATCTTGGGAGAAATCTGGATGAGGGATCAGTAGAGACCCCGAGACAACCAAGGAATCAGCCCTGGTGTTCCTTTCCCTTGGCATGGATTCAATTTAAAAGGCATCAAGGAACTCAATGGAATCCCAAACTAGGTTCATGTAATGCTTCAACCTTCTATTCTTCACTTGATAGAGATCTCTGACCTGTTTTACAATCATCTCTACATCTCCACGAGCAAGGAGATTCTTGATCCCCATCTCTTTTTCCATGCTTAAACCGAGGATGAGAGCCTCATACTCAATTGTATTATTTGTGTTTAATTAGAGCTTGAAAGAGAAAGGGTGAATTTTCCCTTCAGGAGAAATAAGCACCACACCAGCTCCAAAACCAGCTGAGGAGCAGCTTCCATCAAATTCCAAAGTCCAAATTCCATTAGGATCAAGAAACACTTCCTTAGGATGGTTAGCCTCATCTTGTGACATGATCATGTAGTTACCATGACCAATGTCTACATAAAGTATTTGTGCCTTTGGGTCATCTATTTTTTGCACAATATATTTAGTTTGTTTCTCAGGCAGTAGCTTCTTCATTTTCCCATTCATTGGAATAAGAGCATGTGACCAATCCATCATGATTTCTCCTCCAACATTTTTGCAAAAATTTCTACTCAGCAGCATGTTGTAGGAAGGGGGAATATCAACTACCAAAATGGTGGCTAAAACTCTCTTCTCTTGCAAAGAAGCAAAGGCTACATGTGCATCCTTGATCCTCCAAACCAATGGCACTTCTCTACTTTCCATTGAGTAACATGAATGAAAAATACGGGTTAGGGTTAAGCCTAGGGCATGAGCTACCTTAGCGAGACATCACATTGTGTCAAGCACCAGAATCAATAACACAATTGCTGATTTTATGGCTAGCTATGAGGAGGGTAACATAAAATGGTTTGATCTTCCCATCGGATGAAGTGACTTTGCACCACAAGGCTTGGTTGAGATGAAGGAGAAGGAGTGGGCAAGAGAACTTTAGAACTAGGGAATGAAGGATTGGATTTGGATTTTACAAATTATACCATCTTAGCAAAACCCTTGGGATGGGTTTGGTAGAATTCAGCCTCTAATATTTGGACCTTAGTTTTCTTGAGATGGTCAATAATGTCAAAAGAACCAAAGGTAGATGGAGCATCATTGATAGGGGTAGATGAAAAATTTGACTTATCAACTCTATCATTTGAAGGAAATAATCTTTGGGAGAAGGAATAGCAGAACCTACCTTGGGTGTGGAAGAAGTTGGAATAGGATCTCCTCTACTTGCAATCACTAGAATGACCATAGGAGGTTCCTTGGATCTTTTAGCAGTTGCACCAGTTTCTCCTTGTTGGCTTTCTTGCAAGTCATGACAACATATGATTCATTGTTCATCTCTCGTAACTCTTTCTTCATAATTATCCTCTTCATCTATACCTTTAGTACTAAAAATGGACATGAGATCCATTCAACTCTTCTAATTCTTCATCAGCTTCCTCTTCATGTTCTTCACAGATTCCATCCTCTTCCTCATCATCAGGCTCTAACACTTCACATGTTGCATTGATTGGAACTTTAACAGGTGGACCTTCAATTGCCAGTCTAGTCTGAGTAGAGGGCAACCGATTCTGGGCTGAAAGTTCTTCCTAGGAACATCCTGATAAGGAGCAAGTTCTTAAGGGAAATAAGATCATTTAACCGAACATAGCCCTGAGAATATGTGGAAGAAGGAGATGCTTTGGATTTGGATGAATCTCTCCTTAGGACATGATCAGATCATCTTCAACACTAACAACAAATCTCTTATCAGCATTAAGTGGGAAATTAGGCAATAAGGAAGAAATCATCTCTGAATCTGATCCACATGGCGTGTGTTTTGTGGGATCTTATTAACCAGCCTATTGAATTTGGCCACAAATTCCCTCATGGGCTCATGTGACTCTTTCTTGATTTGAGAAATCTAGGCCAAGAGGGCATGTACATCCTCAACATGTTTGAAACACTACTCAAACTAGGTTGTCATGGTGTTCCAATTGGTGATGGATCCAGCAGGGAGATGATAGAACCAATCAATAGCATTATCTTGTAATGTCTCCACAAAAATCTAATGGAGATATACTCATGTTCAACCTCAAGAACACCACAAGAAAAATGAAGGCAATAATATGTTCATCTAGATGAACCTTCCCATCACCTCTGAATTTACGGAAATTATTTCTATTTCCTCTAGGAAATTCATGCAATGGCTAGGGAAGAACAAGAGGCCCAACCCTTTGGCCCCAAGGTAAAGGAGTTATCATCCTTGGAAATATTGTTTGGAGAGGAATTGAAACACCAGTGAGAATCAAAGCATGCAAATTAGGACTGATTTAATCTTGAGGGATGCCACTCCCATAATTTTTGTCTCTAGCACGAGGAGTGCTTATATATCTTATTCCTCTTCTTTTTCTTGTTGATGAAGGAGAGAGAAACCTTGATGATCCAAAATTTGGAAATGGGGGTCTTCTTCACCAGAAATTCTTCTACCTCAAGTGTATCTTGGAGTCTCCAGATCAAAGATGATCAAGAAGTTGTTATTCAAAAATTGGAATCCATTTGCAATGAATTCCCCAATGGAGTCACCAAAAACTATTGGGTTTTAGAATGGAACATGGGTTGAAACCATAGTTAGGGGACAACAAGTCCCTCCTCTTTAATGGGAGAGGTTCCCTTATTGAAAGTAGAAAAAAATGTACAGATATACAACTCTCAATGTTTAGACCCTGATATTTTGGAATGTTTTCATACTTAAAAGATTATCAATCAGAAGGAATGGAAGAATATAGAGATGGGAGAAGGAAGAAAAAAATGCTTTTGGGAAATATAGATAGCAGAGTATCTCCCTACTTACATTGAACCAAGAAAATAAAGAAAAGGATCAATTACTTCACCACCAGCGCAAATCTGCAAACACAAAGTTCTAAAGATTCACACAGACCAAAACACAAAGTTTCTATTGAATGTGTTGGTGCCATTTTTGAGCTTGCACCATTTTTCCCTGAATTTTTCCTTTATTCTCGCATACTCTGAAATGTTTTCTCTCAAATTGGTGGTCTGCAACTTTTCCCTCTAGTCAAATGCCTTGAAATTCTCATAAACTTGTTGTTTTGCCCCAATTTGAAAGAAATTTACATGTGTGCCCTATTTTGTGCCCTAATTTTTCCATAAATCTGTGAGCTTTGCCATTTTTCCTTTTTCCCAAACATGGAAGTTTAAAATTGATCAATTTCACTTGTATGCCATTGAAAATCCAATTCCATGATCAAAAATGCTTTAAAAACATGTTTCAGTTGGTTCAATTTCGAGAAATTTGTCGTCCTTAGCAAAAAAATCAAATTCTAGGGCATCCCTAGTGTTTTTTGTGTTTTGATCAGAGACAGCGTCATTTGCCCATCAATTTCTTCTTCAGCATTCATTGGCAATGTGGCTTGTTCTAATTGGCCGAAGAATGAGTCTGGTGGAAAATTGTTTTAACTTATCACTTTTTAATTTTTTGGCAAAAGGGTGAATTTGGTCCCATGGCTCCACTTTACTCTGATTGGTTCTAATGTTGTTGACGTGTCCTCTTTTGATTGGATGAGAAGCAGTGGGTCTTTTTGTGCCTTAAGGAATTTTGGAAAAAGAGTTAAAGTGCAAAGAAAATGCCTAGGGCCCACAACGAATCAGAATGGAACATGTGGCGGCTTCAGAGCCAAGGACGAGAATTGTGGGTGGTCGGGTTCTTTTGAAGTTTTTTGACTTTATTTGGTTAAAAGATTAAAGTCACAAAACAATCCAAAACTCCACAACGAATCATAGGTGGACACGTGTCACGTTTGCATCAGAGGTGGAACTTCGGGCCTTGGGGCAAAATTGATATTTTTCCCATATTTTGGCATAAAGGCATAAAATTCAAAGTAGGAGTGCAAGCCTGTAGTGAATTAGCAATCACCACATGGCAGGGAAAGGTGGAGGTGTGGGAGTGTGGAGGAAATGGTGAAATTTTTCCTTTGTGGAAAATGTTAAAATATAAATAAGAACGTTTCCCCGCAGCCAATCAAGTGAGGACATGTGTCCTATGGGAGGGCAGAGCCGCGGAGGAAAAAGGGAAAATTTTCCTTTTTCTAAAAAGAGGAAAAATGTTTAAAATTAAGCCACGACTCGTATATCGTCATATTGTGCCACATGTCAGGGATAGAATCGAAGATGCAGGCCCATGGAGACAATTTGGAAAATTTTCATTTTTCCAAAAAAGGTGGAAATGTGTAGAATTGGTCCACGATTCTAATGGGGCCCACTTTGGGACACATGTCAAGCCCATTTTCAAAGGGCAGAGGGGCGAAGAAAAATGTCAATTTTTTTACATTTTTCCAAAAGTGTTAAAATGTCAAAAGGTGATCCCAAGCCCATTTCCAATCACATTGTGACACGTGGAGGGCTCAGATTAAAGGATAAAGGAAGATCAACGGTAACTGTGCATTTTTCAATTTGGCCGCCATTTGAGCTCTAGGAAGCTTGGAGATGTGATTTTTGCATCAATTTTCACCAATTTTTGGCAAATTCATGTCACTTTTTCCTTCAAGGATCAATAGAATCAATTTGTAGATCTAAGGTACTTTTGCAATGAAATTTTGTTTACACTCAAGCATAAATGTGAAATATCAAATCCAAAAGTTGCAGAGTCAAATTTTGGAGGGGTAAGGATTAAATAATGAAAGGAAGGGGGTATGCATGCTTTGAAGATGAAAAACGTGCCTCCACAATGGATAATGATGTGAATTTTGCAATGTTTCATCTCTTTTTGAGACAACTGGCAACTTTTTGGACGTGTTATGTTAAACGTCCCTGTCTACGAATCATGAGAAATTTTTGTAAAAAAATTGATCCTTTGGCATATTCTTTTCTTGGGAAAGAAGTCTGAAGGAGATTGAATGCTATATATTCCATGAATTTTTCATGCAAAGGGTTGGAAGAGTTTAAAAAATCCTTGCAAAACTAAAAATTTCACAGGAAAATCTAGGAAGAAGCCCATTCTCTGAGTGACCACTTGAGAAACTCGTGTAACTCTCTATATCATATTTCAAATCATGTTAATTTGGTTGCACATGTATAGCCATTAACAAGCTCTGAGATTATTTTTCAAAACATTCCCCTATTGATAAATCTGATCATTTTTGAGTTATTTTGTGTTGTCTTTGGGAAAAATCTATGAATGCTTACATTTTAGAATGCATTTCAAATTTGTGTTTCTTGTTTCCTGTTACAGTCTTGTGTTTAAAATCTCTCTTGATCATACATGGTCTCATTTCTTGTGATATTTTAGTGGCATTTGCAATCTCACATTCAGAAGAGCTTTCATTTGATAAAGAGATAAAAAAATTTAAAATCACTTTACCTTCCTTGACTTCAGAGATTGTTTGTAAACCTTTGGGTGCACTTTAGGTCATGATTAAATAGTGATTACTAAATGCTTCATTGGTTCATTCTAACTCAATATTTTATGATAGATGACCAAAGATTATGTGGAAAAGTGCAGATCTGGGCCTCCATTTGATGCACATATCCTGGTTGAAGGGATGATTAACCATTTTGATACTTTTTGTTGTTAAGTTTCTCCATATTTTGTTGAAATCCTCAAAGAGTCTAGCAGACCTTGGTTTGTCTTGTCTAAACTCCCACAAAAATTCATTCAAAAACAAGTAATCCTACCCTATTTTACCCCTTTTTGACCTGTATACCCTCAGAAGATCAAAATCCATTTACTAAAGTATGCGAGAACAGATCAGGATTTCAAAATGTCTTGATAACCCTTGCCTTGCATTGAAATTATCTCCGTAATCTGGAAGTGAGAACTTGTGAAAGTTAAATTTGAGTTTTTATCATATTTTCCCAAGGCCCTTTTCATAATTTTTACACAAATTGAGGGATATCTTCATCTCGCTTCACCATTTGAGGGTTAAAAATAGGTTCTCTTACCTTGGTTGAAAGGCAAAACCTAAAATAGTTAGACAAGATCAAGTCCTATTTGAGTGTTATCCATCTCTCCACAAATCTGAGTGCCGAGTTAGATCATATCCCCAACTAAAAATGACACAAACTATGATCCATATATCTTCAAGCTTCATGCCATATCTTTGATGCTGCTCAAACTAAAAAGGAGAACAAATTTTAGGTACTAACACCGGTGGTGCCATTCTTGAGGATGAAGAATGCAATATCCAAACTAATTTGTTAATCTACTTCAGTTCATATTTTTTGAGCATGCCAACACCATTAGAAACATTACTAGGGACATTCTTAGTTCAATCTAATCCATGTGCATACATATTTGAAATATTTGAATGCATATCAAACCCTAGTAATGTCTCTTGCAAGTTCTATCTATAAATATATTGTTAAAGCATCATTCTATACTCAGATTTGCAAGGTGTATGCAAAGGTTTCAAACTTTGTCTATAATTTTATTAGTTTCTAGCAGTAGTTACACTTCATTTGCATTTGTGGTTGATAGATTCAAGAAAAGGAAGATTTGATCTATAAAGTTTGGCAAGATTTTCAGTGTTGATAGGTATTTGATAAAGTATTTTAGTGCATTTGCACAACTAGGGTGAAATTCCTTAGTGGTGACTCCATGTTGTTTTGATCTTGATAAATACCAGTGTCTTAGCTTTCTGTCATTTTTTTTGGTGTTGCTAATCTCTACAAACCTAGAAGGAAGAAGATCTCTCTTCAGGAGGGACCCAAGTAGAAAGTTATTTCAAGAATTGGGAAAGACAGTTTTAGAGGAAAGAAAAGTTTGGAAGGTTGTTGAAGGTTAGACATCAAGCAAAGGAATATCCATTGGTGAGAGAGATCAGCCTTTAATATAGGATTATCACTCTTCTTCTAGTGATTCTGATTCAAGCAATCTTCTCATAAACTTGTTTACTTCAACTAGTGAAGGTCCTTCTGCTGTACTTGGTGAGTTCCTTTTTCAATCTACACCTGTGTGTTTCAATTCTAGTAAAACTTTCCAAGAAAATTAGCACCTAGAGAATACCAATCTTGTGAACCACATTCTTGAGCCCTAAAGACCTCGCACTCCTCATCAGCTTGTGTCACCCCCAAGATCACCTCCACCAGACAACATGGCTCAGCCTCCACCTAGGCCTCCATTTGTGGTCAATACCTTTGGCCCAATAAATTTTAGGGGAATGGCTGGTTATCCTAATGTTGTGCCTCAAGATGTCAGAAATAGATTGCCAAAATTCCAAGGTAACAATGTAATAACATGTGATCAGCATTTGAAACTCTTTATTAATATGATGGAGGATTTTGAAATTGGATTTGAGGATGTGTACATTAAATTTTTTGTCCACACTTTAGAGGAGGATGTTAGGGATTGGTACAAGGCCTTGCTAAATAATTCTATTGATTCATGGACTGAAATGCAGAATGCATTCAGATTGCAATATGGTGATAAGACTGATCCTAGATTTCTCATCGAATTTGAGAATATCAAGAAGAACCCCAATGAATTAGTTCATGGATTTAATACAAGATTTAATAATACATTGAGAAGACTTCCCATTAATTTGAGGCCATGTGATCATTCATGCTTGATTAAATATGCAAATACATTTGATAAGAAGGCATCCTACTACTTAAGAGATAAAAACCCTACTAATTTGAGGCAGGCCTTCACCATGGCACTATAGATTGAAAACAATATCAAAGCAATTAGGAAACCTCTCAAGAGAGATGGTGTAAAGTTGATAAACCCTGAAAAACCTCAAGCTAGCAAGGTGTTTTGATTTGGAGGAGGTTGTGAAAACTTTGGTAGGGGTTGTCAAAGAAATCTCATACAAGTTAGCCTGGGAAGAGAAGGGAATTGGGTAGACTTCACAAGGTTAGCAAAAGCACAAAACCATGATAGATTTTCCAATCATCCTAGGGGTGATCAGAGATCTGATGATAGAGGGAAAGGACCCATGGGGTCTGCAAATAGACATCCTCAAGCATGTGAAGGAAGAGTGTTACCTAATCCCCTAATTGCTAGGGTTACTACTATTGAGGAAGTTGTTGATATTGATTGGTGTGATAAGTGTTTTCTACCCCACCCTCCATGTGAAATGGACTAGCAAGATGGTGAAGCTAATAATGATGATGGTATTGATGATGATATCTGCATGGTGGGTTGTTCTTCAAGCTCACAAGAAGGAGCAACATCAACTGAGGTAATAAGTGCAAGGATAGCTACAACTTTTTGGGATTACATCAAATGGGTACAAATCCTTCTTCCCTCTCATACTCTTGAAGTTGATGTAGTGCAAGCTTTTGAAATTCCTAACAATGACTTTGAATACTTAAGAGCTTTGATGATTAAGAAGTATGATGGTGGTATCCCTTGGAGGAAGATAGACAATTGTTAATGAACGTTGTGGCTTAAGAGAAAGAGTATAACTCTAGGAGCAAGGTTGTTAAGGGAGTTTGGCCTCAAGCCAAACCTAAAACACCCTTACTTACAAGTATCCCCAAAGAAGCTCCTAGAAGAGAAACACTTGGGAAAAGCTCTGTTGTCCCGGGCATAAATTTTAGTCCTCCTCATGCCCAAGCTACCAAGAATCCCATGCCATCTAATGAATCTACTTGTTTCCCTTCCAATGTTGCCTTGCCAAAGAATGTTCCCTATGACATAGCCCAAGTATTGAGCCAAATCAAAGTGAGTGTTCCAATCATTGAGTTGCTTAGGATTCCTGAGCACAAGAAGAGAGCATTTGAGTACTTGGGATTGAAAGAGGAGAAGAGTACCCCAAGCAGAAATGTAAATGTTGTTAAAACTCCTCCTCAAATCATTAGGCCTTGAAACACCACCAACATTAGAGTATCTTAGAGAAACACCTGAGGTATACTTGGGGACATCCTTGGTTTATTCCCAATTGAATTTTGATCCATTCTTTACAACTTTGATCATAAAGGATAGACTACTTCACAATTGTATGTTTGATTTTGGTGCATCATGCAATGTCATGCCTCTAGAATTCATGAATGAGTTGGATATCAAAGTGATAGCAGCCTATGGAAAGTGTACTACCATGGACTCAAGAGAAGTGTTGGTAGTTGGTTGTGTGAAGGGTTTGGTGGTACAACTTGCAGCCTATCCGGGTAAGAATTTGAAACTTGATGTTGTGATTGTTGATTGCCCTACCAAATGGGGTATGCTTTTGTCAAGAAAGTGGGTTGCAAGTTTTGGTGGGACTATTCAAATGGACATGTCTTTTTCCACTATTCCCATTGAAGGAAGCCTTGTCAAGCTCTATGGAGAAAAGAAGATGTTACACCTTATTGAAGATCCCAACAATGCTTCCTATGAGGTGTTGTTTGCTGATGTAGATGTTGATAACTTTGTTGGGTTTGTTGATGGCAAAGAACACAAGATGGATCAGTCAAAGTGCCTTGAACAGGTAGGTTCTCCTTGGACCTTTCTATTTGATGGAGCTTTCTCCAAATTTGGAAATGGTGCTGGTATAATTCTGATTTCTCCTAGCTTGGAAGAGTTTGTTTTTTCCTTCAAGCTTAATTTTGAATGTACTAACAACATTGCTAAGTATGAAGCCTTATTGTTGGGTTTGAGAATTTCATGGAAGTATGGTGTCAAGGACATCATTGCAAAATGAGATTTAGAGCTATTTGTCAAACAAATAAGAAAATTGTATGCTATAAAAAATCAGTGGATGAAACAGTACAAACATGCAGTTTGGGATCTAATTGAGATGTTTGATTCCTTCAACATTATGCATCATGACAGGAGTTTCAATGTTGTTTCTGACAAGTTGGTAGTGTTGGGGTCAATATTTGGAAATTACATCCTTTCACCTTATTGTGAGTACAATATTGAATTGTTAACTAGGCCAGCTATCCCTGACAACATTAAGCATTGGCAAGTGTTTAATGATGATGCTCAAGTTCAAAGGTTTTTACAAAATCAAGGTGAGTTTTCAAATCAGAATATTGATTGGGAACCAATGGTGTGTGTGACTAAAGGAAGAGAAACTTTTTTGGAAAGGATATTATCCAATTGAAAACTAACACCATTCCTAGAGGGTTGGTTTCTCTTGAGTCAAATTTTAACAATGTTGATTACATCATCAATAGAAACATGTCTACCTCAAGGGATGTGGAAGAGCATAACTTGGGAACTAATGATAAACCAAGAAAATTTTGGTTGGGAAGAAATTTAAACAAAGAAGAAAAACAATCCTATGTTCAACTATTGAAGAAATATCAGGATTATCTTGCTTGGTCTTATTCAGAGCTAAAAGCATACAAAGAGGACTTGTTTCAGCATGAGATTCCTCTTGAAACAAATGCCAAGCCCTTTAGACAAAAGAAAAGGCCAATTAATCCACTCCTCTCAATGAATATGCAAGATGAATTGAAGAAACTGAAGGAGGGAGGGATCATTCAGCCCACAAGGTATTCATCTTGGGTTGCAAACCTTGTGCCAGTCAGAAAGAAAATGGAGATATCAGACTTTGTGTAGACTTCAGAAATATAAATAGAGCTTCATTGAAAGACAATTATCCTTTTCCAAACATGGAAAACATGTTGTAGTTAGTGACTAGATCTGAATTGTTGTCCACCTTGGATGGTTTCTCTAGCTACAATCAAGTTGTTATCAAGGAGTTAGAAAGATTTAAAACTACCTTTACCACTCCTTGGGGAACATATGTCTATGTAAGAATTCCTTTTGGTCTCATGAATGTTGGAGCTACCTTCCAAAGAGCAATGGATGTTTCTTTTGCTGGTTACATAAATGACTTCATTACAATTTATCAGGATGATGTGACTATGTTTTCAAGGAGCAGAAGAGATCACTTATAGCACTTGGAAAGAATGTTGATCAGATGTAGAGAATATGGCATTTCTCTCAATCCAAAGAAGTTTCATTTTGGGGTGAAAAAGGCCAAGTTTCTTGGTCATATTGTTTCAAAGGTTGGTGTCATGATTGACCCTGAGAGGGTAGAAGCAATCAGCAAGGTTCCAATTCCAAGAACAAAGAAGGGCATCCAATCCTTCTTTGGGAAGATCAATTTCATTAGAAGGTTTGTGTCTAATTTTTCTGAATTGACTCTTCCTATTACATGCATGTTAAAGAAAGACCAAGTTATCAAATGGGAGGAGGCTGTTATTTAGGATTTTGAAGGAATCAAAGAAGCATTGAAACATGCACTGTCTTAGCAGCTCCGAATTACAAGAATCCTTTCCAAATCTTCTCCTTTTCTTATAAAAATACCATTGCATCTATTTTGCTGCAAAAGGATGAAGATGGGGCTAAGAGGCCTATTGCCTTCTTTAGCAAGGATTTACAAGTTCTTTGAGTTAAAATACACAATCATGGAAAAATAAGCATTTTCCTTGGTGAAAGAAACAAAGGTTTTTCAGGCCTTATATCTTAAGTTCAAAATTTTTTGCTTATGTTCCCCACACCATGGTAAAAGACATCTTATCAGAGATGGAGATCTCAAGCAAAATATGTAGATGGGTGAACAAACTACAAGAATATGACATGGATATCCAAACCACAAAGTTGGTGAGAGGTTTGGGTCTTGCTAAGCTCATGGTTGAGAGCAACTTGCAGACTATGGAAGTGAATGAAGTAGAGGAAGAAAGGGTAGATGTTCTTGAGAAATTGATAAGCTCGATTAGTACAAGGATGTAATCTTTTATTTGAAACACCTACATTGCCCTGATCATTAAATAAAAATTAGAAAAGAGCCCTCAATTGGCTTCTCAAAAGTACATCATTATTGACTTAGGGTTGTCTTGGAAGAAGCCTAAAGGTGTCCTCTTGAAATGTATAACTGAAGATGAAGCTCCCAAAATAGTTGTTGATTTCCATGGGGAGTTTGTGGAGGAAACTTTGCTAGAAGGGTTACTGACACACAAAATTTTGAGAGTTGGTTATTGGTGGCCTAATCTCTTCAAAGATGCAACCCTGCTAGTTAGAAAATGTGAAAGTTGTCTAGCGTTTCTCTAGAAGAATGAAAGCTTTAGGCTCCCTTCCTTTGCAGCCTATATCAATTGAGGATCCTTTCAAACAATGGGGGATGGACTTCATTGGTGAGATTTCAGACCCTTCTAGTGTTGGACATAAGTGGATCCTTATAGCCACAGATTACTTCACCAAGTGGGTAGAAGCAATCCCCACCAAGAAAGAAACACACCAAGTTGTTATAGAGTTCTTGTTGAATCACGTCATATGCAGATTTGGTGTGCTAGTAAAGATTGTTGCTAATAATGCCATGTGTTTTAGAGCTAAGCCCTTGATGGAAATGTGTAAGGAGTATGGAACCAATCTAACTTATGCTTCAAACTATAACCCTCAAGGAAATAGATAAGTTGAGTCCAACAATAAGAACTTGTTGAAGATCATTAGGAGATCCTTGAAGTTGAACAAGAGAAAATGGGGTGAACAACTGAAATTTGTAGTTTGGGCTAATAGAATCACTACTAAAAGAGCTACTAGTAAGAGCCCATTTGAGTTGGTGTATGGAAATCAAGCTCTGTTTCCCTTACATCTGCAATTATCTTCATTTCAGTTCATTCAACAACTTGAGGATCAAGAGGTCAATCCATATGAAGTAAGGATTAATCAGATTGTTGAGTTGGATGAAGAAAGAAGAGCATCCCACCAAAGGCATGTCAGATTTAGAGAGAAGTTGAAGAGGTTGTTTGACAAGAAGGTCACTCCTAGGGATTTCAATGTTGGAGATCTAGTTTTTTTGTGGGATAATAGGCATGAAGATAAGGGAAAACATGGTAAATTTGATGCATTGTGGATGGGCCCTTACTCCATTGATATTAGAATTGGTGAAAATACCTTTTTCTCAAGGACTTAGATGGGGAATTGCTTGAACTACATTAATTACGGGAATCGAAGAATTTATTTTATTAATCCCCAAATTTGAGGTATGCACCACTTGTATAGTGTATAGTCTTTGTTTTTGGCTCTATTTTTGTTGTTTTTGTCGGTTTGTGGTTTGCCCTATTCTTGGCAACCATTTTTTGTCGATTGGGTCTAGTTTTTCTACCCTAAATTTTTACTTCATTGCCCAATGGTTGTTTTTGGCACTTGGTCTGCTTCTTTTGTTCTTGTGGCACTCATTGGGAGTGCCCATCCTAGCAAGAGCTGATGTTGGTGCCATTTTTGAGCTTGCACCATTTTGCCCTAAATTTTTCCTTCATTTTGCATGCTCTGAAACATTTTTCTCTCAAATTGGTGGTCTACAACTTTTCCCTCTAGTTGAATGCCTTGAAATGCTCACAAACTTGTTGTTTTGCCCCAATTTGAAAGAAATTTACATGTGTGCCCTAATTTTTCCAAAATTTGTGGGCTCTGCCATTTTTCCTTTTTGCCCGATCATGGAAGTTTAAAATTGATTGATTTACACTTGTATGCCATTGAAAATCCAATTCCATGATCAAAAATGCTTTAAAAACATGTTTTAGTTGGTTCAATTTCAAGAAATTTGTCATCCTTAGCAAAAAAATTGAATTCTAGGGCATCCCTGGTGTTTTTGTGTTTTGACGGTCAAACGGGTGTCATTTGCCCATCAATTTCTTCTTCAGCATTCATTGGCAATGTGGCTTATTCTAATTGGCTGAGGGACGATGGAAAAAAATTTTAACTTATCACTTTTTGTTTTTTGGCAAAAGGGTGAATTTGGTCCCATGGCTCCGCTTTACTCTGATTGGTTCTAATGTTGCTGACGTGTCCTCTTTTGATTGGATGAAGTAATGGGTCTTTTTTTTCCTTAAGGCATTTTGGAAAAAGAGTTAAAGTATAAAGAAAATTCCTAGGGCCCACAACAAATCAGAATGGAACACGTGACAGCTTCAAAGCCAAGGACGGAATTGTGGTTGGGTTCTTTTGAAGTTTTTTGACCTTATTTGGTCAAAAGATGAAAGTCACAAAACAATCCATAACTCCATAATGAGTCACAGGTGGACACGTGTCACATTTGCATTAGAGGTGGAACTTCGGGCCTCGGGGAAAAATTGATATTTTTCCCATTTTTTGGCATAAAGGCATAAAATTAAAAGGAGGAGCGCAAGCCCGCAGTGAATCAGCAATCACCACGTGGCTAGGGAAAGGTGGAGGTGCGGGAGTGTGGAGGAAATGGTGAAAAATTTCCTTTATGGAAAATGTTGTTAAAATATAAATAAGAGTTGCCCGCAGCCAATCAGGTGAGGACACGTGTCTTGTGGGAGGGTGGAGCTGCAGAGGAAAATGGAAAATTTTCCTTTTTCCAAAAAGAGGCAAAATGTTTAAAATTGAGCCGCGACTTCGTATCCAGTCATATTGTACCACGTGTCAGGGATAGAATCAGAGATGCGGGCCCATGGAGATAATTTGAAAAAATCATTTTTCCAAAAAAGGTGGAAATGTGTAGAATCATTTCGTGATTCCAATGGGGCCCACTTTGGGACACATGTCAGGCCCATTTTCAAAGGGCGGAGGGGCGGAGAAAAATGTCAAATTTTTACATTTTCCCAAAAGTTTTAAAATGTCAAAAGGTGATCCCAAGCCCATTTCCAATCACATTGTGACACGTGGAGGGCTCAGATTAAAGGATAAAGGAAGATCAATGGTAACTATGCATTTTTCAGTTTGGCGCCATTTGAGCTCCAGGAAGCTTGGAGATGTGATTTTTGCATCAATTTTCACCAATTTTTTGGTAAATTCATGTCATTTTTCCTTCAAGGATCAATGGAATCAATTTGAAAATTCAATTTGCAGATCTGAGGTACTTTTGCAATGAAATTTTGTTCGGGCTCGAGCAAAAACATGAAATATCAAATCCAAAAGTTGCAAAGTCAAATTTTGGAGGGATAAGGATGAAATAATGAAAGGAAGGGGGTATTCATGCTTTGAAGATGAAAAATGTGCCTCCACAATGGATAATGATGTGAATTTTGCAATGATTCATCTCTTTTTGAGACAATTGGCAACTTTTGGACGTGTTCTATTAAACATCCCTATCTATGAATCATGAGAAATTTTTGTAACAAATTTGATCCTTTGGCATATTATTTTCTTGGGAAAGAAGGATCGAAGGATATTGAATGCTATATATTACATGAATTTTTCATGCAAAGGGTTGGAAGAGTTTTAAAAATCCTTGGAAAACTAAAAATTTCACGAGAAAGTCTAGGAAGAAGCCCATACTCTGAGTGACCACTTGAGAAACTCATGTAACTTTCTCTGTATTAGATTTCAAATCATGTTAAGTTGGTTGCACATGTATAGCCATTAACAAGCTCTGAGATTGTTTTTCAAAACATTCCCCTACTGATAAATCTGATCATTTTTGAGTTATTATGTGTTGTCTTTGGGAAAAATCTATGAATGCTTACATTTCATAATGCATTTCAAATTTATGTTTCTTGTTTCCTGTTGCAGTCTTGTGTTTAAAATCTCTCTTGATCATACATGGTATCATTTCTTATGATATTTTAGTGGCATTTTCAATCTCACATTTAGAAGAGCTTTCATTTGATAAAGAGATAAACAAATTTAAAATCACTTTACCTTACTTGACTTCAGAGATTGTTTGTAAACCTTTGGGTGCACCTTAGGTCATGATTAAATAGTTATTACTAAATTCTTCATTGGTTCATTCTAACTCAAGATTTTGTGATAGATGATCAAAGATTGTGTGTAAAAGTGTAGATCTGGGCCTCCATTTGATGCACATATCCTGGTTGAAGGGATGATTAACCATTTTGATATTTTCTGATGTTAAGTTTCTCCATATTTTGCTGAAATCCTCAAAGAGTCTGGCAGACCTTGGTTTGTCTTATCTAAACTCCCACCCAAAAATCATTCAAAAACAATTAATCCTACCCTTTTTTGACCTATATACCCATAGAAGATCAAAATCCATTTGCTAAAGTGTGTAGAAAAGATCAAGACTTCAAAATGTCTTCAGTAACCCTTGCCTTACATTGAAAATCTCCATAATCTGGAAGTGACAACTTGTGAAAGTCGATTCGGAGTGTTGATCATATTTTTCCAAGGCCCTTTTCATACTATTTACACAAATTGAGGGATATTTTCATCTCTTTCACCATTTTAGGGTTACAAAATAGGTTCTCTTACCTTGGTTGAAAGGCACAACCTAAAACAGTTAGGATAAGATCATGTCCTATTTGAGTGCTATCCATCTCTCCATAAATATGAGTGTCAGTTAGATCATATCCCCGGCTACAAAATGAAACACACCATGATCCATCTGTCTTCAAGCTTCATGTCATATCTTTGATGTTGCTCAGATTGAAAAGGAGAACAAATTTGGCTACCAACAGAATGCAAAACAAAAGATCCATTTAATCGAGAAAGGAGAGAGAAAGATATAATAGAGGAAAAAGATAGAAAATAACTTTTGTATTGAATTACTTCAGAATTTACAACCTTCCCAGAAAACCAAAATCCCTTTTTCCCATGGCCAAAGCCATATATTTATAACAATTTGTATACATCCATACTTTGTCCCCAAGAAAAGAATATCCGAAAGGGATAATGTTTGTTGCAGATCCACTTTTGGAAAGTGACATGAAACAAACGCACTCATGAAAATCGGAGGTTCAAAAAGGCAAATATTTCATTAGTTTGAGCATGATTATTTTAGTAGGGGACATCTCATGATTTTCTCCTTCATGTGGTCCTGCCATTTCCACCTTTTAACCACTTTCATAGCACTCAAGTGCTTACTGATAAGTTTTATCCCTTTTTATCGCGTATGCCGATAAAATCTGTTTTCTAATGATTAAACTTTACATCTCTTTAAACTTATCAATTCAGCTCCAAAACACATCTCATGAAGGAACGACAAGGAATCAGAGAGAAAAGAAAGGAGAATGATCCATTTTTGTGTTTTGCAGAGCTCTAGTTCATTAATGGTGATAAAAACCAAAAGAGGGCATTTGTCTATCTTTTCCCCTTTTACCTTCAAATTTGGACCTTACACATGGTGAGATCTAAGCAACGATGGCCCTGGGGGAGAAAATTTGCATTTCCTAACATTTGGGAGAAAAGTGCATTTCTTGATTTGCTCTGCCACCCCCCATAGCTCCGCCAAAGGCTGAACACGTGGCGTCATTTGAGTGGCTAAGGAAATGCGGTTCAAATCTGCCATTTGAACTTTTTTAACAAAAGGTCAAATTCTCAAAAATCTCCACCGGCCCACTTTGACTTTTCAACGTGAACACGTGGCACCATGTGATTGGTTGTGGGGATGCGCTTCTGCTTTAGACTTTATCTATTTTGAGAAAGGGGAATAATTCCAACTTTCCCCTGAAATTTCATGCCTCCGCCATTGACTTTTCAACGTAGGCCATGTGTCTC
This sequence comes from Taxus wallichiana var. yunnanensis, assembly GCA_018340775.1. NCBI lineage: Eukaryota > Viridiplantae > Streptophyta > Pinopsida > Cupressales > Taxaceae > Taxus > Taxus wallichiana. The sequence continues at coordinate 780,014,034 of CM031239.1, read as the reverse complement.
TTTCTAATTTTTGCAAGTCTCAACTTAGAAATTTTTCCTTTCACTTAGGCGGGGCCACAGGCCATTTTAGAACTTTTCACCCTTTATGGAAACAAGGCTAAAATTCCCAAAGTCTCCCACCAGTCCACCAAAGTGCCTATGAACTAAAAAATAGCCATGTGTCCCTATTTCATTCTTCAACACATGGAGCCACCTGATTGGTTGTGGGGATGTGCCTTGTTTTATCTCTATTTTGAGAAAGGGAAAAATTCCAACTTTCCCCAAAGTCCATGCCCCGCCGTTGAATTTTCAACGTGAACACATGTCCCTCTCTCGATTTGGCGCGGTCCTTGGCTTGGAAATTTATCCTTTCATTTGGGCGGGGCCACGTGTCATTTTAGAACTTTTTCCCTTTCATTGTAATTCCTTAGAAAATAAAATGGATCCACCGACCCGGACCTCCACCGAAACTACTCCAATCAATCAGGACTAGCGGAAATGCGGGAAAATCTAGAATTTTTCCCAAAATCACCAAAAGTAATAAGTTTAAAAATAAACCCACTTGGCGCATCAATCGGAAACAAACGCATAGCCTTTCCTTCCCGAGAAATAATTTGATGGGGAAAAGAACGTAGAAAGTTACAAGGGAAACAGGAAAACACCATTTTTGCTCCCGATGAAGAATTTATTTCTCTGTAAAAGGTTAAAAACAAAATATGCAAGGTCCCACACATTCCAAACTCATAAAAGGAGAACCAAAATCATTTCCCATCTATTGAAAATAGGTAAAATGTTTTAATGGCAGCAGACTGAGGAAAATGATTAAAAATGTTGTGGGAAATGAAAACAAGCATCATGAGGAGTTTAAAACATGAATTTATTCCATGGCAGGGCTCCAATTTTCACGAATTTAGATTTGAAAGGGTGGGGAAAATTGAGAGGACAACATGTGAAAAAGATATTACGGCTTCGAGCGTAAGGCAAACCAATTTTCTACTACATTATAGGGATGTGCACACAACTAGAATAGGAAGTTTGACCCTAATCAAACTTGTGTGGAGTATGCAGCACTAAAGGATGCTTTCTTGAAAGAGTTCTATATCACATAATTTGAGTAGAAGACTATAAGTGCACTCAAGGATATCAAGCAAGGCACTACTGAGAGTGTACAAGAGTATGATGCCCATTTTAAAACACTCATATCTAAGATTTATTATGATATTCATGCAATCTAGCATGTAAAACGGTTTGTTGGTAGATTGATTACACCATTCGAAGAGAATTTTCACATAATACATACACTTATTTGCGTGAAGAATCTGGAAGACTTTGTGTGCTAAGGTAGTTGGGAGTATTGACACTAGCATTAGTCCATTCTTAGAGGCATGGATTATAGTTATGGTGAAACATTTAAAGAAGCTATTAGCAAATTCAACCCATGAAACATGCTCAGGGATTTGGTGTATAGATTGTGAAGTGGAAGGTCACACCAAGGATAGTTTCCCTCATAGATCTATATGCTCATTACTATTAAACTGTGAGATTTTTATTTGAATCATGATGTTAGTAGCTTCGTTTTGTTACAATGCGTGATAAGGAAGAATGTATCTTGTTACTATAAAATATTCCGGTCCACAACCTATGATACGGAAGATTTTGATTGATTAGTCAAATTCGAGGATGTTATAGACATTGGGGTATGACAGACAAGTGTAACAGATAGTCCTAAGGGTAAGAATGAGCATAAGGATCAGGAGCACAATCAGGTGCACTATAATCGAATGAGGAGTGTTTTGAAGGAAGTTGTGGTAGAGGTCGAGGATACTGCAGTGGATTTGGAGGATGAGGGTGTGGTGGAGGAAGAGGTGAGTTCTCTCGTGGAACATGTTATACATGTGGATCTCCGACAACTATAGGCATGAATGTTCTTAGAATATTGCATGTTCTTTCTATGGAAATAATCATAGCTATAAAGAGTTCCTAGACTTATATGAGGATATGAGTAAGCAACATAAGCAAGAAGATAAATGCATCGGGATAGTTAGAATCGAGTTTGTGGTATAAGATTATTGGATGACCAAGATAGCACCATGATCGAGGCATTAATAGTGAATATTACTACATGATCTAAAGTGGTTCACACAAGAGAGGCATTACAGTAGAAACATACCATCACTAAGGATGACGTCCTTCATGCCTAGTACCTAAATCCTACCTATCATAAGGATGTTTATTAGGATATCGTGAAAGTGCTAAGGAATCTTTAGGGTGAGATACGATACTTAAAGGAGAAGAAGAAAGCATCGAGACAATCCAAAGCGATATTGATGATCTAAAGCGAAGCATGTAAAATTTTGTGCTAGGAGAAAATCATTCCACTATTAGGAAGTTGGTTAAAAGGGAACACTCTACATGTAAGTATTGAGACCAGATTCAAACCTTTCCCCACAGATAGCATTGACTATGAAAAGGAATTTACCCTAAATGTTGTTGTGGATGGATGGTGCTAAGCAACATATTGATTAATATAGGTGCGGAAGTGAATTTGATTACATTAGATGCATGGGTATAAATGGGGAGGCCTCCATTGCAGCCATCATCTAATGTGTTGTTTATGGAAAACTAGACTAAGGCCACTCCCATTGGAGTTTTGAAGGATGAATCTATCACCATACAAGGGGCCAAGTTCACTAGGGATTTTGGGGTATTGGCACTTACAAAAGCAAGACAATTTTCCATCCTTGCTTGGAAACCCTTGGTGTTATGCGAATAATGTTGACTTAAGATTCAATAAGGGGTATATCAGCTTTGAGAACAAGGAGGAAATAATTTTATACCTTTGATAGATGGGAAGTCTACAAGGTATGTTCAGCCTCTAAGTGAGGAGGACTTAAACAGAATCTATGTACACGCTATTAGGACCCATAGGTTAATGAGCCATCAAAGGAAGTAATTCTACAATGGGAATATTATCATTCTATTAGTGATACTATGAGTATTTCTTGTGATAATTGGGCTCATGGTACATATGAACTAGTAGGACACACATTTAAAAGTGCGGTTGCGCGTAAAAATGGACTTTGTTTTGTTTAACGAGATAGGTAGCGATGTACCTTGGTAGATAGGGGTAAAAGATCTTACTATATTTTTGAGAGCCATGGAAGCACAATGGGAATATCAAATTAAGAGAATAGATATGTTAATGTATACCTTGCGCGGGATGGCAACGCATTGGTGGGTAGTCCACAAAGATAATATTATAGAATGGGAGGAGATTGGAATCTCCCTATCTACTCAGATTTTAAGGAGCAATGCACCTACGCATATCTACACTTATAATGGTGATCAACCTATTCAACATCACATTCAAAGTAGTGTGTGAGACTCTAGATAGTGGGATAGGAAGCATTACCACCTTCACTCTGGGTGCATAGATTATACTTTACTCTACAAAGATGCACACGTGTCTCGATATTTATATGAAAAACTACATCGAGAGACTGGGAATTGGTAGAATTTGACTATAGGAATGCTCCAAACCTTTGACTACTTCTCAACTAAACCTCCAGTAGAAGAAGCATTAAAATTTGTCAAGCACTTAACTATGGGAGATAGTGTAAAGGTAGAAGAGCATATTCAGGAATTATTTGGTGAGATAGAGTCCAGAGTGCATTTTGAAAAGGAAGAAGAAATGGACTCCATACTACTTGAATGTGCTTTCCTTGAGAAAGAGAAAGGAAAGATGGTTTACATCGTGGATGATGAGGAAGTTGAGAACCTGGATATTGAACATTCACAAGGGTGTGCATGAGGTCTTGGATAGTGTGACAAGGATACGCGCACCTATCACAAACCCATGAAGATAAAGAAGGTGAATATAGGTTTGGAGGCTGAGCCAAAAGAGGTCATAATTGGAGACTATTGGTCATAATCAGAAGTGGCAAAGATCATTGAGTTACTTAGGGATTATCAGGACTTATTCCCTTGAGGGTATCATGAACTTAAAGGCATGCATGAATCACTTGGGGAAATGAAGATAAATCTTAAGGATGGTGCACACCCAGTTAGAAAGAGGCCTTATAGAATGAACCCCAATTTGCATGAAAAGGTCAAAGAAGATATTTATAACATGTTGAAATATAGAATTATCAAGCCCCTTAATGAGTCAGAATGGGTTAGTCCAATGGTGATTAGTATCAAAAAGTATGGATGAATTATAATATGTGTGGACTGCATGGAGCTAAATGTTGTATGTGTAATAGATCCATTCCCTACGCCATTTATTGAGGAAATACTAGGAGTTGTAGGGTGTGAAATATATTCTTTTACAGATGGGTTCTCTGGGTATCATCAGGTTAGAATTACACATGAGGATCAGGAAAAGACTACATTTACTATTGAATGGGGTAGCTTCGCCTATACCTTCATGCCTTTTGGACTAAAAAAATGTGCCTGTTGTATTCTCGCGGATAGTTGTTCAGGCATTAAAATATTTTATTCACAACATTTTACAGGTTTATCTAGATGATTGGATAGTATATGGGCTTGTGAAAGATCATTGTGACAATCTTTGATTAATGTTTAAACGGTGCAGACAATTGAGTATCTCTTTGAACATCAAGAAGTGCATATTTTCTACACCTTTTGGAATACTATTAGGACAGAGATAATCTGTAAGGAAGGTTTGTTGTTTGATCCTAGCTAAGGTTGTAGTCATTCTAGGCCCGGAATCGCATACCGGTCAAAGTGAGGTGCACGTATTTTTGGGTCACACAAGATATTATCGAAAGTTCATCAAAGGGTATGCCAAAGTTTTTGCACCCTTGGAAGAATTACTAAAAGGAAAGGTACATTTTATTGGGGAGAACCATAGCAAGTGCACGTTTGAGATATTAAAGGAGAAACTTACTACTGCACCCATTCTACACTTTCCCTCATGGGATAAACCATTTCATGTGCATGTGGATGCCTCTAGCATGGCCATTGGCATTGTGTTAGCTCAACCTAGAGAAGGTATTGTAGATCATCCAATTTTTTTTGCTAGTAGGAAGTTGACTCCTACTAAACAGAATTATACAACTATAGAGTGCGAAGCTTTGTCAATGATCTATGCATTGCACAAGTTTTGATAGTACTTGTTAGCAACCCCATTTTTGTTTTATACATATCACATGGCATTGAAGTATTTGGTGAACAAACCCATCTTACAAGGGTGCATATGTAGATGGGTACTCCTATTTCAAGAGTTTGACTTCACAAGTTGTGGTGAAGCTAGGGAAAAATAACTTTGGACCAGACCACTTATCTAGAATTCACTCAGGAGAAGAAGCACAGAAAATTGAAGAAACCATGCCAGATGCATAGTTATATATGTTACATTATGTGCCATCATAATTAGATGACATTATTGTCTTTCTACAGACTGGAGTGGCACCAGAAGGAATGAATGGTTTAGAAAAGAAACATCTTGCTATATGCACGACACCATTTATTTTAATCAGTGGTGACCTCTACAAGTTAGGAAGAGATGAAGTATTACACCATTGTGTATTATAGCATGAGCACAAGGATATAATGGAGGAAGTGCATGGTGGTATTGCATGTGGCCACTATGCAAGTGATGCAACTGCCTAAAAGATCCTACTTGTTGGATTATGGTGGGAGACATTGTATAAATATTGTAAAGTGTATTGCAAAGTGTGTGACCATTGTCATTATTTAATTAAATTGGGCTAAAGAGATTAGATTCATTGATACCTATTACAAGTGTCGAACCATTTGAGAAATGGGCCATTGATTTTGTAGGACCTATTTCGCCAGCCACGTGTAGGACTAGGTCATGTTATATCATTACTTGTATATATTATCTCACAAGGTGGGCGAAGTAGCACCTACAAAGGACTGTATAGTGGCTACAGAGCTAGATTTCTATGGGAGAATGTTCTTACAAGATATGGATGTCCTTTAAGCTTGACAAGTGATAGGGGTACACACTTTTTGAATGAGACAATCAAGATCCTATTAGATGATTTTATGGTTGCACACCATAAAACTACACCCTATCATCCTCAGGAAAATGGAACTGCTGAGGATTTCAACAATATTTTGAGCCAGACATTGACAAAAAATTGTGATGTTGGAAGAAAGGATTGGGATGATAAAGTTTCAACTATTCTTTGGGCATATAGAACAACTTATAAAAGATTGAACAAAGCCACACCATTTTAATTGGTGTTTGGTGTAGAATCCGTTCTCCCTATAGAATTTATGTTACCTTCTTTGCACATTGTGCACGTTGGAGGTCTAGCTGATGAGCAGGCTTTAGATGAGTGTAATTAGAAGATGATTCAACTAGATGAGTGATAAGCCATAGCATGGTGGAGTTAGAAGTAGGAAAAGGCCAGACAAAAAGCATGGCATGACAGAAACATAAGGGATAAGAAGTTTAAGATTGGACAAATGGTATTTCTCTATGACTTTAAGTTCTTGCCGCATCTAGGAAAACTTAAGGTACATTGGTTAGGGCCATATGTTATTATTTACATCCTTGAAACAGTGCTTACTAGTTAGAAGCACTAGATGGAACACGGCTACCTGGTTACTTCAATGGGAGTAGGTTGAAGCCCTACTATAAATAAGTCTTCTTGGTGTTTGTAATAAGGCAGTATTTCCATTTAGATTAGGTTTCCATTATGTATTTCCTTCCTTCATTTTCGTTATGATTTGTCACTTTAGTTGTGAAATAAGCACACTTACGCACATGAAGCATGTTTATGCATAGAGGACTGCACATCCTTTTAGTGTGGGGTGGTTGTTGATATCCAGTACAAGATTGTGGGAATTGAAAGATGAAAAGAATAAGCTACTATGGGTGTTTGTCAAAGTAAAAACATTGCTTCTCAAAAGTGACCAAGGATGGAGATGAATGAAGGAATAGTATAATGCGAGGTAAGTAGAGGCCATGATAACTACCAGGATAAGTTACAGTGATGAGGTACTTGGGTGTTGTAGTGCCCATTTAAACAACCACTTGAGACCCAAGAAACAACCTAGGGTTAGCTAGAAAATTATGGGATAATTTTTTTTTTGAAGTGTCTACAACCAGGTTGCAAGACATTAGTTTTCACTAATAAGTTCTAGAACAAGACCAATGTACTACAACATATGTTTTCCTTAGTTAACAATTTCAAGTTCACAAGGTTCAAATTTTAAGGTTAAATGTTTTAGTTAGGTTCAGGGAGTAATATACCCCCAGGCCTACTCTCTAACAGATTAGGGTTTCAACTAGATTTTTCTCATACTTAACGCTTCCAAAATTTCCCTAAATCATTTCCATTGGATAGGAAATTTTCTCACCTTTCTGGTGATATAAATAATTCCTCCTAACTCCTTACAAAACTCAAGATATGAGTGGGCGGAGTTCTAAGGTCAAATATTCCCTTAGGGGACACGTGTCAAGAGGAGGGGGAAAGCGCTTAGAATGGATTGGCGGGTCGTGGGGGTGGCATAGGGAAATTTTCCCATCACATAGCTCAAAGGAACAAAACACTCCATGCCCCCGCGGGTCCTTGGTGGACACGTGTCAAGTCCTAGCATCAAGCGAAAAAGGGGAAGGGAAGGGTGGAGCGGCGGGTGAATTTAGCGCCTTACACCCGATAGAAAAAAAAAAAAAAAAAAGATGCGCGGGGTCCGCACACCCAAGAAATAACAAGGTCCGAGGGGAAGGCAAAGATGTGGGCCATGGGGAGAACTTTAAAATTTTTCCCAAATCCAAAACAAACAAAAAAAAATAGGAGGGTCCACCCTCCCGCCTCCACCCCAAAGTGCCACGTGGCACTCTCTTTGGTGGCGAATCGGGTGGGCCAAAATGGAAATGTTTCCCAAAAAAAAAATTCAAAAGGGTTAAGTTTAAAAGATAACCACACCTCCATAATAGCCATAAGAGGCATGTGGTGCCCTCGATTGGTTATGGGCCAGTGGAGGGAAAGGTGAAAATTTTCAAAAAAAAAATCAAAAGGTTAAGAGTTAAAAACCAACCACGCATCTGTCAAAGCCATTAGAGGACATATGGCACCCTCTGATTGGCTACGAGTCAGTGGAGGGAAAATTCAAAATTTTCCCAAATCAAAATTTTTTTTAAAAAAAAAAAAAAACTTTTCTAAGGCCAAACGACGGGAAATTTTTGGCTTACGAGCCCACCAGGGAGTATTTCCCCAAATTTTCCGCCAAAGCACAAAAATTTCAAAGTGCCATAACTTGAGCAAGAAAGCTTAGTTTTGGAAAATGAGGACTTTTTGGAAAGCCCTCGATGCCCTCTTTGCACAAGAAGCATAAAATTTTCTTTTTGATGAAGTTTAAAGGGTCAATTTTATGAAATAGATCTTTAGGCTTTTAATTTGCAAACTGACAATTTTCAAATTTTCAATTTGATCAAATTTGGTTTCCTCCTTCACTCAACATGTCAAACAGACATGGAGAATTGATATACGGAGGGTTTAGAGTGTTTTTGAAGAGTTAATTTGTCCAATTGATTCAAGTTTGAAATTTTTTTCAACAGTAGACAGAAAAACAACCCAAGAAGGGATTTGATTTAGTTTTGTAATGGTTATATTGTTTTCTTGAGTTTTCTTTGTCAAGTTGGGTTCAATAATGTCTTAGCATGTTAACTTATAACATTTTTAAGTTGATTACTAAGTGCAAGTATGAACTATTCATTTTATTTAAAAGTGAATTTTAGATTGATGTTTATGACTGTGAACTATTCCTTTTGAGTTTGTCTATTAATTTTATCATTTGAATTTGTATATGGATTCCTAAACTAGGCAAAAACATTTAATTGAATTCAATCAACCATTCAATAGTAATTATGCAAAGCCTTATTTCTAAATTCAACTCATTCCAAGAGAACAATACATTGTCTTTTATTTCATATGCATGCTTCTTTTTTCAAACAACAACTTCCAAACTTTAACAAAGCAAATCCAAATACAATACACCATACAAATTTGAGTTAAAAAAAGTAATCTTTTAATGATCCACAATTACGCTTTACAACTTTTCCTTTCCATTTTGTTTCAAAGATACAAATACAATGCATGTAACATTATTTACATTTATGTTCCAAAATAGAGAACAAATATAAATCTCCTTTACATTTCTCAGTCTAATTTCAATCTTCCAGTATCAATACAAATGGTTTCACATTACAATTATTATACAACTCAACCACTCAAAGTGGGAAGGATCACAATAAACTTTCTCAAAGGATGGGACTGTCAAACTGTATAATCTTCTTGCTCCAAAATAGTAGCCTGCTAGTTTCTCCATCTTTTCATCTTTGATCACAACAAGGAAGGGGGAAAGGCAACGCTCTCCACCCAACCAAGACATCCAATGAGAAGGGGAAATCCATCCTTCCTCATTGGCCCCCGAGCCCCAACCATATTGAAATAGAGAATGAGAATCAACTCATGGCAACAATGGCTTCCACAACAAACAAGCAGCATTATTTCACATGCATAAATCAACAAGATACACAGTCCAAGAAAAGACAGTAGTTCACAACTGCGATTGGAAACCATTCACACAAAACATAGGCTTGATCAAGTAAGCCAACAAGAGCAAGGAACTATGGGGAACTACTTATGCCTCCCTATTTGGAATTGGGCATCCACCTAAATCATACCACCAATAAACATATCAAATCCCATAAACCTTATGCCTCCCAACCCCTCCTTATGCCCCCAAAGTTTCTCCCTTATGCCCCCAAGAGTAAGAAATGCAAGCAGTTTATTTTCCAAGGTGGATCCCAATCCAAAACTCCCTCCACAATAAAACTGGTGCCATTGGCAATCCCTTATGCCCCCCATTGGAAATCCCCATAGCCTTCTCCTACACCATGTCCTAAGCAGTCTACCCAACCAGCCAAGAACACAAAACACATTCACCATTTAAACATGCCTGCAAGAGAAAGAAAACATTTAAAAACAAGCTCAAGATCCTACCTCTCCATAATGGAGTTTGTTCCAAGATCCACAAGATTTCCAAATGCCCAAAAATAGTTCAAAACCAGAAATTCTCAAGCATGTAAATGACTCCAACTTCTTCCACCACAAGCTCCCAAAACAGCAAGCAAAAATGCACCCCAAGAGGAATGAACAAAGTTTCAACAACCACAAATAAGCAAGGAGTTGCACTTTTAAAGGAGAGGGAAGAGAAGAGGATGATGTGGATCCATGTGGGATGCCACATCATTCTTCCTCAACCCCAAGAGTAATTCAACATCATGCACCTAAACACAATAAATAAAAATGACAATTTAACTTACACACTCCAAAACAACCCATACTCCAAAAGGACTGAATTTAAAACATGTAAGAGAAGTGCAATTAAAACTTACATTTAGTCATTTCAAAATGCATTAAAAGGGCCTAAATTTAACCTCCAAACCATAGGTATGGTTGGTGAATAATTTTAAGAGGTGTGGGACAAGCTTAACTTGTCCCACAAGCCTCCAAATATAGCCTCTAAGGACAAATTCGAATTCCTAAGAGGATGAAGTGTTTAACACTCCAAAAATCTATCTTACATTCTCTTACATATCCCTTACACCTTCTTACACACTCTTCCAACATTAACATTTAAAATCAACAACTTCATTAATTACATTCCATATCCCAATTTAATTTAATTAAAGTTTAACTATATGATCTCTCACATTAATCTACCACATTTAAATTAATTACAAGAAGGAACACATTACTAATAAAATACATACAACAATAATTAACAAAAAGGAACACATAATAAAATACATATCCCATGGTCGTATATAATGGAAATCCCCCCATGGAAATCCTAACAAACACACACACACACAAAAAGTTGCCATGGTGACCTTGTTGATTTCACCTAGAATTCTAATATGGTTAGTCTCCAGTCCCTCGACATTGTTGTGATTTTTAACCTACAAAAATGTAAATACCTCCTTCGGCCTCGTGGCCATATCAAAACATCCAAAATGATATAAACAACATTTCAAGATCATCTAAACACATGAATCACAACAATATCAAGAATTCAACATTATCATTTTTAATTAAATAAATCAACTATATCATCACCTATATTATTCCATACTAGGTCTACTCAAAATATCAAATTTCACAAGTTCAAATCAACATCTATAATATGTCCATGTCAATAGTCTATCATCATCCACATATCAAAATGTCTCTAGTAACCATCATGCATACTAACTGAATCTAGATCAATAATAATCCATGATCTAACATCTAACCATCATACTAAAACAAAACATAATAGTGTCCATAATATGATCAATAGTATCAAAATCAGTATCTAAAAGTGTCAAAGGGAAGTGGGCACTACATCCCCTCCCCTTAGACTCGACTTCCTCCTAGAAGTCACTAGAACAAATGTGGAAACTACACTCGTAATATTGTGGCATCCTCCCAAGTGGCTGCAGTCTCATCATATATGTCCCTGCACCCGAACCTGATCAATATCTCTACCTCGAAGGCCCAAGGTCTTACAATCTATGATATGGATGGGCTCCACCGTCACCTTCCCCTAATCTTGCACCTGTAATGATGTCCAGTCCAACACATGAGAAGGATCTACAATGTACCTCCTAAGGACAGAAACATGAAACACATCATGTATGCGAGACAAGCTAGGTGGCAATGCTAGACGGTAGGCCAAAGGGTCGATACACTCCAAGATCTCAAAAGGACCAATGAATCTAGGAGCTAACTTAGAACCTTTTCCATAATAGATAGGGCTCTTGTGTGGCCTGACACGAAGGAACACCTTCATGCCCACATCAAAACTACGATCAATCCTATGCTAATTTGCATATTTTTTCTTCATGTCCTGTGTCTCCTGCAATCTCTTCCTGATCAATACTACCTATTGCTCCATGTCCTATAAAAGAGCTAGTCCAAGAGATACTCTATCCTCTAACTTGTCCCAACTAAGAGGTGTCCTACACTCTCTACCATACAAATCCTGAAAAGGAGCCATGCCTATAGAACTCTAAAAACTGTTATTGTAGGTAAACTCCACTAAGTACAGGTACTCCTCCCACTTAGACTGCTGATCCATCACATACATCCTGAGCATATCCTCCAAAATCTGATTCACTCACTCAGTCTATCCATCTATCTTAGGGTGATATGTTGTGCTAAAGTTAATCCTCATCCCAAGGACATACTACATGGTAGTCCAAAAGTGTGAAGTGTACAAGGGATCACGGTCACAAATGATCTTCCACGAAATCCCATACAACCTGAAAATCTCATCTAAATATACTCGTGCCACTACTCTAGCTATATAAGTGGTCTTTACTGAAAAAAAGTGAGCCACTTTTGTCAATTTATCAACCATGACCATAATGGTGTCGTGGTGATATCTCGACATAGGTAGCCCAATAATGAAATCCATGGAAATGGTGTCCCACTTCCATTCCAATATGACATGAGGATAAAGAAGACCTGCTAGATGCTAATGCTCGGCCTTAACCCTCTGGAACTCTAAACATCATGACACAAACTGAGCCACATCTTGATGAAGTCCTCTCTAGTGGTATAGCTGTCTCAAGGTAGTGTGCATCTTCTTCACCCCGGGATGGGCTGAATAGGGTGCACGATGAGCCTCTACCAAAATGTCCTTCCTCAAGCCTCCATCTCTAGGAACATATATCCTACCTTTGTGCCTAAGAAGGCCATCTACCTCTAGGGAAAAACCATCAAACTTCCCCTCAAGGGGTCTCTGTGACTCTATCTTTGCTCGTACCACAATGTAGAAGTTGTCAAGAGAAAGCTACTAAAGAATCCTGCTCACAAATCTATGCTCACTAAAGTGGCCATAGCCACATGCCTTTGTCTACTGAGAGTTTCTACTACCACAATATCCTTCCCCTTCACATGCTCTATCTCCATGTCATGCTCACAAAGAAACTCCATCCAATGCCACTGACGAGCGTTTAGATTGTTCTATGTGAAGAGGTGGCGAAGACTCAAATGATCTCGTCCGAGTGTGAACCTCTGTACAAGAATGAAATGTCTCCATCTAACCAAGGCATGCACAACTACCAAAAGCTCAAGATCATGGGTAGGATAATTAATCTGTGATCCTTGAGTTTCTAGACTCAAAAGCTATAACCCTGTCATCCTGCATCAACACACCTCAAGCCCTGCTAAAGAAGCATCTGTGCAAACAAAGAACTCACCTCGTGGATCTCGGCACTGTAAGAATGGGTGTTGTAGTGAGGCACTCCTTCAGTGTCCTAAAGGCCTACTCACATCTATCTGACCAAACAAACTTCTTCCCTTTCCTCTGAAGGGAAGTGATGGGGTGCGCAATCCGAGAGAAGTCCTGAACAAATCTCCTGTAGTATCATGCTAATCCCATGAAGCTACGCACCTCAGTCACTATAGTGGGTGTTGGCCAATCCATAATGGCTCTAATCTTGGAAGGATCAACTGTGATACCTTCCCTAGAAATAACATGACCCAAATATTGCACCTCTGTCTGAAAGAAAGCACACTTCTCTAAGTTCCCGTAAATCTACTGCTCACAAAGACACTGAAGAACTGGTGAAGGTGCCCCTCATGCTCCTCACGTGTACATGAGTATATCAAAATTTCATCTAGGAAGATGAGCATGAAGTGATCTAAAAAGGTCCTGAATACCCCATTCATCAAACTCATAAACACTGTAGGGGCATTCGTCAAACCAAAAGGCACCACTGTGAACTCATAGTGCCCATATCTCATGCGGAAGGCGGTCTTATGAATGTCTGCCTCCAAAATCCTCAACTAATGGTAGCCTAACTTGAGATCAATCTTAGAGAACATCATGGCTCCCTTCATCTGATCAAACAAGTCATCAATACGAGGAAGAGGATAACAATTCTTGATCGTTACCTTGTTCAACTGGCGGTAATCAATACACAACCGTAAGGATCCATCCTTCTTCTTCACAAAGATCACTAATGCACCCCAAGGGGATACACTAGGATGGATAAGGCCCTTCTCCAAAAGGCCCTCAAGCTACAACTTGAGCTCATAGAGCTCTAGGGTGGTCATCCGATAAGGTGCCTGTGAGATAGGCTCTGCTCCAGGAACTAAATCTATATGAAAATCAATCTCACGTGGGGGTGGTAACCCCGGTAGCTCCCCTGGAAAGACATCAAAAACTCTCTCAAGATGGGATGATCATCAAGCGATGTCCACTAGACCCATCCTGTTGGACCATGATTGTCATTATACCAAAACCCATAGGTGTTAGTCTCCGCTACAATCGCCAAAGTTAGGATCTACGAGAGGCGGTTAGTCCATGTCACGAAACTCACGGGGAGCGCTGGACACACATGCCAACAATCTCCCCTCAGCATTACCTGAGTGAGTTTCAAACTTGAGACCTGTCACTTTGATACCATTTGTTGGACCATGATTGCCATTATACCAAAACCCATAGGTGTTAGTCTCATTACTGATCACTAGAGTTAGGATCTACTGAGGCAGTTAGTCCATGTCACAAAACTCATGGGGAGCATTAGACACACATGCCAACACATCCTCTGATCTGTCACTAACCGTAATAGCATACATCTGACAACCCCATCACACACACCGCTTAAGCTACATAGCGAGAGATGGTGTGAATAGAAATGGGTCTCTTGACCTCCGAGATCACCGACTCAACTCCTAGATCATCTACACAAGATATAGTCTTGTGGTAACAATCCATCTTGGCCTTATGTGTAGATAACCAATCCATACCTAAGATGACTCCATATGAGCCCAAAGGAAGGATATGGAGATCTGAGGTGGTGGTGAAAGGTCCCAAATCCACAACACACTCCTTAACTAAGAGAGTCCACAGAGATCTTGGCTCAGAAGCCATCTCGACATCCCAACTAAGACCCTACCTAACTGCCACCAACCTACATCGCTCTACTAAAGATGGTGCAATGAAAGAAGTAGAAGAACCAGAATCAAACAATACAAAGGTAGGAATACCACCAATGCTACATGTGGTGTCAATGAGCGTGCTCGGTGCTCTACAGTAGTTCTCAACCGCTACATAAATCTTATGGCTACATCCCATGTCACAAATCATCGGCTTGAAAATCAATTCCTTACCCTTGTTAGGGTTCTGAGGGCAATCTCTCCAAAAATGTCCAACAACTCCACATCCAAAGCAACCACCTGATCCTCTCCAAGGAGTAGCACCTCTAGCAGGTGCTCTGGAAGACTGTGGTGTGGATCTCGATGATCTAGTTGTGGTCTACTGAGGTCTCTACTGGTGAGCTCCTGTTGACTGAGCTCTAGGTCCACCTTGTGTCCTGATGGGACCCCTAGGAGGAGGCCCCATACTCGACCTCTCTGTGCATCAGCTCTCTGTGGAGGTCTATAAGGTGGGTAGGACTGCTGTATTGCTATGCTCTTGCTAGGGTCTAAAGGATGACTATGAGGAATGCTTACCACCACGAGGAAGAGGTATTAAACCTCTTGATCTACCATCCTGCATCTACTGAATGCGGCTCCTGACTTAGTCTCTAGCCTGCTGGGTTTTACCCCGAGTCTCCTCTACAATATAGGCCTTCTTGACGGCCTCAGCTAATGTCTATGGATAGTGAATCTACACTACACCTCCAATATCCAAATTCAGGCCCTAGATGAACCTGTGAATCCACACCTACTCATCTTGCATATACTCTACATACTGAAGTAGATCTAGAAATCTACTCTCATACTCTGCACTGATAGAGAAGCTGTCGGAGGTCATGGAACTCGTCGATCCTCTACTGGATGAACCTCCATGATAGATATCTACTCCTGAATCTCTCCTCAAATAGCTCCCAGGTCATTGTCTCTAAATCTACATGGAGCTTTTTCTCCTCTGTCCTCCACCATACTCCTACTCCATCCCTCAGTAGATGGATCACAACACAAGATTTCGTGTTGCTAGAACAAGGACAAATCTTGAAGCAAACGCTCAAGCTCACTAGCCAGGCCTCTTCCTAAAATCCACCTATATCACCTAAGTAATGTGAGGGCTAAAGCTTCAGGATCTCCTTGATGTGATCCACTACTATGGTCTGTCGGCCTCTAGGTCTCTCAACACGCTCATCCCTAAGCCTAGGGCTCGAGACCTCTCTCTATGCTCTGGAACTTTGTCACCCTATCTCCTAGGTGGTGACTCTACTGACTGACTCCACATGGGAGTTCTCTCCTCTATGCTCCTCACTGAGTTGAGGAGATACCTAACCCTCGATAGAAGGGGCTCTATCATGACTAGCTGCATGTCCTCCTCCTAAGCCTCCACGTAGAGCGGCATTGACATCCTGAAGGGTCTATAGAATCTGAGGTAGAATGGCTACCACACCCTGATCCAGTGGTGGTGGTGGTGGTGGTGAGTTTGAGTCCCTATGAAAGTTCCTCTCGCTCTATCTAAGCCTCCTGCATAGACCAAAGTGAGAGTTAGTTCATTTTGCTAAGTTTTACACAACTTCCATGTTTACTAAAATATATAATTTCTTGCTAAGTTGTTTTCTAGATTTACAAGTGTACTAGGTTTAAGTTTTCATGTCTCAAGTTTTCTAGTGTGCCCAATGGTCCAAGCCTTTGAACCACTACTCTGATACCAAACTGTAGTGCCTATTTAAACAACCACTTGAGACCAAGAAACAACCTAGGGTTAGCTAGAAAATTATGGGATAATTTTTTTGAAGTGTCTACAACCAGGTTGCAAGACATTAGTTTTCACTAACAGGTTCCAGAACAAGACCAATGTACTACAACATATGTTTTCCTTTGTTAACAATTTCAAGTTCACAAGGTTCAAATTTTAAGGTTAAATGTTTTAGTTAGGTTCAGGGAGTAATATACCCCCAGGCCTACTCTCTAACAGGCTCAAGGTTTTAACTAGATTTTTCTCATACTTAATGCTTCCAAAATTTTCCTAAATCATTCCCATTGGATAGGAAATTTTCTCACCTTTCTGGTGATATAAATAAGTCCTCCTAAATCCTTACAGAACTCAAGATATGAGTGGGCGGAGTTCTAAGGTCAAATATTCCCTTAGGGGACACATGTCAAGAGGAGGGGGAAAGCGCTTAGAATGGATTGGCGGGTGGTCACGGGGCAGCATAGGGAAATTTTCCCATCACATATCTCAATGGAAAAAAATACTCAACACCCCCATGGGTCCTTGGTGGACACGTGTCAATTCCAGCTTCAAGCGAAAAAGGGAAGGGAAAGGCAGAGGAGCGGTGGGTGAATTTAGTGCACCTTGCGCCCCGATGGAAAAAAAAGAAGAACAAGATGCGCAGTGCACACCCATGAAAGAACAAGGTCTGAGGGGAAGGTAGAGATGCAATCCATGGGGAGAACTTTAAAACTTTTCCCAAAGCCAAAACAAACAAAAAAAAACATAAGGAGGGTCCGCCCTCCCACCTCTACCCCAAAGTGCCACGTGGCATGCTCTCATTGGCCATGGGCGGCGGGCCAAAATGGAAATGTTTCCCAAAAAAAAATCTAAAAGGGTTAAGTTTAAAAGAGAGCCACGCCTCCACCATAGCAATAAGAGGACACGTGGTGCCCTCGATTGGTTCTGAGCAAAGCGGAGGGAAAGGTGAAAATTTTCCAAAAATTTTCAAAAGGGTTAAGAATTAAAAACCAACCGCACATCTACGCATAGCTGTTAAAGGACATGTGGCACCCTATGATTGGCTATGGGTCTGTGAGTCAATGTAAAGGAAAATTCAAAATTTTCCCAAATCAAAAAATAAATTTAAAAAAAAATTCTAAGGTCAAACAACGGGAAATTTTGGCTTGCATAAGCCCACTGAGGAATATTTCCCCAAATTTTCCCCAAAGCACAAAAATTCAAAGTGCCATAACATGAGCTAGAAAGCTCGGTTTTGGGAAAACGAGGACTTTTGGAAATCTCTCGATGCCCTCTTTGCATAAGAAGAATAAAATTTAATTTTTGATGAATTTTAAAGGGTTGATTTTATGAAATTGATCGTAGGCTTTTAATTTGTAAACTAGCAATTTTCAACTTTTCAATTTGATCAAATTTGGTTTCCTCATTCACTCAACATGTCAAAAAGACATGGAGAATTGATCTAGAGAGGGTTTAGAGTGTTTCGGATAGTTGATTTTTCCAATTGATTCAAGTTTGAATTTTTTCAGCATAGATAGAGAAACGACCCAGAAGGGATTTGATTTAGTTTTCAATTGTTATATTGTTTTCTTGAGTTTTCTTTGTCAAGTTGGGTTCAATAATGTCTTAGCATGTTAACTTATAAAAATTTAAGTTGATTACTAAGTGTAAGTATGAACTATTCATTTTATTTAAAAGTGAATTGTCAGATTGATGTTTATGACTGTGAACTATTTCTTTTGAGTTATTCTATTAATTTTATCATTTGAATGTGTATATGGATTCCTAAACTAGTAAAAAAATTAATTGAATTCAATTAACCATTCAATATAAATTATGCAAAGCTTTATTTCTAAATTCAACTCATTCCAAGAGAACAATACATTGTCTTTTATTTCATATGCATGCTTCTTTTTTCAAATAGCAACTTCAAACTTTAACAACAAATCCAAATCCAATACTATAAACAATACAAAGATTAAACACAGAAATAATACTTTATTATTTCATACTATTGAATATATTCAGCATTCTTCATACATACGGGACTCTCAAATAAATAGGGAGAGAGTTTCCTATAAACTAGGAAACTTACTCAACCAATACACCTATTTAAGTGAGTTGTTACAACCTCACGTAAACAACCCAATATACCAACTATTATATTATATGAGTTATATTTAACAACTCATATAACAAACATATAATTATACACATATGAAAATATTATGAGCCAATATAATGTAAACACTATATTTCCTAACAAATACACCATACAAATTAGAGTAAAAAAGAAATCTTTTATTGATCCACAATTACATCTTTACAACTTTTCCTTTCCATTTGGTTTCAAAGATACAAATACAATGCATGTAACATCATTTACATTTATTTTCCAAAACAAAGAACAAATATAAATCTCCTTTACGTTTCTCAGTCCAATTTCAATCTTCCAGTATCAATACAAATGGTTTCACATTACAATTATTATACAACTCAACCACTCAAAGTGGGAAGGATCACAATAAAATTGCTCAAAGGATGGGACTATCAAATTATATAATCTTCTTGCTCCAAAATAGTATCCTGCTAGTTTCTCCATCTTTTTATCTTTGATCAAATAAAGGAAGGGTGAAAGGCAATGCTCTCCACCCAACCAAGACATCCAATGAGAAGGGGGAAAGCCATCCTTCCTCATTGGCCCCCAAGCCCCAACCATATTGAAATGGATAATGAGAATCAACTAATGGAAACAATTGCTTCCACAACAAACAAGTAGCATTCTTTCACATGCATAAATCAACAAGATGCATAGTATAAGAAAAGACAATGCAGTTCACAACTGCGATAGGAAACCATTCACACAAAACATAGGCTTGATCAAACAAGCCAACAAGAACAAGGAACTATGGGGAACTACTTATGCCGCCCTATTTGGAATTGGACATCCACCTAAATCATACCGCCAATAAACATATTAAATCCCATAAACCTTATGCCACACAACCCCTCCGTATGCCCCCAAAGTTTCTCTCTTATACCCCCAAGAGTAAGAAATGCAAGCAATTTCTTTTCCAAGGTGGATCCCAATCCAAAACTCCCTCCACAATAAAACTGGTGCCATTGGCAATCCCTTATCCCCCCATTAGAAATCCCCATAGCATTCTCCTACACCATGTCCTAAGCAATCTACCCAACCAGCCAAGAACACAAAACACATTCACCATTTAAACATGCCCTGCAAGAGAAATAAAATGTTTAAATACAAGCTCAAGATCCTACCTCTCCATAATGGAGTTTGTTCCAAGATTCACAAGCTTTCTAAATGCCCAAAAAATTTCAAAACCAGCAATTCTCAAGAATATAAATGACTCCAACTTCTTCTACCACAAGCTCCCAAAACAGCAAGCAAAAATGTGCCCCCAAGAGGAATGAACAAAGTTTCAGCAACCACAAATAAGCAAGGAGTTGCACTTTTAAAGGAGAGGGAAGAGAAGAGGATTATGTGGATCCATGTAAGATGCCACATCATTCTTCCTCAACCCCAAGAGTAAGTCAACATCATGCACCTAAACACAATAAATAAAAATGACAATTTAACTTACACACTCCAAACAACCCATACTCCAAAAGGATTGAATTTAAAACATGTAAGAGAAGTGCAATTAAAACTTACATTTAGTCATTTCAAAATGTATTAAAAGGCCTAAATTTAACCTCCAAACCATAGGTATGGTTGGTGAATAATTTTAAGAGGTGTGGGACAAGTTTAATTCTTCCCACAAGCCTCCAAATATAGCCTCCAAGGACAAATTCGAATTCCTAAGAGGATGAAGTGTTTAACACTCCAAAAAAATCTATCTTACATATCCCTTACACCTTCTTACACACTCTTCCAACATTAACATTTAAAATCAACAACTTCATTAATTACATTCCATATCCCAATTTAATTTAATTAAAGTTTAACTATATGATCTCTCACATTAATCTACCACATTTAAATTAATTACAAGAAGGAACACATTACTAATAAAATACATACAACAATAATTAACAAAAAGGAACACATAATAAAATACATATCCCATGGTCACATATAATGGAAATCCCCCATGGGAATCCCTAACAAACACACACACACACACACACACACACACACACACACACACACACACACACACACACACACACACACACACATAGTTGCCATGGTGACCTTGTTGATTTCACCCATAATTCTAATATGGTTAGTCTCCAGTCCCCCAACATTGTTGTGATTTTTAACCTACAAAAATGCAAATACCTCCTTCGGCCTCATGGCCATATCAGAACATCCAAAATGATATAAACAACATTTCAAGATCATATAAACACATGAATCAAAAAATATCAAGAATTCAATATTATCATTTTTAATTCATAAATCAACTATATCATCATCTATACTATTCCATACTAGGTCTACTCAAAATATCAAATGTCACAAGTCCAAATCAACATCTATAATATGTCCATGTCAATAGTCTATCATCATCCACATATCAAAATGTCTCTAGTAACCATCATGCATACTAATTGAATCTAGATCAATAATAATCCATGATATAACATCTAACCATCATACTAAAACAAAACATAATAGTGTCCATAATATGATTAATAGTATCAAAATCAGTATCTAAATGTGTCAAAGGGAAGTGGGCCCTACAGTGCAAGGACACACACTTTGAAAGAGAATTTTGTGACCATAGGGTAAGAAGGTATGCTAGAAGATTATAGCTGGGGCACGAGGATGTAATGCATGGAAAGGATGGAATTGGTCAATTAATGAGAGGATATTTGGTAGGTGAAGGAGCAATGAATGTATCAAAAATTTAAAATCTATATAAGGATGGGATGCAAGTTCATTTTTACCGTTGTGATTAAGAGTATTTGAAATAAGCCAAGTGTGAAGATTTAAGTGATCGTTTTAAGGTGTGAGAGGTGTGTAACCAGTCATGACAAAGAGATCTATGCATAGAAGGAGCTTGTGTCCCCGGTGGTGAAGGGTTTGAGTGAAGCAAGGTGATAGAGATGAGCTAGGGCACGTAATTTCACCTAGGGCATGTTGAATCAAACTAGGGTTTTCTTCGCACCTTGCAAAATTTGAGTGGAAAGGATCTACAAAGGATTGCAAGGTAGAAATGGCACCCAAGAAAGTAGTTATTGTAGGAGTGAAGGGAAAGAAGAAGGTGGTAGAAGAAGAAGAAGAAGAAGAAGAAGAAGAAGAGATGGCTCCAAAAAGCAATTTTTCTGAAATGAAATATCCATAGGGCATCATAGTCATCCAAGAGTGGGATTTGCATATAAGAAAAAGAAAAGTGAGTGAGTAAAATCACCATACCATAGAGAATAAGAAGGAGCTTGACGTGTTGCTAAACATGAAGATAAATAAATGCACGGTGGAAGACATGCTGGTGTATGATGATGCTGGTGAGAAGCTCTTGCAGAGGATAGGAGTTTACCAACTATATGAGCTCCCTTACTACAGAAGTATGAGCCCTTGTACCAATGGCTCATGAGCAGAGTGCACGAGGAAATTTTCTACTTTGTAGGTCGTAGAGTCAAAATTTCAGCCGTGCTCATCTCCATGGTAACGGGGTTAAAAGGCACAGGAGATGATTTGCGAGATGATCGATAAAAAAATTCAATATTAAAGACCATAAAGGAGTTGGGGTATACAAAGGGTCCACACAATATGGACATCGAAAAACGAAGAAGTATCTAGTTGTGCAAGTGGTCACGCATCTATTTACAAAGCTAAATGACCAGGAAAGGTGGTCACAAGTGAACACCATGTGGCTGCACATTTCCAAAAAGATGTCTGAAGGAGTAGTCTACAACATTTCATTTTATATTGCAGAGATAATTTTTGAGGAAGCGTGCGTATGAGGAAAGATCATCTTTGGATTTCTTATGATATCACTTTGGTGTTCATGGAGATCGAGTACTGATGGACGAAAGAGAAGGTATGGTAGTATCAATGGAACACAAATCACCTACAAAACACTTTAAAAGTACTTTTGTGAGGGATCCATTATAGAGCAGCGAAGTTAAGTAACGGGCTAAAAAGTGGTATTATAGGCTTTGTGTAGCTTTTGAAGAAGAATGGTGCATCCCCAAGGACTTTCCTTTGGTGGTTGGAAAGGTAGTTCAGTTTGTTGTACACCAGCATTTCTGTATAGCACATTTTTCCATGAAAGATGGAGTATGGAGCCCTTGGTGTAAGTTGTCATATGCATTCACAACAAGGTACTTCTAGGCATTAGTACACAGGTTTATAGACACGTGGCGACTGACATTTAATGTAGAGAAGGTAGATTGCAACTACCACACACTAAGGAAGAAATATGTGTATCCAGGGTGGGGTGCATATGTTGAAAGACTCATCTCAGATGTATTGAGAATTAAACCAATAAGTTTGGTGATGGGAGATATTGGAGCAGCGCTGGTGTATCTCTAACTAAATCCAAAGATGGAGAATAACAAGTATGTGGAAGATGATTTCACACTTCTAGCACCACCAAAGGGAAAACATACAATGGAGAACATACCAGCGCCTAAGCCCACAGAGCCAATTGAAGTGGAGGATGAGGAGGATGAGCATGAAGATAGTGGTGGTTTGGAGCATAGAGGTAGAAGACATCCTATGAATAAGGATGAAGCTAAGTGCACCACTACACCACCTCAGCCACAAGAGGGGGATGATGAGGACTTGAATGCAGTCTAAGGGGAGAACATATTTAAGAGGGTGTTCAAGAGAACAAGGACCCAAGGTGTTACTCCAAAAATGGTGCACAGATCACCCAGACTCTCTCCATAAAAGGAAACCATGTAAAGAAGGAGGAAACTGAATTTGAATGAGGAGGTGAAAGAGTCAGAGGAAAGCGCGCCTAATTCTCCTACACTTCTAGAGAACATAGAAGAACAAAAGGATGAGGAATCGAGGGAAAGAGGAGAGGAAGAAAAGGGACCAAAGGAGACAGTTGTAGAGACTACTCAGGACATGGAGACATAAGTCCCAAATTTGGAAGCTAAAGTCCCTAAGTAGCAACGGTCTAGAAGAACGAGTGGAGAGCACATTCCACCAACTATGGGCTATGTAGAGGACGCAAGTAAAATTGTCTGCACCCATTTCCAGAGCACACTAACACGAAAGACTTATATGGCTAGGAGCTCATGGATGAAGATATGGCCATAGTGCACACGAGGAAGTAGTTTTCATGGTCCATGCACACACACATGGATGAGCTAGATTTTGATGTATGTGAGGATTCATGTGTATCACAAAGGTTGAAGAAGACACCTCAAGCCAGACACATGATAGTAAATCCTACTATCATGTCGGATGAACAGTGAGTAATGCATTGGTCAAAGTCTCAACAGAGGTGGTAAGATGAAATATGGACAAGGTTGCCATAATTAGGGTGCTCAGAGAGGAGATTAAAACTAAGGATGGAGAAATAGCATGCCTAACACAAGAGAGGGACTTAGCATAGAAGAAGAATGTTGTATTTATCAGCATCATAGAGGAGATTGGTGATAATTTCATAAGAGCTAGGCCACACTTGGAGACCAAGGTACCACAGATGTTTCCCTTAGTGATACATTATGTAGGAAAGTTTGTGGACCTGGTACTTGAAGATGAACCTCTGCACATGCCAGCGCCAAGGGATCTAGAACAAGAGAAAGATTCAGTGATGTGAAAGATTACATCATATGAGGGGTTGTTGCAAGTGCTACAAGAATAATTCAAGAAATCAGACCAAGCTTTAAACATCTGCACATCTCTAGAGGTGCTTATCAATATAAAGACCCTGGATGAAATCAATGAGGTCAAGAGAGAAATGAAGGATGAAACATTGGGTCATGCGAGAGAGATTGGAAATGGTTAAGAAGAAGCACAAGGCCCTAACTTGAGTAGCACAAGAGCCACACAAGACTCGGTTGGAAGAGCTTGGGAAGCTCATTGTGTAGAAGATGGATTTTCTAGAGGGAAGGATGACCTCAATGTCTAGCATTGTGTTAGTCTTGCAAAATGAAAAAGGGAAGATCACAACGGATGAATTGGAGTCCATTACTATGGAAATTCCAAAAAAATCAAAATAAGCACTCGCTGAATGGCAGACCTTGGAGGCTGAAATAAAATAGGAATATCTGAATTAGTTATTCGAGTTGAAGAAGATCTTGTAGGGTAAAACATTCATTCATTGTTTCCATTCTTTCCATTCTTCTATTCTTTACTTCAATTTTGGAAATACCCATTGTCGAGGTGACAAAGAAATTAGTACGGGGTAATGTTGATCAAAGAACACTTGACAGAGAAAGCACACAAGAAGTCCACATGAGAAAGCAAGTCATATGTAAAGGTGGGAATGGATAGGAAGAATGCACGCGTAGAGAAGAAGTTAGGACTTAGCCATTTTTGGGCATGAAGATCTATTTTTAGAAGATGGCATGCTAGAACACACCAATGATGTAGAGACATGTGCACCACGCATTGTCTATTTTTGGAGGATTGGATTCAAAGCACTTTTACATGGAGATAGTCTAAGAATAGGATTGTCACCTCAATTAACTATCAGTATTCTATAGATAGCACACTTGCATGTGTGGCTATGCATGAAAATGGTGCATGCATACTAATAGCATACATCCTATTTTTGGAATATATAAGTGGTGAAGGGAAAGTCCACACCTATATATATATATATATAGTATGTTATTACCAGTAGGATAGGATGGATATAGAAAGATAGATAACATAGTGTACATGTTTTGGATTACCATATCAGATCCATGCGTGCATCGGCATAGATTTCCAGTATTGTAAGAAGCTTATGTGTTATTGTGATAATTAAGAGATGGAAGATATTGACTGAACCTAAGTGTTACTCATGTGTGTAATTAGGCAGTACATGTTCTTATTTCTATTATGATTATTTTTAAACCTATTCTTTCCTAGATCGGATATGTCATGCCTTCGCATAATGATGTATTAGTTATGGATCCATATGCTTTAATTCTTCATCATGTTAACATTCTCATATATAGTAACCCTAAAGAGGGACCTTGTACCTTTACGCACTTTAGGTGAGTGGTTAGTCTAGGTTGAGTGATGTGCCAACACATCTAGGGTGTCATCTGGTGAATTCTAGGCTACATCACTTCATATGATGAGATCTCTCTAGAAACTAAGGGGGTTTCTCTTCCACACTTTCCAAGATGGGGTAGCTCAAACTGTTAAGATTCCATGTCCTCTACGCCAACCTTAAATCCTTCCCGTAATTTCTACCTCCATAAATCCATCACTCCTATAGCTTTACACTATCTTTCTAACTCCCTCTCTTGTGATTCATTATCTTGAATCCGCCTCTCCTCTCTCTCCATTTTTTTTGTAGGGTCTACCATCTTTCTACCACATCATCTTCCATGTCCCACACCTAGTAAGAATTTAGCCAACCATGAGAAAGGCTTCCAAACTCAAATTAATGACTAGGATCTTGATAGCCAGTGGAATAACATGCAAGAATGATCCTCTAGGATCCCTCAATAACTTAAACTCAGCAATCTTCAGGAAATAATACGTATAAATAGTGTATTCAAAGGTATAACTAGTCAGCACTCTACTCCACCAGTGATCAATAACATGGGTCTATATCGATTCAGCATCACACAACCATTGATATTCCTCCTGGGTCCAAACACGATGTCTATAGTACTAACTCATCCTTGATGCATATTTTGATAGCCATTCATACAACTCTATTGGGAAACATCAAAATAATGTCTCATAGAGTTCATGATAGAGGTTCTCCTCCACTCATTATTGTGCATCAAACTCAAATCAGATCGAACATCCGAGAAAACTCATCCTCCATGTTTTTGAGCCACATTTCAACACTATCCAAGGTCAAGCACTACATCATCACACATTTCTCTCACAATAGCTTCAAAAGAGGTCTAGAAATGGAACCAAGATGTATTCATTATTTTACCCTCAATACTTCTTTCTAACCCCAAGCACGTCAGCCTATCATCCATCATACATTGGGTGCTCACGTGAGACACATGTGGGCACGGGGCCCATCCTTTATGTGATCTTTACAAGAGATTTATGTCATTAATGGAGGATTATTTGCATAAAAAATTAATTCACTTACTTTAAAAGGAAGAAGATGTAACTAGTAGATTTACACATCAATGCATCACAAAATCTAAATAAACATTGCACGAAGCACAAGAAACCAAATCTGAATCATGATAAGCCAAATAACATGAGGTTTTACACCCATAAACAAGATGTATAGAATATATCCATGTATATTGATTTAACAGAGTCTCTGGTATCCATACTACATTCAAAAGGGTCATCTCAAACCATATACATTAAATGACAAAGATCCAAACCCTGAAAACCTATCTGATCAGAGATCCTAACTATACTTTTCCCCATTATATCCCTTGTTATAGACCCCAATACCCATACATATGCTTAAAGATATCCCTTACAACCCTCTAGCACTAAGTACTCTAAACCCTAGCACAATGAACTCTAAACCCTTAGCATTTCTTCAACACTTTGTTACTCTCCTCTTTCTCTGCATTCTCTATGCATTCCCTCTATGTTCTCTCTATGTCTCTTTGTGTATTTATTCATGTACCAAAAACCTCTTTAAATAAGATCATCAACCACCACCATGTTCTCTCTGAGCATATTGCATGCCAAGTGTCAATTTTGTCCTCCATTGGTGAATGCTTATCCTTTTGTAAACCTTCCACTAACTATAATGATGCCTCTGGGAATATTCCCTACATGGAATATCATTTTCTTAACCTCCAAGGTTACAGGTTGGTACCTTATCCACTCATTACTCCTAGTCAGTTGCTCACAGTTTTCCTCAAGTGACTATATGATTCCAAATATGGATAAGTCCTTTAAACCCTTGTTCTACCCTCCCGCGCATGCCCCGATTTCACTTAAACCTCTTTTCCTCTACTCTTTTCCCTGAGTGCCCATCTATCTTCTAATCACATGTGCACGTGCACCTCTTAGTACTTAGATAATATTTTAGTGTCCAACAAGAACCTTCTAAAGAGTAGTATAAGACAGGGCTAAATATTTTCGATGTGCGATATTTGTGTAGTTAATTAGGAATAAATTAGTGTGTTCAGAAGGTGTAGTTAATTAGGAGTAAGTGTGTTTTTAGGAAGGTGGTTAATGAGGTGTTCTAGGTGTTCTAGTGAGATGTAAAAAGAGGGATTATTTTAGTTAATTAAATAATTTATATGTGAGGGGTGTGTGATTAATTAATTAATCTAGAGATGATTTAAGAGGGCATAATGTCATAAATATCGTGTTTTTGACCGTAGGTGCATCTGAGTCGAGGGATACAAATTTTTGGTGTCTACACATATCTAGTACTAACACAACATTTTCTCATCTTTACGACACTCAGTAGGAGGATTCTAACTTTGTTAAGGACTACATCATTGTCCATGATTCTGACCTTATTGAGGAAAGGAAGAGATGGTTGACTTTGTAGCATCTAATATGTCTGAAAATCTCTACATAGACCAGGATTATGAATTATGGATTTAAATCATGACTAATATTAGCTATATATGTATATAATCTAAATAATTTATGGTCACAATTCTATCTTAGAATTTTGTAGCACAATCATAAACATTAATAAAAGCATGAGTGTTTTTCTGAAAAGTAATATTGTTTTGTCTAAAGCATGATTTGTAGGCTTGTTTATAGGTAAAGAAGCTATGATCCATTACTTCACATGGTGCACAATAAAAACATAATCAATATTGTGGGTGCCCTAAAACCCCGCCATAAATGATTTCAAGCTCGGTTCCCCTTGAAACAATCAAGAAACCAAAGGTAAAACCATGTTAGACATTTTGGCATGCTCGGTGGGACATTGAGGCCTATTAATTTCTTCATTTTATTATCAATTTTAGCACTGTTTATATTGACTACTAATTTCCGTAAATTGTCTCAATTGCGAGAGATTCTCATGTGTTGTTTTATTGATATTTTATAATCCATCTGTAGTGTTTTTTCCATGTTTATCCTAATTAGATTACATGTTGCTTCTTGTTGGAAACTTTGTTTTCGTATTTGATAAAGAGATTGATTTGGAAATTTCTAAATTAAAATTAAGGAGCACTCTTGCAATAATTTTCAAAGCCATTTTTTAACTTTCCATCTTGCATTCTTGATTAGATGTTCTCATCAAAATCAACATTTCATTTTGGGCTCTTAAACCAAAAAATTCTCATTCTTCTTGCTTCACATAATCTAATTAGGAGGTAAAATTGGTTGCATCCACTTACTCCTCCCTCACACACAACCAAATTACTATCAAAATTCTAAAACACATTTAAACATTTCCCACCCGAGTTGAATTGATTAGGATTTCATCACCCAAAAGGGAAGGTAACTCAATGTTTTGGCCTAGTATAATCTCCTGTCTGTCGGTATATATTGGCTCAGCACCCAACTCCCTTATCGTAGTGGGACAGTGAAGTGAGGGGGTAGGCCCCAATACCACATCCGTAATACCAACAAAGAAGACAGAGTTGGCCTCACATACCTTTAGGTATATTGAGGATTCTACCCTTAAACATGAAAGAGTTTGTGAGAATCGAATCATAAATGATGCACCACAAATTAGTTGCACTCAAATAGAATCATGATAGCTCTAGTGTAATCACAAGGATCGATCAACAATGGAAGAACTTGCTCAACAAAAATAAATATTGTACATAGAGGAAAGACAAAGCAGAGTGTCTTGGCATACTCATAAATTAGAAATGAAAGGGTACATATAGGGTATTGAGTAACCCTAGTGCATGACACACAAGTAAACCCTAAACCTAACCCATGTGAGATTACCCTCCATATGTGAGTGGAGGACACATAGGATCCCACACACCAACACCCCCCCTTCATCGAAGCTGGGGTAGTGGCTATGATGAGTTAAACAGAAAAATAAGACACTCATAAACAACTAAGAAAGATGTGTCAATGGGGCTTGGAAACTAAAGGCATGATAAGGTTCCCATATATAAACAACATCTTCCTAGAAGAAGAATAAGAAGAAGAAGAAAAATGGGTCTCAGCATAAATCCTGATGAGGTACCCATGCACAAAAATAAGTCTCAAGCAGTGAAGGAAAACCCAGTGAGAAAAACATCCACCACAAGAGAACAAAATACTCTCTAAATTAATAAACATGCTAAAGATGGGTCCTAGCCATAGACTAGCCTATAAAGGTACCCATGTAAAAATGGAAATCTCTCGAGAAAGATGAAAAAATATAAGAAGAGGGAGATGAGATGAATGCGGAAGATGCCATGGACGGATCAAAACTCGTAACTCTAAGAATTCTCCCAGAAGAATGTTGATGATGAGATCCTCTACCTCTAGGCTAAAGAAGAGCCATCCACACTGAACTATGTGTCTTCCCTTAGGAAGGATAAAAAATATGTGCTATAAATCTTCCCAATCCATGAAGGAAACCAAAGGCAGTAGCACTAAGAACTCTGATTCTGGTCCACGAAAGTGTGACATAAGTCTAGCAAGTGAGTGCAAAGGAACCGAAGGTAATGTCACAAGTGCGAAGAATCACAAATTGTGAAGGTTAAACACATGTAAAAGGATGTCCAACTGATGTAAATTCAAAAAAACATCCCCATGATAGAAAATGGATCCACAAACAAGGGTGGATCAATGAAAGTCTCCAGAAAATTAGAAGTGGTAAGAGTCCCAGAAGGGGCACTCCCAATAATGGAGATGATGAACTCCTCTGAAATACCTATAGATGGATGAGGAACTTGTAGTACATCACAAGTGTACTCTATGAAAAGATGACTAAGGTCAGGAAGATACTCATCCCAATTTGGGAGCTCAAGAAACAGAAGAGTGATGTCGGATAGGTAAGAGTCATCCAATAAAGGTAGAGAAGTGAAAGGGGCCTCACACACTTTGAAGGTGGAAAAGAGGTGAGTGATGATTATATGATCTTTGTATAAGAGATCGCTTCTCAATATCTGATGAGATGTGGGATGTGTCAACACTCTCTATAATAGTGAGAGAAGGAAGAGAAGAGTCCTCTATAGTAATCTCAACATCAGAACTAGGTGCACAATCCTCATCATCAGAAGTAGAACCAAGTGAGTCTATGTTAGTGGAACTATCATCACAAAAATAAATAGAGGAGACAACTGAATCAGAAGAAAAGGCAAAGAAATAGTGGGGTCCAACCAAGTCTCGAGTGCAAGTATGTCTCATATCCGAAGCATCTCTAACTAAATCTCCAGCACTTTGCAAAGTTTTCCTAGCCCAAAGAGGACCAGGATAATCAAGCTCAGATTCAGAAGATTATTCACTCAAGTGAGAAGGGACATAGTCCTCATCATCACTACTGTCAAAATTGGAAGACTCAAAAGTTTGAGGGTCAATACGGGAGCACGCTCAACAACATCATCATCATCGAGGAGTCAGAATCTGAATCAGAGAGCTAAATAACCTCAGTAGGTAGAGAAGTAGAAGTCAAATAGGACTTAATGCTTCTCTTAATATCAAGCAATGAAGTGGGTGTCGAATCAGAAGTAAAGTGGGAAAAGGTAGACAACTATGAATGGTGATCTACCTTTTCCTCAGCCATTGTAATATCATTGTTAAGCTCATGAATAATCACCAAGTTAGGACCAAATTCCACTTGCATTCCTTCACCAAGGTGAGTAATTTGGTAAACCGATAGGAGATTGGTAGAGAGATTAGGAACACTCAACACTCGGTTAAATGTTCCCCCATCTATCTCTACAAATCCACTATCAAAAATTGACACTTTCATGTTATCACCCAATGTGATTTGGGACATATCACAAGGTTTGATGTTGGATAACTCAACATGCAAAGAATCCATATGGTGCGAGGCACTGGAATCTATAATCCATGTCAATGAAGGAGAAACTCGAGCTACAAGGGCCTTCCCTTTCTTCTTATCAGATTTAGACTCTCTTGCAATAGAAGACTCGGCCTTTAGAGCATTTTGTTTGATAGACTCAGAAACACCTATTTGATTTTTCTCAAGTGAATGAGTAAGGTGATCAATTTGTTTTCTCATACATAGATGCTCTTTATGACCAAATTTCTTGCAATAGGAACACAAAAACTTGTCTTTCTTTTCTCTAGGCTCAGAAGTTGAAGTGTTTGTGTTAAATTTAGTTTTGGTCTTGGTTTCCTTCTTAGGTTGATCCTTTTTCTCTATCTCATTATCAGTCTTCTTTTCCTTACTAGTACTTGCTATAAGGGCATGTGACTTGGACTTGAGAGACCCCATTTGAATGAGTTGGGATGAAAAACAGTCAAAGGAGGGCATATTCCAATCCTTTCCCAAGGTAGCTTTTGTAGCGTAAAAATTTGACACGAAGACAGAGTATTCAGGACCTAACTTAGAAAGAATCGACAAGATAAATTGGGAATATTTCTTCTCTACTTGACATTCCTTTAGAAACAATCTAGTGTGGACAAACTTTGAGAAGAAGGCTTGTAGGTTTTCAAAGTCACTAGGATTTAATCCTAGTAGTTTGTTTTCCAACTCATGCGCTCTCATGTCATCTTGTTGTCTAAACATTCCATCTAACATTTTCCACATAGAATTAGGTGTTTCGGATGACTCAATGTGGAAGAGCAAGTCAAGAAAGCAGACATGCAAAGAAGACCTAAAGGTTCATCACTATGGTTTAACCACTTAGATTTTTAGGGTCATCATCTGGTTTAGTCTTAGTTCTCATAGTGATGCAAAGTAACCCTTTACCTCTTAGTTTCATAATCATTTTCGATCTCCACTTGAAAAATTTGAACGGTGTAAGCAAAGGAATTGAATAAGCATCCATCGTGAAGAGAGAGAGAGAAGGAATGCAGAAAAGAATCACAAGAATCACAACCACCCAAGACAATATAATAACCCCCTACTTTCAGCACTTTATATTTTAGTGTGTTGAATACAATCGGGTCCGATTGTGCATCTTGAAATAGTTGGTAACTCACCTTGCAATAAGCATAATAACGCGTAAGAGAGGAGACCACAATTTTGTATTGTGAAGTGCAAAGTAAAGTGACACCATATATAAGCAAAATTTGCAAAAACTATGAAGGATATGAAATCAAATCCTAGTTATGAGAAAGAGCATCTCAAGTTGCAAAGGATACCCCCTTGCTACAAACTGTGGTGGATGTGCTCACTAGTCGCAAGCAATAATAAGGGTAAATACAAGTTTTAGATGAACTCAAGATGAGTCCCGATGATCTTTAGAATGTCGGAAAAGTGCTCGAGAAGGAAAATAGGTGCTCAGAGTGTCACTGCACACTTGAGCGCACTATGAGTAAAAACATCAACAATAACACCTAAAAATTACCATTTTGAAACGTCCAATATAGCTAATTTTAAAACTATGGGAGTGAAAAATGATAATTAACGTTAATTTAAAGGATGATTTAAATTATTACTAATCATAAAAGAAGAGATCGTAATTAATAGAAATAGATTTAATATAATTAAATCTAATTAATTATGAATAGAAACTCTAATTAAGCTCAAAATGAAAAATAAATCCTAATTAAATATTTAAATTTATTTCCTTTTTTAAAAAATTCCACCAAAATGAAATTTTAAAAACTTGCCTTAAATAAATTTAAATGCCCACTTTAAAAATCCCACCAAAAGATTTAAAAAACTTACCATAAATAAATTTTAAATAAACTTACCAAACTTACCAAAAAAAACGTGGCTCGAGTGGTTGGGCTCGGCGTGGATCAAGGCGTGGATCTCGGGTGGTTAGGCTCAGAGTGGATACGGTTGGGTGGATCCTAAGTTGGGTGTGGGAAAGCAGGAGGAGGGAGTCATTGGAAGTAGGTGACTTGGCACGCGTTTGAGGATGAAGCCTGAGGTGGGAGTGTAGGCTCGTGGGGCAAGTGAGGTAAGGAATCTAGAGGTGAGTCAGGGCCGAGGGAAGGACGCGGTGAGGGAGACTTCACAGGTGGGAAACACAGGGAAGGGGACTCAAAGTAGGCTAGAGGAGCACTAACTCGGTGTAGAGCGAGGAAAGGAAGCTACACAAAGGAGAATACACTCACCCATGTAGAAAACAACTTAGTCAATACAACACACACAAAAATTAGCTAATCACACAAGGCGAGACACGAGGTAACTTGGCCAAGGGTAGAACTTATGAGGCGGGATGAGCATGAGTTAGGAGACACAATGAGTCGAGGAGCAGGGGCATAGAAGAGGAGCTCAAAGGTGAGTTGAGGAGCTCGGTTGGGAGAAGTGTACCAAAAACATTAAACACCAAACTTCAAACTTGAAATTAGAACACCGTATTCTACAAAATACCATACAAACACGAGAAAAGACCAAAAAAACAGAGGTCTAAAAATTTTTAGTTTAATAAAAAATTAAAAAACCAAAAATAACCTCTATTTTAATTGATCTACCAAATTTAGCTACAGTTAGCTAAATGTAGTTGTAAAACCCTTAAAAGCTTCAGAATACCTACACATGCACAAAGAACACAAGCAAAACCAAAACAACTTTCCAAGAATAGCTTGTTAAAAATGTTAGCAAGATTCTAAAATCAAGTAATCAAAAAAACTTGCACGAGGAGTAAAAACAACGAAACCAAGAGTAATCGCAACTCAGATGATGAATGCATGTTTACCCAATCTCATCTCTGATACCATGAAAGAGTTTATGAGAATTGAATCGGAAATGATGCACCACGAAGTAGTTGCACTCAAATGGAATCATGATAGCTCCAGCGTAATCACAAGGATCGATCAACAATGGAAGAACTTGCTCAATGAAATAAAGCTTGCACATAGAGGAAAGACAGTGGAGTGTCTTGGCATACTCATAAATCAGAAATGAAAGGGTACATATAGGGTGTTGAGTAACCCTAGTGGATGACAAATAAGAAAACCTTAAACCTAACCCATATGAGATGTCCCTCCATATGTGAGTGGAGGACACATAGAATCCCACACACCAACAAAACACACCTAAAACCATCCCTAGATGACCACTTCCTAGGACCCCTGTTAGCCATCTTCTGATTTCTTTCTTTTGTAACTATTCAAGATAATTATAAAATCACTTTATGATTGTTCTTGATTGTTGTTTTTAAAACACTACATCCACTTGTTTTCCTTTCTTTTGGGTGTTTTCTATGTGTTTTCTTATTGTTGTGTTTACTAGACAACAATCCCGTAATCAAATCCCTAAAAACATGTCCACCCCACCTACATATCAACAAAATCTCCCATTTTTCACTTTAGCACATTCTACCCCAACACAACAATAACTTCCATACTATCAAACAAACACATCTAACCCCTTTTTATACCCCTAACAAACTTAGCATGAAGTAGGGGCCAATTATAGCAATACAATGAGACAACGACTCTCGCATTCCCCACATTGGTATAATAGTAAAATCCTCTCTACACCTGGATTGCAAGAAGAGGAATACTTCCTTTCTTCCAAACCTCAGAATTTGAACTCCCTTTCTACAATAATGGAGACCCCATTTTTAAGAAATGTTAGATTCAAATCCCATTTCCCTTAATTCTTATCTAGTAGTAAGAAACGTTCAGATGCAACCATTCATGCCTCCATCCATCCAACCCACATTCAACTCATCCTCTTCCATTGTGGACTCCTTATTGATCAAAATAAAGACCCTATTGTCTAACAGTTATATCCATACACCTCAAGTCAGTATGAAACATCAAATAGTAGCCAACCTCAAGTATCTCTCACCTCTATGAATCCATTTGAAACTTTGAATGAATAATTTTCCATCAACCAACCAGAGCCATCTGAAGTTTTTTCAGCTCCCATTTACAACCTTCACATGATCCCATTTCCATCCACACCACATTTAAACAATCTCACTACTTCATCATCCACTCCTCTAATCACCTCCTACGTACCAACACCTCCCTTGAGTTTCATCTCTCTTTTCATAGTTATGTCTTCCCAACAAGTTACTACTCCCATCTAGAATATCACTTTGTCCATCCCCACAACAACACCGTTGGTTAACACTAGTGCCATTACTAGTACACATCCTATTTCACAATACATACCATAACCTTCACAACCATTGATCTCTACACCCTAGTCTATACCTCAACAGAACATCCCACTACACGTATCCCACAACAAAGTGTTCTATATAAGGCATCATCTTTCATCACTTCAGCTATGTCTTCTCAACAAACACCTACATATTCACAACCTCTTACGCATGTATCAATGTCATTACAGTACCAATATGTCCAAACCTCACAGCCTATCACTTCACAACAAGGCTCCTCATCTCATCAAAACATCCCACAACACAACATCTCTTATCATCAAAACATCCCTCAACAAAATATCCCATATCAACAACACATACCTCAACAAAACATTCCACAACATGATATATCACAACAAAACTACCCTTATCAACACCATATCCCCTATCAACAAAACATCCCACAACAATACCGAGCATACTCACAACCCAACCAACCTTTGTATGAACCTAACTCCTCTTTATAATAATTGACACAAACTGACCCTCTTCAAGCCCTTCTAAGCTGCATATCTAGTTTAGAAGTAGCTTCATCAACATCCAAGAATATGCTCTCTTATGACCAGATTTGCAATGAGCCCATTCATCCTTTTGTACCATATAAACCATATCCACCTCACTGGGAGCTTCCAAAACTCACTAAGTTTTATAGCAAAGAAGATCCCCAACAAGACAAACAGATTGCACCTTTCATCACACAAGCTATCTAATAGCTCATGATCAAGACCTCATGCTTAGGATCTTTCCCATGTCCCTTTCCATTCATGCCTTAGACTAGTATAACAACATTCCACTTGCACTTGTTATTATCTTTCGCACAACTTACACAACTATTCTTAGACCACTTCTCCATAAACCTAGCCCATGAAATCACTATTAATTATTTATATTTAGCAATTTGAACATGAATCCCTCACTGACTTTGTAGCCCATTAGAGGGCCACTACCAATAAACTATCCTTTACATTACCACAACCAGAGCTAATTGAAATATTATGTCACGCATGTGCCAAACACATTTCATCTACTCTGCAAATCTAGTCATTCCAAACTTTTGATGAGGCTTTTACCATGGCCCGTAAGTTAGAATTGCGAGCCCTAGAAGATGGATGGGTAAAACTTTGTCCTAAGAAACCAAAAATGGAGTTCCCATCTAAGCCACCATCCAACTCAGATAATTCTAAATCAGCCACCAATAACATTATGGTCAGATCCGTTCCTAAGGAAAATCTAACCATCGAATGCTTTCGTCAACAGCACAACTATACACCCATAGAAACTTATGGTGCAGTTTTTAATAAATTTCTCACCTCCAATATAATATCACTTCCACCCATTTGACCCATCGACATATCAGTTTCAAAACCCATTTGGTATCGAGATAATGACTTTTGCAAGTACCATAGGGTCAATGGTCATGACATCAAAAGGTGTCACACATTCCACAATGTGCTTCAAGACTTGATTGACAAGGGTGACCTTCACTTAGATAATCCAAACACACCCCCAAATCAAGGCCTCAACATATTTAAGAAGCCTTTTCCAAATCACCCCTCTTCCTCTAAGAAACCACAAACAAACATTGTTCATACCATTAATACGATAACTAAAGTTGAGCATGTCCCTCTGACTACTTTATCACCCAACGAAACAAAATCTTCAGAATCAACACCAACACTCAATGAGTTTGAAACCATGAACATAGAAACCTCCCTTGTTAAACACATTGCTCAAAATATCCCTATGTCTCCATCACCAACACCCGTAGAGCCTAAGCTGGAACCTAATAAGCTTGAAATGGATGAACCACTTCTACTAAAAACATACCGCATCCTCATCGAGGCTTTGTTATCAATTCCATAACCTTACCCTCGATGTGGAATATACAAATTGCTCGCACCTAGATTTACAAATATAACTATGATAACACTTGAAACATTATTAGCACAATCATCCCCGCCCAAACCAACCATAGGACATGACCGTCCCCAATCTATGAAAATAAACAATCTGAAATCTACAAATCATTTAGACCACACCATCCAAACTTCTTCTTCTTCGTTAGCATCGAATTTGAAAAATACACCTAGTTCATCTAAAGTAACAAGGGGCCTAATAAGCAAGGGTGTCGTTGAAGCCTTTAAAATTCCTTATTATGATGAAACTTATCATTTCCACGGTCCTCCTCCTTTTTTTCCTTCATTTCATCCTATAGCATACCCACTTTTCGAAATCCTCTTGTCACGTCGGACTAATACCCATGAGACTCTTTTATCCAAAATTCACCCCGTGGTAAATTTGATAACAGACGAGAATACTCAAGTCGGGAAAATAGATTGATTCAAGGCAAAAAATCATGCAGGGTCCCTCATGATTTTTTCTAATCTCTTGTCCAAGAAGAAAGGAGCAAAAAAAGGGTCCTTATTACCAAAAACCCTTGGGGCAGAAAAAATCATGAAAATTGGCTACTGGTGAAGTGGCCCTTATTTTATCATAGGCGGGTCTACGGTTAATCACCCTATCACGCACGGATGCGGAAAGCCGATTCGGCCAAGGAGAAAAAAATTAACTAAATCATAATGTGCTAGGACATCCAGGCCATGAGGACGTGAAGACACAAACCACATCGGCTGAAATAGAGAACTTTAGCACTCGGGATAGTTGGAACAAGGGATGCGTGGGACCCTATTGTGTTGAGCCAATCAAATCACGCCACTAGAGGGCTATAAATTAGGCGGATCGAAGGAAATTTAATATCAGACATCGGGACAACCGGGCCAAAGGGATCGGAAAATAAAATGCTACTTAATCGGGAAATGAACCATCAAGGGAAAACGTCCAAAATTTCAAAGGAAAGGTTTGAAGTGTTAATGCATAAATGAAACACATGCTAAGTTATTTCGGGGAGGAATTAGAGAATTTGGCAAAAGTTTTGGCCAAAATCTAAAAGGTAAAGGATGACCCCACGCCCCTGCCCTCCAAGATCATGCCACATGTCCTATGAACGCTGGGCAAAAATGAAAAACATACAAAAAGTCAAAACTTTCAAAGTGGAGAGAGAATTGCTTGATCTCAAGTGTTCTAGGTGGCGAATGGAAAAATTTTCAAAACCCATTTTTGCCTGCTTTGTGCCCTAAATGGATATAAGCTCGGATTTGCACATTCTTTTATCATTAGAAAGCTTATAAAATTACTCACATGATTTGGGTCAATCTTAAGGATTCTAGAGAGATAAAGTTAAGAAACCTCGACGTGTGTTCATGGCAAGTGAGAATGGCTTAAGATCAAATTTAATGCGAATGGGTCACATTCTCACTCCAAATTCAAAAATGACAGGTATGGGTTTGTAAGGTCCCCCATGTCATTTTAATGCATTTACATTCAATGAGGATTGGGCTCCCATGTTTTATACAAGACCCATGTAATGTAAAAGCCGATTTGGCTCATTTCTAAAGAAGGAGGGTTATTTATATAGCAAAACTTTCTATCACTGAAGAGGTGATGGCTAGAAAATTGATAAATGTGGGATAAAGGTAAAATAGATTAGGAAGGATTGTTACAATGGTTTTATATTGGAAATGATAATCTTTTGAATTTATCCTTTGTTTATAATTTGCTTCATTTTTACATTATATTCATCAGTAAGTCATGTTTTATGGATTTGCATGACAAAAATATTGTTTTGCATCACAATCTTCAAGGTGATTAATTAATAGGTAGACGTAAGTTTATAGAATCTAATTAGAGGGAAAATAGTATGATTTGTGGGATGTAAGAGAGGAATTTGATCCAATAAATAGTATTTATTGATTTAGAGTTACGGTGTAATTAATTAATAATAATTAATTAACCCAGTAGAAGTGGATATTAATTAATGAAAGGTCCTTAATTGATATCCTTAATGATAGGAATGATAATTAATTAATGAAAGGTCATTAATTAATTAATATTAATAGGAATGTTAGATAACGAGAAAGAGGATAATTAGTGCAATCTTAGCATTAAAGCGTGTAGAAGCAGATTTTAGGTGTCTACATTTGCCCCTCTTTGGGGTGGCGTAAGTGATGCCACTTAAAATATAGGAGATAAGTACAAACAAATAAAAAAATTAAAGAGATAGAAGAAAAAATTAATAGAATGAAGGATTCCCCCTTGAGTGTCGATGGAGTGATGAGAGAGGGTGACTGACACTCAAAAAGATGAAAGAACGGAATAAAAGAAGTAGAAGATTTGATCCCTATTATTCCAAGTTGCTTTTGAAGAAAAGTGTTGATAGAAGGAGAGTGATATGGAAGAAAATGAAGATGAAAATAGATGTATATAGCTATCATCCTACGGATGTAAAAACCAACTTTATTTCATCATTTTTCTTATGATCAATGTCATCAGTCCTTATTAAAAGGAATGTACAAAAGTGTAGTATGACATGAAAATTCATATACAAACAAATGTCCATATCAAAAATACCAGCTCCATGCAACATACAAAATGCAATGCAATATAAAAAAGTAAAATATTTCTAACTCCTCGCAACATAGATAATGTAATGCAACATGAAAAATTAAATAAGATAACTGATAGAGAAACATAATGCAATGTTTTTTTATCAAACTTTGATTCGACCTATGTGAATTAATGACAAGGGTTAAAAGATGGTGCCCTAAGCAAGGATACATGCAAGGGAATAACGGAGGACACTTGGGTCCTATGAAACGTAGTGCACTATGAAATAATACAAAGTAACTCATTGTGCCCTGGAGTACAGACATAGTAAGAAAACCAACTTTGTTAATGGAGGTAGATCAAGATGATCCATGAGTCACACACAAGAATAGGTGAGAACTAAAGAGCAATGTTTTGTAGGATGATTTTTATTGTTTTTATTTTTGAGAAACATATTTGAATATTTTTTTATTTTGAAATTTTTCTGAAACTATGTATAGGAAATCAAACAACATGGATGCCCCTAGTGATAGATGGTATGTACAAGGGAAAAATGTCACACATATGAGAAAGTGAAGATGCAACATGCCCTAGAAATTTGGTCAAATTATTCAAAGATAAACTCTTCAAGCATCGAAGA
This sequence comes from Taxus wallichiana var. yunnanensis, assembly GCA_018340775.1. Classification (NCBI taxonomy): domain Eukaryota; kingdom Viridiplantae; phylum Streptophyta; class Pinopsida; order Cupressales; family Taxaceae; genus Taxus; species Taxus wallichiana. Next base: position 779,973,065 of record CM031239.1, on the reverse strand, counting down.
AGGATCAAGGCCAATATAAAATAGGTTCAATCATGAGGGATCAAGGATGCCCCTAGTGTAATCTAGCCAAGAAACACATGAGAGAAATGAAGTATAAAATTGATTTATTAAAGGGGGATAAAGGTGTCCAAAAACATAGAAAAAAGGTCATCCTATACACATGGATGTTCTAAACGATTTCCGAAGAATAGAGGATGTTATGAAAATATTTAGAAGGCGGTTGATGAAAAAGTGATTAGACCAAGGTACAAATCTTGAGACAAGACATGCACTAAAGCAAGAGTTTAAACAAGATCCAAAAAGAAACACTTGGTAACATACTTATCTTGTTTACTCATTGAGATCATGTGTGTGCACATGGAAATGAATTACCTCTTAAAGGAAAGAGTTGATCAACATCAAGTGAAGACACTAGCCAATGTTAGGAATTATTTAGTTTGAAAGGTTATTTGTGAATGGATTGTGGAAGGAGATCCGTACATTGATCCACTGTCAATCAGGCATCCATATCCCCGATGGAGATGCATTTGATTCTAATCACAAAATTTCTCTACTACCATTCAGGCATCCATAGCCTTGGTAGATATTATTGGAAATACCTAAAGAGAGAGTTATATATCAATTTGCTTTTGCTTTTAGATTTTACTTTTTGATTGATTGATTTTGATTCTTTTGCTTTCTGAAAACTTATTTCAGCTCTCTTGTTTAACAAGGGGTTAAGAACCACTGATGTCTTGATGGAAGGATGTGTAAGTTATTGTGATGATGACATTGGATAGTGTCAACAAATATGCCCAAAAATTCTTCCCAACAATTTTATTATGTGTAGATAGTGATAGGATCTCTAAGAGGTCAATCATTCTTTAATTTTCCAAGGTAATGAAAGACCAAGGTCAAATGGATACCATAGAGATAAATGTCACAAAATGCATGTGAATAAGCTAACCACAATAATATAGAAGGGATGAAAATGGTAGATGAATTCTAGAGGAATATGAAATAAAGGGAAGAAAGAACATCCATGTGTACGCAATACCTGATTGCAATATTTGATCTTTGTACCTTTGATTTTATTTTTGTAATGTTTTAATGTTTTCTCATTTTTTTATTTTTGAATTGTTTTATGATTTTTTCTTTTTTATTTTAGATTTTTTGGAAGTTGGGACCAATGTTATTCTATATGATATGATCTAAAAACAATGTGTGTGACTTACTTAATAAGGTATACTAAGAGCTTTTGTTTATGAAGAGTGATAGTATCCCCAATCTCGATGATCGTGGTGATTTTACACTCGACAAATGACTATGATTTTTTTGAAACATGGGTTTTGTATGTGGCAAATTGTGTTCCCTATTAATAGGTTTCAACACTTTTTCCATACTTGATGGGTGTGTTGTGTGTGTATTCGGAATCACATTTTATTTTGAATTTTTGGGTTGTTGGGAGATTTGGAACTTTTCAACATTTTGATAGAAGAATAATGTGATGGTCGAAAAGGACATGGTCGAGAACTAAAGAAGAGGGGCTACCAGAAGGTGAGCCATGAATAAACAATGAATGGATACTAGGATGTGGCCCAAGAATAAAAGATGATGGGTGTTAGTATGCAACCTAAGAATAGAAGATGATGGATTGTTAGGATGTGACCCAAGAATAGAAGATGATGGGCTACTAGGAGGTGTCCTATAGATAAAATAAAATGGTGGGATATTAGGACATGGCCCATGAATAGAAGATAAGGGGCTTGTTGGTCGTGCCCCAAGAATGGAAGGTAGTGGGATACCAAAAGGAGGCCCACAAATAGATGGTGAAGGGCTATTTGGAGGTGGCCCATATATAGAAGAATATAATGGGCTACTAGGTAGTGACCCAAGGTGAGATTGTGATTGAGGAATTTTGATAGATAGAGAAGGATTGGGTGATGAGAAGATAGGCCATGGATCAATGCAAGACCCAAGAGTTTCATCACATAATGAAGAATGTGAAGATGGAAGAATAAGAGGAGGATCAAGTTGCATGATCTGAGGCTCTTCCTCCATTTCTTGATAAAATGAATCAACCTTTTCCTCACAATATGTAAACGCATCGAAGTCTAAAGAGAATCCTTTCTCATAATCTTCTAGAGGAATATCTTCATGTGCCCCTATAAATGCCCACGATTATTTCTTCATTTTAAAAGAGATCAATTGATATGCATTATTGATCAACCACCAGGATTGATTGGAAGAAAGAGGTTCAATTGGTGTGGAAGACTTAGAATATGTTTGATGATGATTGATAGAAGAAGATGATGTGGGGGACGAAGAAGATGTGGAGCTATATATCTCGGGAGTAGAAGAAGGTGGTGTGGACCTACCTATACGATGGTATATCATCTATAAACTATTAGGATTGAGTCCAAAGTCTACATATTTTGACCCATCAATCAATTCGAGACATTTGAATAGAAGGAATTTATGTCATAGGAATCTTCAAAGAAGGAAGAATTCATGGGGGTGATATATGAAGAAGGTCCTACAGAAGGGGAGGACCATGATTCAAGAATCACATTGGATGAATAATAACAAGGGTCTTGTGAAGAAAGAGGGGACGTGATTCAATAATTTTATTAGATGTTTGATTTGAGGGATTTGGAGTCATGCATATCTTCAAAGGAAGAACACTTCATTGAGGTGACTGATAAAAGGGGTCATGCAAATAAAGGGAAGACCGTGAAGTAGGAGTCATATTAAATATATGATGAAGAGGGTCCTACGAAGATAGGGAGGACAATAATGTAGGAGTCACATTAGATGAATGATGAAGATAATTTATGGTGACATAAATCTTTAGAGGAGGATAACATTACTTAGATGGATGATAATATAGGTCTGCGAAGAAGGTGAGGACCACAAATTAGATTTGAATTATATGAATCCAAATAGTAGTTTAGATCAAAATCATCAAAAGAGTTGGAGGAAATATTTGGATTGGAATCCTCAGAAGAAGAGGAAATGTTTGGATTAGAATCAGAAGAAGAGTGGGGGAAACCAAATAATAATTTGGATTAGAAGTGTCCAAACCATACCACTGACTATGAGATGAAGGTGGGGAACAAGTTACCCAAATGGGTTCTCTAGTGCGAAGAACCAAACATGGTTTAGTCATGATGGGCATATTTTGATGTGAATGCCAAAAATTTGATTCCTTATTTTTGTATGTATAAGGGACCTTGCAATAATCAATCATTTTTGGCATGTGTTGGGTTCAAAAGTGCACATGATTAATTGAATTAATTACTTTAATTAATTTAATTAATGTCCTCACTTGACCACCTCACCTAGCCACATCACCTAGACACCTCATCATGGACCTATTCTTAGCATGTTCATTCTAACTAGGACTCAATCTCTACTTACCATAACTAACTGAGACTTAGTCTAACCCTAACATTAGATGCCTATTCTTTCTCTAAAAACATGCCCACTTACTAAGTGGAAAATACCATTTTAGACCCGAACCAATGGGAAGAACTAGCCAAAAAAAGATAGCCAAGATCTTATTTTGGAAAACCTAGGATTTCCCACCGTAATCGATGTCATGTTAACCCTAAACCGATGTTGGTTAACCTAAACCATCATTCGGTTACCATATATTCATTTTGGTAACCTTGTTCTAGAGGTTGGAAAAATTATTGAGTTTGAGAGAGAGAGAGAGAGATGCATGCAAGCATGAACCAGAGCCCTCTCGCACATCCAGACACACCCTAGCCAACACCAAGACTGATCTGAAGGCATTGGCATTCATGGTAGCATTCGGGAAGCACTTCCATGTGACACTAACCACCAGTTTCATAGATCAACCATCACCTCATCATCCAACCACCAAGGCCTGTAAATACAAGTAAGTGTGTTTTGATCGCATCATTCTATACTTACTTAGATCATCATTTCTTTAGCTTTCTTTTTTAAATCCTATTCTCTTTTGCATCCTATCATCCTCACCTTCCTATCAATCCACCCATCTAACCACCCATAACCTTTTGGCTCCCCATATTCAACCCCCAGACATCTCTGAGCATTCTCAACATCTTTACCAACCTAGCCATCCTTCTTCCATTCTCTGTGTAATCACAGAGAACCTCCAAAACCAAGTTTTATTGAGTTTTCTACCATTCCACCTCTCTACTGATGCCGGTCACCTTAAACCATTTGGTTTCCCTCTCACCATCATCGGTCATACTAGACCGATGTCGGTCTCTATAACTGGTAATCCTACCTATAATAGTGACCTAATAACCTTCACCCAAATAACCCAAAACCACCCAAAACTGATCTTGACCTATTCTAATCACCTTGGCTACCTACCCAACCCCCGAAACATAACCCAACCTAGTTAGATCTAATTTTTTTATTGTATATTTGACTTAATCTAATATATTGTTAATAACTTGAGATAATGAAATCAACTTGTTATAAATAGGACCTCTATTTCTTACATTTATTTCATTTATTTGATAAATAGTGGATTGACAACCATCTAGGAAGTATCACACTTCCGGATCTAGCATACGCTAGGCATTCCACTGACATATATTGTTTAATATTCTTCTTGTGGTCTTGTTTTTGCATTCACAGGTAGTTCCTCCTAAAAAAAGGAAGTTCTCATCAATCATCATTAGATCGGAAATTAGAATAATGCATGCATTCTACCTTCCACCTTCATTTCACAGGTATTCCTCCTCACCTTTACCTTATTTTTTTTCTCATATGTATACGCAACTTATTGGTGAAACATTTTGGCATGCCCGGTGGGACCCTCTCTTGGGTTCTTTGCATTTTCTTCATATAGGGAAATCTTGTGTGTTCTTTTCTTTTTGAAAAATACACATTTAATCTTCTCCCTTGGTAACATTCTTTTCTTCTAATTGTCTAAACGACATTTGTGATTTGGTGTTTAAAATGAATCATTTCTTTCTTCTTGCATTTGCATAGTAGTGAAAGAGCATGTTCTTGACCTATTCATCATTTGCTACATCAAATATAATTATCGATTTGGGTTATAAAATTTGTTGCATTTCATCCTTGTATGTTGCATTATTAGCTCACATTTAAAACTGAGGGCAACCTATATGTTGGAAGTCATGCCCACTGATGGTTGACATAATTGAATCATAGAAAGCACTTTCTCTCTCTCTCTCTCTTTTCCAAACTACACAAATAAAAATTCACACATCTTCTTAAACAACACCTTACCTGGAAGAAGAAGTTGTCAATGATCACACGATCATTAGAGGATTGACAAGTGGGCACCCAGCTAGTTTTCTATCCAGTCATTATCTCAGAGAAAGGACCCCCACCAAAACATAACCTAAAACCACCCTTTAGAATTTTCCTCTTCATAGGATGCCTTCCCAACAAAAAAATTTTTTTTGAATTCACAAGTTAGTCTTAAATGTAGCATAAGTTGAACACATAAAATTCACTTATAGGATTTGTGTGTTTTTCTTAGCTTTTTCTTGAGTTACGTTTTGAGTTGTGAGGTTACGTTCTCCACTTTCCTCTTCCTTTCACACTCCACCATCATAGTTGGAGTATTCTGACTATTTTTGAGTGTGTCAGGGTCTAATACCATCATCCTCAGATTTTGGGTTGATGTTTCATCTGACTTAATTCAAAAAAATCTATTTTTCTTCATTTCTTCTAATTTCACAATTATCGAATCGTCGGTCCAGCATGACCATCATCGGTTTATATCTGACCATCATCGGTTTACCTAACTGGTGTTGGTTTCATCTCTTTTTGGTCATTTTACCCAAAGATAACATTCATCAAAATTTTGTTCTATTTGAAGTTCTCAAAACATCATCATATCCCCTAACTTTCATATCACAACCCAATATATTTCCATTATTTTATTTTCATCATTTTTTGCCTCATTTGCAAAACTGTTGATTCCCCCCATAGTAATCGGTATCGGTTATCATAACCATCATCATTTTCCCCTTTAACATCATCATGGTCAATCAATCTAATCATTCAGTTTTTGTGTTTGATTTTTAATTAAAACACCGATCAGATTTACTCTCGGAATTCATCCTTCTCCATTTCTGTTATTTTTTGTGTCATTTACAGAGTACAGTTTTACCAAGTCAATGCTAATTCACATGGTGTTGACTCATAGCCAAACCAAATGCCCTTGTATTTCATGCTAGCCTTCAGCCACTCCCACCTAGCCCATCACCACCTTCCATCTTGTCACCTATGGATCCAACTCAACTCAGCCCATCACCATTATTACAGGATGATGAGGAGTTCGCAAGACTCCTTGACAAAATCATGCTTGGCCCTACAATACTATCTTTCCCACTCATCTACCCGAGACTCCTCGGGATAGTTAGTATATGACATGCCCATATCTATTCCTCCTTCCCTCACCCCCACTTCCACGCGTCACTACCACTAGCTCAACATTACCTTCATCCACCTTACCCCTGTGGTATCTCAACTAGACCCCACATCCACTATAACTGTTGCACCAATGACATCTATCACACCCGTGGTGTCAACCATCCTTCACCAACCACCTTAAGCATGGCCCCATCTGCCCCCTTTACCTCATATATACCAGTTGCATCACAACCACCCATGGTGTTGGAAACCCACACCCCATTCCAAAACCTCATCCTTTCCATCCCACAGTCTCTACCCCAATTACTATGAGAGTCATTATGACTACCCACCTATTTATGCATCACCAACAAACCCCCAATCTCATCTATCACTTATTTCGGGATATCTTCCACCTACATCTATTCCCCCTTTGTATTTTTCATATTTGACACCCCATATACCGGGATGTCATCCACATCATACACCCATCATCAACCTCCCTTTACTGTAGGAGGTGCCCATTCCTCACAACCCACCAATGACCTCATTAGGATGATGATGGAAAAGATGCAAACATTAGAAGCATCAGTTTCTAGCTCTCGCAACTCCTTAACTTATGAAAAATATGTAATGAGCCTATTCATCCATCTATCCCATTTCCCATACCCTGTACATTGGGAAATGCCCAAGTTCAACCATTTCAACAAAGTAAAGAAGACCCACAACAACACTTGTGGTCATTCAAACATGGGTGTTATCTAATTTCCCATGATGATGCTTTACTCCTATGGACATTCCCCATGTCCTTGACAAGACCCACCTTAGATTGGTATAGTGGTTTACCCAGACATTCCATCTACTCCTTTAACCAAGTGGCTCAAGCATTCTTGGACCACTTCTCAATCAATGTAGTAAAAAAATTCACCATGACTGACCTATATTCGACATGACAATAGTATGATGATGAATCTATCACAGATTTTTTTCATTTCGCTTGGTGAAAGTCTTATCAACCAATTAACATTCCAGTTACCTCAAGTTGAGCTTATAGAGTTGTTCACTAGAGCTTGTGCTAGACACATCTCACCAACTCTGTAGGTACAAACCTTCCATACCTTCACCTTTGATGAAGCATTTACCATGGTGTGAAAGTTGGAAATTCATGCCATTGAAGAAAAGAAAATCCAATTGAAAAAAAAATGCCACCGCATTCAAATCAAATGACACCTTCTTCATCTTCAAAACCCCAAAACAATTATTCAAAAGCCAAAGGATCTACCAACGTGGTAGTTCTCAAATCTGGTCCATCCCATCCATCTAATCAAGCCAAACCTTCCTCCAATCTTTTCCCATTTAACTTTTCAGTTCGATGGGAACAATGAAAGTACACTCCAATTGGAGAGCCCTATTCTTTAGTCTTGGAAAAGCTTCTTAAGGCGAGCCATTACACTACCCCCCATAAAACCTCATACTAGTTTTGATCCCACTCGTCCTATGCCCGCATGGTATAAGGAACATGACTATTGTAATTATCATCATGTCAAAGGCCATAGTGATGGTAATTGCATAACTTTTAAGAACATTGTCAAGAAATGTTAGATAATGGAGATCTCATCCTAGACAACCCAAATGCACCAAAAATCAAAACTTGCATATCTTTAAGAAGTCATTTTCCTAACCATACACCATCATCTAATCAAAATGGTGAACCTTCAACCAATGACAACAATGTCCATGAAGTCCACGTTGTTTTTGATATCATACCAGTCATTCCTCAATTTCCACCTATTCCATCTATCGAGGAAATTTCTAGCATGAGCTCCTCTACCCATGGAGGAGCATACCTCATCCACTCCTTCACCCACATAGAGGAGTCTTCTTCATCTCCCCCTTCACCCATGGAGGAGTCCACAATTTCTGTTGATGTCATTTCACCATCTACCTCGCAACCTATCGAACAATCAATGGTATTAACTCTCCTACCCACAAGAGAATCATCATCACTTTCTCCTCCACCAAAAAGAGGAATCTACCTCACCCCACCTACCATCTCTCCTACCCATGGGAGATCCTTTAGACATGCCACTACCTATTGGGGACAATTCCCCATTAGCATTCTAGGATCCTCCCGTTGATCTGGTCTGGCTCTTTTACCCATAGAGTCCGAGGCTAACCAATTCCCTATCTCATAGACATATTTTAAGGATTTCCACTAAACCAACTACATCTCCTCTTACAGTAATGCCATTTTCATGACTGGTGATCACTTGGATTACATTGATAATTCCATGCTTTGGGGATGTCTTGGCTCCCCTTTTGACTCAAATGCAAATGTTTCCTATAGATACCTCCATGATCTATCCAAAGGTATTTCCAGCAACCAAATCGACCCTGACCATGCCTGTTGAAATGGATTCTTCTTCATCACCTTTACCTACATCCGAACCTTTACCCATGACTAAAACCATTCCTATGCCTAAGAACCTACCCACACCTACATCTTCATCCATATCTAGACCCATCACTACCTTGGGTGTCATGCCGACATCAAGCCTTACCCATCCACCCATCAAATTGGATTAGCCCATGTCTTCCCAAACCCACACCAAAATTATTCCTCCACCTAAAAGGAAGACCCAACCTTCTAGGCCACATACACCAGTCTCACCTACCACACCTTTGTCACCTTTTCCCCTTCCATCCATCCTAGGACCTCACCCATCAACCTTGGCCAAACAACCCCTACCCAAGGAAAATCAAAAGCTAAACCTACCTACTTCTTCATCATGATCCTTTGTTACATCCAATTTACCTACACAACAAAACACCCTCGCCCTCACCCATACATTTCTTACCACCTATACCTCCACCAGCTACCATAACCCCAACATTTCCTATGTGACTTCAACCCATACATTCCACCCAGCCTCCACCAACCACTTCCACCACAACACCTCCATTGTCCCCATGGGTAACCCATCCTCTTCCACCATCTTGCTTTCCCTTCTACATCATGTACTCCCACCTCACCTTTACCCAAGAAGGTGCAATCCAAAGACAAGAACCCACTACCCTCCAATAGGGTAGTTAAACCAACAACACCTTCCATTGCTAGTTCTTCTACCACACCTTTACCCAAGAAGATACCATCAAAACCTAAGATAGTACCACCTACCAAACTAGTGGTCAAACCTATTCCACCTCCTATAACACCTCTTCCACCACAATCATCCACACCTTTACCCAAACCCACACTCACTTCCCATTGTGATCCATTCCATTGGGGTCCTACGCCAACATTTTAGCCAACCTCTTAGAGACCTCGGTCATCACATTACCACCGCTTAGACCTTATGACCCCCTCAAACCCAAACCAAAAGGGTTTGATGAAACTAAAATTTTTTGCCTACCATGTGTGTGTGCTAGACATGATGTAGAGGTTGTAAGGCTCTCAAAACCATTCTCCTCCAATTATGTCCTCTAAAGAAAATTTTGATGATGATGATCTTCTTGATGAGGACCCTGTTCCATCTTCACCTATCACCATACATCCCCACCCACTACCTATTCAATGACCTACATCACCACCTCCACAACCCTTTTATCCACCTCCAAAATTTGAGATCAACATGGTCTGTATCAGAGAGTTGGCCAAACCACCACCTAAATGCTAGTGTGCCCTACTCATTTTCAAGGTTCTTACCCCACATTAGGTTTTTTCCATCATGTCATTATACTACTCATGACATACCTTCTCCATCTACCTCTCTTTCCTCAGATTAACATGATCCAAGTTTCCACTCGTGCCCAAAAAGAAAAAGGAAAAGAAAAAGTAACTAGCCCATCAACCAATCTTGTGCCCAATATACCATCTACACCCACACCCAAAATCACCATTCGAGGACCCACATACCCTATTTCTGATGGGGTCACCCATCATACAATGATAAAACAATTACACCAATCCCCTCTAAAAATGTCTTTGTACGATCTCATCCAAACCTCTGAATCTCATCGACAAGCCCTCATGGAGGTTTTGCAATCCATCGAGGTTTTACCTAATGACCCCACACCAAGTAGCCTCCATTATCACCCCCTCATGTGGCCTCTCTTACCAAATCATCTCCTTCTTCTACCCCCATGCCCACTCATCAAGTAGTCACCCTCATTTTTTTTGATGAGGAGATCATACCTCTCCAATCAGATGACCTTGATCCCACCCTTTTTTTTCATCTCATCTATATCGATAATATACATGTATACATGTTATGATCGATGGTGGTGCTAGCATCAACATCATCTCCTCCCACATGCATATAATCAAATGCATCCCTTCAAATTACATGCATAATAACCTATTTATGTTGTGCTCCTTCAATGATGACACCATCACTTCCACCCTTGGCACCATTATTCTTCACATTTGTGTGGGCCCTCGCACTATCCAGAATTGTTCTATGTCTTAGAGGGGGATTTCTAGTATAACTTGTTTGCTTGGCTGACCTTGGATTTGTGTCATGGGTTGTGTTCCTTCAACTTTACACCATTGTGTAAAATTTGAACATGAAGGACATAACTATACCATCCCAACTGACCCATCACCATTCAAAACCTATAACATGTTGTACCAACCTAATGATGTCCTTGTACCAGTTAAGGCATCTACCACTACCACCACTTCTCCTTCACCCACAACCCCATCCACCAATCTTTACCACCACCTCTCCCACACCTAACTCTTCTATTCTACTACTATCGTAGCCTCTACAGCTAACCCATCTACTTCCCAACCAACCGATACCCCTCCTTCCCAATCACCTAGTAATTCATCTATTCCCACTACCCACATATCTACTACCGATCCCTTAGGGTGTTTTTCAATGCCTCACTGGGGGAGTACCACCTCTACAATATCAACACATTCCTTACTCCACAAGAGTATGGTAACCTATGCCAACATCCTCATTATGACTATCACATAGGAGAGGTTTTCCCTTATGGTCCTCCCCACCTTCGCACCAACTTAACATATGGGGACTTGATACTTCCACCTATTCACCCAAACCACCATCCCAAACATGACCATTTTCATCTGACCTCCAATCTCTCACCAACCACCACTTCACCCACACTTTCCTTCACTTTTGTGCATGGAAAGGCTTTGGCTTTGGTTTTTATGAACAAGGTCATCATCATCATCATCCGTGTACCACCCGTAAACACAAAGACAGTAGTGGTAGTGGTATTGGAGCTTTTCCAAACTATCTCCAAGAAGGCCCGTGTTGAACTCATTGAGGATGAAAACCTTCTCCACCCCATTCACCAAATGTCACCACCTTCACCCATAGAGTCTATGGATCCGAATCCATTCCTCCTAATTTTTTTTTTTCATGAACACCATTTCCTTGGGACCTTTGACTTATCAACATGATGGTGAGGCTCCCTCTTCTCTTCCCTTCTTGTATCCTGACATGATCGATGATGATACACCTTCTATTAATGTCATTCAATGTCAGGATGATGAGTCTATCCTACCTTGGTGTGGAAGATTCTTATATTCATTAGTCATTTCCTTCTGAGATGCAAACCATGTTAAATGAATCGACCATCGAAGTCAATATTAACACTCAGGATGACCCACACATTCTAAAGATAGGCCAATCTTTAGATGTTGCTAAACATGAAGAAGATTTTACTTCTTTCCTCTCGGGATCATAGCAACACTTTTTCTTGGTCCTATGTTGATATGCCCGGTATTGACCCAAACATTGTGGTCCACAATATCGTAACCATTCTGAAGCCAAACCCATAAAATAGAAGCTACGGAAAATGCATCCTCGCATTTCCCTTCTTGTCAAAGAAGAACTTCAATGCCTTCTCTGGTTTCCTTCATCCTACCCATTGACTATCCCCAATGGATTTCTAACATCATTCCTATCACAAAAGTGAATAGGGGACTTCACATTTGCATGGATTTCATGACCTCAACTTAGCTTTCCCCAAAGATGACTTTCCTCTACTAGGTATTGACCAACTAGTTGATCTCACCGCTGGTCATGAGATGTTATCACTCATGGATGGTTTCTCGGGTTATAATAAAATATTACTCACCCTAGAAGATCAACACAAAACCACCTTCATCACTCCTTGGGGACCTTTCTACTATCGAGTCATGCCTTTTGGCCTTAAAAATGTTGGTGCTACATATCAATGGGCTATGACTTATATCTTCCATGACATAATGCATCACATATTGGAAGATTATGTAGATGACCTTCTTTTCCAAATCCAAACATCGGGCAAACATCTCATAGTCCTTAAGGTCATCTTTGACCATCTCATCAAGTATTGTGTTCACCTTCAACCTAAGAAGTGTGTCTTCATTTGTTCTTTCAAGAAAGCTCCTTGGTTTCATCATTTCTTTGCATGGCATAGAAGTTGATCCTGCTAAAGTAAAGGCTATTCTCAAAATTCCTCCACCTACTAATCTCACCAACTTTGAATTTTGCAAGGTAAGTTGCAATCTATTCATCATGGTTTATTTCACAACTTTTCAACCACTACCAACCATTTCATCACCTCCTCAAAAAGGATGTCTCCTTCAAATGGGATGATGAATGCCACAAATCCTTTGATGCCTTAAAAAAATACCTTCTCCAACCACCGGTGCTCATTCCTCCTAAGGATGACCAACCCTTTTACCTATACATTTTTCTACTATGATCATTCCTTAGGTGCCATGCTCACTCATCATGATGAGAAACATAGAGAGAAAGTGGTTTATTACATAAGTCCATACCCTTTTGGACTACGAAACTAGGTACACCCATGCTGAAAAACTTTTCTTAGCCTTAGTTTTTTGTCACCACTAAACTTTTCATCATTACCTACTCAACCACAAAACTTTTTTCATCACTAATATTGACCCCTTACATTACATGTATGCCAAACCCTACCAACATCATGTGTTGCACGTTGGCTCATGCTTCTCACAGACCTCGACCTCAAATTCATCCATCAAAAATCTATCAAAGGCCAAACCATCATTGACCAACTTGCAGATGCACCCCTCTCTCGGAAATCAACCCTCTAACTTTGATTTTCCCGAGATGAATCCATTACTACCCTCTCTTTGGATGATACCATTTACCAAATGACCTTATTCTTTGATGGTTCCAAATGTCAGCATGGGGGTGGCAGAGTTATCCTCATTCCTCTTGATGGTGAACCTATGCCTTTATCTTTCAAACTAGATTTTGATTTACACTAACAACATCACGAATATGAAGCACTCGTATTAGGCCTTCAAACCACCATCACCTAGATGTCAAATCAATTAATATCTTTGGTGACTCTCAACTAGTTATAAATCAAGTCAATGGTATATACCAAGTGTCGTAACAAAATACTCCAAAAGTATAAACACCATGTGACATACTTTTGACTACCTTTGACCATTATGAACTTCAAACCACCCCATGTTCCACTAATAAATTTGTGGATACCATGGCCTATCTCTAGCTTCTCAGATACCCACTTCACCCCAACTCCAAAATATTTGTCACAATACAAAGGTTGCAATCACCTTCTTATTTATTTGAGATGTCAACCTTTGGAACCATTACACTTGACCCACGTGACCTTTGGTATAAGTAGTTTGCAGACTACCTTTCCCTTTCCATTCTACCTCCCGATCTTACTCGTAATGGACAACACACCTTTCTTAAAAGTGTCTCTACTATGTCATCATGGGTGGTCTTCTTTATAAACATGGCTTTGATGGTATTCTCTTACGATGCCTTACAAGTTCTGAAATTCCCTACACCATCAAGGAAGTTCATGATGGAATTTGTGGAGGTCACTTTAGTGGCCTAGTTGTCACTAAACACATCCTTCACCTAGGCTATTATTGGCCCCCCTCAACCATGACTATTGTGACTATGTCAAACATTGTGTGAAATGCCAACAACATGCTAATCTTCATCACACACCTAGTCATGCCTTATAGGTCACACGAGACCTTTGGCCTTTCTCTCAATGGGGTTTGGATCTTGTTGGAGAGATCAATCCTCATTCTTCACAATGCCATCAATGGATTATAACCACTATTGAATACTACACTAAATGGGTAGAAGCCATCCCCCTCATCTCTACAAAATCTGAGAAAATTTGTGAATTCATCAACCATCACATTATTTTTTCACTTTGGTGTCCCTCACCATCTCATCACTGATAATGGAAAGCAATTCAAAAACAAAACCCTATGAAAAACTTTGTGATGCCTTTGGCATTCAACTCAATTTTTCTTCACCTTACTACCCACAAACAAATGGCCAAGAAGAATCAACCAATAAAACCTTGAACAAAATTCTTATGAAAGTAGTTGAGTTGATGATATTGGGAAGGATTGGCATACACACATTCCTTTCACCTTGTGGGCTTACCGCACTAGTATTCACACTTTGACTACTGCCACACCTTTCTCTTTGGTCTATGGTACCGAGGTTGTCTTGCCTCTTGAATTCTAGATTCCATCTCTCCACATCTCACTCCAAGACATGCTCAATGATGATGAATTTCACTCCAGACCATTTGGCACAACTTGAGTTATTAGATGAATGTCATCTTAATGCTCTTGATCATCTCCAAATCTACCAAAAATGTATCAAACGTGCCTATGAAAAATGTGTCCATGAGAAAACCTTCAGGTCGGTGACCTCATCTGAAGGAAAATCAACATGTAACCAAAGAAGAGAAAAGTAAATGGGGAAAATTTTCTCCTAATTGGCTTGGACCCTATATCGTTACTCATACCTATGGATCAGGTGCTTATCATTTGTCTTCACTCAAAGGTAAACCCAAACCTAAACCCCTAAAACCTTGCATCTTTGACCATTCTATTGTTGAATCAAATCCTATATCACCTTCTATCTATTTTCAAGCTCATCCCTTGAGCACCCTTCACCTTTCATATTACCTATTCTTGTGGTCAATGACTAAACAAAAATCATGTGATTACCCATCACCTTTCAACCTTATCTTCAATATGAGTACCATGGCTCTACTCATGGCATGATTTTCATGGATACTTTTCATCTTTTTCAAGATGGAATCCCATGGTCATTCATCACTTGAAACCATCTCTTTCATAGTTAACCTCTATGTGTTATGGTTTTTGTCTTCTAAACAAGAGCCTAATCTTCCTCTATAGTCTTGTCCATGACTTAAATGTCCAAAAAGAAAAATAATTTCAAAAAAAAAATGGGATTCAACTCCTTGAGTCAAACTTCTAGAAAAGAGATGACTCCCTCAAAAGGGACATCTCTTCTCTCTATCTCCGCTATAAATAGACTTTCTCCTCGAAGGAGAACTATACAAAGCTAGCCATATTGCACATAGTCTATCATAAAAGGGGACTATCCTGCAAAAAATAAAATAAAATATTTAGAAGCTTCCCGCATCGATCAACTTCATGAAGACCTCAAGGAGATAATATACTCATCCCACATAGACTTCCCGCATCGATCAATCGGTCTATCAAAAAAAAAAAAAAAAAAGAAAATGATAACTTTTTCATCATGGACTTACCTATTTTGATCTTGGGTCTCTTGCCAAGTAGGCATGTTGTCTTACACCAAGTTACTGCTAAAACCAACCATTTTCACCTC
This sequence comes from Taxus wallichiana var. yunnanensis, assembly GCA_018340775.1. Lineage (NCBI taxonomy): Eukaryota > Viridiplantae > Streptophyta > Pinopsida > Cupressales > Taxaceae > Taxus > Taxus wallichiana. Next base: position 779,957,025 of record CM031239.1, on the reverse strand, counting down.
ATTTCCTTTTCACCCTAATTCTCCTACCTTCTCAAGGGACTTGCCACAAAAATGACATTTCGTGATCATGTGACTTTCTTCACCCTTAGCATAGTCAATCATGCAATGCCTTTAGGGTCTTATGTTCATAAGCCCACCTTTGGTATGGTAGACTTGTTATGGTTCTTCCAATTAGGTGGCTCTTTTGGTCACCTCTTACCATTCACCTTCTTCATTACTTGTTGATTTTCTATATACAAGATAGACCATCGACACCTACATTTTAAGAATTCCTCTTTCACCAACATCACCATGCCAAAATGACCTAAACTCAACCATGCCTAAATGACCTAAACTCAACCATGCCTAAATGACCTAGACTCAACCATGCCTAAATGACCTAGACTCAATCATCCCTAAAACCTACCACCCATTCCCTTATCTCACCATATTCTTCCCTAGCTTATGGGAGAACTACATCGGCCTGAGGCCCCTTTTTTCTGGGGCTATGTAGGCAACACTCGAGGGCATGGGGCCCTTGGAGGTTAGCTTCGACCACTCTTTACCCTAACCAATTTCCCCCATTTTTCTATTCACATTCTACCTTAGTTAGTTTTCATTTTACACAAAACTTGGAAATTAAACAATCATAAAAACATACATACCTACCATTTTATAACATCACCATATCATACATCATCATTTATTTTCCATATAAAAAACAACTTGGAAATTAAATCAAACAACACCATACACATCACATTTACCATGACCAAAACCATGAAATTAAAATCAAACCAAACCACCATGAAAACCAAATGCCTAAAACCTAACTCAACCATGCCTAATGACCTAACTCACCTAAACTCCACCATGCCTAACTCACCTAACTCCACCATGCCTAATGACCCTGACTCAACCATGCCCTAACCACCTAACTCAACCATGCCTAAACTGACCTAACTCAATCATGCCTACATAACCTTGACTCCATCATGCCTAAATTACCTAGTTTCCATCACATACACAATAACAATGGAAATTAAAAACATAGATATATCATCCATCCATCAATAAATATCAATATATATATAAAAGAGTTTGTGTATATCAATACATATATACAAATACAAATACAATACAATATAATCTAAATATCTCATGTATACATCCTCACTATCTTCACACGTAGGATGGTATAAAATCAAAATCTCAAAACTCTCATGTACATCCTCATCTTATCTTTTGCACACAAGCTGATATATATCAAAATCAAAAAATATGATATATACAAAAATATGATATAAAATTGAGCATATATGGTGACTAATCATCACCCCACCTGATATCCATCCTGTCTCATATGTCTCCTCCTCTCGGCTGTCTAGCACCCTACCAACATCTCTCCACCTCGCATGGGTCTCGTCTCCCATCTCTCCCTGGCCCTAGCACTGGTCTATGGCCTCCGTGAACTCATGGCCTCACCCTGAACCTATCTCTCTGGGCTCACCGCCCCCTGTGCTCTCTGAGCTATGAGTGTCGAGAGCTCATCCTCTCACTCATTTCCCATTATGCCATGTACTCAGCATAGGAAGGGACATCTATCCCTGTGGTCATCAGGTGATCTGGTAATACCATGCCTCATTCAGGGCATCCCTAAACCTCACCATCACACCATCTGAGGTGGTGCCATAGGTCTCACAAAACTGTGAGCTCTTTGTCCTGCTAGGGGCTGGCCTCGGACCCATACCTATGTACCTGTCCTCCTCCATGTACCATGGGACCCTATCCTCCTATGTTTGTGATATGGGACCTCCCCTAAGCTGTGGAGTGGTCTCTATGTGTTATAACCTAGGCCTGTAGGGCCAATATGAGCCTGTAAAGTGGTGGCCAACTAGCCCTACAAACCTACTATATGCACCTTGTAAGGTGGATACATATCCCCATCTCCATCACCACCCTATGTAGGCACCTGTCCCTATGTAACCTGGGCCTACAAGGCTACCACCTGTGCCTGTAAAGTGGCAACATGTGCCTCTGATCCTATGAGCTTCCCCTGTAATACTCCAAGTTTGTCTGAAGGGTGGCCACCTAACCCTGCAAGGTATCCTCTCTACAATATAATGGTAGCTAAGTTAGGTTTCCTTGGCCTCGGTGGTGCCCCCATAGCACGCCACCACCACTACCTGTATCTATATCGTGACCCCAACATCATCAATCCACTTATCCACCACCTGCTCCTCCTACCCTGTCAGACACATTCAGTTGTGGTAGAGGCATAGGCCTCTCCATGTCATCTCTCCTATACTATGGGAATGGTGGAGGCACATCTTGGTAGCCCAAACTTCATCACCCCGACCCTATCTATGGTATCATCTCATGCTCTCTGGCATGATGCCCCTCTATCCACCTGAGCAGTTACAACTCCTCCAACTCCTCTGCCATGTGCCTATATGAAGGAAATCCAACATATGGCCTCCAAACAATATCAACCCCAGATAACCCCTCCAACACTCACCTGTAATATGCTACATCATGTGTGGCCCTCGTCACCCTGTGTTCTCCACCAAGTGGTACCCATCACCTGTAACCAACCCTGACTAAACCACCCCCAAACCAATCATGTTGGGGAAAAGCCAACTAGATGTACACATATGATGTGCTCATATGCCCAACAGTGTAGAAGGAAGGTACAACATAAATGAACCTCCACAACCTCCCATAGGCCCACAACTCTCTATACAACTACACCAAGAATGGTGCCTAGGAAAATGGACCGCTCCTCCATCATGTCCTAGAGAACCCCCATCAGTGCTCATGGGAATCTCCCACCCTCCACATCTGGCAAGGAAAAACAACATACCACCTCCATCAAAAAACCACTAACCTCATCTCCTGAGGATGGGCTACATACATATCTCCATAGCTTAGACTCACACTATGGTACCTCAGCTCTCACCATCACCTCTCCAAAAACAACCACTATCAGCTCCTCTGATGCCTCTAATGTAATAGAATATACCTACTCCCCAACTATCAGTAGCCATAGGATCTTGTATACATCCTCCAGGGTGACAAGTGATCTCACCCATTGGTAAGTGGAATGTGTTGGTCATTAAAGTCCCATCTATCGATGAGTGACCATCAAACTCAGATCTCAAGCTACATGCTGTAGCATCGGATCCCACTCAAGCCAACATCATCATGTGCCTCCACTCCTCCATGGTCACACTTGGTCGTATCACTAGCAATAGAGGTGGTACTCTATCCCACATCCGTAGCTGGTCCCTATCCTGCATCCAACAAAACCACAACATTATTACAAACCTGACAACCTTCACTTATCTATTAACCCCCAAACCATACCCAACCACACCAATCCTACTCACCCCATTTTACCTAATTCACCTACCAACCTCCTACCCCATTGCAATCATGACTCACCATTCTAAAAACATCATTTCACCTACTTACCTATCCTTTATGCCAACGCTAACATTCTACCCCCATCTCTCTACATGTACCCTCCCTTCCCCTTTCACCTATTTTTCTTGCCCACCTAACCTTTCTTACCCCTATTTTCATCCACCCTAACCGGCAGTCATTGGTCATCCCTGACCATCACCGGTTATCCTTAACCGACATCGGTTCACTTAAACCGATGTCGGTCACCTAAGACAGATCGATGCCAAGCTAAAGAAAAACCAACATCGCCACCCTTAGACCATGACATTGGTCTCTTTATGCGATGCCCAAATTGAAAAACCCCCCATCTACCAAAATCCCTAAAAACAACCTACACACCTACTCTACCCTACCCAAACCTAACCTAATTTCATTACCAACCCTATTTAAGCTACATTGGACCTTCCCCTCCCTCATTTAATTCATTTTACCCACAAATTCAAAATAAAACTCCCACCCAAAACCTTTTAACCCAAACCAATTTCAACACATTATTTTCAACCAAAAAAAAAGATAGAAGTGGATTGAATCCTACCTCATCTCGGTACCATCTACGTGGTGGTACATCTAGATGTTGCATGCCGGTGGCCCACCCAAACCCTCTCCCACCTCTACCATGACACAAATCTACCTCGAATCTCCCCACAATCCAATCACTCAAACCGATCTCGTAGACCCACCAATCGAATGCCAATCACCGCACTTCAGTCACAACTGCCAACTCAACTCTCTCACCTCGATCCTGTCACTTTCCATGAAGGAACTACCTCTCTATCATTTTCACAAATGACAACAAGTTAAAATGAATCCGTAAAATATGGATTTTTTTTTTTTTAACCCTAACTCGACATGACCGATGTCGGTCATACCAAACCGACGTCGGTTACTTTATAACCGGCATCGGTCACCTGCCATTACCATTTTCACCCCATTTTTCCCATTTTGACCTCAACTCATTATTTTCCAGATACCCTTTGACCTTACCCACACTTATTACAACCTACCTACAAGCCCAAACTACCCCTACATTTCCTTATTAATTGTGTCTAGGATTTGTTATTTTACCTATACCTTGGCCTTACCCATGCCATGACCTATTTACCTGGACTTGACCTACTTTGTGTGACCATTGACCTTGTGTACTTGTTATACCTTGTGATGTCATTACCTATGTTGTTTTATCCTAAACACCATACCTTTCCCTTTCCCATGCCATGACCTATTTACCTGGACCTGACCTACTTGGTGTGACCATTGACCTTGTGTACTCATTATACCTTGTGATGTCATTACCCATGTTGTTTGGCCTAATGACCTTACCTTGCCTATTTCATGCCGTTTATCCCGACCCAACCTTTGGTGTACCAGAACATACCTAAATGTTCCTACACTGACCTACGTTGTTGTGTTTCAGACCATATCCTATACCTTGGATACCTAAATCACTTCAACCTTGTTGGGATAAACCTATCAACCTTGGATGATGTAGAGTTTGCAAGCTCTTCAACCTAGTACCGTGTTGCAGTCTATGTGTGTGTGTGTGTGCATTACCATTGATTTGATCCCATGACCCATTACCCATTACCCAATTTGACCCTAGCCTATTACCTATTACCCGAGTTGACCATTACCCTTTCCCAAAGAACCCATACTCTTCCCCACCTACCTTAACTCACACCAACTACACATTTATCAAACCACTCACCGATTTCGTATAACACCTCATCAGTTCCTGGTTTGAGGGGATCACCTTCACCCACACTTGGGGAAACCCACTCTCACCCACACATGGGGAAATCACTTCCTATTTTTGTTAGCATCACTTACCAATACAAGCTATGTGAAAAAAGGGCAAAATGTAGACACCAAAATTAGGTCGTACCACCCTTATAGCCCCATTAATTAAATTAACCATACCTTACATATTCATATCCCATAGTGCACATGATTAATTGAATTAATTACTTTAATTAATTTAATTAATATCCTCACTTGACCACCTCACCTAACCACATCACCTAGACACCTCATCATGGACCTATTCTTAGCATGTTTCTTTTAACTAAGACTCAATCTCTACTTACCATAACTAACTGAGACTTAGTCTAACCCTAACATTAGATGCCTATTCTTTCTCTAACAACATGCCCACTTACTTAAGTGGAAAATACCATTTTAGACCCGAACCAATGGGTAGAACTGGCCAAAAGATAGCCAAGATCTACTATTTTGGAAAACCTAGGATTTCCCACCGTAACTTAACCGGTTAACCCTAAACCGATGTCGGTTAACCTAAACCATCATCGTTACCATATATTCATTTTGGTAACCTTTTTCAGAGGTTGGAAAAAATTATTTGAGAGAGAGAGAGAGATCTACATGCAAGCATGAACCAGAGCCCTCTCACGCATCCAGACACACCCTAGCTAGCACCAAGATTGATCTGAAGGCATTGGCATTCATGGTAGCATTCTAGAAGCACTTCCATGACATTGACCACCAGTTTCATAGATCAACCATCACCATCATCCAACCACCAAGTCCTGCAAATACAAGTAAGTGTGTTTTGATCTACATCATTCTATACTTACTTAGATCATCATTTCTTTAGCTTTCTTTTTAAATCCTATTCTCTTTTGCATCCTATCATCCTCACCTTCCTGTCAATCCACCCATCTAACCACCCATGGCTCCCCATATTCAACCCCAGACATCTCTGAGCATTCTCAACATCTTTACCAACCTAGCCATCCTTCTTCCATTCTCTGTGTAATCATAGAGAACCTCCAAAACCAAGTTTTATTGAGTTTCTACCATTCACCTCTCTACCGACATCGGTCACCTTGACCATCATTGGTTTCCCTCTAAACCATCATCATCATACCCACGACGTGTGGTCTCTGTAATTGGTAATCCTTCCTATAACAATGACCTAATAACCTTCACCCAAATAACCCAAAACCACCAAAACCTGATCCTGACCTATTCTAATCACCTTGGCTACCTACCCAACCTGAAACATAACCCAACCTCAGTTAGATCTAATTTTGTATTACAATATTTGACTTAATCTAATATATTGTTAATAACTTGAGATACCAAAATCAACTTGTTAGCAATAGGACCTCTATTTCTTGCATTTTTGTTCATTTATTTGATAAATAGTGGATTGAACAACCATCTAGGAAGTATCACACTTCCTAGATCTAGCATATGCTAGGTAGTCCACTAACATATATTGTTTAATATTCTTCTTGTGGTCTTGTTTTGCATTCACAAGTAGTTCCTCCTAGCAAAAAGGAAGTTCTCGCAATCAGCATTGGATCGGGAAATTAGAATGCACACATTCTACCTTCCACCTTCATTTCACAGGTATTCCTCCTCACCTATGGTGTATAGTTTACGAGATGATCCATCAACTCTTTCATGGTATCGAGTGAGATCGGGTAAACGTACACTCATTTTTTTAGTTGTGATTACCTTGTTTTTTCATTTTTTTAACTCCTCATGCAAGTTTTCGATCATAATTTTCTGGTTTTCCTTGCTAACATATCTAACATTCTTTCTCTTGAAAATTTTTCAGTTTTGTTGTGTTCTTCATGCATGTGCAGATCTCCTTGAGTTTTTCAGGGGTTTTGCAGCTAAAATTAGTTAACATGACTACATTTAAAGCAGATCAGCTAAAATAGAGGTTTATTTTTTTGGTTTAAAAAAAAATTAAAACTCAAAAAAAATTAGATCTCTGGATTTTCTATGGTTTTTTTTTTTTTTTTGCGCAGTATACGGTGTACTCGAATAGACTGAGTCGGGTTTGAAGTTCGAGTTTTTGGTGTGTTATATTATGCTCGGTCGAGTGTGTTTTTTTTGCTCTCTCACTGCATCGTTACGCCCATTTGCTCGGCTCACCTATGTAGTTTCCCCCTTGCCCTACCTTGGCTTTCCTATCGTGGGCTCCATTATCTTTCCCTATCATGGGCTTCACCTTTCCCTCTTGAGTTATCTTGCTCCCGTCTACCGTTTTGGCCTACTAGCCGCTCCTCTCATGTTGGTCGTTGATGGTCATCTCATGCTCCCTATTGGCCACCGTTGCTCCCTCCTCCCCTCCTTCCTTCTCCCTCCTCCCTTCCCTCCTATGCACACTACCTTCTCCCTATGTTTTCTTGGTAAAACCATGTTTCTTTGGTAAGTGCGTTTTTGTTTTAAGTTTTTAAAGTTGTGCTAAAGTATTTTTTAAATACTTTCCCTTATTACTTAAATCCACAAAGCAATAAAGCTTTCCTTTTTTAATATTCTTTCTTTCTAAAATCTGCAGAGCTTTTTAACATTAATACTTGCATTTTTTTAACAAAAGCTTCCTTTTTACTTAATACTTTTAAAAAAATAGTTAGTATAATTTAAATTTAAAACAAAGGCAAGTTTTTTTAATTAGGAATTAATTTTTTTATTAGATATTAATTAGTTGAAATTAATTTGATTTAATTTAATCTATTTTTATTAATTTCAAGTTTAATCTCATTTACGTTTAGTAAATAATTTTAAAATCGTGTTTTGAATAAAAAAATTTATCATTTTTTTCAACTCCACTAGCTATAAAATTAGCTAAATTGGACGTTTCAAAATAGTATTTTTTAGGCGTTATTTTCAAAAAAATTACTAATTGTGTGCTCAAGTGTGTAGTGACACTTTGAGCACTCCTTGTCTTCCACGTGCCCTTTCGGCATTCTCAAAGATCATCGAACTCTTTCGAGTTCATCTAAATCATTGTATTTTACCCTTATTATTGCTTGTGACTAGTGAGTGCATCCGCCATAGTAGTGCCTCAGCAAGCAAGGGGTTTTCATTTGTGACGAGACGCTTTTTCTCACACCAGATTGGCTTTCACCTCCTTCCTTGTTTTTTCTTGTGCTTGTTTACGGTGTCCTATTTTTTGTACTCCACAAAACACTATTGTGGTCTCCTCTCTTGCGTGTTATTACATTGATTGCAAGATGAGTTATCAAGTGTTTCAAACCACATGCACGGACCCGATTGTAATCAACGCACTAAACTATAAAGTGTTGAAAGCAGGGGGTTGTTATATTGTCTTAGGTGGTTGTGTTTCTTTTATGTATTTCTTTCTCTCTCTTCACTATGGATGCACTTTCAATTCCTTTTCTTATGTCATTCAACTTCTTCAAATGGAGATCGAAAATGATTATGAAACTAAGGGGTAAAGGGTTATATCGCATCACCATGGGAACTGAGACTAAACCAGATGATGATCTGAAAAATCTAAGTGGTTAAACCGTAGTGATGAAGCTTTAGGTCTTCTTTGCATGTTTGTTTCTCTTGACTTGCTCTTCCACATTGAGGCATCTAAAACACCTAAATTTGCATGGAAAATGTTGGATGAAATGTTTGGACAATAAGATGACATGAGAGCGCATGAGTTGGAAAACAAACTACTAGGGTTAAATCCTAGTGAATTTGAAAACCTACAAGATTTCTTCTCGAAATTTGTCCACATTAGATTGTTGTTAAAGGGATGTCAAGTAGAGAAGAAATATTCTCAACTGATCTTATTGATTCTCTCTAAGCTAGGTCCCTAATATTCTTTCTTCGTGTCAACTTTCTACACTACAAAAGTTACTTTGGGCGATGTTTGGACTATGCCCTCCTTTGACTATTTTTCATCCCAACTCATTCGAGAACATAAAAAACTCATTCAAATGGGGTCTCTCAAGTCCAAGTCACATGCCCTCAGTATCAAGTACTAGCAAGGGAAAGAAGATGAAAAAAGAAGAAAGAAACAAAGGATCAACCTAAGAAAGAAACCAAGACCAAACCTAAAATGACACAAACACTTCAACTTCTAAGCCTAAGGCACAAAAAGCAAGTTTTTGTGTTCCTATTACAAGAAGTCTAGTCATGACGAGCACCACTATTTTTGAAACAGATTGATCACTTATCTCATTTACTTGAGAAGAATAAAATAAGTGTTCCTGAATCCATAAAACAAAGTGCTCCAAAGGCCGAGTCTTCTATTGCAAAAGGTTCTAAAAATGATAAGAAGAAAGGAAAGGCCCTTATAGCCAGAGTTTCTCCTTCATCTACGTGGATTATAGATTTCGGTGCCTCACACCACATGGGTTCTTCACATGTTGATTTTTCCAACATCAAACCTTGTGGAATGTCCCAAATCATGATGGGTAATGACACAACAATGTCGGTTTCCGATAGTGGATTGGTAGAGATGGATGGGGAACATTTAACCAAGTGTTGAGTGTTCCTGATCTCTCTACCAATATCCTATCGGTTTACCAAATTACTCACCTTGGTGAAGGAATACGAGTGGAATTTGGTCCTAACTCGGTGATTATTCATGAGTTTAACGATGACACTACAGTGGTTGAGGGAAAGGTAGATCACCATTCACGATTACGTACACCTTCTCCCACTTTACTTCGATTCTACACCCACTTTCTTTCTCACTCATGTAAATGAGGTTAGTAAGCTATGGCATGAGCATTTTGGACATCTAAATTATCACTACCTTGAACAATTGAGCCAAAATGAAATGGTCAATGGGTTACCCTGCATCAAGTTTTATAAGGGTCTTTGTGAGGGTTGTACCCTTGGAAAGCATCTTGAAAAGAACTTTGACAAAGGAAAAGCCTGGAGAGCTACTCGTCCCTTGGATCTTGTTCATAGCGATATTTTTGGTCCATTTCCTTCTCCTTCGTTTACTAGAGCTCTTTATGTGCTAACCTTCATTGATGACTTTTCACGATATACTTGGGTATATTTTCTTAAGCTTAAGTCTAAAGTCTTTGAACATTTTAGGACTTTAAGGCTCTTGCTGAGAAACAGTGGAATGGTCTATCAAGGTTCTTTGAACTGAAAATGGAGGTGAATATGTAAACAATAGGTTCATGGATTTTTGTACTTCTAAAGGGATCTCTTTGCAGCATACAGTTGCTTATAGCCCTTCACAGAATGGAGTCATAGAAAGAAAGAACCGTACTCTGAAGGAGATGGCCACTTGTATGATTCACTCGAAGTCTCTTCCTCTATAGTATTGGGCCAAAGTAGTGAATTGTGAAAATTACATTCAGAACCATGTTCCACACAAGGTAGTAAGAGGGATGACACCCTTTGAAGCTTGGTTTGGATGTAAGCCTAATGTTGAGCACTTTTGAGTCTTTGGATCCAAGGTTATGGCTTGGATTCCCAAGAAGAAATGTAAGGCCTTGGAACCACAATCCAAACCTTGTATCTTTGTAGGGTATCCTGATGGCATGAAGGGATATCGATTGATGAATCCTATTTCTCATGAGCTGTATATTGAGAGAAGTGTTAATTTTGATGAGTCTTCTTCAACTTCTACTTCTCCACCTATTAAGGTTCTTCAACTCACGATTTGATTAATTCTAACTCATCGATGATGATACTATTGAGCGTTCTCCTCTTCCTAATCCTCCCGACCATTAGACCTCTGAGTCTTTTGATTCTGATAGTAGTGATGATAAGGACTATGTCCCTTCTCACTCAAGTGAAGAATATTTTGACTTTGAGCCTGATCCTCCTGGTCCTCTTTGGGCTAGGAAAACTTTGCAAAGTGCTAGAGATTTAGTTAGAGATACTTCGGATATGAGATGTACTCACTCAGATTTCATTGGACCCCACTCTTTCTTCACCTGCTTCTAATCCACAATCTTTCGGGAGGCTTCTAGTATTCCTAAGTGGGATTCTAGCCATGGATGAGTAGTATTCCTCTCTCATGAAGAACAATACTTGGGATCTCACCCTCTTCCGAAAGGAAGAAAAATCATTCGGTGTAAGTGGGTGTTCCGAACAAAGTATGGAGTAGATGGAGATGTCAAAAATTTTAAAACATGATTAGTAGCTAAGGGTTTCTCCCAGATATATGGGGTTGATTATACTAAAACCTTTGCTCTGGTTGTGAAGATGACTTCTATTCAATCGACCCTAGCCATTGCACAGTAGAAAAAGATGGAAAGTCCATCAAATGGATGTTAAGAGTGCCTTCCTTCATGGTGACCTAGAGGAAGAGATCTATATGGAACAACCTCTAGGTTATGTCCAAGATCCCTCCCTCATTTGTAAGTTAAATAAGTCTCTTTATGGCCTTAAAAATCTCCTAATGTTTGGTATGCCAGATGGAATAATTTTTACTTACATCGTGGTTTACTAGGTGTCATTCTGATCCAAATGTTTATATTCTATGGCAAGATGACTCCATACTCATTCTTGTTCTCTATGTTGATGACTTGTTTATCACAGGAAATTCTTCATCTATTATTGATTATGTGAAGATCGCCTTGGCTAACAAGTTTTCCATGACTGACTTAGGTCTGCTTCATTACTTCCTTGGGATCCATATTTCACAATCTGACTCGGGAATTTTGATTTCACAACCTAAGTATGCTCTTGATTTTCTAGCTCATTTTCAGATGTCTAATTGCAAGTCTTCTCCTACTCCTTTTCTTTCCGGGGTTAAGTTGGTTTCAGATTGCTCTACTCCCTTGGTTGATGGTACTCTTTATCGACAATTGGTGGGGAGCTTGATTTACTTGACTCACACTCGACCGGATTTATCATATGTTGTTGGGATCATGTCTAGATTCATGCAAGAGCCACATGAGTTGCATTAGAAAGTAGCTAAATAGATCCTTCATTATGTTCATGGCACTTATACTGATGGCATTCACTATCATGGAGGGGTAGATATCGACTTAATTGGGTTCACATATTCTGATTGGGCCGGTGACTTAGATCATCAGAAATCTACTTCTGGCTACAGTTTCTCTCTTGGTTTGGGTCCTATTAGTTGGTCTAGTAAGAATCAGAATGTAATTGTGATATCATCTACAGAGGTAGATAAGAAATGAGCAAGGTTTCCTTCTTTGCATACATTAATTTGAAATAAACATGCAAACTAAGCAAATGAAGTTAATCTCTATTCTTTGAAAGCTTGAAATAATGAACCTAAGAGGATCTAAGCATTCAGTTTATGTGTTAAGAGAAAGAGATCTCCCCATTAATGGCTTCAAGGCCAATGGATCTTCCCTTTTACTCTATGTTAATGCTATGAAATACAAGATTAAATGCTTTTAGCTCAAATGAAAGAAGATGAAATACAAACTAAAGCCTAATCAAATTGCTATAATTTGTGCTAGGAAGAAGAGAGGATTCTTAGGAAATGAGGGAGGGGGTATAGCCCTATTTATAGTTTTTGGTTTGGAAGAAAAGGGAGATTTGGGTGCATGTGGGACAAAGGCTAAAGTCCAAAAAGCACTTTAGCAAGTCAAAGTGTGATTTGACTATGTTAGAGGGTAATTAACCTAGGTTAGACTAATTAATCTCTCTTAGAGAGTAATTAGGGTTCTGGAAGGGTTTTGAAGGGCTTAATCAATCCAACGAAGTGGATTGATCTTCCGGGAGCTAATAGAAGCAAGCTAGAAGAGAATAAGAAGCTAATGTAGTTAGAACGAGGCTATAACTACCTGTTTAAATGGTTTATAAGAGGAAAAATGACCAAAAGGGTGTTGTAGGAAGGGAGTTAGATAGGCCTAACTGGTGGTGTGCCATCAATTTGCAAAAGGAAGAAGTGTTAGTGCACTATTAGAAATAATAGTGTATTGATCAAACTACAGGTGTCTACATTTTCCCCTCTTTGAGGTGACGTAAGTGACGTCACTTCAAAGAAAGTAGACAAACACAAGCAAGTAGAAATTTTTTGAAGGGGTAGAAGAAAAATTAATAGGGTGAAGGATGATGAATGCCCCCTCGAGTGTCGATGGGGTGATGAAGAAACTCGATCGACGATCGAAAAAGAAACAAATAGAGAGAAAAGTGTTCTAGAGAAGATGAGAGACTAGAAGAAAAGGGATATTGAGCTATCCACAAATCAATTGCTAACAATATTTTAATCATCATAATGCTTAGAATCCTCCTCATGGGTCCTTATTAAAATGTGAGCATGTGATGGAAGCGTAAAATGACATTAAAAGCCAAGATACAAACAACCATCCTTTGCCAAAACAACCAACTCCATGCAACATACATGAATGCAATGCAATACGAGAAATAAACCGAATCACCTGACAGGGAAATAAGTACAATCACACACACTTAAACCAACAACGTTCAAGATAGTTGCACAAATATTTTGTTATCGAGATGAAGTCCCAAATGTTTTGATAAATGACTAGGGTGAAGAATGATGCCCCAAGCAAGGTGTATTATGCAAGGGGGAAGATGGAGGACACTTCCATCCTATGAAAAAGCAATGTGCATGATGAAAAAATAGTACCAGGCATTATTGGTGCCCCAGTGTACAGACGAAGTAAGCAACATAGCTTGTTTAGGTGATTGAAGATTTTGGTGATGCGTGAGTCATTGTTTCAAATGATTTTGAGAATGTCAGCAAGATCTGGGATGAGTGCCATGCAATAGACACAAATTTCAGCCGTAGATGATGGTTTAATCAATTTTAAGCCATTTTGCTATTTTCCAATATTTTTGTGGTTTTTTAAATATATTTTTATTTTTTTTTTTCATTTTCTAGGTTTTTGATCGGTCAGAAGAATTTTAAAAGATCAAAGATCTTCAAAAAAACACATGCGTAGGTGGTAGTGGGAAGGAAAAGCTATCAAAAAGCTCAGAATATGCACCCACAAGAAGAAAGATGAGTCGAAAATAATTTATTTAAAATAAATTAGTAAATAATCATCACGATGGGGAAAAATAGATGAAAAATAGAGGAAAAAGGTGGGAAAAGGTGCACTGAAAGGTTTGTAAATTATCTCAGTGTGATGAAGAAGGGACCGTTGGATGGCACGAAGTGCCCCAACATGTGAAAATTAGTAAAAATAATTATTTTAATACAAAAATAATTATCGGTGGATAGAAGAAGGTTAGAATGATCACGGTGGGAGAAAACATGCCCCAGGGGCATCGCGATGGGTTAATATACTCACCGGGGTCGGTAAAACAATCATGACCAATTCATTTGACCAGAGCCTTTGTAAATTTTTACCATGAGTGAAAATGAGAGCCCTGGAGTGAGATGGTGAGGATACCGAGGAGGACGAGGGCATGCGGATCACATCGGGAGTACATGCGGGACCCGGTGGATGGACCATTTGTGAGTGCCCCTAACCCCCCATTAATTACACATTAATTACACTTTTTAGGGTTTTTTAGGGTAGGTAGGAGGAATTTTGATGCATGCGCGTAGGCGTATGCGTATGCGATCGGATTGATGGGTACGCACATGCGCATGCATCAAAACTGACACATGACATGCACACGCATCCATTCAGGGGGGGGGGAGGATGCATGCATACTATTTGGTAGAAGTGGGTACACGCACGTATCCATTGGGAAAGATGGGTGTGTGCACATGCGTACCCAGTAGAAAAACAAAAGGGGGGCATGTAAGCGTAAGGTGGGTTGGGGTTGGATGGACACGTGCACATGTGTGTGCATCAAAACAGGCACGTAGGCATCATGGAGGGTGCGTATGCATCCTGTATGGCCGCATAAAAAAGGAGGAAAGAAAGTTAGTGTATGTGTATGCATCCCAGGGGGTGTGTATGCATTGGTTAGGGCGTGTGCAGTGCAAAGGAGGAGTGCGTATGCGCTAGAAGCATGTGAGAAAAAGACAACTGGCTAGAAAATAGCCAAGTTTATAGAAGAAAAAGGTGAGATTACTTAGAAGAAAAGAATAGTTAGTAAATTAGATGTGTTAAAAGCTTTATTTTTCCTTAGAAAAATATTATAGAAATGTTAGATGTCTAACACTTGTTGATTTTGTAGCGTATGTTACCTATTCTTAGACTCGTGAGTGCTACGGCCGCTTGGTTGTGATAGAGGCACAGTTTGATGATGAGGATAGAGTGACCTGGTGAGCCTTTTACATGTGATGGGACTATCTTATGTGGCCGAGATGCCCCAGATCACTTTAGATCATGGCCTCTTGATGGCCATAGCAGAGCAGTGGTGGCACAGCGAGAGCCAGTGCTTTCACCTCCCGACCAGAGGAGATGACCATTACATTAGAGGATGTATGGCACATCATGCGGGTCCCGATCTAGGGACAACTTATCGAGATGATGAGCCATTGGAGTGACATTCAGTGTCACATCACACATTTGTTTGGTGTTCCCACCATACCATGGCATGGGATGTCTATCAGACTATCCAGATGCATAGAGGATCTAGAGCTAGACCGAGTAGTGGTCTACATGATGGCTCTTGTCAGTGGAGTTCTACTCCCTGACAAGACTGGTGCTTCATTTCCATTGGGACTCCTAGGAGTGATTCTGGGCTTGGTGGAGGGACAGACTTACTATTGGGGTCAGTGCATTTTAGCACATTTGTATTGGGATCTCCATCTGATCACCTACTACCATCAGAAGATGGTAGGACCTGCTCATTTATTACAGATTTGGGCATGGGACCACATTGCTATTGGTCACCCCCTAGGTGTGCTGAGAGGTCGGGCTCCCGACGAGCCTTCTACTATGGGTTGGGTCCCGGTAGGGGATGATGTGTGACCCTTCATGGGGGTTACATACCATTATAGGCATGAGCTAGATGAGCTGCTCCAGGCTTCCATTGCCTGGAGACCTTATAGACATTTTCAGTGGCTAGAGGATGGTCTAGAGCTTAGCACCACCACTATTGAGCATTTTATTTTGGGCAGCCAGCAACTATATGGGAGTTATACAGAGTGGATCGATGTCAGTGGTAGTTTGGCCTTACCAGGATGTTCTGGGCTAGATAGATGGTACGCTCGCAGAGCCAGAGAGCACTTTGATATGGGTCCACAGATTGCTCATGATGACAGAGCATTGGCTAGCTTTCGATAGGTGGCACCTACTATTTGGGTGCCACTTAGACAGATCAGAGATCGGGCACTACATTAGAGTATGGGCCATGGTACCATGGTGTGCTCCCATGCCATTTGAGCATTCCCAGAGTGGCATATGATGCCGGCTTGAGGCCTCCTCTAGTGGGGCCTCCTAGTGGTGGTGAGGGTGGAGATGATGATGATGATGATGATGATGAGGGTGGGCCCGATGCCCCAACATGTCGATGTCGAGGTAGGGGGGGTCCCCTTCCACAACAGCAGCCATAGGGACGGGGCCCCGAGCCAGAGGCCGAGATAGATATATAGGGCCGTGGACATAGAGTTTCCCCTAGTGGGCATTCCAAGTGGGGATTTATACCCCTCTTCAGCAGGTATTACTAGCACAGGGGCCACCTTTTGATACCCCAGAGAGAGAGTAGCAGTGTAGGTGGGCAGTGAGCTGCTCTTTAGTAGATTATAGTAGATGTAGCCATCATTGTTGATTATAGGTGGTGGTGAGAGAGATACAATGAGGACCTAGGTACAGGCCCTCACATTAGAGTGAGACCAGGCTCGGGCACAGATATAGATTTTGATAGCAGAGAGAGATCAGGCCCGGGCACAGGCCACTCAGGGCAGTGATAGTGTTGCATGGCAGAGTCAGGTGTGAGAGATGGCCACATAGGGGGCTCAGATATTGAGCCTCCTACACCAGTCCCAGACTCAGGTATGGATGGTTGTGGCCTAGAGGGACCATGTATATAGATGGTCACAGGCTCTCCTAGCACAGAGGGATGAGGCCCGAGCAGAGGTGCAGACTATTACTACAGAGTGGGATCGAGAGGCTGCCTCTTCGAGACAAGGTTGAGGCTGATTTAGGTAGAGTTACAGGTGAGTGAGATGTTTCCCTTTAGGCAGCCCTCACTTAGGAGATGCTGACTTGATCCGTGATGCCACGAGGCTTGGTGGTGAGGTGTTATTCTATAGGACTACCTATTTCAGGGTAGTTCCCCAGAGCAGTGAGTGGTACTCCCTCGACAGTCAGGGATGAGCATGATAGGGTCCAGGTCACATAGATCAGGCCACTCATCGAGATCAGTTAGGCAGCCCATGCCAGAGCAGCCGGCTGGACAAGGACCATCTAGTCAGCTGGTGGTCCATCTAGTGCAGGTCCTCCTAGCCACCATTGTTTCATCGACCAGGTGATAGACCTGGGAGCCCTGAGAGGGCGAGAGCTGTGGTTGAGCTCCACCTTCTTCTTTTTGTACAGATATTCTTTATTCATGCCTCTGATGAAGGCTGATTTTTTTGTATAGCTTTGTATATTTATTCATTTTGATGATGCCTCATGATGAAGGCCCGATTCTTTTTGATGCATGCCCCTTTTTGATGGCATATTGTATCGATGATGTATTATTTTGATCACTGACTGGACATTTATACATGTATAGATATGTGGACATTTTTGATGTATCATCTTTGTATGCCTCAGCTGAAGGCATTTTTGATATAGAGTACCGATGTATATCCATTTCTATTGATATAGATGTATATGACACACATGTATATAGAGGATTACTTTTTGGGCTCAGATACATGTGTTTATGAGATGATGTACTTTATTGTTTTGTTTCCTGATGTATGTGACATGAGTGGGCATAATTCTATGATGTAAAATACCCTTTATCAGAAATTACTCTATGTTGAATCTTATCACATGTTGCTTATTTTGATTCAGCACTTATGGATGTGTTATGTTGTTTGATCTTGTACTTGCATGTATGTGGTATATCTTAGATTCAGAAATGTGTATACTTTCTACTTTCATATTTGATGATGTATCTGTAGATGGCACCACATGTTTTTAGATTCATGATTTAATTCTGAGTTTTTATGCTAGCACTTGGGATGATACTAGATGATATTGGTGTGGGGGGGATAGATTAGTGATTATGCACAACCCCTCTTGCCCCCATTGATGATATGATATTTGATGATTAGCTTAGCACACATGCATGATGTAATACTTAGCATTTTTGTATATATATGATGTAGTGAATGATGTTATAAATGTGATGAGATGATAGATGATAGATGTGATAACAAACAACTGTGCAAGAACACACAAGCAAAAGTTAACAAAACTAAACAAATATACACATACTACTACTTAAACAAACACATGCACAAACCTCTAACAAGAGATAAAATGAGATCTAATCTAAGTAAGAAAAAATGAACCCTAAAAGGAAGCACACTAACAAACAAAGAAACCTACAACAATTTTTTACAAGCATGATAGCCTTCAAATGTATGTAATGCAATGCTCAATTTAAATCAAACAAGATTCAATTTTTGATAAGCAAATGATCCATTTTAAAGAACTAACAATTTAACGGACTAAGTACACCAAAACTATACAAACCAACAACTAAAAGTAATTAAAGCACTACTTTGTTTTTGTGGGACAACATTGACATATTTTCTAATGTTTTTGGGTTTATCTAAGGAGATAAGTTTTTGCGGCTACGTTTGTCACTATTTTGTCTAGGTTTCCCAAAGATAGCGTTGTGAAATGAATGTAGCCTTATCCCTGGAAAGGGGATTTTTCCAAATGTTTAGATTTTTTTTGTGTATTGTTTTCTACATGTTTTTGTATTTTCCAAGGTCATGTTTTGAAAGCAATGTACAAGAATGATGAAGCGTGGATGCCCCCAACGTGATGTGGGAATATACAAAGGGTAGAATGCCACGCATGCGTATGTGTAGGAAGATGGAAATGGGATTTTCATGCTCAATGTTAGATAGGCATATACAAAGGTAATGTCCTTCATGCAGATATAAGAGCAAACAAACCAGATCATGGCAAGGCAAAGGTGATCCTAGTAGGGTTCCTAGACCTAGCAGAGAAAGTCGTATCTAAAAAGTGGTAACGATTACCCATCCTTTCCGTAAGAGTAACTTGTGTCGGTGAATACTCCTTGAGTGCCAAAAACTGGTTTTCACTCAAAGACCTACCCCCTGTGCCACAATTGTGTGGTTTTCACATGAGGACGACCTACTTTTTTTTTTTTTTATTTTCTCATTTTTCCATTTTTTTGCTTTTTTTTCTTTGTTTTCCAATTTTTAGTTCTTATTTGATATTCCCGTCATGCCTAAGCATAGAACCACTTTAAGTGCATGGCATTCATGGGTTTGGAAGCTCTTCACCATCTGAATATGCAAGTTTGTAGGCCCCTGATCCATATTTTGCAATTACAACATAAGGACCTAACCAGTTAGCCTCAAACTTTCCTTTCTTTTCTCTATCTTTAATGGTGTTCTTCTGATTTTCTTTGAGAACTAGATCCCCTACATCAAATTCCCGATGAATGATGCATTTATTATATCCTCTGGACACTCTATTCTGATAAAATTTTAGGTGATTGAATGCTCTGATACGCCTTTCATCTAATAGTTCTAACTCTGCTAGGTGAGCAACTCTGTAGTCTTCATCTTTATCAAGATAGTCTCTGAGAGATATTCTCAGGGAGGGAAGCTCCACTTCCAAAGGTATGATGGCTTCAGTGCCATAGACAAGTGAATAAGGGGTTGCACTAGTAGGAGTGCGGATGGAAGTACGATAGGCCCAGAGGGTGGGATGTATCTGCAGATGCCAATTACGGCGGTTTTACTGACCATTTTCTCCATAATCCACACAAGGGTTTTATTGGTGGCTTCCACCTGTCCATTACCTTGAGGGTAATAAGGGGTAGACCACTTAAGTTGGATATGGAAGTGTTGACACAATGTTTTAACCATTTTATTTTTGAAAGATTTACCATTATCGGTGACAATGGCGAGGGGATCCCGTAATGGCATATGAGATGGTTCATGATGAATTTTGAAATCTATGCACCGGTGACATAGGTAAGAGGACAACCTCTACCCATTTGGTAAAGTATTTGGTGGTGGTGATGATATGAGTATGACCATCTGATGAAGAAGGATGGAGCTTCCCTATGAGATCCAGGCCCCATTTAGAGAATGGCCAAGGTGTTGCAATAGGTTGTAAGGCTTGCGCCGATGCATGTATTAAATTCCCATACTTCTGGCATAGTTCACACTTCTTTACAAAGTTGCAACAATCGGATTCCATGGTAGGCCAATAATAGCCTACTCTCAATAGCTTCTTAGCTAAGACCATACCACTAGTATGTGCTCCACAAATACCACTATGTACTTCCTTAATTGCGTGGATAGAATCAGTGACATCCAAACAGTGAAGTAGATTCCCATCATAGCCATGATGATAAAGGGTGCCTCCTAGGAGGGTATAATGGGCTATGCGGTGAATAAGGGCTTTCTTTTTCAGAATGGGTGATGTCAGGGGGAAAGGTGCCATCTTGTAGGTATTGGAAGATAGGGTCATACCAAGGGGATAAAGGACCAACAACTTCACATGCCAAACATGACTCTAGCATATCATATGCAGGTACTTGTAGATGTTCCACGAAGAAAGGCATTTTTCTTTCTTTAGGTGCTATGCAAGAGAGACCCAATAGTAGCCATAGCATCATGGATCTATTATGCGACCTTGGTTTTTGTTCAAATATGACTTGTGTGAAATATTCCTTCAAAGTTTCAACCATCTTCTTATATGGAATAAGTTTCTCATCTTTAACCTTATACTCATCATTAACCTATTTTATGATAAGTTGAGAGTCCCCAATGACTCGTAGTTGTCTGATATTCCATGTAATAGCTAGCCTGAGGCCGGTGATGAGTGCTTCATACTCTATAATGTTATTTGTACATGGGAATCCCAACCGGAATGCTCATGGTATGACATCACCATTTGGAGTGATGAGGACCACTCCTGCTCTAGATCCATGGAAGGTAAAAGATCCATCAAAATGAACCTGCCATTCTATGGACTCTTCAATATACATGATGGATGCATCTAGTAAATCTAAGCACAAAGGTTCCATTCCTGGGAGAGGAGCTTACCAACTGATCGGCCAATAGTACTGTCCTTTTAAAGACTTCTGATTTACAAACTCAATGTCAAACTCACTCAAGAGAATGATCCAATTAGCCATTCGGCCTGTGAGGGTGGGTTTGGATAAAAGGTACTTGAGAGGGTCGACTTTGGATATGAGCTTGGTCTTATTATTCAGGAGATAATGGTGAAGCTTTTGAAATGTGAATACAACCGCCAAGTAGGCCTTTTCTATTTGGGGATAATTCAGCTTCGTATGTGATCAAGTGTGGCTAAGATAGTAAACTGCTCTCTCTTTATGGGCTAAGTCATATTGGGCAAGTAATGCACCAATGGAAAACTGGGTAGTGGAAATGTATAAGAGGAGAGGTTCACCGGGGGTAGGTGGCATTAGTACAGGTGGGTTGGACAAGTATTGTTTGAGTAGCGCAAAGGCTTTTTGACAATCAGGTCCCCAATTGAATGTGACATCTTTCTTGAGAAAATGAGTAAAGGGGTGGCACTTATCCACAAGTTGTGAGATAAAGTGATGGATTGCCTGGATATTTCCTTGTAGACTCCTTAGCTGCTTGAGAGTGGTAGGTGGTGGCATTTTTGTGATAGCCGTAACCTTTGTAGGATCCACTTCAATCCCTCTTTGTGAGACAATGAACCCTAGGAGTTTTCCTGATAAGACACCGAAGACACATTTCTTAGGGTTCAAGTGAACCTTATAGTCTCTTAGATGCTGAAAGATATGCCTCAACACTTAGGGTGTTCTTTTCTACTCTTAGATTTTCTAGGATATCATCAACATAATCCTCCATGATGTCACTTATCATATCATGGAAGATAACCATCATGGCCCGCTGATAAGTAGCCCCAACATTTTTAAGCCCAAAGGGCATGAATTTGTAGTAGAATGTTCCCCAAGGGGTGATGAATGTTGTCTTATGTTGATCTTCCTCACAATTGTATCTGGTTATAACCTGAAAACCATCCATCAAGGATAACATTTCATAGCCAGTTGTTGAATCGACTATCATGTCGATGTTAGGTAGGGGAAAATCATCTTTTGGACATGCTTTGTTGATGTCATGGAAAAATCCATGTAGATCCTTATTCCAACAGGTTTTTTTTTATACTGGGACTATGTTAGAGATCCATTATGAATAGTCAATAGGTTTTATGAAATCAACAACTAACAACTTTTCTAATTCTTCTTTGACCAAGAGCGCCACTTTAGGATGCATCTTTCTTAATTTTTGTTTGATTGGTTTGGCCTCTAGTGGGTGCACAATGAGGTTGTGCACAACTAGCTCAAGGTCTAACCCGGCATATATCTGCATATGTCCATGTGAATATGTCCACGTATTCTTTTAAGAGTTCTGCAAAGGTCTTTTGTTCCTGAGCTGAGAGCGAAGCTCCCAACTTGACTATTCTAGGTTGCTCCTCTGAGCCAATGTTGACGTTGATTGTTTCCTCAATAAGCATTTTAGAAGCATCTTCCATCCATGTAGGATCAGGGGGAAGAGTAAGATTGACCTCCTGTGGTAGTTCATGATCATCTTTGAATGGATAAATCACTTCATCTTTAGACTCTTCATTTTGTTTGTCTATGAGCTCACCAAAGAGTTTGTCACTATGGGATTTCCGTTGAGCCTTCTTGCTCGGTTTCTCAGAGGTAGGTATACCTTTAGTTACAACCTTTTTATTCAACCATCCACACATCTCTGCTTCCTCCCCAAAATAGGCACAAGTGTCTAGTTGAATCTTAAATCCTTTCTTGTGGTCTCCAGTGGGAATAAAGTCCCTGAGTCCCATGAACTCGTGAATGCCTCATCATTTTCAAAGAAATCCAATGGCACATGAAGTTGTTGATCCCAATCTATAAGCTCAGGATATATAAGGGCTATTGGATATTTATCTAGGGGATGGATTTGGATAAGGTAAGGACCGACGAATCTGGGAATAGGTTTGTGGAGGCAAGATCTTCGTAAAGGCTACATTGGGAATCTGCGTCACTATCGGAATGAGGTGAAACATCCTCACTTTCAGAAGAAGTAGCATTGTTCTTAGAAGGTAGAGCATCATGGGG
Organism: Taxus wallichiana var. yunnanensis; assembly: GCA_018340775.1. Lineage (NCBI taxonomy): Eukaryota > Viridiplantae > Streptophyta > Pinopsida > Cupressales > Taxaceae > Taxus > Taxus wallichiana. The sequence continues at coordinate 779,933,664 of CM031239.1, read as the reverse complement.
CCTTATTCCAAGGCCATGTTTATCAATTTTGAAATGAGGGATAGGGATAGGCTCCAACCGGCCTTGTGCATTAATGCCACATCCAAACCCATCATAGCCCATGACAAACATCATGTGAGGACCTTTGACGTACTGAGGTGCTTGATTGCATGAAGCCATGGTGCCTTCTGGTACTCTGCTGGTAGGGTCTTCTAACATTTTCTCCTCAGACAAGAGGCCACTATGGACAAATTTCTCCAAAGGTTTAGGACATTGCTTGCATGGGTGCTCTTGAACTGAAAGTAAGGCTTACCCTTGTCCTGGGGGATACCGATAGGTCTGATATCAACAGAGCCTGCTCAAGAGTGAATGGCCTACTTGGGCCATATTTTGCTGATGTGGCCTCCCATGAAGCAAATGGATTGACCAGTGAGGGAAAATCTTGATTGAAAGGTGTGAGAGATTTTGAATCCACTCGGTTCTTCATGGCCTCCATTTGTAAAGGGACAACAACATCCGTAGAAGGACATTCATAAGCTGCATGAGAAAAACTGTGCAAAGCCCTACAATGTGTGAAAGGTTCTGGGTCACCCAAAATGGTAACTACCTACCCTTCATGATATAACTTGATGCACTGATGAAACGTTGATGGAATAGCTTGCATGGCATGGATCCATGGGCGTCCTAAGAGCATGTTGTATGGAAGGTCCAAGTCAAGGACATGGAACGTTGTGTCATGACATGTTGGTCCTACCTCCATGGGGACCACTATAGTCCCTATTGACTCTCTTTCTTCATTGTCATATGTTGTGATTGTGATAGTTTTAGCACCCAACTCTATTTCTGACCAGCCCAGCTGCTTTACCAACTTCAAGGTGCAAATATTCAGACCAGATCCCCCATCTACAAGTACTCTTTTGATCTTGATGGGTAACCACCACTTTGAGATATAATGGTAAGTTATGCTCTGGGTTATTATGCGGGATTGTAGTATGATCAAAAGTAATCTGATCATTGGTGTCTAAGCATGCAATCATGGCTTGAAGGTTTACGGGATCTATTTATGTGGAAACCCCTGAATTTTGCAAAGTTTTGAACAATATGTTTTTATGGGCATTGGAGATCTTTAGGAGATCGAGGATAGATATCTTAGTAGACATTTTTTCTAATTGCTCTATCAAGTTATATTGACTTTCCTCAGGGGTAGGTACAGGATCTGGTATGATTAAGTGGGCACGTCTTGTGTCCGACTGCGTAGCTCTTTTCTAAGATCGAATGGTGTTAATTTGTTTCATTAGATGAGTTAATACATCCAATGAGGGAATCATAAGGACTATCATTTGTAGGGTACACATAGGTAGTAGTCCTATAGTCGTTAGAAGTTTTCCCTTGATCTATTTTCTTTTTCTTTTTATCGCATGGTCAGGAAAAGGTTCCTTGTAAATACCCATTTTTTCATTTGAACTTCTACCGGCCTCAGGGAGACTCTACAACAATCTTCCCTTCCTCTATGAGGTCTTGGATATAATGGCGTAATCTCAAACATCTATCCATTTTGTGTCCTTTGACATGGTGGAAGTCACAATATTCATTGTCTTTGAACCAAACCGGTTTTGGAGCGTCTTCTGGGTAGGGCATTGTTTGCCAGTTGGATATTCTACCATCTTTGCACCATCTAACTACTTTAGGATGGTAGATAAGGATTCTATCAAAGATGTGAATGTACGTTTTGTAGGTGCTTTGGGATGAGGCCCTTGTGAAAGTTTCAAGAGTGGACCTGTCTGTATGGCTTGGACTCTCTTGGAGTCTGTAATGCCATCACCAACAACATGTTTATTCTTATTGAAGAATTTAGGTTTGTCTGTGGATTTGGCTTCGTGTTTGTTTTTAATAACGGTTTAAGCGTGCCTTGGCAATGAGTGCTTTCTCAATTTGACTACCTTTCTCTATGACTTCTTCAAAGTTGAGCCACAATGCATTTGTAAGTGAAAGGCTATTTCGGGTTCAAGTTAGGAATGAATATACTCACTAACTATTTTTGGGTAAGGCACAAGGAAAGCGACTAGCTAACCCATGCCATCATTGTAAAAATCCTACAAATGTCTCATTGGGTTTTTGTTTTGTGTTACATAGATCGTTCATCGTGATGTCACTCTCCATATTATAGGAGTAATGTCTTACAAATTTCTCTGCTAGCATGGGCCATGTTGTAATGGAGCCCTTAGGTATGCTGTAAAACCATTCCAATCCCATGGCTCCTAGGCTATGAGGAAAAAGTCGTATCAAGAAATTATCGCTATACGTGACCTCTTGGCAAGCCATGTAAAAGTATTTTATATGATCGCGAGGATCACTTTTGCACTTATACTTATCAAACTTGGGGATAGTGAAATGTTTTGGGAAAGGTTGTTGTAGCATGTCCTTATCGAAGGGGTAAGGACATAGTTCTTCATATGAATATTTTCTGTTTTGGCCTACATTTCCTGTTGTAATGTTGTGAGCGTATCTTTCATAGATTTCAATTCATCCTGAATGAGTTTCTCCTTAGTAGGTGATATTGACCTTTGAGCCTGAGTTGCTTTAAAGGTATAGTCTGTATGTGGATCAAATTGAAACTCGTTAAGTTTGTTTTTGTCTTTGTCTTTACCTATGTTTCTTTTTGAAGCACCTAGGTTTGCTAATTTCTGACTCAACTTCAAGATCTATTTTTGGAGGATTTCCTCCTCACCCAGGGATCCTCTTCTTCATCAAATTTCAGAGGAGGGGAGGCCTTCCGCTCAGTTTTTACCTTACGTGAAGCCTTAAAGTGAGGTTTACGTGATGTTTCACCTTCGACAATGGCCTTATGTTGCCCAGAAGTGGATGCATATCCCACATCGAAAGGATTATCTGTGTCTAAGATGAATCTTCACTCTCCTAAGTTAGGGTCAATGACCTTTGTTTCTTCTTCATGCTCGTGTGGAAGTTTAGCTCCTAATGCCAAGACTCTCGTGAGTACTTGATCTTTGTTATAATATAAGAGCTCATCAAATCTATTTAGGTCTAACCTTTGTTGTTCTCCGAAGAGTCTGACTCTTCTCCACTATGATCGATTAACGTCTCCGTATCTTTGACTTGAGAGAAGAGTGGTCCTAAATTATGACCACTGAATGGGAATGTGTCGAAAGGGTTTTCTCCCATGTGTTGCTCATTTGATTTGGCTGCCATTTTTATGATTTTAGGCATCACTAGCAGACGCTTTATGTAGCTAGTGTAACCCCTAAGTGTATGGTTTTCTGCAAGCCTTTTAAGGGGATGTTGGAATTATATCACAGTGTATCGTAGATGTAATTTTATGCAATCATTTTTACCAAGAAACATTCATATGCACATCCTATGTTATGATTCACTCAATTTGTTATTGCCAAACCTATACCCTAAGATAGTGACAAAGATGTACCAATATGTAAGCCAAGTTAGAACCCCAACAAGGTCTAAGCACTGACGTGATGTTGTCGCAGTCCCTTGACAAGGTATACTTAAAACTAGTTTGAATACCGATGAAAGCCAAACCTTCTAAAAAATGGAAGTCACGAATAGATATAGCGTAATAACGTCACCGTGATACATTAACCAAGCAAGCAAGGTGTTAGTACCATGGTAACTTTATTATGATATATGTAAAGTGTTATCAACACTCTTCAAGAAGACTAAGATGATGTCGAGAGTGAAACCAAGTAATAAGTATAACAAGGAGTTTTTAATCGTGTGAGCAGCGTAACCACGCAATAAGGGGACTTATACCATTTCCTCACAAAAAATGAGAATACGATGTAAGTACCGAGATTGTACGTCTAAGATGCGAACAAGACTATTAACTCAAGAAGAGACAAAAGATGAACCGAAAACACAAGTGGTGAAGATGATCTTGAAATCAAGATGAAAGGACTTTTATCAAAGATGTGAAAAGTGCACCCACACACTTTAGATGTTTAACAACCCAGCCATGCAAACATGGATGGGCGTAAATGGACAAAAAAGTGATGAGCACTATCTCTGATAAAAACACATGATGTATGCACCTTTCTCACCCCGAATAATGGGTGATGAGAATGCAAGGGTACTGATCAAAAGATGGACACAAGCTAAGCAAACACTTAGGTAGAGCTTCACCTCATCTCGAAGACAAGAACAAAACTAAGAAAAAGTGGGACGTAGCTTAGGTCCGTGATGAAAAGACACTAGTTTCGAACTCACAAGGGTTCTTTGCCTTGTTTCAACAAACAAGGTTTAGATTCTAGATGAGCCATCACTTTGTGATGGCTTGATGCAACAAGGACTAGTAAAGTGGGCTCCTTGACAAAATGGCTTCCCTAACAAGTTCTCTCAACTAGGTGTTACAATATTGTCTAAGAGCGAGGTGTGATTTACCCAAAAAGTCACAATGACTAGTTTGGGAGTATCTCGGCTTTATCCCCTTTCAAGTATAGTGGGAAATGAATGCATCCATCATGTACTTCTACTAAGGTCGTGATACGGACAACTTGTAACTCTAACTCACAAGGCGTACTAGTCAAGTGGGTAAGCGGAGTGCTTCCTGTTTCATCCATGAGGTTACACATGGTGGACTACTTTAGGGTTCCTGGTACCACCCCCATTGTTGTAGCTTAAGGTGTTATGCCAAAGGGGTTATGTTCCAGTTGAGCGGATAGGGACGTACCCTTTTCCAAAACCTGCAATACAATGTTTTGAATATGGTGTGTTTTTTTATCTTGCTTAGCTTAATGTGGTTTTAAGTAGCACACCATTTGGAAACCTGTAAGAACACGTGTATTAGAAGGTTTTGTGTTTTGTCTTAGCTCCTCCTTTCTTTGACAATCGATAGGTCCTGTAGACAACAAGTTTCAGTAATTTTTGATTCCTAGATTGATGTAAAAAGAGAACTTACACTTGCTTTTGATTCCTAAGATCGCCAAAAGGCGAAGGAAGAGCATATGCAAAGTGGAAATCCTACTAAACTCACATGAAATTTTTACTTCAACCTTTTATAAAACAAGTGTTTTTTACACAATTTATATGAGTTTTGTATTGGTGTTTTTGATCTCCAAGATCACCTTGGAAGATGCGAGGAGAGAGCATACACACTTCTACAAAAACTACTTCTAAGTCAAAAAAAAAAAACACTTTTAATCTATGCAAACTGAAATGTTTAAGAAAGAACCTTTTTTCAATTGTTAGTCCTAAAAACTGCAGTGATGGATTAGAAGTTTTTTTTGCAGATTGTAAAAATTTTCAATTTTTTAACACAGACACCTGTGCCTATACTGACACCAGCGCTCCCCAACCGATGGATACGCACCCCACCCCTGAGTGGTATGCTATAGTAAAAAAAAATTAATAAAACTCAAAGAAGTAAACACAGACATGCTCACAATATGATGGAGATGCACCTATATTGACATGGACGCTCAGGTTATACGTGTACGTGCCTAAGCCTAAACAGAGAACTGTAAAAAATTTTACACAGTTAGATCTTTTACACCTGTGCATCCAGAGATGGTATATATGCACCCCATATGATGGAGATGCGTGCGCATCTGTGTATGGGTTATTTCTGATTTTTTACTCAGTTAGGGCTTTTACGCTGCGCGTCCAGAGAGACGTATATATGCCCCAGATGAAGGAGGATGCGTGTGCGTCTGTGTAGAGTTTTAGTTTGCAAATGATGGGGACCTTCCAGATAGGTATGCACCTAATATGATGGGTATGTTGGGGTTCGACATGTACATGCCCCTTTTGGACACCTACGCACCCCTGTGAAAAACCTGCAAAAAAACATGGATTTTCAAATTTTCAAGAGCAAACAGGTTAGTTGTTAGTCAAAGTGTCCTATTTCTAGATCAAACCCACAAAATGTATATAAATGATGGTCATTTACCTAGGGTTAGAAATAAAAATGAGGAAATAACAAGTGATTGAAAAAAAACTTGAAAATAAGCTTTGAAAAACCTAAAAGACCTCCATTAATGGAGGGTGGACATAAGTGTCCCACTGGGCGTGCCAAATGTGTTCAATGAAAAGTTGTAAAAGCCATGGATTTGGGGTAAGAATCTCTAAAGAAACCCCAAAGGATTTTAACAATCTGATCAATGGACCATGTGATAAGAAATGAGCAAGGTTTCCTTCTTTGCATACATTAATTTGAAATAAACATGCAAACTAAGAAAATGAAGTTAATCTCTATTCTTTGAAAGCTTGAAATAATGAACCTAAGAGGATCTAAGCATTCAGTTTATGTGTTAAGAGAAAGAGATCTCCCCATTAATGGCTTCAAGGCCAATGGATCTTCCCTTTTACTCTATGTTAATGCTATGAAATACAAGATTAAATGCTTTTAGCTCAAATGAAAGAAGATGAAATACAAACTAAAGCCTAATCAAATTGCTATAATTTGTGCTAGGAAGAAGAGAGGATTCTTAGGAAATGAGGGAGGGGGTATAGCCCTATTTATAGTTTTTGGTTTGGAAGAAAAGGGAGATTTGGGTGCATGTGGGACAAAGGCTAAAGTCCAAAAAGCACTTTAGCAAGTCAAAGTGTGATTTGACTATGTTAGAGGGTAATTAACCTAGGTTAGACTAATTAATCTCTCTTAGAGAGTAATTAGGGTTGGAAGGGTTCTGAAGGGCTTAATCAATCCAACGAAGTGGATTGATCTTGGGGAGCTAATAGAAGCAAGCTAGAAGAGAATAAGAAGCTAATGTAGTTAGAACGAGGCTATAACTGCCTATTTAAATGGTTTATAAGAGGAAAAATGACCAAAAGGGTGTCGTAGGAAGGGAGTTAGATAGGCCTAACTGGTGGTGTGCCATCAATTTGCAAAAGGAAGAAGCGTTAGTGCACCATTAGAAATAATAGTGTATTGTGTGCAAGTTATTTATTTATTGATCGATTCTTCCTTATGATTATGTTAGAGCCATTATGATTCAACCAAAGTGCATCTTCATCATGGTACATAGTTTTCGATACGATCCGTTAACTCTTTCACCACAAACATGGATGGGTGTAAATAGACACAAAAGTGGAAAAAATAATCAATTAATAACACAAAGGTAGTCACTCTTCTTTATATCAAAAAGTGTCAAAAGAAAGTGAAGGAAGTAGATCAATTGGGGGTGAAAATGTTGGCCTCACTTGGAAAAGTTTTGCCTCACCTTAGGGTGAGTGAAAAACTAAGCCCAAGTAACACTTCACACATTTCATGATGAATAATGGCTCTCGACTCAAAATGGTTTTGAAATGGTCACGGTTGGTTCATGGTCAAAGATATCTTCCTAGGTGGTTCACTCAACTAGGTGTCACAAGATATCTAAGAGCAAGCTCGATTTTCCAAGAAAAGTCACACTGACTAATTCTTAGAGTATCTCGGCTTTACTTTACCCCCTTCAAGCATAGTGGGAAATAAATGTGTCCATCGTGTACTCTCTATGGGATCACGATATAAATAACTTCAATGATAAATATCATGTGTATACTAGTCAAGTAGGTGTGTGGAGCACTTCCAATTTTGTCTACAAGGTTTCCTCTTGCATGGACTACTTTGGGGTTCCTAAGACCACCCCCATTGTTGTAGCTTAAGGCTTATGCCAAAGGGGTTATGTACTAATTTTAAGTGAAGGCGTACCCTTATCCAAACATGAAAATTAAGTGTTTTGAATGTGGTGTTTTTATCTTTTAGAATTAATTTCACCATTTTGGAAATCAGTAACACACGTGTAGTTAGAATATTTTGTTTTTGAACTTCTTTCTTTGACAAGCATTTTTAGGTCTTGAACTCGAAGCGTTACTAGTTCTCCAAGAAAATCACACTATTAAAAGAGAATTAAGAGTTGATTTCGATTATCAAGATCATCCAAGGATGCAAGAGAAGATCATACACAATAAATAATCCAAATAAAAGTAAATTTTTGTAATTAATGAACCATACAAAAAGCTTGATAAATGTTCATTCCTTAAACAATAAATGAAAGATGAAGTTTCTGATTAACCAAATGTTAGAAAATGAAGACTAAAGTTTCTTTTTATTCTCAAGATCACCCTAAGGTGCAAGAGAAGATCATACACAAACTTTAGCCCAACTAGATAGAAATGGAAAACTTTAAATCAAAGGACCATAAAAAACTCTTTGTAAAAGGTTCATTTCCTTAAGCAAAATGAATAATCAAATTTCCAAGTTAATCCAAATGTTAAAAAGATAGAGATCAAAGTTGTTTTTTATTCTCAAGATCACCAAAAGGTGCAAGAGAATATCATACACAATATTTGGTCTAAATCAAGTAAAGCATGAAATACAACATTCATCAAAACATTAGACATGCTAGAAAATGACGAATTTTACAATAAAGGGAAAACTGTAAATTTTTAAAGTATAAATCATGAATTTATGTTTTCATTACATATTTCATCGCAATATATTTCTAATACAAAACAAACAGATCCATTTCGAGTTAAGGAGAAAAATTTATGGCATCCAGGAAGAGGAGTTACATGTACCCAAAAATGTCAAAAAAATGTCCCTAATCTACAAAATGGTCACATTTTTCCAACCAAGATTCAATTTCAATAACAACCCATCACATTAATATATGAATAGAAGACTCAACGCTATCAAACATCAATATTCATGATCAAAAACTTAACATTTTCAAGAAATTAACAAAACTAACATGTAGAATGTTGAAAAAGTAAGTTCTAAAAATGAAAACATGATGAAATCTTGAAATTTTCTCACCAAGATTCAATTTTTACAAAAGTAACACACCACATTAATATGTAAATAGAAGACTCAAAGCACTATCAAACACTAACCAACATGCTCAAGAATTTAAGATTTTCAAGAAATTGACAAAACTAGCATGTATAATGTGAAAAAGTAAGCTCTAAAAATGAAAACATGGAGAAATCTTGAAATTTTCCCATCAATTCCAATTTTGATAGCACTTCACCTCCTTTATACTTACAAGAAAGACTTGGCACATGCAAACTTAAAAAAAAAATCAAGAAAAACAAGTTATGTCAATATATACAAAAGGAGGGTTAGTAACCAAAATTGAAACTTAACTACAAAACTTGAAATTAAGAAGAAAGGACAATGGAGTAGGTCCTACCGCGTGTGCCAAATGTGCTCATGTTTTTTTAACTAAGATATAAATTAAAACTAATATCTACATAGCTTAAAAATCAAATGTTAATTAAACAATGAACCATTAAGATAAGAGCTTAAAGGAAATGCTTCTTCAATGCATAAATGAAACTACATGTTAAGTTATTTCCTACTCTCTATGATTGCTAACTTAAACTATGAACCTAAGAATAACATTAGCAATCGAATTGGATTGTTGCTTGATCTCAAGGATTGAGAATGGAATCTCACCAACAATGGTTACAAGGTCATTTTGCATCTTCCCATATTACTCAAATTTGAGTGAAAGGATGCAAGATGGAGAATCTATTTCAACAATGGAGAATGGCTTAAGATCAAATTACTTATAGTTTGCACTATTCAAAGCATGGTGTAAGAAGAAAGGTAAGAAGGATTGTTCTTTATATAGATTTCCTGAAGAGGTAAGGCTAGAAAATTAATAAATGTGGGATAAAGGTAAAACAAGATTAGGTATGAATAAGGTTGCTTTATAAAAGGTAATCTTGATTTAGAAGATTTTAATTTATCATTAGTAAGTCATGGGAGTTGGGAATGTTTTAATTAATCAAAGGTGATTAATTAATAGGTAGAGGTAAGCTTATAGATGCTAATTAGAGGAAAATTAGTATGATTTGTGGGATGTAAGATAGGAATTTGATCTAATAAATGGTAATTTATTGATTTAGAGTCATGAGTGTAATTAATTAATGATAATTAATTAACTCAAGTAAGTAGATATTAATTAACGAAAGGTCATTAATTGACATCCTTAATGATAGGATAGCTAATTAATTAACAAAGATCTTTAATTAATGAATATGAAGAGGAATGTTAGCTAATTAGCATAAAAATGCTAATTATTATGGAAATGACAAGAAAGAGGATAATTAGTGCAATATTAGCATTAAATCCTACGTAAGCGCATTTTAGGTGTCTACACCTATAATGGGCATCCACATCCGATCCTTTCCCTCCGCCTCCCGTATAACCTAACCATCCTTCACAATCGCCACATCCACTTGTTGCAACAAACTAAAAATCCTCCACATCTACCAAGTAAAAAACCTATTGCCAAACAACCCACTTCACCTCCTCCTAAGAAAAATGAATGCCTAACTACATTCGGACCTAAAGGACGTTATGCCACCATTTTGGATAACTTATTACAAGAATCACTCATCACGTTACCACCTCCCAATCCATCAAATCACCATGGGTGAAAGCCCACCTTGTATGATTTTGCTTTTTCTATGATTACCATAGAACACGAGGCCATACCATAGAGGATTGTAGATCCTTTCATCAAAAAGTTCAAAATATTAGCAGTTCACTCTTCCTTCCTTCTCACAACATCGACATCAACCTCAATACCTTTAGAAGATTCTACCCCTAAAGCATCTAACCACCAAGTCAATGTTGTTCATGTCACCACATGCTCACAAAATTATGACAAAGAGTCATTTGGGTCTAAGGAAGATAGAGACTTTGTTTCCATACCTTCACCTCTAAAATTATCGACACCATCTGATAAACCTAAGGTCTCCATTTCATTGGATCCTAAAGAGCCTAATCAAACAAATACGTATCCAAAGGCATATTCTAGGTTCATTTTAAGAGACCTCCTAGAAATCGAGTTGGAAAATACTAGCGAATAATATCCGGAACAAGTTTCGCAGAAGGTGAATTTTTGGGGTTGAATGCAAAATTTTCATGCTGATTTTTAAGTGGTGTGATAGAAGGTTCTTAAAAATCTTCTAAAAGCATCTACGCACGACATTTGGACCGAGCCATTGAAATTTCGCTTAGACAAAAGAGACCTCATTTTCATCGTGTCACGCGTCAAGCATTTTCTCCCTATCACGATCGGATATTGGTGTAAATGATGATAGGAATTCATTTTCATGAATTCTAAGTATTCTCATTGGATTATTGGACCTTTTCATAAAGATTCACATATTATACACGGCCTATACTTTCATTAAATATTTCTCCCAAAATGATGAAAAAAGTTCACACGAAAATCGCGCGATGTTCTTGTCGGCGACAACAAACTTGTTGTCGCGTGACAACAAAACCTTCATGTTGTCACACGACAACAAGTTTGTTGTCGCGCTACAATCTTGGCGTTTAATGAACTTGTTTTCGCCATTTTGGGAGAAATAATTAATGAAAACATGCCGTATAATATATGAATCTTTATGGAAATGGCCAATTAATCTAATGAGAATACTTAGAATTCATGAAAATGAATTCCTCATCATCATTTACCTGAATTGCCTCTTTGCGTGACAATAAGGCAAAATAAAAATTCACGTAAATTATGATGAGAATTCATTTTCATGAATTACTAAGTATTTTCTCCTGGATTCATGGCCCATTTCATAAAGATTCATATATTATACGGCTTTCATTTTCATTAGTTATTTCTCCCAAAATGATGAAAACAAGTTCGCTGAAAAACTACCAGTATTTATCGCGCGACAAGTTTGTTGTCGCGCTACACGATGGCAGTTTTCGCGTGAACTTGTTTTCGCCATTTTGGGAGAAATAACTAATGAAAACAGGTCGTATAATATATGAATCTTTATGAAATGGGCCAATGAATCCAATGAGAATACCAGAATTCATGAAAATGAATTATTCATCATCATTTACCCAAATTTCCTTGCGCGATAGACAAGGCAAAAATAAAAATTTGGATAAATGATGATGAGGAATTCATTTTCATGAATTCTCACGTATTTCATTGGATTATTAAGCCCATTTCATAAAGATTCATATATTATACGGCATGTTTTCATTAATTATTTCTCCCAAAATGACAAACACAAGTTTGCGCAAAATCGCCAAGATTGTCGCGCGACAACAAACTTGTTGTCACGCGACAACAAAACCTTGTTGTCGCGCGACAAAACTAACAGATTTTTGCGCGAACTTGTTTTCGTCATTTTGGGAGAAATATTTAATGAAAACAGGTCGTATAATATATGAATCTTTATGAAATGGGCCAATGAATCCAATGAGAATACTTAGAATTCATGAAAATGAATTCCTCATCATCATTTACCTGAATTTTTATTTTTTCCCTAGGTGGTATAAGTGATCTAGTAGTGTTCTACCATAATAATCTAGGATTATATAGGGGATATTTTCAAGGGTAAAAGGCGGTTTGAACCCCTAAAAAAAATTAAACTGTAATTTTTAGGCGAATAGGTCACTGATCCGCGCCAGAAAATTCACCTTTTCAAATTTTTCAAAAATAGAATATTCGCCATATTACGAATATTCGCCACTAAAATTATCCCCTGGCATATTCTTAATACTGACTATCCTACGTCTCCACTTACCCCATTGCAAAAGTAACTATTAAATAGCTACACCAATCCCCATTAGGATGTCACTTTATGAACTTGTGTAGACCTCACTAACTCAAAAACATGCCATGTTAGAGGCCCTCCAATCCATCACTATCTCAACTAATGATCCGGCCCCTTTTACAAACTTTGCAGGTGCCCTAAAAGCATCTATCGCCATCTCATTTGAACCATCTGAAATTCCCTCTCTTAGACCTAGAGGATCATGACCTACCACTTTTCATCACTACTCAAATCAATGACATATCCATCAAGAGGGTCATGATTGATAGTGGTGCCGCCATCAACATCATATCATCCCTTGCCTTTGATCAACTCAAACTACCCAACATTGTTATCACTCAAACTTCAATTTTGTTACACTCTTTCTTTGACATTATATCGCTTTATTATAGGCAAGTAAGTATATACTTCTACTCAATGTCGCTTTTAAAACTCTACCCGAATTCTTCTACATTATAGAAGGAGAGTTTTAGTACAACATGTTACTAGGATTCCCTTGGATACGGACCATGTGTTACATTCCTTCCACCCTTCATCATTGTCTCAAGTATGAACATGAAGGCTAGATGCTCACTATCCCTACTTATCCAAATCCATTTGTTGACTGTTATATGATGTATCACCCAAACAACATTATTATACCTACATCCATGCCTAAATCATCTAATCAAGCATCCACTAGCACATCAATACCTTCTTCCAAACTGATAAATGATTCCTCTATTATCAGGGCTATAAAATGTCTCACCCTTGGGGAATATAACCTTCGTATGCTTAATTCCATTTCTTCCCCAAAAACATATGGTCACCCCGATAAACAACCCATGTACGACCCTAACATAGGAGATATTATCTCTTATGGTCCAACTTATCTTAAAACCAATCTTGTCTATGGAGGTAACCATCCGTCATCTCACATTATCAATCCACATCACACCATGCCTTTCACACTAGATTTCAAATCCCTTGATAATCCAAAATTTTCGTATGTATCTCCATCATTGTGCATGGAAAGGCTTTGGTCTTAGGCATATGAACAAGGGATCCATGATCAGTTGGTTCTATGTTCCCTTAAACCTCATGAGAAAATTGGTCTAGGTTATAAGAACCCCCTTTCTGTAGCATGTGAAGCTAATACATCTAAACTAACTACCTCCGCAATTATTTCCAAACCAGAATCACACCGAAAACCCTCAAGGTTCCATAAACACAGATGATGTCATACCTATTCCACCTAACTTTATTTTAATCAATGTTATATCATTGGGACCACTCACATATCAATCCACCAATCCATTAAACATAGATTAACTTATAGACCTAACAACCAGCCATGAAATGCTTTCCCTTATGGATGGATTTTCTAGTTATAATCAAATTCTTATCACCCTTAATGATCAACACAAAACCACCTTTATAACCCCTTGGGGAACCTTTTGCTATTGTGTTATGCCTTTTGGTCTTAAAAATATCGAGGCAACGTACCAATGTGCTATGACGTACATTTTCCATGATCTCATTCATAAAATTGTTGAAGATTATGTTGACAATCTCCTTGGGAAATCTAAATCATGGAAGGATCATCTCAATGTTCTTAAATCAATCTTCACCCATCTCATCCAATTTTGTCTCTACTTGAATCCTACAAAATGTGTTTTTGGTGTCCTCACTAGAAAACTTTTAGGATTTATCATATCTCTTTGTGGAATTGAAGTCAATCCCAAAAAATTTAGAGCAATCATCAAAATGCTTCCAACCTCTAATCTCAAATAACTACATAGCCTGCAAGTAAAACTATAATCCATACGGTGTTTCATAGCATAGCTTTTCTGTTGTAACCATTTCACCATCTACTTCACAAAGACATAGTGTTTCATTGGGATTCGACTACCAGAAATCCTTTGACGAAATAAAACAATATATGTTATCACCACATGTACTTATGCCACCTCATGAAGGAGAACCATTTTATCTCTACATCTCTACCTCAGAGCATGCCCTAGGAGCCATGCTTACTCACCGTGATAATCAAGGTTGTGAATAGGCCATGTACTACATTAGTCACACCCTCCATGAATATGAAACACACTACTCTGAAGCTGAAAAATTGTGTTGTGCATTTGTACTTTGCTACTTCCAAAATCTGACATTATCTCCTCAACCAAAAACATACGTTGTCACCAATTTTAATCCTCTTAAGGCCATGCATGCTAAACCCTACCATAATGACCACATAACTCAATGGTTGATGCTTATGACTAAATTTGATCTTGAAATCATACCACAAAAGTATATTAAAGGTCATACCATTTTTTATCAACTCACTAAGGCACCTCTTCCGGATAATCAACCACAACATGAATACTTTCCATGAATCTATAAATAAAATTAATGAATATGATGATTATGAATCAAATTTCATCCCTGTTAAAATGAACCTCTTCTTTGATGGCACTAAATTTTAAGGAGGAGCAGCCATTTTTTTCATCATACCACCCTGGAACATTCCCATCCCATTATCATTCAAGCTCAATTTTGAGTGTACCAATAATATGGCAGAATATGAGGCCTTAATCATGGGTTTAACTATTGTTATTCTCCTAGGTGTCCACAACCTGGAAATCTACGAAGATTCACAACTCGTCATTAGTCAGGTCAAAGGAGAGTACCAATGTAAAAATGAGGTCCTTCAAAAGTATAAGGTCATTTTTGAATTTCTCCTTGGCACATTCGATCATTATACCATTCAAGCCATTATATGATCTTCTAACAGGTTTGCAGACACTATGGCTTCTCTAGGATCCCTTGTCCCCTTTGAAATAGAAAAATTGAAGGATAAAACTAAGATGTCTGTATTCATTCAATGATTAGACCATCCTTCACATCAAAATGAGCTACCTTCCATAAACATCATTGATGAAAATCCATTAGATCTGTGGTACACTCAAATGTTTGATTATCTTACTAAATCTAAACTCCCACCAGATTTGTCACAAGGCACTAAACGATCCTTCCTTCAATGTGTCACTCACTTTATTTTCATAGGAGGCATCCTTTATAAACATAGTTTTGATGGTGTATTATTACATTGCCTCAAATCACACGAATCAACCAATGTAATCAAAGAGGTCCATGATGGCATTTATGGAGGCCATTTCAAAATAGCAATGCCATCACCAAGCGTATCATATGACTAGGATACTACTAGCCCACTATCACTAAATATTGTTGCACGTACGTGAAAAGGTGCATTAAGTGTCAACTTCATTATGATCTCATCCACATCCCTAGTCAAGCATTGCAACCCGCACAAGACTTGTGGCCTTTCTCTCAATGGGGGTTAGATCTCATTGGTGAAATTAATCCAAAATCATCTCAACAACATCATTCAATCATTATTAATTGAATACTTTACTAAATGGGTTGAAGCTATTCCTTTGACCTCAAAAAATTCAAGACCCATTGTTAACTTTATATATCAAAACATCATATGTCGTTTTGGCATTCCACATAAGCTTATCACAGACAATGGTAAATCCTTCAAAAATAAGGAGGTTAAAAAGCTTTGTGATACATTTAACATCAAACTAAGCTTCTCATCACCATATTATCCTCAAGAAAATGGAAAATTTGAGGCTTCCAACAAAACACTTAACAAAATCCTCATGAAAATTGTAAATGACGCAAGTAGGAATTGGCATACTCAAATCTCGTTCGCTCTATGGGCTTATCGAACTAGTATCCATACACCTACTACTAGAACTACACCTTATTCACTCATTTATGGCTCTGAAGCCATCGTACCCCTAGAAATTCAAATCCCATCACTCTGTATCCTTAAAATATTTCATTCCCGATGAAGAATATCACCAAAATCATCTTGCACAACTAGAATTGTTGGATGAAAATTGTCTAACATCCCTCAACATCACCAATTTTATCAATAACACATTAGTAGAGCATACAACAAGCATGTCAAAGAACGTGACTTCAAAATTGGTGACCTGGTACTTAAAGAAAATAAAAATGTGACTAAATTAGAATGAAGTAAACGTGGTAAGTTCACCCCCAATTGGATTGGTCCCTACATTATTACTCACAAATATGGGTCAGGAGCATATTGTCTTGCTTCTCTTAATGAGGAACCTGAAAAAGAACCTCTAAATGCTTTGCACTTGCAGCCTTTCTACTATTAAATGATTGATTATCATAACAATAGTTTTAAGATCTTATCAAAATAACAACCTTCCATTTTACTAAGCCTAGAATCAATCCATTACTCTTTTTCCTAACATCAATACATGGGGCATATGGATGTACACCACCTATACATTTATCCCCTCCTTAAAAAATGATTTAATAGGGTCTTTCTCTCAGCTCAAAATAAATCCAAAACTCATATGAATGCTTCTTATTAATATCAAAAATAAATAGACTAGTCCCTTAAAGGATAGTCATTCAACGTTATATTGTTAAAAAGTAAAGTAGACTAATCCCTCAAAGGACAACTACCATTTTAAAGTTATGGAATGATCCCTCAAGGATGGTCATTCAATCTAAATATAAGATGTAGACCATACCCTCAAAGGATGGCTACCCATGAAAAATACTTCCTGTTTTGATCAGCCTCTACAAACATATCAAAATCAAAAAGCATCCTGGAAAGCTTCCCGCATCGATCATCTTTCCCATAGAAAAATTCCCACACTGATCAATTTGCTTCTCATAAAGAGTTGGGGCATTGATTCCCTCTAAATTTGTTAAAAAGGAGAACCTTTCTTCCCCACAAAGACATGCATTTTCCAAAGTCCACCATGATCAGTATGAATTTTCCATTGATAGTCTCATTTAACATTTTGAAAGGTTACAAGTGCAAGTGTTATCAAAACCCATTACGCATATGTTATTCAATGGGGAATTCTTTCCACTTTTACTTCATTTTGTTTAATCACATTTTAATCTGATATATTGAGGTTAGGTCACATCTCCTAAAAATAGTGAACATCAAGACTCATAATCAAAAACATAAACATCAGCATACCCAACACATATTTCATATAAAGAACATCATAAACATTATAGCAATCACAAGAATCATAATCATCATCATATATACTCTGATTGTTTCTTCCTTGCAGATTTAGGAGCTTAATGGGGTCGTCGGTTTCTCATTTTTTATTTTTTATTTTTCCTTCCTCTTGTGCAAGGTTACACCTATGAGCCATGATAGTAAAATGGATGAGGTGGCAGCTATGTGGGAGGGGGTGTTTTGGGTATATAAGGGAGGTATGGTGTGGTCGTGGGTTTGTTTGCATGGTTAGATGGGAGATTCCTCAAGAACCATTGAGATTCAATTTCTTGTTTAATGTAGAGGATGAATACATACGAGAACTGGTTCATTTCACAAATTTCCAAACACCCAATAGGGGTGGCGGTGTTTATACCTGCGTGTTAATGTATAAAGGTGTATATATGTTATTTTAGAAAAATATTGGCTTTGATGGCGGTCATCCGATACCTGAATGTGTTGTGTGTCATTAAATATGTGCCGGTTTCCTTCATTAAAAATTTTTAAATATGATAGTAGGGTTTGGGGTGCCCATTCCTTTATGTATGGTCTTTCACACAATGCAAATATTTTCTTTTGTATTTGCAAAAGTTGTTCTATATATATATATAAAATTATATATATATATATACATGTGTGTGTATGTAAATACATATCATCATATCCCTCATACACACCAGCAAATGAGAATTTCATCACCGATTTAAGAACACCTGAAAATTTGATGAGACAATTACAACAAGTAGAACATACAAGAAGTAGAACACAAAAAAATAGTTATATTCCTAGCAACATCTTAAGCTCATTTGTATGGTAATAACTAAAATCTTTTAAATGAGAAATCTCATTTCCTATTATTGATACTTTATTTAACTAGTAAACCAAGTAGAAAAATGAGATAAGTAATTTCCTAATGAAGATTTTCACCCAAAGTCTTCCTCATTCTAGCCTTTCCACACATTAGTTTGATTTCCTTCTACTTATAAACATGAGTAAATCCATAATTTAACTTTGTTAAACAAGTTAAAGACTTGGAAATGCCATAACTGAATACACATTTCCTACTTCAACTTAAATCCCCAACCAATCTAAGAGACATGTTAGTAATATTTCTCAAGTTTGGTACAACACTAAAATTTTGTAACTACTTTTCAAAATCAAAGATAATGAAGGTAAAGGACTCATGCAAGACCAAGAACTCAATCAGTTAATCAACCATAATTTCCTCTTTCATATCATAATAAAACTTTTACTTTATAACAAAAATGAGTTAGAATCCTTCCCTTTACACCACAATACAAATCCTTCTCTCCAACACAAACTTGCAAGAGGAGAAGAAAGAGATAATATTTTCAATCATTTTTCATTACTAAGATGTCAAGGAAAAATAAGAAATCCTCTTTATATGTGCATACAATTTCTTCCTTTCAAGACATGGATAACACAAGAGATAACAATGAAATTTACAACTCTAGTCCAAACCCTCTTATAATATTTACTCCCTTAAAAATTTACAAGAAGACTACAAGTGAAAAATACAAGCAGATAAGCCTCCCTAAAGAGGGAACAACGTGACAAAGTCTCCAAGTTTCTCCATTGATCTTCAAGCTAAAATCTGCATATTTTCCATGCCATAAGGTCTTCAAAACACAAGGAGATAGGCTCAATTTTCCTCCTAACCTATAGGCATCATTACATGTCATTCTGACTAGTGGAGGACATGATAGCCTCCCTCCAATCCCATGGGAGAGAAGGAAATAATTCCTCAAATGTGCACAATAAGGGAAGGGGTATAAACAAGAATAATCAACACAAATCAAACATTAACCACACACCCAAAACACAAAAAAGACAACCAAAACAAGGAGGAGAAAACACCAAGTTCAACCTCCAAATGTGGAAGAGTGGATGAGAAATCCAAATGAGCCAAAAGGTGTGATCCAACCATAGGAAACACACATACAAAAATCTCCAAAATTCTCCTTATCCCTCCATAACACACACCCCTCCTTATTTCTCCTCCCAAGCACCAAAATTCCTCCTTGGGAGGATTTTAAAACCTCTTTGGTTTCCTTTCCAAGGATGGGGAAGGGGGTTCAAACCATATGAACCACCTTCCCACCTCAAACCATATGAGGGGATAAAAATATGAGAAACCAACATGGCTTTTCCATCAAGCCATGAGGTTTAAGAGGGAAATTCCTTCCCTCTTCCCCCACACAACTCCAAAATCCATCATGTCATATGATGGATGGAGAAAAACAATTTAAGGAAACAAAACAAGCATATCATGCACTACATACAAAACACAATCACACACAACAACAAATTTCATCTAAAATCTACATACAATAACACCAAATAAGGATCAAGGATCCTACCTCCAAGATCTTTCTAAGTCTCTAAGCTATCAAATCCAATTCCAACTAAGAGCTCCAAGTATCTAACCCTAAAATCACTCCCAAGCCAAAAGACAAGAAAAAGTTCTATTATTCCTACATAAGGAAGTATTTGAAGAAAAACAAGGAAAAATTCCTCACAAATGAGGGGGTGACATGTGTCACCCCTCTCTTCCCTCCAAACCAAGATTCCAAAAATTAAAGAGAGAAAATATAAATTTCATTTTAGCATTAATCCCCCAAATTACCCAAAATGAATATAAGTCAAACCCATGCAACTTTTAAAAAGACACAACACTCAACCATTCTTACAAGAATGGTGACTTGAGAGAGGTCAAATGGGAGGAAAACTCCCATTTGACCATGAAATGAAGCCCCTTACCTATAGGTAGGGTGCAAGGGCTCATTTTCATGATAAGAGAACCCCAAAACCAAAAGAGGTCTCCAAAATGCCATAAATAGCCCAATTTCGGGTTTGGCATTTTGGGCACAATAGTTGAGGTTGTGGGGCCCACCCAAGGGTGATCATGTGACCCCAACCTCATAAATCAAACTTAAACTAATCAAATACACCTTTAATACAAGTGGGGACCATTAGGTCCCCAAACTAAGCTCCTACAACACTAAACAATTTAAACAATAATAAATTTACAAAATTACAACATTACACTTTAGGGGTCACTTGTGGTACCCAAATATGACATGCAACCAATTAAGGCTTCACACAATTAACATGGCTAAGACTCGGCCCAGTCAGCCACTTGTGCACACTCAAGTAGCTTCCTTGAAACCCATGTTCTCTTGTGCCCTATAATTTGTACACTCATTGCAAACATTAAATGCTCGTAAAATAAAATATATAAATTAACTACTGAGTAAATAAATCAAAATATAATCATGCTAACTATACTAACAAAATATCAATAAGGAATTGTTAATGAGAAACATACACAAATTTCATATTAATTCAACATGTGTTAGCCATCCCAATAACATATAATGACATCCATCCATGTTATAATATGATAACATCAAATAACCAAATAATTCATGATATAAAAATGTGCGACACAACCATATGTCCATCATATAGCCAATAAGATCAACAACATTGTAACATGTTAGTATTCAAAACATCTACTGAAATGAACTATCATACTAGTCAAAACTAAATTGGTGCTACGTGCCCAAATCATCATACATGTCCTCAAATGATCAAATATCATAACATAATATCAACAAGGTGCCATAATCCATGTCCAATCATCAAATATGAGTATAGAGTCAGCAGATAAACTGAAGCTAGAAAATTTGCGCTCTACATTATTCCATATAATAATTGAAATGGTGACATTACAATATCCCTCTTTCGTATGATGTGGTCATCCCACATTACATCGTAAAGATTTTTGTGTCATTAAATTGCACTAATTATCTCCTTTTTCACAAATTGATGACATATCATCAAAAGTGCTCATCTTCTCTCTTATTGTCGTTAATTAATTACAATACGCTAATTAGTTAATCGCTTATCCAATGAATACCCTAATTAATGACCTTCCATTAATAAATCACCCTTCTACCTAGACTAATTAATTATTATTAATTAATTATTTTCCTTTCATTTAACCAATAAATCAATATTTAATTGATTTAATCCCCTTCTAATAGCCTAAATCGTACTAATATTCCTCTAAATAGCTTATATAAGCTTACATCTACCTATTAGTTAATCACCTTTGATTAATTAAAACACCCCCAACTCCCATGACTTGCTAAGCATAAATTAAACCCTTCTAAAGTAAGGTTACCTTTTATAAAGCAACCTTATCCATTCCTAATCTTGTTTTACCTTTATCCCACATGCAAAGGGATGAAGTGTTTCCTTTATCCATTGGGCTATATAAGGAGCCCTCCTTCTACCTTTATACCTACACCTAAACTCCTTGAGAAAGCAAATGCAAAGCATATAGCAAAATAGACTAAGAGCTTGCTTTTTGTTTTCTTGAGAGTTCATCATCTTGAAGAGTTAAGCCTCTTTCCTTAAGTGCTTAGGTCATATGGGAGGTATCAAAAGGGTCTTGTAGCCCAACTTTGACAAGCCCTCATTCCTAGGTTCTTGGAACACTAAGGACAACCATTTTTGATAGCCATGGAGCCTACTTAGGTCCCTTCATTTATTTTTTGTTAGAGAATAGAGGATTTTAGATGTTTAACATTGTTAGTTTCAAAGTTTTGTATATTGATGAATGTTAGCATCTAACCCTTGTTTAATTCTTATCATGATGGTGCTAAGTAGTTTGTTTAACTCTTGTGCTAATTAAGGCTATTTAGGTGTTAGTTTTTTACTCACATTTAGCATTAGTTTAAAAACAACACATGCACACATTTGGCATGCCAGTGGGACACCTAGTCCCATGGCATTTTAGTTTAAGTTTCATTGTTTTGGCTAACTTTTGATATGCACATTTAGTAATTAATGTCCATTTTCTTGGAATTTTTACTAATTTTATATGTGTAAGTTCTTGTTCATAGCCATCATTTTAATGGGTTGTTGCCATTTTTAAACTAACTTGTCAAAATTTGAGATATTGTGAGCTTTCTTGTGTTTTTTTCCGTATTTTGGTTGTAGGTGTGGCGCAGGCACATTTTTAGGAGCATGCAGACACATTTTTCTAGTGTGCAGGCACCTCTTGGGTGGCACAAGTGCATTGTCAAAACCTGGTTCTCTATTTATCGATCCTAGCGCATACGCACTAAGCCCGGCATGCACATACCCTAACCAGCAGTGCAAATGCACTAACCTAGGGCACAAATGTCATTTTGTATTGTACCTTCACTACATAAATCAAAACCTGTCAGATCAGGCGCATACACCCTAACCCAAGCACACATGTTGTTTTAGTGGCGTAGACACATTTCTGGTGGTGCAGGAATTTTGTTAGAATCCGAGACTATTTTACAAAGTGGTGGCACACATGCTTTTCCAATGGTGCAAGCACACTTTTTCGGTAGCGCATAGCAATCTCTGATTTCCACCTATTTTTATCAAAGGTGGCACATACACTCTTTTTGTGCGCACACACCTCTCGGGTGGCACAGGTACATGGTAAGCCAAAATCACACAGAGTAGCACATGTCATTTTGGTGGCACACACACCTCTTGGGTGGCACAGGTGCACTGTAAATTGGAAAAATATAGAGTGGCGTATATCCCTAACCCACACGTAGACACCAAAATAGGGGTGCAGTGTCCTTTTGTTTTCTTGAAATTATTGTGTTGAGGTGCTAACATTCTTATAGGTTTTATCTAATCACATACTTGTCTTTGCAGGATGTTTTACATGTTTTTACTTGATTAGATAAGCTTTGCATGTTTACTTTTAGGAATAAGATCATGCATATTCTCTTCCCTCACATCCCTTAGGGAAATCTTGGGAATCAAAATGATTCTTAAGTCCTTTTGATGCTTTGAGGTTGTTAGGAATATTTGAATTGGAATTGATTAACTTGGTAGATGAATTAAAGTGTTTTTCCATTTGATATCTTTTTGGATTTTGGAAACATCACGTATGCTCTTCTCTTGTGTCCTTGGATGATCTAGAGAATCAGAAATGGTGTTTTCTCTTTTGATGGAAAACTACTAAAAATCGTCATATACAGACCAAAATGCCATCACTTGTCAAAGAAATAAGGAATCGAAAAATGAATTCAAAACTACTAATACAATTGTTATATAGGTTTCCAAAAGGTGTTCAAGCAAACCACACCTAATTAAACAAGATAAAAAGAACAACATATTCAAAACATTGTATTGCAGGTTTTAGAAAAGGGTACGTCCCTCTCTCGCTCAACTGGAACATAACCCCTTTGGCATAATGCCTTAAGCTACAACAATGGGGGTGGTTCCAAGAACCCCAAAGTAGTCCACACAAGAGGGAACCTTGTGGATGAAATGGGAAGTGCTCCGCACTACCTACTTGACTAGTGATTCCTTTGTGAGATAGTGTTACAAGTTGTCCCTATGTGACCCTTTTAAGTACACGATGGATGCATTTACTACCCACTGTGCTTGAAGGGGGAAAAGTTGAGATACTCCCAAGATATTCGGGACTATTTGGGTAAATCACCCTGCTCATGGACAACTTTGTAACACCTAGGATGAGAGAACCACCTAGGAAAATATACTTTGGCCAGGAGCCCACTTTGACCATTCTAAAATAGTGTTGAGTTGTGAGCCATATTTTCATCACAAAACATGTGACGCGTTACTTTCGCTTAGTTTTTCACTTACCTTAAGGTGAGGTGAAACTCTATCGAAGTGAAGCCAACATTTTTCATCCCCATTTTGATTTGCTTCCTTCACATTCTTTTGACACTTTGTTGATCAAAAGAAGGGTGACTACCTTTGTGTTACCAATCGATTGTTTTTGCCACTTTTTTGTCCATTTACGCCCATCCATGTTTCATGGTTGGGTAAGTTAAATGTCTAAAGTGTGTGGAGGCATATTTATATCATTGGTAGCCTTTGTGATCTTGATACCCACATCAAGATCATCATCATAGTTAGGATTGATTCATCATTTTATCTCCCTTTGACATGTTACCTTGTTTGCATTGTCTCGACATAATTAAGATACTTATGTCATGTTTTGTAAACATGATCTAAGTGTCTGTATTATGGCATTATGCTACCCACATTTTAACACATCCTTAGTATACTTTGACTTAGTTTGATTTCAAACATTGTCCCAAATCTTGAAGGTGTCACTTACTTTGTTTGCATCATTTCGATACCACTTTAACACTAATATCTCACTTCTCCACGAAGCTTGATAGACATGTCCAATTGGTGTGGTTACGTGGCTTACATTTGTAAACCTCACCCTTTAACATTTAGGCCTTGTTGGTTGTTAAAATTTTCATGGTATCCTTTGATTGGGATTCACATCTACCCTTTGTTAATATTTACGCCTTGTTCATTTTGAGCTTGACGTAAATATTGACATTGTGTTGATCATCTTTGCATCACATTTTCATATGGTGTATTTCCTTGTTGATTGGCTTTGTGTTTCACACTTCCATGATTGTTCCTTGTGATTATTCATTCATAAAAACTTATTTTCTAGGACAATCCCTTTTATCTCATTGATATTACATCATCATGATGTCTATTTTCCTTAGACCTTCTTAGAAAATCACGCACGCATATCAATACTTATGAAATGTCTAGTTGGTTGTCCTTATGCTACCAAAATCGACATGTCACTTCCTTCCCTTTGAAGGAGTTCCATCACACTATCTAGATCTAGACATTTGTGCTTAAAACAATGCCAAAAATGACTGACTATCTATCGTGGTTCCCCATACTTACAAAAATACGGAACCTAGGTTTAGCAATTCAAATCAAAAGATTCCCATTACAACTAAACCTGTTTGGTTCTTCGTGCTAGAGAGCCCATATGGGTAACTCATTCCCCACCTTCATCTCATAGTCGGTGGTATGATTTGGACACTTCTGATCCAAATTATTATTTGAGTTCCCCCACTCTTCTTCTAATTCTAATCCAAACATTTCCTCTTCTTCTGAGGATTCCAATCCAAACATTTCTTCAGATTCTAATCTAAACATTTCCTCTTCTTCGAGGATTCCAATCCAAATTACTATTAAGATTCATCTGATTTGACTCCTAAGTCATCTAATGTGACTCGTCATGGTCCTCCCTATCTTGTAGGAACTACTATTCATATTCATCATCATACTTAATATGACTCCTATGTCGCGGTCCTCCCTTTCTTCGCAAGACCCCTTTTATCAGTCACCTCAATGACGTCTTCTTCCTTTGAAGATACGTGTGACTCCAAATCCCTCCAATCAAACATCTAATACAATTCTCAAATCACGGTCCTCTCTTTCTTTGTAGGACCCTTGTTATTATTCATCCGATGTGATTCTTGAATCACGGTCCTCCCCTTCTTCGCAGGACCTTCTTCATCAATCACCCCCAATAAATCTTCCTTCTTTGAAGATTCATATGACTCAAAGTCCTTCGATTCAAATGTCTAAATCGACCCATGTGTCACAATCTACAGACTTTAGACTTAATCCTACTAGTTTACAGATGATATACCATCGTATAGGTAGGTCCACACCACCTTCTTCTACTCCTGAGACATCTAGCTACACATCTTCTTCATCCCCACATCATCTTCTTATATCAATCATCATCAAACATCTTCTAAGTCTTCCACACCATTTGAACCTATTTCTTCCAATCAACCCCTGGTGGTCGATCAACAACTCATACCAATTGATCTCTTTCAGAATGAAGAAACAATCAGGGCATTTATAGGGGCATATGAAGATATTCCTTTAGCAGATTACGAGAAAGGATTCTCTTTAGACTTTGATGTGTCTCGCATATTGTGAGGAAAAGGTTGATTCCTTTTATCAAGAAATAGAGGAAGAGCCTCAGATCATACAACTTGATCCTCCTCTTATTCTTCCATCTTCCCATTCTTCATTATGTGATGAAACTCCTTGGTCTTGCATTGATCCATGGCCTATCTTCTCATCACCCAATAACTCTTTGTCTATCATAATTCCTCAATCACAATCTCTTATGGGGTCAATGCCAAGTAGCCCTTCATCTTCATCTAGGTGTGGGTCACCTTCTAGTAGCCCTCCCTCTACTATTTGTGGGACATTTTCAAGTAGTCCACTATCTTCTATTCTTGGGGCATGCCCAACTATCCCCTTGTCTTCTAGGTATGGATCACCCCGGGTAGTCCATCATCTTCTATTCTTGGGCCACATCCTAGTAGCCCTTCATCTTCTATCTATGGGTCATGTCCTAGTAGCCCTTCTTCTTCTATTCTTGGGCCACATCCTAGTAGCCCTTCATCTTCTATCTATGGGTCATGTCCTAGTAGCCCTTCTTCTTCTATTCTTGGGCCACATCCTAATATCCCTTCATCTTCTATCTATGGCTCACCTCCCAATAGCCCATCTTCTTCAATCCTTGGACCGTATCCTTTTCATCAATCACATCATCCTTCTACCAATGACCGGGGCAAGCCCACCATCATTTCTCTCATTCCTATCATCAATCGTAAACATTCACTTTCTTCTCCTTCTCGAGGTCAAAAAGTCACAAGTCAGCTTATAAGAAACCCAAACAGGTTCATTATCAAGCTTAAGTCAAAACTTCCAAGAGCTCAAAATCCCCAACAACTTGAACAATCTCAAATTTGTAAATCAAGTGTGATTCAAGAACGCACATCAACATAACCATCAAGTATGGTGCAAAGTGCATAAACCTCTGGATAGGAACTCAAGCTCCCACATATGAAATCCATGTTTCAAAACAAATCACAGTCATTTATTGAGTGTGAACTCACCGATCATCGAGATCAGGGATAATATCACTCTCGATAAACAAACATGCCTAGTCTCCCTTATCAAGGAAGTCACAAACATTGTTGTTGGATCTTACCACATAGAGTGACTTTGTTAGTCCCAACCTCTTAAAACTATCAAAAATATAAAAATAAAAAATAATTCAAAAAATACAAAAACATTGAGAAAACACAACAAAAATCAAAGGTACAAAGATCAAACATTGCAATCAAGTATTGTGTACACATGGATGTTTCTTTCTTCCCTTCCTTACTATTATTCTTCTTGCAAGTCTTCCTACCATTTTCATCCCTTCGGTGATATTTTTGGTTAGCTTATTCACACACATTTTGTGACATTTATCTCTATGGTATCCATTTGACCCTAGTCTTTTATCACCTTGGTAAATTAAAGAATGACTGACCTCTTAGAGATCCTATCACATTCAACATCTAATAAACTTGTTGCGAAGAAATTTTGGACATATTTGTTGACACTAGCCAATGTCATCATCACAATCACTTCCACATCCTTCCATCAAGCCATTTGTGGTTCTTAACCCCTTTTCAAACAAGAGAGCTGAAATAAGTTTTTAAAGAAAAAGAATCAAAATCAATCAAAAATCAAAAGCTAAAAGCTAAAAGCAAAAGCAAATTGATATATAACTCTCTCTTGGGGTATTTCCAATAATCTCTATTAGGGCTATGGACATCTGACTAGCAGTAGATCAATGTTGTGATTAGAATCAAATACATCTCCGTCGAGGCTATGGATGCCTGGCTAGCAAGCGGAGCAATGTATGGCTATCCTTCCACCATCCATTCACAAAATCACCTATCACCTTTCAAAATAAATCATTCCTACACATTGGCTAGGGTGTCTTCACTTGTTGTCTATTAAATCTTCCCTTCAAGAGGTAATTAAATTCCACGTGCACACACTGGATCTCTATGAGTAAAAAGTAGGATTAGTATGTTACCAAGTGTCTTTTTTGGACCTTATTCAAACTCTTACTCTAGTCCATATCTGTCTCACGATTTGTGCCTTTGGCTAATCACTTCTTCATCGTGAGGCTTCTAAGCTACATTCATATCATTCACATCGTTCTTCTACTTTTTCAAAACATCCATGTGTATAAGATTACTTTTTTCCATGTTTTTGACACATTTTTCACCTTTCACAAAAACAATCTTCTCCTTCCTTTCTATCATGTGCTTTTAGGCCAACTTACACTTGGGGGCATCCTTGCTTCTTCCCAGCACTTCATTGGTTTACGTTCACCATCATGTTAAACCTATCCATAATGGCCTTGGGTCCTACTTCTACCCGTGAAGAGTTTTCCTTTGAATACTCCCACCTAATCATTGGGGCATTTTTACATCTTCACCTTTCTCATACACATGTGGCCTTATGCCCTTGTACATCCCATCTATCACTAGGGGCATCCACACTTCCTCATCTTCCTATACATAGTTTCATAAAACTTTCAAAATTAACCAAAACATTCAAATATGTTAGAAAAAAAAATCATCAAAACATTCAAATATGTTAGAAAAATCATCAAAAACATTCAAATATGTTTTAGAAAACTTCTAAAAATTGAAAATCATCCTACAAAATGTCACTCTTTGGTTCTCACTTGTTCATGTGTGTGACTTGTGGATCATCTTGATCTACCTCCATCAAAAAAAGCTAGGCTTCTTACTTCATCTATACTCTGGGGCACAACAAGTTGCCTGGTACTATTTTGTAGTGCACATTGCTTTTCCATCGACCCAAGTGTCCTCCATTATTCCCTCTTGCATGTATCCTTGCTTGGGGCACCATCATAACCCTTGTCGTTAATTCACATAGGTCGAATGAAGCTCGATAATAAAAACATTATATTATGTTTCTCTGTTAGTTTAGCTTGTTTACTTTCTCGTATTGCATTGCATTTTGTATGTTGCATGGAGTTAGGCATCTTTCACTTTCTCGTATTGCATTGCATTTTGTATGTTGCATGGAGTTTGTGTTTTCAAGCAATGGACAATTGTTTGTAGTATGGCTTTTCATGTCATTCTACCTTTGTCGTATGCTTATATTTTTCATAAGGACCGATGATGTAGCTCTTATGGTAATATGATGACATCAAAATTGTTCCAATAAACAAAGTGGCTAGAGGCTAAGCTCTTCTCTCCACTCCTCCATATTTCTTCTACATCACTTTCCTCTCACCCCTAATCTTCCGTCTTACCGGGGCATCCCCCCTTCCCATTCTTCTATCTATTTCTCACCTTTTTCGATCGTTCGATCGTCTTCCTTCATCACCCATCGACACTCGAGGGGGCATCTCTCCCTCCTACTAATTTTTCTTCTATCCCTTCAAAATTTCTTCCGTCTACTATCTTTGAAGTGGCATCACTTATGCCACCCCAAAGAGGGGAAAATGTAGACACCCATAATTATGCCCGAGCAATTTAAATACTTAAATTGCACTAATTATCTCCTTTTCACAAATTGATGACATATCATCAAAAGTGCTCATCTTCTCTCTTATCATCATTAATTAATTACACTATGCTAATTAATTAAGTCACCTATCCAACAAATACCCTAATTAACGACCTTCCATTAATAAATCACCCCTTCTACCTAGACTAATTAATTATTATTAATTAATTAGCTTTCCTTTCATTTAACCAATAAATCAATATTTAATTGATTTAATCCCCTTCTAATAGCCTAAATCATACTAATATTCCTCTAATTAGCTTCTATAAGCTTACATCTACCTATTAGTTAATCACCTTTGATTAATTAAAACACCCCCAACTCCCATGACTTGCTAAGCATAAATTAAACCCTTCTAAAGTAAGGTTACCTTTTATAAAGCAACCTTATCCATTCCTAATCATGTTTTACCTTTATCCCACATGCAAAGGGATGAAGTGTTTCCTTTATCCATTGGGCTATATAAGGAGCCCTCCTTTTACCTTTATACCTACACCTAAACTCCTTGAGAAAGCAAATGCAAAGCATATAGCAAAATAGACTAAGAGCTTGCTTTTTGTTTTCTTGAGAGTTCATCATCTTGAAGAGTTAAGCCTCTTTCTTAAGTGCTTAGGTCATATGGGAGGTGTCAAAAGGGTCTTGTAGCCCAACTTTGACAAGCCCTCATTCCTAGGT
Source organism: Taxus wallichiana var. yunnanensis (assembly GCA_018340775.1). Lineage (NCBI taxonomy): Eukaryota > Viridiplantae > Streptophyta > Pinopsida > Cupressales > Taxaceae > Taxus > Taxus wallichiana. The sequence goes on along the minus strand of CM031239.1, from coordinate 779,903,096 downwards.
TCTTGGAACACTAAGGACAACCATTTTTGATAGCCATGGAGCCTACTTAGGTCCCTTCATTTATATGTTGTTAGAGAATAGAGGATTTTAGATGTTTAACATTGTTAGTTTCAAAGTTTTGTATTGATGAATGTTAGCATCTAACCCTTGTTTAATTCTTATCATGATGGTGCTAAGTAGTTTGTTTAACTCTTGCTAATTAAGGCTATTTAGGTGTTAGTCTTTTACTCACATTTAGCATTAGTCTAAAAACAAAACACATGCACATAAACACCATACCAAACTAATATACTCTTTGATAAAATTGCAAACTACCTCTGAAGTAGTCTTATTGAAAGGAATTACCTTGACCCACTTGGTGAAGTAATATATCTTCGTGAGTACATGAGTATGAATAGTAATCTGGAACTTGGATTGGGGTTCTAATGAAATCAATACCCCATTTTTAAATGGTTCTTTAATTATGACCGGATTCAATAGGAGAGATGAAATCTTTGGCCTTCTAACAAATTGTTGATAGGATTCACATTTGGAAACCGATTTATGTGCATCCTTAAACAAATGTGGCTAGTAGTAGTGTGCTCTCAATATTTTTGGGTTGTAACAGGTGCTAAGAAATTTCCTCTACATGTTTGATTATGAAAATCATATAGGCATTTTTTTTGTTGTTCCTTATCAATGCACTTTAGGAAAAATCCATCTATTCTTTTGTTGAAGAAAGTATTTTCCTAGATGACATAATTTTTGTATCTTCACTTAATGGTTTTTGTGCTTGTAATAAAATTGTTTAGGAAATTCTCTATATGTCATAAAATAAGAAATATCATATTACTATTTTATCCACTAAAATACCACACATTTCAATGAAAATCTATCATTACTTTAATCCTCTATGTGCCTAGAATTTGAGTCTCTTCCTTACTATCAACAATGAGCTTATATAAAACTGATCCTCAAACCAATTTAGTTGGCTTGATCTCAAAATCATACTCTTCAAATTTTGTAATCCACATTCCCTTTTTGGACCCTAGTTGTTATTGTGTTAGGATTGATTTTATAGTAGTATCGGGAACTATGACTATAATATGTGAGGTCAAAATATAGTATTTGAATTTCTTAACAACTTTTATTGCCACATGAACATGTTTTTCAATCAAAGAATATTTGAGATCATTATATTTTAGTCTTGAGATCATGAAATTAATAGGAATTCTATTCCTTCATCATTTTCTACATAATAATGGAAAATAAAGTATGTTTAGAAGAGTAACAATAAATAATAAATTAATTTTTGAAATCATGGCATACAAGAGTCGAGACGTTTGTAATAGCATTTTTAATTTCCTTAAAGGATATTGTCCCTTCTTTTATCCATTTGGATAACTTTTTCCCCTTCATCATATTAGTAATGCATTTGGTTAGCTAGGTGAAATTGGGAACAAGCCTTATCAAAAATTTCACTTTCACAAAGAAAGAGTGAACACCAAGTTTACTAGTTGGTAGAGATAAATTTTTAATAGCTTGAAATCTCTCAAGGTCAATTTTTATTCCTTCTTTAGACACTATGTATACTAACAATTTTCCCTCATTAACTCTAAACATGGACTTTTTCATATTCAAAGAAATCCCATGAAGAAAACATCATTCAACAATGTTTTCAAGATGTCTCGGATGATCTTCATGTTTATCTAAAAATACAATTAGATCATCAAGGTAGACAACTATGATATTATTTTTAATATTAGTAAATGACATCACCATTTCCCTTTGAAATGTTTCTTTCGCATTGATAAGACCAAATGACATCCTCCTTGTACCCCATGGGGTAGTAAATGCATATTTGTAATGTTATTTTTTAGCCACCTCAATTTGATTATATCCATAGAAGCCTTCAATTATAGACATCATCTTTAATCCTATGAAAACTAGTAGTACTTGATCCATGATTGGAAAGGTATAATTATCTTTTAGAGAATCTTAATTCAAGTTACAAAAATCAACACATATTCTTTTTCTCCATTATTCTTATGGCACTAGGAAGAAGTTTTCCAATTTCGATTCGGCTTTTGGTAATATTCCCCATAGAGAGTCGCGTAAATTTTCCCGCATGAGCTTTATGTGGGATCATTTTAACCTTCAACCATTAGATACGCGATAAATGGTGAAGTGGGAGTGAACTCCCACTTCACCGTTTGTTATAAATTTATCACTTTAGAAAACTTAGTTAATAATAATTAAGGAATTAATTAAAATTAATAATATTAATTTAATAATTAAATGTTAAATGTAATCAATTAAATTAATTAATATTAGCTTGTGGGGACATGAGATATGCGAGGAAAGGAGTGAGGGTACAAAAATGATGGGAAATATGGTGGCGGTATAATGATGATGATGACCAAGCCGTTTGCACATTGGTGGGAAACAAGAATTTTATAAAAGTGGGAAATATATTAATGGAGCATAGTAATGCAAGAAAAGTTTGAAATTTTCTTCAACAAATTTGGAGTCAAATTTTCGTTACAACATCACTGCATGGATTTAATTCCAAGATTGATTTTTTTGAACTAGGGATGTTATATAATGATGTCATATATTAGAATGGGGAAATCCATATGCAAGTGTAAGGATTTTTGAATATGGGACTCATCAGAGAGAGTCTGAGCACATGCATAATACCAACAATATTAACAGCAAAGAAGGGTGGTGAGTGGCATATGTGTACTGATTTGAGAGCCATAAATAATATCATCATCAAGTACATATTTCCACTTCTATGAATGGATGACATCATCAATTTCTTGAGAGGGAAATTTATTTCAAAGAGGTTGATTTAAGATCGTATACCATCAATTTCACATAACATAAGGGGGTGAATGGAAGACAACATTTAAGACTCAAGAATGATTGTATGAGTGCTTTTTGATACCATTCGGATTGAGAAACACACCAAGTACCTTCATGAGGTTGATAAATTAGGTCCTGAAATGATTTTTAGGAAAGTTTTTTGTTCATGTACCTAGATGATATTCTAATTTTTAGAAAGATGCATGAAGAGTGTCTATTACATATCGGGTAAGTGTTACATAGATTATGGGAAGAATTTTTATAAATATAAAGAAGTGTAGTTTCATATAGGAGGAATTGATATATCCGGGATTTATGAATTCTATAGAAAGATTGAAAATAGACCCTAAAAATGTTAGAGCAATTTTAGATTTCCCATTACCAAGAAATGCTTCGAGACATACGAGTTTTCATGAGTTGGCTAACTTTTACCATAAGTTTTTCGAGAACTTTAGTAATATATGAGTGCTGATTACATAGGCCACGAGAGGAGATAAGAATATTTTTGTTTGGAACACAAATGTATAAAATATATTTGTGGAGTTAATAACTGTGTAATAAAGCAAACGGGTTTAACATTACCATATTTTGTAAAAGCATTTCAAAGGTTGATTTTGATGTAATTGGCATAACATTAAGTCAAGAGGATGAAGTACATATCTCAATGAAAACTTAAATTTTTCAAGGAGGATGTAGTGTTTATGATAAATAGTTCTATGTAATTATGCAAGCATTTAAAAAGTGGAGACACTTCCTATTTCCTAAGGATTTTGTGTTGTACATAATAGACCATCAAGAACTATAATTTTTAATAGCCAAGGAATTTTGAACCCAATACACATGAATTAGGTGGAGTACCTACAAGGATACACTTATTTTAAGCATATAAGTGGGATATATAACAAGGTAGCCTACACACTCAGAAGCATAGTTATCTATTAAAATAATGAGAATAAAATTTGAGGGTTTTGAATCCATGAAATAACTATATGTGCAAGATGAATAGTTTAGAGAATCGTGGGAATCATACACATTACCCACAAATTTTGATAGAAACCTTGGTTTGAGTATTTTGTGTAAAATGTTATTATTTAAATGAGGAAAATTCTACATCATGAAAGGGTCAATATGGGAAAACTTGGTGAAAGAGAAATCTTGTGGAGGATTGGTGGGATATTTTGAATGAAAAAAACCTTGTCATGGCTAGGAAAGATTTATTTTTATCCATGAATGAGTGTGGATATGAGTAAATTTTTAAAATAATTTTATATTTTCCAGTTGGCTAAAGGAATATCTTTAAATGCGGGGTTGTATCAACCTTTTCATATTTCAAAGATGCTTTGGGGAGACATAAGTATGGATTTTATTTTGGATTTTCCAAGAAAACAAAGGGAAAATAATTTCATTTTCATAGTAGTTGATCCGGAGGATCCTCACGAGAAACATCGATCTAAGATCTTCTCAGAATTAGTTACAATTAGTTCCATGGCATGGAGAAAAATTAGACGATTCCGTCGATATCTCATTTGCAGGAAACAGAGCTCGTATGCAAAAGTTATGGCTCGCTGAAATTTTTGGGTAACTGGCAAATTTTGGGGATTATGCACAGGTTGAACACGTGCACGCTCATCAAGTGGACCAATGAAAATGTGACATGTGGAAATATGGAAAATAAATAAATAATAATATTAAAAATTTAGCCACACCCATTTATTACTACACATTGGCCACATTATTTAATTTCCAATTAAATTTGCCAACTATTATCCTTATATTTCAATGCACATTTTCCAAACAGCCATTTATTAAAATATCCATGCACAAATACCTGCCATGTCACACCCCTTATCTCTCCAATCACCCACATTGAGTGCCCCATCCTTGGGGATAAGATAGCTCTTAAGCTAATAACAACATACACCAACCACCTATATAAATGCCTTCCTATTTTCACACCCAACAAATGTGGGATCTTATCCCTATGTAAAATGTGCCCCACATGGAGTGGGATTTGAACTGGGCCACTTGGGTAAAAATATAGGCACCCAACCATTTCACTGGAGCTATGAAATGTTATAAAAGGAGCTATGTTTTACTAGTATAGACACGAGAAAGTGACTGTGTTATTGTTTTGCTCATAACTTGAGCTAGAGATGAAATTTTGAGATGAAGTAAAAAGTGACTCCTATTATTTTTGGTAGAGAAATGTGATGAGAAGATCATATTCTTGTATAAATCTTAGTAAATATTTATTTTAAAGATTTTAATAGATCAGTCCCATTCAGCGGACCTTGAGACGTAGGCCACAAGTGCCGAACTACGTTATCAATTCTTGTGTCAAATTGTTGGTAATTCATCTCTTTATTTTCTATTTTTACATGGTACTTACAATTTTAATTCTTTTATTAAAAATAAAAAGGATATAATAGTCAATTTTTATATCAAAAATCAATACAAAGCAAAGTAAAGTGTGTGCATAATTGCTAGTTAAAATTAATTTTTAGATTAGTAGTGGATAGGTTTTTAAAGATAAAACATTTCATTACTTTGTAAGAATAAAAATGACACAACACACTTTGAAAATATATTCTTCAAAAGATATTATGAGCCTACATGGATTACACACAACATAGTTCATTAGTAATTTTTGGTGAGAATTGTGGAAATATTTAGACACTAATTTATAGTTCAATTCAACATATCATCCATAAACCGATGGATAGACAAAAGTTGTGAACATAAGCCTTGGATATTTTCTTATATGTTTGGTTGGAGTGGGATTTGAACCTGGGCCACTTGGGTAAAAATATAGGCACCCAACCATTGCACCCAGAGCTATGAAATGTTATAAAAGGAGCTATGTTTTACTAGTATAGACACGGGAAAGTGATTGTGTTATTGTTTTGCTCATAACTTGAGCTAGAGATGGAATTTTGAGATGAAGTAAAAAGTGACTCCTATTATTTTTGGTAGAGGAATGTGATGAGAAGATCATATTCTTGTATAAATCTTATTAAATATTTATTTTCAATATTTTAATAGATCAGTCCCATTCAACCGGACAGAGACGTAGGCCACAAGTGCCAAACTCCGTTATCAATTCTTGTGTCAAATTGTTGGTGATTCATCTCTTTATTTTCTATTTTTACACAGTAATTTCAATTTTAATTATTTTATTAAAAATACAAAAGGATATAATAGTCAATTTTTATATCAAAAATCAATACAAAGCAAAGTTAAGTGTGTGCACAATTGCTAGTTAAAATTGATTTTTAGATCACTGGTATCAGAGCTGGTTTTGACTAATTTTTGGTTCAGATTAATAGTTTTTGGATTTCAAGTTGTGTGTTGGATGTTAACAAGGTCTCGATCTAAGAAGGGTGAAGGATAAATAATAGAAGGAGATCCCAAAATTAAGGTGCATATTTATATCCATAACACATAGTACATTAAGGTGAAGATGAACCTAAGTCAATGGATACAAGAATAGATTGGAAGAAACATATTCCTCGAAAGGATTATGATAAATCATAAGGGATAATATACACCAAGATCAAGAAGACATGTAATAAGGAGTAAATTGAGTGTTTGGTCAAGTTGAGAAGAAAGAAGACTAAAGAAGTAATCTAGCTAAGTATTGTGGATAACATGCAATGTGGAATACTAGTTAATTGATCAAGAGCTCAAGTTTCCAAAATTAATGGATGTGTATTGTTGTCAAAAATAACCCCCTGGTTATTTTAACAGCTTCTGATTCCATTCTAGTTTTGGCATCAAGTTTTGGAGTTGTGTGTGCAATTATTCGTTTGTGCCATCACTCGCCTTCCTACTTCTTGTGATATTTTCTCTTCATTTCCTTTCATGTGCTCTTGCTTTCCTCTATTGCATTCTTCTTTCTCTTTCCAATACCCCTCTACACACATGTTTGCACATTCACTTTCCTTCCAAGTTAGTTTTACATTCCTCTTGCGTGAACCCATAACTTACATCACATTTTTCTAATTCCCGACATGTTTCCTTATGTGCATACCTTCCTTTCTAAGTTCATGCATACCATCATGTGCACTCATTCTATTGGGGTTAGCACACCAACATACAGACAATATATTAGATCTAAGCATACATGCAAATAAAAGTGGATATTCTACCAGAATAAATATACAAAACAAGAGACATAAATACAACAAATTTAACAACAAGAGACATAAATCAAGTCAATCTATTATCCAAAGCTTTGACAAGATATACAATGAAGATTTACAATCTTCCACACCTCTCACATGTTCAATACTTTCTTCCTTCAAGCTTTTGCTCTACCACCAAGAATTCTCTCTCACCAACCTTTTTCAAGTTCTTTCTAATTCTTGTTGATCATCATCTTCTAAAACCTAGCTTTTGTGCTTATATAGTCATTTATAGACTTAGGGCGCTTAGCCATGCAATTAAATTAATAAATCTATTTTAATGCTAAAAATAGATATAATTTCCCGAGATTTAATTAAAACTTCATCGCACAAGTAACCGATGTCGGTTAATGCCTAACCGCTATTGGTTCCTTACTTTCCTAGCCTGATTTCAAATCGTATTCGACCGATGTCATCCGCCCTTAACCAATGTCGGTTCTTTTGTATTTTCAAGAAATTTCCAATTGCATGCTAAAATGAAGTAATTAAGATTTTATTAGTGAGAAAAATTGTTGGGGACAAATTGGTGGTTATCTTTCCAACACTCTAGGAGTCTAAGTCCCTCTACTTAACCAGTGCAGCTATTGTATGTGCATGCACGAGTGAAATGTGAGTTTTATCCTAGTGGCCTTTCAGCCGGGGATCCAACAAGGGCACTCCATTGACCCTATGGCAATTGCTTGCATATACCTGCAAGAGATGACTTTTCTAGGAAGGCGGGAAAGGGAATGAGAAAATTAGAAAAGATAAAAACTAATGCTACAAGTAGAAAATCAGAGACTTGCATACACTAGCCAGAAGTTTCATTACATGCACTTGAATATAGAAGAAAACAAATCTGTGTAATAGCTACAAGACCAAATGAAGCTTAATGGGCACAAAGTACCAACAAACTCCTCAATCAAAGAGGCTAAAATTCCTTCTTCCTTTATTGAAGCTCAAGTAGAATTTGTACATAGTGTGAGAAGTAGAAGACATTTTTGAGAAGGGGAAAATAGAAGAATTTGGCTATCTCCTTTGTTCTCTCAATACACTCTTGAGTTTACAAAATCAATTACCAACCCTTTGCAATGGGAATGGTGTTACAATTTATAGAATGAGAGGTGACTTATCATCTTCCTCATGACCCTCCATATGCCTTAATATGACTTAAGATTGTTCATATTCCACTTTAAATATTTAAGTCCCTTTTATAATAGCAAGGCGACTTAATTTACATTATATTTCTAAAGTCGTTTAAGTCATATTAAAAAGTGCAACCCTCAACGCAAAAATATAACATTTGAAAAGAGAGAGTGTCATATGAGAAGCGAAGAGTGAGAGAAAGAAGAGGAAGAAGAAGAAGAAGAACTATGTTGAAGGATGAGTTGCTGCAATGGACTTGGCTCCATTCTTTGACTGTTCTCCACTTCGTGATCCTGAGAAGGCTTCTGACCCATCCACTTTGGCTTCATATCTCCCTTATAAAAATCAACTTGCTATTTTTAGTAAGTATGAGAAATCAAGTCCCTGATCTTCAACTAGATGTTGTGGCTCAGTTTTCCTCTTTCTCTTTGTGTTCCTCGTTCCTTCTGGATCAACTTTCTATTTTTAGCAGGTTCTCGAGGGCCCACTTACTATTTTTAGTAAGTGCCAAAAATGTCCATTCTGGTGAATTCTCAGTTGTAGTGCACCTCCAATGTCTTCATCTCCTTCGCAGGCTCTTCTGTTGATGACTTTCCTGAAATAGCAGTTCCTATGTAGTAGACCTACTATTTTTAGAAAGTTGGCCTCTGGGGGTCAGATTGATGTGGAACAAAAAAATTTGATATGGGTTTTTTCCCAATATCACCCCTCTGAAATTTCGGGCCCGCCCGCTTAAAAATCTAGGAGATTTTAAACTTTTAATTTTCAGACCTGGCAGTGCTTCTAGGTACGGTAACCATTAATGGACCTCAAAATTGTAGGTCTAGTTTTCTCCTCCGTTTTTGAAGAAAATCATATTTTTGATGTGGGTTTTTCTTCTGGTGTTTCACATGCGATCTTACTTCAATCTAGAAGCCGGTTTGATGGGAAATCCCACTTCTTTCTTCGTTGAGCCGAAAAGGAGATTTCTTCATTGTGGATGCTCTATTACACATGGGGGGAGTTTGAAGGTGTCTTTTGATGGTCTTGGATAGAGGAATGAACAAAAATAAATGGTTCATTGATTTGTGTACTGGTTTGTAAGCTTTGTTTAGATTTCCATTTTTTAGCTATGGGGATTTTGTTGTTCTCTTCTTTGTTGTTCTTTGTTTCTCCTTATCTTAATGAGGATTCCTCTTCGAGACCTATGAATCACCATGGGAAAGGTATTTCAATTCCTTGTTTGATATGGTCTGAGAATTTTCAATGGTAAAGTGATGGTAGAATGTTGCAGAGGAAGGATGAAGATTGTCTGTGCACGGGAGTGGAAGCAGCTGGAAGCACTGAGCTGATTAGATTTTTTGAATTTTTTGAAATCATGGAAGGAGAAGCTTGGGTGAATTTTTCATTACTTGATGTCCCTAACCTCAGGGATGTGAGGGACATCAAATTCCATGGTGGTCAAGAGGATGACACGTGGCGGCAATCCGACGGACAGGGAATGAAGGTGGAAAAAGTTGCTTTAAAGCACTTGGGGCTGGAAATTGGTCACATGGGTGTCCAAATGACTCCCTATGGGGTATGGGCAAATTTTTCCATGTCTGATGTCCCCCACCTTAGGTACATAAGGGACATCAGTTTCCACGGTGGTCCTGGAGGTGACACGTGGCACCCGATCCAACGGTAGGGAATGGATGCTCCAAAAATGCACCTGGGGGCTAAACTGCGGTCACGTGGGTGTCTAGAAGACTCCCCATAGGGTCTAGGCACATTTTTCAAGTTATGATGTCCCTAACCTTAGGGACATCAGGGACATGAAATCCCACCTGTGCACTGGGTGCTAACATGTGTCCTCTCGAAAAAATGACTAAGTCCTGAACTGCCTTTGAGTGGGTAACTTGGAATGAAGATAACTTGAGCTCCTAGTGGAATTTATTGGTGAAATTTTATATGATCCTGACTGGAAATGGTATTTTAAATCCAATGGTGTGGGTCCCATGTCCTGATTCAGCCATATGATCCCTGAAAAATTGAAGTTTTGATCTGGGACTCCACTTGTGCCTGAGAAAAACTGCATGTCCATCATATGCGCCAAGGTGTTGTGAAAAATTTTATTTCACCATCATGTAGGTATTGGAATCCTATTTTTGATGATGTTTTTTTTTACTTATAAATCCATCCAGAGCTCCCTGAAATCTTCTTCTGAAGCCCAACAGCTTATTTTAGGCTTGTGTACTGCCTAGGCTTGTGAACCTTGTTTTCACTCAGACTGCTCCAAGTCTTTCAAAACTTCCCAAAGCCTTCCAAAATCATTTCCATGATGTTCTAAGGTCTTCCATTCACCTCCATGTTGAATTTTCCTTCTGATCTACTCCAGGGGGTTGATCCAATCCCGGGAAGGCCGACGATAGCCCTTCCCTGTACTACCAAAAGATAGCATTTTCAATGAACTCCTAAAATCACCTAGGGGAATGAATGGAATTTCCTAAATCACCTAGGGGATGATATAACATTGTTTGGGAGGTAATTTAGACTAATAGATAGAGTTGGGGTTTTCTAGGAATGATAAAGCATGAAAATTTTGGCATAGGGGTATAGTTGTCATGCTTGGAAACTTCCAATTTCCTTGTTGCACATTTACACAATGACTTCACAACTCAACAATCTCCCACTTGGAGTTTAATTACTGCACCATACCTATACATCATCATTCTTGGATTCTTCCTTGGCTTTGTTTCTTCCTCTTCAAGTCTCAAACTCAAAGACCAATAGAAGTGGAGTGTAGCTCTAACTTCTCCTTTGTTAATGGCTTCATTAGCATATCCATAGGGTTCTTGCTCATATGAATATTTTCCAGATTCAACTGTCCATCCTCCAATACCTATCATATGAAGTGATACCTCAACTGAATGTGTTTCGTTCTTGAATGAAATGTTGAGTTCTTTGCCAAATGAATTGCACTCTAACTGTCACTAAACAGTTTACAATCACTTTGCTCCTTTCCCAACTCTTCCATGAACCTACTCATCCATATCATCTCCTTACTAGCCTCTATAGCTGCAACATACTCTACCTCTATAGTAGACAAAGCCACAACCTTATGCAATCTTGAAATCCAGCTAACTTTCGTTCCACCTACTATGAAAATATATCTAGTAGTGCTCCTCCTACCATCCAGATCTCCAGCCATATCCAAATCAACATAGCCACGTAATGAAATATCCAAACCTCCATAGCATAACTGCATGCTAGATGTCCCTTTCAAATACCTGAGTATCCATTAGACTGATTTCCAATGCTCTTTACCTAGATTGGCCATATATCTACTCACAACTCCCACTGCATGTGTAATGTCTAGTCTAGTACAAACCATAGTGTACATGAGACTTCCAATTGCTAAAGCATATGGAACTCGTGTCATGTATTTGACATCCTCATGTGATGAAGGACACTGATCTTTCTCAATTTCAAGTTTTCAGCCATAGGTGTGCTAACAAGTTTTGCATTCTGCATGTTGAACCTTTCTAACACCTTGTAGATATAATCCTCCCAAGATAAATACAATTTATTTTTTTCTGTCTCTATGTATTTGCATGCCAAGGATTATTTTTGTAGCTCCTAAATCCTTCATTGTAAATGTATGAGCTAGCTTTCTCTTAAGCTCACCAATGTCCTGCATACTAGATCCTGCAATAAGCATATCATCCACATACAGTAACAAAATAATATAGCTCCCATTTTCAAGCTTCTTGAAATAAACACAATGTTCAGATTCACATTTCAAATAACTATTCTCATGCATAAATCTATCAAACCTCATGTACCATTGCCTTAGAGCTTGCTTGAGCCCATATAGGCTCTTTTTCAACTCCGCACACTAGTTTCTCCTTACCATTGATTTCATACCCAAGTAGTTGATGTATATAAATTTCTTCATCCAAATCACCATAAAGGAAATCCATCTTCACATCTAGTTTCTCTAAATGCAAATATTCTACTGCAACTAAACTTAATACAAGTATGAATAGAAGTCATCTTAACAATAGGAGAAAATATTTCACCAAAGTCAATACCTACTTTCTATGCAAATCCCTTTACTACAAGCCTTTCCTTGTACCTTTTATGTCCACCCTCTTCTTCCTTAATCATGTAAACCCACTTGTTTTGTAATGTCCTCTTACCTATTGGCAACTTAACCAAATCCCAATTCTAGTTTTGTTCTAAGGAGTCCATCTCCTCATCCATGCCATGTTCCCACTGAACGTGAGTCTTATCCTGCATTGCTTCTTCAAAGCTTTCTAGTTCACCACTATCAGTCAATAATAAATAAAATAGAGAAGGTGTAAATATTTCTAGAAGTTTACTTACCCTTTTGACTTTCTCACAAGAGTTTGGGGTACCAGAGGCTCAATCTAGGCCTCTTAGACATTAGTATCAACTTCTTACAGTGACCAATGTCGGTCACACCTCTAACTAACGTTGTCCTATTAACCGATGTCGTGCTCAACCTCTGTAACCATCGGCGGTTCTTCTGACCAATGTCAGTTAGGGACTAACCAACCATGGTTACTGTGTATTTCTGTAGGTGTTTCTTTAAAACCCGAGATTTCATTTTCATCAATAAACTTCTCAATTTTCACATCCTTAGGTACCAAAATTTGATCCCTGTACATTCTCTTTTCATTCCATTCAACATCACAACTCCTAATAATTTTAGAATTCTCTAAATCACCAAAAACATAAACCAAAATCACCAAATCCATAACCAATGAAAGTGCGCCTCTTGGATTTTACATCAACCTTTTTCTATTTTCCCTATCAACATGCATAAAAGATTCTAAACCAAAAACTTTAAGAAAAGAAATATCTACCTCTTTTCGGTCCAAGATTCCTCTAGTATTCCTCCATCTAGTGAACTTGAAGGGCCATGGTTAATCAAATAAACCAATGTATCAACTACTTCTACCCAAAAATGTAAGGGCAATCCAGAATGTATCCTCATACTTCTAGCACATTCCATGATTGTCTTGTTCATTCTTTCTGCAACACCATTCTCTATGGTGTTCTTGGAACCATTCTTTCTCTATGTATCCCATTCACTAAACAATAATCATTGAAATCCTTGCTACAATATTCACCACCATTGTCATATCTAAGGCACTTTAACTTAGAATTTGATTCATTCTCAACAAGGGATTTCCATCTTTTAAAAGTATCAAAAACATCATATTTACGTTTAATACAATAAACACATACCTTTCTTATAGCATCATCAATTAAAGTAACATAATACTGGGATCCTCCATGAGAAACTACCTAAGTTGGTCCCCACACATCTAAGTGTACAAGCTCTAATTTCCGCTCCTTCTTAGTTGCCCCAACTTTGAGAAATCTCACTCTCTTTTTCTTTCCAAAGATATAATGCTCACAAAAATCAAGATCTAAATCTTTCAAATATGATAACTTACCCTTAGCCTTTAAGATCTACATTCCTTTTTGACTCATATGACCCACTGATTATGCCACATGCATGCATTTGAATCAAGTAGCTAATGCAAAAATGAATCGTAATATAGGTAGATAAATATAATGTTCTTACCTTCTTACCTCTTGCCACAACAAAAGCACCCTTGGTGACTTTCTAAGAGTCTCCCTGTAAAAGTAACCATGCAACCAAATTCACCTAGTTACCCTACGAAATAAGATTCCTCCTGAGGCTTGGCACATGCCTCACATCTTTCAATACCCATGTATTTCCATTCTACAATTTTAGATGAACTTCCCCTTTACCAATAATACTACAAGGTTCATCATCACCCAAATAAACATGCCCAAAATTTCCCTAGACATAATTTCTAAAATAACCCTTATTAGGGGTTGTATGGAAAGAATCTCTTGAATCTAAAACCCATGATTCAATTCTATTATCTAAAGAAAGAATAAGAGCATCTTGCATTACCTCTAATGCAACAAGATTTGCTTCTTTACCTTTGTCTAGTTGTTGGTTCTCTTTGTCCTTTGACCAACAATCTTTCTTTGCATGTCCTTTCTTTCCACATTTCCAACAAGTAATTCCCTTACTTCTAGATTTAGATCTGATATCCCTTGAAATCAGAAACCAGATTAAATTGCAAAAACAAGGCGGAGCTTGCTGTGATTTTATTAATATAAAATGAAGCATTACAACCAAAAGAGAGAGCTGCAATATTTATAGATATTGGACAGACTTCTATCTCTTCCACAATACATGGAACAAATCTCCTAAACAAAGCAAATATGCAGAAATAGCATATTGCCCCTAAAAAGCTTCTACAGGAAATCATCCGAGAACAATATTCTAACTAAAGAACATCCTCCACAATCTAAGGGATGATAACAACACACTAACAACTAAACTAACTAAAGTAATTAAATAATTACTTTATTATAATTACACATTAATCCACATATGGTGAATTAAGTGTTAGATTATTTCTAACATTCCCCCCCTTAATTCATCATATTCTAAAGTGAACAGGAGAGAAATACTCTGAATGCCTCAAATTTAGGACGTGCAAGAGATTTTGTGAAGATATCTACACGCTGATGTTCTGTCGGGCAATGCTGAAGCTGAATGTTGTTGTTCTGAACTTGTTCATGAATGAAATGTACCTGCACCTCAATGTGTTTGGTGCATTCATGAAAAACTAGATTCCAAACAAGTTTTATTACTCCTTCATTGTCTACATGTAGGATTGTTGGATGATCCTATGGAATTCCCAATCCTTCAAGTATCCGTCTGAGCCAAATCACTTCATAGATAGCTCCTCCTGCTGCGTGATATTCTGCTTCTATGGAAGACCTTGAAACACAATTTTTTTTCTTACTCCCCCATGAAATAGGTCCAGATCCCAAAAAGAACACAAATCTTGAAGTGGACTTCCTATCATCAACATTCCCTGCATGATTTGAATCTGTATATCCTGTCAAGAAGAAGTTATCATTCTTCTTGTATTCTAGGCCAAAGTCCATGGTTCCTCTGATGTATCTCAGTACCCTCTTTGTTGCTTTCCAGTGACAAACCCTTGGTTCTTGCATAAATTGAGAAAGATAACTAACTACATAGCTGATATCTAGCCTAAAATAAGTTAAGTAAATGAGACTCCCAATCAACTGTCGATAAAGAGTAACATTTACTTGTTCTGATGGATCTGTGTGAGAAAATTGAAGCCTTGTCTCCATAGGTGTAGCCATTGGTATACTATCCATCATTCTGAATTTCTCGAGCATTGTCTTGGCATATTTTAGTTGAGTAACAAAGATGTGATTTTCTTTTTCCATACTTCAAGTCTAAGACAATAATGAAGAATCCCGAGATCTTTCATGTCGAATGATCGATTTAGATCTTCCTTATTTGTTTCAATCATCTTCACCAAACTTCCAGTGATGACTAGATCATCGACATATACTACTATGATCACTATCTCCCCCCTTTCTTTTTGAGATAGAGATTAGGATCATATGGACTTATTTTGAATCCATGTTTGATGAGATGCTCATCAATCTTTATGTACCATGCCCTGGGAGCCTGTTTGAGACCGTACAATGACTTTATGAGTCTACATACCTTTCCTTCTTTACCCGGTATGACAAAACCTTCTGGTTGAGTCATGTAGACTTCTTCCTATAAATCCTCATTGAGAAATGCACTTTTTACATCCATTTGATGAACTTTCCAACCAAATTGTGCAGCTAGAGAAAATATCATCATGATTGTTTTGATCTTAGTTATTGGTGCGAATGTTTCTTCATAATCAATGCCTTATTTTTGTGCATAACCCTTAGCTACCAATCTTGCCTTGTATTTATCAATGCTTCCATTTGATTTGTACTTTGTTTTAAATATCCATTTGCAACCTATTGCCTTCTTCCCTGGTGGAAGATCTGTAAGTTGCCATGTATTATTCTTAATCAAAGAGTTGAATTCTAAATTCATAGCATCTGACCAAGGTTTTGACTGTTGGGCATCTTGAACTATAGTGGGCTCACTTGATTCAATTATTGTACTCATTAAGGCTAAGTTTACCTCATTTTGAGTCATACTACAAGTTCTAGGTCTTGAAGTGGATGTGTTAGGATCACTATCCAACTTAGCATCTCGAATTAGATTAGTATACCACTTAGGCATACGTTTAGTTGTTCCTGTAGATGGAGGAGTTGAATTATCCTCATCATCATTATCTTCATCAAGAACATATTCTATTTTCTTAGTAGGATTGTTTTGTGAGTTTATGGAAGGAGAATATGCTTCTTTATTTTCAAAAAACTCAACATCTCTATTTGTGAAAAATTTTCTTGTTTTTGGATCCATTAACATGTATCCCAAGGCTTCATCACTGTATCCCAAGAATATAAGTTGTTCTGATTTCATATCAAGTTTAGTTCTCTTTTTCTTAGGAATGTGCATACTTGCCTTGCATCCAAAAACTCTAAGGTGTTTTATAGATGGTTTGTTCCCTGACCAAGCTTCCTGTGGTGTTATTCCATCAAGTGTGGAAGTGGGAACTCTATTCAGCAGATAAACTACTATTTTTACTACTTCTGCCCAATATGTTTTACTCAAGCCTGAGTCATCAATCATACACCTTACCATTTCCATTATAGTTCTATTCCTTCTTTCAACAACACCATTTTTTTGTGGTGTATATGGAGGTGCCATTTGCTGATGAATTCCATGTGTTTCCAAAAAAGCTTTGAACTCATTACTGGTGTATTCACCCCCTCGATCTGAGCGAAGTGTTTTTATTTTCTTGTTAGTTGTATTTTCACAATCTACTTTGAATTTCTTGAAAGTTTCAAAGGCTTGGTCTTTGGTGCAAATGCAATATACCCACATTTTCCGTGAGTAATCATCAACAAAAAGCATAAAATATTGAAACCCTAAATGACTAGGTCTCATAGGTCCACACAAATCGGTATGCACCAGATCAATTTTACCACGAGCCCCGAATGTACTACTTTTTCGAAAATAATCTCTATGTTGTTTTCCTGCCAAAAAATTTGTGCACTTGTCTGTATTTTTCTTGAAATTTGGCAGTCCTCTTACCATATTATTTTTTTGAAGTGTTTCAAGATAGCCAAAACTTACATGGCCAAATCTTTGATGCCACAATTGTGCCGATGATGTATCCTTAGCTACAAGGGCCTAATTTTTGGTTTGAACAAAATCCAATTGAAACATACGACCTACACCAGAAGCTCGTGTAACAATGTTGGAGTTTTTAGACTTATCTTTGATTAAACACATCTTCTTTCCATCTATACAATCAAAATCCACTTTTAAGTTGTGCTCCAAAAGCTGACTTATTGAAAGTAGATTCTTTGTCAATCTAGGAACATATAGAACATCTCTTATTATACACTTTCTTGATCCAAGAGGTAAGGAGATGTTTCTAATTCCTTGTACTTTGTACGATGAATCATCACCCAACAAAATAGAGTCTTTGTTAGGTGTATTCTTTAACTCTAAGAACCAATCATTTCTCTCGGTCATATGTCTTGTTGCTCTTGAGTCAACATACCAAATTTCCTATGGTGAATTGATTTCTTGAGTTGATTGTGCAGCAAATAGGAAGTCCTCATCTGGTGAGTTATCTTCTTCTTCAGCAATGTTGTCATGTTGCGGTGTTTTCTTTTTCCAGTTACTTTTCCTTTGTCCTTGTTGTTTGTTTTGATAACCCTGACTAGATTGTTGAAAATTTGGCTTCTTGCCACTAGATGAACCCTTCTAAAATGTGTTATACCAACAATCTTTTAAGTCATGTCCTTTTCTGCCACAAATCTGACACTGCTTTTGCTGAGTGTTCCCTTGAGTATTCTGTTGAGAATGTTGCTTGTGTTGCTTACCAGTTGTATGAATTTGTTTCTTTCCCTTATGGAATGAAGAGAGGGATTGTTCCTCATCTTCTATAGGTTTGTTCATGGACTCTTCCTGTTGTAACATGTTCACTAACTCTTCAAAACTTGTAGTTGGACCCATAATGTTGAGAGTTGTGACAAATATTTTGTATGAGGCTGGTAAAGCTCTCAATACAATAGGGACAAGAGATTCATCAATGACCTCTACTTCCAAAGCTTGGAGAAATGATCTCAATATAGCAACACGCTTTAGAAAACCTTCAATAGACTCATTAGAATTCATTTTGAGATAATGGAGTTGTGTTTGTAATTGCAAAATAGCATTTTTGTTCTTAGCTTCATATATAGTTACTAGTTTATCCCATGCTTCTTTTGTAGTTGTTGCTTAACAAATATGAGGTTATACATCATCGTTATACCAAATGTAATTATAAGTTTTGCCTTTTGATTAGCACGATCAAACACACGTTGTTGAGCAATATCATTTTCTCGGTCTCGTTATCGAGCCATCAACTACACCAATTATGTCCTAAAATTCAAGTTGAGTTTTAATTTTCATTTTTATGCAAGATAATTATCTCCTCGTAGGAGTTGTGAATCGGGCAAAAAGAATTTGGGCGCATTGTTAGCCATTTGTGCACGAAAGAAAAGAGAGATAGAGAATCAAACACGAAACAAATCCCCTCAAATCGCACACACCCCCAAAATTGATTTTTATTGAGTGTGGGCTCCTTTTTGGCCTTTTACAATGATTTTTCGGCACTATTGGCCATTTTTACAAACATCTTATAAATAGAAAAAGAAAATTGCACCCCCCTTCTTGTTTACGAAAAATTAATATTTTCGTAATTTTTTAAATTTTTGGGCACTTTGGCCTCTTTTCCCTTACAAATTTAGTTTTGGGCTCTTTGGCCTCTTTGACTAGACCAAAGCGTAGAGCTCAAAAAAACATATACTTTCAAAAAAAAAATGGCACCTCAATCCGAGGTACCGGCAGAAAGAAATGACAAATACAAGTTTTGATTTTATGATCTTTCCGGACCCCTTTCCTAAAATGGAAATTTTTTTCTATACTTTTTAAAGAAGTGGATTTTGGATTTTTCTTATTATTTTAATATACGCAGCCCACTTAGGGCTTACCTGGCACATGCTACCTTGGTTTCTCCATCGCATTCAACTATATCCACCTCTTATTCTATTCTCCTCCTCCCGTTTTGCTTTTGTGCTTGCAGGGTATGGAGATCTTCAGCGCACAGCTTCGAAATAATGATGGGTCGACCAGATTTGTGTGCTTTATAGGTCACGGTGGAGTGTTTTGATGCCTCTGGTTTGGATTCAGGGGTTGAAACTCGCCTACGACTTGAAACGAGGGTCGATCTACTCTCCTTTGGCTCGATTGGTTGAGGTGAGGATGCCAATGCACCAACACTTCCAACAATAACTCACCAATACTCCCAACTTGGTTGTCAATGCAGCTCTACAACCCCAACTTGATGCTTGTATCTTGATGTAGAGTAAAGCACACTCTTGCAACAATCAATTTTTTTTTTAATTCTTGTTGCTTCTACTACTATTGTCGGGTGTGTGGAGAAGGGGCAGGGGTTGTGAAGAGGCTGGGGGCATCTATGGCTCCTCCTGGCTCAAGCTTCTAGTCCTCCTTCCTCAAATATTCTAACACTTCCTCAGCAATTATCTATAGCCTTAACTCACCTGCTCTGGTACCAAATGAAATCTGAAACAGATTAAATTGTAAAAACAAGGCGGAGCTTGCTGTGATTTTATTAATATAAAATGAAGCATTACAACCAAAAGAGAGAGCTGCAATATTTATAGATATTGGACAGCTTCTATCTCTTCCACAATACATGGAACAAATCTCCTAAACAAAGCAAATATGCAGAAATAGCATATTGCCCCTAAAAAGCTTCTACAGGAAATCATTCGAGAATAATATTCTAACTAAAGAACATCCTCCACAATCTAAGGGATGATAACAACACACTAAGAACTAAACTAACTAAAGTAATTAAATAATTACTTTATTATAATTACACATTAATCCACATATGGTGAATTGAGTGTTAGATTATTTCTAACATCCCTTGACTTTGATTTCCCATTACTCTTACTCTTGGATCTCCTTCGCCTTTCGCCCATGCTTTCTACATTCAAAGCATTTCTAGATGATGTTTCTCCGTACTCTTCCCGTGAATTTCTTCATTCAATATTATACTAACCACATCATCAAACTTCAAAATATTATTAGTAAATTTTGTATTACTAACATCCATTACCAAGTTTTCCCAACTATCAGGAAAAGAACATAAGAATAAAAGTGTTTTTACTTCATCATCAAACGGTATAGCAACCGATTTTAACTGATTTACAATAGATCAGAAATCATTCAAATGACTAGAGGTAAATTCACCTTCATGCATCTTAGAACTAAATAGTTTCTTCATCAAATAAACTTTATTTGAAGCACTAGTTTTTTCATATAAATTAGCAAGAGATTTCATTAAGTCTACCGTAGAAGCCACTTCTGTAATATTGGAAGCCACAGATGCTATCAGGCTCAATCTTATAGATCCCAAAGTCTTTATCAAGAATCTTCCATTCTTCATCAGTCATCTTCGTAGGTCTAGACTTCTCATCCAACAGTAAGTACAAATCTCTTTGATACATATAATCCTCAATCTGCATCTTCCATAATTGATAATTTCAGCCGTCAAATTTCTCTACCTTGTATTTATTATCTTATGCCATTGTTGTAGCTCCCACTCAATCAGAAAACCCTTTGTGAGTAAATATGTCAACACACAAAACCCTCAAACAAAGCTCTAATACCATTTTTTGGGGTTAGCACACCGTTGTACAGATAATATATCAGATCTAAGCATACATGCAAATAAAAGTGGATATTCTACTAGAAGAAATATACAAAACAAGAGACATAAATCAATGATGATTTAACGTGGTTCACCCAAAGGTGGGCTACATCCACCAAGAAACAAGCCAATCTATTATCCAAAGATTTGACAAGATATACAATGAAGATTTGTAATCTTCCACACCTTTCAAATGTTCGGTACTTTCTTCCTTCAAGATTTTGCTCTACCTCCAAGAATTCTCTCTCACTAATATTTTTCAAGTTCTTTCTAATTCTTGTTGATCATCATCTTCTAAACCCTAGCTTTTGTGCTTATATAGTCGTTTATAGACTTAGGCACTTAGCCATGCAATTACAATTAATAAATCTATTTTAATGCTAAAAATAGATATAATTCCTGAGAGTTAATTAAAAAAATTTCGCATGTAATCGATGTCAATTCGCCTAACCATTGTTAGTTCCTTACTTTCTCGACGATGCAGTCATACCCGACGATGCCGGTCTGCCCTCTTAACCGATGTCGGTTATCGTATTTTATAGCAAGTTCTAATTGCATGCTAAAATCAAGTAATTAAAATTCACAACTCACACTCCCTTCTTGTTTCTTGTGATATTTTCCCTTCATTTCCTTCCATGTTCTCTTGCCTTCCTCCATTGCATTCTTCTTTCTCTTTCCAATAACCCTCTACACACACACTTGAGCATTCACTTTCCTTCCAAGTTAGTTTTGCATTCCTCTTGCGTGAACCCGTAACTTACATCACATTTTTTTAATTCCCTAACATGTTTCCATATGTGCATACCTTCCTTTCTAAGTTCCATGCATACCATCATGTGCACTCATTCCCCTTTAGTGTATTTTCCTCATGCACTTTCCCTACGCATTTTCATCCATACATCTTTGTCTTGTTTTTTTCCTTTCCTTGCACATTTATATGTATTTATAGATATGAACCTTTTCTTCTCACTCCTCACATACCCTCTTGCATGTTTGTAGACCTTTGAATTCTTCCCTCTTATGCCTCTTTCTTTCACAAATGTGCTAAGTGTCCAATCCATCTGTTCCAGATCACTTTGAGTGTCACATGTCACACACCCGGGAACTCACAAATAAAGTTCACAACACACAACCTATCGAACATGATAGCTACATGTTGAATGCTTATGATGAGTGAATTCATGACATGTGGTAGAAAAAATACAAAATAAACAAACATTAAGTCAAATCCTTCGTTGATCATATCATGAAATGTGTCTTGTGTGTTCATCTTGTACTACAAATCTTCAAATAACCATAACTTCTACTACAAAGATCATATTCAAACGTGTTTGGTCTTGTTGGAAAGTTGTTGATAAGGGCTACACTCTAGGGTTATCAAAATCATATTTTAGAATGATATGGTACATAGAAAACATAGAAACATGAATCAAGTCATTAATGCACACATCTAGTTGACTCAACCACCAAAATTTGATTGGATTTCATCTCCTTCTTCCACAAATTAACCTAACATAGGGAGGCATATATGACAGTTCTACAAGAATATTTATAGGTATTCAATGTGGGTTATTGGTGGTTGGATTTGAAAATCCAAGTTTCCCTCTCTTTTCTCTCCTCTTCTCTTCTTCTATATATTGTTGAATAATGCTCATTTGTAAAGGTTGGACCCTCTTGGTTTGCTAAGAGCATCATTCAATGTTGTAAGCCTCAAACCTGGTTCATTGCATGTGGATGCTTTCCTTTTTCCACCATTGTAATAGATTTTGCATACTTTGGAAGCAATAAAAGTATTATTTTGTGGTTATTCTCTGTCCTAGCTCACATTTTAATGCCTTTAATTTCTTTTCTTTTGTAATATTTTTGGTTGTGCATTATCCATATACCTTGCATGTTACTTTTTTATGTTGCACTTCATATAAGTGTGTGTGTAAATTTCATTTTAGAATATGGCGCGTTTGTCTTCCCTCCATGTGCACATTATCCCTTATTTTCACTCATATGAGAGTACTCGTCACCCTTCTTTATAGTGTTATCACCTCCCCTTAGCTTATGTTTCATTTCATTCATCTCCTTCTCACCCTGGTCCTTTGGAATCATAGAGTAGATTTATTTGTATTTCCCTTCCTAGGAGTAGTTTTAGTAGTAGAGATAGGTACGGGAATCCGGCCTTCTCGGGAGGTTTGTGCCCTCTCTAAGAGGTCTATATAAAGTGCAAGTCCCACAACTTGGAGATAGTCCCATGTTACCTCAAATCCCCAATTCATCTTGATTGGGGACGGGTGTAATTTTTAGATGCAACATTTTTTTACATGCCTGATGGGACCAATTTAAAGAGCTATATACATCTTTATTTCAACAAGTTTAGTGTGTTCTTTTTAAGATCCATCTTTTAGAGGATTTTTAACACATGTAGTGACTCCTAATATTTGGATCTACGATTTCAATAGTCATTGCCACTTTTTCATGAGAAGGATACATACTGACAAAGTACAAAAGTTGAAGAATATTTTGAATATCTTTAGTTGTCTCCCGTAAGAATAATTAGTATAGCCACACACACATCTCCATCTCTCATGTGTAAGGTGAAATCTTACCCTCCTCTTGGTAGACCTTTCATGCGCCTCTACTAGGGTATTCGGACCCTTTCCATCAATGGCATAGTAGAGGAATCTTCCCTTTTTCAACTTCAATGGAAGTAGTCCTTTGGCTCTTCCCATGCAACATGATATACCAAAGTAGCTGCACTCAAAATCATTCCATTCTTTACTAGTGAGAATATAGTTACCATTTTTGAGAAAATTCAAGATATAGCAAATGTATTCTCGGTTCATCTAGTTATCTTTCACACAAATTTTAAGATTATGTAGCTATAATGCTAACTTCTTCTTCACTCAAAGGAAAATCACTTCAATGGTACAAAAGCTTAATACCTACCTCTATTACAATTGGGATGGAGTCGATCGAGCTTTGTAATCAGTTTGAGGAGAAATCTAACAACATCTCCTATTAAAACAACTCATAATGATCAAGAGATCTCCCAATGAGCTCATGGCATATTTTAACTTTAGATTTCAGAAGACATGGGACATAATTCCATCCCTTTTAAGACCAACCCCTCAAGGTGTTTTTCTTTATTTCTTAAGAGCCTTGAATTCTGATATTACAGTGATGATATAGTCTATGGATGTTGTGAATCTTCACGATGCTTATACTATAGCTATTAGGGTAAAAAACATGTCTAATCCAAGTAGACAAGATAGACCCTAGACTACTTATACCTTTGTTTTATGAATTTCCTCAAGTGCCTCACCTTTTGTTGTTCCCATCCCTAGGTAGAGTTCTCAACCCATTGCCTTCACATCCTAGTCTCCCAAAAATAAAAAAAGAGGATTAAGAAGTGAAGGCCTTGATTATAAATTTGTCTAATAAATTCATATCTTTAGAAAAAGCAGCAGGCACATGTAGACACCTATAATTTAGCTCGAGCAATTTAAATACTTAAATTGCGCTAATTATACCCTTTCCCACAAATTGATGACATATATCGTCAATATCACACATTTTCTGCTATCATCGTTAATTAATTACATTACGTTAGTTAATTAACTCTTCTATCCAACAATGATGCCAATTAACAACATTTTGTTAATCAGCTCCCCTTTCTATCTAGATTAATTAATTATTTCTAATTAATTAAGCTCCCCTTTCTATCTACATTAATTAATTATTTCTAATTAATTAATACCCTTTCTATCTAGATTAATTAATTAATTATCTCTTCTATTTAATCAATAAATCATCATTTATTTGATTAAAATCCTCTCATAACATAAATCATACTAACTATTCCTCTAAAAATATTATATAAGCTTGCACACCTATTAATTAATCACTTTGGTTAATTAATAAATCCCCTCAAACCCCATGAGTCACTAAAGGACAAAATAAACTCTCCTAAGGTTGACTCAACCCTTTCTAAACCTCCCTTATCCATAACTAACCCAACCTCTCCATTTATCCCACATGAAGAGGGATGTAGAGATTCTTCTATCCATTGGGCTATATAAGGATCCCTCCTCCTACCTTTCTATTTACACCTTGATGCACCTAAATGAGCATAGAGTATTCACTATATCCATTTTATCATCTTTGAGCATTCTTCCATTAGAGGAGCTAGCCTTCTCCATTTCTTGCATTCATCCACCAAAGTTTTGAATTCATATGGAGATATGTCAAATGGTCTTGTAGCCATGATTTGACAAGACTCCATTCTTATAAACCTTGTGATTTCAAGCACATAATTAACTCTTTGATTGTTACAGATCTACATAGGTTCAATCTCATCTTATTTTAGCATTCAATAAGAGATAGAAGTTAATTTGTTTAACATATTAGCTTGAAATGTTCATTTCATGTTTAATGTAGAAATGTTGAT
This sequence comes from Taxus wallichiana var. yunnanensis, assembly GCA_018340775.1. Lineage (NCBI taxonomy): Eukaryota > Viridiplantae > Streptophyta > Pinopsida > Cupressales > Taxaceae > Taxus > Taxus wallichiana. The sequence goes on along the minus strand of CM031239.1, from coordinate 779,877,738 downwards.
ATGTTAGCTTTGTTTAAGCTCTTAGCATGATGATGCATAGGTTTAGTTTAGCATTGTATTGAAGCTACTAGGTGTTAATTTCAACTTTACTTACATTGCTAACTATTTCATGCATACAAGTATGTAAGCCTTGTAAGTAACTCTAATCAAGTATTTAATTAAATACATAATCCCTTCATAAATCAATATCCAAATCAAAGATATGGGATATATCAATAGAATGATAGATGGCATGTTAATGGGCACCTTCCTATTTAGACAATCACTCCTGTACAACCTCTTCATGTACCCAGCTCAAGCAAAAGATTACTTCTAGTACAGAATAATATGGTCCAAGAGACTGAATGGTGTTTTCCTTAAAACTTTCCACACATCCAATATAACTATGAAAATGCCTTACATGCACGGTATTTTATGATCTCAAATGCTTCAAGTTATGAGCCTTCTACTAGCACGCGTGAACTAGAAAATGAAAAAGTGCCAGAAGTTGTTCCTGAGACCAAACTTATGTTCTTTGGTGTTGAGTACTTATGTACAATGAACCAAGTTATGGATAGCTCAAATAGAAAATGCACACAAGTTGCTGACAACATAGGGTATAAGAAGAGAATGTTAAAAGCCAATGCATAGCCTTCACCTCCTATCAACCAGACTGATCCTAAATTGTAAAAAAGATGGCGTAAGTCAAACCAAAATCCTAGTGCACATATTTCTATGCGTGAGGTTCCACACAATTTGTTAAATAAATTTGTGTGTGCCCCTCCTTTGGTAGGTTAAGCCTCATCACAATCTAAGGCACCTCTCTAAAGCAACAAAGCAATCAAGAAAATATGTTGTGCCTTAAATACACAATTCCATGGGCCTTCCATTCAACATTATTAACCAGATGAAGAAAACAAACGTAAATGTCACAATGTGGGATGCCCTAACCATTCCATCTCAACGTGATGTGTTTCATGAAGATATGGCACAACTTCCACACACTAATCTAGTTATCAAAATCCCTCAAGCTACTATCAACATTTTTCAAGCAAAGGAGAAGAAAGTAAGTAAAGTTGTCAAAAACCCACCCTTTTATATGTCCTTGATAGTAGGTAAACTTATTGTTCACAATTATATGATTGACTCAGGGGATAGTACTTCTATCATGCCTAAGAAAATTGTTGATGTCCTAGGTCTTAATTACAACCTTATGTCTAAATGATTCTTGGAACCCGATGGTTCAACCTGTGACCACCCTAGGATTCATCAAGGATATTGAGTTAACCATGTGTGCATGTCTAAGCCTCACTATAACTTAAGATGAGTCAATCATTGACCTTCCTTCATTGTTTTCCATTTATCTATCAAGAGACTTCACTACCAAGGTAAGTGGCTACTTGTCTTCTAATTGGTCTCATATTCTCCTAAGAACAAGGTATGGTACTAGGTTTACCATACAAGTTGAACCTATATTTTCCTATCATGTTGAGTCATATGAACCATCCCCTCTCTCAAGCTAATTGCCTAATCCAAGAAGGTAAAGAATAAGACTCATTTCATAAGAGCATCACATTACTCCTTCCATACCGAACTATTATTAGATGAATGGGCCAAGGAGCACTATGAATTTGATCCATATGATATAACTATTGAAATTGGTCTTGGTACTTCTTTGCATCCTCAAGAAGAAACCATGTTTCTACCGCGCTCAAAAAAAATGATGAAACTTCTAGACTATGGTTGATGTGTTTTTATGGCTCTAGAAGTAGAAATGGCGTAGGTGTAGGTGTTATTCTCATCTCTCCCAAGAGTGAAAATTTCTTCTTCGCACGAGGCTATAATTTACATGCTCCAACAACATAGCATAATATGAAGTGTTATTGCATGGTCTCCTTATTCTTTGAGAAGAGGCATATTAAGGAATTATAGATATTTGGGGACATTGAATTGGTCATCCACTAGGTCACAAACAAGTGTGCAATGTGATGCCAGCTTCAACTACCACTTGAGACCAAGAAACAAACTAGGAAAATTATGGAATAATTTTTTTATAAGAAGAGTCTACAACTAAGTTGTAAGACACTAGTTTGAACTAATAGGTTCGGAACAGATTCTGATTAACCAAACATAATATTTCAATTTTTATCTTATAACAAGTTTACAAGGTTCCAATTTGGAGGTTATAAGTTTTACTAAGGTTCAGGGAGAAATTTATCCCCAGGCCTACTCTCAATCAAGCCCTGAACTTCAACTAGATTTTTCACACACTTAGAGTTATCAAAACTTTCCTAAACTAGGCTCAATGGATAGGAAATTTCCTCACCTTTCCAACCATATAAATAAGTCATCCTAACTCCTTGTAAAACTCAAGTTATGGCCGGGCGGAGTTTTAGGGGAAAATTTTCTCTTAGAAGTTTGTGGGGTTAAAAGTCTCCGCGCCCCCGCCGATGCTCAAATTGCCACATGTCATCACGTGATTGGGTCGGGCCGGTGGGTCACGGGGAAAAATTTGAAATTTTTCCCAAAACCAAAGTCTCAATTTTCCGAAGGAAAATTATCCTCTGTGCCTCCGTGCTTGCTTGAATGGCCACATGACACCTTGTGATTGGCCCTAGGCTAGCGAGAGAAAATTTAGATTTTTCGCCCAAGGGGTAAAACGGTTAAAAGAATTACACGGACCCACGCATCCATGGGGACACGTGTCAACACCCTATTGGCTGCGGGGATGCTGGTCGGCAGAGGAAAAAGTGAAATTTTTCCAAAAGTGCAAAATGGTTAAGTTTTTTCATTTTGATCCTTGCACCCCTTGCCACGTGTCGGCCACATGATTGGTTGGGGGGCCGCAGGTTGCGAGGAAAATTGGGAAAATTCCCCCAAGGCAAAATTTTCAAAACAATAGAGTTTTTCAATTAGTCCCTTCTCCAAGATGCCACATGGCATCATCTCGATTGGATAAGAGGGTGGCGGGTGTGGACTTTTCATGGAAATTTTTCCAAAGTGTAAAATTTAAATTTTTCTAAGGTTTTAATTTATTTCATTTTTGTTTTGGATGGCCATTTTGAAGTAAAACTTCAAATGGCCATAACTTTTGATTGGGAACTCCATTTTTGGAAAACAAGGACTTTCCGGAAATCTCTCGGAGCCCTCTTTGCATAGAAAACATCAATTTTGATTTGATAGAGTTTTCAAGGTCAATTTTAGGAAATTGATCTTCAAGGTTTTAAAATTGAAAACTGGTCATTTTTTTTTTTTTTTTTTCAAACTTGCATTTTTTATAAAATTGAATCCCTTCCTTCACTCCACATGCCAATCAGACATGGGGGATCAATTTAGGGAAGAATTAGAATATTTTAAAGGTGTCAATTTGATCAATTTATTCAAGTTGTGTTTTTCTCCAACAAGGGACATAAAAATGACCTAGGAAGGGATTGATTCAAAATTGAATTGGTTGGATTGTTTCCTTGAGTTTACTTTGTCAATTTGAGTTTGGTGTATTCTTGTCATAGTAGCATATGACATTTTTAAGTTAATTAAGAAGTATAAATGTGAACTGTTCATTTATTCAAGTGTATATTACCGGTTTTAATTTCTTAAAAGCGTTGAGTTGTGCCTTTAAAATTGATTTGGTGATCTGTCCTTTGGATGAGCAATAAGATTATGACTTAACCCATTACATTGCTTCATCAATCAAACATTCAACTCTAACTAAAATGCATCTCTAAATTTTCACTTCAATATACAATTTTGTAAGAAGATAACACTCATTTTCATTTTGTATGCTTCTTTTCAACATTCCAAGATAAAACAGAGAATTCTATTTCCTATCTTTTCAAATCAGAATTTCACTCATGGACAGCAATACAAGTCCAGAATATGTTTCCACATAGATTTATAAAAGAACAATGTCACTCTTTATTGATCATTCAAATGATTTTACAATTGAATCCTTTTCCAACTTGATTTGATTCTTTTCACATTTCCAAATACAAGTATACAATACCATTTACATTTCTTTTCAAGTAAAAGCAGAGGATACATTTCTCAATTCAATTCCAACTTCCAATAACAAGTAAACATTTCACATCTCTATATCAATTACACTCATCCACTTGAAGTGGGAAGGATTACATTTTAAAAATTTACAAAAGGGATGACTGTCAAACTGTGAAAACTCTCCAAACAGTAGCATGTTGAATTCTCCATCTTCATTCTTCTTTTGATCACAACAAGGAAGGGGGAAAGGCAACGCTCTCCACCCAACCAAGACATCCAATGGGAAAAGAGAAGCCATCTTTCCCCATTGGCCCCGAGCCCCAACCATATTGGAATGGAACATGAACATCAACACATAACAACAAGGCTTCTTCACATACAAGCATATATTTTCACAATTACAAAGAAAACACAAACAATGAGGTGTAGTTTTCAACTACAACAAGAAATTTCAATCAAACTAAGGCTCCTTCTCCAAGAAAGCAAGCCAACAAGAGAAAGATCTATGGGGGTCTCCTTATGCCTCCCATGTTGGAATTGGGCATCCACCAAAAGCAAACCGCCATAAACTCAATCAAATCCCATAAACCTTATATCTCCCAACCCCTCCTTATGCCCCCCCAAATTTATCCCTTATGCCCCCCCAAAAAGTAGGAAATGCAAGCTATTTCCTTTCCTAGGTGGATCCCAAACCAACACTCCCTCCACAAAGAACAAATGCCAATGGCAATCCCTTATGCCCCCATTTGAAACCCCATAGTCTTCTCTTTTTACACCATGTCATAATCATTCTACCCATCCCTCAAAGAATGCAAACACAACACCATTCAATATTGTATGCAAGAAAGAGGGAAAAATAACAAGTAAAAAGGGAAAGAGCCTACCTCTCCATTATGGAGATTTGTTTTCCAACACAAAGCAATCTTTTGATACTCAAAACACAGTCCCAAAACAGCAATGTACAAGCATGTGAATCAATCCAAGCTCCTTCCACAAAGCAAGCTCCAAAAGCAAGAGAAAATTTGACCCAAGAGTGCAATAACAAAGTTTCAACAACCTCCAAATGAGGAAGAAATTCAATTTTAAAGGAGAGGATGGAGGAGGATGATGTGGATTCCAAGTGGGATGCCACATCATTTTTCCTCATCCCAAAATGAACTCACATCAAATGAAAATACATCATAATAAATGTGAATGAAAAAATTACTTACATACACAAACTCAACCCATACCCAAAAGGAAAATGCATTTAAAATTTGTAAGACAAGTGTAATCACTTCTTTCATAAAATCATGTCAAAACATAATAAAATAAGTTGCTTTTGACTCTAAAATTATAATCATGGTTGGTGGAGGTTTTTGAGAGGTGTGGGACAAGTTTAACTTGTCCCACAAGCCTCCAAATTTTTCCTTCAAGGCCAAATTCGAATTTCAAAGAGGAAGGAGTGTTTGACCTTCCAAAATCAGCCTTACAACCTCTTACAAATTCTTACACAACCCATACTTGGTAACTTACACACTCTTCTAAAATGCATTAACTTCTATGACATTTATTTATGACAACCTTTTGACATAAGATTTATTTAATTACCATAAGGTTATAAAATATATAAATCAAATTTCATTTTCAACCAAGGCAAAAACATTTAATTTACATTCCACATCCCAATTAATTTAATTAAAATTTAACTATATGACTTCACACATTTAACTATCACATTAGAATAATTAAAATAAAGAGCACATTACAAATAAAATACACACAACAATAAATAAAAAGGGAACACATAATAAACACACACATACATATGCCCCATGGTCACAATAATGGAAATCCCCCCATGGGAAATCCAAACACAAATCAACATAGTTGCCATGGTGACCTTGTTGATTTCACACTGAATTCCAATATGGTTAGTCTCCAGTCCCCCAACATTGTTGTGATTTTTAACCTGCAAAATGCAAAATACCTCCTTCGGCCTCGTGGCCATATCAGAACATCCAAATGATATAAGCAACATACAATTATTAAATCCAAATCACAACAATATCAAGAATTTAACATTTATCATTTAAATTCAATTACAACTATATCATCATCAATAGATCTATATACTAGAGCTATTTAAAATCTTAATGTCACATGTCTAAAATCAAAAGCAATATGATATCCATGTCAACCAGTATATCCTCATCCATAAAATAACAATAATGTATCAATGATCATCAAGCATAATATATGCATCCAGATCAATACTAATCCAGGATCTAACATCTAACCATCATACTAATCAAAACATAATAGTGTCCATAGTAATCCCGATACATCATACTACATCAAAACATAATAATATACAAAATATGATCAATAGTGTCAGGATCAATATCTCAACAGTGTCAAAGGAGAGTGGGCACTACATTAACAAATAATAAGCTTTTGAAAGCTTATAAACATAGATTTTGGGACCTCTTGGAGAGATTTGAAGCTCTTAATCTACAAGTGGTGCCAAGGAAATTGAACAAAGAAGCAGATTAGATGGCAGACCTTAGTTCACAATTCTCACCTATTGAGGATTTTGTCCAAGGAAATGCGCAAAGCACATCAAAGTGGTGGTTAGGCCATCCATTCCAAATAATGAAACCAACTAGAAAGTGTTTGATAGTCATGTACAAATGTGTAGTTCATTCAGAATGAAGCTAAGTTTTCTTCAAACATGCAAGCTAAATTGCATGACAGCTATGGTGACTAAGTGATTCAACTCAAGACAAACAAGTTTCCTAAATGGTTGGTCACCTTAGATCACATATTCATCCTAGATGATGAGTTCAAGGGTGAATAAAAGTACAAGTGTGCAGACTCAAGAAGACTACATCCTAGTCATTATTGCACATAGAAGATAGTTATTTCTCAACAAAGTATGCATTCAAGATGAAAAGAAGGCCTTCATTTCTCTATGTCAGAAGTATGTTGACATATTCTCATGGGAGTATGAAGACCTCAAAGGATTTGATCCAAGTTTTTCTCAACACTCCATTGACCTTGATCCTAGTATCAATCCCATCAGATAAAATAAAAGGTCCTTCAATCCTAAGATAGAGCCCCTCATGAGGAAAGAGTTATCCAAACTCATTGAGGAAAAGATTATTTTTCCTATCAAGTACTCTACTTGGGTGAAAAATATTGTTTAATGCACAATAAGAATGGTGAAATCAGATTGTGTTGATTTTAGATATTTGAATAAGGCATCTTTGAAGGATCATTATCCTTTGCCTTCTATGGAGCAGATTCTATAGACAGTGGTTGGTACGCAAAGATTCTCCATGTTGGATGGGTACTCTAGCTTCAATCAAATCATGGTCAAGGAAGAGGATCAATTCAAAATAGCATTTACAACCAAATGGGGAACATATGCTTATCATAAAATTCTTTTGGTTTTTCAAATGTAGGCATAACATTCTAGAGAGAAATGGAAATTTCCTTCAAAGGATATATCAATGAGTTCATCCTAGTTTACTTGGATGACATAAATATCTTCTCAAAGCAAAGCGTATATCACATAATGCATCTAGAGAAATTCTTTAAGAGATGCAGAGAGTTTGGGGTATCTCTTAACCCCAAGAAATGTAACTTTTTGTTGTGTAAGGAAATTTTTTGGGCCATGTGGTCTCAATGATGGTATTTCCATTGATCTGGATGAGTATCGGCCTCTCTCTCTCTCTCTCTCTCTCTCTCTCTCTCTCTCTCTCTCTCTCTCTCTCTCTCTCTCTCGATGCACAAGAACATCTTATAATCATTCCTAAGAAATATCAACTTTATTAGGAGATCCATTCCTAAGTTTACGAGGTTGGTTAGGATCATCACCTTAATGCTCAAGAAAGACATGGTCTTTAAGTGGATAGCAGAAGGAAAATAAAGCTTCAACAAAATCAAGCAAGAAATTACTTGTGCCCCAACACTCATCAATCCGGATTACTCCAAGGATTTTATCCTTTATGCTTATGGAGTTGATGTTAGTGTTGTTGTTTCCTTAACTCAAGAAATCAAACAAGGACTGGAGCAGCCTATGGATTTATTCATTCAAACACTAAAGTATTATGAATTAAAATATAGTCACGTGAAGAAATGGGTCTTCTCCATCATGCGCATTCTTAAGAAATTCAAGAGTATGCTCACCACAAATCATGTCAAGGTGTTAGTTTCACACTCTGGTGTGAGGTAATTCATCATGGGAGCATAAATTAGTGAGAAATGAATTAGATGGGTGACGAAATTCATGGAATATGATGTGAATATCAAAGCCACTAAACTTATTAGAGGCAATGTGTTATGTAAGCAGATTGTTGAAGATGCACATAACAATCAAGAGACTTCTTTGTTCTTAGATGAAGAGCATCCGTGTAATTGAAGTTGGGAAAAATAATGATCCTAGCACACACAACAAGATGTAGGACATGGTAACATTCCTTTCTTCTAACACATACCCTCCTAGTTTTAACAAGGAAAAGAGAATACATTTGAGGTTGCAGTCTATTCCCTATGCACTCATTGATGGGATGCTCTTCAAAATAAATGTTGATGGTGTGTTGCTTAGATGTATTGATGGTGCGCAGTCAAAAAATTGTTAGCAAAATTTCACGATGGATTCTCTAGTGGGAACTTCTCTATGCCAAAGCAACAATAATGAATATCATCAAGGTAGGATACTTTTGGCCTACCATGTTTGTTGATGTGCACAAGTGGGTAATGAAATAAAAATATTGCATTTTCTTCATAAGCAATAATAAATTAGATGTTCTTCCCCTCCGTCGAATCTAAGTGAATCATCCTTTCACGCAATGGGAACTTGATTTCATTGGCATGATCAATCCTCCTTCAAGCACTAGTCAAAAGTGGGTATTGACAGTTATGGACTACTTCACCATATGGACAGAAGTTTTCATGCTCGAGGAAGTAACCTGAGTTAGTCATTATTGACTTTCTCGAGTGTATTGTAATAAGGTTTGGCATTCCTTATACTATTATCTTTGATAATGAAAAATCCTTCCTTTGTACAAGAATTTTTGAGTGGTCTCTGTTATGGAGAAATCACAGCACCCATGATTGCTTGCAAGTGGATGGTTGAGGCAGTCAGTGTGATTCGTCAAACATGGAATTATCCCAAAGTGTGGGACTTTGCAATCGAGATAACCCTCTGGATGAAGGTTGGTTCTTATTCCTCTATTCTGATGCACACATCCAAATTGTAGAGGATCTACTCCAAAATCTACTCTATCTTGCTAAGGAGACAGGGTTAAGAATATTACAAGAAATTAAACCTAAACTAACAGAGGTGATGCACCAAAAGGAATTTTGAACACCTGCTTTACATGGAGATGGAAACCACAACTAGATTAAGAAGGATGAAAATACACCATCAGATCAATCCACTGATGATAATCCACTAACCATTAAACATGTAATACAATAACCATGCACAGATAACCAATATTGCAATGAGAGATCAAGAAAACAATGAACATGAGAGAGGGTTGAAATTCATCCACAGACTTGTATTATTGCTCCAAAGATTTGATATAGTGCATTACAATGGCCAAGAGGCACAAACTTGCATTACAACTTGAATGGGAGGTTTGAACTCCACAAATTCACTTACAAACAAGAGAAGAAGGGAGGGTGCAAAGAAAAATTATCCAACATTAGAAAAATGCCCCTCCTTACAATATATAGGAAGAATGAGAGAAGGGAGAGAGGGAAGAAACTTGAAATATTGCTTCAACCACCCAAAATGCAATAAAACCTCCTACAATAATGATGGGCACCACTGAAAAATCCATACCTCCATGTACTTTATCTTGTTGGAGAAGCAAGGAAGATCATACCTCATCATTTGGGTAGGTGAGAAATCTGTAAGCACCCTCTAAAATGTCGATGTAATTCTTCATTTTAAAAAAATTGTAGAAGACACTTAGAGCTTTCCAAAAGTCCTTTCTTGTGCAAATCTGAGCTCTCAGTCAAAAGTTATGGCCATCGAATATTGGGGTGCCATCGCATTAAATACGAGTGGTTGGATTTGTTTCTTCGGACTCTGAAATGCATAGCAACCTCCAAAATCTGAAATTTCAAACATTCAAAATTCATAACTTCGTACCTTTCCATTTTAGAGATCGGGTTACTGTTCATCCGCTTGAGTCAACAAAACCTCCGAAACTCTTAAATTTGAACTTTGGGTTTCGGACTTCGCATTGTGATTTTCATGTTCTGGGGCTTCAAAGTTCTGAAATGCCAAAACCTTGAAGTCCAAAATTCAAACTTCGGGTTTCGGACCTTTTGAATTTAGGGGATTTTGGGTTTCGGGTTTTGGGATTTCAAAATTTTAGGATTTCGGGTTTTGGGTTTTTGGGATTTTGGGATTTCGGGTTTCGAGATTTCGGGATTTTGGTTTTGGATTTTGTTTATCCATTTAGGCACATAAAACCTCCAAATCTCTGAACCTTCAAAGTCTGAAATTTGGACTTCGGAGTTCAGACTATGACATCCCTGATCTATGGCGTCATTGACTCCGAGAGGGGATTTGACCCTGAAAAACCTCCAAGCCTTTTCGGACTTTAGGTTTTTGGGATTTCGGAGCCTTTTCTTGTTTTTACATGTTTATCCTACCTCCGAAGGCCTCACCTCAAAGTCTGAATTTCAGACTTTGGAGCTTCTTCATTTCCCAAAATTCTCTGCAATGTTCAACCTACTTCAACCTATTCGGCCAATCCCAAAATGCAAGCTCCCATGATTGAATCAATCCCTCCATTTTTTTGTGCAAGGTCATATTTGTCCAATTTTTCCGAGGGGAAAAATTGGATAGCAGTCTCTTAGTCTTGGAATCTATCTAAAGACTTCTTCCAACTACTACCCTCAAGGTAATGGTTTGGCAGAGTCTACCAATAATAACCTTATCAAAATCATGAAGCAAACAATGAATATCAACCAGAGGTAGTGTCACAAAAAGATCTTGTGTGCACTGCGGGAAAGTAGAATCATGGTGAAGAGGAAATAAGTACTTCACCTTACAAACTTGTTTATGGTAAATAAGCAAGGCTTACTTTGTCATTAGAATTGCCTTTATTAGAGTTATCCCAATAGCTAGAGTTTGAGGGCGCAAACCAAAAAGAAATCATAATGCCAAAGCTAGTTGAACTTGAAGAACTAAAAAAATCTATCATGATCAAGCTAGAACATCACCAATAATCAATCAATCGTGGTTTGAAAAAAGGGCTAGGCCTCAAGATTTCAAAGAGAGTGATTTCATCTTGAGATGGGATCTTTGATAGAGATAAACCAAGGCGTCATTCAAATTTTGATTCACTTTGAAGTGGCACATATATCATCGGTTCTTATAAGGAAGCCAACTCTTTTGAGTTGTCTCATCTTGATGGAGATGCACTACCAATCTCATTCAATGGTATTTATCTCAAGCACTTCCATTAAGCTCTTTTGCATCATGTACATATTATAGTAGTTTCAATTTCTCTAAGTGTGCGCTTGTGCGCATTGTTTTGTTTGTATATAATTACCTTTCCCTTTGCACGTTATTTTGTTTCTTCAATGATGGCATTTCGATTTTTGCAAAATGGCGGTATCTAGTAGTTTTCCACTATCATAAATTCAAGTCATAATATCTTCATGATTGAGAATAACCTTCCAATTAGAGTGAGACAGTGTTTCAAGTGACTTCAGGGGTGATTTCTTCAAGTTAAAGATCATAACTTCCATGCCCAATGGATGCTCTAAGGAAATTGATCTCCTTCATCTAGTAGGTAGATGGCCCTAAAATTCACCAAATTGTTTTCTAAAATAACCCCTTGGTTATTTTGGACAATTTGTAGTTTTATTTTGGATCTCGCATCAAGTTTTTCGGGTTGTGTGAGTCATTGGTTTCTTTCCTTGGTGTATATGTTAGGTTGCAGTTATTCACACACGTCATTGTTTCTTCCTTGTTATTTCTTCCCTTTTTTCCTTCTGCATGCTCTTTCCTTCTTCCATTACATTCTTTTATCTCTTTCTAATTCCCCTCGTGTGCATTCCTTGCACATTCACTTTCCTTCCATGGTAGTTGTGCATTCCTCTTGCGCAAACTCACGACTTACACCACCTTTTGCTAAGTCCTGCATGTTTCCTTATGTAAATGCATTCCTTCCTAAGTTACGCACATACCCTCACATGTATTCTTTCCCCTCAAAGACATCTTTTCCTCACACACTTTCCCGCACATTTACTTTCGCACATCCTTTTCTTGTGTGCTCCCTTTCTTACATATTTACATATCTTTTCATATATGCACATTTTCTTCTCACTCCTCACGCACCCTCTTGTGCACTTATAGACCTTTGCATTCTTCCCCTCTCCTCCTCCTGCCACGCATGCACCAAGTGTGCAATCCTTTTGCGCCAGTCACTAAGTGTCACATGTCACTCTTGAGGACCTATCAAATAAAGTGCACAAAAATGCAACCTATCGAACATGACATCAATGTGTCAAATATTTATGGAAAGTGAATGTATGACACATGGTAGAAGAAGACAAAATAAACAAACAATCATCGAATACTTCTTTTGATCATATCATGACACGTGTTATGCATGTTCATCTTGTACTACAAATCTTCAAATCAACATAACTTCTCACAGATCTTGGATTTAGATGTTCCTAGTCTTGTTGGAAAGTTTTTGGTGAGGGTTATACTCTAGGGTTTTCAAAATCAAACTTTGGTAGGATTTGGTGGGTAGAAAATAGGGAAACACGAATCAGGTCATTAATGCACACATCCAGTTGACTCAACCACCCATGATTTGGCAGGATTTGGTCTCCTTCCTTATTTCACAAGTTAACCCGACATAGGGAGGTGGATCGATAGTCTATTTACATTGTAATATATTGTGCATGTATATTTGTAGGAATTCAATACATTTTGATTTTTGGTGGTTGGATTTAAAAATCTGAGTTTCCCTCTCTTTTCTCTCCTTTTCTCTCCTTCTAAATATTGTTGAATAATTCTCGATTGTAAAGGTTGTATGATGCAAGATCCCCCTTGTTTTAATAAGATCATCATTCAAAGTAGTGTTCATTAGCATTTTGAGTCACAGGCCTCATATCTACACGGTTTATTACACGTGGATACTTGCCTCTTTCCACCATTGTAATATATTGTGCATACTTTGGAAGTAATAAAAGTCTTGTTTTGTGGTTATTCTCTACCCTAGCTCACATTTTATTTCCTTTACTTGCTTTTCTTTTGCAATATTGGCTAGCTATCCATTTTACATGTCCCTTGCGGGTTCCTTTGCGGAATTTCCATTTTACATAAAACTAGAATACTTCCAAGTTAACAATGAGAAGACACCAATATGCAAAACAAGATAATCAACACAAAGTTTAACTACATTATATTCATCAAAAGATTCATTCTTTCCCTGGTTGTGAAGGATTACAATGCTCTATTGGAGTAGGAGTTAAGATGGAGAGGAAAACATAAGACAAGAAGATAGAAGAACTGTAGTTTCTTACATGTTGTAAGACAATGGGAAATATCAACCAAGAAAATCTAACCTCAAACAAGAAAATCTCCCTATAGGAATGGAGAGAGCATTACAATATATAGCCAAATTTAGTGGATCTTTGCATTCCTATGTGACTTTTCAACTTAAACTACAATCCTCAATAAAGAAATAGAAACTTTAAGTAACTTAAGTCACTTTTTACAAAATCTTCTCCTCAATGAAGAAATAACATCTAGAGAGAGAAAGAGAAGAGAATAGAGAGAATAGAGAGAGAGAAAGAGAAGAAGCTCCAACCTTGAATGAAGAAGGATGAAGAAACTCGATCATATAGAATTGAAATCTTGATCCCGATGACCTATTTGGTGATGCTCCAATGATGGACTCCATATGAAGAACTATAACCGCTCTTCACTGTGAGAAGCATCCTTTTGAATGATTAACCATTATAGCCCGATCAGGTACACTAAGAGAAGAAGTGAGAAGCACTTGATGGATGGACCATTGAAAAAATGAAGGATGTCTTCCCTCACTCGAAAAAACCATCTAATCCTTGAAACACTACCATGCCCTCTTGACCAATCATTCTCATGGAATGAACTTGATGCACTTTATGTGAAAAATGATACAATTGCTCATACAACCATGATCCATGATTTAATCACCTTGAGAACACAAACATGACCAATGAGACGCAAGACCACTGGACCCTTCCCACTCAAAGTTGAATAAAGGGGAGAGAGATTAAATGCAATTTCATTCACCTTATGATCATACACCCCATATGAGATGAAGTGAAATGTCCTTGGGGACTAAAATGCACTCTGAGACCAAAATTGGGAACCAAGAGGGATTTCCTCTTTCTAAGTCACAAAACAACTCTCCACCCTTTGTAACCTTTTGAATGATTAAGCTGTTATATCCCAATCATGTGTACACTGAGAGAAGAAGTGAGAAGCAATTGATGGATGGACCATTGAAAAAAATGAAGGATGTCTTCCTCACCAAAAAAACCATCTCGATCCTTGAAACACTACCATGCCCTCTTGACCAATCATTCTCATGGAATGCACTTGGTGTGAAAAATGAGACAATATCTCGCACAACCATGATCCATGATTCTATCACCTTGAGAACACTAACATGAACAATGAGATGGAAGACTAGACCCTTCCCACTCAAATTTGCAGGAAGGGGAGAGAGATTAAATGCAATTTCATTCACCTTATGATCAAACACCCCATATGAGATGAAGTGAAATGTCCTCTGGGACTAAAATGCACTCTGAGACCAAAATTGGGAACCAAGAGGGCTTTCCTCTCGCCTGAGTCACAAAACAACTCTTCACCCTTTATAAGCATGAATTTTCCTTATTACTCCTACGAGGAAACCTCCTAAGATATTATCAACATATGGTGACAGGTGGAGATTTGTATATATTGCCAAATTTGGCATGTTCACTCTAAGACACATTATGTTTACCACATCCGGAAATGTGGGGATTTTCTTGGAAACTAAAAATTTGACCTCCGTGAAGACCGTAACCATTTATACATGCAAATAAGAACATGTGTAACCATTTTGAGATCATTTTGAACACTTACTATATTGAGTAAGACATACATGGGGGTCTATCTTTAACAATTTTACCAATTTGTCATTTTTAAGTGTTTTGATCTTGGAGGAATGAATTGAGGTACTGAAAACCAACTATTTCTCAAACTTACTATTTTTAGTAGGCTACCTAGTAGAGGCTTACTAAAAAAAGAGAGTGAACTTATAGGTGTTGGATCGGAACAAAATCAATTACGAAGTTTTTATTTTACATTTCAAGGCTTTGCTCCAATTTTTGGAAATTTTCAATTGTCGAGTTTTTGTAAATCGAGAAATGAATATTTTGGCTTGAAATTTCAAATGGTTATAAAAATGGTTTATTTTTTCAATGAAGGAAATTAAATACTCTTATCAAATGCATTTTCATGAGGAAGCTACAGTCAAAATCTTGTGGCAATTGGAATTGGGGTTTACAAGATATGAGCAAATCAAGATTTTGATAATTAGGGCACAAAAGTGAATTGTTGGTGTTTTAAGAAGATGAAATAGATTGAAGACCTCTTTAATATATTCTAAGGATTTAATTTATGTTTATGCATCATGTTTTAAGTTTTTGAGTTGAGTGAGTAAGGGTGAGTTAATTTATATGGTGGGAGATGAAGAGAGGGAGTGCACATAGGACAATGGAGGAGTGGAGAAAGGAAAGGTAGAGAATGGAAGCCTCCTTGCACATGGGTGCACTTTTTAGGTGCAATTTCACCTTAAAAATGTTCCTTGGGTGCAAAGAGAGTTGAAAAATGCACCATTCGGATGGGGGATGAAGGAAGAAATGACATACACATGCCCAAGTATAAGCTTTTTTATGTTTTTGAGTTGACATGGCATGCATACATGAAATATTTCAAATAATGGGAGGATAGCACACTTTTGGGGTGAAATTACACCTCATAAGTGGGCCCAATGTGCAAATGGGGTTCAAAAATGTGCCTTCAAGAGAAAATGGGGCCCTCCACAACTCAAAACACGCACTTAAACTTCTCCATGTACTTTTTGGCTTCTTCCTTATATTTTTAAGTTGATAAATCCAACCAATAGGAGGTAGGAACACTTATGGGGTGCAATTGCACCTCAAAAGTGCATCAAGGGTGAAAAGGACACCAAAAGTGTACCCAAATGCCCAAGAGTTGCTTTAGAGCATGATTTACACCTCTAACTTTCTTCCGAAATGTTTTCTTCACCCTGGACTCAAAACTTAATGAGTTTTGGCCAAATAATATATTTATGTGCATGGAAACAAGAAAATGAAATAAATTTTCCTATCTAGGATGCTTTAAAATGTGTTCGTATACAAATTTTACATGTACCTTCATTTTTTCTAGAAAGGTGCGTTGATGAGCGAGTGATAAGAAGAGTTTTCAATGAAAACAAGCCAAAAAAATTATGAGACATGTGGAGCATTGAAAATAATTTCATTTCATATTTTTAGGCTCCTAAATCTTCACAGAGTGTCCCAAAATTTTTGATAAAGTTCCACCTTGTAGAAGGACTCATGTGTTTCACTAATGAATAGGTTTCCACATTTTAATGCTCCCATAATTCTTCCTTGATTATTGCACCATGAAGTAAGATTTGTCAGCTTTCCAATTCCTGGGATATGATCCCCTAACACTTCATGAGGCTCTTGAAACCCTTCGAACAAGGTGACTAGCTCCTTTGGAACTTGCATTTCCCAATGCCTTGCCCAAAAAGACCCAATTTTCTTAACTTGTTCCTGACCTCAATTTTCTCCACATAATCTTCCTAAACTACCTATGAAAAATTCATTTCTCTCCCATACAACTCCTAAGTGATCTAAACTTCCTTGTAAGCTTATGAAGGATGTTCACCCGGTGACAAAAGGACCAAAAATAGCCCTTTTGAAGCCTCCGAGAGCATTTTTCTCTCTTATATCTCAATAGCTTCAAGAACCAATCTAGGTAAAATTATCTACACATGAAAAACACTTGAAAATCATGTTATAACATTCCTCTTGACCATAATGAGGGTGACATAGTTGAAATTTTTGTCGAAGGAAAGGTTTACATTGGTGGAAAGAGAGAATTTCAAGTGTGGGTTTAGTTGTCATGACCAAAATGTAAAATTTTGCATGCTAGACATTTAGCATGACAACGATTGCCTCTAGCTTTGGGACTTGTTTCAAATTAGACAAAAGGCAAACAAAGAAAGCATGAACCTCGGTTGTCTCATGGGGACTATACGAGTTCCTTATCCATTGAGCGAATAGAGTCACACAACACACCCTTGACAAGACAGACAAATAAAAACAACCACACACACGAAAAAGGGAAACACACCACACAATAAGGAAAACTAAGCGAAAGGGAAGAAAAACATAAATCACATGTGGTACATGTGGGGAATAGCCTAAATTTAGTGTAGAACTTTTTCTCCTTTAGATGTTACCCATGCATAGGTAGCACCAAATGATGTTGTTCGTAAATCAATTCACTAGTTCAATGAGGTAATACCCCTTCCTCAACCTCTTAGGAAAGACAAGTGTTACAGGAGGTCCGAATATGAATAGCTCACTTTTCTCACTTCCCTGAAATTCCATTTTAGGTTGCCAATCCATTGTTACATTCGCTCGTGCTTGTAATTTCACATTCTTCATTTTAACACTATCACAAGATTGATTTTTGACCATTACAGGCTCACCATGTTCGCGAAAAACTTCATGCTCTCCATCGGTAATGCTTGCTCCTAATTTGTCATGTTCTCCATGACTATTATTTTTGTGAGATGATTCTTGATATACAGTTAGAGATTTTCAACATCATCATATACATCTTGTTGATTTATGTTCAATAGTTACTCCAGATGTTTCTCTTTCCCACACACTAACTCATTATTGACCTTGATATCACTCTCTATGATGGATGTACTATCCTCATGAATGAAGACATCCATGAGAGATTCAAGAATTTCCTTTTCCTTCCATTCATCATGAATGTCAAAGAGTGAATTGCCAAATTTGAGTATCTACAGTGTCCAACAATCTTAATCTCGCCATATTGTGTGGACAAGGTCGGTTATAGGAGGTCATTATAATTTATATATGTAAATTATAATTATTTATTATGGGTATATAATCAATAGAGGAAAACTCAAACACGTCATTGGGCTAAAGACTTTATAGTGGGGTCACAAAAAGAATCTATTGGCATATTAAGCACGCACCCATTAAAGGAAGTGTTTTGGTAGTTATCAAATCTATTATAGTATTTATTCCCACAACAAATATATAAAGCATCATATATATATATATATATATATATATATATATATATATATATATATATATATATATATATATATATATATATATATCTTAGTAGTCTCATCTAAAAAAGTGAAGGGGGTCAAACATTGTTAGGGTCTTTATGCACTGGCATGTTTCCTTGTCTTATGAGAACCCTATAATTATTATATCGCTAGGAGTAACAAATATTTGGGGTTATCATCGTGAGATGACACAACACATGTAGTTGTTAACCAAAAGCCAAATTCTTAAGTTCGGCAATATCAAGCTACTAATAAACTTATCAAAACACAAAGAGTGGCGGTATCTAATAATCATGTCAATAGTTCAGCACAAAAATTGGTGAGGATGGAAACACTTATTCGCAACCATATGCTTTAAGAACTTAATGCATGCATACTCATAAATATTACATCAATTTTTATGACTACTAATCATTCCCTTTACTCAATGCACCCTTTACAACGATGATATCAAGATAGCAAAATCAATACTAAGCATGTAATCACTCACTCAACTCTGGATGGTCACTACATATGCCAAACAATTTAAGGCAGATGTATATGTCTAACATGTAGTTAGAAGTTTCATAAGACAATCCATAAGGTTCTCTCTCGACTACCCATAATTTGTATCTAGTTCCCTCTCTCTAATGATACTCTCCCTCCCACCGAGAGGTACTCACATCACAAACAAATAAATAGAAGGCATATCTCTAATTCATGATATGAAACAATACTATTATGGAAATATGCAATGATAATTATTCTCGTGTAATTGTATAACATTCACTTATCCAAATGAAAATCATTCCCCCTTAATTTCAACACATGAATACACAAAGCGGGATAACAATAATTAGTTGTTCCATAATACATAAGTAGAATTAAATGTCCCCGATTACACAACAATAAAGCAATATTCTCATCATTAATAATGGTATATAATGTTAACCATCAACGAGAGGCTTTGAAATCGTAACTAGGAAAGATGGGATGTGACAATTTTCAATGGTGGATTAGCCTAGTTGGTGCATTTTCGGTGGTGGATCGGCTGCCCAATGCAACCTTTAATAGTTCATCCGCCACCCAATGCAATCTTCAATGGTTGGATCCATCGACCTAGTGCACCTTTCTTCAACATTGTTGTATTATTTGTGTGTTGTAATGCTTATAAGGACGTCTTGTGGCATATTTCCCCATTTCCAAACATTGTATTCTTTTATTGGTTTTTTAAAAGACACTTGCGTCATATCTCATTTTTTCCAATGTTTATTGTATGTGGGTACCTCATTTGGTCTAATTTTTAGGACCCATAAAGGATTCTTAGCCTTTGTGTTTTGTATAAGCCTCTTGAGGTTGCACTTACAGGGGTGTTGGTGCAATATTTTATGTGCACTACAATTAAGTTGACTTAGGTTTGCTAATTACACACCTCATATGCTTAAAATAGGATAAGTGGCATCATTTATCAAATGCCACCACATTACACGTGTAATTTTAGGTCCCAACATATTGGACAAGTGTCATTCATATGGTGAAAAAAGAATTGGACCACAACTTTGTTTTTACTTGGTTAAAGTCAAGTTGGACAACTCTCGCTTTTGCTATATATAAACATCCATTATTTGTATATTGTGACCAATTTGACTAATTAGTGTTTTCTTGACATTTTTATTCATGTGTGTTTGTTGCAATATATTTCTTTATTTTTGGTCCGATTCCATTTTTAGGAGCACCATGGGTACCCCCATTACTACACCTTTCTCTTGTCAACTTTATATTCTTCCATGTTTGATCCTTTATGTTCCCCCTTATTCTTTTTCTCTTTCCTCAATTTTCTCTCTCCACCTATTTTCCTACTTTTTTGTAGATTTTGCTAGAATTGTAGCAAAGTACAATTTTGGTCCACCAAGATCATACCTTTTGGCCTCTTCTTATGGGACCTTTTGACCCATGAGTTGGGTGCCACGAAGTTTGAGCCCCTTCTATGTCAACATTTCTTTGTGTTGTGTGTCAACATGTACACCAATATGCCCCTCATTGAATTCAATAAGTCTATAAATGCATTTGATAGTTGCAAGTGAATTTATCAATTTACAAACAGAATTGATGCATTTACAGAAGAGCATATAGCATTTTATAACATTCATTGAAATCAAAAAGTTTGAGACACTTGGATTACCTGTTGAACTTCATTATACTTGTGTGTCAATTTCCAAATTGAAGGATTTGATGAATATCAAGGAATTTCATCTCTTTATAAGAGAACAAACCCCAAAACAAATTTGTTTCTTATTCATTCTGCATACCCCTACTACAATTTTTGTTGTGCCTCTAAAGGAATGCTACAATTCTAGTCAAGGTACTCGTTTTGCATAATTTTTCTAGGTTTGTGCCTTCGCCTTCTGCCTTCGCCTCACTATCTAAACCTATTTTATGATGATTGTCTTTATATTCGCAAATAACTATATTACTCTAAAACCCTAATTATCTCTAGCATTTTTATTGATTTTGTTTTACTATCTTCCTAAAGTAATCGATTAATCTAATTGGGTTTAATTTATCGATTTATATTTATTTAGACTTGTTCACGAGTGTGTCATGGTTACTTTAGTGCATTTTTAGTACAAAACAACTCCACATCTATAAGTGATACCAAACTAATTTCTTTTTGGGGGATCTTCTTATATTCAAATCAAAATCATTTTTTTATTTCAATATTTTTTTCACGAATCAAAGACAAATCGAAGGATATGTTCACTTCATTCTCTCTTAAAGCTTTTATAATAAATCGTAATTCGACACTAGCCTCCATCAACACAAACTAAAAACACAACACCACGCGTCAATGGCCAACTCAACAACATAACCTATTGTAACATCCCCATTTTTGGAGATAAATTAATGACAATCTTACACATGAATGGCCAACTCGGTGATATAAATTATGTTATATTTGTTGGAGCACTATAAACATTTGTTAATATGGGGAAGAAATAGTAAAATAAAATTCACCACTTTGGGCTTCTCACCCTCTAGTCTTTTTCCTCCATTGACAAAGTTTTTATTGAGTGATGCCACCGATAAATCACCCTTGATTTACATTTATTGCCAATATTATAATAACCTAGTTACAATTCAATCATGTATTTTATGTTAAATTGATAGTTTTCATGATTACTACTTGTATATTGTCACACATTATTAAAATGATCATACTCGAACACTCGTGCCCCTAGCACATGATGTGGTTATACCTCGGTAGAGAAGAATTAAAGGGTACAAGTCGGTTGTAAATTATATCTAGGTTGAGAAAATTTCAAGGGTGAAAGATTTGATAATTGTGGCTAATCATAAATAGTATAACCAAGATCATAAATTATTTTAAAATTAAACTTGATTCACCAAACTAATGGGACATTTACTTAGATGTGAACTTAAACTTAAGTTTTCTTAGAGTGAATTTAAGAAGCTTGAAGTTATATAACATGTGGTTCTAGATGATGGTGATAATTTTGTTAGCAACAAAAGCCTTCATATTAAACTCACTTGAAGTTGCAACAAAATACAATCATGTAGTGAAAGATAAGATCCATACAAGGACATTTGACTAGATGGAAAAGGGTTGTATCCAAATATCACACAATGGCAAATCTTCCAAAATATGTAGAGCATTAACCCCTAACTAATAATATCAGTAGTTAGTTGAATAACTAATAATATCAGCATTTGGGTTGCATCATGGAGAAAGGGATTTGTTTATACTAAAGCATCTCAAAGCAGAAAAAGAAAAATGTGTCAAAATGGCAAGTAATTCTTAATGCTGAATTAGGTTAGTGTTAATAAAACCGATTTAGCTAATGTACCACACATTGGCATCGAATATATGTGAAACTTACAGTCCTTGCAAGAATCCAATGAAGTTGTTACCATTAAAATTTGAAAGAATAAGCATCACTCCAATCGCACATAATACAATATTTGCTTATAAGAGGTATAGAGACCACGGTATGACATAAAGTATATATAGAAAATATAATTAATTATCCATCAACAATAATGAAGATATTTTCTTTTGATGATAGTTCACTAGAAGTGACGCACAACGTTAAGCTATATGATTTGACACTTCTTCATCGAGCAATATGTTTTGAACAATGACTCAATAATGTTAACCCAAAATGCAACACATGCAACACAATAGTTGAGACAATTAAGATGGAATGAGATGCTAAATGTCCAAAAGTCCAAGACCCCTTACCTAGAAAAATTGTTACAATTAATATAAACATAATAGAATAACGTTTATAGCATCATTTATTGGATAATTTGTATGAATCATCTCTACTTCACATCATTTGGATAAAAAAATCCTTTGTTTGTAATCTTATCTCATTGTGATGATGGGCCACAAATTATAACCTGAAATGTGAATCCTCCACTCTTTTGTAACAGTTTTTCAACGACTTTATCTTTCAGATTATATATTGAAGAAATCATAAATAAGCTTTAAAATTATACCAAAATGGAATTTCATGATTGTAACTGTTTTTCAAACGACTTGTTCTTTCAGATTATATATTGAAGAAATCATAAATAAGCTTTAAAATTATACCAAAATGGAATTTCATGATTTCAAAAACGTTACAAAATGAATTTTTTTAATTTCCAATAGGACCCCTGCCCAAAGTGGTTTTTTTTTCCAATTTCTCCACAATATCATTACAGTACGATGTTTACATAAGACTATTCACTTTTTCTGTCATCTACAAGCACACGCTGTTAAATGCGATAAAATCTGAATATGATGACATTTAAATGACACGCCTTTCATTTTCTCTTCAGACATCTTAATCTAAGATTGAAATTTGAAGTACTTGAATGTTCTGTGGTGTTTTCATCTTTCCATACACCAAAAATCTAGGAAGATGTAGGTAGTCAACTCTTTCAACAAAAGTTTAGGAAGAAGCGACAAGTTATTTTAATTTTGGTATAAATATTTATAAAATATAACCATAAAATTTTTCAACTTTTAAAAATTTTCAAGACTATAGGATTATCCAAAGTTTGTCAGTAGCATATTACATCGAGAATTGCACTGTGACAGATTTCAAATGAATGTTAATGGTACAGCGTGAAGTTCAAATTGCCCTGCTTTAATTAAACAAGACTGGAAACTTTAGGAAAACCTCAACACCAACTTATCATGCAAAGAAATTAGGATGCATTTAAATGCAAGTTTTATATATACACCCTAAAAATGATTAATGAGCAGAAGAGAATAAATATAATGCAAAATTAAGGCCAATTACATAGGATTTTAAAAGCAAATGTATAAACCACAGCTATTAACCAGTAAACCGTGACATCAATCCCATGGCCCACAATTCATTATCATATGTTAGCTCGTAAGACCAGGTACAAAAATAATAAGGAAATTCTCGAAAGAAAACTTTAATAAATAAAAAGTTCTATGCATGTTATCCAAAATAGCTTCAGCAATGTAATCCATAGACAAAATTCCTTTCAAAAATAATTTTAAAAAACACTTAACGGTCATATAATCACTAGGCATACTGCATGAAATCACTTCACACATATATCTCTATATTGCGTGGTCATTGGATTTTGAGCCATGGTGCTTACAGCACAGAGGTAAAATGATTGAGAATAAACCTGACTAATGGCATATAAATTTTCATAAATCAGGTCCGTTAATTAGGAGGATAGCAAAAGTCGATGTCAAAAAGTCCATGATTATATTCTGCAAAAGGATTTACACACTTTGATAGGTCCTACAGCCCAACCTGGTCTAAAAGATGTTAAAATTCATCATAATAACCATAGAAGCGCCAGTTTCTATTGTTAAAGAATAGAGAGTAGATCACACAGTCAAAATAACCGATTACAACTTGTCTGCATTCATAAATATACCATTAAGTTTGACCAAAAATCGTCATATTTATTCTCTGCACAAGTCTCTTAATTGTTCTTGAATGGCAACATTTTACCAAGCATTTTCTTCAAATATAGCAATGAGAGAACAGAAGTGACTCTTTGAATACACTAATAAAGGACTTGCTAGCCATGGCCAATAAAATTAACACATACAAAGAGGGCCATTCTCTTTGCAAAGAGTCAGCTGCATATTAAAGCAACTCTGCAGACCTAACTATCAAACAGTTGTATGTTAAACTACTGCTTACTTTAACATTGGCAACACTGAACAACTTTATCCATATAAAAAGAAAGATATAAGAATCATTTCTCAAATAGTTAGGACTTTAAACCAGAAACTTCATTTGGGCGCTAAACAAGCATTGGGATCTGCTATGTGCTTCAAACCCACTGCTGCATTTCATGCGGGGAAGCAGTTGCAACTTTTCACCATTATATTGAAATACTAAATGTAAGCTGCAAGGAACTAACAGTCCTCATTTGCAGAAGCAACAAATCAGAGTTACTGGCTGTTAATTTCTACCTGAGTTCATCATTCCCAACAGCCGCTTGATTAATCCATCAACTCAATTTTCCCCAACTTACTTGTCAACATGTCTACGCTTATGTTTCCTGTTTGCATTGCCGGCATGACCACTTGAACATGCTTACGAACCTTCTTACTGCTACTGCACTTACCCAAACAAGTAATATTGAGAAAATTATATGGACGATTTAAAAGACAAGTATTTAAAAACCATACATTGCAATGATGAACTATTAGTTCCAATACTAAACTTTAAACTCCTAATTAATCACCTCAAACGTCACACCTGACAAAAAAACTTCTTTTACCTGAAAATGGAGGAATACACCATAAACATTCCCAACACAGGCAAAGCCAGCAATGCAGATGCCTGTTAATATAAGATTTAAAGAGATAAGAATTACAAATCTCACAAGGGACAGTTATCAACAATTTATGAACTATGCCTATGCAACTCGAGAGAGAAGCGAAGAACATAATTCAGCTAAAAAAATAAAAATATATGCCATCAAAAAGCAGTACATCCCAACAACTTGATGAAAATCAAGAGGTCTAATATGAATTACTTGCTTAATATCATCTAAACCAAAAGATCTCACAATATTAAACACAAACTATAGTACCCACCAAAAACCAAACTAGCTCTTTGGTAGCAAAAGCAGCTGTAAGCTCATGCTGCTTTAATCTTTTCCTGACATAGCCCTGTAACTGTGATGGATAAGATCACAGAACTATATTTCAGCCAGAATCGTGTGAGTACAAAGAATTAATGGTCTATATGCATTCGTGAAGAATATACACATACAAATAAAATTGTTTGGAAAGATCCAATTTCACAAATCTAAGCATAAATGTGATTTTCCATGTCATGGGCAAAGCCAAGACTGGCATATATGACCGAGAGAGATTCATCAGCTTTGCCTTTGTCACCTAATTCTGGTGTCAAGTTGTTTACTATGAGAATAAACAGACTGACTATTGTCCATGAAATATTAAATTTCCTATAGTTTCAATTGTGACAACCAATAATACCTCATCGCAATTTTAGGCATTCTATAGTTGAAAGATTTAGCCATCAGATATCATCTAACCTTGTTGCTGGCAAAAACTTAAACACAAATAGTATACCTGATGATGATAGTCTGTCGCAGTAGTGAGAGATCTTCGGTAGGCATGAATAGCTTGATCCTGATATGGTTGCAAAGTGACTTTAGCTTTATCAATATGAGGTTGTGCAATAGAGGCAACTTGATCAATATATGGGCCACTAAGATCCTTAACTGTCTGTTCCGCATACAGGAGAAACATTTCATCAACTTAATATAGGAGAAATCGATAACAAAACAACTAATAACTAGAGTGCATATGATTAAAATGTTCAATCTGAATAAATCACTCAGAATCAATACATATTCTCAAAGTTGTTGTATCCATAAATACTGCAGATACCTGCACATGAGGCCGTAGCAATTCCTGAGCCTTAACAAGATGTGGACTGAGAGTTTCCCTTGAAACCTCATAGCTATTGATTACCTTGACTTTAAAGGCATCCATGTGTGGTGAAACCGTAACTATGACATGTTGCCATTGTTTCTTCACAACAGGAGTCCATTTTTGCACACTCTGCTTTCAGTAATACAAGTATAGAACATGAAGATATGAATCGCAATTATAGAGCCATTAGAATAAAACACAATAAGTTACACTAATACACTAACCTATATCCCTGCATAAAAGGTAACGCATACTCTCAAACTTTTTACAACTATTAGCTGTCTAAAATTTCTACATATGAGAACGTTAAACAAAATAACTGACATTTTGTAACAACGTAGAGAAACTGCATTGTTCATCAACAATCAGTAACTTGAATTGAAGGGCATTCAACAAATAATTCTTATGCAAAATTTTGAAACGTTTTCAAGAGTTTCCTCTAGATTTACAGTTGCAAGTGTGGGTATCATTTCAATTTTCAGAAAGGGAAGACAAGGAGTCCCTACGTCTTTCTTAGGTTACATCATTCATGTTAGACCTCAGCTGGACTATTTAAGGTGCCCTCGATAATTTTGGCTGCATAGGAGTATCATGTGTAAGAGTGGCAAAGTGCAAAATCCCTTAAAACAGCATAAAAATGGTCATCCTCCCATATCTCAATCTTAGATTTGAAGTGGAACAAAATTTTCTTGGGGGAGCTAGCAGAGGCAGGGCTAAGACACAGCGCAATGGGTTCAGATGAGTCATTCCTTCTCTTTTGATGATGCTGAGGATATGCAAAAGAATTTGAACTGACAAATGTAGAGAACCACAGTTGGTGACGTCTTTGTAGAAATATTTTTGATGTACACAATGATAAATCTTTTATGATTGCTACTTGCTCATAATAGTTTTGAAGTACACAATGGCGCTTGATCAATTCAATGCTTCAGTTTAGTTGAAGTCTGTGCTTAAGATTACTAGAATAGTCACGACTCCTCAACAACCTGTACCATTTAGAAGTGATTCTTGATTCATTCATTCCCTTTGAAAAAGTCTTGTTGTCAAGGATGCCCTTCAGTTTCCTCTATTTGTCTTATATCTGTCAAACTAACGGCAATGAATCATTCCTTGAGATCTACAGTTTTTAATCTTCCTTGTTAAGGGTTTGATACTCCTTAATAAATCTCAGGACTGCAGATTTGAGTTTGATTATTCTTAATAAATCAGATTGTTGTATGTCCAATTCAAGGATAATACAATGTTTTCTCTCAAACCACCACAAACAATGTCCCTAAATCAATAAATTAAATTAATAAATTGATTATTCTTAATAAATTAATTAAATTTATGTTATTATTTCAGAGCAGCGCAGTTTCTGGTCTGGAATTTTTATTTGAAAAGATATATATTAGAACACAGAAACTGGACAGCTAAGATTTTACTGTGAAATAGCATTTCTTATATAAACAATAACCATACGTTTACATTTCAATTAAGGGACGCTGGTTATTGTGGCCAAAAGGATGGAAAAGGGGCCTCACTGATTTCTATCTGCACGCCATGTATACTCTTGTTGTAATGCATTTTCATTTACAGCTAAATTTGCCTTAGGATGCTCTAAGATCTCTTTCTGTTGGGAGTTCATAAGGAAACCCTACAAAGAGAGAGACACAGGCATCGTAGAAAACATACACATAGAGAGAACCAAATTTTGGCATGAGATCAACCCAGACTGCTTAAAGGAGAGCAGATCCCAAAAAAGGCATTCTTTACAATTCAGGAAACTAACCAGTTGCTCCATTCAAAGTTGGATATTCTTGGTCTTTGAGAATAGCAAAACTTTTACCTAGAATAGAGTAACCACCTGTACACTGGTAGAATTTGCCTATGGAAACTACATTATTCTCCAATTATCAACTAACCTGTAGGTGCCGTATCTGCTAAAAGTTTCTTAATTTTTCTTTAGATTTTTCCACATGCTACCATGGATATATGTTTTGTCGATATTTCAAATTTTCAGAACTCTAAAAACCACAAATAGTTTCAACTGTAAAAAATGGAAAATTAGTGAAAGGGGTGGTCAACTTTTGTAAATAAAATGCCACCAGATTAGTTGAATATAGAAATGTAGGCGCGCACAACTTCTTTTTTTTTTTTTTTGACTTACTGCCTTGGCAGTAGCAAATATTCAATTTGGCAATACAACATTATTAGCCACTATGATTATTAACAGCAAAAATAAACATAGAACTTATGCTACATACAGTCTTTGCTGTATCAATATGTGGCTTTGCCCAGTCATGAACAGCAACAGCTTTTTCTGACGCCTGGAAATCAACAGAAAAGCAATTAAACTTCAACAGGAAAAACAATTAAACTTCAACAGGATATGCACAAATCAAGAACAGTAAATTTGAAATCATTAAACCAATTACCTTCTCAGTACAGTCTGCATAGCAGGCTTCCCATGCTTTGCCCAATATGCTGTTACAAATGCCTACTCCAAAGACAAAAGTTATAGAAAAGAGGCAGTTGCAAATCAAACTTTGCATATCTATAAGATTCTACAACCTTAAACCATTTAGCTGCACCTACCTGAAGTTTATCCATACGAACTGCCAGCCAAGGCGGCAACCAAGCTCCGTGTACCTAATAAACAGCAGTGGTATATATACCATCAGGTCCACAATTTAAATATATTTACCATTTAAGGTCTATGACACAAGAAAGATATTATTGTTTCACTGGAATATGATCAGAGAGAGACTCCAAGTTATGTATTCAAATACTATACCAAAACTCCTAAGCTGTCACAAGCATAGTTACCAGGTCTGAAGATTCAGACCCGTTCATGAAGGAAAAAAATCTGGAACTCTTGAAAAAGTTTGGAAAAAATCGATGCTTAATATATACATATTATATATGAGCATATTTAATAAAAAATGACAAATATAGAAAAAATACTACTAATGTAATATAAAATGTTAATATATTTAGTATGTCGATAAACTGCACAAATTCATCGAACCTGTCACGTGCCCCCAAAAAGTTCGTCAAAATTTGTGCAGTTTGTCTAGGAAATACACCAAAAAATGCGGGATAGTAAGAGCAGAAAAAAATCATGGGGAAGAGCCCAAGCAGGTCCTTATAAACCACATTTCCGCTCTACTAAAAACATCAAATATTTTTGCTTTCTCTGGGTGAAATACATCAGATTTTTTGAGCGACTTTACGAAGGATTACGTCATCACTCTGGTATTTTTGTTGAAGCTCAAACAGCAAGCAATAGAATATTACGTGGGCATTCGTGTATTTGTTTTAGCACTGTAGCTGCATGGGTAGTGTTATAGGATTGAAAGCTTAATCACGCCGCTGTGGGAGCACCTAGGAAAAATTGTGGCAAGCAAAGAGGGAGGGCATAACAGCACATTTTCAGGGTCATCATTTTTGCAGTCATGTGGCCAAGTCTTCCTCCAAGTACTTACCCAACACATATAAATTTTTGGCTCCTTTAACTTTCAACGCATTGTGTTGTATTTATTTTTTAGTTTACATTGTTTATTTTTATTTTCATTATTTTAAGTTTAGGTTTCAACGCATATTTTACATTTTGTTTTACTTTTAGTTTATAATATTTAATTTTTCATTTAATTATTTTTTAAAAGTGTTCGACTTCGTAAAATTTGTTTTACATTTTTATTTTATTTGTTTCAAACTTTTATTTAAATTTTATTTTTTTTACGATTGAATTTTTTTACTATATTTATTTTTTAAAACTAATATGAAAGTTTTATTCAATTTTTATATATTTTTTTAATGATGTTTCAAATTTCTTTATAACATTATTAATTTTCAATTTTATTCGTTATTTACTTTTAATTTAGTTTTTTATATTGTATTTATTTTTTAAATTTAATATCTTGCAATACTTTTTAAAAATTTAACTTTTATGATTTTTTAATCATTTTAATTATTTTAAATTTAATAATTTATAATTTATCAATATAATTTGCTTTGATTTAATTTTTAAAAATTTAATAATAAATTTATTTTATTGAATACAAAATCCCTCCGGAGCACAATCCCAATGTCATCCCTTGGCTAGGCAACACCTTTTACACCATCATACGCACCGTTGGGCCACAACCTGTTCAATAATAATTTATTATTTTTATGTTGTCTTTTTAAAATTTTGAAGTTAATTTGCGTTAATTTTTTTCATTATTAGATATAATTTTGCTATTCTTAATTTTAAATATAAGTTAAAACTTAAATTTATTAGATTATTATTTTTATGTTGTCTTTTTTAAATTTTGAAGTTAATTTTTGTGTTAATTTTTTTCATTATTAGATATAATTTTACTATTTTTAATTTTAAATATAAGTTAAAACTTAAATTTATTAGGTATCAATTTTTTTAATTTTAAATATTATGATTAGATATTAAGTTATGTTTTTAGATTTATTTCAATGTTCTTATTTTTGTTATTTTTTTGTATTTGTTTACGTTTATTTTTAATTTTAATAAAATTTTGAACATATATTCTATATTTATTTTCACTCTAAGTGTCCATTAAGTTTGTGATATTACTTTTGAATGTGATTTCATGGCTCCTTTGAAATCGAAAGTTGAGGGATGGAAGCACATCACACGCACAAGGACCGGAAATGAAATAAAATGTAACTTATGCAACAAAGTTTTTATTGGCAACATAACTAGAGCAGTGGACCACTTGCTTGGCAGAGCGGGTGGGCGGTGGGGGTGTTAAAGCTTGTCCTAATGTCACACCAAAAATCATAGCCAAATTGGAGAAAGAGGAACAACAATCACTTGTTGGAAAACACATAGCAACACAAAAAAAAAAAGAATTGAAGAGGCTATTTCCAAAAACACATCAAAGGGCTTTTCCACAAGCATGTCATCATCTTGTATGCAATCAAACACATGTGGTAGTGGAACACTTCTTGGCATTTGGAAGCCGGTGCAAAAGCAAGATGTAGATGATGCATTAGCATATTTGTTTTATTCAAGTGTCATTCCATTCAATGTGGCAAGGACTTCTTTTTTTAAATGCAATTAAAAAATATTTGAATTTGGCAAAGGATACACTCCACCTAGTTCAGAGAGGCTTAGGACTACTCTTTTGGAAAGGTCAAAAGAGAGGGTGACTGGAAATATGGTAGGCATCAAGGCCTCTTGGAGTGTAATAGGTTGCAGTATATTGAGTGATGGTTGGTCTGATATGTGTCAACAACCCTTGATTAATGTCTTGGTGTATTGCCCCAAGGAATATCTTTTCTGAAAGTTGTTGACACCATGAACCACAAGAAGACTTCAAAGTTTATTTTCAAAATCTTGGATGAAGCAATTCAGGAAGTGGGTGAGGAAAATGTAGTTCAGATTGTCATTGATAATGCCACTAATTGTGTAGGTGTTGGAAAAATGATAATGGACAAGTATCCTCTAATCTATTGGAGCCCTTGTGCAACTCATTGCCTGAATTTGCCACTTCAAGACTTACAAAATTACCATGGGTCCATGGAGTAATTCAAAGGGGAAGGACAATTGCAAACTTCATAAGGAACCACCGTCTTACATTGAGCATTTATACACAACATGCATCTAAGGAGTTGTCGAGGCCTTGTGAAACAAGGTTTGCCTCTTTTTATATCAATTTAAAAAGAGTAGTTGAAGAGAAAGTTCTAATAAGATCAGTGATTTGTTGCAATGATTGGGAAAAATCTACACTTTCAACAAGCTCTAAGGGAAAGCATGCAGAACAAATTATTCTAAACAGCAACCTTTGGGAAAGTGCAAACAAAGTCCTAAAAGTTTGCATGAGCCAATTGTGGATGTTCTTTGCATGATGACACCCCTTGTCTTGGCATGGCTTATAAGGCTATGGACCACTTGTAAAGAATCCATTGAGAAGACATTCACCGATGTGGAGGCAGATTACAAAGAAATACGGGATATCATTGATGTAAGATGAAAAATGATGCACACACCCTTACGTTATCAACAGCCCTTGTTTAGAGAGAGAGTGATCCCGAAGTCATAGGCTTTATAAAGCAGATCCTAATTTGCAGATAATTAGGCACCAAACAAGGGCATTTCGAAAAGGGGTATCCAAAAAGAATCTTCAAATGGTGGAATTCTTCTCAATCCCACACTTTGTTCTGCATTGATCCAATCTAAGAAAAAAAAGATTTGGAATGAATCTAGTGATGATGATAATGTTGATGGAGAATCTTCTTCTTCTCAATCCCCAAGAATGCTCTTGATGATATGGAACTTTTGATGTAGCAAAGTAGCTTATAAGGCTATAAGTATGTTTGATTTTTATGATATGGAACTTTTTGATGTAGGAAGTAGCCTATACGACTATAGAGTATGTTCACTCTTTGATGATATGGAACATTTTGATGTAACAAGTAGCCTCACATGTTTACATGTTTACGATTGTGGTTTGACATAATTTCACAAGTTTTTATGTTTTTCTATTAGTCAAACTTAACGGCAAATTTTTTTGAACTTTATCCATTGGGCGAACTTGAACTGAAATTCATCCTTGTCAAACTTGAACTCAAACTCCAGCCTTGTGAATTAGCTAAAACATAGAAATAATAACAAATAAATAGCGAAAAAATGATCAATAAAATTAACAAATTGTAAAATGGAAAGATTTAGGGTGGAAGGCAAATTAGGGTTAGATCTTTTTGTTTTTGTTTTTAAGTTTTGACAAGGAGCATGTTATATTGTGGCTGCCATAGTCACCAATAATGAGCTCGGGTTCAAAGTAGGGCTCGTACATTTCATTATTGTGTTGCCTCTACAAGCACCTCCCTAATCTTGTGCTTTGTGTGAAACAAAGGATTGGCATCATGGATTGGGTTTGGCTTTTGGTGGGAATGTTGGCAAACAGCAAGTTGTAGCAGGAGTGTTGCCTAGTGTACTTGAATGCCTTGGACCTCTCTCTGTTACACCCTTAACACTAGGTCATATATCGGGATATGGATAGCCGACATGTGGTTAACATAATCTCTTATCATGTCATATCCTATTTATTTATGCTTTTATATGATTAGTGGGTCGGCCTTAGGGCTATAGTAGTATAAAAGGGAATATATAGGAGTTAGAGAATAGGATATTATCATCATATTGAGCACTTGAGTCTTATTATATGGTTTGGAGGTTGCCCCCTCGAAGTGGCTAAGTCATTCTACTTGCATATTATGATCATTTCTCTATATTTTGGTGTTCTTTGGTGTTCTATTATTATTGATATTCAGATTTATTTAAGTAAATTTCATTACGGGTGGTATCGAGTTTGATCTTGGTCAAAATTGCACAAAAACCCTAAAAAAATCGGCTATATCTTGTGCACGAGTGTGAATTTATCAACATTTTTTACCAAGGTTGTGACACATTCCAAGTAACATTCTCGAAAATTTCAGAATGTTTTGCAGTATTTTGCAAAAATTATCTTGATTTTAGGGTTTTTCATAAATTCGCTCTATAGGCTACAAATTGTGGAATTTTTCCAAATCCTTTACATTTTCAAAAAGAGGATACAAAATTAGTTTGAGTTTGTTCTTTGAATTTTTTCATATTTGGCCGACTTTTTCTTGAAACCCCAAACCCTAAATTTGGACCTTGATCCCTAAATCCTACTATCTTGGGCCATCATGGCGAGGCCTTCCACAAGAAGCAAAAAGAATCTTGTCACTCAGGTAAAACCCCAGACAAGGATGAGGTAATAGTTGAGGAGTTGGAGTCAGAAGGGGTAACTATGGTATCCTCAGTGCAAGGGTTTACCTCGATGGATCATAAGGTAAGCCAACTTGAGTATGATCTATGAATCCTACAATTTGAGATGGCCAATAAAGGAGATGTAGAAAAGATCAATCAATGATTGGATGATATCATGCAACAACTCGATACAAATCTAAAGGGCTCATCATAATCTTTCAAATCAGACAACTCAATTATACTCAGATCAACCAAGGCGAATATTTAGGTCAAAGTAATGGACAAACTAGCCGGGGTGGATCTTCTAGCCATCCCAATCTAAATCCAAATAATCTGTAGGCCCAAAACATGATGTTGAAAGTGGAAATGCATAAGTTCTACATGGAGGCCATTGATGATGAAGAAAAAGAAGTCGAGGTTATGGATGAACTAGGGTTTGGAGATTCCTAACCTACTATTTCTTGTCATGCATTGTCAAGTGTTATCTCCCCACAAACCCTCAAGGTGAAGGTCATTTAAAGGAACATCAAGTAACGATATTGATCGACTTTGGAAGCACACATAATTTTATCAATAATAAGTTGGTTGCACGTTTAAATTGTTTTATTTATTCATCCCCATAATTTCAAGTCATGGTTGCGAATGGAGAGTATGAGTTAATTGTTCAGGAAATGTCGAGTATCAAACTTTGCATGGGAGACTACAAGCTAGATTCCCCTATGTTTGTTATTCCTAGAGTGGAGCAGATATTGTTTTGGGAGTCCAATGGCTCACAACCTTGGGAACAATTAAAATGATCTTCTAGGAATTATTCATGTGTTTTTGTTCACAAGGAAAGATGTTTGAGTTGACAAGGTTGTGTGTAAAGTCTCTTCAAAGGGTGAGCTCTCATAAAATGCGAGACCATTAAGGGGCCTAAATCACAATTGATTACAGTGGAAAATAAACAACCTCGGCCTACATATCACCACATTCTCGGGAGAGGAGAAGAAAATAGTCGAGTTATTGATGAGGATATGCCATTAGTCAACACACCTAAGCAAGAAATTTTTTCAAAAATATCTTCTCGTTTCCAACCACCACCCACCATAACAACCTTGAAGATCCACTCGTTCAAGCAATCGAAAAACAATGTGCACACCATCAGAAGAAGGTAATCCATCAATATCAAATCAAGGAGAAGATCCGTGACAAGGTAACAAAAACTTGGGAGGAAGATTTCTTGTACCAACATCCAACTATCATCGACATTGAGGATTGCACTTATGTGAAGCAACATCCAAAATTGGCCAACATTGGGGACAATGTTGCTTTGAAGGAGGGGATGTTACACCCTTAACCCTAGGTCATATATCGGGATATGGATAGTCGACATGTGGCTAACATAATCTCTTATCATGTCATATCATATTCATTTATGCTTTCCTACGATTAGTTGGTCGGCCTTAGGGCCCTAGGTAGTATAGAAGGGTATATATAGGAGTTAGAGAGTAGGATATTATCATCATATTAAGCATTTGAGTCTTATTGTATGGTTTGGAGGTTGTGCCCTCGAAGTGGCTAAGATTGTGATCATTTCTCTATATTTTGGTGTTCTTTGGTGTTCTATTGTTGCTGGTATGCAGATCTATCTAAGTAATTTCATTACACTCACTAGTTTTATGGACTACTTGTGGTGAGAAATCTAAGTGTCCCTATGGTAACCAGTCCATCTTACCAAAATACATGGATGTCAAGTCGTAACCGCCAAGTCATACAAGAACCGGAACTCTGTATGAGGCTCACTTAGAAAAACACTTATCACAAAACCGGGAAAACGGCGTTACCATGGATGAAATGTATCACTGCAAGGTACCCAAAAAACCAATAAAACAACAAAGTGGAGAGAGCAATGTCTGCTTCTGAGGCATCCCAAGAAGCACGGCTCAAAACTCATACACTCTCTTGAAGAAGATGTTCGGTCTGCAATAGTGGTATGGATCCATAACTCAATCACAAAACATAAAAAAACAATGACATTGTAATTCATAAGAATACTCCATGTAAGGAGACTATCAAAGATGTCGATAATGTAAGAGTTCACCAAAC
The DNA here is from genome assembly GCA_018340775.1 of Taxus wallichiana var. yunnanensis. Classification (NCBI taxonomy): domain Eukaryota; kingdom Viridiplantae; phylum Streptophyta; class Pinopsida; order Cupressales; family Taxaceae; genus Taxus; species Taxus wallichiana. Next base: position 779,841,545 of record CM031239.1, on the reverse strand, counting down.
TTAATTCTATCTACTACGAGAAAATGTGGTGCACCAACTACAAAAGAGCATAGCAAAAACACAAGACCCAACGACACGGGATCAACCCCCACCCCCAAACTGTTGAAATGGGTGGAGTGATGCGACAAATTTTATCAATGAACAAAACCAACTACTCGAACACTAACAAGATAACATTGGGCTTCACCAAAATAGGTACACTTTAGAGGGAGAATTGGCTACACAACCAAGCTAAAGGAGATTGTCAACATGCCTCAAAAGTGAGGAAAATACAAATAAAATATACCTCTTAAGAAGATGGCCCTAGTGGAGATGAACTCATGCGGTGATGGAGAGAAAAGTTCTCAAAATGGAACACAACCACACGAAGAAACTCCATGGCTCTCAGACTCAACGTGACTACAAACAATCCCAAAAATACACTTCCCAAATGATGTCAATCTCTAAGGACGCCATCTAAGACAGAAGAGTTGCTCTCTGACTACTAAAGAAAATAGTGCAAACAACAAAGGAGCATTACAATGCAAGAGTAGCGAGTGGCGGGTGAGCAACTAAATAGCAAAGACACATTTGTAGTGCCCTTGCAAAGAATGTTGACAACGTCGTCACAAGTGATCAAAGATCCATCCTAAATGAATACATATCGATGGAGAGGATGCGTGCATATGATTCGGAGTAAAATGAATTGTCTATGCATGCAAGCAAACATTGGATGGTGTGTCGGGTTGATCAAATCTAGCATCAACAAAGTCATGATACTTAGTCCGACAAGGTTTGCTTGTTTGGGTATTGTCTCTTTATATGGTTATTGTTAAGTATGCTTAAACTCAATGTAAATAGTAAATCATACCTATCAACCTAAAAGTGTAGCTTTCAACTATCTTGTATATAGAAGTGATAATGATGTCTCCGAGTGTGTTTATTCTCCTTAACGAAAGTGGTATGGAATAGCCTAATATCTCTTTTGAAGGATGTTTGTGGGCGGTATCTTATAAAGTCGTAATGGCATGGTTGAGTCTAGTATTGGGTGTTTACCTTAATGCTTGAGATGCTTTCTCCTTGGACATGTTTTATAACCTTTTAAATGTTTGGCGAAAATGAAATGTGGTGTCTCTGAGGGAGGCACATGTGACTTGAGGAATGGAATCATAACCTTGTAGCATTTGTAATCAGTAACCTAGGGTTCTCTAATTGTTCAAACAAAACAAAGAATAAAGAAGTAATTAAAATTGCACTAGGTGTATAAACTAAATTGTACTTGGTGTGACTAGTGGAATTGATGCAAATTGTATTTGTGTAATGTTGTGGAAATAAACTAGGTGTTATGTTTTTACGTGTTTAAAACAAAATTATTTACCATAGTTTTAGTTATAGTTTTGGCTTAAAAATATTGGGCACGACACATACTTGCCAACAATGCCATTCCTGCATTTTTCTATTCTTCCACTCAATTTATGATCAGCTTTCCTTGTCACCCCTCTTCCCACTTATTGTGTCATGTTGTCAACCCATGGAAATCCAATAAAGTATTGACGTCGAACCTTGCTCTCGGTCGCACTATTCAATTCAAGCTATGAAACACCATTCAAGACGTGGAAGAATATTTGTAGCCACAAAGGTCTTCCTAGATCACATACAATCATGTAATGTCGCAAAACATTCTCTTTTGCCGAGAATCCTTCTAGAAGCCCCAGCAATTTCAGCGACCCATGCTCTATTGCTTTACCCGCATCCTTGATGCAACACAATTTTTCTACATCTTTTTGCCCATTTAGTGACCCACATATATCTTCTTTAGCTTGTGTCACCTTCTCCATACCGCCATGTGCCTAGACTGATTTGTTCCCTTCTTCTATATTGTGCATCGCTTCTACCTCTATGTCGCGGATCACTTCCACCATCTGTTGACATATTGCATCAATGTGTCAAGCTACCCTTATGTCATAGGAATACAATGATAGTCATGGAGCTTCGCTCATCCACCTTGGGTGGTTTGCAAAGTTTAATACCCGACCTAATCGATGCAAATGAGACAAAAGTGTAGGCCTTCACGACAATGAACATTTTTGGTTGATATCTAATTCACATTGATGGTTATCCCCTCCGGATACATTGTTCACTACCAAAATCTTTGATCGTCTCCCAAGATAAGATCTTTGTGCAACTTCAAATTCGGATTCTCTGCAAAAAGGACAATCCGCCACTCTCCATTCATTACATATTTGACTTGTTTCTCAAATTTCTTCCCTCCATTTCTATAAAGAGCAAAACTTGTTTTGTTCTAAGCGATCTTCTTCTTCTCTCTGGAATTTGCTTGAATTCCCATCTTTTATGTATGGTGTTTTAGCCTCTATATTGATGAATGTAATGCATCAAGGCCTCATTTTGTAGTCTAATACAATTGTGTATACTTGAGCAACGGTGAAGTGTTGTGGCTTATATTTGCCCTACTCTTTTATCTTGTCTTCCTATATCTCTAATAGATATTTCTTACCTACCATTATGTTGTGATGTGTGTGGGGACTATACTTGCATTTATCTAATATACTATGTTATCCTCAAACACAGAGCAGAAGGAAGATCCCTATTTCACTCTTGGCGTATCGCCACCTCCTTTTCATCCATTTCTCCTCTTTTTCCCTGCAAATTGTTAGATTAGGTAGTTAGCAATAGCATTAGGAGTAGAAGTAGATAAGAACCAACTCTCTCTAGAGGTTTGCTTCAAGTCACAAGTCCCACACTTGAGAAGCAATCCCATGTTGTGTTGTTAGTGAAACAATCTTCACGAGCAAACACTTTCAACCTCAACACAACCCCGAAGAAGAAATGGAGAAAAAAGTTAACAAAAAGAAGGAAAACAATTTAAAAGGGATCAAAGAGGATAGAGGACCCAACAAACACAACCCATTGTTGGATGTGTTGTATATTTTCCATAAGTTGCACTCTTATATACTATACACTGCAAAGCCGAGGGGGTTCGAGGCATTGTCATGACTGGGGTTTTGGGGGGATGGGCCCGAGATAAAAAAATGGGTCCCCTTAATAAGATTTTGGGCTTGCATATGTAACACTTGGTATCGAGCCAAGTTTTAGCTTTGTGCGAAGAGTTAGGGTTTGTTGACCCTACCTGCGATAGGCTTTTCTTCAAGAGGGAGTTTTGTGTGAGTGAATATATTCGAGTAGAGGACAATGGTGAAAGCACGAGCGTTGAAATCAAAAAATATAATGGCCAACATTTTGAGTTATGGAAGCTCAAGAGGGAAGATCGTCTTGTGGATAGAGATCAGTGGATTGTTGTGTCTAGAGTCGTCCTGTGGGTATGAAGGTAGAGGACTGGGAAAGGATCAATAAAAAGCCAAAGAGTTCAATCAATTTGTATCGCGATTCAATTTTGTTGAATGTGTCAAATGAGAAATATGCACGTGCACTATGGGAGATGTTGGGCATTTTGTATCAAACAAAGTCTCTGGAACAAATTATTTCTCTAAAAGAAGCTATATTCATTGCAAATGATGACGATGACTCGATTGCGAGAATATTTGAACATCTTTAATCTTGTGATAAGTTTGTTCATTTATGTTGATATTAAAATGGAAGAAGAGGATAAATGTATTACTATGTTGTGTTCTTTACCTGAATCTTGGGATAATCTAGTTATGGCTATTACTAGTACTACGACAAAATTATTAGTTGAGGATGTAATTGTGGCTTTACTCTCGAATAAAAATGAGGCGGAAATCCATTGAGGATTATCAATCCAAGGATTCCTTGTATGTGAGAGGCCATACCCAAGAGAAAAGCAAGAAGAAGCAAGGACAGTCAAAGTCTAGAAGTAAATCAAAGACTACAAAAAAAGATAAAAGGAAATGTTGGACTATGATAAAAAAGGCATTTCAAAAAAAACTGTAGATCTAAGAAGGCGGAAAAGGGTAAGTCATTTGACGATGTTGGATCTTCAGATACAAAACCCTCTAATGAAAACTCGAGAGATTTGTTCTTGGCGGTTTCTAGCTCACATGCATGTGATGGTGCATGGTTGATAAACTTGGGTGCCTTTTTCATACGATCCCTCGTCGGGAGTGCTTCTATGAATATAAAAAGATCAATGGAGGTGAATTCTTCTTGGGAGACAACTCGACCTACAAGATCATAGGTCACGGGAAAGAGTCGCGTTGAGGTTAAGAGATGGAAGGGTTAAAACCCTCACAGTAGTTTGCACATTATAGGTTTGACCAGAAACCTAATATCTATAAGTAAGATTAATGATGTGGGTGTGCAGGTAGTCTTTACCAAGGATAATTGCAAGATGGTTCGAGGGTAATGATGTTGGCAAGGGAGTCGATGACTGAAACATCATTCAAGCTTGAGGCAAGCACAATGAGTATGAGTGCAATAGCTATGTGGTTCCATAGGATAAAAAAGTTGCAGATCTAACTCCTACATCTCCTACAAAGAAAATGATGTTGTAGCATCAAAGGATGGGACATATTGGAGAGAAAGGCCTTCATGCATTAAAAACCAAAGGTATGGTTGAAGGAATTTCTAATTGTCCTTTAGATTTTGATTTTTGTTTGGCATTGTGTATTTGGAAAGCAAACTAGAGTAAAGTTTCCTAGCAGTGTTACAAGATCAAAAGGGATTCTACATTTAATACATAGTGATGTGTTTGGACTTGTGAAAGTTCCATCACTAGGAAAAGATTTGTATTATGTCATGTTTATAGATGATTTCTCAAGGAAGACCTAGGTATATTTTATGTGGAATTTCTCACAACCCTTCATTTTGGAATGTGATGCTTCGGGATTGGGGATTGGTGCAGTTCTTATGCAAGACCGCCATCCTATTGCCTACGAGAGTAGGAAGTTGAGAGATAATGAGAGATTGTATTCCACCTATGATAAGGAGATGCTTGCCATTATGCATGCTTTGGCAAAGTTTAGACAGTATTTAGTGGGTGGGAAATTTGTGGTGAGAACCACCACAACAGCTTGAAATATTTCCTGGAACAGAAGGAGCTCAATGAGAGGAAACAAAAATGGGTTAGCAAAATCCAAGCATATGATTTTAACATTGAGTATGTCAAGGGGATGAAGAATGTAGTGGCTGATGCACTTTCCAGAAAGCCCCATCTCGCTGCCCTATGTTCTTTGAGCGAGATTTCAGCAGATTGGAAATCTCAATTGTTAGTTGAGTATTCCAAAAATACTTGGGCATGTGACATTATGGATGGAAAAATTCAGGATGACCGATATAAGGTAATAGCTGATTTGATTTTGTATAAGGGCAGAATTTACCTAGTTCCTGAATCTGAGCTTAAGGAGAAGATTATGCACGCTTTCCATGATGCACCACTTGTAGGACATCCAGGTACTTTAAAACATACAAGCAAATTAGAGAGAGATTCTCTTGGAAGGGTCTCAAGGATGATGTCTTGCGCCATGTCCATGAGTGTATGACTTGTCGTGAACAAGTCAGAGCATACTTTCCCAACAGGTTTGTTACAGCCATTGCGATTCTGAAGCGAAGTAAGAGAGTATTTCGATGGATTTCATTATAGGTCTTCCCGTGGTGCAAGGAATGATCGCATTTATGCGGTAGTTGATCGGTTGACAAAATATGCACACTTTTTTGCCGTCCCTACCAGCTTTAAGGCACCTCATGTGGCTGATTTGTTCTTCCGTCAGGTATTCAAGTTGCATGGACTTCCAAAGAACATTGTTAGTGATCAAGATAGCAGGTTTTTGAGCATATTTTGGCAAGAACTTTTCCATTTGGTTCACACTGAGTTGACTCCGAGCACTAGTTATCACCCTCAGACTGATGGGCAGACAGAGATTGTGAACAAGTGGATAGAGGGTTATCTACGTAACTATGTTGTAGGACAGCAGAAGGCATGGGTAAAGTTGTTGTATTTATGTGAGTATTGCTATAACACCACTTACCATATGTCTATTGGTATGACTCCATTCCGAGCATTGTATGGATATGATGCGAGATCTTTTGTTGATTTGGCGTTTGGGGACAGTAGAGCTCCCAAGGCTCAGGAGAGTTTACAAGATAGTCAGGACATCCTTAAGGTACTTAAGGATAATATTCAGTGGGCCCAGAATCAGCAGAAGATGTATGCAGATAGGCACAGGGTAGAGAGAGCATTTGAGGTAGGAGACATGGTATTTCTACGTCTTCAGCCTTACAGACAAAGTACTCTCAAGAAGAGTGGAGCTGAAAAGCTCAAGCCTCGATTCTATGGACCATACAGGGTGTTGAGGAGAGTTGGTGAAGTGGCATATGAGCTGGAATTACCTTCTGAGAGTAAGATACACAATGTCTTTCATGTATCTTGCTTGAAAAAGGCTTTGGGGCAGCACATTGTTTCTTCTGCAGAGTTACCACCTTTGGATGAGGAAGGGAGGTTGGATTTAGTGCCAGAGGAGATCTTGGATAGCCGAGAGAGGAGATTGAGGAATAGAGTTATTCAGGAGTTCCTGGTGAGGTGGAAAGAGTTGCCAATAGAGGATGCTACATGGGAGGGTGAGTCTATATTACAGCATCAACTGCAGTTGCTTGGGGACAAGCAATTTCGGGAAGGGAGGATTGTAATGTCCCTCGTTCTCGAATAGTTTGATCGAAGACCTTTGGCCCTTTTTGTCTACCCGACGGCCAAAGGGTGATTTCAAGGGTGACTTCGGTTTATTAGTTTTATTATATCGTGCTTAAAATAAAATAAATTATCACTAAAAGCACATATAATGAATTAATAGACTTAATAAGTGACTTCGACTTAGGAAAGTACATGGAAATTAATTAATAAATTATTTAATGTGCTTTCCTAGGCAAAAAGTGCGACTTGCTTTGGGAAGTAATTAAATAAGCCAAAAATGCGACTTGCTTTGGAGATGGGGAAAATTAATTAAAAATAAATTATACTCCTTTGGAAAAAGTGCGACTTGCATTTTGGAAGGGTTTTTTGGCTATAAGGGAAAAGTGCGACTTGTGCCGGCACTATGCAAATTATTATTATTTTTCTTCCCGGCAGTTAGCTCTGAAGCTTTGCAGACAAAATCCAAGGATGGAAACCCTCTAGATTATTCCTCTTGTGGACGGAAACCCCAGGAGCAGTGAGAGGAGTTCCTATTCAGGGAACTTCATTGTATTCACAGGTTATTTATCATTTCAGCAGTTCAGAAAGAGAAATAAAATTGCAGCAGAGGGCATTCAGACATCTTCTAGAGTGGGGCGACTTATTCTACAGTTGTTTTATGCAGTATCTGAGGTATTCTTCATGCTAGATTATTATTGTACCTTCCAGTCTCATTTATATATCAAATCGATTTGGTTTGAATCAATTACGGCTGGGTTTTGGACAATCTTTTGTTATCATTCCATTTGCAGATTTCTGATTGTTTTGCCGTAAATATTTGTCATCATAAATCAATATTAAATTCACGGCTGAATTATTTATGAAGAAATCTGCATGTTTAAACCCTAGGCGCATTTTCTATATCCACCTGGTTTGCAGGGTTTGTATTATTTAATTTGTTTATGCAGTATGAGAGTGTTGTTCCATGGTTTCCTTTGAAATTATCAGTACAGTTCCAAGCCTGAGCAATCTATTAAAAAAAAAAAAAAGGTATTCAGGCAAAAGGGGTTTGGGATCTTTCAATCTTCTTCAACGCATTGGATGATCTTGGAAAGTAAAAGGATGCACAATATACGGGTGACTTGTTCATTTAAGTCGTTGAAGATTTAGGTATTGATTCTTGTGTGTAAATTATCACAGATAATACACCTGATTACAAGATTGTGGGCATGATTGTGGAAACTAAATATCCACAAATATTTTGGACACCTTGCATTGTTCATTCTTTGAATTTAGCACTTAAATCTATTGCTTCAAATGTGACATGGATGGGAACTCTCATTGATGATGCACGCCATATCCACAATTTTGTACAAAACCATACCAATGCCCTCACAATCTATAAAGAGTACACAAATCTATCATTGTTGAAGATTGCAGATACTCGGTTTGCCTCCTCATTCATCATGCTTAAGAGGTTGAGGGAGGTCAAGACCACTCTTGGGGCCATGGTTATTTCAGAGTTTTGGTCTTTTTGGAGAAAGACGGATCAAATTGCTTCAAAAAAGGTCAAGGATACAGTGTTAGATGATGGCTGGTGGGAGAGGGTAGATCTTACCATTAAGATCATGGACCCTATCATTTCTTTGTTGCAATTTGCAAACACTAACCCAGCCATCTTAGGTGAAATTTATGAGAGGTTGAACTCCCGATTGAGGCAATAAAGACCATTGTTGTAGAGAATGTGCACCCTGAATATGGGACACAAGTAAAGATCTTGTTCACCACCATACAAGATATTCTTATCACCAAGTGGGAGAAGAATTGCACACCTTTGCATTGCTTGGCTCACTCATTGAATCCCAAGTACTACAGTGATGGCTGGCTCAATGGTGGGCCTTCATGCAGATTCCCTGTTGGTATGTGAAGTCAGCATTGAGTGAGCAGGTAGTGACCAAGCTGGCAGGTTGGCAGATTGGTGTTCGTACAACACGCTTTCAGGGAGTTTGTACAGTACGGCACACGGTTTGTACTACACGTGGTTTGTACTACACGCAGTTTATACTGCACACGATTTTGTACGAGTTATTTCTATAAAGGAACCCTTGGATTGTAAAGTTGTACGATTGTACGGGATTGTAATCATTAGAGCTAGTGCATGGTGACTGTCATTGATGTAATAGCAAATTTATTCCTAAGTAATAAAATACTGAGAGACCTTTGCCCGTGGTTTTTTACCTGGTACATTACCGGGTTTTCCACGTAATATCTGTGTGTTTTGGATCTGTTAATTTCTTAATGCTTGCACTGTGATTGTTACCCTCTACACTGCTAATTTTTCTAACCTTCCCTCCTCACATGGACAGAGATTTTACAGGGGAGGAAGGTAGCATTTAGAAGGATATATCAAGACAGAGCATCCCTTGATGAGGTGGAGGGCTTTGTAGAGTTTTCTACTGGCATTGGGAGATTTGGAGGCTATGATGTGATCGGAGACATGGGGGTTAAGAAGCCCTATGCTTGGTGGGGAACTCATGGGGCAACATGCCCTATTCTACAGCAGTTAGCCATGAGGGTCCTCGCTCAAGTTACTTCATCCTCGTGTTGTGAGAGGAATTGGAGCACATACGGGAATTTGCATAGTTTGAAAAAGAGCAGGCTTGAGCAAAGACAATGGTGTATATGCACTCCAACCTCCGTCTTATTTACAAGATGAGGGATAAGTGGTTGAAGGGAAGGACAAAGATGTGGGATGTATTTCCTGATGACATGGGTTTGGACAGCACCATTGAGTTGGCATTAGCCAACTTGGATCTTAATGAACCAATGCTAGAGCCAGTCACTTTTGATGATGGTGATCCTCTTGAGGGGTCATCCTCCACACCAGCAGATGCAGAGCTTGGATTGGATATAGAGGATGGAGAGAGCAGTGGCACTGGTGGTGATTTTGATGATTTTGACATGGAGGAAGATGACTGACAACTATGAGCTATGAGATTCTTCCATCTACGGTTCTAGTATCTAATATCTACCCTATTTTGTATTTGCCATTGGCATTCCCACCTAGCACCTATAGTATTAGTAATTCAGTATCTATGTAATACATTTTGATTTTGATGACATCAAATGACTTAATGAGAAAACTACAGTTTATGGTTCTAACTTCTATTTTATGTGTATTGAATATTCTAATTTCTTGTGTGTTTGATCATCATTCATCAATGATCATTGATGTAGTAACTAGTTGTATCAATATTTTGTAAATGTTCTAATTTCTATAAAAAAAATGGATCTTTATGTCTATATTTCTTGTTTTTAATATACATATAAAACGGTTGGAGTTTGTGTTCACTGTCTAGTGGTTTGGGATATTTCCCAACCAGCTTGGTTCTAAACATGGTCACACCCACTTCTAGATTTAAGCTTAAGTAGGGAGTTGTTATATTTTGTTAGTTGTTGGACCGAAAAATTTTATTTGCACGCATATTGTTAGTGTGCCAATATTTTGTCCAGCGTATTATTGGTTTCCAACTCCCTTGCCTATTTATTAGGCACTCCCTTTGGTATCTCCTAAGTGTAGAGAGAGGAACTTGGGGATTGTATATTGGTGTTGGGGCAATAACAGAGAGACTGATTATGTTGTGTATTATGTGTACAATGATGGCTTTGTTGTGGTAATGGTGTGCAAGAGAGATCCTGCAAATGTATAAGTGCATTGAGCACTCCGATATGGTATCAAAGCTAGCTTCAACAACCATTGTTTTGTGAAATTTTTAAAGCATTTTGCAGGCCTTATTTAGCACTATTTTGTCTGTAAAAATTCTAAGCCTTTACTAGCTTAGGTTTGCATACTTGGATTGGCACTTGTGTAGTTATTGGTTCTTGATGCATTCTAGTATCATGGCCATCATTCACAGGCCATACCATCATCAATTCTAATCTGGCAGTTTGCATTCAATTTGGTAATATATTCATTGGCTTTTGTTTGTTGGTTCGGCTTTTTTGGATTTGTGAAGACCTCACCTGCATTTTTATTTGCTATGAAAGAACGGCATTATATGACCACACCCTTCACTACCTGAACAGTCCATCTTCGTCCCAATATTTTGTCTTTGCCACCAGTTGTCCATGTTGCACCTGACCATATGGTCCACCCTTGATCTGTAGGATGAGGGTTATACTGTCGTCTTTCATTAAAGGTCATAAGTGTATCAAGGGTTGGAGATTGGATTTTAGCATTGTATTGGTGAATTGAGGCATTAGTTAGATCAACCGTGGTTTTAATTGAACCAACATGCCAATGAGTATCTACCTGGCACTGCCTACCTGCCAAAATATTGGTTCTTGGCTTTCCATCGCTCACTGCCTTTGGCTCACGGAACTGGTGTCAACTTCAACTCCTGTCACTCTCCTCCTCACCTAAGCACCTCATCCATCCTTGGCATTTTTGAAAGATCTATTCTTTTAGTCTGATCTGCAGTATTTTGGATTGAGAGTCGTGTCAATTTGAAACAAAGTGGGACTGCAAAACAAAGGAACCTAGACATTCCAAAGTCCTGTTTCCATTTTGGAATTGGTATATGCGATGGATCACTGTGTCAAAATCGTGGAAAGAAGATTTGCCCTCAAGACTGCAAACATTGTTGTGTAGGCCCGTATTGGCAAACTTACTATTTAGATCTGCAGTTTGCATTGCTTTGGCCTCAAGTCTTGCATCGTGTTCTTTGCATTTTTCGCATTGACATTAGCATTTGATCACACAGACCTGCAGAACCCAGAGGGGAACGAAACTTGATGTCTCATTTTCCAAGCAGATTTTCGTGGCGCAAACATTCACCTGCCACAGCACATATCAGCTTGGTGACATCTCCACAACACTACAAACAACCTCCCTCTTGGCAGTCCTGACTGTCAACAAACCCTTGGCGGTGCAACATCTCTCCAAAGAATGAAAATGCCCTAAAGTCACCAGCAAATAGAGGTAACCCAACTCGCTATTTTGGCGAGTTGATTTTTTTAAAAGAACTTTTTCACTTTAATGAAGTATAAAACAATGTTTTGTCTTTATTATACTTGTGAAAAATGGTAGCGCAAGTGGTGAAGACTGCTTTATTAGATCATTTGGTATTAAGGGAGTTGAAGGGTTCAGAACACCAAGTTCTTTTTAAGAGGGGCATTATTTTGTTTAGTTAAAAGGGATGATATACTTGTAAAGGGGATATATAATTGTGAAGGGGGCATATTATTTCCATGAAGCATTTTTGTAAGGGGCATAGAAGGGCCTTTTAATTGTAAAAAAACAAGGCTAAAATTGTTTGTAAAGGGGAAATTTTTGACAAAAAGTGATTTTTGGCCATTTCAAAGGTTGTTTCAGCGGGTAATTTGTCCTTGGCATTGGGGTGCTGCCCTCGACCCCATTGTCCTTGGCATCGGGGGCAGCGGGGCTAGCGGGTGACTACCACCCCAAACTGGCCTGTTATGACTACCTCTTAGCAGAAATTGTTCCTTCGTGTGTTAAAGACTGGAGGGTGACGTCCGGTCTGGCAGGAGATCAAACCCCCTCATGTACAAACTTGCTACTAATGCAGGTTTTTCAAAATTATGGCTTCCATTCTGACAATGCAGAAAGAAAACATGAAATGTTGAAACAGAATGCTCTTTTGCACTCCATGATTCTGAGAAAAGATGCCCTCATTCACTCCCTAGAACAGAAACTTGCTAGTTTGCAACATCACCCTCATTTTGTGGACCTTCATACACTGCTCCTAGTTCAATTGCAACTATTACTCCCGCATTCACTGACCTTGATTTGTCAGTACTTGAGCCTAGTCCTGTTGTTGATGCTCCTATTTTAGCTTTTGTTACTATTCTTGTTGCTCTTGTTACTGTGTATCTTGTTTCTGAGGGTATGCCTATTATAGCTACACATTATGTGAATCCTGCTTTTACTTCTCTTGCCTACGTGTCCAGCTTCTTTAAGTAACATACTACTGCATTTGGTTCTTGCACGCTCTATTCTATGGGATTTTTGGCAGACATTCATTTGGTATTGCTTCCCCTATTCAGCCTCTTAAGTGGCATTCTCGCCACAACATTGGTTACAAAACAGGTAATTCATCGAGATCACTTATTGATGGAGCTCGTGATTTTGTTCACCCGACTCTTCGTGAGGATCACAAGCTACACATGAGTTCTGTTGTACCTTCACTCAGGCATGAGAAACGGTAAACCTAAGATTTCAGTTATCAGACATAATCAATCTAGCACACATTCTAATGTTCCTTTGCATGCTCCAATAGTGCACTTCACACCGAATCATATGCAGACATCTTCTTCAGCCATCCTTGTTCATTTGGGATGAATATCTGATCATTTGTGGCAGAAACGTACACATTCATTGAGAGGGCACTATAGGCATGACACCTCCACTATTCAACTTCTTCGGCCCACACATTACTCCTGCCTTTTGATGCTCTCCCTTGGTGATTGAGATACTTGTTAGGCAAACATTTGTTCTGGAGCATACATCTCTCATTTCACTGATGGTGTCTTTTACAGATTGACAGCATTATGGAGTTTCATGCATCACTTGGTGAGGTTTTTGTATATATGGGACCATTTTGTAGTCACACTGAGAGCCATAGAGTTTTACTTCATACTTGTGTGCTCCATGATGGAGCACTTTCTTTTTTCTTAGTTGCTCGACCATCTCATTGCCACAAGGGCCATCCTATGGAGAGATTTTGTATCTATATTATCAACACATTTTGTAGGCATGTTAACAATCTCCTTTAGCTTTGTTGTGGAGCATGTTCTCCTTCTCAAGAGTAGTTGGTCCTGGTGATGCCCAATATCAGCTTGTCAATGTTTGAGTAGTTGTTTTTGACATCTTGTACAGATTTGTTGCGGCACTCCACCCATTCAACAGTATGGGGGGTGTGGGTTCAGATCTTGCTTTCAAGTCTTAATTTGGCAATAGATCAAATTAAGTTTGGTGATTATTTGCACTATCAACACCACTTCTAAAAATCTCCTTCAATTAGTATTTGAGCTTGCCCTCCTAATGTGGAGCTATTCGTTGTATCACACATCGGGTTTGCTTGTTTTTTGTTTGAGTAGTGTATCCATACCATAGTGCAGATCAAACATTTTTTTAGCAAAGTGTATGAGTTTTTGGCCTTGCTTCTTAGGATGCCTTGCAACATGTGATTGTTCTCTCCACTTTGTTGTATTTATTGGGTTTTGGGGTACCTTGTGGCGATTCATTTCATCCATGGTAACTCTTTTTTCCCAGTTCTTTGATCATTGTATTTTCTAAGTAAGCCTTATATAGAGTACCAGTTCCTATATGACTTGGCGGTTACAGCTACTCGACATTCATGTGTTCGATAAGATGGACCGGTTACCATAGGGACACTTAGATTTCACTATGTATTTGTACATGGGTACCTCATCAAGCCTAGTTGGTGGGACCCTAAGTCTCTTTTCCTCCTTAAACACTCTCTATTGTGCGCTTAACGGAGGGTGTTGGAGTGTGTGTTCACATTGTCTAGTGGTTTGGGATATTTCCCAACCAACTTGGTTCTAGACATGTTCACACCCACTTCTAGATTTAAGCTTGATTAGGGAGTTATATTTTGTTAGTTGTCGAACCAAATATGTTTGTTAGTTGTTGGTCCGAATATTTTTATTTGCATGCACATCGTTAGTGTGCAAATATTGTCCAACGTATTATTGCTTTCATACAGCAAATTAATGTTGCATGAAACCAACTCCCTTGCCTATTTACTAGGCACTCCCTTTGGTATCTACTAAGTTGTAGAGAGAGGAACCTACGGATTGTATATTGATGTTGAGGCAATAATAGTGTTGGTTGGAAATATGGTGTTAAGAACAATCAACAACTCTAAAGGGGACAACAATCCCTCCTCTTTAATGGGGAGGTTCCCTTATTCAAAATCCAAAACCCTAAGTATATACAAATGTACAAACTAATTAATTTCTGATGAGGATATTGGTGACCATGGCATTTGAATCATTATTTCCAATACAGAAGAGAAACTAAGAAAAGGCATGGAGGAATTACAGCAGCATGACTAGGGTAAGACAAGTTAGTTAGGGAAACACAATTGCAACTAACCAACTGATCAAAGATAAACAAATCCCCTTGGTTCCCCAAGATTACCAACTGACTGCAAAAGAGAGAAGGGAAGAAGCAACACTTTCAAATAAAGAGATTACAGTTTTTATTCTACTTATGCATGCAAATAGAACTCAAGAACATGTGTGTTTGTATAAATGAAAAACCCATAATACGTAGAATGCAAATTGAAACAAAGTTCAACACATTTCACTTCATGGATTTGAACACAAAGTTTCAGATTTCATGTATAACAAACTATCACATTAATCAGATTGAAAGAGAGAGAAATGGAAAGAACTTGGATGAGAAAGGGAAGGTCTTCTTTTGTATTGATCAAAAATATGTATATTACATCCAAATACACCAATATCCAACCCCTTTACAAATGAGAATGAGGCCTTATATAGGCTAGGGGAGGATGTAACTACCTTTTCTAACTAATTGTCCTTAATTAAGTGTTAAGCACTTAATTAATTAATTACATAAGTTGGCTTTATTTTACAATTTTGCTTTTAGAATAATAAAGCCAACTTCAAAATAGAACAATTAGAAAACATTATGAGCCGAGGAAGAGGAAGGGGCAAAGTGGGAACAGCTGAGACTAGCACTTTTAATCTAATTGAGATAGGGGACCCATTATATGGAACGTACTTAAACAAATTATGCAAAGACATCCCATATTGTTAAATCGAGCGCCTACTTTACACAGATTAGGAATACAAGCATTTATACCTATTTTAATAGAAGAACTTGCCATTCATTTACATCCATTGGTTTGTGCAGGATTTAATGCGGATTTTCCCAAAAAGACATAATTAAACTTATGGATACATAAGCCTTTTTTTCCTCCGAGAGATTAATAGGTTCCGCGCAAATGGCATATTTATTATAGACTCACTCCATCTGAATATGGATCGTGTCCATACTGTCGTATTGAATGATCCTGGACGGTTAATCGCTGTGCATATAATGCATACAGCTTTAGTTTCTGGTTGGGCTGGTTCAATGGCTCTTTACGAATTAGCAGTTTTCGACCCATCCGATCCTGTTCTTGATCCAATGTGGAGACAAGGTATGTTCGTTATACCTTTTATGACTCGTCTAGGAATAAAGGATTCGTGGGGTGGATGGAATATGCCCTATCTATCGACTCTGCAACCCGAGAGGCATTGAGCACTTGCATTATGAATTTAGTCACAGCAATTGAAATCTCCATGCTCTTAGGGACTATGGTGTTTGCGAGAGCAGCCAACCAGCTTCCTTTGCAATTCCACCATTCTGCACAAGTCCCTTTGTTGCCTCTACGACGACATTGTGCAATTCTGAGAGCTCCTCCATTTTGTCCTTGCTGACTAAATCTTCTTTAAATAGCTCCTCTTTGATCAATGATTTGAATTTTGCCTTGATCTGATCAACTAGATTCCTCTCTGCTGAATTATCCTTGTAGAATTGGCAACAAAGGGCTTGTAGATCGTCGAAAAATCCAGCGAAGATCTCAACCTTATGTTTTTTTGTTTATGTGATTCACCTTTTTGTACCATGGCTCTTAGCTCAGTTTTGCAACTTTCTCTAGAACTTTCTAGAACCTTAATTCTCCATTCCACGTTGTAGGTCCAGGTCTTGGATAGGTTGCTCTTTGAATCATCAAAAATCTTGTGAGAAAGGAGAATCTTTTCATCAATTGAATTCATGATTCGGAGATCCTGAATGCAATCTGCCCAAATCTTGAGTTCCTTGTCAATAGTGTCAACTCTGAATTGATCTGCTCTTGGGCTGAGGAGATATTATCATACACCCTGTATGCTTCATCAATGAATTGTAAACCAGAGACTAATATGCCTTCAACCCAAGCTTTTGATGTTAATAGTCCTCTCAACATTCTCAACATCAAGGGCAGACCTAGAAGTGTAATTTCCTAGTGAGATAGGGAATTGGATGCCTGAGATCTTTTTGTCCCTACAAGTTCTATGAAGCACATCCAACTATCTACAGAGTTCAACCAAAATCAATTTGTCATTGCAATATATTGGCAGCTTGTTTGGTAAGCCTTCAAATCCAGCTAACCAAATGTATGAGAATTTCTGAATTGAATGAAGAGGTTGCCATATGTAGAAATCAGTTGCCTTGCCTCGGAAGAAACCCTCTCAATTACATTATCTTCTAATGGTCTGACCAAGAACATTGTAAAGCATCATTCACTCTCCTATGATGAGTTTTGTTGTTTTCATAGGTGAGTTGAGTGTAGAACTCGTATACCAGTGCATTTTGTTTGTCTTCTTGCCCGATAATCCTATCCACACCCTGTAGGCTACTATAGTGTACATCAAGTATGAGGTCATGTGAAATGTTTTGCTTTGATGTACATTAATCAATTACTAAGTCAAGTTTTCACAATGATTTCCCCCTAGTTCAATCATTGTTTATCTTCACATATCACATTGATATATACACACATCCAATATTGGAACTCATTGGTGGATGGCATGCCCATTAACCTAGCAAGAGTTTGATCATAATTGAAAGTTCTTTGAATTCAATTCGTAGATAACTTTGGGCAATTTGGAAGGCCCTTTCTTTTTAGTCTTAAACCCAAGATTTAGCAATCATGGTTTTATAATTATCTTGATTTTGGTCAAAGAGTCTCGAGCTTCAGCCTTGGTTAAGATTTTGGAATCTTCAAAGGTTGGGATTCCCAAGGCCACATTAATATAATGGGCATCTAATTTGGAAATAATTTGTCCCGGGGGTCTTTTAATTCTTTAGTTTGTGGATCAAAGTTTGAGGCACATGTCAGGACTGTGTTAATGCATTGCACTGAGGTGGGGAAGCCAGCAACATAGGCAATTCCATTGTTTTTAATACATTGGGCAATTACAAGTGGAGCTATCATCCGAGATCCGGGCCCAAAAGTCACTCAAATTCATGTGTCCGCATCACTGTCTCCTATGTCGTGCATGAGCTTTCTAATGATGAAATGTGTTCATACCCCACATATTGGAACTTCATGGTGGAGAGGTTGGGGAGAACTCGAGAGAAAATGGAGGCTAAACAAGGATTACAAAAGGTATTTAAAGGGGAGGGTTGGAAACACAAATAACTGTCAAAGTATAGCAAGGATAAAACCACTCATCTCTTGTATGAAAAGAAAGGCACCTGCACAACAATCCCAACGCAACTCGAATTTTTGAATTTGGATGAAAAATGACCAAGTTATGAGCAAAAATCACCTTTTGTGCGCAAGGAGCAAAGAGAGGGTCAAGGCACGACAAACTCAATTTGCAAATGTGGAAAATGATTGAGTATTGGAGTATTTGTATAGCAATTTGGCTTAAAGGCTCGATTTAGGGTCGAGATAGTGTAATGCAAATAAACCCATGCCCATGAGAACTCTTTTTCTTTTTTTTCACAAATCAGTTATGACAGGGTTTTAAGGAACTCGAGGAACACCCTTTAATGCAGAGATATCGGGGATGCGGGGAACAAAGGGCACAGAGGAACAAGTTCCAACCGTTCCATGAATACCCACAAAAGCCGCAAAGAAGAAGGGAAGAAAGCATGTGGAAGTGACAAGCTTGTGGGGGAACCGACGCTAAGACAAAACGATTCCACTTGTTTCACAAACCTCCACAAACGCCACAATCAAGGGGAGGAGAAGGCTTGCAGATAAAACAGACATGTAGGGAACAGGAGGCAGGATGGAACTGTTCCTTGAGTTCTCAAAAATGCCGAATAGACCAATGCAAAGAGTCTATCATGCGGGGATGCGGTGATGTGGAGAACCGGGAACAAAGGAACTGTTCTACCAAAGCACCAAAAGGCCGACCAACATTGTAGATCAAAGTTTTGCGGATAAATCGACAATGCGGAGAATAAGAGGAACAGAGGAAATGTTCCTCCAAAGTCTCAGCATTGACCGATCTAAGCCCAAACTTGCTCAGAACTTACTCAAATTTAACTAATTGTTGGAACTTTGTGCACTCTTTGACATCAACAAGGTAAATACAACTAAGAAAATGGGTCACTTGGCCAAAAACTCAAAAAAAAATCAAAAATTCCACATTTTTGGGGTTAATGACAACAAATAGAGAGACTAATTATGTTGTGTATTATATGTGTACAACGATGGCTTTGTTGTGGTAATGGTGTGCGGGAGAGATCCTGCAGAACATATAAGTGCATTCAGCACTCCGATAAAAAGGTGTCCCCGCATCATGTTTTGAAGGTCGACATGTCCCGTCTCGGATACTCATATCCGTATTTCCGTGTGTCTTGCATGTCCTATGTCCCAATGTCATGTGACTTGAATTTGTGCAAATAAGACTTACCAAATTTCCATTTGGTATCAAAGCGGAGTTAGATTAGGAAAGCCAAAGCTTGAGAGAGCTTCATTTGAGAGATGATGTATTGATAAGTTTCAAAGGGGAAGCTCCACTTTGCTTTTGTTGTCCGTTTTGACACAAATATCCATTTATTAATGTTTTATGTGGTTAAGTTTGAGAGTAGAGTCTGCGGTTTGTTTCTTTGTGGTCATTTCGTATCAGTCGTGTTGTTTTTCAATTACAAATCCATATAACAAGAGCGAGAAGCAAGCAAATCAGAGCATTGCAGAAAGGTGTACCTCAGAAGATCTTTAAGCAAGCCCAGAGAAGCATAAGCAGAGCACAGCAATGAGAAGATTAAAGCACACTTGTGCAACCGGTGTGACAACAAGAGCGTGGAATAGAGGTGCCACGAAGGTTGCAGAATCAGATCATTATGGTGAGCAGCAGTAGAAATGAAGGAGGTATTAACAACAATAAAGTGATGTTGAAATAGCATGATTTGCAGCTGAGGGGTGTTGGGAAAGATAGAGAAGACCCCAGAAAAAAATATAAGGACCACACAAAATATAGAAGCACCAAGTAAAAGCTAAAGTGTATTTTATTATAATGTTTCTTCTATAGTATAAAGCAAATATTTTTTTCTGATATTCAAACAGTTTGAGAATATTCATATCCAAATGAGGCCTTTAGGCTCAGATTTGTCTCGAGAATGACTCTCTAAAAAGGTGCTCTCCTTCAATTATTGGATAATGCATTTGTTACTCACCACAACATATGAACAATTTGTTTAAATCTTTTTCACCTATTGTTTCTAGTGACCTATCTGACACATAATCAGAGAGAATTCCAAACCACTATAAACAATTGCAGAAAACTTGAGTCCTAATATGAACAATTAAAGTTTTGTGACAATGGTTTTCATCTAATAAGATCCATAGTGTACCCAGTATTCAAAGTGCATTACCACCTAAAAATAGAATAACAAGCGTTCTGAAAGCCAATATTTACTAAATATGGAACTTCCTCAAGGAGTGGAATATCAATGATGTTAATGGAATTCAACAATAAGAAAAATATTGACTTATATACAATGTGTTTCAAAAAATATGCAAAAGACCAAAAATTTATTTACCTTCTTTATCTCCTCTGCTTTCACTTTAGCTTCTGCTTGAGCCTTTAGCATTGTTGTCTGTTAAACAACAAATTTGGAAAATGATAATTTGAAGGTAAAAATTGCATTTTTGTTATTCTAAGCAAAAACATGCAAAACGAAGACCTCGGCAAACTGAAGCGCCTGCTCAGCTTTTTGAATCCGAGCCTTTTGTTCAGTGACAACCTTTTGCAGCTGCAGATGCATGAATTGATAATCAAGTCAATCTTGAATGTTTCTTACCCTAACAAAAACAAACAATTATCAATAATGAACAAAAACCAAAAGGATGCATCCTAGGTGGCATGGTATATATTTACAAACTGTTTGGAATGAATGTACACCATTCTGTCCTAATGCCATCCTCTAACCAGTAAGGAGTGCCCAATCAACCCTCAATTGGTGGTATCTGTCAAGTAAAAAATGCTTGCTTCTTTTACCAATTAGAACAATGAACCTAGTTCTAATCCCCAAAAACTTAAATCCGAAAGGGATAATTTGGTAGTCCACCATCATTTTGAGCAACCATGAACAAGGAAAGAAAATTGACAAAGGAAAAGCAAGAAATAAACAGAAAACAACTGGGATATCAAAGGGAATACCAAAGAAAGATGATAACAACAAAGACCAGATTTAAAATAGCTTAGAAAAGCTTTGAGTCTACATTTTTACTTTTAGAAAGGTGAGAGAACTCAAGCATACAAAGCCAAAGATGTTAGATCAACAGAAAAATCCACTTCAACAATTTGTGACCAAAATGAAAGTAAACAACCCCAACAACAGTGGTGACTTCATTTCCATGGTAGCTAGTGGACTATCTTAGCCTTGGATGAACTGTGGCGGATGACCCTTGGATATACCCTTTAATGTGAACCCAATCTGTCCTAGATCAATATATTTGGTCGAGCACAAGTTGTGACTATAATCATTTTTACTTTACGAAAAACAGTGGAGACTATAAACTATTGCTTTTGGAAGATACGATTTAAAATTAGAATTATAAGTACTAAACAATTCATTTCTAGGTACCTTTTTTTCAATATCAATACTGCAAATAAACAAAGACTTTTTAGATGAAAGTCCTTCCTTGGAATGAGATGAAAAAAAATGCTAAGGTAAAAAAATAAGAGAGGGCACTAACAATTTATCTCATAATACAAAGATGCGAACCAAAGGAGCTCAGAATATATTCAGTCCCACCAATATTTATATGGGTGTGTAGTGAAACAGTTTATGCATGTAATTAATAATTTCACAAGTATAATATATGGTAAGATGTTATGTATCAGTATTTAGCACAACCGAAACTATAATTATTCTTGCCAACATCCATGTTCACCTTTTCAAATTTTAGGGAGAGTTCTTTTTCTCTGCTCACATCTTCCCTCCCTCGTGATTCTAAGGACTCTTGCTTCAGCTTGTGTTGTTCTAAAGACTCTTTAAGTTTCTCAGCCTGAAAATTTTGAATTTGTAAATTGCAAATGTTACAGTCAAACAAAGTATCTAGTTTTCACCATCAACATGGTTATAAATCTACTCCATATAGTGCCCCACAATCTGGGCTTTCAACAGATCTGTCATGGTAATTTCACTCTGTATGTCATCTATTCGCTCACCTGTTTCTCTAAATCAGCAACTTGCTCATAAGCCTCTGCTGCCTTTGCTTCCAAATCTCCTGTTCCTTTTTTCTACAGTAGAGTAAGCCAGGGTTAATAATCAAGACCACCTTAACATTAACAGAAAACAGTCACAAGAATATTTGCACTAAAAAGATTATAAGAGTTTATCGAACCAGAAAATAGCCTTCAAAAACTCCTCAAGTAAAAAAACATAGAAAATAAAGGACGAAAGAGCAACTGGAGATTTTCCTCCAACGTGACAGCAATAAACTCATTTTGGAGACAAGTTTTCAACATCAATTACGAGGTGCGAAAAATATCATAAACACCTTGTACTTTCTGTTACAACAATGTGGTCAAAGAACAAGTTTTCCAAAATCTCACATCATAAAAATGACAACTATTCAAACATTATGACAAATTGTAAAATTGGTGTTCCTATATCATCAAGATTTGATACAAATGAGGGCTTCTATTTCGCATCCTTAGCATTCGTCAAGGGAACTTTAACAAACATTGCTCCACCTCAAATGATAAAATCATAGTGTGATATTGAGAGAGAGAAATGGAGAGAATAAGCACACATTCCATATGTTATTCATTTTCTCTTGTCAATTGGATAATTTGATATGGTATGATATGACACATATATCTTTAGTTAAGGTCATGTTAACATTTAATTTACTCCAGTCATGCAAAACTAATGTGCAGCACACTATCTGTGCTAGCGGCAATACATTTCAAAACCTAACAGGCTTCACACTAATTAACAGGCCCTTTATCCCCATCAAAAGAAAAAGTTATGACAATGAGTATCTCCTTGTTAATATTCTGGCAAGGAATCAGATCTTAGCTATCACTGTGATCTGTACATGAAGGTCCATCGCACCATTGTGCAGGTTTGGAAGAAAGTGAAACAGTGATGAAGTATTAGCTTATGCATAGAACAACCTAATCCTCCTATCCGAGGTCATTCTCCGAAGGACACTGTCAGGCTATTGATTAGCACATTCACTGCTGGCACCTTCTGTTATTCAAAGGCAAGCTAGGTCCCATGGCTTCTTACTATGTTAGCATCTCTACTACAATATCTACAGTTTGCACTTTTGATTTCACCCTGCAATATGTTCTAAAAATTGGTCAATCTTTATTTCTTATTTCCCAAGTTAATTTAGACACTCCCTCATATCTGCTGCTACATGTTGTACTTTCAAGCCCAACTAACGTATGTTGGTTGTTGGAATCAAAATGATTTCATTGATTTATTGATCAACAAGGAGTACCAATTTTAGAATTTTAGGTGTAATAAATATTGTTACAACAAACCATATATAACCCAAGTTGTTATTGACAAAAATATCAAGTATTGGTGTGTACTAACAAAATACAACAATAACATTTTAAATAGTTATCGCACTAAAAACTTGCATTATTTAATTTATTTACCCTATGTCCATGCCGTAGTAGTATATATTGTCTTAACATTTCCTGATCCTCCCTTAATACATTAGTCTTAAGAGTGCAAGAGAGAATTTTGAAATACCTCAAACTTCACACGTGCAAGTGATTTGGTGAAGATATTTGAACATTGATCGTGAGTGGGGTAAAAGTGGAGCTTAATATCATCTTGCTAAACATGCTTGCATATGAAGTGGCACTAAACCTCAATGTGTTTTGTGTGCTCAAGGAATACAAGATTACAAACAAGTTGTAGAAAATGCCGGTTGTCACAGTATAGGATTGTTGGTTGTTTCTACGGTACTCCCAATCATGCTAATATATGACACAACCATATCGCTTGGCAGACAGCTCCACCTACTGCATAAAATTCTACCTCTATGGAAGATCGAGAAACTATGTTTTGCTTCTTACTTCCACATGAAATTGACCAGATCCTAGAATGAAAAACACATCCAGACATGCATTTCCTTTCATTGATGGATCCTGCATGGTCTGCATCTGTGTAGACAGTCAAGAAGAATTTATCATTCTTCTTGTACTCCAGGCCATGCTCCATAGTACCACGAACATACCTCAATACTCAGTTTGTTGCCTTCTAGTGACATAACTTTGGTTCCCGCATGGACTGTGAAAGTAATTGACAACATAGCTGATATTTGGCATGGTATAGGTCAAGTAAACTAGTACAGATATCTTAAATACATGTCTGAAAAACGATTATAGATATCAATGTCAAGGCTCTTATTTTGGATTTTATGTATACCACATTGATTAATAACTCCATTACCTTCTCCAAAAATTCCAACTGACTGGTGATAATTTACAAATGACATCTATCTAGCTGCATCAATTTGTTGAGTTTGAAAACATCTTTTCGGAGAAAAAATGGGCTCCAAACTCCAGTGCATGGCCAAGATATTACGATTTTCAATTAACTTTTGAAAACAAGAAGAACAAAACTTCTAATTGACAGTCAAATGGACATCAAATTTAAAGTTGAAAACACCTGTGGCGGTCATATGGAAGTCAAATTTAATATTGTTATTGATTAAAGATTTGAGATTCCTTTCACAGTTCATAGTGTAAAATTTCTTGATAATACTGCATGTAAATTTATATTTTCCAACATTTAAAATGTAAGTTTATATTTTCCGACATTTCAAGTCCTTATTCTAGACCCGTCATCAAGGAGAAGAAGCTTAAAACATTAATATGCCAAGATAAGGTAGTTTGAAAAGGGTGGGCAAGGGAAATGGGTCAGCCAAATGACGTTTGGAATTTTATTTTAATTTAGAGTAGATTATTTTTAATTCTTCAATTGGTAAATTTTTTAATTCAATGTTTATTTTTATTTTTAATATCTAAAAACTTGTTAATTCGTTGATCAAATTAAATTTTGAGTCGATTTTATTAATTATTTCAAAAGCTTAATTGATTTAAGTTAGTTAATTAGTAAGAAATGGAACAAGTATAAAGCCAGGCAGGGGCCTATGAAGTATCAAAGAAGGATATAGTATCATTGAGCTTTTTAATTGAACGCTTCAATAATACGATTAAATTTAGTTAAATTTAACTGGTTATGCATTTTAATAATTTTCAAGTTGAATTGAATAATTATAATGAGGTCAAAAGATAAAGCATTGAACAAGCCAAGTTACAGTTCAGGTTTGCTTAGACATTTTAAGAGAGGTTTCCACGACTGACTGAGTTTCCACTGACCGTCTTGGTTTAGATTGTAATGTTGTTTTTCAATCTCAACTGCTTCACGTATTTTCCTGTTCATGTAGTGATTCTCCGTTGATAATAGTTTGGTCTCATTTGTGCATACGGTGCCTTGTATTATTTTCATGTTCAGCAAGGGCAGACTTATCGACCCTTGCATGCTTTAAATCTTTGCAATGCTCTTGAAGTCTAGTTTGCAGTGAGCGCCCAATCTCACCTATATAGGATTTACCACATGAGCATGGTATTGAATAAACACCTTTTCTTTGTTTTTGACAGATGGGTTCTTTTGGATTACGCAGCCTGCTCTTAATGTGAGTGACCAATCTCACCGATATAGGATTTACCAAGTGAGCATGGTATTGAATAAACACCTTTTCTTTGTTTTTGACAGATGGATTCTTTTGGATTACACGGCCTGCTCTTAATGGTGTTAATAGATTTAAAACAAGTTTAATTTCCATTCTTATTTAAGATTCTTGTTATTTTATCCGATGTCCCTTTAATGTATTGAAGAAATGCTTAAAATTCTTGTATCACCCTTGGATCGTTGTTTCTATTTTTATTTTTTTATATATTTTGTTTTGTTTTTTGGCAGCAGCATTGATTTGCCATTCACTGTGTCTATTCCTTTTAAGAATCTTCATGAAAGATCCCTGGATGGATCCTTCTTGTACTCTACTGATTTTTAATCAAGCAAAAACAGCAAATACAGTTTTATGTGTATTTATGACAATATCCCTAGTACAGATCTGGAAAGTGCGACTAGGTTCTAGGAGAGATATCAATGTAAATCACACCCAATAAAATTACTTCTAATTTCTAATGACTGCCCAGATATTTGGGGGCTGAAATACACAGAAAACTGAACTTATAACAATCCAAAATGCCCAGAAAATCAGATCTGAAGTCTGTTATTATTCAGATTGAAAATCTTCAAAATATACTCCAGAAATGATAAAAAAAGTACAGCGATCAGATTACAGAATGATGGCAATTATTTGACAAATATTTTCAGATGAAAATACCTCTGAATTCGCTGCCAGACTGTTTACAAGGGACTGATCCAACTGCTGGTTGCAAATCACTGGAAAACACCTTCAATTCCCTTTCCACACATGGCTGAACTGAACCTGGAAGTCTGATGAAGAACACTAGGAATTTCTGAGTGAAATCCCCTCTCAATCTCCTGGGGTTTTCGTCCGCAAGAGATAAATTCACAAGGGTTTTCGTCCTTGGATTTTCTGGTAAAAGCTCAGAGCTCTTAGCAATACAATAGATGATAATAAAAATCTGGATGCCCTCTCTACAAGTCGACTTGTTTATTTAAAGGGAGATCAGCCAACCACCACCCCCAAATCAGCCAATAAAAATTGTTTCATTCTCCTATGCTGGGCGCATTTTCCCTTTTGGGCTGATTGGCACATTTCCCAAAAATTGACTCCCTAAGGTAAGTTGCACTTTCTCTTTTCCAATACAATTATTTTTAATTGTATTTTTGACATTTTAATTCATCATTATACTTTATTATTTATTATATGTGCTTTTTCATGATATTATTATTTTTTGAAACAATAGCACCATATAATAAAAATAATAAAGTTATGTCACCCTTAAAAACTCCCCTTTGGCCGTCGGGTAGACATAAAGGGCCAAAGGTCTTTGATTTGGAAAAGGGGACATTACACTTCATGAGGTGTTTTTCTTCTACATTAAAGCTCTAGTGAAGAGAGTGTTGAGAATTCCCGCTTTCTGGGTTGGATAGTGATGTGAATCAGCTCTGATATACATGTCAGAGTGTGTTTTCTTTCTATAAACTTGATGTGTAAATGATCAATCTATGTTATAGCCAAACTTTGGGCATCACAAATATAGTTATAGCCCGAATTGTTGCTGAAAAAAATATCCTACAAGTGTGTACTTAATAAATATAATGACATTACAAACAAAAATAACACTAACAACTTACATAGTTTAGTTTATTGAACCTAGGTCTATGATGTAGTAATATCTAGACTGCACGGATACAGTACGGGTATGCGTACGGTTTCGGTATGCTAAAACAGCAAATTTTTAAAAATCTCGGGTAAGGTACGCTTGTGGGTACGTTTTATAT
Organism: Taxus wallichiana var. yunnanensis; assembly: GCA_018340775.1. Classification (NCBI taxonomy): domain Eukaryota; kingdom Viridiplantae; phylum Streptophyta; class Pinopsida; order Cupressales; family Taxaceae; genus Taxus; species Taxus wallichiana. Next base: position 779,814,432 of record CM031239.1, on the reverse strand, counting down.
ATATATATATATATATATATATATATAATATATATATGTGCATATAAAATTATAACTTTAAAGAAACATTTGCATACTTATTGAAATTTAACACTCATACACTTTAAAATCATTCATGGAACATGAAAACAAATTTCCAATATTTTGAGAATTGAGACTTGAGTTTGTATTGATTCATAATGTTCAAAACAATAGTTAATAACAGAGACTGTATTATAGATTTTATAATTCATTATTAATGCCTTAAGCTTGAGTTAGACGTATCATTGGACATTAAAAACATTTAAAGTCATGAAATATTTTAATTCCTTTCTCAAACCAAAGGAGGGCAGAACAGCCTCTTGTCAAGGCAAGGATCTTGTCATTATATTTCTGATTCGACGAAATCGATTTGTAGGCTTGGCACATAATGTCAAATGAAGAGAAGATAGGCTGCCCAACCACCAAGTGCTTCACTTGTTCCCATGCCTTCCAAATTGACTGAAGAATAAAGGACCCATGAGGAGCAACAAGAAAGCCCCCAAATAGTAAGTCAACCAAATGAATTCCTTTTCATCTCTCTCGACCCTTCAGAGCCTATTGGCAATATTGAATCTCACACAAACTTTCCAAAGTTCAATTCCAATCAAAGCCCTCATGTTTTATTTATTTTTTTGCACTTAAAAAAAAAAGAAAAAAACTGTGGGTACTCTGGGTACTCTTTTTATTTATTTTTTTGCACTTAAAAAAAAGAAAAACTGTGGGTACTCTGTGGGTACGTACCCACAAGCCCTGGGTACAGTACTCTGTGGGTACATACCCACGGCTTGCCCAGGTGTACCCGTATCCGTACCTTACCAAAACGTACTCAAAAGCGTAGCCTGGCACATACGAGGGGTCTAGGGCATTTAATGCAGTCTAGAGTAATAAAAATTATCTAGCATTATTCACTCATGGACATTAATATAACCTCATTCCATTTCATTTCAGAGTTGATATTGTTTGCAATAACTGTGAGAATTCAATCTCCATATCACTACACATAGTAACCATGTATTTGGCTCCAGTGGTTACCCAAGCATGGGGATATAATATATCATCAAAAATCTTCCAAACATGCTTTTTGATTGTAATCCGTGTTAACCTGCAAGAGCAGCTCCACCTCCATATCACTACACCGCTTAAACAAGTGCTTGGTTTTCATAGTGAATTCAAACATAGATATATCATACACCTCCAAAAATTAATGGATTGTGTGCTTTTCATTGGTATAATCTCCATATTATGATAGATTCAACAATTACAATACTGCTGTTAAAAATTCATGATAATCTCAAGGTTACTTGGTTTTCATGGGTAGTTCAAACATAGATATATCATACATCTTGGAATAGTTCTTGGAGTGTGTGCTTTTCATTGCTATAATCTCCATATTATAATAGTTTCAACAATTTCAATACTACCGTTAAATTTTCATGATAATCTCAAGGTCATGATGTGGCTTCACAAGGTAGTCACCTGTCCACATAGTAATATATCTTGAACATGAGATTGTTTTATGAGGTAGAAATGGTCTTTGAGCATACAATACAGTTGTGTATAGTAAATCTTTAAATCCTTATGACATAAAAATTACTATTTTGATCATTTGAATTAAGGAATAGGTCCAAATGGCATAAATTTAGATAGACAATGGCCATAGGATACACAAGCCAAGCAGGATACTCACTTTCACCTACACTCTACAACATATTTGTTGATAAGATATATAAACCATTCCATATTTGGGGTGCCGCAGCATAATTGCTTATGTTGAGTTTCTAAGGCCATTATTCTCTTTATTGATGATATTATTCAGGTATTTCATATACTTACAAGGTGCTAGCAACAATGTAAGCTCCATGCCCGAGTATCTCTATGAAACTAGGCAAAAATACAATTTAAAAATTCTTGGAGTTTGTGCTTTTCATTGGTATAATCTCCATATTATGATAGTTTCAACAATTACAATACTGCTGTTAAAAAGTCATGAAAATCTCAAGGTTCAAGGTTACTTGGTTTTCATGGTGAGTTCAAAAATAGACATATCATACATCTTGGAATAGTTCTTGGAGTGTGTGCTTTTCATTGGTATAATCTCCATAATATGATAGTTTCAACAATTTGAATACTACTGTTAAATTTTCATGATAATCTCAAAGTCATGTTGTGGCTTCACAAGGTAGTCACCTGTCCACATAGTAATATATCTTGAACATGAGATTGTTTTATGATGTAGAAATGGTCTTCAAGCATACAATACAGTTGTGTATAGTAAATCTTTAAATCCCTAAGACATAAAAACTACTATTTTGATAATTTGAGTTGAGGTATAGGTCCAAATATCATAAAGTTAGATAGCCAATGGCCATAGGATACACAAGCCAAGCAGGATACCCACTTTCAAGTACACTCTACAACATATTTGTTGATAAGATAGATAAACTGTTCCATATTTGGGGTATCACGGCATAATTGCTAACCTTGAGTTTCTAAGGCCATTATTCTCTTTATTGATGATATTATTCAGGTATTTCGTATAGTTACAAGGTGCTAGCAACAATGTAAGCTCCATGCTCAAGTATCTCTATGAAACTAGGCAAAAATACAATTTGCCAGGACTTAGGTAATTCCACAAGCCTTTCTGAATTTGAACAAATTTTCCAGACTTGGACTCATCTTTTGACTGCTGGCCACTAAAAAGATATCAATCCAAAGAAATCAATCATCTACATCTTTCATTGACTTTCATCTTGAAATCATAAGAAATGCAAAATTTGAGAAATATTTTGCAGATATGTTAGACAACAGCATTTTCGACAAAGATTTTACTTAAACTATGACTGTCAAATTTTGTCACGTAGTAAGTGGCTGCCCATTGATTCCCGAGTTCAAGACAGAGATAACTAATCTAATGTTGCAATGTTAGATTGTGTGTGTATACACAAAAAATCATTTCTTTATTTTCTTTGAAGCAAACTTTTGATCTACGTCTAGGCTTGACTCCACACAATTGAATCAAAAACAAAATTAAAGTATCTTAAATATGACAGGAACAGCCAGTATTCAACCATCAAATGCACATAAATATCCATATTTACAAATCCAAAACATGCATATTACAATACAAAATGAAGTTTCAGTAATGCTTGAATTTAGATAGGGTGTGTATACACAAAAAATCGTTTCTTTATTTTTCGTTGAAGCAAACTTTTGATCAACGTCTAGGCTTGACTCCACACAATTGAATCAAAAACAAAATTAAAGTATCTTAAATATGACAGAAACAGCCAGCATTCAAGCATCAAATGCACATAAATATCCATATTTACAAATCCAAAACATGCATATTACAATACAAAATAAAGTTCCAGTAATGCTTGAATAGAGTATACAACCTGAAGTGCTTCAACCTCTATTTTCAGAGAACTAATAGTCTTTGAATTTTCTTCAATGAGTTTCTCCTTTTTATCAATGGTCGACTTCTTGTTCCTTAACTCATAATTCTTATCCTCAATTGTCAACTCTGCATCATTAGAAAAATAAGAATACATGTAAGACAGATAACCAAGTGCAATAGAGGAAGCCCAAGCCATCCAACCACAAACAAATATAGTGTCCTAATGGACCAATTGGGCTCTAGGCCTTCCAAAGACTATAGTTATTATATTTATTAGGTAACCTTCAGGTTGAAGAGTTTCTGTGATAAGACACTTCCATATAAAATATAGTATCACATGTGGTATGAATCTCTCAAGTATGATGCTGACATGCGTATGGCATCTCAACTTTAGGGGTTGGCTCTCCTATAAAACACTTTACGAAACACTCTACAAGTAGCATCTTCCCATAGGAGAGCTTATTTATGTACTGGTAACAACCTATTTTTCCTTCTAGACATAGAGGCAATAACAAATGCTATCATCTTCTAGGCCATGGCCTAGCAGTGAGGAAGGCACTTATCACAACAATACCAAGTTCAAGCCCAGCAGGTGCACACCTTTGTTTTGTGGTCTCTGTGATGAAGTGAAAGATCCCCAATAATTTTCTTTCCCACAGATCAAAATTTTTATGAATTGCAAATGATAAACTAGGGCTTTTGAAACCCTTGGAGATCGATCTAGGGCAAACTGATTTTTATCCCAGCCAAAGCGACTAGGGTTTTGAATAAAACTCAATGCAGATAACACCAAAAATTTATATTTTCTTTCCCAATCAATTTCTAATATTTTTAGAGGCCAAAATATGATAGAAATCAGATTTATTTGCATACAAATAACTCAGAATTGCAGATCTGAAATCTGAATGTAAACTGGCTGGAAAACCCTCTAAAAATGCTCAGAAAATTATAAAATTGCAGCTCCTTTATTTATAAAAATATGGGGATGGTTGACAACAATTTTTAGAAGTAAATACCTCTAGAAAACAGGTCCAAACAGCCCAAACTGGGTCGATCCAACTGCTGCAAATAAATCACCAAAGAACACAAAAAAACTGCTGGAATTTGACTGAAAAATATGATTTAGCTCGCTGGAAATTTCTGAGTGAAATCCCCTCTCAATCCCTTGGGGTTTTCATCTGCAAGAGATAAATCCACAAGGGTTTTCGTCCTTGGAATTTCTTACAAAGCTGGAAGCTCTTGCAATGGAAAATATGATAGTAAAAATCTGGATACTCACATAGGCAGGTCGACTATCCTTTTAAAGGCCAAAGGACCCCAAATCGACCTCCAATGCAACCAATGATATTTCATGCTTATCCCAAGGCAGGTCGCATTTTTCTAATGGGCCTTTTGTCACACTTTTGACCCCATATGCAAGTCGCACTTCTCCTAGGAATACAATTAAAATTAATTGTATTTTTACATTGACATTTTATTTTATTAATAAGCTTTATTATTTATTATATGTGCAACTTATAATATTTTATTTTAATATTTGCACAATATAATAAAATAATAAAACTTAGTCACCCTTGACACATCCTTTGGCCGTCGGGTAGACAAAAAGGGCCAAAGGTCTTCAATGAGAACTATCCGAAAAGAGGGACATTACAGTCCTCCCTTCCCGAGATTGCTTGCCCCCAAGCAATCACAAGTAGCAAATCTGCATCCTCAACAGCTCCTGGATCCCAAATCAGCCTAAGCCTTTTGAATGGCTTCTCATGCACTATACAAAACTGCTCAACTGCTGCAAAAAAGAACTCATGCAACTTACTTGTGAAAAGTGCCATGATCCTCCTCATGTATGCCCCAAATTTGCCGTACTCCTCATCATGTCCTTGCTGTCCCATGTTGCAATGAAGTGAAAAATCCTCATATATGTCTTCATTAGGTGATTCCTTGTCCACAACTATCATAGACATGGCTGTCATTTGATGGGGCAGCGTGTATTTGAGTGATTTCATGGTAACTTGTTTCCCTTCATGTTGGAAACTCAACTCCATAGCCTGCAAATCTTGGGTGACTCTTCCTAATGAATGAAGCCATTGCATACCAAGTACCACATTGTTATCTTTCAAATCAATAACATAGAAGTCATCATGAAGAGTGTACTCACCAAATAGAATGTTGATTTTGCTCACTTTCTTTTTGCAAGGAATAGTGAGGCCACCTGTTGTAATTACATCAAAGCCATCAAAATGATCATAATGCAAGCCTCTTTTGTTCACCAATCCTTCATCCACGAAGTTATGTGTGGATCCACTATCAAGAAGTGCCATTATCTTACACTCAAACATGGTACCTTCAAATATGAATGGATTGTACCTTGGTGCTCCTGAAAGATAAGTGATTTTACCTCCATGTTCCATGTTTGGTGTTGGTTGCTCCTCTTCCTTTTCTGAATCAAGTATTATCATCCCCATCTGACATAACCTCTATGAGATGAATCTTGCCTTTACCAAGGCAATTATGTCCAGGCTCCCAATGATCCCTGCAATGAAAGCAAAGCTTCTTCCTCCTCAACTCATTACGAGTCTCTGATCCACCTTCGGTGTAGACTCCACCTTTGAAGAAGTGGGTTGCTCACTTCCATGCTGCTTTATCTTTTCATTCTTTACATTCTTCTTTTGTGGCTGAAATGGAGTAGTATCCAAGTCCATGGTTGTCTGAATAGCTTCATGCAAAGTCCTAGGCTTAAGAGCCTTGACAAAACCTCTCAATCTATCATGAAGCCCCTCAATAAACAACATCACTACTCGCTTCTCAGGCATCTTTGGTACCATCACTGCAATATGTTGAAATTCGTTGATGTATGCATCAACGTGCCCACTCTGTCGAAGTTGTGCCAAGTCCCAAGTAAAGCTCCACATCCTTGCGATCAAATCTCGCAATCAACCTCTCACTAAACTCCCTATATGACCGCAGAAGATCATGTTTTTGCGTGATTAGCCCATGGTGCCACCAATCGTATGCTACTCCCTCAAGGTGCAGCGTGGCAAACTGGATAGCCTCCTACTCCTGCATAGGCTTGAGAGTGAGGTATGTATCAAGCTTGTGGATCCATGCTCTAGCACTGATCTTTCCACTACCATCAAAAGTGGAAAGGGTCACCTTGTTTTGTGGCATGCTTCAACTCCCTGTTCTCTTGTGCTCTAGGCCTTTGTACTGTCTAGCTCTCAAACTCTCTCTCCTTTGAGCACAATACTGATGAAGGGGAAAGGCATTCCATACCTCCTCTGGTAAAGCTCTCCACTCATCATTAGTTGTCATTACGTTATCTTGGAAAGTTGTATTCTCCAATGGATCCTCAACCACAGGTGGCTCCTCTCTAGGTAGGAAGCTAGGTTGCATAGGTCTATCTGCAGTCCTGGTAGATCTCCTCTCCTCTGTATGTCTCCTCTCACATGGAGGGGAATCTCTCACGCTACCAACCTCTGTAGGTGCCTGTTTAGCTCACCGATGTGGATTTGTCCCTTCTATCCCTTCTATCACGTTGATCTCTAACATCCATTTTATGTATCAACTATTGCATGGTCCGAATCATGTCCCTGAAAAGCTCACGATCCGGGTCAACCCGTTCATCCCGGGAGGGCTAAGTGATCCTCCTCTTCGGTCCATGGTTTCGACACTACTACTCTGTATCCAAACCTGCTATGAGACGTGCATGTCTCCTTGTATTATACCTGTGGGGCCCAACTTCTCTCGGTTGCATCAATCAAAACCTTCCAAGTGGGAGGATCACTACTCGATACCACTTTGAAAGATCCCGAGTAATTTTCTTTCCCACGAGATCAAAATTTTTATGAATTGCAAATGATAAACTAGGGCTTTTGAAACCCTAGGAGATCGATCTAGGGTAATCTGATTTTTATCCCAGCCAAAGTGACTAGGGTTTTGAATAAAACTCAATGCGAGATAACACCAAAAATATATATTTTCTTTCCCAATCAATTTATGATATTTTTAGAGGCCAAAATATGATAGAAATCAGATTTATTTGCATAAATAACTCAGAATTGCAGATCTGAAATTTGAATGTAAACTGGTTGGAAAACCTCTAAAAATGCTCGAAAATTATAAAATTGCAATCCTTTATTTATAAAAATATGGGGATGGTTGTCAACAATTTTTAGAAGTAAATACCTCTAGAAAAAACAGGTCCAAACAGCCCAAACTGGGTCGATCCAACTGCTGCAAATAAATCACCAAAGAACACCACAAACTGCTAGAATTTGACTGAAAAATCTGATTTAACTAGCTGGAAATTTCTGAGTGAAATCCCCTCTCAATCCCTTGGGGTTTTCATCCTGGAATTTTTCTTACAAAGCTAGAAGCTCATTGCAATGGAAAATATGATAGTAAAAATCTGTATATTCACATAGGCAAGTCGACTATCCTTTTAAAGGTAAAAGGACCCCAAATCGACCTCCAATGCAACCAATGATATTTCATGCTTATCCCAAGGCAAGTCGCATTTTTCTAATGGGCCTTTTGTCACACTTTACTAATTTTTTTGACCCCATATGCAAGTCGCACTTCTCCTAGGAATACAATTAAAATTAATTGTATTTTTACATTGACATTATATTTTATTAATAAGCTTTATTATTTTTATATATGTGACTTATAATATTATTTTTTAATATTTGCACAATATAATAAAATAATAAAACTCAGTCACCCTTGACACTTCCTTTGGCCATCGTGTAGACAAAAGGGGTCAAAGGTCTTCGTTACAAACTATCCAAAAAAGAGGGACATTACATGAAGTCAATTGGTGAATGCGGCATAAGTGTTGAGTTATAATAAATCCTTCATAGAAGGCAAGACAGTGGTGAGGTGGTTGGATTCTCAAATTATCTGCCAATCTTGCATTATAATGATGATTCTAAAATATTTTTAAGAGTTTGGTAACCGATCAAAAAACGGAACACTTGAGTTTTCATTTTGAGATATACTATAGGCATCTGTCTATGTTCATGCAGCCACCGAAGGAAATGTCAGAAGAAGATATGCACCAGACGCCTTTGATAGGTGTAGACACCCTAATTTCACATCCGTCCTAAATCAATTAATCCCCCTTCCTCATTTCCCACAAAATACACTTGAATTAATCAAATATAATTTGATTAATTATCCATTTCAAAATCCAAAAATAACTCAATCCTCACCACATGCCATTATTCTCCATGTTTTTCTACTATTGAATTAAAAATTCAAATTCAAATCCTCACCCATTCTTCGTGGTCCCCACTCACCTAAAATCCTCTACTTATGAATTAAAAATATAATTCAAATCCTCACCCATTCTTCGTGGCCCCCACTCACCTAATCTTGCCCACATTTTCAAACCACTCACTTAATCTTGCCCACATTTTCAAACCATGATTACTTAAATTACTCTAAGTTAATCACTCCCCCAAGCTATAAATACAACCTTACCCCTCCCCTCTAAGGACACGGAGAATAAGCTTGAATGCCCTATCTAAATTATTGCATCCTTTGAGCAAAGAACATCCTACTGTCTCGTCCTAATGCCCAAATAGCCTCGTAATCATTTTTTCCATTTAGTGCAAAGTAAGAGGATCGTTGTTGCGGGAAGGTCTTGCTCGTCTTGAATAAAAGTACCTACATATCACACAATCAAGGTTCAATCCCGGTTTCTAGCCCATTCAGAGGTTTGCTACGGAATGCAAAGGAGGAGGTATGATTATTGGTATTTTACTTCTTTGTTAGTAGTGCATTTTTCCTAGCATACTGATAGGGAATTCTAATAACCTAGGGAATGCATCTAATCACAAGAGGAATCAGCCTGATCCTAATACATAAAGGGTGGAACATTTGGACTTCGTTGGCAACTTGGCGATCACCCATCCGGCAAAGACTTACGGATAACTACGAACAATCTAATAGTCATAAACAATTTTCCATACTAGACCGTGTGTGCAGATCATGATTGCAAAATCAGTCACACCATGCCTTTTGGAGATGCCAAGATATTAGCTTTGGTAGAGCCGACGGAAAGATAGGCGGATTGGAAAAGCAATCAAAATAGAGAAGAGGCCTCGTAACCCAAACAGAGATGATGGTTTTAAACTCGGTAACACCTGCAAACTATGTCACAAGCTACGCCAGGATTTTATGGAAAATGTTCAAACTTTGCTGAACTTTATCCTCACGGGACATGAACTCAAACTTTATCCATTACTTCTACACGGGAAGTTTTTGACAAGATTTTGCATTACTTTATAATACATACAAGTGGTTGAAGCAATGAATGCAAAACTCTGTCCACTCTGTCTCTCTAACGTGTTTATGCATATTTTAGAAAATTAAAATGATTAAAGATATATTTTGTTTGAACTTTATCAATTTTTTTCCAAACTTTATCCACCGACAAACTTGAACCGGAGTGTATATTCATCGAACATGAACCCAAACTCAAACCTTGTGACTTAGCTTGGAAACCGTTCGTCCACAAACTCGCTACTAGTCAAGTGGGTCAAGGTTCCAGTCAGCATTTATAATTTTTCAGCTTTCTATTCTGATTAATCTAATCATATTTTATTACTATACCTTTAATAAATTAAAAAATTTAATTAACTAATTTTATAATTTAAACATTAATTAATCCTAATACATACTTTAAAAACTGGTAAAATCAATATCAAATTAGTCTAAACCTAACTACTATACTTTCAATCCAACAAAATCATCATTTAAATAGATTCAATTTATTTAAAACTTTTCAATTAGTTTATTTTTGTTTTCAGAAAAATAATTAAATTAATTGATTAAGTTTAACTCATGCTTAGGTGAAATTTTTATGATCAATCAATTAAGTGGTTGATTAACATTTTTTTTCGTTGCTACTTGAGACTCAGTAATATAATTTATTCTTTAGTTCAGCCTTTTTCAAAACTTTAGGAAATACTTTTAGTATAGCTTTGTGAGCAACATGATATATTATATTCTTTGGTTTAGCCATTTTCAAAACTTTAGGAAATGTTTTATATATTGCTTTGTTATTTGTGGTCAACCTTTTCCTTGTAACACAATATAGTAATTTAAGGAACACCACTCCCTTTCTTTTTCCAGTTGACTTCGCTCCTTTACCTTAAAAGTTAAAATGGATCTAGAACAAAAAAAAATGCTGAAATGATGAATCGAGAAGGATTTTTGAAATTCATCTCTCTTTACTTTGTTTCTTCTGTTATGACAGTATTTCTCTAGCCCCAATTCTTGGCATAAGTAAAAACAGAGAACCGTGTATAAAGATGCATTTTCCCAAGTCGAAAAAGTGCTTGATAAATCCTCGATTGAACACTCAAATAGCACAATAGAAAGTTGTTGAAATCGCAAAGATAAACCACAAAAATTTCCCAATGGTCCATCATCAATCGCTCCATAGATTTAAGCTTGTCCTCAAAACTGTCAATTAAAAAAGCTGGCTTAGTGTGGACATAATATAGAAAGGCTGACTATCTAGTGGGCATTGCTTAGTGACTAAGACGATCAGAGCCCAAGTTCCACCGAGGTTAGCTCCCCACATTTAGGTGAGCCCAGTATTAATAGGGTCAGCGACAGGTGCTCGGGGCGATTTTGACAGTGTAGATTGCCGATCCATAGAAACATATGCCAAATGGAGACCCAATCTCAATTGGGGATCTCAGAACTCCTTCCGTGTAGAAATGGAACTCTGAGGAGTCGAAGACTTGTTAGTAGAGAAGCTTTGTAGTGTTCTTGGACGGGCATCTGAAGTATATTTACCTCATTAAAAAAACAAATGGAAAAGTTGACACCTAGCCTAATAAAAGGCTAACCCTGAAATTGAAACGATCTGAAACTTGTCCAGTTATGTACAGTTGCATATATTATCCAAAAACAGCAATCTTTTTCGACTTTATCACAGTTCCTTTCGCTAATTTTATTTTAAATTTTCTCCCAGTTAGTTACAATAAGCATTTCTCTATTTAAGATAGGCATTCTCCAACAAATTCAAACCGTGAACAAATAGCAAGTTACTGTTCCATTATGTCAACGGAAGATCCTACCATTAAAAACAGTTCACCTCGAACTGAAACTAATGTTATTTTCTTCTGATGCATCGCACGTAAAAATAACATCACTAAGAACGTAAAATAGAAGTCAATGAATATTGTTGAATTGAACAAGGAGAATCCAGAAAAGTATTAAGTACCTAAAGAATGTGCCTTTGATTCAAGTTTCTCTACTTCCTGTTTGAGATTCTCCAAATCCTTCAAAAGCGCGGGATTAGGGTTTGGTGCCGCATTAGTTTGAGGCTCCAGGGATTCCAACCCTGCATCTGCCCTCGCTAGAACACCAACATATCCCACGAATAATAGCACCAGCAAATATTTCCAGGTCGCCATTGATCCGTTTCAAGCAAAACCCCGCACCGCACTTACACAGAAAAGGAAAAATAAATGTGCCTATATCCGGATGGATATATTCGCTGTGTATTGGTTTTTCAGGAGGGTTTGGCCTGTAGGGTTTCAATGAGGGCCGCGTGGAGACTGCAGTCTGCTGCCAAATAAGTCGGTCAAAAATGTTGTTGTGACATGCGATTAAAAACGTTTGTTTTTGTTTTTGGTTTTTGGTTTTTTGTGGGACCCACTCCTGGTAAGGGCCATTTACTTTTGTGGAGGCAGACAGAGAGTATTGACTAATACGTTTTTAAGACTACTTTATGGGGAAAAGAAGGCGCAGATTTTGAATGTTAGATTTACTTAATGGTGTTTACCTTTTCAAAAGTAATGGGTACCGCAGGTTCTCATGGATGAAATGAATTGATATAATTTTATTTACATTTAATAGACTCAACGGTATTACGCCCAACCGTTTATCTAATAAATTTGGGACCACTTTTTTGTTATAGTTGTTTTAATGGTTTAAAGTAGAACTTAATTCTTCTTTCTCTTATTAATTATGCTAAATGCGTACTCCAAATCATATAAAGGGGAGGGCGAGTGCTAGGGTCGATATCGGACATACATGTTGTATCGTTGCAAGATCGATGACGGACCAGGCACTTCAAATATTGGGATCGGCACTTTACAGGTATCACGGTCTTCCAAAGAATGGGAATCGGGTTCATGCAATTTCTTTGATTTGATGTTAGTTGCGGTTTCGTAGAAATAAAGAGATGAAATGCGACAAAACTCCATGGCCTAATAGAAGATCCATCGGTCGTGGTTCCATTTCGGTGTTTTGGCTCCTTCGCGATTTTGTATCGCGGACTGGCGAAAGCATTCCACACGATGGGTCATATGGAGTTTTTCACGATCGGTTTTCGGCCACCATGCGCAGCGCGACCATTGCGTTATCTTCGCACGCGTCGGTGTTAGGGCACTATCGTCATTACCGTCATTCACAATACTAACGGCGAGAAATGGAAAGCTGGATTGGTTGGATAATAATCTAAACCATAGGCGATGGGACTATTTCTACTAGCTTTATCGCCATAGAAATGATGAACTTGATTTATTTTGTTTCTGCACCACTTGGTATAAATACATAGAACACCACGAGGTCGAGGGCCAAGAAATGGAATGCAAACAATTACACAAAAATTAACTCTTATGTGTTTATATAGTATATACCATTATTGTTGTTATCTTATGATAAACTCTCTCAATGTTTTAATTATAAAGTATTTTGTAAGAAAATATTATTTATCTTAATTGATCTTTGTTTTTTCTTTATTAGAATTTATTTGGATTTTCAATTTTTATTGACTTTGTTTTCTCCATGATGATGACAACATTTTAATATATTTACGTCGAAGGCGTACTCCAAATCATATAAAGGGGAGGGCAAGCGGCGCTAGGAGTCGACACCGGCCGTCTGAGTCCTATCGTGACAAGATCGAGAGGACCCGAGACACTTGAATAGCGAGATTTGTGGCCATATCTACATTATTGCTTGGGGATGATGTTACAGTATGGCTTTGCGCCCAAATTCAATTATACTCCTTTTATTGAATCTCATTATCAAAGCCATTACTATTTTTAGTTAGAAGGAATCCGTGTTGCGAGATAAGGCAACAATCTATCGCACTTTGTATTCACTGATTGTAGGAGGATTGGGTTTGATAATCATTTCATGAACCACGCTAACATATCTATTAGATCCTTCATATTAACCCTTCGTCGTTGCGGTGAAGTCAATTATAAAAGCCACGCCCCTAACACTTCTTATTATTTTTCTTACGGTGGAACCAATCTACATTCTGAAACAATTATTATCTCAACACACGACCTTCCAAATATTTTGTTTCATTTTGTAGGGACGCTTGATGCTTAATCTAGCTCTGCGAAGTCATTTGTGTGGCTGGAAAATAATGAAGGTCGGGAATTGGTATGTTGGGCATATATGAGTGCGGGCGGTGGATTCCTTGTACATGTTTGGGAATGTTTAGCGGCGTAATTACCACATCATTTACAGTTTAAGGATGAATCACCTTGCCTTTTCTCCCTCATATGCGACAAATGATAATCAATGATCGAGGATAGTTGTCATTGCACTCTCACACCCAACTATATATTTCTTTATGTATTTTGTATTTTTTCCCAATATTGCAATCCATAATAAAACTTATATATTTTAAATGATTAAAAGTATGTGACAAATTTAAGAAGGTGTTTTGAGATTATTTTAACATTTCTATTTTAAAAATTTATATAGTCTCATGTTCATTCATATTTACGTCGAAGGCGTACTCCAAATTATATAGAGGGGGCAAATGCTTGGTTCGACATCGTAGTAGAGGCCATATGGTCGCAAAGTAAATGCAGTCGAGGCATTTTAAATAACACAATCGACGACCATAACTACATTTCCAATTTTTTTTGTAGTGGACACGTTTGAATTGTTCACCATTGAAATGAAAATAAACCCAAACTAAGGCGTCCTCCAACTTCGGGTGCTTCTCAAAAAGAGCCTTGACATCGTGCTTGGACGCCTCAAACACTTGAATTCACATGCCCTTGTTGTTATATTTATGGAAATAACATTAGTAAGAGTAGGAGGAGGTTTACGGTGGGGAAGGCATACCACGGGGAGATCCTTGTAGAGCATGTAAAATTTGAGCTCGGCGATGGCATCGAGGAGTCGGTGCTCTCCACTAATATGGCGATGAATGTGCAAACACTTTTTCCTTGAGATTTTTTTCCACTGCGCAAGCACTTCACCGCATTACTGACCTATGGTGTGATCCTTGCAATTACACAAACTTTAAACAAATTAAGCCCTCGAAATAGAGTGTATATGGTTTCTTTTTGTTGGTTTTGAAAAAGTAACCCCTCTAGTCTTATTTATAGTCTAGGAAATGGTGGGTGTTATCTTGGTGGTGATGTCGCTGTGCGTGAGTGTGTAAGTCCTAGGAAATGCACCACATGGTTCTCTTCGTGCATTCCCAGAAACAAAACATTGAGCTTTGAGGCTTCAAAAATTGTAGGCCAAAATAATCTGGTTGTGGCCACCTATTATTCAAATAAAACTAAATTTTTCTTGTAACAAAATAACTCCAAAGTCGAAGAAAAATGAAAAAAGGAGGGCAGAGATTACCGCATAAGAGATAATTTTTGGATGCCTTGTTTTTAAAGTGTAATTAATGATGAACCAATCGGCCTTTGCCAAAGCGGGAGGAGATTTTGAGAGACGCTCCTACAAAGTTAGAAGTTTGAGTGCAAAGCTGCATGTAGGGGCACATCCTACTTAGTGTCATCGTTGTCATGATGAATTTTCCTCTTTTAGGGTCCTTGAAGCACCATTTGCACACATGTAAGTAATGCAAGTGAGATTGAGACGTTAAAGTGGAACACAAATAACATATAATATTTGACTAGGCACATTCTAAATCATAGCATTTTCATTCCCACCATTTTATTTCAGAATTCCATTCACGTATTTGCCTTATCTAACAACTTAAACACTTCCCAATTGAAACCGTTGATGTTGATAATAAAATACAATAACCATATTTTTATGGTAGTCACTATGTTGTTACCACCATATATACCCTGACATGTTGTCACTTGTTTATCATATACCACGACCATCATATCATCTACAAATCGTAACCATCATCTCCTTGATACATGCAAGAATGAACATATGGGTTTCAACTTTCCATTTAAAGTTATTTTATGTTGTTTGTTTTCTTTATCATGTTGAATCCACAATTATTTACTTCCCCCATGTTCATTTCCAACTTTCCATTCATGTCCTCGTCAAGTATCTCAAAAATTTAATGTCGTCCAATCAAAAACCTTGAATTTTCAACCTTGATCGTGCAAATATTTTCTACTTGTCACTCATATCACTGTTGATGTACAAGCTCAATTATTGATGACTTTTTATACATCAATTACTCGTGTATTTACTAGAACTTGCAACTAAAAACAAGGGATACAAAGTGCTCCAAGAAACAAGCATCATGGTTGGGTTTTGAACCAATAACCTTTTGGAATTCCCTATTTTTTAATTTTGGACCCTTCAAGCTCACGTAATTAGTCCAAGCGAGATCTCAACTATAAAGTTGAGCTCATACATCGCATATTTCTTGGGGAGGAATAATCTCAGTCGTGGAAAATGTGTGGGCCATGCATGTGGTTACTTTCCCCTGCCCAATCAAAATCCTCAACGACCCACACATGTCCCTTTCTTTATCGGTGATTGTTGAATGACGACGCCATCACAATTTCTAATGTGGATAATTGTGCATGACATCATTATAGACACTAAATCACGTACTTGGGGTACATTTCTAGCTCCTAGTCACATACTACTATTCATATGATTCCTAAGTGAGAAAACTAGCAATTGATAACTATCTTTGGCCTTTTGTCTGTGTTTCATATTTTCTATTTGGCCTTCTACACCATACAACCTAGTTGGTACTTCATTGCTTTATCTTTTATGACTCTAGACACCAGTGCCCAGATAGGACGCCAATGCCTAGGCGCCCTTGTCCTTTTAGGTGCCTCGACCTCTCTTTACTTTACTCACTCTTTTTGGGCATCTTTTATCTTTTGGGCATCTTATTTTCTTATGGGTGAGTCTTCAATTGTTAATTATGAAATTCAACCAATGGAATCATATAAATATAAAGCTATGTGACTATAATAAAGGAAAAAGCTTTAAGCATCTACTCTCATCACCTAAGGTTGTATCCAAAGGCATTCTAAGAGCATCAAAGCATCTATCTAGCCTCATTCGAGGGGACAATTTGCATTTTCTACATGCGCAAGCATAGGAGGGGAAGTTCATTTTGCCATCCACACATCTACTTACATTGTTACATCTAGTTATTATTTGTTATCAAGTGCATTTTACACAAGAGCTACCTAAGGCACGATTCTTTTGCACACACGCGAGAACTACATGGTGTCTAAGATGTAGTGCATCGCTCGGTTGTAAGCTTACATGGTCGGGTTTGTCGGGGTCGATTCGACTCCCCATTTACATCTTTTTGCTTTTTAGGATTTGATGTGTTTTAGGGTTTTGTAGGATATCATTTGTTTTGCAGGTTACGGGTGGGTCTGTGGGCATAGTGCGACATACATGTGACAAACAATGAAGGTTAGCGACATTGTTGTGATACAAGAAAATTATTTTCTAAGGTTACGTGTAATCACGGTTGCCCGAAGTGGTCTTTAACACATAGCGCCCCTAACCTAATCCAGTGCCCTAGTTTAAGACTATCAGATAGTCACACAATTTTCTGAGCATGGTTGTGACATTTTTCTCCTCTTATTCATCAAGTTTCTAGTTTGGCACACTTGAGATTAATCATGAAAACAACTAAGTATTTTATTCCCTTTCTTGCACTTAGGTTTTAAATTCATTTAGCTTATTACTTGGGTCATATTTGTACTTTAGTGTTTTATCTATTACATGTGACTTTGAAATATCTAGGGTTTTACAAATTATATATTTGTTAAATCATTTGGTGAACCCATCTTATTTGAACACTCTTAGGTCTTCATTTCATTGCTTCTTTCATTTTTCCTAGGGTCCCCTCATCATGGATATTTCCATTCATGATTTCTTGTTATCCAATCCTAAGTGTAGAGCTAAAATCATTTCACTCTTGGTTAATACTCGCATTCCTTCTACTACTCATCCGGACATAGTTTATCAAACATTTATAGATGCATTTTCTCAACAACTTACTTTTCCATCTAACATAGTTGCCAATATTTCTGTTTATGATAATGATCCTCCCTTGTTTATACAAATATGCATCAATAACTTGGGTATTAAGCAAAATTTATTCGATAATGGATTGGATTTCATGTTTTGTACTTTATCATTCATTCAGAATATCAATCTTTCCATGGCTTATGTTAACCCAACATCCATTTCTCTTTGTGCATATGATTCTTCTACGTGTCCATGCATAGGCACTATCACCTTTCCGCTCACAGTTGGGCCAAAAACTATTCTTGTTGTATTTTTGTCATCAATTTCCCATCCAATACAATTGCTTACTTGGTAGGCCATGGCTTCACGCCATGCAAGGCGTTTCTATAGTTCATCGGTGCATAAAATTCTTACATGAGGGCTTTGAATATATAGTTGTCGTTGATCATAACCCATTCCAATATTGCCGCCTAGATCCAACTACTACATTGCCTATTCCCACTTCTTCTACTATGCATCTTGTTGTTGATTCACTACCCACAAACCACCACGAAAACTTGTCTCCACTCGAAAGAATTGTTTGTGCGTTAGACATCATTCCATCTACTTTAGTCTCACTCCCTCCTTTTAATAATGTTATGGTACTTTATCAGGGGTCTGTCAATACATTGGATGTCATACCACCTTCCTTGTCTTCTCATGAACAACCTACATCTGCAATCCCTCCTTTCACATGCACTCTTTTCATGAATAATGTTTATTGGCCACATATTCCATTTGATCCCACTTGCTTTGACAATGTTTACACATATGATGGCTTGGCTGCCTCAATTCACACTCGAAAATCTTATCCCCTCACCTCATTCGCTTTGTCTCTATTGTGGATATGTTTGTATTATTATTGCTTATGGCCTTCGTGTTTTCCTTATATCGGTATTTATTGCACACACTTCTCACATTTCTCCACTTACTCTTGGGCAATTTTGGCTTGATTATATGAGCAACACTTTAGATCTTGATCATATCGACATTTCATTCCCCATGCCCTTCGGATGCATTTTTATTTACAATGATTCATTTCTCGACTATTCCCAAAATCTTACTCGATGGTATGCACATGGATGTCCATTACCACCTTTCACTAATGAAGAATATGCAATGGGCATGTACAATCTACACAATGGCTCTTTATGTGATCAACCTCATATTATAACTTACTAGGTCTCTGACGCATCTCCATTTGGCTTTGACCATGATAATGACAATCTCTTAAACGATATTACTTGATCATTCTCATCATCATACACTTGGGGTATCATGATTATTTCCTCCTTCTAACATTATCAGGTGTCTCACATTTCTACTATTACGCTTCGTGCTTCACATCTAGTCTTTCTCATGCATCTTACACATCTTTATACACTTGTATCATCATTACCCTATGATGCACTCTCATGCTAAGGTTCACATTTGACTATTGAGGGAATACTACATTCATGAACCTCACATCATACACACTACACATTTCACACTTGGCACATTCACAACACATCTTTCCGGTATCACATTCTCACACATTACACTACCCTATGACATACTCTAGTTCCACACTTCATACTCGATTGTTGAGGGTCTAAATTTGAAATGCACCTCACCACATTCACTCTTTACTCTCTATGCTTCATCAATCTATCTTTCTAGCGTACACCATTCAAACCGTTTCCCGATGACCCACTCTTGTTCTATGGTTCATTCTTGACTATGGAGGGGTCTTCTATAAATGAACCTCATCTCATACATACTCATCCACATCCGCTCGTGGGCATGTTACTCCTATCATTCACTTTGCATTCCATTCCATTCACACTCACAATATGTTGCATATCTTGGTTGCATTTATTCTTGCTACAGATGCTTACGTAGTCACAAAATCATGCACTTTAGACATTTTATTTATCACGGTCTCATACTACTATTTAGAAGGTTCTTAAGTACGAAAGTACTAATTAACCCCGTCCTTTGGCCATTTTGTTTATTTTATTTTGTAATTTATGACCGACCTATTATTACACCCACACACCCAACCATTTCGGACATCCCATGTTATTTTATCCTCGGCTAGGGTGCCTAAATTTAGTATTGGGGTGCCCATGGGCGCCTTGGTCCCGCCTGGGGCGCCCTTATCCTTCTAGCACTTTCCTGCCACTTTTGGGCCTCTTATAGCCATTTTTCATCTTTATCTTTCTTGTGGTCGGCCTTTTCGAGGTTAATTACAAAATTAGAGAAAGAGAACCCTATAAATATAAAGTCATGAAACCATAATGAGGGACCTATCATCATACACTATTATCACTAAATCCAGAGTTGCACTCATCTATTGCATTGGCATCCACATAGCTCCATCGTCAAGGCATAAGCTAGGACATCTACATCACACTTCATAGGGGATGGATTATATTCTATTCTATGCACACATTCTATTAAATTTTCTACAATTAGCTATTGCTCACTATTTCACAAAGTGTGGATCGACACAAGAGCACCTAGGGTATGACATGCACACACACACACCAAAACTACATCTAGGTCTGAAATGTAGTGCAACGCTCAATTAGAAACCCTTTGTTGTGGCGAGATGAGGTCAGTCTTACCCATTCATTTGCATATTTCCCTTTTTAGGGTTTTGATACTTCCTTTTGGGTCTTTTGCAAGTTATTTCTTCCTCTTTGAATGTTTGGACCACTCGGCTGACACAAAAAAATTAATGTGACAGTGCGATCGGGGTTTTAGATCACCTTCGACCTTATGAGTACTAGTTTGAGACATTTTTCCTAGACCAAGGTGCCCAGATTCCTTACCAAAGCACTGTGGGTGCCGCTTGATCCTCTTATAGGCACCTAGTCTAAACACATCATCCAGATTTGTCCTTTTCAAAGCACTCGGAAAATCATTCTTGCTTCTTGATTTTTGTACATCACGTGACATAGTCAAGACAAACATCCATTATTTAGTTGAGTTCTTTCCTTTCCCTTCTTGCACATTAGGGTTTTTACTTTTACTAGTTCTATTATTTAGTACATTTACATACTATTTTAGTGCATTTACTTACTACGTTATATGTCCTCCTAGATTATATTAACTATCTTTTACTACATTAGTTTAGTCAATTTTAGTTAATCATTTTGGTGAACCCGACCTTGAATCCACCTTCATTCTAGGGCTTTTCTTATCTTTTATATCATGGCTCCCAAGTTGCTCAAGTCTCTTTATCTACTTTACTTAAGAGATATCCTCATTGTCAGGCTATTTTGCAAAAACAACTAGACTACATGTATTTGGATGACAATACGCCGCCACACCAAATCAGTTTTATATTCAATCGTTTATCTGATGACTCTAATCCTAGTGATCCTCCATCTACTCAACCCCTATTAGATTCAATTCAAGCTCTACATGCTTTATTTCAAGACAAATTTAAGGCTATGGAATCAACCATTACATCCCTTAGATCTAAAATTCAATAGCTTAAGGATGTTTCTCAATCACATGTTTGTGCTCTTCTACATCTTGTATATAATCTATGTCCACTACATGTCATTTAGTTGAACCTCAAGACATGCCATTGCCTAAGCCTCTCATATTTGAACATAATACTATGCCACATGACATTCTTATTCAGCTCCTTAGTCATCAGTTGATTACCCTACCACCTACTCATTACTATTCTCCCTATCGGTTAGTGAAATATCAAGGTCGTTCATATTGCAATTATCATCGAATCAATGGACATAATGACAATGATTTCTATACTTTGCATCGCATAATCCAAAGTCTTAAGCATCAAGGTCTTATTTCATTTAATGCACAACATCCTATTACAAAGGTTACACCCACATGAGCTTCTAAGTATATTCCTCCTTCGATTAGTCAAGATCCGTCTAAGCAATCACCTATGACATACCCATCTACAACTATTATACCATGTTATGTGGCTACTAGTGAGCCTCCCTCTAATATTTCTAAGGAAGTTCTATATAATTCTCTTATCCATTACATGCTTGATGTTGATGGCCACTCACATGTGCTTAATGATTATCCTCTCAGCGGATAAATACTATAGTTCCATCACATGATTCTCCTATTTCTGATGTTGCTTCTTCTCCACTTAATGAACATCACACCACCGTTTCTCATGTGCCTTCTTCGAAAAGACAAGTACCACCAAAGATGCCACCATTCAAGCTTTCTAGCCATCCTCCTCCACTTTTGTTTGCAACTCATTTTGTCAAAGCAACCACTCCTATTACTGGTCAGGACACAATTCAAACTCCACCTCCATTATGTAAGGCTCCTTCACCATCACCATTTCAACATCCAATCACTTTTGTTCTGGAAACTACTCCTTACATTGATCCACTTACTGTCTTTTGACTAGACCTTTGTCGCTTACACACTTGGGGGGCATAGCACTTCACATCCCCCCACCTCATCTTAGCATAGTCACAATCATCATCTTTTATATTCTTATACATTCATCTCCTCACATTAGGCATACTCATCATACATTATAACGTCATTACCCGATGACACACTCTTGTGCTTTGGTTCACACTTGACTGTTGATGGATTATTAATACACTGAACCCCACACATTGCACCATGGGTATTACACATTACGAGTTATACATTCTACAACATTTGGTCATTTGCGTCTCTTCACCTCATACATCATAATAGTTGCATACATCTACATACCATACATAATACACCGCATATTTTCACATATATTCTACTAGTCTTCATCATAAAGGATTTTAACACTACATTCCTATTTTATCTACATACATTACATGTCACTTTATACATTACACTTTACACATCCTACACATATTACATTTCCATTTTACACATAACATATCTACACATTCTACACATTACATCCTTACATATACCACTCATCATATGGTTGGTTTTATATACTACATTGTCTTCTACTTTGTACTCATTACTTGATGACACACTTTAGTTTCTCGGTCCATACTTGAATGCCGAGGGTTTACAAATCAAATGGACCCTACCTTCACCACACATTTACTATTCTACCTTTCATCATGTGACATTACTAGCTTAGTGACATACGCTTTAGGCTAAATTGTCACCTATTCTATCATCTTGTAGTGGTATACACCTTAGGTTACATCACCACTCCCTACTATTCATCTTGTAGTGACATACACTTTAGGATAAATCGTCACCTATTCTATCATTTTCTAGTGGTCTACACCTTAGGTTACATCACCACACCCTCCTTACACCTTATAGTGATATATGCTTAGTGTTAAATCATCACTCATCCATTCATCTTATAGTGATATACGCTTAGGGATAAATCATCACTCCACATTTCATCTCATCGTGGTATACATGTAGGCTATAAGGTCCACACACATTTATTCTACATGTCGCATATCATCACCACTACACATATACACATTTCCTCACAGCGTGCTAGACACGATACACACTACTCGACCATTTCCTAATGATGCACTCTCATTTATGGTTCATTCTTGATTGTTGAGGGGAAAAAATGAACCTCACTTGCATACATTTCCATCCACTCGGGGGCACATGACTCTTATCACTCCATATTGCATTCCATTCCATCCATCCACAACATATTGCATATTATGGTTGCTTATACTCTTGCTTACTTTTGCTTGTTCATGGTCACTTTATTACACATGTTAATGATCAGTTAAAGTATGGAACTTAGCAAAGAACATATAGAAGGTTTGCATGGGAAGAGTAGAGCGCATTCAAAAGCGTGGGAGGATTGAAAAGGAATCACACATTGGGAACAGAGATAGATTCGGGACTTAGCCATTTTCACGATGAGGATCTATTTTTGGAGATAGTGTGCCGAACACACAAATCGGTTAAAGACTTGCATGACACGTATTGGCTATTTTTGGAGGATCAGCTACGAAGCGCTTTGCATGGATGCATACTAAAGATAGAATTGTGAACTGGTAGTTGACTAAGAGAGATCTATTGTTAGCATTCTTGCATGTAAGCCTATTATTATAAAGCAAGGACTAATAATATCATGTGACCTATTTTGGGATTAGATAAGCGGTGAAGGGAAAGTCCCCACACTTATAAATATGTAGTGAACTATGTAGCATAATAGTGTGTGAGAATTGAGTTATTGTGAGGTTATGCTACCAAATCTGATGCACGCATAGACTATGGTATTATCTATTGTAATCAACTTCTATGTATTTATCATGTTTAATGCAATGGAATGTGTTGGTTGAATCAGAGTGTTAAATCCTGAGTATAATTGGTTCGTGCATGCTTGATTTCATCATGGTTATTTCTTAAATATGTTATTCTCTAAATATAGATCTAAATTCTTTAAGTCTTCATCATGATAACATCATGCTAACATCTGTACAACAACAACCCTAAAGAGGGCACTAGTACCTTTGTATGCTTCAGGTGAGTGCTCATTCTAGAATTTGAGTGATGTGCTTTAGCGCACCTGGGCTTTTACTGGTGAATTCTAGGCTACATCATTGGTTATGTTGTCGGGACCTCTTTTTTAGTTGTTTTCAGGATGGTTTGTGATGAAGACATACCGGTTGACCCTAACAAGTTTTGAGGGGTGGATACACAATCTGGAAGAAGAATACGCACGGCAATTCAACACTAGATCGAGTTTAACGCATGCATGTGGGTGGAGCGAAATTTGTATGATAGTTTATATGAGAGCTTCTTCATTATCTTTCTAGTAGAATTATACGAGTGACTAATTGCTCATGCATCTAAATGAAATTGGAGGTATTGCACACACTTGTTTAGACGGGAAGAATTTTAGACCCTTTATGATCTGGCCGATTTAATCTGGACTGCGTTGTGGAGATGTGGTTTGTGGTGTTCTAAACTAGTTATATCTTAGAGTACTTAATTTCCACTTATTTATGCCCAGAGGTAGCTGAATTCTAGTTTTTATGATATCCCAGAGGAACTTACCTGTAAGGCATTCCACTGGCGATCAAAATTTTGATGGTAACCTTGAATTTGGAGAGTAAACTAATGGTTAACTAAACCCCACCACGCGTGGGGGGGAGTAGGTTTGGTGAAAGATGGCAGACCTAGCGGTAGAAATGTAAAGAGAGGAAAGGTGGCTTAAGTATAATGAGGCATGAGAGGGAGGTAAAGAAGTAGCGAGAGGTTGCAGAGCAAATGGCGTTGTGGAGAAAGATAGTTCAGAAGGAGTGGAAGTTCACGTAGAAGACATGGAACCTGAGCCTCAGGAATTCCCCCATTTGAGAAAGTATGACAAGGAACCCTCCTCAGCCTCACGTAAAATCACACCACTGTGAGAGATGACCTGGGGCATGCGGGCACACATCTGAATCCACCTGGTAACCTTGCCCTTGCACTTAGTTTTCTAGCATCTAGTACAACAAATAGTCAACAAGCTAATTCAAGCAGTGGGAGAGTAGGAGTGAGTCTTATAAGAGGCACAACAATGGTAGTGCAAATGGCTTCATTGTTATATGGGAGTACCTTTTTGGTGGTGTATCATCCACACAAAATTAGGTCAACAAATTTTTGGACTATCTTTTGGGAGTAGTTATGCTTTATAGACCGTCAGGTAGAGTTTTAGTTCTACTGTTGGGACACATGGAAGTACATCTTTGCAGTGCGGGCCCTAGCTAAGGAGTTCGGGATCGGGAGGTATAAGTAGTTATAGCTAGGTGGATCTAGTGGTTCTAGAGGCAGAGGAAACATAGGAGGTTCTAGATCAGGTGGGCAAGGTCCGCACCAACCCTAAAATATTTACATGGAGATGTCTCTTCGTCTTCCAGAGTATAGAGGCATAGAAGATGTTGTTGAACATGTGCATATGTGTGAAAAATATGGCACCCAAAAGGAATCACAACTTTCGAGAGCATAGGCAAGTCATTTTGCCACTACATTATAAGGACACACATACATGGATGGTACAAAAAGTTTAACCCTGATCAGACTTGTGTAGACTATGCAACATTAAAAGATGATTTCCTTAAAGATTTTCACATCCCTGAGTTTGAGCAGAAGAGTATAAGTGTGCTCAAGGATATTAAGCAAGGCACTACTGAGAGTGTCAGAGAGTATGATGCCCATTTCAAAATGCTTTTATCTAAGCTTTCTTATGATATTCATGCAAGCCAACATGCACAATGGTTCGTTGGAGGTTTGATTACACCTTTTAGAAGGGTGCTATCACATAAGACATACATTGATCCACGTGAAGCACTTGAAGCAACTTTATGTGCTAAGGCAGTTGGAAGTATAGACAACTTTGGGGTGAGCCCATTTTTTGAAGCATAGATTGCAGCTATGGTGAAGCGATTGGAGAAGCTATCAAAGAAATTCAAGCACATGAGAGACGCACATAAGGATTTTGTGTACAAATTGTGAAGTTGAAGGTCACACAAAGGATAGTTGTCCTCACATATCATTACGCTCATTCTTTGTTGGATTGTGAGATATGTTATTTAAACCATGATGTTAGTTGCTTTGCAGTTACTACAATGTGCGATAAGGAAGAACATCTCTTGTTACTGTAAAATCTGTAGGTCCACGACTCATGACACGGAAGATTGTTGGCTGATTGGTCAGATCCATGATGTTATAGATATTAGTGTATGATAGATAGGAGTTTCATATAACTCTAAAGGAAAGAATGAGCATCAAGATCGGGATCACAATCAAGCGTGTTATGATTGGAATGAAGGGCATTTTGAAGGCGGTCATGGTAGAGGTCGAGGATACCGTGGTGGATTCGGAGGATGAGGCCGTGGTGGTGGAAGAAGTGAGTTCCCTCGTAGAACATGTTATACATGTGGATCTCCTGACCACTACAAGCGCGAATGTCCCCAAAATATTACATGTTCTTTTTGTGGAAAGAATCATAGTTATGAGGAATGCCCATACTTGTATGAACATCTCAGCAAGCAACATAAACAAGAAAACAAATGCACATGGATGGTTAGGATATAATGCTGTTGTGGAAAATCAGTGGATGCCTAAGTTGGAGGCAGATTATGAGGCGTTGCAAGTAAAGATCACGACCGCGATAAGGCAGCACGTGCCTGGAGAAGAAGCATTGCAGCGAAGCCTACCATCACTAAGGAGGAGGTTCTACATGCACGATACCTAGATCCTACCCATCAAAAGGAGGTTTACCAGGAAACCATGGAGGTACTCAAAAATCTTCAAGGTGAAATATAATATTTAAAGGAGCAATCATGGAAGATGGAGCAAAAGAAAGCATCGAGAAATGGTCCAAACTGATATGGATGACTTGAGAGAAGTGTGTAAATTGTTGCGTTAGGAGAATATCATTCCACTATTGGGGAATTGGTTAAAAGGAAATACTCTGCGCGTAAGTACTGAGATTGGATGACAGATCCTGCATGTGAATCTTCCCCCTCATAGCCTAGATTATGATAAGGAAATCACTCTAAATGTTGTTGTGGATGGGTGTATATTGAGTAATATATTGATTGATATAGGCGTGAAGTCAATGTTCTTACTTTAGATGCATGGGTACAAATGGGGAGACCTCCATTGCAACCATCCTCTAATGTATTGTTCATGGCTAATCGGACTAAGGCCACTCCCATCGAAGTTTTAAAAGATGCATCCATTACCATACAAGGAGCCAAGTTCACTAGAGACTTTGAGGTTTTAGCGTTGACAGTGTCAGATAACTTCCCAGCTCTATTAGGACATCCTTAGTGTTATGCAAATAATGTTGATCTTTGGTTCAACAAGGGTTATATTAGTTTTGAAAACAAGGAGGAAAGAGTTATTATCCCTTTAACAGATGGAAAATTTGCACCCTATGTTGAGCCCTTGAGTGAAGAAGACCTGAATATGATTTATGTATGCGCCATTCGGGATCCAAAGATGTTTGAGCCATCTAAAGAAGGAATAATTCAGTGGGACGATGCATAGTCTATTAGTGATACTACAAGTGTTGCTTATGATAATTGGGCTCATAACACTTATGAGTTGGTAGGGCACGAAGTAAAGAGCATATTTCCTAAAGGAAACAAACCGTGTTATGTAGGAGAATAGGTAATAACTCGGTACCTTGTTACACTGGAGAAGGAGATCCTATGGTGTTCCTATGTGTAATGGAGGAATAATGCATAGACCCGCTGGAAAGAAGAAATATGATAGCATATACACTACACGGGATAGCAATGCACCTTTGGTGGGTACCCCATAAGGATAATCTTTTAGGATGGAATGAAATTAGGATTGCTCTTTCCACTAGGTTCTATAGGAGAAATGCACCTACTCAAATCTATACTTATCATGGTAATCAACCTATTCAACACCACATTCAGAAGTGTAAGAGACTCTAGACAGAGGGAGGAAGCTTTACCACCTTTGCTCTGGGTGCACAAGTTTTATTCCACTTTACAAGGTTGTGCAAGCTTGGTATGTATATGCAGAACTCCACAGAGAGACTAGAAATTGGTAGGATTTAATTGCAGGAATGGCCCAGACGTTTGACTTCTTCTCTACCAAGCCTCCGGTGGAAGAAGCATTAAAATTCATAAAGTAGTTAACTATGGGAGACAATGCCAAGGTTAAAGAACTCCTTCAGAGCTATTGGATAAAGGAGAATCATGAGTGCATTTTTTGAAGACACAGAGGCTGATGCCACATTACTTCAAATGCGCTTGCCGGAGAAAGAAAAAGGAAAAATGGTCTACTTAGTGGATGACTGAAGAAGTAGAAAACCTAGATGTAGACCATTCAACCAGGGTAGGCGCGAGGTGTTAGACAATAGATAAGACCCACACGCCTATCATGAACCTATGAAGATAAAGAAAATGAATATTAGATCAGATATTGAGCCTAAGGAGGGCATAATTGGAGACTATTGGTCAAGACTCTGAAGTGGCAAAAATCATAGAGCTACTATGGGATTATTAGGACTTATTCCCTTGAGGGTACCATGAACTTAAAGGTGTGCATGAATCATTAGGGGAGATGAAGATAAAGCTTAAAGAGGGTGCACACCCAGTTAGAAAGAGACCCTATAGGATGAACCCCAACTTGCGCAAAAAGGTCAAAGAAGAGATTGACAAAATGTTAAAGTTTGGAATCATCAAGCCCCTTGGATTGAGTCGAGAATGGGTTAGTCAATGGTGATCAACATCAAGAAGGATGGACGGATTAGGATCTATGTGGACTACGGGAGCTGAATCTTGCATGTGTGGTGATCCCTTTCTACGCCATTCACCGAGGAAATACTAGAAGATGTTGTAGGGGCATGAAATCTATTCATTTGAGATGGGTTCTCTAGGTATCATCATGTTAGGAATTCCCGGGAGGATCAAGAAAATAATACTTTTACTACTGAATGGGGTAGCTTCACCTATATTGTAATGCCTTTTGGTCTGAAAAATGCGCCTGTTGTATTTTCACACATAGTTGTTCAAGCGTTCAAGGAGTTTATTCACAACTTCTTACAGGTTTATTTGGATGATTGGATAGCGTATGGATTAGTTAAGGATCATTGTGACAATCTACACTTGATGTTTGAAAGATGTAGATAGTTGAGTATCTCTTTGAACATCAAAAAAGTGCATATTTGCTACACCATTTGGGATACTGTTAGGACACATAATCTACAAGGAAGGTTTGTTGGTTGATCTAGCCAAGGTTGCAGTCATTATAGGCCTAAGAGAGCCTACTAGTTAGAGTGAGGTGCGAGGATTTTTGGGTCATACAAGATATTATAGGAAGTTTATTAAAGGATATGCCAAAGTTGTCACACCGTTGGAGGAGTTACTAAAAGGGAAAGGTACGTTCTACTGGGGAGAACCGCAACAACGTGCATTCGAGACATTAAAGGAGAAACTTACTACCACGCCTATTCTGCATTTTCCTTCATGGGAAAAACCATTTCATGTACATGTGGGTGCCTCTCCGGCACGACCATTGGCGCAGATATTGGAAAGCACTGGAGAAGGTATTATAGATCATCCTATCTGTTTTGCTAGTAGAAAGCTGACTCCTGTAGAATAGAACTACACAACTACAGAGCGCGAAGCTTTGTCAATGATCTATGCACTACATAAATTCAGACAGTACATGCTAGCTACACCATTTGTCTTTTATACATATCACATGGCATTGAAGTATTTGGTAAACAAGCCCATTTTACAAGGGTGCATATGCAGATGGGTACTTTTATTTCAAGAATTTGACTTCATAGTTGTGGTAAAACTAGGGAAAAGTAATTCTGGACCAGACCATTTATCCAAAATACAATCAGGAGAAGAAGCATAGGCAATTGAAGATACCATGCCCAATGCACAATTATATAGGTTACAACGAGCACCATCAGAATTAGAGGACATTGTTGTCTTTCTACGAACATGCATGACACCAGAAGGAATGAAATCCTTAGAGAAGAAATAACTTGTTATATGCGTGGCACCCTACATGTTAATTAATGGTGACTGTACAAATTCGATTGTGATGAAGTATTGTGCCATTGCGTGTGTTTGGAACATGAGCGCATAGATATTATGGAAGAATCTCATGGTGGTATTGCAGGTGGCCACTATGCAGGTGATGCCACTTGTGCACAAGATTCTACTCATTGGATTATGGTGGGAGACCCTGTATAAATATTGTAAGGACTATTACAAAGCTTGTGATCATTGTCAACATCTAGGGAAACCATGACAACTAGATGAGATGTTATTAAGGTCTATCCCTAGTGCGAGAACCATTTGAGAAATGGGCTATAGATTTTGTGGGTCCTATTTCACCAGTGCATGTAGGATTGGATCACGATATATCATAACTTTCACATGAGACTATCGACAAGGTGGGTAGAAGCAACACATGCAAAGGATTGTACATCAGCTATAACCAAGTTTCTATTGGAAAATATTATTACAAGGTATGAATGTTTTTAAGTTTGACCAAAGTGATAGGGGCACACATTTTCTTAATGAGACAATCATAATTTTATTGGATGAATTCATGATTGCACACCATAATACTACACCCTATCATCCTCAAGCTAATGGTATGCACTTTGAGGCTTTCAACAAAATTTTGAGTCTAGACATTGACAAAAAATATGTGATGTTGGAAGAAAGGATTGGGATGATAAAGTATATGTAGTACTTTGGGCATATCGAACAACATATAAAAGGTTAAACAAAGCCACACCATTTTAGTTAGTGTTTGGAAAGCTTGTTCTTCCTATAGAATTCATGCTACCTTCTTTGTGTATTACGTACGCTGGAGGTGTAGCTAATGAGCAAGCATTAGAAGAACAAATTGAAAAGTTAATCAAGTTGGATGAGTGATGCAAGCCATAACATGTTGGAGTCAAAAACAAGAAAAGGCCAGGTAGAAAGCATGACATGATAGACACATCAAGGATAAAAAGCTTGAGATAGGACATATGGTGCTCCTTTATGATTCTAAATTTTTGCACCATCTAGGTAAACTCAAGGTACATTGGTTGGGGCCGTATGTTATCACTCACATACTTGAATCAGACGCTTGTTAATTAGAGGAACTTGATGGAATACGGTTGCGGTTACTTGGAGGAGTAGGCTGAAGCCCTACTATAAATAAGTCTTCTTGGTGTTTGTAATAAAATTAACGTTGCCATTTAGATTAGGTTTTCAATTCTACATTTCCTTAATGTGTTTCCTTCTTTGTTCTTTATGCTTTGTCAATTTCATTGGTGTTTTTGTGTAATAAGTGCATTCAGCTGCGCTTGAAGCTAATTATTATTTGAAGATTTTTATGCACAAATTTTGCACACACCCTTAGTGTGGGGTAGGTTATTATATCTAGGTACAAGATTGTTGAAAATAAGTCCACATGAAAGGAACAAATGCTACGGGTCTTTATTCAAAGTTGGAAAATTGAAAAAAAAAAAATTGTTTCTTGAAATAAGGACCATAGATAGATATGAATGAAGAAACAAGTATAACACGAGGTAAGCAGAGGCCATGGGAACTACCAAGGGAAGGTGTAGTGGCGAGGTACTGGGTGCGTGGTGGCGATTAAGAGAAGTTCGTGGCTAGGAGGTAGGAAGGTGCACTAGAAGGTTATAGCTTGGGCGCGAAGATGTACCGCGAATGAAAGAACGAAAATGGTCGATTAATGAGAGGATTGTTGGTAGGTGGAGGTGTAGACACAAAATTGGGTCACACTCCCCTTTGGTCCTCGACAAATAACCAAATCAAACACACTCACCTAACCATGGCCCCTTTCACCCCACTCTAATATTAATTTAATTTAATTAATCTATGTTCTCACAATATCTATTATTAAAATATCCTAATTGGATAATGCCCACACCACCACCTCACCTATACACCTCATCTAACCACCTCACCTAAGACCTATTCTATGTATGTTGCCATAACTAACTAAGACCTACCTAAACCCTAAAAATCAAAGCTTACATTCCCTCTAACCACATTCCCACACTTTAGAAAGGAAGCTTCCATCCTAATCATGGAAGAAAATGAAGCGAGATCCCGAGAAAATCAAGAGGATCGCCCAGTTTAGTAAACCTAGGAAATCCCACCCTAATTGATTCCGATTACCCTAAACCGCCATCGTTAATCCACTGGAACCATCGTCGGTTACCATTTAATCCCCAAAACAACCTTATTTCGAGGTTGGAACATCTTCTGAGAGCAAGAGACAAAACTAGAGTTGCATGTAAGCAAAACAAGCATTTGTACACACATCAAAGCATCCACAAATATGTCCAGCACCAAAAGCAATCACAGAGCCATTTGCCTTCACGAGAGCATCCGGGAAGAGCTAACACCACACCAAGTTCTTTCCATTTGATCACCCACCATTGCCAATTAGACATCAAGCTCATACTAATAGTAAGTGTTTTGTTAACCAACACTTGTCCATTGTCATTTGAGTAGACTCTTTTACTTTTGTTATTAGTTTCTACTCCCATTCCCATTCCCCCACCATTTACCTCCATGCAAACTTGACCATTCCTTCACCCACACCATTAAAGCGCCCATACCTAGATTTTGATTATCCCCGAGCATACCTAAGACCCACACAAACCTTGCCATAGCCCTCTCCATTTCCATTTAGCCTTGGATCTGCCCTCACATCAAGCTTTTATTGAGTTTCATGTACCTCGACCATATTAACGCCGGTTACCACAACCGTCGCGGCTAACCTAAACCGACAATAGTCTTATACGAGACCGACATCGGTCTCTCGTGTTTTTACCATCGACCAAGAACAAAGCTTAAGACCTCCACCCAATACCCAAAACAACCTGTGTTTGCAGGACCATGACCAAGTATAGTACTCACAAAGACCTTGTGTTTTTGATTCAATCATAGCTTAGCATGTTGTGAACAAATTTGCTTATTATAGTCGAATGAGATACCTAAATCATTTTAACTACAGTAGGATTTGCTTTATTGTTAACATTGAGTTGTTTTAAACAGTGGATTGAACCATCTAGGAGTATCACACTTCCGGATCTAGCACACGATAGATATGAGTGACCTTTGCATATACTATTTAACTTTTATTTGGTGGTCTTGTTTTCTATTTTAGGTAGTTCCTCTTAGCCAAAAGGAAGCTCTCATGATCACTTGTGGATCACTAAAAGAAGTCATACACGTAGCAGGCGACCTACTGACTAGTTATTTTAACTGGTATTCCTCCTAGCCCATTTACCCTTATCTATTTCGTCAATATTCAAAAAACGCTCTAGAATGGGTGAAATAGGAGGAACAATAAATGCACTAACTTTTTGAAAATCTATATAAGGAGGGGATGTGAGTTCATTTTTACCATTGCAATTAAGATAATTTGAAAAGAGCTAAGTGCGAATGATCCGAGCAATCATGTTGAGGTGCGAAGAGTGTGAAACCAGGACGTGGAGAGAAGGTTTTGAGCGGGGAGAAGCTGGTGTTCCCATAGGTGAAGGGTTTGAGTGAAGCAAACACGTTACAAACAAGCCAAGGCATGTAATTTCCACTAGGGCAAGAAGATTTTAACTAGAGTTTCAAATTACTCGATTACAAAGGGAAGAAAAGAGAGATTTTTTAGATGACACTAAAGAAAGCACCCGTAGTAGGAGTAAAAGGAAAGAAAAAGGTCAAAGTGGAAGAACAAATTGCTCTCGAGAGTAATTTCTCAAAAATGTAGTATCTAGAGGGCGTGATTGTGGGACAAGAATGAGATTCCCACATCCATTAATGTAAAATCAACGATTACAACCATCAAACATCAGATAATAAGAAGGATCTCGATGCGTTATTGAGCACAAAAACGAACAAGTGCACAACAACATATATGCTTGAGGTGTACGATGATCTTTGGTGAGAAGTTCTTGAAGCAGAATGAAGTCTACCAGTTGTATGAGTTGCCATAATTTGGGAAGTATGAACCATTATATTGATGGTTGATGAGTAGAGTCCATGAGGACTTCTTCTACTTCATCAAATGGAGGGTTAGAATCACATCTACCTTGATTTCAACAATGACAGGACTAAGGGCCTCAGGAGTAGATCCGGATAGCAACTTAACTAATAAGGCCACAATTATAGAGACAAGGAGTTGGGGTATACTAAAGGTCCACGTGACATGGACATTGAAAAAATGAATAAGTACACAATAGTGCAAGACTTCACATCTGTAACAAAGTTGAATGACCAAGGAAGATGGTCACATGTAAACATAATGTGGTTGCATGTTGCAAAGAAGATGTCTCAAGGAGTGGTCTACAATATTGTGGATCACATAGCAAAGACAATCATTGAAGAAGCACAGACAAGTGACAAAATAAGTTTTTGCATTGTTTTATTGTCTTTGGTGTTTATGGAGATTGGAGTGCCCGATGGGCCAAAGGAGAAGATTTGGGAGTACCCCACGGAACACAAGTCACCTGTGAAAATATTTGGCAAGTACTTATGTGATGGATTAATGAGCGAGACCATTCAAGTAGAGGGCAAAGATGTGGTATGATAGACTCCACATGGTGTTTGAAGAAGAGTGGCGCATACCAAAGGAGTTGCCTTCGGTGGTGGGTAAGGCAGTTCGGTTTGTAGTCTACCAAGCTTTTTGCATCACGTGATTTACGATGAAGGATGAGGCTTGGAGCCCATGGTGCAAACTACCGTATGCCTTCACAATAAGGTATTTCAGGCATCAGTTCACCGGTTTTTGGATGTGTGCCGCCTAACATTCAATGTAGATAAGGTAGATTGCGACTACCACACTCTGAGAAAGAAATATGTATATCCAGGGTGGAATTTCTACATTGAGAGGCTTATCTCAGATAGTATAAGCATGAAGCTGTAAGCTTGGCATTTGGGGATACTAAAGCAATGCTTGTGTACCGCAACTCAAACCCAAGTTGAAGAACACTAAGTATGTGGAGAATGAGTTCGTGCTCCCAGGGCTGCCAAAAACTAAGCATATAATGGAAAATTTTCA
Source organism: Taxus wallichiana var. yunnanensis (assembly GCA_018340775.1). Taxonomy (NCBI): domain Eukaryota; kingdom Viridiplantae; phylum Streptophyta; class Pinopsida; order Cupressales; family Taxaceae; genus Taxus; species Taxus wallichiana. The sequence goes on along the minus strand of CM031239.1, from coordinate 779,779,250 downwards.
GCGCCTAAGCCCATAGAGACAATACAAGTAGATGATGAAGAAGAGGAGCATGAGGATAGTGGTGGTTTGGATCATAGAGGTAGAAGATAGCCTCTAAATAAGGAAGAAGCTGAGCGTGTGACTACTCCACCTCACCACAAGAGGGAGATGATGAGGACTTGGATGTAGTCCAAGGAGAGCGTCATTTTAGAAGAGTATTCAAGAGAACAAGGACCCAAGGTGCTACTCCACAATCAGTGTGCATATCACCTTGGCTCTCTCCATAGAAGGAGATAACTGAGAAGAGAAGAAGAAAGTTGAAGATGAATGAGGAGGTGGAAGAGTCGAGGAAAGTGCACCTAATTCCCCTACACCCCCAGAGAACGTGGAAGAACAAAAGGACAAAGAAATGAAGGATGGAGAAGAGGGAGAAAAAGGCGTAGATAAGACAACAACCGAAAGTACTCAGGGTACAACAAAACAAGCTCCAAATCTTGAAGCCCAAGTTCCTAAGGGGACAATATCAAAGAGAACAAGTGGAGAGTATGTTCCACCAATCATGGGCTATGCCAAGGACATAGGTCAAATTGTCGCACCCATTTTCAAAGCATAATGGCACAAAAGTAGTTGTATGGATGTGAGCTGATGGATGAAGATATGACAACCATACGCATAAGGAAGAAACTATCATGGTTGATGCACACGCACATGGATGAACTAGATTTTGATGTGTGTGAAGAGTCATGTGTATCAAGGAGGTTGAAGAAGACACCTCAGGCCAGACACATAATAGTAAAGCCTATTGTTATGTCAGATGAACAAGTGAGCAATTCTTTGGTGAAGGTCTCAATAGAGGTGGCATGAAGAAATATGGATAAGGCTGCAATAATTAGGGCACTGAGGGAGGAGATCAAGACTAAGGATGCGAAATAGCGTGCCTAAAGAAAGAAAAAGACTTGCACTAGAAGAAGAACGTTGTTTTCATCAACATGGCAGAGGAAGTTGGGGACAACATCATGAAAGCAAAGCCACACTTAGAGCCAAAGGTACCCAAAACGTTTCCTTCAAGCAATGCATTATGTAAGTACCTTGGTGGACTTAGTGCTTGAAGATGAACCTTTGTGCATGCCAACACCAAAGGATCCAACACAGGAAGCAGAGCGAGAAAAGGCTTCGATGATGAGAAAGATTGCATCATATGAGGGGTTACTTCAGAGCTTACAGGAGGAACTGAAGAAAGTATATCAAGTGTTGAATATTTATACAGCCCCAGAAGCCATTATAAGAATTAGGAAAATTTTGGAAGACAATGAAGTCCTAAAGGCCATGAAAGATGAGACCTTGGGCCGTGTGCGAGAATGATTAACACTTGTCAAGCGAAGTGTGAGGCCCTTACAACAACTCAAGAACCACACAAGGAAAGGCTGGATGAGCTTGGAAAAATCATCCGTAAAAGATGGAATTATTAGAAGGAAGGATGACTACCATATCGAGCATTGTGTTGGTCTTATAGAATGAGAAAGGAGAGATTGCAAAAGATGAGTTAGAGTCAATTGTAGTGGATATTCCAGAAAAGATAGAGGCCACACTCAATGATTGGTAGACTCTAGAGGTGGAAATAAAAGAAGAATATCGAGAATTGATTCTTCAGGTTGAAGCAGAGGATGTTGCAGGGTAAAGACATTCTTTTATTCATCAAAATTATTTCTATTATTCTATTCATATTCTTTGATTCATTTTGGAGACAACCATTTCTGGGGTGGTAATGCAATTAGTGTGGGGTAATGTTGATCAATTAAAGTATGACACTTAGTAAAGAACATACAAAAGGTTCACGAGAAGAATAGAGTGCATTAAAAAGCATGGGAGGATCGAAAAGGAATCACGACCTTTGGGAACAAAGAAAAATTTAGGAATTAGTTGTTTTCACGATGAAGATCTATTTTTGGAGATAGCGTGCCGAACACACAAACCGGTTAAAGACTTGTGCGACACGCAATGGCTATTTTTGGAGGATTGGCTATGAAGCATTTTACATGGATGCGGGCTAAAGATAGAATTGCGAACTGATAGTTGACTAAGAGAGATCTATTGTTAGCATTCTTGCATGTAATCCTATTATTGTAAAGGCGCATGGCTAATAATAACATGCGACCTATTTTGGGATTAGATAAGTGGTGAAGGGCAAGTCCCCACGCTTATAAATATGTAGTGAACTATGTAGTATAGTAGTGTGTGAGAATTGAGTTATTGTGAGGTTATCTTTGCCAAATCGATGCGTGCATAGACTATGGTATTATCTATTGTAATCAACTTCTATGTATTTATCATGTTTAACACAATGGAATGTGTTGGCTGAATTAGAGTGTCAAATCTTGAGTATAATTGGTTCGTGCATGCTTGATTTCATCATGGTTATCTCTTGATTATGTTATTATCTAGATCTAGATCGAATGCTTTAAGTCTTCATCATGCTAACATGTTGCAACATCAACCCTAAAGAGGGGTTTGGTACCTTTGTACACTTTGTGTGAGCACTCGAGTCTAAATTTGAATGATGTGCCAACGCACTTGAATTTTTTACTAGTGAATTCTAGGATGCATCACATGCTAGTTTGATTACTTGTATGTCATTTATCTATATCATACACACATGTGTGTTCATGCCTTCTTCTAGTTGTGATCACAGATACAAGTCTCTTACATGCGACATGGATGCTCACTTTCTACCCTTCCTACACTAGTATCGTGGGGGCATCCACACATTCATCTCTTCTAGGTGCTATTGTTTCATTTTGTACTTAGCACTTTACATTACTTGCTTATACACACTTTTGACATACTAGCTATCTTTCTAACATGCTAACAGGTGCTTCATGTGCAACATTTGTTATGCAGGGATATTGGTTTCCATACTTGTTTGTTACATTATCTGCCATTGTCTGTTATTGTTTGTTATTGTTTGTGGGCCTTACCCTATGTTTGGTGTGTACAATTGTTTATTGTTTGCGGCCATGATGGCCTTGCATGTCTTAGGACATCATGAGTGATGTCCCATGTTTACTGAACTTTGCTTTGTGTGGAATACTTGTATTCTTGTGTGTTTACACTATTTTCTTGGTAGCTTTTACACTATTTGCATAGCTTATAACTGTTTTCTTGGTAGCTTTTACACTATTTGCATAGCTTATACATTGTTTTCTACATGCATGCATGTTTACACTTGTTTTTGGCTAGCCTTCTTGTTTGTGCGTTCCTTGGTTTCTACCAAACACTTTCCAGGGTTACAACGTACATGCAGTTGGTCCTCTTTTAGGGCCACATGTCTCATATCAGTGATGTTGCATGTGCCCCCAAAGAGGGGGACATCATTTGGGGGTTTCTACATACTAACACATAGATTCTACACCATTTTGGTTCAATTATATTCAGTGAGTGGGTTCAAACCAGTCTACGAACCCCATACATAATGAATTTTATAGGATATGACATCCTTAACATTTCTTGGAAGTAGGTGCATGCTTGGAGGTTACATTGGGTGTGCCTCCCTACACTACTTCATCCAGTGCCATCATATCACCCAAAAAATAGGACAATACAAAGATCTCTACACACAGTTTAGGGAATCAATTAGAGCTTGGAGGACCCAAAGAGCATTTCCTCCCTACACTTCTTCATCCTATGGCATGAGATCACCCAAAAAACTCATAGTACAAGATATCCTTCTACACTTTCTCTCTCGACATGGATCAGGTGCACATGTTCCATTTACATTTACATTTGTGTACTTTACATTTACATACACATGCATCTTTTACATTGCATTTTTACACTTACATACATACATATTTGACTACTTGATCATTTTCTCCTTGTAGGTCCAGCCGTATGAGAAATAAGCAGTCAAATGGGGGCAATAACAACAACACTATGCGGTAGCACACTATAGCACACACATCACATTTTTATGTAGGTACACTACACTATGTGGTAGCTACACACATGTGTTTTACCCTAGGTTCACTCTCATCACTTTTTATTTACACATATAGTTTCCACGCTCCTCCATCTTTTTATCATTCCACACTTTTGTCTAGTCCTTTGACACACTTCTACTACACTCTTCATGGACATCAGGTACACATCTCTATCTACTTTATGTTACAAGCTTTCGCTCACCAACATAAAGTGGGGGAAAAATGTAGTCACAAAATCATGCACTTTAGACATTTTATTTATCCCGGTCTCATACTACTATTTAGAAGGTTCTTGAGTAAAGAAAGTACTAATTAACCCCCATCCTTTGGCCATCTTATTTATTTTATTTTGTAATTTGTGACCTATTGCACCCATATGCCCAACCATTTCTAGACATCCTGTGTTATTCTAGCCTCGGCTAAGGTGCACAGATTTAGTAATGGGGCACCCAAATTTAGTAGGTGCCCATGGGCTCCCTAGTCCCACCTGGGGGTGCTCTAATCCATTTAGCACTTTCCCGTCACTTTTTGGGCTTCTTCTAGCTATTTTTCATCTTTATCTTTCTTTTGGTCATCCTTTTCGAGGTTATTACAAAATTAGAGTAAGAGAACCCTATAAATATAAAGTTATGAGACCATAATGAGGGACCTAACATCATACACTACTATCACTCCATCTAGATTTGTACTCATCTATTGCATTGGCATCCACATAACTCCATCATCAAAGGCACAAGCTAGGACATCTGCATCACACTTCATAGGGGAGGGATTCTATTTTATTCCATGCACACATTCTATTACATTTTCTACATTTAGCTATTGCTCGTTATTTCACAAAGTGTGATTGCACAAGAGCACCTAGGGCACAACATGCACTCACATGCTAGGAACTACATTCGGGTCGAAATGTAGTGTAACTCTTAGTTAGTAAGCCCATTGTTGTGGCGGTGAGGTCGATCGACCCATTCATTTGTGTCTTTCCTTTTAAGGGTTTTGATACTTCCTTTTGGTCTTTTGTAGGTTATTTCTTCCTCTTGGAATTTTTGGAGCACTCGCAACAAAGAAAAATTAATGTGATAGGTAGTTAAGGTTTTAGATCACCTTCCGACCCTGTGAGCACCAGTTCTAGACATTTTTCCTAGACCAAGGCACCCATATTCCTTACTTAGAGCGTCCGTGGGTGCCCTAATCCTCTTCTAGGCACCCTAGTCTAGACACATCATCCAGATCTATCCTTTTCGGCACTCTGGCATAGTCATTCTTGTTTCCTCATTTTCTCTACGTCACTACCACACGATCGACAAACATCCCTTATAAAGTTGAGTTTTTCCTTTCCCTTCTTACACATTAGGTTTTTACTTTTACTAGTTCTAATATTTAGTACATCTACATATTGTTTTAGTGTATTTACTTACTTTGCATTATATGTCCTCCTAGATTATATTAACTATCTTTTACTACATTAGTTTATTTAATTTTAGTTAATCAGCTTCCACGTACACTTTGTTTCACATACTAGATAGATACTTTGTATGTCATTATCTTTTCTATATACACAAGCGCGTTCACTTGTTCTCTAGTTGTGAATGTGGAATTTCTATAAATCCTTACGTGCATCATGGATGCTTAGCACTATACCTCTTACCACGGTCCACAATGGCTCCCGAGGGCATCTACGCTTTTATACATATCACGGGTGTTATTGTTTTGTTTTATACTACTTCCTATTCTTACTAGCACACTACTCTATCGATATATACATGCCTTGACATACTTTTTATCTTTCTAACATGTTAATGGGTGCTTCATGTGCAACATTTTCTTTATAGGAACTATTTGTTACCATGGTTGTCTGATACTTTGTATGGTATTGTTTGTCATTGTTTTCCATTGTTTGCGGGCTATGCCCTATGTCTTGCTTGTTCATTACTTGTATGTTTTTGGCCGCTTCGGCCTGATTGTCTTGCAAAATTGTGAGTGATGTCCCATGTTTGAAACCCACTTTTCATGGTCTACATTGTCTTCTTGCTTGCTAGCTTACACATTGTCTTCTATATGCGTATTTATCTTATTTGTACTAACACATGTTTCTAACCACTTTGTTTGCATGTGTCTTGGTTTTTACCATGCACATTCCCTTCCCCTGTAAGGAATTAGTTTTAGATCGAGTGTCATGTCCTCTCCTTTGGGACTCATCCTCCTAGCGATGTCATATACACCTCAAATAAGGGGGAATACATTGGGTGAATCACCACCCCATTAAGTGGTACACACGTCATAGTTCAAACTTATACAATCAATAATAAAATAGTATATAATTATTAAAAGGGCTCAAAATCTAACTTGGGTCTCAACACAACATGACGCTAGTGCCCAGATATAGACATGAGTGCCTAAATGCCCTTGACCCTTCCTGGGTGCCTATGACTAGGGGGTAGTTATAGAATTTTCTCAAATCACCGTAGTTTTCAACATGACACAGAGCAATTTCACTATATAGGTAAATCCTCTAGCAATCGAATGCATTCTATCTCCGTTTTCTTCATTTTCTACTTGGATCAAACTTGATTGAACTGGAACAAAGTAGGATCACACCATCTGTAGTGGTGTATAAATTCCAGGAAGCAGTTAGGGTTGGATAATAATACTAGACCTTTCTCCCTAACACTTATTCTATAATGGCGTGAGATCGCCAAAAACTCATATTTGGCGTGAGATTGCCCAAAAACTCACACTTGTTGTGAGATCACCCAAAAACTCGTTTTTGGCATGAGATCGCCAAAAAAATCATTCTTCTACAACATTTTAGGACACTTTCTATCCTTTTCACTCATCACGGATCAGGTGCACATGTTCCTTTTCACATTTTACATACTTGGATCAAATTTTTCATATACATGACTTTAACTACTCTTTTTCTCTTCTTTTTACAGTCTATCCTTATAAGAAACATCGGTCTCAAGCACAACACAAGCACGATAATGACATCAAGTAGAAAATGGTACACACATTACATTTTTCACCCTTAGGGTCACTTCCTCTTTCCTAGCTTTTACACGCTTCATTTTTATCACCCCATGCTTTTTCTTGTCTCCTCGACACACTTTTGCCATCGATCTACATGGAACACATCTCCTATCTACTTTATGCTATCAATTATTCACTCAACAACATAAAGTGGGGGAAAATTTAAACACTAAATCACACACTTTGGGTACATTTCTAAGTCCTAGCTACATACTACTATTCATATGATTCCTAAGTGATAAAACTAGCAATTGAAAACTATCTTTTCCCTTTTGTCTATGTTTCATATCTTTTTTCTGACCTCTTACACATTCAACCCAGTCTGATATTCAATGCTTTATCTTTCTTGACTCTGAACACCAACATCCATTGAGGACGTCGCGCCCAAGTGCCCTCATCCCCTTTGGATGCCCCAGAACTATATTTACTTTACTCACTCCTTTTGGGCATATTTTATCTTTTGGGAATCTTATTTTCTTATGGGTCATGTTGGTTATAAATTTTATCTTTAGACAAAAGCAATAGTTTAAGGGAAAATAGTCCCTCTTCTTTGTGGGGAGGTTCCCTTATTCATAAAAATATGGAAATCTACTTATTTACAAATATACAAACTAACAATCATTAAATGAGGATTTTGGTGTAAAGAATGTCTTCATATTATTATAACCTCAATACAAAAGATGAAAAAGGGAGAAGGCTTTGGAGGAGGAAATAATAGCTTGTATGAGTAAGAGGAGTGAACTAGGGACACAAAGTTCAATCTAATCCACCAGTCAAGAATACAAGTATTCTCCTTGGTTGTGCAAGATTACTCACTATTGTAAGAAAAGGAGTGAAGAAGGCAACATGTTCAGATATAGAGATTGCAGAGTAACATCTTACTTATGCATGCATGGAGCTTCAAGAACACATGAATTAGTATATCATAAAATCCACTAAATATAGATGCAATAGACACAAATTTCTTCACACTATAGCAAATGGATTGAACACACAATTTATATATTCAAATATACTAGATTCACATTCAAAATTGCAGGGAAAAGAAATAGAAAGAACACAACATAAGAGGGAGATAACTTCTTCTTTTGTATTGATTTCAAGTGCTCTATATCATTACATTCAAAAACACCAAAATCTAACCCCTTCAATATAAGAAAGAAGTCTTATATAGACAGAAGGGTGGTTGTAACCAAATTCTTAACTAATTGCTATTTAATAAAGTGTTACCACTTAATTAATTGATCACATAAGTTAACTTTATTTACAATATTTTATTTTCAAAATGATAAAGCTAACTTCAAAACATAATAATTAGAAAGAAATGACTTAAGAGCTAGAAGAAGGAACATTGGCAATTGGACACAACTGAGATCTTCACTTTAAGCACATGAGTTTGAACTTGGAAATGGTATCTGAAATCTCCATCTTCTTGGGAATGGTGGTGTTTTCCATAACATTCAACCAACTACCAAGAGAGTATTCCATTTCTTTAGCAATACCTACATTCTACAACAAGCCCTTGGTAGCCTCTACAACAACGTTGTGTAGCTCTATGATTTATTCCATCTTCTCCTTGTTGACAATTTCAAACTTGAACAAATCCTCCTTGATGAGTGCATTGAATATTTCTTTAAATTCATTCATCTAGTGCCTTTCTGTAGAAATTTCCTTGTAAAATTGACACCTAAGAGCCTACAAGTCAACAAATATTTTGATTTGAAAGCCTCTCCTTTCTGCACCATATTCATTAATTCAGTGGCTACTTATTTAAGAACTCTAATTTTCCATTCAATATTGTACACCCACTTCTTGGACAAGTTATTCTTGGAATCATCAAAAATTTTATGAGAAAGGAGGATATTATCATCCATGGTGCTCATGATTCTCAAGTCTTGAATACGTTCCAACCATTTCTTGAGTTCCTTTTCCACTCCATTGATGACTATATTGAATTGGGTCTTGAGTTGTAGATATGTTTTCATACACCTTGTATGCCTCGTCAATAAAATCTAGACCAGATATAAGCATCCCCTCCACTTATGCTTCAACAACTCTACCATATGAGGCATGCTTATGGATTTCTTTGATGGCTTTAACATCCTCTTCAGAAAGAATAGTTGGAGGAGGTAATGAAGAAAGTGGAGTGGGATCCAAAGGAGTCTTATCACTTGAGAGAAAGGATTTGATAAATTTGGAGAGAACCTGAACTTGTTCCTCTAGTTGTTCATATGTCTGCCTTACCTTTTCCACCCTTTAATTACTTTGGAAACAATCTCCTTCAAATTATGAACTTCTCCCTCTGGAGTGGATTCACTAAGTGGAATTATGGCCAATTCAAGATCAACCACATAGTGATATCTTTCTCATCCTTATCTCCCTTTGGTTTGGCAATCTCTAGGAATTGTTGTCCTTTGGAATCTGAAACCAAATGGGAGGTTGTTTTGGCCTTCTTGGGAGGAGGAGTGGGAGTTGTTCCAAGTAGGGTAGCTAGAACATCAAAACCAGGGACAACTAACTAAGTGGAATCCTTCCTCTTCTTACTATCAATCATGGGTTGAACCCATGTGAAGGAGTCACTAGAAGGTGGAGCAGGAGGATGAGCCAACTCAAGAGTATGGGGAGGACCAAGAGACTGAGTATCATGGAATTCCAGAGTAGGTGCTTCAATGGTAGAGGAAGATGAAATACTTTTTGACTGAAGTTTGGCTCTTGAGGCATCTTTTTTCAAAGTGTTTGGTTATATGATTTTCACCTCATATTCCTCTTCTTATTGTTCTTCACTTTCTTCCTCATTATCATTTATCTCATGTTCTTTAGTTTCCTTTTAAGATTCATCTTTATGTTTTTTTATGGCTTTTTTCTCTTCTTCTTCTAGAGGTGAGATATTTTTCAAGCACAAAGCCCTCTTCTTCAAATTGTTTCTTGTGCCTTTCCTTCTTGACTTCTTTTCAAGACATTTCCTCAATTCTCTCTATCTCCTTGACCTTTTCCTTCTTGGTATATACTTTGGTTGTTGTATCTAGAGGTGAGGAAGATGGAGTAAGCTAAGATGGGACCTCTTGAGGAGTAGATACTTCCTTTTGTGAGGTGGAGGCTTCTTGAGAAGAATATGTTGCTTTGTTTGTCTATACTCCTTCATTCTCTTATTAAACCAATGCCTCATTCTTATAATGACTGGATTATTCATGTCTAAGGATCATCTCTTTCCTTTTGGGTCCAATCGACATTAGGGAGAGGCATGTGCCGAATGGTTTTAAGATAATCTGCAAAGCATACAAATTCTCATTATCATCCTCAAGATCCTCACGAATCTGAACATGATACACATTGAAGTCCCTAATTTGTTGAAGAGAAAGTCTTCCAAAATACCTCTTCCTAACTTCATACTCATCAGAACAGTCTACCCAATAGTCTTCAATGGTGGGAAGGTGATGATAGGACATTCTCAAGTGTTTTGAAATGAAGCCCTTAATGTCAAAGGAGTGTCTTTTTTTATATGAATGAAACTTGAAGTCAACAATTGTCCTTTCCACATTTTGAGCATCAGGGCAGATTTACATGTATAATTTCCCAAGGAAATAGGGAATTAGATGCCAGTGATTTTCTTATCTCTACATGTCCTATGTAGTATGTCCAATTGTCTACAAACTTTTACCAGGACCAACTTATCATTATAATACATTGGTAACTTGTTGGGTGTACCTTCAAAACTAGCCAATCGATGTAGGAAAATCTCCTAAATTGGATGAAGAGACTACCATATGTTGAAATCAATTGTTTGGCTTTAATAGATATTATTTAGACTATGTTTCCCTCAAGGAGTTTGACTATGAACATTGTGAACACATCATTCACCCTTCGAAATGGTGTTTACTATTTTCAAAAGTAAGATGGGGGTAAAACTCATAGACTGGTTCATTTTTCTTATCATTTTGAGGAGACAATCCCACCCACACTGTATAGGTTATCATGGTGTACATGAGATAGGAAGTCATATCAAAGGTTTGACTTTGTTGCACATTGACCAGCTTTTCACCTTTGAGATTCTTATAGATGATATCTCTCCAGTTTAGAGTTTATTTTCCTTCACATATGATGTTAATGTACACACACATCCAGAAATGAAACTCATTGGTTATAGTTAGGCCCATTAATCTTGCAAGAAGAGTGATCATATCAGATAATTCCTCCTTAAAATATGACCTATATAAGACCCTGGGAAATTTTGAAGCACCCCTCTCTTTTGGGCTTGAGCCATGATTTAACAATCAATTGCTTTGTATCTATCCTTGTCTTTCTCAAACATATTTTGGGCCTTGGAAATAAGGTTAAGGTGTTTGAATCTTCAAAAACATGGATCCTTAGGGCTGCATTTATACATGCGACATCATGTTTGGAAATAACCTACCCTTGAGGATATTTGATCTCTTTAGTGGTAGGATAAAAACAAGAAGTAAAAGCCAAGACAATATATGCACATTGGACTGAGAGAGGAAATCTAATAGCATGAGCAAGTCCACTATTCTTAATACATTGAGCTATAGCAGTGGGATTATCATTAGAAATAAGGGCCCAAAATCATCAAAATTCAAATGTCTCACATCATATCCCCTATATTTGCGCACGAACGTTCTAAGGAAGAGATGTGCTCATACCCCCCAATTGGAACTTCATGGTGACAAGGGAGAAGAAAAACTTGGAGAAAATGGGATTTAACAATGGCTTTTTAGGAAAGTCAAGGAAGGAGGGCAAAAAAATCAATTTCTCACCAAATAGACATAAGAGGCTATGAAATGACTCACCCTCATCATGACAGAAAGAATGATGCTTTGACAACAAATCCACTACAATTTGAATTTTTGAAAATGATGGAGAGATGAGAAAGATGTAGCCAAAAACATTCTAAGGACACGAAAGCAAGAAAACACTAGTACATAGTTAAAATTAACATATCGAATGGTGAAAATGGATTGTGTTTACTCCCTTTTATAACTTCATATTCAATGTTAACTCAATAAAATGACCAATTTGAAGGTTATAGTGGAATGCGGGGAACATAGGGGTCCAAAGAATGTTTTTATCACTTTCCCATATATTGTGGATATGACAGAGTTTTGGGAAATGAAGGCCCTGAGGAATAAGGGGCTAATGTGCCAAAACTCCCAAAACACCCGCAATACAAACAAATGCCATTCAATGCGGAAGGTGTGGGTTTGCGGGGAACACAAAGTTAGGAGGAACAAGGGCCGAGAGGGCTTGATTCATCTCAAATACCCGCAATTCAAATGATATCATAGTTAGACTTGTGGAAAAACAAGTTTTCAGGAGAACAAAGTCGGGAGGAACAAGGGTCATGAGTACCTCAAGTATCTGAACTATTTGCACATAAAAAGATTACAAGGATTTACTGATGACAAGAGAATGTGGGGAATGGAGGCCTTGGTGGAACAAGGGCCGAGAGTTCTTAAAATGCTTGAAGTATCTGCAATATAAAGGAATTGGATGAATAGGGGAAAGTGAATATGCGAGGAATAATAGACCCAAGAACAAAACTTCCACTTGTTTCCAAAACTCCTGAAAGGATTGCAATACGAACAAATTTTTAAAAGAAATGAATTGTGGGAAACAAAAGACCCCGAGGAATAGTTCCACAAAACATAGAAAGATCCACATTATAAAGGAAACAAGAGTAATGTGGGGAAAAGTGGGCATGCGGGAATAGAGGCTCAGAGGAAAAGTTCCTCTAGTTCCCAAAAACCCGAAATCACCGCAATACACACAAATTGACCCCAAAACTCAAAAGATGACTAAGTGTTTAAAATTTTTCCATTCTCAAGACTTCAAAAAGGTAAACAAATTGGGAAAAGGGACTACTTGACCAAAATTTTCAAATTTTCAAAAATTTGCACATTTTTGGGTAAGTGACAACAATTGGCTCTTTTTGGGGATTGGGTGACTTGACACACGATAAAAATAAGACAAATCAAAGACCCCAAAATCTCTAGTTACAAGACTTAGTGCTTTATCCATTGGGAAAATTTATACAGAACATGACCAAACAAAAGAACACAGAGACATGAAACACAAAATAGACCAAAACAAAGGTTGTACAAGACTATTTATAGAACTATATACAAAGGACTTGTTCACTTCAAGACTTGAAAATATTCAAATATTGACCACTATATGGAAATGGAAGTGAAGTTCCATCCATATAGCTTAGATAGTAATATTTTTCACTAGAAAAATGTCTAATCTTGAAAGGACCAAGCCATAGAGTGAATCAAACTTACCATGGCTTCCTCGTGGTTCATGCCTTTTGTCCTAAAGTAGGACAATATCTCCAACCTGGAAGTCCCTGGGCTTGGATTTCTTATCAAAAAAATCTCTTGACAATTTTAATCTTTGTGTGTGGTGTGCGGTAATCCTATCAATAACTTGTAATCTTTCTTATCCAACTTTTGTAGGTACATAACTCTTTTCTCCATGGCACTTGAGAACTCTCATCTTTAATAGATTTTGCAAGAGGTGAAGTGTAGGAAATTCCACTATCACTGGAAATTGAGATTCCATCCCATACACCAATGAGAATGAAGACATCCTGATGGATCTCTTTGGTGTGATCCTATTTACAGAGAGCATCATACAACTTCTTATGCCAATTCCTTTGTGATTCATCTACAAGCTTTCTGATAATTGTTACCAAGTTTTTGTTGGTCGATTCGACCTACCCATTCCCTTGTGGATAGTAATCAGATGAATGTGTAAGAGAAATGCCATACCCATAGCATAAATCAATAAGCTCATGGGAGAAAATTTGGGGCATTATCTATAACAATCTTGTTTGGAATTCCAAACCTGACCAATATATTTTCTTTAATGAAATCACATACTACTTAGAAGTGGTTCTCTTAACTGGAATTTCTTCAACCCACTTCGTGAAATAAGTAGTAGTGGTTGTTAAACATGTGTGTGTCCTGCACTTGAGGTTGGATTAAGAGTTCCTATAAATCTAGCCCCATTTTTGAAGGCTCTTCAATAACCATTGGTTTAAGAGGAAAGGTGGCCAACTTGGGTCTACCCATAAAATTTTGACATGCTTCACACTTGAAACCCACTTTGTTGCATATTTGAAAAGTGTTGGCCAATAATACCACCTACACGAAGAATTTTATGAGTTGTCACTGAGGAAGAAAAGTGGCCTCCATAGGCTTGATCATGGAAATCCCTCTTAGTAATCTCTTTTGTTGCTCCTTATCAACACATAATAAATGACCATCAATTCCTTCTCTTGAACAATGAATTGTCCCAAAGAACATATTGATGTGTATTGAAGCTTACCAACTCTTTTTTCTTTGGCACTCAAGTGTGCCAGACATTCTCCATAGGTGAGGAAATGAGTGATATCAGCATACCACTCATTTGTTGAACTTAGAAAGAGTACAATTGGAACATCATTAGTTTGATTTTAATCAATTACTCCTTAAACCATTAGAAATCAATTCACAAGGCCTTACCTCAAAAGCTTGGTGGGCTTGATATCAAGGTCGTATTCTTGGAATTTTTCCACCCAATTACCTCGCTTGGATCCAAACTCATGTTATGTGAGGATTGACTTTACTATTGTATCTGGCACAAACACATAGTGGAGTGAGAATTCAGGATGTAAAAATGAAAATGTTTTACTACTTTCACCACAGAAAGGCATGTTTCTCTAGTTGAGATTATTTCAATTCATGATCCTTCAACACATAACTCATAAATGCAATAGGCACTTCACACCCATGAAGAAGTTTTTGTGTAGAGTATGGTTGATAAATAGTGTTTAGAGGCATAACAATAGATTATAAAATCTTTGTCAAAATCTAGGCAAACAAGAGTAGGTGTCTTGGCAATATCTCTTGATATTCTCAAAGGCATTCTTCCCTTCAGCAGTCTAGCAAAAATATTGTTTTTCTTTCATCATGTGGCTATGTTCCTTGTTAATTTAGCAAAATTGGAATAAATCTTCTAAGAAAATTAATTTTCGAAGAAAGAATGAACACCTTTTTACTTATTGGAAAAGATATCTTTTGGATAGCTTGACACTTGCTCAGGATCAATCTTTATACCATCCTTAGATACTAATATGCCCAAGAAACTTTCCCTCTGTAACATCGAAGACAAATTTTTTTGGATTCAATGAAATTCCATGGTCCCTACACCTTTGAAGTACAAATTTTAGGTGTTGAAAGTGATCTTCTCTTTTCTTTGAGAAAATAGTTAGATCATCAAGATAGATCACTATGCATTTATTCTTCAAGTCACCAAAGGCCAAGTCCATTTCCCTCTGGAATGTTACACTTGCGTTAATCAGACCAAACAACATTCTTTTGTAGGAAAATGTACCCCAGGGAGTTGTAAAAGTAGTTTTATGTTGGTCCTATACATCCACCTCAATTTGGTTGTAGCCCAAAATCCATCAAGCATAGAACAACATCTCTAAACCGGTGACAACCTACAAAATTTGATCCATCATAGGAAGTGGGTAGTTATCCTTGAGAGAAGCTTGGATTTAAATTTCTAAAATCAACACAAATATGAATTTCTCCATTCTTCTTTCTCACAAGCACAATGTTGGAAACCTAAGTTGAATGATGAATGGGGAAAATTATCTTGACATTGAGTAGATTTTGAATCTCTTGATGAATGGTGCTGTAATTTTGAGATTATATTTCCTCTATTTATGATGAAAATGGTTGAATTCCTAGCTTTAAGGGAATATAATGTTACATCTCCCTTGGCTTAAAAGTCTTTAAATCATCATAGGAATAATCCAAAACATCTATGTACTTCTTCAACAATTCAACCATTTTCTTTCTCTCTTCACCAAAACAACATTTTCCAATATTGACAAATTTGGGCTCCTCATTCACTTCCTATATTAACCTTTTCAAACTTAGTTTAATTGCTAACCTCTTGTGATACCTTTCCTTTGATGTATCTATCATGCTTTATAAAAAATCCTCCAAACTCACAAGACCCTTAGGTATCTTATTTCCCTTGAGCTTGATACAACCATCTTGGTTAGATTCTTCTTCAACTCCTTTAGAATGAAGATGTATGGATTCACGATAACCAACTTCACTTCCTTCAAAATACAATTGGCTAAATTTATCTTTTAGTTCAAGAAAGGAAATAAAATGTTGGTCATCATTGAACACCTATCAATTTCTGCATTATCTAGGACACTGGGTCTAAAAATCATCTCTATTGTAAATTTATCTTGATTAAAATTAGGGTGAGGAATGAGAAAGGACCTAGAAACTTGCTAGAGCATCTTCTCTAGTATTACATCTCTTGGCACAACATTAATTGAAAATGCATCCAATAATTCAACAAAATCCCATACCAAATTTCTATAGTGTTTCAGCCTCTGATTCTTCACTTGAAAATATCCTGAACTTGTTTGATGATAAGTTTTGCATCACCTTACACACAGAGGTTATTTATTCCATTTCTCTTACTTTTACTAGGTTGAAAAGAAGTGCCTCATACTCAATATATTGTTAGTGTTAGAAAATTAGAGCTTATAGGAGAAAGGGTGGAGCTTACCATCAGTGAGACAATACAATTCTTGCTCCGAGAACTAATTCGTGGAACAACTTTCATCAAACTCAAGAATCCAAATGCCATTAGGATCATCTTGAACCACCTTGGGAGTTTTAGCCTAGTCTCAAACATCACCATATAATTTCCATGACCAATATCTTCATATAGAATTTGGCCTTAGGGTCATCCATCTTTTTTGGACAATATATTCAGCCTGCCTCTCTGGAAAACAACTTCTTCATTTGTCCATTGACTTGAATAAGAGCATGAGACCAATCCATCTATATCTCTCCTCCAACTTCCCTATAGAAGTTTCTACTTAATAACATACCATAATAAGGAGGTATGTCTACAACCAAGATTGTGGCCTTGACTCTTTTCTCTGGGAATGCAACAAAAGCTACTTGAGCATATTTTATTCTCTTGACGACTAGGGCACCTCCTTAGTCTCCATTGAATAACATGAACCAAAGGTTTGGGTCAAGGTGAGGCAAGGGCATGAATTTTTTTGTGCAAGCATTACATTATCTGATGCTCTAGAATCAATGACACAATTACTAAGTTTATGGTTAGTTATTAGTAGTGTGACATAAAAGGATCAATATTCTTAGAAGTGGAAGGTGTGGAACCATCAAATTATATGGGGAAGGAGAGATGGGAGTAGGAAAAAGGCCTTTAGAAGTTATGGATGACTGACTAGGCTTAGATTTAACAAATTTGACAACTTGAGAAAAGGCTCTGGGTGAGTTTGGTAAAATTCAGCTTTAGAAATATGAATTTTGGTCTTCTTGATATGATTGATGATATCAAAAGACCCTAAGGTAGATGGGTTTCTTGATTTGAAACAATAGAGGTTTTAGGTTTATCATATTTTGAGGTTGAGGGTGTTTTAGACACAGGAGTAGAAGGTGCGTAGTTACTTTAGGCAAAAAGAGGAAGTGGAAGGAACATTAGATGGAGAAGTAGTACTTACTTTTTAGCAGTAGTAGTAGGGATGGGTGCTCCTCTCTTCATGACTATTGGAATGGTGGTGAGCTTCTTTAGACTTCTCTTTCTTTGTAGCAAGGTGCACAAACTTCCTTCTTTTTTCAATTGTTCTCTAGTCATGACAACATAAGATTCATTATTCATGTCTGTAACTACTTCATCATAATCATCATCATCATCATCATCTACTCCTTTAGTAGTGAGATAATTGATTTGAGAGTCATCTGCCTCCTCTTCTTGGATTAAAATTTATTCTTCGAGCTCTTCATCTCTCTTTCTTCTCTCTCATCATTAGGCTCTGACTTCACATAGGTTACATTCACTGGACTTTTAAGGAGGAGCTTCAATTGCTAGCTTTGGTTGAGTAGGAGGAAGATGGTTTCTTGGTTGAAAATTCCTTCATGGAATGTCCTTGTAGGGTACATTCTAAGCAAGTTTCTTCTTGATTGTAATCAAATCATTGGCCAAATTTTGAACTAATTATTTAGAATTGATGCACTAAAGTAGAATCTTTAGCACTGGGTGGTTCCTTTCTCAACTTACCCGACATTATTAGGTCATCTCTACACTTATGGCCAATTGTTGATCAACATCCAAATTAGAAATATTGGATCTCCTTAGTGCATAAATCACCTCGAAATTGAGCATTAAAGAAGAAACATTTTAGAATTTGATCAATAGGGTGAGTAGTAACTGAATTTTATTAACCAATTTATTGAATTTGGAAACAAATTCCCGCATAGGTTCATAAGGTTCCTTCTTTATCTAGGAAATTTGAGCTAAGAGTGCATGAACATCTTCAGCAAGTTTGAATCTATTCTCAAACTGATTCTTCATGGTATTCTAGTTGGTAATGGTACTAGATGGGAGATGGTAGAACCAATCTACAACATTATCTTGCAAAGTCTCAACAAAAATTTGACTGAAACATCCTCGTGCTCAACTCCAAGAACTCCCACATGCAACAATAAAGGTTGTAATGTGTTCATCTGGGTGTACTTTTCCATCACCTGAACTTAGGAAAATTATTCCTATTCCCTTTAGGAAAATCATGTGCAAAGGTTGTGGAAGGGCTAAAGGTCCAACTTATTGGCCCCAAGGAAATGGTGTAACCATTGTAGGAAAAATAACTTGTAAAGGAACAACAACACTGCTAAAACTAAAGCCTGAGCAATAGGACTTACTTGGTGGTGAGTGTAGTATTTTCTGAGAGGATGAACCAACTCTTTCTTTAGTAGGAGGAGTGCTCAAAGACCTTCTATTTCTACCTCTTCTTTCTGGAGATAACTTGAAAACTTTTTTTTTAACAACTGAAAATTAGGATCCTCAAAACCTTGGGCTCTTTGTCCTCATGTGTATCTTCTTTCCACCAGTGTGTTGTTGTGACTGTTGGTTTACTCTAAAGATTATTTAGTGGAAAGCATAGTACATGCCCCACGGTGGGTGTAAAAAAAATTGGTTGGAAATTTTGTCTTTAGACATAAACAACATTTAGGGGACAACAATCCCTCCTCTTTGTGGGAGGTTCCCTTATTCACCAAAAAATCTATGGAATATAATTATTTACAAATATACAAACTAACATTTTAAATGAGGATTTTGGTGTAAAGAATGTCTTCATATTCTTGATATTCTCAATATAGAAGATGAAAAGGGAGAAGGGTTTAGAGGAGGAAACAATAGCTTATATGAGTAAGAGGAGTGAAATAGGGACACAAAGTTCAATCTAATCCACCATCAAGAATACAAGTATTCTCCTTGGTTATGCAAGATTACTCACTATTGTAATGAAAAAAGTGAAGAAGACAACATGTTTAGATATAGAGATTGTAGAGTAATATCTTACAAATGCATGCATGGAGACTTCAAGAACATATGAATTAATATATCTAAAAATCCACTAAATATAAATAACAATAGACACAAAGTTCTTCACACTATAATCAAATGGATTGAACACATAATTTCTATATTCAAATATACTAGATTCACATTCACAATTGCAAGGAAAAGAAATAAAAAGAACATAGATAAGAGGGAGAGAACTTCTTCTTCTGTATTGATTTCAAAATCTCTATATCATTACATTCAAAAACACCAAAATCCAACCCCTTTACAATGAGAAAGAAGCCTTATATAGGTTGAGGGGTGGTTGTAACCAAATTTTAACTAATTTCTATTTAATTAAGTGTTAACACTTAATTAATTGATTACATAAGTTAGCTTTATTTACAATATTTTATTTTCAAAATGATAAAGCTAACTTTAAAATATAACAATTAGAAAGAAATGACTTAAGAGCTAGAAGAAGGAACATTGGAAATTGGCACAGCTAGGATCTTTATTTTGAGCACATGAAGTCTGAACTTGGAAATAACATCATTAGAAATCTCCATCTCCTTTGGAATGGTTGTGTTTTCCATAACATTCAACCAACTACCAAGAGAGTATTCCATTTCTTTAGCAATTCCTCCATTTTGCAACAAGCCCTTGGTGGCTTCTACAACAACATGTTGTGTAGCTTCATGATTTCTCCATCTTCTCCTTGTTAATTTTCACCTTGAACAAATCCTCTTTGATGAGTGCATTGAATTTTCCTTTACATTCATCATTGAGTGCCTTTTCTACAGAATTATCTTTGTAAAATTGACATCTAAGAGCTTGCAAGTCAACAAATATTTCTGATTTGAAATCCTCTCCTTTTGCACCATATTCTTCAAGTGGCTACTTCTTCAAGAACTTTGATTTTCCATTCAATACTGTAAACCCACTTCTTGGAAAAGTTATTCTTGGAATCATCAAAAATTTTATGAGAAAGGAGGATTTTCTCATTAGTGGTGCTCATGATTCTCAAGTCTTGAATACCTTCCAACCATATCTTGAGTTCTTTCTCACTCCATTGATGATTGTATTGAATTGATCTCTGAGATGCTAAGATATATTATCATACATTGTATGCCTCATCAATAAAATTTAGACCGAGATAAACATTCCTTTTATCCACTTAATGCTTCAATAGCCTCTACCATATGAGGCATGCTTATGGATTTATTTGATGGCTTTAACATCCTCTTTAGAAAGAACAGTTGGAGGACGAAGTGAAGAAAGTGGAGTGGATCAAAGGAGTCTTATCACTTGAGAGAAAGGATTTGATAAAGTTTGAAAGAACCTAAACCTGCTCTTCTAACTGTTCTTATGTTTTCTTTCCTTTTCAACTCTTTCAATTACCTTGGAAATAGTCTCCTTCAAATTCTAAACTTCTCCCTCTAGAGTGGATTCACCAAGTGGAATTCTGGTCAATTCAAGGTCTACACAATGATGTCTTTTCATCTTTATCTCCCTTTGGTTTGGAAATTTCCAAGAATTGTTGTCCTTTGAATCTGAAACCAAACGAGAGGTTTTCTTGGCCTTCTTGGGAGGAGGAGTGGGAGTTGTGTACCAAGTAATGCATATACAACATCAAAACCAGGGGCAACTAACTGAGTGGAACTTCCTCTTCTTATTATCAATCATGGGTTGAACCCATGTGAAGGAGTCACTAGAAGGTGGAGTAGGAGGAGGATTAATCAAGAACATTGGGGAGGACCAAGAGAGACTGAGTACATAGGAACTTCTAGAGTAGGTACTTCAATGGTAGAGGAAGATGACCTTTTGACTGGAAGTTTGACTCTTTAGGCATCTATGTTTTTCCAGTGTTTGGTTCTATGATTTTCACATCATCTTCTTCCTCTTCTTTCTTCTTCATTTCTTCTTCTTCATTTCACTCTATTTCATGTTTTTATAATCCCTTTTTAGATTCATCTTTATGTTTTTGTGGCTTTCTCTTCTTCTTCCAAAGGTTGAGATTTTTTCAAGCACATGGGCCTCTTCTTCAATTGTTTCATGAGCCTTATCTTATTCAACTTCATTTTTAGGAGTCATTTCTTTAATTTCTCTCTATCTCCTTTAAAATTTTCCTTCTTTGTATATACTTTGGTTGTTGTATCTAGAGGTGAGGAAGATGGAGAAAGTTGAGATGGAACCTCTTGAGGAGTGTAGAGACTTCTTTTGTGAGGTGGAGGCTTCTTCTTGAGAAGAATATTGTTTCATTTTTTCTATACTCCTTCATTCTCTTGTTAAACCATTGCCTTGTTCTTATAATGATTGGATTATTCATGTCTGAAGGATCATCTCTTTCCTTTTGGGACCAATCAATAGGGAGAGGCATGTGTCGAATGGTTTTAAGATAATCTACAGAGTATAAAATTCTCATTATCATCCTCAAGATCCTTAGGAATTTGAACTTGATACACATTGAAGTCCTTGATTTGTTGAAGAGAAATTCTTCCAAAATACCTCTTCCTAACTTCATATTCATCAGTACAATCTTACCCAATAGTCTTCAATGGTGGGAAGGTGATAATAGGACATTCTCAAGTGTTTTGAAATGAAATCCCTTAATGTCAAAGGAGGATCTTTTTGATATGAATGAAACTTGAAGTCAACAATTGTCCTTTCCACATTTTGAGCATCCAGAGGTAGATTGTATAATTCCCAAAGAAATAGGAATTGGATGTCAATGATTTTCTTATCTCTACATGTCCTATGTAACATGTCTAATTATCTACAAAACTTCACAGGACCAATTTATCATTACAATACATTGGTAACTTGTTGGGTGTACCTTCAAAAAACCAACCAATCTAATGTAGGAAAATCTCCTAAATTGGATGAAGAGACTACCATATGTTGAAATAGTTGTTTTGCTTTAGTAGATACTCTTTCAGTTGTATTCCCTTCAAGGATTCTGACTATGAACATTTAAACATCATTCATTACCCTTTGAAATGGTGTTTACTATTTTCAAAGGTGAGTTGGGGTAAAATCATAGACTGGTTCATTTTCTTATCATTTGAGGAGATAACCCACCCAAACTATATATAGCTACCATTGTGTACATGAGATGAGGATAGGAAGTCATATAAAAGGTTTGACTTTGTTGCACATTGACCAGTTGCTCATTGATATTCTCACAAATAATCTCTCCCTAGTTTAGAATTTTCTTTCCTTCACAAATGATGTTAATGTACACACACATCCAAAATGGAACTCATTGGTTGAAGGTAGGCCCATTAATCTTGCAAGAAGAGTGATCATATCAGACAATTCCTCCTTAAAATATGACCTATATAAGACCTTGGGAAATTTGAAGCACCCCTCTTTTGGGCTTTGAGCCATGATTTAGCAATCATTGCCTTGTATCTATCCTTATCTTGCTCGAACATATGTTGGGCCTGAACTAAGGTTAAGGTGTTTGAATCTTCAAAAGACAGAGGATCCTTAGGGCTGCATTTATACAACTGATGTCAAGTTTGGAAATAACCTACCCTTGAGGATATTTGATCTCTTTAGTGGTAGGATCAAAACAAGAAGCACAAGCCAAGACAATATCTACACATTGGACTAAGAGAGGGAATCCAACAACATGAGCAAGTCCACTATTCTTAATACATTGAGCTATAGGTAGTGGGATTATCATCAGAAATCTGGGCCCAGAAGTCATCAAAATTCAAATGTCTCACATCACTATCCCCTATATTTGACACAAAGGTTTCTAAGGAAGAGATGTGCTCATACCCCCATATTGGAACTTCATGGTGATAAGGGAAGAGAAAAAATTAGAGAAACATGGCTTCAACAATGGCTTAGAAAGTTAAGGAAGGAGGGCACAAAACTCAATTTGACACCAAATAGACACAATAGGCTATGAAATGACTCACCTTAGCAATAAGAAGAATGATGCTTTGACAATGAATCCACACAATTTGAATTTTTGAAAACGATGGAGAGATGAGCAAGACGTAGCCAAAAATGTTCTCAAGACACGGAAGCAAGAAAATGACAGTGCACAGTTAAAATTAACAATTCAAACGGTGAAAATGAATTGTGTTTACCCCCTTTTATAGCTTTCTCATTCGATATTAACTCAATAAAATGACCAATTTGAAGGTTATAGTGGAATGTGGGGAATGAAGGGGTCCAAAGAATGTTTTATCACTTTCCCATATATTGCGAACATGACGGGTTTTGGGAAATGAAGCCCGAGGAATAAGGGGCTTGTGTGTCAAAACTCCCAAAACACTGCAATACAAACAAATTCCATTCAATGTGGAAGGTGTGGGTTTGCGAGGAACACAAGGCTAGGAGGAACAAGGGTCAAGAGGGCTTGATTCATCTGAAATACCCACAATTCAAAGGATATCATAGCTATTGTGGACAAATTGGGTTTTCGGGGAACACAAGGTCGAAGGAACAAGGGTCACGAGTACCTCAAGTACCCAAACTATCTGCACATAAAAGGATTACAAGGATTTGTGGATGACAAGAGAATGTCAAGGAAACAAAGGCCCTGGGTGGAACAAGGGCCGGAGTTCTTAAAATGCCGAAGTATCCATAGTATAAAGGAATTGAATGAATGTGGGGAAATCGGATATGTGGGGAATAATAGACCCAAGAACAAAACTTCCACTTGTTCCCAAAAATCCGAAAGGCTCGCAATACAAACAAATTTTCAAAAGAAATAAATTGGGAAACAAAATACCCTAAGAAATAGTTCCACAAAACATAGAAAGATCCACAATACAAAGGAAACAAGAGCAATGTGGGGAAAATGGGTATGTAGGAACAAAGGTCCGAGACGAACAAGTTCCTCTAGTTCCGAAACACCCAAAAATCACCGCAATACACAAAAATTGGCCCCAAAACTCAAAAAATGACTAACTGTTTAGTAACTTTCCATTCTTGAGGACTTCATAAAGGCAAAAAAATTGGGCAAAGGGGTCACTTGACCAAAAATTTCAAAAATTTAAAAAATTGCACATTTTTGGGTAAGTGACTCTAAGCATATACTATTATCACCTAAGGTTACATTCAAAGGCATTCTAAGAGCATCAAAGCATCCATCTAGCTTCATTCGAGGAAAAGGGACTACATTTTTTGCATACACGCATAGGAGGGGAAGTTCATTTTTCCATCCACACATCTACTTACATTGCTACATCTAGCTATTTCTCACTATCAAGTGCATCTTGCACAAGAGCCACCTAGGGCATGATTCTTACACACACACATGAGAACTACATAGAGTCTTGAAATGTAGTGTTGTAGACACCCTAAATTACACATATATTCCCAGTATTGTCTAGCACATCTAATTATTCACCCATTTGTGATTTATTGATTAAATTGATTAAATGATACACATTGCACCCTTTAGATTAATTAAATTAATCCCTAGTACCCCTTTTGCTAGTTTAATTATCATTTATTAATTAATTAATTAGTGTGCACATCCTAGTCAACTGCCACTCAAATTCTTAGTCAACAACCACTTGGACTCCACTTGGACTCCACATCCTCATCCTAGTCAATTGCACTTCTAGAATCCTAGAAAGGTGGGGGTAATTCAATTGCATGTACAACCAACTTCTACGGATGTAACTTCTTCTAATTAATTCCCTTTACCCTCTAAATGTGTTGGTCCGAAAATCTATCGGGAGGGTAGATCTATGGATAAACAGCCAACAAGATGCATGGCATAACCCCTCTCCGAGACAACAAAGTGAAACTAGTTTATTGCTTTATTCTACCGGCGAGAATCTACGTAATTCCTATAGTATTATGCCTTCGAGGGGTTTGGGATCTGCCCCGGTAGGGGTATTTCCATTGTGAACATAAAGGAATGAAGGGAGGAGAGGAGATAGAATATATCGAAGAGAGAAAAGAAATGAATTCCAAAGCAGAAAGGTCAAAGGGTTTATGTTTTGGGCTGGTAGTAAACAAAGCCGAACCTACTTGCATAAACAAACAAAGCAATACTGATGAGAAAATGACAAAAAGTAGAGATAGATCTTGATAGAAAAGTAACATAGATCTAACTTAAGAAAGATCTAATACACATAACACATCCATTGAGCACAAAGTCTTAATTTCTGTATTAATATTTTTGTTACAAAAGTACAAAGCCTTTTTTCTTCTCACTTCTATTTTTCATCTAAAAAATGTTCACTCTTTGAATACAACAAGTATCCAAGTATATATAGAAGGAGAAGGAGAAAGAAGGCAAAAAGGAACCAACAACTATTTACAAAATATCTAAAAGTCAACTGTTGACTTTGGGGCAATTTGGTGGATGACAACATCTCATGGTGCAACATGGATGATGTCATCATTTGTGCCAACATAATTTTAAATACTTTACAAAAATGGGAACAATCCTAAGAGGAGGAAGGAGCCTATTCGTCGTCGTCCCATGGTTGGAAAGGAGTATCCTACTTCTTCTCAGGAGAGGAAATGTGAAATTGAGCCTGGTACTCCATGAACTTGCTAATCATCGGTTGAAGTTGATCCTGAGCGGGACCTTTGGTGTGATCGCCGATGACCTCGCAAGTCTCCCGTTCATCTCTGAGTCTCTCTGGGAGCTTGAAGTATTCATTACCTGCCTCCATCAGGTATCCAACAAAATCGCGGCTAGGCCAGAAGGTTGTTGATAGATTCTACGTCAAAAGTGGCTTCTGACCCTAAACCTTGTGACGCGATCTCCTTGAAGAGCCGAATGGTATCGTCTACCTTCCTCAGAGTGTAATCCACACTAAGTAACCCTGAAGACATCCTCAAGACGATTTGTTCCATTTGATGCATGGCCTCTAGGGATTCCTCCTTGATTTTATCAATCTTTTCCAAGACAAATTCCATCTGGTCAACCCGATAGTCCAAAGTAGAAAGGACTTTGTTGGGTGCTCTTGGGTGATCAAAGACGTCGAATTTTACTAAGTCATCAATGGGGCGGTTGAGTATCTTCGGAATGTCTCATGTTGTAACCTGGCATGGTCCAACTCTTCGGAGATAGGTCCCGCAATCACCTGGAGTTCCTTGTTAGCCTGATCAATATTTTGATATAGCTCTGTGAACTTTACAATTACTTCCTCACTATCCTTGAGGATCTGGTCTCTCAGGTAGATACTGCCATACCTTGCTCACCAATCTTGGCATACTCATTTATCTTTTCTGACTAAGGGCCTCAGGAGTTTCGGTGGCAGCTATAGGAGGTGCACTTTGCTCATTTTTTGCGAGGGCTTGGAGAAGATGTTTGTTATGTTTTCAATATCCTCTCTCTTCCTTTGCTTCCTGGAGCTTTTTGCAAAGGGCATCCACTGCAGATAGGGCCTCTCCTTGCAGGCTTTCTAAGGATGTTCCCATTGTGACCTGTGTCACTGTATAATTTGTAGGAGACAGATCTTTTTATCCTTTGTGGGATCAGGGTATGCGATCTCCATAACCCTTTCACCTGAAGCACTTTGAGAGAAGCGGGTTATTGGCTTTTTGCTTCTTATCTCCTTTTTTGGGATGATGGAGAAGTCCATAGGTGTAATGGGGAATTTCCTCTTATGCTAGCTCAGGTGCTTGGAGATCCATTCTGGACTTAAGGGAGTGGGACTAGAGGGAGAGGGAGGCGGAGGTGGAAGAAGGAGCGACCACAATGGACATGGGAAATGCGTCGAGACACTAAGCGGTGGGATTGATAAGGAAGCCAACTCTCCAACGCTTACGGGGGTAGGAGTCCGTAGGAGAGGAAACCATGGGGGTGGAAGGGATCGAGAGATGAGGGAAGAAATGTTGGGGGACAAGATCCACGAGGGAAGAGAAAATGGAGGAAGAGGATGGGGAATAGTAGAAGACACAACCAAAGGAGTGGTTTCTTGAGTGATGTGAGGAGGGGAAGGAGGAGCGGGAGATGGGATAGTGGGAACCTCAGTAGTTGTAGTAGTGGCAACATCTTGAGTGGATGTGCCCATTGGAATGCTTACCACGCCTCTTCTTCTTCAGGGGATACATGGCTTACTACCTGTTCTTGGGCGGTGGAAGGAGGACTCTCAGGAGCTTCCTCCTGAGCAGTGTTTGATTCTCCCTCTTTGTCTTTCCCTTTGCCCTTCGGCAAGTGCTTTGGCCTAGGAGGTGCATTTCCCAAGGGAGACGTGGTAAAGTCCACCCCAAGGTAGATAAGACCATTTTTCCTACACCAGTGCTCTGTGCGCTGAGTGCCTTTAACCCTTTCCTCAATAGTTTGAGGTGCCTTTGTTCTGTAAATCTTGGCAAATGGCCAATTATCCCCATCCGTATCTAGATAAACCTAATCAACTTCTTAATCAGTCACTTGAAACCTTTTGGGACAATGGCCACACCATATTGGATGATTTCTGCCAGGGCCAGGCGGTAGTGATCCTTTCTTCTGAGCTCGACCTTGTGATACAGATCGATATAGACATATTTGATCTGTGGGATGTGTATTGGATCGAGCTTTTCCCTTGGAAGGCAATTGCGAGGATCGAAGGTTGGCCTTTGGGAAATTGTGTTTCAAGTTGAGCAACTCCAGCTCTGCAAACATTTCTGGGCTTTGGTGTGAGAAGTGTAGGTGTACCTGCCCATTGTGAGGGGGAGTGGAGTTCCACCCTTCTTTCTTTTAGGAACTTCTCGTGGTATGTGATAAGTGCTGGACAACTCTAATAGGATCAACTTGGGTCCGCATACCTCGGTAACTTGGTGGGATCCCCAAGAAATTGGTGGCTCGAGGTAAGTGAAAGTGGGAATTACATAAATAATGCCCCCCACTTCTCTGTGGTAGTAACTATGCTCTTGGTCATCGACCGTGAGTCATATTGGGCCTCAAGAGGTAGATGATGCCGTAGAAGAAGGCATCATTGATTTTGCTGAATTGAGCGATGTTGTTTTCCAGTCTCAACTCTGGATAATACTCATATATTCTTACTTGGGGCCACACCCCGCATCGATCGAGTCTTTGGGTAGTCTCTTTCGAGGAGGTAGTAGTGTATACCATGTAGGAGTTCATGTAGAACCTCCCCGTTGTTGAGAGTTGTTGAAGCTACTCGGAGATGGTGCTGCTGATGATAATCTCCCCCACTCAAAATGTTGATCAGAACATTTTTGCTCATTGTTTCAGATATCTGAGCATCCATTTGTGAAAGTAATGGGCATCAGGAAGCCCAAACACCCTACTCAGGAAGGTGATGGTGTCGCTCAGCTCTTCTGAGAAGTCACTGCGATGAATAACTTGCGGCCACCTGGTTATCACCTTCTTGTTCTTCAGATATACTTCATTCATAAGTTGCATGCATTTGTCTTCATTTTCATTCCATGCTTTCATGCAGTCTTCTTGGCTTATTGCCACAAAATGCCGGTGGTGGGGGATACCCAACATGATTTCAAAGTCGGGCAAGTGAGGTTGATTATTACCTCACCCTTCTCATTATTGACACACCTAGTGTCCTTATTGTAGCAGTGGCCCACCACCATCATGAATTCATTGTTTCACTGTGCTCACGGGGATTCCACAGTGAAATGTAAACCACTCTTTGACCAATTTTCCATCATGGATTGCTTGTGACCTTTGGTTACGGCCAGAAGTCCTCCATATCAATGTGACCAAGTTCTGAATCCCTGATGTCCAAGTCACACTCTGCTGAGGATTCGGGCATCGACCCTTTGATATTTGTACTTCATTTCTTCTTCTATGAGTTTGGCCTTACCCTTAGACTTGGTTGGCTTCTACTTGATGAAGACGTGCGAATTTGAGTTCAATTTCTTGATCGCAAGAAGAAGCAAGGAAGTCCATGCGAGAAGAGCCATATTAGCTATTAAATCATCCATCGAGCTTTACTGAGAATGAAAAGTTATTAATTTACAACCCTCGGGCGCAAGGCCCAATTCTATTGTAGGTGTAGGGTCAGAAAAGCAAGCGCACTTAGGAGAGTGTTGCATGGAAGAAAAGAATGCCAAAGGGGGCGGGGTAAATACTACACACAACATTCAAATGTTGGTGTCATGGGATGTGCACTTGCGCCATATAAAGGGTTTTAACTGGGCGTAGGTTTATTTAATGTTGCAAGGCTTCAGGATGCGCCATTGGCACATATGTGATACATGTTGCAGAACATTATGATGCGCCAAAGGGTGCAAATTCAAAGGGTGCATCATTAAATAAAGTTGTGCAAGGATTTTAGCTTTTTGCGCGGTGTGGAAAGAGTCTGCACATGATTCATATGTTGGTGTAGGCGAGTTGCGCTTGCGCCTGTGTTAGGTTTTAGGAATTTTTATAAGGCGCGGGAAAGATGCATGTTGCGAGGCGGGACAAGCGCCCCTTTGGCGTGTATTGTGTTTTGTGTAATGATGATGAAATTTGTGCGAAAGAAAGCCGTGAGCTTGATAACTTTTAGGGATTTTCCCTCTTTTGATAGGTTTTTGTGGCTTTAACTCTTCCAACCCAAATTTTGACAGTGAGGGGAAAAGAGGAAAAGAGGATCAGGAATGCATTTTGAGACAAGGCCCTCCAGTCAGTGCAGATCTGGAAGGAGGGTAAAACCGGTTTGAAGGTGGGTTGATTTCCAAACAGTGGGGTTGTATTACTTCTTAGGTTCATTTTCTTTGTTTTTAATAATAACAACCTCTAAAAAACAAACAAAAACCCCACAACAACAACACAAGAAGAGCAAGGCCACTTACCAGGAATATATAAGATGGAGGAAATGATGCGGGGTCCACGAATATGACAAAAAGTGACACATGTGAGATGTGCAGAGGAATTAAATTTTTATGTTTTTCAATCGTGAAAATGACAGGTCAGATGTGTCTATTTATAGCAAAAGGTGTAATAAATGCACCACCAACTTTTTTACAAGGGCGCACCTAGGTAGATGCCAACATGCAAATATTTGTGCCCTTGGCGTGAATTTAGGATTTGATATCAACATGGCTTTTCGGTGCTTTGGCACACCATTAAAGGGTGTAACATTTTTAATGTCGACAAGAAGGCACGTGCCTTGCCACGCGAGACTTGAAATGTGCATCATGGGATGGCGCAACATTTGGAGTGTCGACACTCCAAAGGATGTGCCAAAGGAATAGAAGGGGGCACAAATTCATTTGATGTTGCATGAATAAAAACTGTGCCCAACCAAAAAAGGACCAAATGACTAAGTTCGAAAAACTAGATTTTCCAGAAAGGGATTTTATGCCATTCGAACGTTAAGGGACCTTAATGGGGAAATAAAACAAATTTTTGGTATGGTTACTGCAAAATTTCCTTGTCAATTTTACGGGTTAACAACCTGGCTCTTTCTAGGAACTATCTTCAAGTGAAGCTTAAGGGTAGAGAATCCCGGATCTACATATGCCTATCCATTGGGTTATAGAGTAAAAACAAGGGCGACAAAAAGGAAAACACATAACCAACAAAAGCAAACACACGAAAAAAACAAAACACAACTAAAAGAAGAGAGCAGGGCTCTACTTCACGAATATTTTGAGATGGTACTGCTGCTATAGGGAAGTGGGAGCTCGGTTCCATCAGATATGAGAGATAAAAGCTATTCTCTCCATTGAGCTGCTTGATCTTGAAAGGCCCTCTCCATAGAGAATCAAATTTTTCATGCATGCCCTTTGGCTCCCTTCGCTTGTCCCATAATAGGACAAGATCTCCCATCTAGAAGTCCCTCTGCTTAGCCTTTTTATTGAATAGTCTCTTGACTTGATTTTGATGTTCAGTGATCCTGTCAACCACCCTTACTCTCTTTTCTTCAAGTTCTATTAGATACATGACCCTCTTTTCAAGAGAATTATGGAAATTATCATCTTGATCGCTCGTGCTAAGTGCGAGTAGGAAGTTACGTAGAAATGGGGAGCTCAGCGTCGATTCCATATAATACTTAAAAAGGAGACATATCGAGAGACCTCTTTAGAGTAATACGGTCTGCCCACAAAGCGTCATATAATGACTTGTGCCAGGACCGTTGATTCTCATCGACTAGCTTCCGTATGATGGTTACTAAGTTCTTATTACTAGATTTTGCCTAACCATTTCCTTGGGGGTAATAATCCGAGGCATGGGCCAAGGTTATCCCATATTCATAGCAAAAACCAATAACTTCTTGTGAGGAGAAGTTGGAAGCATTATCAGCAACGATCTTTTGTGGGATGCCAAATCTTAATGATACTTTCTTTGATGAAGTTGCAAACGACTTCAGAGGTGGAATTCTTAACAGGTATGGCCTCCACCTATTTGGTGAAGTAATCTGTTGCTGTTAGGACATAACTATGTCCGACACTTGATTGGGGATGTAGTGCTCTAATAAAGTCAATTCCCCATTGCTTGAATGGTTCGACAATAATGACCGGCCTAAGGGGAAAAGCAACCAATTTTGGTTTGCCAAAAACTATTGGCAGAGCTCACATTTGCTACCTAGGTGGCTGTATCCTGAAATAGTGTTGGCTAGTAGTACCTAGCTTGGATGATCTTATGTGTTGTCATAGATGAGGAGAAGTGACCACCATAGGCCGAGTCATGAAAACTTTCAAGCAATTTGATCTGCTACGGTTTGTTAACACATCTTAAGAAAATGCCATCAATACCGCACTTGTATAAACCATCATCCCATATGACATATCTGGCTGCCCTGAGCTTTACAGTTCGCTTCTCCTTTGAAGTTAGATGAGGTGGACACTCACCGTAAGTGAGAAAGAAAGTGATATTGGAATACCATTCGTCACTAGTCGCAACAAATAGAACCATAGGCAAAGAATCAACTTTCTTTAGCTTACCCTACACTCCATCGATACAATCAACTTCCTCTTTAGGGACCTCTGAATCTTTGTTTTCAGCCATAAGCTGACATAGGCCCTTGCCTCTTACCAACTTGGTTGGTTTTATGTCTAGATCATACTCTTGGACCTTTGCGATCCAATTCCCCGTAAGCTTCCTAACTCTTGTTGAGTTAAGATTGACTTGATTGCTATGTCAGGAACCAACACTACTGTATGAGAGTTTAGGATGTAATACCAGAAGTTCTTGACTGCTTTGACAACGGTGAAAGCATGCTTTTAAGCGAGACATCTTCAATTCATGAGGCTTGAGAGGAGATATCATGAACACGATTGGAGATTCAACATCCTCGAGTTCTTTTGCATTAAGAGGGTGATACGGTATGCTCGGATGTATAAGCTGTACATGATAAAATCCTTAGAGAAGTTAGGACATACAGGATGGGTGCATGGGCGACGGAGGCTTTTATATCCTTGAATGACACCTTTTCTTCTTCGCTCCACCAGAAATTTTGTGACCCTTTCATCATATTTGATATGTGACGAGTCTTTTCAGCAAATTCAGGAACAAAGTGTCTGAGAAAATTTACTTTTCCGAAAAGGAGTGAACACGGTCTTGCTTGTGGGTAAGGTAAGGTTACGAATAGCCTTAACCCTCTCGACATCTATCTTTGTTCCTTCTTTCACGACAACGTGTCCCAACAACTTTCCTTGATGACCCGAAATAGACTTTTTGGATTTAGGGAAATCCCGTGTTCTCGGCATCTAATCAATACTTGCTCCAAATGATCACAATGATCACTTCACTTTTTAGAGAACACAGTTAAGTCATCTAGATAAACCACAATGACCTTTCCCATTATACCTTTGAAAGCGAAGTCCATTGCTCGTTGAAAGGTGGCACTAGCGTTGGTTAAGCCAAAAGGCATCCTACTGTAGGCAAATGTGCCCCAAGGAGTAGTGAATGTTGTTTTGAATCGGTCTTCAGGCGAGACCTCAATCTGATTATAGCCTGAAAAACCATCAAGCATGGACAACATCTCTGAACCAGTTACTACCTGTAGAACTTGATCCATTATAGGCAGTGGGTAGTTGTCCTTTAAGGACGCCTAATTCAGATTGTGAAAGTCTACGCATATGCGTATCTCACCATTTTTCTTTCGAACTGGTACGATGTTTGTGACCCAGGTACTGTGATGAATAGGAAAAATAATCCTGGCATCCAACATCTTCTGTATTTCCACCGGATGGTACCGAGATCTTGGGATTATAGTGCCTTTGTTTCTGGCGAAAAGGTTTGACATCATCTTTTAATGGGATGTCATGTTGAACGTCCTTCGGCTTGAAAGACTTTAGATGGCATAAGACCATGCCAATACATCCATATATTTCTTCAGTAATTTGACAAACTTCCACTTTTCTTGGTGTGCAACATTTCCTGATGTTCACAAACTGTGGATGTTCCATAGTACCCAAGTTGACCGGTTCGGTTTCTGGAGAGGAGTTGGGATCATCTTGTCGCTTCTTCTTGACAAAATGATCATGTTTGTCAAACAATCGTTCCAGAGAGACTAAACCTTTTGGGATTTTATTTCCCTTGAGTTGACATATGCCATCACCTTCTTTTGATTCGTTTGCTTGATCAGTAATAGATTCACGGCATGCAGAAGTAGATCCTTCAAAATGAAGCTCACTAAAATTTTCTACTTTCTAGAAAGGCAATAAGCTGATTGTCATCGTTGAATACCTGCCAGTGTTGAGAATTGTCTGAAGCACTTGGGTGGAAGACTACCTTAATGGTATATGTGTCTATTTTCAACCCCGGGTGAGGAGCATAAGAGATCTTTGAGATGGCCAATGAATCAGCCATGTCATTTGAGCTCTTGAACGACTCTAATTGAGAAAGCATCAAATTCCTCAATCTTTATCCCATACCACGTTGCGGTAATGTCCAAGCCTTTCGTTCTTTACTTGATATATTATTTTCACTTGATTAACGATCAACTTGGCATTGCCACTGTACTCTTAGGTTCTTAATTCCCCTTTCTTTGTGAACTTACATGCCAAGTAGCAAAGATTCATATTCAACGGTATTATTTATATTGAAAAACTTTAATTTGAAAGAGAGAGGAAAGATCTCCTCTTTGGGGAGATATTAGCACAACTCAAAGACCGCATCCACTAGTTTCAGAAAGCCGCCATCGAATCGCTGTAGTGTCCATATCTTGTTAAGGTCCTCCTCTTGGACGAGAACGTCCATTTTATCAGACTCAATGGATAAGAAGTAGTTCCCCATCCACGATGATTCGAAGAAATTTGGGCTTTGGGGTCGTCGGAATTGGTGACCAAGTATTTCTTTTTGTGATTCGAGCTCCAATGTATCGCATTACACCCTTGACGAGGATTCGGCTTTGGACAAGTCCATATGGATCTCTCCACCAAACTCCCTACAAAAGCTTCTTCCTAATAGAATTCCATATGCCTTTGGGATATCATCAACAAGGATGGTCATCTTCACTCTTTTCTCTGGGAACGCTACAAATGTGAACTATGCGTCTTTGATTTGACTAATCAATGGAACCTGTTTGGTTTCCATGGAGTAACATCTACCAAAAGGTTTGGTAAGAGTGAGGCCCAAAGCATGAGCAACCTTTGCTGGCATGACATTATCGGAAGCCCTAGAATCAATTATGCAGTTGCTTAGTTTGTGACCATTGATTAGGAGGGAGAGATAAAAAGGTTCAATTTTTCCTGATGCGGAAGTCGAGGCAACATTTATGTGAGATGCAGGAGTGGAAAGGATTCCTTTAGGGGAGGCATAAATGGGTACGACAGCTTGGCTTTGGATATATTCGGTCAATCTTACAAGCTACTCAGGATTAGACTGAAGATATTTAGCTTCAGACATTTGAATCTTGGTATTTTTAGCATGATCGATTATGTCGAATGCGGCCAAGGGTTGCGTTGATGAAGGAATGAGTCCCTCACTTCACGGTGGAGGGTAGGGTTATTGGTCTTTATGGGAATAGAAGAAGGCTGATTTGGAGGAGAGATGGGAGGAAAAGATTTTTTTGTAAAAGACTTAATAGGAGGTTGAGCAGGAAGAGGATTACCTCTTTTAGCAATGGTTGGAGGCGTGTTTGACACAACCTTCTCTTTTTGTGTCCTGGTAGCAACTTCTGCTTCTTTTCCTTGGGAGTGGGTGAAAACAACATATGACTATCGCTTGCATACCCTTGGGTACCCTCTTCTTCATCAGACTCCTCATCTTCAAATTCCATATACCCGATCGTAGAGTCGCCAGTCGGTTCACCGACATCTTGATCATCTTCGCCCTGTGATGAAGGTTCTTCATAATTTTGCTCCTCTCCCTCGACCTCGACTAGGGCATTGACCGGAGGGGCCTCAAGTGCCAACCGTAGAGTAGTTATAGGAAAACGTGACCTTTATGGGGCATTGTTGGAAGTGAAATTTCTCCGTGGGATATCCCGGTATGAAGTGTTAGGAGAAGCTTGAGCTAATTGCTTCTTTAATGTGAGCAAGTCATTCTCCATCTTCTGGAATTACGAGATCTGATGAAGTGGCTTGAGAAGGAGTCGAAGTTTTAGGCTTGGATGGCTCTCATTTTAACTCGCTAGATATGAGCAGGTTATCTTCTATCCGATAGTTGTGGCTTGAGTGAGAACCAGGGTGGTGATTTCTTATTGTAAGAGTAAGAAACTTACTCTTGAGCTCATGGCATTCATAAAGAAACACTTATGATTTTCTGCAAAGGTGCAAAGCGGCATGGCGGGTGGCACATGATTAATTAGTGAATCGAAACGAGTGATAAAATCGCACATGGTTTCATTGACTTCCTTCTTGGTGAGTGATTTTTGACAATAATGCAAACACGTCTTCTAAAGGCTTATACCTGTCTTAAAATGTAGTCCATAATGTGGCCTAGCGGTGATAGATCCGTTGCTAGCAAATGTTGGAACCACTTTCTGCGGGCCCTTGCAAGGTCTCTACAAAGAGGCGTATCGACACATCTTCATAGGTCACATCCAGGATCTTTGAATAACATAATAAATGTAGATATATGTGAATCTATGCTTTGGTTCCCACTCCCATCGAATCTTGGGAAATTATTGTAGTTTCTATGAGGGAGTGCGTGAATAGGATGTGGCAACGTGAGAGGGCCCATAAAATTTCCCCATGTTTGCCATTTGAAAAGTCGGGAAGAGGACGCGAGCGGAAGGCGGTTACTTAGCAAGAAAAAGCATTGCAAAGGGATGTGGAGGCTCCTTGTGAAGAATGGTTCTTTCATGGGGGTGAGGCACTACGGTGACCAATCGGTGAACTCAGTGATGAGAAGTGTGCTGGTGTAATTTTTGTTGCAAATCAGCATCACCCCTGGATGCAAATCGGGTTTTAAGTTGATGTTTCGGGCATCTAGTGTGATTGCACAACATTGAAAACTCTCTCCAAGTGTGGGACTTGTAAAATGAGAGAGGAATCTATAGATTAGAGGTGGTTCCTCAAACTCCTACGATTAATCTGTTATTTGCACAATTGCGCAGAGTTTTGAATCCTAATCCTACTCTAAATTCCAAGGAGACGAGAGATAGAAAGTGCAAAAATTGAAACTAAACTAATAGGTGATACACCAAAGGAGTGGTGAACACTTCTCGTTCATGAAAATTGACACAATTTCATGAAATGCAACATGAAACATCATACATAGGTGATAAGATGCAATTAGAGTGAAATGAAGCAAGACAATACAAACAAAGGACTAAAATTGATCACGAGTCGCACTATCATTTTCTTTGTCAAAATATTTGCATTTGCAACATCGAAGAGGCATAAACCTTTATAATCATGAAGAAGGTCTGATACTTGCAAAAATCACTTGTTGAAGGTGAAAGAAGAAGCTTGCTATCCAAAAAATGTTCACCCTAAAAAATGAGCCAAATCTGGCTTTTTACAATGCATGGGTCGAGCCCAGGAGAGAGAAAACGTGTAAAAACGTGGGAGCCATTCCCCATTGAATGAAGATGCATTAAAATAGCATGGGCGTCCTTATAGACCCATGCCCTGACATTTTTGGCCATGCTGAAGAAGAATGCGACCCATTTTGCATTAAAACTGGTTGTTGAAACGTCATTTCTGGCCATTACCACGTGCCAGAGACGTTTCTTGATTTTCTCTCTCCAAACTGAACCAAAATGAAAAAATGACCATGGAATCTTATAGAGAATTTCACCATCTTTCCATTGATATAAAGAACATGAAAATCGAGCTCTGGATCGAAAGATATGGTGATTTGAAAATTTAGGGCAAAACAGGGCCAAATCGGGTCGGCGGGCAAAAAATTTGAATTTTTTACCTTTTTGGTCATTTGGAAAATTTTCAAAAATTCCCCACACCCCCTGATTCAGGTGCCATGTGGCATGTTTTAATTGGTCACGGGCCCTTCCTGCTCCATTTTACTTCATTTTTGCCTTTGGAAATTTTTCAAAATTTCCCCACCGGGCCGATGAGGTGAAGACACGTGGCGTGATGTGATTGGCTCGGGCCTGTCTCTCCTGAATTTTCCGCGGGTCGCTTCGATATTTTTGGCTTGGACACATGTCAAAACCCCATTAGGTGTGGGTTTGACCCTCCAAAATTCCCATGCGGGCTTGCTCTGAATTTTTTGCCCCAACTAGACACGTGGCGAGATTCT
This sequence comes from Taxus wallichiana var. yunnanensis, assembly GCA_018340775.1. Taxonomy (NCBI): domain Eukaryota; kingdom Viridiplantae; phylum Streptophyta; class Pinopsida; order Cupressales; family Taxaceae; genus Taxus; species Taxus wallichiana. The sequence continues at coordinate 779,741,324 of CM031239.1, read as the reverse complement.
ATTGGCTCGCAATAAGGGGGGCGGGCCTTTTTCTTGAATTTTCCATTATTTTCCCATTGGGAAAATTTCCCAAGTTCTCCCACGCGCTTGGCCGGGACACATGGCACGTTCTTATTCGTTGGTGGGGGCAGCGGGCCAAAACTTCACCTTTTGGATTTTCGGCAAAACACTTTGCCAAAATTTCAACTTTTCCTCCGCCCTCTGAAACTCGGCTCCTGGTGACACGTGTCGTGTTCTGGTTCGTCGGTGGGTAGGCGGATCACAATTTACTTTTGGATTTTTTGGTGAAACATTTTGCCAAAATTTCTAACTCCCCTCCACGCCCCACTTTTCGGTCCCTTAGGACACGTGTCTTGTTTTAATTGGCCGTGGGGCCATCTCTCCAAAATTTCCCTGCATGCAAACACTTAGCCAAATTTTCCAATTTTCGCCCCTGGACGCGTGGCAGCTCCTGATTCGTCGGCGGGTCCCGTGGGAAAAATTTTCCTTTTGAAACCTACGCCAAAACACTTGGCAAAAACCAAATTCTCCTCGACCCCTGCCACTTCCTGGACACGTGGCACGTCCTGATTGGTTGCGGGCCTTCTAGGGGAAAATTTCCCACAAAAACTCTGCCGAGCCATAACTTGAAAAATACGTGGAGTTAGGAGGAAAAATTTACCTTTCTGGAAAGCTGAGAAAGAGCTCTATCTAATGGTGCCATTTCTAGAAGATTTTGAGTGCTGAAAAGCAAAATTTTATGTCTGAGGCACAAGAGAAGGAAAGATGAAAGGAGTTAGCCAGAAAATGAGCAGGGGGCACATTTTGGGTAACAATTTTGGTGACTCAGAGGGGTCATCTGCCTGCTGGATGAAGTTACCAGTTGCCTGAAGCAATCCATTGGGCATGGAGTCACCTGATTCTTTGTTTAATACCCCAATTGAATAGAACGTTGCAAGGAGGAAGATGGAATATCATCTGATGGAAGCAAGGACTGCAAAACATCTCCAGGGACAACAAGCCTGTGCCAAAGCACTTAGGGAAAGTAAAACAACCTACAACAAAACAATGTGCACAAGCACTTGGAGGAATGAAAACCTAAGCTAATATTTACAAGGTGGAGAATTTCCCTTTAGTAGCAATGCTTTAGATGGATTCCATTGACTGGAATCTGCAGTTCTTCGCCATCCAATGAAGACAATTGGAAGGCATTGCTGTCCTTACACTTTGTGACCATGTATGGGCCACTCCAAATGGCATCAAATTTTGAATGCCTTCTAGTTTTTCTCTATCTACATCCCATTTTAACACTAGATCTCCAACTTGGAAAGATCTATTCTTGGCCTTCCTATCAAAGGTCTTCTTGATCAAAGCTTGATCCTTCTCCATTGCTTGGGATGCTTGATTTCTGATTTCTTGGAGCTCCATCAATTCTGCATATCTAACCTCCATGGGCTCAAACTCCAACAACTCCAATTGTTTCATGAGTTCCAATGTTGGCAACTCAAGTGATATGGGCAAGATTGCCTCTCTTCCATAAACAAGCTTGAATGGAGAGTTACCCGTGGATCTCTTGGGAGTTATCCTATCGGCCCATAAGGCTGATTTGATTTGGTATGCCAAGACATCGATTCTCATCAAGAGTCCTCGTAATGATCCTCAACAAGTTCTTGTTTGTAGATTCACACGGCCATTACCACGAGGGTAGTAGTTTGATGAAGTACTTAGGTAGATCCCGTTCTTGTGACCCACTCGGTCACCTTGGATCCAATGAATGCTAATGCATTATCTCGAGATTATTGTAGCAGGTATGCCAAATCAGTTACTATCCCCTCATAGAAGTCTAAGATGCTAGACTCATTTGCTTCCTTGAGTGCTCTTGCTTGATCCACTTGGTGAAGTAGTACGTGGTGTCAAAATCCACTTATGCCCTTGGCTTGAATTGGGATTAATGACTCAATGAAGTCAAACCCCATTGCATGAATGGCTAGTCAGCTGAAATTGGATGCAATGGAAGGGAAGTAAGCCTCTCTTTACCTGTGAAGAATGCACAATTCTTGCACCTTTTGATCCACGCAAAGCAATCATTGAAAATCTTGGGCCAATAATAACCAGCCTTCATGATTTTTAGAGTTGTCACTCTTGGTGCAAAATGACCACCAGCTGGTCCACCATGGAACTCTTCCAACACCCTATGAATATGATTTGTGCTAATGCATCTCAGCAGCACTCCATTCACATCTTTCTTGAACAAAAACACCGTCTACTATGGCATATGGGACAACTTCTGCAATCTGAAGTGTCTTCTTTGGTTTTGTTCATCTCTCGGGAGGGCATAGGCTGTGCTTAGGAAGTGCATTATACCTTGGGTCCAGCAAGGAGTGGGGACAACATTATCCTCTTCTTGAGTGCTACCTTGCACATGGCTGTCTTGAAGCTCAAAACAACCTCTTATTTATTACATACTCCTTTTTGCTTGCCCAGAATCAGCTGCTCACACAATCCTTTTCCTCTTACCAACTTGGTGACCTTGATCTCAATGTCATACTCCATGACACGAGTGATCCATCTGACCTGCCCTTTTTTCATTTAAGTCTTTGTTGAGGAGGAAGTCTTTAACTCCCACGTGAGAAACCAACAACTGGACCTTGTTGTTTGAGACTAAATGCTTGAATTTCTTCAAGCTTCTGATTACTGCAAGTACATGCTTCTCAATAAAAGAATATCTCACCTCATAGTCATCTAGGCTTTGGTGAAGAAAGCAATTGGCTACTCATCATCATTGTCCTTGTTTCTGCTATACCAAAATGGCGAAATAGTATCATTACCTCCAAATGCATAGAGGATGAAATTCCTTGAGAAATCCGGGTTGATGAGAGTTGGTGCTTGGGAGATGGCTTCTTTGATTGCTTCAAAACTCTCTTTGCCTTCTTTGTCCACTTGAAAGCCATGCTTTCCTTTAACATTTTGGTGATAGGTTTGACAAGGGCTGCAAAATCTAGGACAAACCTCGAACAAAGTTTATTCTCCCCAAGAAACTCTTAAGGGCCTTTTTGTGGCTTAGCAATGGTAGTGCTCTTATGGCTTGACCCTCTCTGGATCAATTGCTAATCCTTCTTTGAGACAATATGGCAAGGAGCTTTCCTTCATGTACTAGGAAGATACACTTATTAGGATTCAAAGACACTCCAAATCTCCTGCACCTTTGGAAGACTTGTCTCAAATGAGAGAGGTGGTCTATTGCATTCTTTGAAAAAATAGTGATATCATCAAGGTATATCAGCACCATGTTGTTAATCAAACCTTTGAACGCCATGTCCATTGCTCTTTGGAAGGTAGCTCCAGCGTTGGACAACCCAAATGGCATTTTCTGTATGCATAAGTTCCCATTTGGTTGTGAAGGGTGTCTTGGCCTGATCTTCTTCCTTCACCATAATCTGATTGTACCCTGAGTAGCCATCAAGTAGTGAAAACCTTTCGGAGCCAGCAACAACTTGTAAAATCTGCTCCATAGAAGGAAGTGGGTAATGGTCCTTGAGAGATGCTCTATTCAAATCTCTGAAATCAACACACAATCTGATTTCCCCACTCTTCTTCCTAACTGGGACCAAGTTGGCAACCCAACTAGAATGCTTGATTGGGAATATGATTCTTGATTCTATCAACTTATTCAATTCCTTCCTCATGAGAGGCTCCATGTGTGGATTGACTGGCCTTTGTTTTTGCCTGATGGGTTTAGTATTGGGTCCAATTCAATGGTGTGTTGAGCTAACTTGGGATTGAAACCTTTCAAATCTTCATAGCTCCAAGAAAACACGTCAGGGAACTCTGGACAAAGTTGTATGAACTCATACCTTTCTTGCTCGGTTGTCATTTCCAATTTGCGATGGTTTGTTCTCTTCCACCAAGATGGATCTTGAATATTCTCTCTTGACTGAATGTTTGCTTTCTCTTTCCTAAACTGATCATTGGGATTGAAAATGGACTCCAAAGTGATAAGTCCCTTGGGAAGCTTGTTAGTTCTCGGTTTGTACCACTTGGTCACCATACTTGCTTGCTCCATTTTTTTCTGATTTTTAGCGAGAACTCACTTCTTCTTGTAAGAAATGGATGATTTGCTGGTCATTCTCAAACACTTACCAACTTACATTGTTATCCAAGACCTTTGAAGGCCTCACAATCACATGGATGTTTGGGTGTACCTTGTCCTTTTGAATGATTTCCACAATATCAAAGGCTACCCCTTTGCTGCAAGCCTGTTAGTTAGCAACTTGGTTTTCTTTTCTAGGAATGGATTTTATGCTAAAGCCCTCAAAATCTTCAATGAGGTCCCACACCTTACTATTCTTGTAGCACTTGAGTGATTATTCTTTAACAACATGCATCCCTTGCCCCTTAACTTGGTTTACAATCAATTAATGAGTGTCACCAAAGACTTGCAATTTCTTGTTATCCAAATGTGCCCCCTACTCATTTTGTGGCTAACTCCCTTTCATTCTTTCCTTCTATTGTGCCTCAGTCATAAATTTTTACTTTTTAGGCACTCAAAACCTTCTGGAAATGACACCATTGGATAGAGCTCTTTCTCAGCTTTCAGAAAGGTAAAGTTTTCCTCCTAACTCCACATATTTTTCAAGTTATGGCTTGGTGGAGTTTTTGTGGGAAATTTTCCCTTGCAAGGTCCATAGCCAATCAGAACTCGCCACGTGTCCAGGTCAAAAATATCAAAGCGATCCGATTTTGGCCTGTTTTTGCCCTAAAACTTCAAATCGCCATAACTTTTGATCCAGAGCTCGGATTTTTGCGTTCTTTATATCAATGGAAAGCTGGTGAAATTATCTACAAGATTCCATGGTCAATTTTGAATTTTGGTTCAGTTTGGAGGGAGAAAATCAAAAACACTTTTAGTATGCTGCCCATGGACAGAATGATGACGTTTCAACAACCAATTTTAATGCAAAATGGGTCGCATTCTTCTCCAGCATGGTCAAAAATGTCAAGGCATGGGTTTGTAAGGACCTCCATGTTGTTTTTAATGCATTTTGGTCAATGGGAATGGCTCCCACGTTTTTTCACGTTTTCTCTCTCCTAGGCTCGACCCATGCACTGTAAAAGCCAGATTTGGCTCATTTTTCAAAGGGAACACTTTTTTACACAAAAGCTTTTGTTTTCACCTTCAACAAGTGATTTTGGCAAGTATCAGACCTTCCAGGGATTGTAACAGGTTTTTTTGCCTCTTTGGTGTTGGAATACAAGGATTTTGATGTTGAAAATCACAATGCAGGCTCTGTGAATGCTTTCAGTCCTTTGTATGTGTTGTTTGCTTCATTTCAAACCCTTGTTTACAGCTTATCAACCTGTGCATGATGTCTTATGTTGTAATTTCTGATTTGTGTCAATTTGCATGAGCAAGAAGTGCTCACCACTCCTTTGGTGTATCACCCTTATCAGTTTAGTTTTAATTTTTGCATTTCTTATCCCTGTCTCCTTGCAAATTAGGATAAAATTAGGATCTGAACCTCTGTAGTTGTGCAAATAATAGATCTAATCAGAGGAGTTTGAGGAACTAGCCTCTAATCTGGAGATTCCTCTCTCATCTTGCAAGTCCCACACTTGGAGAGAGGTTTCAATGTTGTGCAATCACACTGGATGCCCTAAACATCAACTTAGAACCTTGATTTGCATCCAGGGGTGCTGCTGATTTGCAACAACAATTTTGGCATGCCCGGTGGGACCTTAGAGGTCTTCCACTTCATCTTTTGCAGGTTGGTGTGTTCCTGTGAAGATTTCAGCCTTTGGAGGCACTTGCAAACACATCTGGCGACTCCATCTGATTAGTAACCCATTTCTAAAGTTGCAGACCTGTTTTTCATCCATTTCCATCCATTATTCTTTCCATCTCTTTCATTCTTTTCCATTCCATGAAGTTGTGCAATCATGACTTCATTTCCATCATGGAACTCACATTTACAACAACAGCAATGTTTCCCACCTCCAACATGTTTTTTAAATCCTCCAAATCAGCATTTTGAACAAATTCAAAATCAGCATACATACCCATATGAGCAGCAATGCCAAAATCAGTTTGGCTATGGAGCTTTCCAAGAGCAAGGGTGTGCATACAATGAAGACAATCAGATGCAAGATGCTGGTCTATTGGAGAAAATCCAAAAGATGGAGGTAAACATGGTGCAATCCAGGGCTCAAGCACAAATGAAAGCATTTGGAATCGGTTGTGGAGCACCCTGTCCATGGGTGGGACCTTTCCCAAGGCATTACTGACCCTCAAGAGAAGCTTGACTTCATGATTGCAACATGCTGCCATTGCTTGCAAAGTGGATTGAAGGAATAGAGGTGTATGAGAGGAGTATTCAGTAACCTTGTCAACGGGTAAGCACACCATCTCATGCCTTTTCTTTTCCTCTTTCCCAATCTATTTTATCTCAGCAGTGTCAAGTTTTAAACTCTCCATCTGCTGTCCCAAGTGTTGAATCCATTTCTCCACCCCCTAGTCTTCCACCTCATCTCAATTCTTCTATCCTTTTCCCTTCCAAACAGTCATCCCCTCCACAAGAGCTAAATGAAACACCCTCTCCTCCAAAGAAACAAGAGGTTTTACCTCCTCCACCACCACAAAAAATTGCAAAAATCAGTCATGAAGGACAACAAAAAGAGAAGCCAAACAAGGATGAAGAAATTCAAATTTTGAAGAGTTGGGCTCTTAAATTTGGGATGAAGAAGATCCCTTTGCTTGATGAAACCTTGAAGAGGTTGGAGTTATAGAACAAATGGTGGTAGGACTGATTTTGTTGCAGCGAGAAGAAGAGCAAAAAGAGTTGCGAGATCATCGATCAATTTGTTCGAATATAGTGTCCATGTTGGCACCCTATTTGAAGGAAATGTTGATCCAATTCAAATTGCAAAAATCAGTCATGAGGGACAGCAAGAGGAAGGAGAAGCTGCTCCAAATCCAAAAGAAGAGGAGCACATTCAGGTGTGGGGAGAAAAGTGCAGATCAAAGGCTTTGAGCACAAAGCAGGTTATAGAAGAACCTTCAGTTCTTCTCTCTACTTCATCTCTCTCAAGTTCTAGTACTGAAGAAGAGTTTGATCCCTCAAACTCAATGCTGGAGGATGAAAGAAACCATGGTGATCAAGTTGTAGATCAAGAGAATGCCATGGGAGAGGTTGAACATTTGCAGCAGGACAACAATGAGGTAGTTTACCTGTCTGATTTGGAGGATTGTTTTGATGAAGAAGAACCGGTTGAGTTTCCACCATTCTCTCTTTCATCATCCATCTTCCAAACACAAGAGCCTGCTGTCATGGAGGAGAGTATTCATTTGCAGCAGCCTGCATCTTATAGAAGCTCTTTGGAACCAAGATTGGAAGATTTTAATCTTTCATGTCCTTCATTGGAGGAAGAGAAAGGGGAAGGGTTCTACCATTGCTTCCACACCATCCATTCAAGGTCTCAAGAGAACTCCATTCTTGGAGTTGAAAATCAGAATTATGGGCATACTCATGGATCGGACCTTGCCCAATCAGGTATTTGGCTTCATTGGAGCCAAAGGAGAAGCCCTGACCGGTCATGCTTGCTTCTAAGCATGAGGATGAGCTGCAAAGTTCGAGGATCATTTGTCATACCTCTCGATCCAAATGCGAGCAACTAAAAGAGGTATTGGATTTGTTTTTAGTTGACACCTTGCTAATTTGGGTAGAAGACCAGCTTCTTGTTGATTTTCCACTCATCCAATCAGCCATACTCAGCTCCAAATCATTTGCATGGCTGCCAATTTTGAAGAAAGGAAGCTATTTTGCCACAACCGATTCTGAGGTTCGTTTAGCTCACCTTTGCTTCCAGTTAGAGTAGAGTAGGTAGGTTTGCTTTCAGTAGAAGAAGTGCTTGTGCACACTCTGCATGTTCCATTTGGAGCATGTATGATTTTCAGTTTGTACATAGTTTTGGTGCTGCTGGTTTCACTCTTGCATAGTTCGTTTTGATGGCATTTTGGTGGGAACAACTCCATGTCCGAGTGGGATTCAAGCGGTTCGAGAGGAAGTTTTCAAAGTTGAGATCAGTTTTGAGCTACTACTCATGACTCCATGCCCAATGGATTGCTTGAGCTACGATCATTCATCCAGTGAGCGTAGATGACCCCTCGAGTCACCAAAATTGTTATCAAATGTGCCCCCTACTCATTTTGTGGCTAACTCCCTTTCATTCTTTCCTTTATTGTGCCTCGAGTCATAAATTTTTACTTTTTAGGCACTCAAAACCTTGGAAATGACACCATTGGATAGAGCTCTTTCTCGGCTTTCCAAAAGGTAAAGTTTTCCTCCTAACTCCACGTATTTTTCAAGTTATGGCTCGGCGGAGTTTTTGTGGGAAATTTTCCCTTCGCAAGGTCCACAACCAATCGAACTCGCCACGTGTCAGTCAAAAATATCAAAGCGATCCGATTTTGGCTTTGTTTTTGCCCTAAAACTTCAAATCACCATAACTTTCGATCGAGCTTGGATTTTGCGTGTTCTTTATATCAATGGAAAGTGGAGAAATTCTCTACAAGATTCCATGGTCAATTTTGAATTTTAGTTTAGTTTGGAGGAGAAAATAAAAAAACACTTCTTAATGTACGCGCCATGGGCCAGGAATCGACGTTTCAACAACCAATTTTAATGCAAAATGGGTCGCATTCTTCTCGGCATGGTCAAAAATGTCGGGGCATGGGTTTGTAAGGACCTCCATGCTGTTTTTAATGCATTTTGGTCAATGAGGAATGGCTCCCACATTTTTTCACGTTTTCTCTCTCCTGGGCTCGACCCATGCACTGTAAAAGCCAGATTTGGCTCATTTTTCAAAGGGAACACTTTTTTTGCACAGCAAGCTTTTGTTTTCACCTTCAACAAGTGATTTTGGCAAGTATCGGACCTTAGGGGATTGTAACAGAGTTTTTTACGCCTCTTTGGTGTTGGAATACAAGGATTTTGATGTTGAAAATCACAATGCAGGCTCTGTGAATGCTTTCAGTCCTTTGTATGTGTTGTTTGCTTCATTTCAAACCCTTGTTTACAACTTATCAACCTGTGCATGATGTCTTATGTTGCAATTTCTGATTTGTGTCAATTTGCATGAGCAAGAAGTGCTCACCACTCCTTTGGTGTATCACCCTTATCAGTTTAGTTTTAATTTTTGCATTTCTTATCCCTGTCTCCTTACAAATTAGGATAAAATTAGGATCTGAACCTCTGCAGTTGTGTAAATAATAGATCTAATCAGAGGAGTTTGAGGAACCAACCTCTAATCTAGAGATTCCTCTCTCATCTTGCAAGTCCCACACTTGGAGAGAGGTTTCAATGTTGTGCAATCACACTGGATGCCCTAAACATCAACTTAGAACCTTGATTTGCATCCAGGGGTGCTGCGATTTCTGCAACAACAGTTCTTTATTCCTCTCTTTATTGCCCAATGCATCCCTTGCACCAAGGATTCATATTGGCAGTGTTATTGGAGCATGTAAACCGAAATCTAAAAGGTGAATAGTACTTTACTCCTTGAGGTGAAATAAGCATAGCTCCACCTCCCGCACCTTGTCTACTCCTTGATCCATCAAAAAAAGCAGCTGCCATACCTCATTGTCATCCTTGTGGTTTGGCTTGGTGATCTTAGGAATGGGCTGATCTTCTTGATGTATGCAATAGACCCCTAGCTCGAGATTCTTCTACTTCTTGATAAGGATCAAAAGCATGCACCTTGTTTTCCCATTCATTAAGAGTTGGATCGGGATGCTTCTAACCTTGGTGTCGGCTTCATCGGTGCTTGGGTGATCTTCTTGATCAAATGCCAAATAGTTGGCATTGATCGACTTGGAGTGTAGGGCTCAATGTGGAAGTTTGCAATAGGTTTAGACTGATTATAGCTTTGGTTCCATTCCTCATTACGAAGAAAGCATGTGTGACCAATCAATGAGACAAATATCTCCAATCTTGGTGTGAAATCTCTTGACAAACATAGGGAAAAGAGTGGTGGAAGGTCTATAACGATACACTTGTAAAACAACAACATTTGGACATGCATGCAAGGTAAGAGTCAAGTTTCTAATCACCCCAATTTATTCTAATGCTGTCCCATCCAACCGCACTACCCCTTTGGATATGGTTTCATATTGAAGTCCTAGGTGATCAGCTATTTACTTGGGCATCATTGAGCTACTTGCCCAGAATCAATCATGCGATTGTGCACCAATTGGTTTCCAATGATTAATGAGACATAAAAAGGAGGGGCTTCAACATTTTACCTTGCTTTCCTCCATGATTCCCTTCAGTGGGCAACATTTGTGAGCACCTATTCTTGCATTTGGACTTGTTGATTGAAGTTGGCGAGTCCTTCATGGCAGCTTTGTAGAAAATCTCTCTCGGCACAGGATAGATAGGGATTCCCACATTGATATATTTACATTTGTCTTCTTCATCCGATCAATGATACTAAATGGTGATGAAGGATCTCTTCTTTATCCTTGGTTTGCATATTCATCCCTTGCGTGTGGCAGCAATAGCTGGTATTTGAGTTGGTCACAGGAGCTATTCTTGGTTGCCCTTGTGCATTTACAATTGGATTTTGTTTATGACCATTTGTGGAGACATAAAAGGTTGTGGATTGGTTGGAGCTAATGGTGTTCTTCACCCAAATTCCTTCTTTTTGACCTTGTGTTGGCTCTGACACCTTGAGAACTATTTGATTTATGCCACAAAAATCCTCTGTTTACTGCCAGTTCACAAGTGTGGTGTCATTTGGAGTTGATTCTTTGCTAGAATGTTTCTTGTTGTTGGTTGTTTCCTTGACTACCCTCACCCTCCACACCGGTATTTGTCACCATTAATGCTTGATTCAAGTCACCGTTGAAGCACATAGATTGGTTGTGAGGTTCATTGCATGGAAAACACCAATCATACTCGAGAAACGTTGTTTTGTGTTGGCACCAATGCCTTAGAGGCGAGATATAACATTTGGATTATAGGGCTGAAATGGTCATTGTGGGAGGCCTTGCTTGATTTAGATTTGATTTAGATTTGGCTAGATTGGTGGTCTATGAGGTTGATATGGATGCTGTTAGGTTGAGCTTGAAATTTGGAAGGAAGGTCTAAAACTTTGGGCTTGTTGCCTCTTGAGAGTAACCACTCATTACCTAAATTTTCAATTGCTTCATGACTTCTTGAAGCTCATTTTGGGCACTTGGAGATGAAGTAGAAGCTTCATTTGAACTCTAATTTCTAGGAGTGGGAGAAGGAGCCAAATTAGGTGCTTGATTAGTGTTTGGGCTCTCTAAACTTGGAAACAATGGCATGGGAGGTCTAGGGGCTAGTTTGCCGGCTTGGATCAAACAATTTTCAGCCCTAATGGCAATCTTTATAAGCCATAGGGATAGTTATTCCTCCCATGGATTGAATCAACATAGAAATATCAAAATTTAGAGCTTTGAGATAGTAAAGAAAAGCACCTTCTTCGCTGTTGGCTTTCGACCGCCTTTGGAATTCTCTCCCAAGTCCTTTGAAATCGAAGTTGAAATCACCACCAATTTGCTCATTGGGAGCTCTCTTGATGGTTGTCAGCTGCTCCAACAAAGACAAGTTGTCTCCCTTCTCTCCAAATTGCTCATGAAGTGCTACACATAGCTGGTTCCAATTTTGAATAGAACCTGAGGCAAGGCTTCTAAACCATTGCAAAGCCTTCCCCTTGAATGAAGATGCCAGCAATTTGACAGCAACTTGCATCTCATTGATTTCATGAATTACACAAAGGTTGGTAATGTCTTTAACATGATCACCAGGAGTAGTCTGATTCTCTCTAGTGAAGTATGGAATGTTCTTCAAGGCTGCAATTGGAATTGGATTTTGTGCATTGAGAGTAAGTGGGCGTTGCCCAGTGAAATTGACATAGGGGTTGTTTTGTGCCATTCTAATTGGTCTTAGAACCCTTGTTGACTAAATGAAAGGCCTACCAGGTGGAGGAGTTGAGAGAGTTCTGTTTGGTGGAGATGGAGACCTTTGAATCCTTCTTCCTCTTTGCCTTCTTCTTGGATATAACTGCAGATATTCAAACATCACCTCTTCTTCTCCAGCTCTTGACCTTGTAGTGATTCTTCTCATGAGCTTTCAGGTCTGCACTGCTAAAACCAGCTGATTCTTCCCCTTGGAGTCGCCAGATGTGTAATTTATAGCTCTTTTAAGCAAGAAAATTGCAGCAGATGCACATCAACTTTTTTGTAATGAAAATGAGACCTCTAAGGTCCCACCTAGGCGTGCCAAAACTATTGTTGCAGAAATCAATAAAGCACCCACTGGATGCAAATTAGGTTTCTAAGTTGATGTTTAAGGCATCCGGTGTGATTGCACAACATTGAAACCTCTCTCTAAGTGTGGGACTTGTAAAATGAGAGAGGAATCTCTAGATTAGATTTGGTTCCTCAAACTCCTCCTCGATCAGATCATTATTTGCATTGCATAATTGCAGAGGTTTGAAACCTAATCCTACTCTAAATTCCAAGGAGACGAGAGATAGAAAGTGCAAAATTGAAACTAAACTAATAGGTGATACACCAAAGGAGTGGTGAACACTTCTTGTTCATGAAAATTGACACAATTTCATGAAATGCAACATGAAACATCATACACAAAGCGATAAGATTGCAATTAGAGGTGAAATGAAGCAAAACAATCAAACAAAGGGTGAAAATTGATCACAGAGTTTGCCTTTGTCATTTTCCTTTGTCAAAATCTTTGCATTTACAACATTGAAGAGGTAAAACCTATTACAATCATGAATAAGTCTCGATACTTGCAAAAATCACTTGTTAAAGGTGAAAGAAGAAGCTTGCTATCCAAAAAAATGTTCAACCCTAAAAAAATGAGCCAAATCGGCTTTTTGATGCATGGGTTGAGCCGGAGAGAGAAAACATGTAAAAATGTGGGAGCCATTCCCATTAAATGAAGATGCATTAAAACAACATGGGTGTCTTACAGGACCCATGCCCACGGCATTTTTGGCCATGTCAAGAAGAATGCGACCCATTTTGCATTAAAACTGGTTGTTGAAACGTCATTTCTGGCCATTACCACGTGCCAGAGATGTTTCTTGATTTTCTCTCTCCAAACTAAACCAAAATGCAAAAATGACCATGGAATCTTGTAGATAATTTCACCAGCTTTCCATTGATATAAAGAACATGAAAATCGAGCTCTGGATCGAAAGATATGGTGATTTGAAAATTTAGGGCAAAATAGGGCCAAATCGGGTCGGCGGGCAAAAAATTTGAATTTTTTACCTTTTTGGTCATTTGGAAAATTTTCAAAAAATTCCCCATGCCCCACTAGTTTAGGTGCCATGTGGCACGTTTTAATTGGTCACGGGCCCTTCCTGCTCCATTTTACTTCATTTTTGCCTTTGGAAAATTTTTCAAAATTTCCCCGCCAGGCCGATGAGGTGAAGACACGTGGCGAGATGTGATTGGCTCGGGCCTGTCTCTCCTAAATTTTCCATGGGTCGCTTCGATATTTTTGGCTTGGACATGTGTCAAAACCCCATTAGGTGTGGGTTTGACCCTCCAAAATTCCCATGCGGGCTTGCTCTGAATTTTTTGCCCCAACTAGACACGTGGCGAGATTCTATTGGCTCGCAATAAGGGGGCGGGCCTTTTTCTTGAATTTTCCATTATTTTCCCATTGGGAAAATTTCCCAAGTTCTCCCATGCTCCCCCAGCCCAGTTGGGACACGTGGCACGTTCTTATTCGTTGGTGGGGCAGCGGGCCAAAACTTCACCTTTTGGATTTTCGGCAAAACACTTTGCCAAAATTTCAACTTTTCCTCCGCCCTCTGAAACTCCAGCTCCTGGTGACACGTGTCGTGTTCTGGTTCGTCGGCGGGTAGGCGGATCACAATTTACTTTTGGATTTTTTGGCGAAACATTTTGCCAAAATTTCTAACTCCCCCGCTGCCCCACTTTTCCGGTCCCTTAGGACACGTGTCTTGTTTTAATTGGCCACGGGGCCATCTCTCCAAAATTTCCCTGCAAACACTTAGCCAAATTTTCCAATTTTCACCCTGGACGCGTGGCAGCTCCTGATTTGTCGGCGGGTCCTGCGGGAAAAATTTTCCTTTTGAAACCTATGCCAAAACACTTGGCAAAAAACCAAATTATCCTCCGATCCCCACCACTTCCTGGACTCGTGGCACGTCCTGATTGGCTGTGGGCCTTCTAGGGGAAAATTTCCCACAAAAACTCCGCCGAGCCATAACTTGAAAAATACTTGGAGTTAGGAGGAAAAATTTACCTTTCGGAAATCGAGAAAGAGCTCTATCCAATGGTGCCATTTCTAAAAGATTTTGAGTGCCTAAAAAGAAAAATTTTATATGCGAGGCACAAGAGAAGGAAAGATGAAAGGAGTTAGCGAGAAAATGAGCGGGGGCACATTTTGGGTAACAGATATCTTGAAGTTGTGCCTTTGAAGTAGGTCAAAAGTAGGATCAACTTATCCATGAGCTCTCTTAATAGGAGTAAATGGCTCACCCGTCAAAGATATCTTTTAGATCCATAATGTTTTTAGAGTAGATTTTTAAAAACTCTTTTTGGTTGTACTTGTTAATTTTCTAATTTTTCGACAAAAATCAGCAGCATGTACTTTTCTAAATATTTAATTTTATCCTTCTTTAGAAAAGCTGATTGCAGTTTAATGATGAAGATCAACGAGGATAAAATGATGGTTAACTTAGTAAGCTGATTTTTGGATCTTAGAGTTGACTTTTTGCAAGGGTTTGAAATTATTTGTAAAACTATCGAAATCTTAGATCTACGGAAATATATGGGTTTTGTAAAAACTTCGGTGAACTAAAGATCTCTAACTAGCCCAACTCTATGGATCTCTCGAAGAAAATTTTCAGTTTGGATCACTTTTGCAAAAATTTTGGATTTTAAGCAAAAGTTAAGATTTGCTTAATGGTAGTGATTTTTATATTTTTATCTATTTTCTTAGTTACCTTAAGAACCTTTAATGTTGTTAGTGTCTTTTAACACTCACATAGATTGGCTCGATCCAAAGCGAGAGTCACCAAAAGCTGTTGGTCCAAAAATGTCGGGAGGGAAAATCTATGGATAGACAGGACAACAGTATGAAGGGCATAGCCCCTCTTTGAGATAGTAAAGTGAAGCTGGTTTATTGCTATTCTACCGGTAGAGGAATCTTCACAAGTCCTATAAGTATTATGCCTTTAGAGGTTTGGGATCTCATCCTAGTAGGGGTATTTCCGACTGTGAACAGAAATGAATGAAGGGAGGAGAGGAGATAGGATATATCTAAAGAGAGAAAAGAAATGAATTCCAAAGCAGAAAGGTTAGAGGGTTTATGTTTTGGGTTGGTAGTAAATGAGCCGAACCCACTTGCATAAACAAACAAAGCAATACTGATGAGCAAATGACAAAAAGTAGAGATAGATCTGATAGAAAAGTAACATAGATCTAACTTAAGAAAGATCTAATACACATAACACATCCATTGAGCACAAAGTCTTAATTTCTGTATTAATATTTTGTGTTACAAAAAAGTACAAAGCCTTTTTCTTCTCCCTTATAATTTTTCATCTAAAAATGTTCACTCTTTAAATACAACAAGTATCCAAGTATATATAGAAGGAGAAGGAGAAAGAAGGCAAAAAGGAACCAACAACTATTTACAAAATATCTAAAAGTCAACTGTTGACTTTGGGGCAATTTGGTGGATGATAACATCTCATGGTGCAACATGGATGATGTCATCATTTGTGCCAACATACTTTTAAATACTTTACAAAAATGGGAACAATCCTAGGAGGAAGGAGCCTATTCGTCATCATCCACGGTGGAAAGGAGTATCATACGCTTTCGTCAGAGAGGAAATGTGAAATTGAGCTCGATACTCCATGAACTTGCCAATCATCGGTTGAAGTTGATCCTGAGCGGGACCTTTGGTGTGATCGCCGATGACCTCGCAAGTCTCTGTTCATCTCTTGAGTCTCTCTCAGGAGCTTGAAGTATTCATTACCTGTCTCCATCAGGTATCCAACAAAATCGCAGTAGGCCAGAAGATTGTTGATAGATTCTTCATCAAAAGTGGCTTCTGACCCTAAACCTTGTGATGCGATCTCTTGAAGAACCGAATGGTATAAATCTGCCTTCCTTAGAGTGTAATCTGACCTTGAGTAACCACGAAGACATCCCAAGATGATTTGTTCCATTTGATGCATGGCCTCTAGGGCTTCCTCCTTGATTTTATCAATCTTTTCTAAGACAAATTCCATCTGGTCAACCCGATAGTCCAAAGTAGAAAGGACTTTGTTGGGTGCTCTTGGGTGATCAAAGACGCCAAATTTTACTAAGTCATCAACTAGGTAGTTGAGCATCTTTTGGAATGTCTCATGTTGTAACCTGGCATGGTCCAACTCTTCGGAGATAGGTCCGTAAGCGCACGGAGTTCCTTGCTAGCCTGATTAATATTCAAATCTGATCTATGAACTTTACAATTACTTCCTCACTATCCTTGAGGATCTGGTCTCTCTAGGTGGATACTGCCATACCTTGCTCGCCAATCTTGGCGTACTCATTTATCTTTTCCTAACTAAGGGCCTCAGGATTTTTGTGGCAGCTACAGGAGGTACACTGCCCATTTTCTGCTAGGGCTTGGAGAAGATGTTTGTTCTATTCTTTTAGTATCCTCTTCTCTTCCTTTGCTTCCTGAAGCTTTTTGTAAAGGGCATCCACTGAGATAGGGCCTCTCCTTACAGGATTTCTGAGGATGTTCCCATTGTGACCTGTGTCACTGTATAATCTGTAGGAGATAGATCTTTTTATCCTTTGTGGGATCAGGGTATGCGATCTCCATAACCCTTTCACCTGAAGCACTCTGAGAGAAGCGGGTTATTGGATTTTGCTTCTTAGCTCCTTTTGTTGGGATGACAGAGAAGTCCATAGGTGTAATGGGGACTTTCCTCTTATGTTGGCTTAGGTGCTTGGAGATCCATTCTAGACTTAAGGGAGTGGGACCAGAGGGAGAAGAGGGAATGGAGGTGGAAGAAGGAGCAGCCACAGTGGACATGGGGAAATGCGTCGAGACACTTAGCGGCGGAATTGATAAGGAAGCCAACTCTCCAACGCTTACAGGGGTAGGAGTCACTGTAGGAGAGGAAACCATGGGGGTGGAAGGGATCTAAGAGATGAGGAAGAAATGCTAGGGGACAGATCCGCGAGGGAAGAGAAGATGGAGGAAGAGGAAGGGGGAATAGTAGAAGACACAACCAAAGGAGTGGTTGCTTGAGTGATGGGAGGAGGGGAAGGAGGAGTGGGAGATGGGATGGTGGGAACCTCAGTAGTTGTAGCAGTGGTAACATCCTGAGTGGATGTGCCGTTGGAACACTTACCACCTCTTCTTCTTCAGGGGATACCAGGCTTACTACTATTCCTGGCGGTGGAAGGAGGACTCTCAGGAGCTTCCTCTTGAGCAGTGCTTGATTCTCCTCTTTTCTTTCCTTTTCCCTTCGGTAAGTGCTTTGGCCTAACAGTGCATTTCCCAAGGGAGACAAGGTAAAGTCCACCCCAAGGTAGATAAGACCATTTTTCTGCGCACTAGTGCTTTGTGCGCTATAGAGTGCCTTTAACCCTTTCCTTAATAGTTTGAGGTGCCTTTGTTCTATCAATCTCAGAAATGGCCAATTGTCCCCATCCATATTTAGATAGACCTGATCAACTTCTTGATCAGTCACTTGGAAACCTTTCGGGACAATGGCCACACCATATTGGATGATTTCTGCCAGGGCCAGGTGGGAGTGATCCTTTCTTCTGAGCTTGACCTCGTGATACAGATCGATATAGATATCTTCGATCTATGGGACATGGATTGGATCAAGCTTTGCCCTTGGAAGGTAATTGTGAGGATCGAAGGTTGGCCTTGCCAGAAATTGTGTTTCAAGTTGAGCAACTCCAACTCCAAAACATTTCCTGGGCTTTGGTATGAGAAGTGTAGGTGTACCTACCCACGGTGAGGGGGAATGGAGTTCCACCCTTCTTTCTTTTTAGGCACTTCTCGTGGTATGTGATAAGCTACCGGATAGCTCGATAGTATCAACTTGGGTCTCGCATACCTCGGTAACTTGGTGGGATCCCCAAGAAATTGGTGGCTTTGAGGTAAGTGAAAGTGGGGAATTGCGTAAATAATGCTCCCCACTTCTCTCGTGGCATGTAATTATGCTCTTGGTCATCCGACCGTGAGTCATATTGGGCCTCAAGAGGCGGATGATGATGCCGTAAAGAAGGCATCGTTGATTTTCTGAATTGAGCGTCTTTGTTTTCTAGTCTCAACTCTGGATAATACTCATATATTCTTACTTGGGGCCACACCCCACATCGACTCAGTGCTGGGTAGTCTCTTTCAGAGGTAGCAACATATACCATGTAGGAGTTCATGTAGAACCTCCCGTTGTTGAGAGTTGTTGAAGCTACTCGGAGATGGTGTGCTTGATAATCTCCACCCATTCAAAACGTTGATCAGGAACATTTTTGCTCATTGTTTCTAGATATCTAAGCATCCATTTGTGAAAGTAATGGGCATTAGGAAGCCCAAACACCCTACTCAGGAAGGTGATGGTGTCGCTCAACTCTTCTGAGAATTCACTGTGATGAATAACTTATGGCCACCTGGTTATCACCTTCTTGTTTTTTAGATATACTTCATTCATAAGCTGCATGCATTTGTCTTCATTTTCATTCCATGCTTTTATGCAGTCTTCTTGGCTTATTGCCACAAAATGCCGGTGGTGGGGGATACCCAACATGATTTCAAAGTGCCGGGCAGTGAGGTTGATTATTACCTCGCCCTTCTCATTCTCGACACACCTAGTGTCCTTATTGTAGCAATGACCCACCACCATCATGAATTCATTGTTTACTACGCTCACGGGGATTCCCGCAGTGAAATGTAAACCACTGCCGACCAATTTTTCCATCCATGGACTGCTTGTGACCTTCCTAGTTCTGGCCCAGAAGTCCTCCATATCAATGTGACCAAGTTCTGAATCCCTGATGTCCAAGTCACATTCTACAAGGGATTCAGGCATCCTGAACCTTTGATATTTGTACTTCATTTCTTCTTCTATGAGTTTGGCCTTACCCTTAGACTTGGTTGGCTTCCTACTTGATGAAGACATGTGCGAATTTGAGTTCAGCTGGTGATCTGCAAGAAGAAGTAGGGAAGTCCATCGCGTGAGCCATATTATTAATTTGTTAAATCATCCATGAGAGCTTTACAAAATGAAAAGTTATTAATTTACAAGCCTCTGGGCGCAAGGCGCAATTCTATTACAGGCTGCAGGGTCAGAAAAGCAAGGCACACTTCTAGAGAGTGTTGCATGGAAGAAAACAATGCCAAAAGGGGTGCAGGGTGTAGAAATACTACACACAACATTCAAATGTTGGTGTCATGGGATGTGTGCTGCACCATGTAAAGGGTTTTAAGCGGGCACAAGTTTATTTACTATTGTTGCAAGGCTTTAAGGTGCGCCATTGCTTACGAGATGTGATACATGTTGCGAGAACATTATGATGCGCTAAAGGGTGCAGATTTAAATGGTGCATCGAGTAAATAAAGTTGTGCTAAGGATTTTAGCTTTAGCATGGCACGGAAAGAGTTTGTACATCATTCATATGTTGGTGTAGGTGGAGTTGTGCTTGTGCCTGTGTTAGGTTTTAGGAATTTTTATAAGGCGCGGGAAAGATGCATGTTGCAGGTGGGGATAGAGCACCCCTTTGGCAATTGTGTTTTGTGTAATGTGATGGCATTTTGCGCAAAGGAAAGCCGTGAGCTTGATAACTTTTAGGGATTTTCCCTCTTTTTGAGAGTTTTTGTGGCTTTAACTCTTCCAACCCAGATTTTGACAGTGAGGGGAAAAGAGGAAAAGAGGGTCAGGAATTCATTTTGAGACAAGGCCCTCTCAGGCAGTAGATCTAGAAGGAGGGTAAAACCGGTTTGAAGGTAGGTTGATTTACTAAATGTGCGGGGTTGTATTACTTCTTAGGTTCATTTTCTTTGTTTTTAATAACAACCTCTCAAAAACAACACAAAAACCCCACAACAACAACACAAGAAGAGCAAGGGCCACTTACCAGGAATATATAAGATGGAGGAAACAATGCGGGGTCCACGAATATGACAAAAAGTGACACATGGGCCGACAGTGCGGAGAGGAATTAGCTTTTTACAATTTTTAATCGTGAAAATGATAGGTCGGATGCACCTATTTATAGCAAAAGGTGTAATAAATGCGCCACCAACTTTTTGCAAGGCGCACCTAGGTAGATGCCAACATGAAAATATTTGTGCCCTTGGCGCGAATTTAGGATTGTCAACATGGTTTTTTCAGCGCTTTGGCACACCATTAAAGGGCGCAACATGTTTAATGTCAATAAGAAGGCGTGTGCACCTTGGCGCAGACTTGAAAGGTGCATCATGGGATGGCGCAACATTTGGAGTGTCGACACTCCAAAGGATGCGCCAAAGGAATAGAAGGGGGCGCAAATTCATTTGATGTTGCATGAACAAAAACTACGCCCAACCAAAAAAGGACCAAATGACTAAGTTCAAAAAACTAGATTTTCCGGAAAGGGATTTTATGCCATTCCGAACGTTAAGGGACCTCAACGGGGAAAGAAAACAAATTTTTTTGTATGGTTACCTGCAAAATTGCCCTTGTCAATTTTACAGGTTAACAAAATGACATTTAAACTCATGTAACTGCTGAAACCTCCTCAAATGTTATTTTAGCACATGCATTCAATCGTGTTCAACCAACTTCTAACCACTCCCACCTCTATAAAATTTAGGCTTACACTTTATCTAACCCTCTTGGATTATAGTACAACTACTCTGTTAAATTTGCTCCAATATCCGAATATTGGAAGCTCCCTAAATCTGCTCATAGCATTGGTCATTCCATGTTTTGAGGTCACTCAAGAGCACCCACAATCAATTATTGAAAAAGTTACACAACTTCTAAACTCATACAACTTACTCGAGGTTTGCACTATATTTGTTTGCTTTCCATTTATTATTGTTTTCACTATTTGGCACGCCGATGGGACCACACCCATCTTCTTTCATTTTTGTTTCATTTTTTTGATTAATTTTGTTATTGGTATTTTTGCGCTACTATGTGTGTTGCATGTGAGTTCTGAGAGCATTTGGAAGCAATTGTCAAAAAAAAATAAAAAAATACATAACTTATTCTTCTTGTTATAGGTTTTTGCTGCAATTGTTGAGTGCAAAAATCAATTTTATAATTTGTCTCTACATGTGATTCTCCTCCAAGTTTAGCCATATTTAGTTATAACTCTTACTTGTTGGGGCTTGATTTCTGGTTTTTTCTCAACATATATTTGTGGGGGCTTTATTTCTATGTTTTAGTAAAGTAGTTTTCTAGATAAAAAAATCACATATTTGTTGTTTAATAAATTTCTCCTCTTTTTCCGATTTACGGTCTTTTTTTTACCAATTATGAGTGCGAGAAATTTGTTTTACAGTGTTTTTTGTTTTCGAGGTTTATTTTCTTGCAATTATATATAGCGCTTGTAATACTGCACACACAAAAAAACAAACTATAGACACAAAATCACACACTTTGGGTAATTATCTAGTCATGATTGCATACTATTATTCATATGATTCCTAAGTAAGAAAAGTACTAATTAACCCATGTATTTGGCCACCTTTATTTGCTTTTTGTTGCCACTTTTAGTCTTACACCCTTACTTGCTCAAGCTACCTCTTTATACTTCAACATTTATCACCCTAGACACCAGCACCCATCCATGCTAGTGTTAGGCACCCTCGTCCCATCTAGGTGCCCCTAACCTCTTTGTACTTTGTTCACATATTTTGAGTCCTTTCTATCCATTTAAGCATCTTATCTTTTTAGTAGTTAGTCTGCATTCAGGGGTGAATTAAGAAATTCAAGCAAGGGAATCATATAAAGATAAAGTTATGTGATCATAATAAGGGACCAAAGACTAAGCATTAGCTATCACCACCTAAGGTTACATCCATCAAGCATCTAAAACACCATCTAACACCATCCAAGGGACACAAGGGCTGGTTACTCTGCATACACTTTATAGGAGGGAAGTTCATTCTATTCTATGCAAACATCTATTTCATTTCTTTACATTTAGTTTATTTGCTCACTATCAAGTGCGACACACACAAGAGCCACCTAGGACACGATTCCACACATACACACGAGTAACTACATTGGAGTCTGAGATGTAATAAAACGTTTAGTGTAAGATCACCATTGTGACAACTGAGGGCAGTCTAACCCCTCATTTTGCATCTTTATTTTTTAGGATTTGATGTCTCTTTGAGGGTTTTGTAGTTCATAATTTCATTGTAGGTTTCCAACGACTTTCGTGATCATTATGCAATAGAAGGCGAACAACAATGAATACCTCGCGAGCACTTAGAAGAGGTTTTCTGAGTATTTTGGTAGACACAGGTGCCCAAAAATAGGCCTAGGGTGTCCACAGGTGCCCCTGTCCTTGTCTAAGTGCCCCGATTCGGGAAGATCATTAGAGTGCACACTTTTACGAGGCTTTTTGTGGCGCTTCTTCCTTCTATTCATCTAGTCAAGACACTTTAGCACAATCCAGGATTAATTGCGAAACAACTAATTCATCTTTATTATTCTTTGCACTTAGGGTTTCATACTTTCTTGATTAGCTTATTTGGGTTAATTTTTGTACTTAATTGTTTATCTATAAATTTATTACAATATAGCAATCAGTTAGGCATAAATTCACATTTTAGCTTAATAATTTGGTGAACTCGAACTCGATTGAACTCTTTTGGCTAGTAATTATTTTCCTCAATTAGACGCTTGCCATCATGGACATATCCATTCATGCTTATTTGTAGAAGCATCCTGATTGTATCAATGAGATCAAAGAATATTTAGCTACTACCTATATTCATCCTCATACCTCACTGAATATGTATACCATAAGTTTACTTTCACTTTATCTCTTAATGAGGATCAAATAAATTTCACATCAGATGAGCTGCCTTCTCAAGAAATGTTAGAACATGACCCCCCTTATATATTTAGGTTTGTATCAACAATGTCGGGGTCAAGTGTGCCTTAGTAGGGCTTGAACATCTATAACTTAGTTTTTCTTCATCACTTAGGCCTTTTGAAAATTCTTTAGCTCCTTCATCAATTTCTATTCATGGATTTGACAACATTCCTAAGCATGTCTTAGGTACCATTGCTCTCCTATCATTGTTGGTCCATGTACAATCACTATTCCATGCCATGTCATGCCCAATAACCTCAATTATAATATTCTTCTTGGGCGGCCTTGGATCCATGCCATGCATGTAGTCCCCTCTACTCTACATACACAACTTAACATGTTATCGAGAGAGTTTTTATGATGTCTCGACCGATCCATCCCCTTTGCATATTGCCATTCTATTAAGCAATCCAATGATACTCCTTGTTCTTCTGCTTCTACTCAAGAATTTTCTAAATATGGGCTAGGATATGAATATTTGCACCACTATGGATTCTCCGATATGAGCTTAGGTCAGCAAGAACATGGAGTCATAACACTTTGGGATCTTCCCACACAATCTCACAAGTTTGGATTGGGATATCATCCTCCACCTCTCCCTCCTTTGGAACTTTATCTTTGCCTTGTAGACTTCTTCACTTCTTCTTGTACATCTAGAAATCATCGGTGATCTTTGCCTCTACTTGCTTGGGATAATTTAGACATTTTTGCTACTAATGATGCTCTTCTAGAACACATGGGCATTTATGATCAATTCCCTTCCTTTCACCATAAGAGGTGTTCTCCATCATCCCTCAATGCTACCACTTACTTTGGAGAGTCGATACATTTGTTGATGATACCGATGCTCCCGACACTATTCCTATTGATCGTGCATTGAGGATCGGTCAAATATTCTCAATGAAGAGACCATTCAATATAACCTTGGTACATATGAAAATCCAAGCATAATTTTGTTAACTGCCTATCTCACACTTAACGAACAAAAATATGTCAATCAAGTACTTCACGATTTCTCCAATATTTTTGCATGGGACTATAGTGATATGTTAGGTATTGATCCATCTGTCACAATGTATAATATCATTCTTAACCTTGGTTCAAACCCATCAAATAGAAAATCCATGCAAAATCCACCCAAAATTCACACTGCTAATCAAAGAAGAAATCTAAAAATTACTTGACACCGTTTTATTCGCATTGTTGATTATCATGAATGGGTATTGTTGGTTGTCAAACTTGCACCTGTGTCTCAGATCTGGAAGAATTGAGTCATTTGAGACAATAATGGAACCATCTCCAAGTTGTGGAACCTTGCACACTTGAGATGGATCTCTAGAGAAGGCTGGTTCCTCTATCTATTTCTACTGCTACTACTACTCCTAATGCTTAAAGGTAAAACTAAGCTAATAATGCCAAGGGACCAGGGATAGAAGGATAATAGAAAGGAAAACTAATCTAAGTAAGGTGATAACACCAGAAAAGAGGGATGAACACTATCTGTTCTGAGTGAAAATGAAGGGAAAGGCATCAAGGGAGGCTAGGCACATGTAACACAATTAAAACACATTCACTTGATCAGTTTCATGGAACAAAACTAAAAATGGAGCTACAAGGGATGTAGAGTGACACAACATGCATGCAATGTAAAAGAAAAGTAAGAAGAAAGAATACAAACACACTTAGGACAAAGAATAGCCACAAAATGATGCTTCCATTATTTCCAGAAATGCACAAAACTGTTACAATGGTGAAAGAGGCTGATATCCATATGCACGAGCCAAATATAGAGGTTTGTGAATCAGAATACAAAAATATGAAGTCCTTAGCCAAGTGCGTAAGGATCAAAGTGTCCAAGATTAATAATGAGTTAACTCTTACATTTATAGATGAATCCATGGGAGAAGAAGAGAAGAAGGAGGAAAACCCAATTTTGAAATACAACCACCAACAAGAAGCATTCAATGCCTGCAAATCCACCTGTAAATCTATCAAATACATTTCCCCAAGTTTGTTTGGCATGTTGGAGAAGGAAAGAGGGTGGATTAGATCAAATCGGGTGGTTGGAGTAATCAGATCTACTCATTAATGCCCAAAAAGACGTTTTCCCATTTCTCACCTACCAGATCTACCAAGAATTTGAATTTGAATATCTAGCACTATAGCTATATCAACAACTATCGATTTAGACTAGGTGTGCACCAATCAGAGATTTGTAGCAATAGATATAGTTTTCAGGGTCGCATGCATATGAAAGACATGTGATGCATCTTTGATTTCTTGAAAATATGGTCAACTACGTAAAAGTGTTTTGTCATTTTTGCCACATGTCACTCACTAGTTTACTGCGAGGATTCGGCTTACTATTGGCATGCTTTGATAGGTTGCATGTGGCACACTCAAGCGTGTCAGAGAATGACATGACACAAAATGGTGTAGATGAGGGTGTAAAGGTATGCATGTGGAAGAATGAGGCGTGGGAAGAAGGTAGAAGAAAGGCACACACAATCCCAATGCGCGTGGAGGAAAAAGGGGAAAATTGGTGAGCAGAGAATGTATGGTCAAGGCACAACTATTACAAGGTAATGTGTGGGGCGTATGAGAGGGCTAGGGACTTAGCTAATTAAAGCAAGTGCAAGGCACATGCACAAGATGAATAACTACTAGGAAGAAGGCAAATGTGCAAAAGATGCGTGCAAGGTAAGAGCGAGAACAAAGAGGAAAAGGAAAATGGATAGGGGAAGCGTGCAAGGGTGCGCGAGGGAATATACACCAAGTGAATGTGCCAAGGAGATGAATGAAGTGCGCACAACTTGCAATGAAAATCTTAGAGCCAGAATATGTATGTAAGTTATCCAAATAACTAGGAGAGTTATTTAGATAACAATTTTGGTGACTTTCGGGGCCATCTGCCTACTAGATGAAGGAGATCAATAGCCTGGAGCGTCCATTGGGCATGGAGTCTGCTATGTGATCATGAAATTATGATTTGCAGATTTGAAGAACTACCCCTGAAGTCACTTAAAGGATCATTTATTCACTCTATTCTGAATCCTACAAACTACTAAAAATTGTTGGAAGAAGATTGACACCCTGGAAGAAAAATAAGAGTGTGTGCAAGAAGCACACAAGAAGAAAGAACTATGTAAAAACAAACAAGGAGTGCACAACGTACTTTGAGGAATTTAAACTATTCTAATATATACAAAACGATGCAAAAACTTAATGGAAGGGTTCGAGATAGATCCCATGGTGGGATTTTGTAACGTGCCTCCATCAAAATGAGTTAATTCGAAAGAGTTAGCCTCCTTATATGAACTGATGATGTATGGGCCACTCCAAAGTACATCAAACTTTGAATGGTGCCCTGGTTTAGCTCTGTTAGCATCCCATTTTAAGACCAAGTCCCCAACTTTGAAAGCTTGAGGCCTAGCCTTTTTGTCAAACCATTTCTTTATTGCTTGCTTTGATGTTGTTCTAGCTTGATCATGACAGAGTTCCTTGATTCTTCAAGATTAACCAGCTCTACCATTCTAATTTCTCTCTGGTCTATGCCTTTGAGCTCTAGCTACTGGGCAAGTGCCGATGAGTTCAAATCTAGTGTCAAAGGAAGGATAGTCTCCTTGCCATAGAAGATCTTATAAGGTGAAGTTCCCATTGCTTTTTTAACTGTGATTCTATCTATCGGGAGTGCGCGCGCGACCTTTTATACCATTGTCTTTAGCTGATGTTCATTATGTGCTTCATGATCCTGATCAGGTTCTTATGTTGACTCTACCTGACCATTGCCTTGAGGGTAATAGTTGGAAGAAGTCTTTAGATATATTCCTAGATTTAGAGCCCAATAAGTGATTTTAGTGCCAAGGAAGGCTTTTTCATTATTAGAGATAATGGTTTGAGGAATGCTAAACCTTGTGACTATACCTTCGAGAAAGTCAAGGATGATTGACTCGGCTGATTCATTGAGTGTGATGACTTCTATCTATATCGGTAAAGTAGTCCGTATCTTTCAACACCCATCTATGTCTAGTGCTTAATTGTGGATTGATCATGCCTATGAAGTCGAGACCCCATTGTGTAAAAGGATAATCCGCTTGGATTGGTCAAAGGAGAAGCACTACCAATATCTTCTTTTTATAAAGAAAGCACATTCCTTGCATTTTGTGACCCATTTGTGTGCATATGAAAATAGAGCAGGCCAAAAGATATCCACCATTATGATCTTCATTCTTTGTAGTCTTGGCAGAGAAGTGTCCACTAGAGAATCCATTGTGAAATTTTGCTAACACTTTTTCAATTTGTGCATCATTGATACACCTTAACAACACGCCATCAAGATTCTTTTTGAAGAGAAGTCCATCAATCAAAACATAAGGGATAGATTGTAACCTTAGATGTCTTCTCTTTGCCTTGTTTAAGCCAAGAGGGTATGCACCTTGGAAAGAAATGTGATCATGTCCTTCATCCAATCACACGCGCCAAGATCTATATTTTGCTCAAGTTCTACGCGCTCGGGAGAGCTTCATCAAGAAACAATGAAGTCTCAGATTCATCAAGCACATCCTTAGTAAGCTACTTGTAGAGCATGTTACCTCTTACTAGCTTTGTGGCTTTGATAGTCACATCATACTCCATGATTTTGGTCACCCATTATGCTCTCTTTTCACTGATTTCTACTCCCATGATGAAGTCTCTAACATAAGAGTGAGAGACTAACACCTTGATATGATTTTTGGTGAGCATAATTTTGAAATTTTTGAGTGTGCGCATAATGGCATAGACCTATTTCTCCATATGACTATATCTTAATTCATAATCCTTTAGCGTCTGGCTGAAGAAAGCCACTGGTTGTTCTAGCCCTTATTCATTTTCTTGTGTTAGGACAACATCAACACTCACATCAATGCCATAAGCATAAAGGATAAAATACTTTGAGTAATTTGGGTTGATGAACATTGGTGCACAAGCAATCTCTTGCTTTATTTTGTTAAATATTTCCTTTCCTTTTCTTTGTCCATCTAAAATTTGTCCTTTTTGAACATTAGGGTGATGTGCCGAACCAATCCTACAAAGTTAGGAATAAAATGCCTAACAAAATTGATCTTACCGAGGAAGGACTGCAAGGCCTTTTTGTGCATTGGAAGGGAAAGAGCTAGGATGGTTGAACACACTCAGGATCAATTGTGATGCCATCCTTTGAAACCACATGACCCAAGAGCTTACTCGTGCCACTATAAAATTACACTTCTTGGGGTTAAGAGATACCCCATACCTTCTGCATCTCTCAAAGACTTTCTCCAGGTGTGCCATGTGATTCGTGCTCTACTTTGAGAAGATTGTAATGTCATTAAGGTAAACCAAGATGAACTCATTGATGTAACCTTTAAAGGTGATGTCCATGGTGTGTTGAACCATTGTGCCTACATATTTGATAGATGAAGGGAATCTTTTGATACACTTGTGTTCACCACTTGGTTGTAAACACCATTTTGAATTGATCCTCTTCCTTGACCAGGATCTGATTGAAGCCAGAGTATCTATCCAACATTGAGAATATTTGTGTGCTGACCATGGTATGGAGACGCTACTCCATAAAAGGCAAAGGATAATTATCTTTTAGAGATTCCTTGTTCAAATCTATGAAATCAACACAAAGTCTGATTTCACCTTGTTCTTCTTATGCATCGAAACTAGATTCACGACCCAAGTAGAGTACTTGATGGGAAAAATAATCTTCACCTCAATGAGTTTGGATAACTCCTTTCTCATGAGGGCTCTATCTTTGGATTGAATGATCACCGCTTTCATCGAAGGGCTTGATACTAGGATCAAGGTCAATGGAGTGTTGAGAAACACTTGGATCAAAACCTTTGAGGTCTTCATACTCCCATGAGAAGATATCATTGTATTTTTGATAGAGAGAGATGAAGGCATGTTTTTCATTGTGTGTGAAATATCTCTTGAGAAATAAATCCTTTCCACATGCAATAGTGACTTGGGAGTAGTCTTCTCACGCCGCATGTATATACCTTCTTCATCCTTGAACTCATCATCAAGGCTAAACATTTTTTCTAAGGTGACCAACCCTTTAGGAAACTTATTTTACTTCAGTTGAATCACTTAGTCACCATAGTTGTCATGCAAGTTAGCTTGCATGCTTGGTGAGAACTCAACTTCATTCTAGATGAACTGGATGATCTATGCATCACTATCAAACACTTGCTAGCTGGTGTTGTTATCTAGAATGGATGGTCTAATCACCATCTTAATGTGCTAAGTGTTTCCTTTGACAAATTCCTCAATAGGAGAGAATTGTGAACTAAGCACGGCCATTTGATCGATTCCTTATTCATTTTGTGTGGCACCACCTACATATTTAGAGCATCAAAGCTCTCAAGGAGGTCCCAAAATCTGTGTTTATAAGATTTGAGAATCTTATTCTTTGTCATGCACTTGTTGGTGACTTGGTGGATAACCAATTCTATGTCCCCAAAGATCTATAACACCTTAATCTTCTTCTTTTCAGCAATAAGCTAGACCATACACTAGCGCCTCATACTCTACCACATTGTTAGAACATGTAAACTACAACTGTGCACGAAGAAGAATTTCTCATCCTTAGGGGAAATGAGAATGACTCCTACTCCCGCGCCATTTCTACTTCTAGATCCATCAAAGTATAACTTCCATAGACCAGGTTCTCTTCACTTTGCTTGAACATGCGTGGCAACACAACTTCTTCTTTAAGAATGCAGTAAGTACCAAGCCTAGTTTCATAAGATTCTAACTCTTCAACATATGGATCAAATTTATGGTGCCTCTCTCGCCCACTCATCAAGTACTAGATCAAGAATAGAAGGTGGAAGAGGTTGATCTTCAGAGACATGAACTTGTTCTTCTTAGATTAAACAGTTGGCTTAGAGAGGGGATGAGACATATGATTCTACATGATAGGAAAATATTTTCTTAGCTTGTATGGTAAACCGGGTACCATACCTTGTCTTGAATAACATATGGGTCTAATATGAAGACAAGTAACCACCCACTTTAGCGAGTAAAATATCTTGACAAACATAAGACAAAAAAGGGGAAGATCAATGATTGACACGTCTTGAGTTATTGTCAGACCTGGACATGCATGGAGGGTTAACTCAAGATCCTTGATGATTCCTAGAGTAGTGACAATTGAACCATCAAGTTGCAGGACTCCTTTTGTCAAGGGGATATACTTAATACCTAAGACATCAACAATTTTCTTAGGCATGACATAAATACTAGCACTGAGTCAATCATGTAGTTATGGACAAGATGTTTTCCTATAATTAAAGACATATAAAAGGGTGGGGTTTTAACAATTTTACTTACTTTCTTCTCCTCTTCTTGATAAATTTTGATAGAAGTGTGCAATGTATGCATAGCTAGATAAGTGCACAAGAGTTGTGCCAAAGCTTCATGTAATGAGTCATGCTAGGATGGAATAGTCAAGGCATCCCACATTGTAACATTTATGTTTTTCTTCTTCATCTGGTCCATAATTCTGAATGGAAAACCCATTAACTTGCGCATTTGAGGAACAACAACATCCTTTCTTGGTTTCTCGGGTATAGAGGCATGAACCTTATCTAGCGTATAGGCTTGACCCACCAAAGGATGGATACATGCCACTTTAGGAGGAGATTTGTGTGAAGCCTCATGTGTAGGAACTTGAGCACTTTTACCCTGGATGCCTTGGCTACCTCTTTTTGTTTTTGAGGATCAACATGTGTTCTTTGGAATTGTGACCTAGGCTTCGGACTGAGCATTCTCCTTTTGTATCTTGTATTGTCCACAATCTAGGTGTGTGATCTATTTGCATCATCTGTAACTTGGTTGATTGCACATAAGTCCTCAGTGCCAAAGAACATCAAATTTACCTTTGGAGGAGCTTCTAGCCTTTCTTGGTTATCTGCTTCAGGTGGGCTTGTTGAAGGCTCACAGTTAGAAGCATTCTGAATCATGTAGGCTTGCGCATGTGCATCATTGGCACAATGATATTGACTATGAGGCATATTGTAAGGAAATCACCATTTAGACTCCTGTGCCATGTTGTTCTGGACTGGGATAAGTGCTTGACTTGTGTTGGGTGCTGGAAGAGGTTATGTAGGAGGAATAACTTACAAAGGCAAGTGCACATTAGTGTGCCACCTATAATTCTACTTGGTTTGTCTATACCTTTGATTTCCATACTGATTTTGCCAAGTTTGATTGTTTTGGCTTTGCGTCTGATTATAAATTCCTCTGATATGACCTTATTGGACAAGTTTCTAATCAGGGCCTTTAATTCATCATCTTCTTTTTGCTATGTAGGAGAATAGGATGTAGATGCAACTAGTTGCATGCTCTGCACTGGAACTAGAGCAATATAAGGATGGGGCACTAGAGACATCTCTGGGAACAAGGGGAAGGAGGCCTAGGCACCAACTTACTAGCCTGAATGAGACTATTTTCTACCCTTATTGCAATGTTGTATACAACAGGTAAGGTTCTACCTCCCATAGATTGAATCATGACTAAAATGTCACTATTCAAAGCCCTTAGATAGTACAAGAAAGCATGTTGGGTGTAGGCCTTACCACTTGAGGAATTATGTCCCAAGTCTTCTAGAATCTGATGTTGAAATCGGTTATTTATGTGTTAAGCATGCACTTTTTTATAGTCATCTACTCCACCAGTGATAAATGATCTAATTTATCTTCAAAATAATTACATAGATCCATTCCAAACTTGTCCCAGGTAGAAATAGATGCAAGTCTCATGCCACGTTAGCATTGGAGTGATTTATCCTTGAAAGATGCTGTAAGTAACCTGACAACAATATCATCATGAGTAATTAGATAGACAAAGCATACATTGGCTACATCTTGAATGTGTTCAACAGGGGTAACTTGATTTTCTCCCATAAAGTAGGGAATGCTCTTGAGTGTGGCTATTGGCATATCATGTTGTGCATTGAGATTGATCGAGCTTCTACCAGTAAAGCTGGTGAAGTTCCTTGGAGGAGGAGGTTGAAGCACCATGATAGGGCACACTTGTTTGTTTTGAGGAGGAGTAGAGTGCGTGCGACACACTAGAGATGGGGATGTGCACACAAAAGATCTACCGTGAACTCTTCTCAAAGATATTTGGAGGTACTCGAAAGAATCTTCAGTTGTTGTGCTTTTCTGGTATGCACTCTTCTCATGAAAGGCACTCAGGATTGCTAAAACAAAGATTTGGAATTGTTGGGATTCACTAGATGTGTTAAAATGAGCCTCCAAAGGCTGGAAATACTAAGTTCACACACTAGAACTTAGCAATATGAAATTTAAGCTTTCATTGTTGGTCCCACAGTGACGCATGCAGAGAAACTATTGGTTGTTAAACTTGCACCCGTGTCTCGGATTTGAAAGAACCGAGTCATTTGAGACAAAAATGGAATTGTCTCCAAGTTGTGGGACCTTGTGCGCTTGAGACGGATCTCTGGAGAAGGCCGGTTCCTCTATCTATTTCTACTACTACTACTGCTCTTAATGCTAAAAGGTAAAACTAATATAACAATGCCGAGGACTAGGGATAGAAGGATAACAGAAAGGAAAACTAATGTAAGGAAGGTGACAACACCAAAAAAATAGGGATGACCACTATCTGTTCTGAGAAAAAATGAAGGGAAAGGCATCAAGGGAGGCTAGGCACATGTAACAAAACTAAAACACATTTACCAGATTAGTTTCATGGAACACAACTAAAAATGGAGCTGCAAGGGATGTAGAGTGACACAACACATGCAAAGAATAAAAACATGCATAGGATAGAGAATAGTCACAAAATGATGCTTCCATTATTTATAGAAATGCACATAACTATTACAATGGTGAAAGAGGCCGATATCCACATGCACGAGCTAGATATAGAGGTCTACGAATCAGAATACAGAAATATGAAGTCCTTAGCCAAGTGCGTAAGGATCCAAAGTGTCCAACATTAACAATGAGTCCAACTCTTACATTTATAGATGAATCCATGGGAGAAGAAGAGAAGAAGGGGAAAACACGATTTTGAAATGTAATGTAGACACCTATAATTTAGCTTGAACAATTTAAATACTTAAATTGTGTTAATTATCCCCTTTCCCGCAAATTGGCGACATATCGTCAATAATGTTCATCTTCTCTCCTATCATCATTAATTAATTACATTGCATTAACTAATTAAGTCTTTTATTCAACAAATACCCTAATTAACAACCTTCTATTAATTCTATCTAGACTAATTAATTATTATTAATTAATTAGCTTCCCCTTTCGTTAAATCAATAAATAATTATTTAGTTGATTTAATTCCCTTCTATAGTCTAAATCATGCTAATATTCCTCTAAAAAGATTTTATAAGCTTGCACATCTATTAATTAATCATCTTGATTAATTAATAAACCCCTTTATCCACATGAGTCACTAAAGGACAAGCTAAACTCTCCTAAAGTTAACTCAACCCTTTCTAAACCCCCCTTATCCACAACTAACTCAACATCTCTATTATCCCACATGCAAAGGGATGTAGAGATTCCTTTATCCATTGGGCTATATAAAGAGCCCTCCTCCTACCTTTACACTTACACCTATTCCTTGAGAAACAAAAGTGAAGCATATAGCAAATACACTATAGCCATTTTGTCATCTTGGAGCATTCTTCATTGGAGAGGCTAGCTACTTTCATTTCTTGTATTCATCCATCCAAGTTTTGAAGTCATATGGGGATATGTCAAATGGTCTTGTAGCCATGGATTGACAAGACTCCATTCTTGAAAACCTTGGGATTCAAACATACAATCAAACCTTTGATTGCTAAGGATCTAAGTAGGTTCATTTCATTTTTAGCATTCAATAGAGATAGAGATTAATGGATTAACATGTTAGTTTGAATATTTGTTCATGTTCT
Organism: Taxus wallichiana var. yunnanensis; assembly: GCA_018340775.1. Taxonomy (NCBI): domain Eukaryota; kingdom Viridiplantae; phylum Streptophyta; class Pinopsida; order Cupressales; family Taxaceae; genus Taxus; species Taxus wallichiana. Next base: position 779,707,251 of record CM031239.1, on the reverse strand, counting down.
AATGCAAGGATGTTAGTAGATTAGTTTTCTTAAGCTCTAAGCATGATGGTGCATTGAATTTGATTTAGCTTTGTTTTAGGACTACTAGGTGTTAGTTCTAACTCTTTTTGCATTGCTAACAAATACATGTACACAATAACCACCAACAAGAAGCATTCAATGCCTACAAATCCACCTATAAATCTATCAAATACATTTCCCCAAGTTTGTTTGGCATGTTGGAGAAGGAAAGAGGGTGGATCAGATCAAATCGGGTGGTTGGAGTAATCAAATATGCTCATTAATGCCCAGAAAGACGTTTTCCCATTTCTCACCTACCATATCCACCAAGAATTTAAATTTGAATATCTAACATTATAGCCTATATCATCAGTTATCGATTGAGACTAGGCACACACCGATTAGAGATTTGTAGCAAAAGATATGGTTGTCAAAATATTTTTAGGTTCGCCTGCATACACAAGACACTTTGCGCGAATGTTGATTGACTAAAAATATGGTCAACTGTGTAAAAGTGTTTTGTCATTTCTATAATATGTCACTCATTTGGTTTCTTTGTCATGAGGATTTTGTGCCCTGTTGGCACACTTTTATAGGTTGTATGTGGCACACTCAAGCATGTTAGAGAATGACATGGCACATAATGGTGCAAAGGAAGGCATAAAGGTATACACTTGGAAGAATGAGGCACGGGAAGAAGGTAGAATGAAGGCATGTGCAATTGCAATGTGCACATAGGAAAAGGGGAAAATTGGTGAGTGGAGAACATATGGTCAAGGAAAAAATATTATAAGGAAATGTGTGGGGGTGCAAGAGGCCCATGGACTTAACGATTGAAGCAAGTGCAAGGCATGCACGTAGGATGAATAATTGCTAGGAAGAAGGTGAATGCACAAAATATGTGCGCAAGGTAGGAGTGGAATAAAGAGGAAAAGGAAAATGGAAAGGGAGAAGGGGAGAAGGGGAAGCATGCAAGGGTGTGCGAGGGAAAAATAACCAAGTTAATGTGCCAAGGATATGATTGAAGTGCGTGTAACTTGTAATGAAAATCTCGAGCTAGAATATGTATGTAAGTTGTCCAAATAACTAGGAGAGTTATTTGGATAACATGTTTATAATATTGTACCCATTATGAAGCCAAATGGTTGGGTTCATTGTTGTACCGACTTTCATGATTTAAATAAAGCTTGTCCCTAAGGATAGTTTCCCATTGCCTCATATAGATGCCATTGTCGATTCCACAATCGAATATGATATCCTATCTTTCATGGATGCCCTTACAGTTACAACCAAATCAAAATCAACCCAAATGATCAAGAGAATACCTATTTCACCACACAATGGGGAATGTTTTGTTACACTATCATGACCTTTGGTGTTAAAAACATCAAGGCCACCTATCAACATGTGACGACTCATATATTTCATGATTACATTCACAAGATTATTAAAGATTATGTTGATGATATCTTGGCTAAATCCCAACTCCATTCCATCCATGCCCAAGATCTATAGATGCTATTTGAATGCTTATCTTTGTTGGACCCCTAAATTAACTAAGTACCTAAGGCATGAAACTTGGTGGTGCATAGAAGTAAAGCATGAAGGTAAGCATGGAGGTATTTCTTGGAGACGTGCGAAGGCTCACGCCTAGGAAAGATGGATTTGGGACAATGAGTTTTGGACAACAGGAAAGGACGTGTTTAAGGAATGGATGAAAAAGTGACCAAATACAAATATGGATAAGTTATGGAGACTTGTAACTCAAGGAAAGGATATTCCAAGGCATCAATACAATTATCATGAAAGGATAAGGAGTCAAGTTTGTTATGGATTATCTGGAACATGCGTGTTAGGAATACTCGATTAGGGGAAACACATGATGACATTTGGCATGTTCTTGGGTAGTGGTAGGGCAATCATGAAATATTCCTTCAGGATTTCTCATGTAATGATGAGCAGTTAAGAGAATATTCCTAGAGAGTTCCTCATATGGATGGTTCGATGAGGGAGGTGGAGAGATGAGTATGGAAGAAAGAAAGGAAGATAGTTAGAAAATATATGTAATGTGTGATGGCGAGCTCTATAATGTGTAAAAGCTTTGCTACTATGAATATCTTCATGCATGGAACTCTTTAATGTAATCTTGGCTACTGTACTTTGGCATATAAATATAATGAAGTGATTTTGAAGCACTTATGTGATGAATCTAGATATGTACATTTCCTTTTTATGTTCATGGGTGTATTACTAGTTTCCTTGATGATAATCGTGATTTATCTCTACTTCCATTATAATATGATCATGTTATCTTATGTTCTAGTGCACTAGATTAGGAGTTAGTGCTTACACCTGGTTGTCAAGAATGGGTGTGTCATTCTCTATTTATACAACACCCCCTTATTAAGGAAGAAAATTCTCATGAAGCTCACATAAAGGAGGGGCTTAGTGCTTGTGCACACCTCGGGTGAGATTTTTGACTAGTCTGGATGATGTGTTGATGCGTTTAGGGTTGATTGGAAAAACAAGAGGAAAATAGAGACTACATTTTGGTTTCATTGTCGGGACCTCTTTTCAAAGATATTATGAGAATGATGTGTGATGATGGAGTAACTGACCTTGGACAACATTGATACCTGGCTTAAAAGCATGGAGGATGAGTTTTCTTAGAGGTTCAATACTGGATCTGAGTTTGATGCACAAAAATGGGTGGAGGAGAACTGTATCATGAACTCTATGAGACATTCTTATGTTGTTTCCTAGTAGAGTTGTATGAATGGCTATCAACATATGCATCAAGGAAAATTTGGTACTATAGACCTCGTGTTTGGACCCAGGAGGAATATCAATGGTTACATAATGCCGATCTGACCTGGACTTGTGTTGTTGATCACTGGTGGAGTAGAGTGTTGACTAGTTATACCCTGGAATACACTATTTCTACGTATTATTTCTTGGAGATTGCTGAGTTTGAGTTCTTGAGGGATCCTAGAGGATCATTCTTGTGTGTTATTCCACTAGATATCAAGATCTTGGTCATTACTTTGAGTTTGGAAGCCTTTCCCATGGCTGGCTAAACTCCTGCTAGGCGTGGGGCATGGAAGATAGCGTGGTAGAAGGATGGTGGACCTTATGGCGAGAAATGGAGAGAGAGGAGATGTGGCTCAAGTATAATGAAGCTCGGGAGAGGGAGTTGGCAAGACAATGTGAAACTGCAAGAGTGATGGATTTGTGGAGGTAAACGTTGCGGGAAGGATTTAAGGTTCATGTGGAGGATGTGAAACCTATGAAGTATGAGCTACCATATTAGAAAGTGTAGAAGAGAAACCCCTCATTCTGGAGAGAGCTCGTCATATGAAGAAAGGAGAAGAGCCATAGACATGCATCTTAACCCACATGACAACCAAACCCTTGCGTTTAGTTTTCTAGTCCCTGAGATAAGTTTTGATAATCTAGTTGGTATCAGTATTCATAGTTGAGTGACACTTAGGAGGTATAATTTTTCATTTGGTACATCTATGGTTGCACAGTCATTTCCTGTGTTTGGGGGTATTTTTTCTGGCACAACATTTGGGAAAGGTGTGGGATCACAAGGTTTGAGTATCGCGTCTGGGAGTGGTGTGGGAAACACATATGGGAGTGGTTCGGTATCACATACTATTGGCACATAGTTTTAGCACAATGGTGGGTTCACAGGGTGCAGTTGCATTAGGCCCCTTGCCTACAACAGGAGGAGGACTTGCTGGATCTAGAGGCATTGGTACTAGTGGATCTAGTGGGTCTAGTGTTGGAGGTAACCTCAGAGAGAATCAAGGTCTTGGATTTTGTGGACTAAGTCCACAACACCATCAACATATGTTTTATGAGATGTCACTCTACTTACATGATTACAAGGGCATTGAGGATGCCGTGAAACATGTACAAAAGTGTGGGTTACTATGGTGCGTGAATGGGATCACTACCCCAGAGTGGAAGGCTAGTCAATTTGTAACCACATTACAAGGACACACATATAGCTGGTACATGAAGTATGATCCTCACAAGATAGCGGTGGATTATATTATGCTGTGTAATGCCTTTTTGGTGGAGTTCCACATACCCAAGTTTGAACAGAAAAGCATCAACGCATTGAAGGAGATTCAACAAGGAATGATGGAGAGTGTGTGGGAGTATGACGGGTGTTTCAAGACTCTCCTATCCAAGTTATCTTATGACATCCACGCTTTGCAACTTACTCAGTGGTTCATCGGAGGACTGATCACACCATTCGAAGGGTGGTTTCACAAAAGACTTTGATAGAACCATGCGAGGCCTTGGAGGCTACCTTGTGCCTTTGAGGCAGTAGGATTCATTGATACATGAGTTAGTCCATTCCTAGAAGTCCAAATTTCTACAATGACAAAGTAAGCTGGAGAAAATATCTCGTGAACTGGCTAATGAGACTCACAACGGGTTATGGTGTATGGATTATGAGGTAGAAGGGCATATAAAGGACAGTTGTCCTCGAAGATCGGTACATGCGATGATGGTAGACTATGAGATTTTCCACAGAGATCATGATGCAAGTAGGTGTCCGCTACTACAACGTGTGATCCGTAAGAATGTGTCTTGCTATTGCAAAATTTACACCTGTACTACTCATAACACCAAGGATTGTAGATTTATTGACCAAATATATGATGCCATTGATATTGGTGTGCGCCTAGACTAGTGTTGCAAATAGCTCCAAGGATGATGGTAAATCTTATGAAGGGCACACAGATGGAGAAGTTTGAGGAAGATCCTTTTGCAGAGGATTTAGAGGCCATGACAACCACAAATGTGGAAGAAGTGAGTTCCCATGTGGAACTTGTTACAACTGTGGGTATACGGAACACTATAAGCATGAATGATTAGATTTTCTACAAGTGCTCTTGGTGTGGAAAGAAGCACATATATGAGGAGTGCTTAGAATTATTTGAACAAATGAGCGAGAAACAACTTAAGGATAAGGGTGCTAAGATGGTAAGTGTGAAGAAATATGACTTGCAAAGTGGATGCCAAGGGTAGTGCATGAGTCGAGTTGAAACCTATCTTGGTGAAAACACGAATTGAGGCTACATGCGTGCAAGGAGATACCAAAGTAGAAACCGCTAGTTACTAGAGAAGAGGTGGTGCATGGGAAGTACCCAGACCCCATTCATCAGAAATAAGTCTATCGGAAACCATGGATGTGATTGAAGCTTACAAGGAGAGATCCAATGCCTAAAGGAGTAATCATGGTAGTTAGAGAAAAAGAAAAGCACTGAGACTCTGCAGAAGGATCTGGATGAAGTCAGGGAGGTATGCAAGATGCTGAGGCAAGAGAACATCATTCCTTTGTTAGGAGAATGGTTGAGAGATAAAGTACCAAGTGCTGGAGGAGAGCGTGAGAGATAGGTCTTGCACACTAACCTTCCTCCTCACAACATTGACTATGATAAGGAGATTACCTTGAATGCAATAGTTGATAGATGGCTCCTGAGTAACATTCTAATTGACATAGGTGTGAAAGTTAATGTTCTCACCCTAGATGCCTGGAATCAAATGGGAAGGACCCCATTACAACCATCTTCAAATGTGTTGTATATGGATAATAAGACAAATGCAATGCCCATTGGTGTTCTAAAGGATATTGCTATCACTATCCAAGGGGTGAAATTCATTGGAGACTTGAAGTCTTAGCGCTTGTTGAGGTGGACAACTTTCCAACGTTACTTGGGAACCCTTGGTGCTATAAGAACAATTCTAAATTACATTTCAATAAGGGGTATATAAGTTTTGAGAACAAAGAGGAACGTGTTATCATTCCTTTGATGAATGGGAAGTCAACGCCCTATACTGAGCCCTTGGGAGAAGAAGACCTAGAAAGAATCTTTGTGTGCACTATCAAGGACCACGAGGTTATGTAACCAATAAAATAAGACATTATCAAAGGAAGACACTCAATCTATAAGTGATACAACTATTGTGGCATGTGACAATAAGGCACACTTGGACATATGAGTTAGTCGAAGGCATTTAAGAAGCTATGTGATGAGAGTAACAAAGGTGCACTCGGTTAGGTGCACAGGGAGGAAACCAATTTCCAAGTTACACTGGGGGAGCCAACCCTGATGTCTTCTTGTGAGCAATGGAGACCTAGTGGAGATGCGAGATTGAAAGGAGAAGGATGCTTAGCTATAATTTTCTTGGGATTGTAACATGTTGGTGGGAGACCCATCGTGATAACCTTCTAGAGTGACGTGAGGTGAGAATCACGTTCTCTGTTAGGTTTCTCTGAAGCAATGCACCTACTGCTATACAAGACTATCATGGGAAGGAACTCACCTCATTTCACATCCAAGCATGTGAGAAGGCATAAATGGAAGGCGCGGAAGCACTTTGCCTCCATCTTTATGTCTACATAAGCTTTACTCCACCTTACTGAGGCTACACGCGCATGATACATTTACTCAGGAAGTGTGTTGTCGAAAAGAAAGTGACAGAAATTTGGTGATCTCCTTCAAGATTTTGAGTACTGAGTACTAAACCATTGGTGAATGAGGCGCTATAGGTTTTCAAATGCCTAACTATGGGAGATAGTGCCATGGAAGAGGATATAATACTGAAATTGTTGGGAGAACCTAACTTAGAAGCACACTTGATGAGGGAGAACCAAAGGAAATACAACTTGAGCGCATGTGCATGGAAAAGAGAAAGGGAATTTGGTCTATGTGATCGATGGTGAAGAAGTGGAGAGCTTGGATGTTAACCATACTATGGGTATGCACGAGGTTATGGATAGTGCTGATGAGAAAGCGCATGCCTACCATGAACCCCTAAAAACCAAGAAGGTTAATATTGGTTCGGAGGTAGAACCTAAGGAGGCTACTATTGGAGATTACTGGATAGAAAAGGAGGTTTCAAAGATCATTAATCTATTACGTGAATTTCAGGATTTGTTTTTGCACGGGTACCATGAGCTTAAAGGAGTTCACCACTCCTTGGGAGAAATGAAGATCAAGTTAAAGGAAGGTGCACACCCAATTTGGAAGAGACCTTATCGAATGAATCTGAATCTGTGCATTAAAGTCAAGGAGGAGATTGAAAAGATGATCGCATCAGGAATCATTAAGGTTGTTGAAGAATCAAAATGGATAAGTCGATGGTCATCAACATTAAGAAGGATGGAAGGATAAGGACTTGTTGATTACAAGGATTTGAATGTGGTATGTGTCATTGACCCTTTTCCAACCCCCTTGACTGAGGAGATCCTGGAAGGAGTAGACGGGCTTGAGATCTACTCCATCACATATGGATTCTCAAAATATAATAAGGTTATAATTGTAAAGGAGGACTAAGAAAAGACAACTTTCACCACTAAATGGGGGAGTTTTACCTACACGGTCATTCCTTTTGGATTGAAGAACACGCCTACTATGTTTTCGCACATTATGGTTAAGGCATTTTAGGACTTTATCCATAAGTTTCTACAAGTCTACCTTGATGATTGGACAATTTATGGACTAGTAAAAGACCATTGTGACAATCTAAGGCTAATGTTTGAGAGGTGCCGATAATTGAGTATATCCCTCAACATTAAGAAATGTATTTTGGTACCCCATTTGGCACCCTGTTGGGACATATCATATGTAAGGAAGGTTTTCTAGTGGATCTTGCAAAAGTTTCCATTATTGTGGGATTGGGGGAACCTACCAGCTAGAGTGCGGTGCATGGATTCCTTGGGCATACGGGGTATTACCAGAAATTTATTAAGGGGTATGCCAAGATCACTACATCGTTGGAAAATTTGTTGAAGCATAAAAGTACATTTCATTGGGGAGAGGTGCAACAGATGACATTTGACACATTGAAGAATAGGCTTATCATTGTGCCCATATTACACTTTCCTTCTTGGGATAAGCCATTCCATGTACATTTTGATTCTTCAGGGTGGCGATTGAAGCAATATTAGCACAACCTAGAGAGGGAATTGTTGACCACCCCTTGTGATTTTCTAGTGGGAAGCTAACCCCAACAAAATAAAACTATACTACTACTGAGTGCGAGGCATTTTCGATGATCTAAATGTTGCACAAATTCAAGTAGTATCTATTGGAAACTATTGAGCGAGAAAAAGTATGATACTTAGTAGAAGGAAAATATAAGGTTCACACGTGAGAACATGGTGCATTTAAAGGGCGAAGGATAGGGAAGGAAACACGTGTAAAGGATAAGGAATGATTCGTGACTTAGCCATTTTTAGGAGTACATGCTATTTTTGGAGATAACTTGCAGAGCACACAAACTAGATAAAGACTTGGCGACACACATAGGCTATTTTGGGAAGAGCGTCTACTAAGTGATTTGCATGGGTTTAGGCTAAATATAGAATTCCTACTACCAATTAACCAGAAGAGATCTATTGTTAGTGCACTTGCATGTGTGTCTATTATTGTAAAGGTGTATAACTATTTTCAGCATGCGACCTATTTTGGGAATTATGTAAAGTGGTGAAGGGAAACTCCCCAATCTTATAAATATGTAGTGATCTGCATAGTGTAGGAGGACTAGATATGAGTTATTGTGATGCTATATTACCGATCTGATCCGCACATGAGCTTATGGTGTTAGTCATTGTAAGAAGCTTTTGTGTATTTACTGTGTTTAATATAATGGAGTGTATTGACTGATTCAAGGTGTTAAACATGATTACAACTAGATATTGCATGGTTGAATTCATTATGGCTATTGTTTGAATCCATTACTCTTTAGATTTAGATCTGTAATATGATTTGTAGAATGTTATACCAATTATGTATCTGAATGCATTAACTCTTCATCTTGCTAACATCCTGGACAAGCAAACCTAAAGAGGGCATGGTACCTTTCGTTCTTTGGGTGAGTGCTTAGTCTAGGTGAGTGATGTGATAATGCGCGTCGGGTTATTATTGGTAAATTCTAGGCTGCATCATTGGTTCCGTTACCGGGACCTCTTTTTCAGTTTTTTTAGGATGGTTTGCGATGAAGACATACCGGTTGACCTTAACGAGTGTTGAGGAGTGGATACATGATATATAAGAAGAGTACGCATGGAGGTTCAACACTGGATCCGAGTTCAACACATGCACAAGGGTGGAACAAAATCTATATGACAATTTGTATGAGAGCTTCTTCACTATTTTTCTAGTAAAACTATATGAGTGGTTGGTTGCTTATGTGTCTGAAAGGGATTAGAGGTATCGTACACTTGTCTAGATGCATGAATAATTTCAGGCCCTTTATGATGTTGATATTATTTGAACACGTGATGTGGAAACTTGGTTTCATGGTGTTCTGAATAGTTATATTTTGGAGTATTCAATTTCCACTTATTATTTCCTAGAGGTGGTGGAATTTCATTTTTTACGATATTCCAGGGGAAATTATTTATAAGGCATTCCATTGGCTATCAAAATCTTGATGGTGACCCTGAACTTGGAAAGCAAACCGATGGCTAACTAAACCCCACCACGCGAGGGGGGAGTAGGTTTGGTGAAAGATGATAGACCTAGCGACAGAAAGGTAGAGAGAAGAAAGGTAGCTTAAGTATAATGAAGCATGCGAGAGTGAAATAGAGAAGCAACATGATGTTGTAGAGTGAATGGTGTTGAGGAGAGAGATGGCTTGCAAAGGATTTAGAGCTCATGTAGAAGGCATAGAGTCAGAGCATTAGGAACTCCCCATTTGGGAAAGCATGATAGGGAACCCCCCTCGGCCTCACATGGAAGCGTGCCAGTAGAGGTGACTTAGGCCACGGGTGCACATCTGAATCTACCAAGAAACCTAGCCCTTGCACTTTGTTTTCTAGTATCTAGTATACATTTGACAAGAAGTCAACAAGTTAGTTTCGGTAGTGGGAGAGCAGGAGCAAGTCACATAACAAGTAAATCAATTGTAGGGAAGACGTCTTTATTTTTTTTGAGGTACCTTTTCAAGTGCATCATCGAGAAAAATTCAAACGCATAGAGTTTTGGACTCACTTCGGGAGTGGTAACACTTCACAGACGGTATGGGTTTAGTTCAAGACTACTATTGGGACATAGGAAGTACATCTTCCGGTCCACTCTCGGCTACAAGTGGAGGATTAGGAAGTATAGGTGGTTCTAGTTCCGGTGGATCTAGGGTTTTGGAGGTAGAAGAAACACAAGAGGTTCTAGATTAGGTGGGTAAGGTCCACACTAACACCGAGAATATTTACATGGAGATGTCTCTTCATCTTCCAGAGTATAGGGGAATAGAAGATGCTACTAAACATGTGCACATGTGTGAAATAATGTGGTGCGCAAAAGGAATCACGACTTCTGAGCGCAGGGAAAGTCAATTTGCAACTACGTTACAAGGATGCGCACATAGTTGGTACATAAATTTTGACCATGATCAGACTTGCATAGACTATGCAACATTAAAATATTATTTCCTTAAAGAGTTTCACATCCCTGAGTTTGAGAAAAAGAGTATAAGCGTGCTCAAGGATATTAAGCAAGGCACTACTAAGAGTGTCAGAGAGTATGATGCCCATTTCAAAATGCTTTTATCTAAGATTTCTTATGATATTCATGCAAGCCAACATGTGCAATGGTTTGTTGGAGGTTTGATTACACCTTTTAGAAGGGTGCTATCACATAAGACATACACTGATCCATGTAAATCACTTGAAGCAACTTTACATGTTGAGGTAGTCGGAAGTATAGACACTAGGGTGAGCCCATTTTTGAAGCACATATTACAACTATGACTAAGAAATTGGAGAAGCTTTCAGCAAATTCAACACATGAGATGCGCATGAGGATTTGGTGTACAAATTATAAAGTGAAAGGTCACACCAAGGATAGTTTTCCCCACAGATTAGTATGTTCATTGTTGCTAGACTATGAGATATGTTATTTAACCCATGATGCTAGCCACTTTACCCATTATTATAATGCACAATAAGGAAGAATGTCTCTTCTTTTTAAAATTTGTAGGTCTATGACTCACAACATATATGGGAATTGTAGATTTATTGGTTAGATCCATGATGTTATATATATTGGTGTGCGATAGACAGGAGTATCAGATAACTCTAAGGGTAAGGGTGAGCATTAGGATCGAGATCATAATCAATCGCGCTATGATGGGAATGAAGGGTGTTTTGAAAGGGGGTCATGACAGAGAGGTCGAGGATACCATGGTGGATTCAAAGGATGAGGACATGGTGGTGGACGAGGTGAGTTTCCTCGTGGTACATGTTTAAATTATGGATTTCCCGACCACTACGAGGTTTGAATGTCCTAGAATATTACTTGTTATTTTTGTGGAAAGAATCATAGTTATGAGGAATGCCCAGACTTATATGAGCATCTTAGTAAGTAACATAAACAAGAAAATAAAGGTGCATGGATGGTTAGGATACAATGTGCATTAGAATATCAATGGATGCCCAAGTTGGAACCGAAATTTGAGGTATTTCCTGTAAAGATCACTACCCGCGTAGAAGCGGCACGTGCCAAATAAGTGTTAAAGTAGAAGCCTACCATCACTAAGGAGGAGGTTCTATATGCACGGTACCCAAGTCCTATCCATCAAAAGGAGGTTTATCAAGAAACCATGGAGGTAATTAGAAATCTTTAGGGTGAAATACAATGTTTAAAGGAGCAATCACGGAATATGGAGAAAAATAAAGCAACAAAGACGGTCCAAAGCGATATTGATACCTTAAAGGAGGTGTGAAAAATGTTGCGTCGAGGAAGAATATCATTCCATTTTTAGGGAATTAGCTAAAGGAAACACTATGTGCACAAGTATTGAGACTAGATGACAGATCCTACATGCAAATATTCTCCCATAGCTTAGACTATGACAAGAAAATCACTCTGAATGCTATTGTGGATGGATGACTTTTGAGTAATATATTGATTGATACAAGTGCGGAAGTCAATGTGCTTACTTTAGATGCATGGGTACAAATGGGGAGACCCCCATTATAACCATCTTCTAATGTGTTGTTTATGGCTAATCGAACCAAGGCCACCCCTATTGGAGTTTTAAAAGATGCATCCATTACTATACAAGGGGCCAAGTTCACAGGGGATTTTGAGGTTTTGGAACTTGCAGAAGTAGAAAACTTCCGAGCTCTACTTGGGTGCCCTTGGTGTTATGTAAATAATGTTGATCTTTGGTTTAACAAGGGTTATATTAGTTTTTAAAATGAGGAAAGAGTTATTATCCCTTTAACAGATGGAAAATCTATGCCCTATGTTGAGCCTTTGAGTGAGGAAGATCGATTAGAATTTATGTACGTGCCGTCAGGACCCGAAGTGCTTGAGCCATCTAAACAAAGACAAATGTCACACTACTCAAACACACTTTCTTTTATAAAGAAAAAGGAAAGATGGTCTACTTAGTGGATGATGAGGAAGTGTAAAATCTAGATGTAGATCATTCAACATTTAGGCATGACGTTTTTAATAGTGCGAGATAAGACCACACATGCGTATCATGAACCTAAGAAAACAAAGAAAGTGAATATTGGATCGGATCGAGCCTAAGGAGTTCATAATTGGGGATTATTGGTCCGACTCGAAGTGGAAAAAATCATTTAGATTACTATGAGATTATCAGGACTTATTTCCTAGGGGATACCATGAACTAAAAGGCATACATGAATCATTAGGAGAAATGAAGATAAATCTTAAGGAAGGTGCATGCTCGGTCAAGAAGAGACCCTACAGGATGAACCCCAACTTGTGTGAAAAGGTCAAAGAAGAAATTGACAAAATGTTGAAGTTTGGAATCATCAAGCCCTGGATGAATTAGAATGGGTTAGCCCAATGGTAATCAGTATAAAGAAAGATGGTCAGATTAGGATCTGTGTGGACTACGAGGAGCTGAATGTTGCATTGTTGGTGACCCTTTTCCTACGCCATTCACCATGGAAATATTAGAAGGTGTTGCAGGGTGCGAGATCTATTCCTTTATAGATGGATTCTCTGGGTATCATCAGGTTAGGATTACATAGGAGGATCAGGAAAAGACTACTTTTACCATTGAATGGGGAATTTTTGCCTATATTGTGATGCCTTTTGGTCTAAAAAATGTGCTTGCTGTATTTTCACACATATTTGTCCAAGCGTTCAAGGATTTTCTTAGCAACTTCTTGTAGGTTTATTTATATGATTGGATGGTGTATTGACTTGTTAAGGATCATTGTGACAATTTACGCTTAATGTTTGAAAGATTTGCTAGTTAAACATCTCTTTGAACATCGAGAAATGTATTTTTGCTATACCATTTGGCACATTGTTAGGGTACATCATTTTAAGGAAGGTTTGTTGGTTGATCTAACTAAGGTTGCGATTATTATCGAGGCTGGAAGAGCCTAGGTGAAATTGAGGTGTGTAAATTCTTAGGTCACAATGGGTATTATAGAAAATTGATTAAAGGGTATGCTAAGGTTGTTGCATCCTTGGAGGAGTTATTAAAAGGAAAGGGGACATTTCTAAGGGGAACCATAACAAGCGTGCATTCAAGAAATTGAAAGAGAAACTTATTATTAAAGTGCCTATTTGCGCACTTTCCCTCGTGGGATAAAATGTTTCATGTACACGTGGATGCTTCTGGCATGACCATTGGTGTGGTGTTGGCTCAACTTAGAGAAGGTATTATAGATCATCCTATTTGTTTTCTAGTAGAAATTTGACTCCTGCAGAGTAGAATTATACAACTACAAAGCGTGAAGCTTTGTCAATGATCTATGCACTACATAAATTTAGACAATACCTGCTAGCAACACCATTTGTATTCTATACCGATCACATGGCATTGAAGTATTTGGTAAAAAATCCTATTTTCTGGGGTGCATATGCCGATGGGTACTCTTATTCCAAGAATTTGATTTTACAGTTGTGGTAAAACCAAGAAAAAGTAATTCTAGACTAGACCATCTATCTAGAATACAATCGGGAGAAGATGAACAACTAATTGAAGATACCATGCCCGATGCACATTTATACAAGTTATAATGTAATTAAAGGACATTGTTGTCTTTCTATGTACAAGTATGGCGCAGAAGTAATGAAACCCTTAGAGTAGAAACAACTTTCCATTTGCGCGACACCGTTTATGTTGATTAATAGTGACCTATACAAGTTAGGCTGAGATGAAGTATTGTGCCAATGTGTACTAGAACATGAGTGCACATATATCATGGAAGAGGCTCATGGTGGTATTGCAGGTGGGAACTATGCAGGTGATGCCACTATGCACAAGATTATTCTCACTGGATTATGGTGGGAGACCTTGTATAAAGATTGTAAGGCATATTGCAAGGCTTGTGATCACTATCAACGCCTTGGAAAACCAAGACAAAGAGATGAAATGCCTTTAAGACCTATTCCTAGTGCAGAACTATTTGAGAAATGGGCTATAGATTTTTTGGGTCCTATTTCACCAGCCACACATAGGACTAGATCGCGCTATATCATCACTTACACAAACTAGCTAACAAGGTGGGAAGAAGTAGCCCCTATAAAGGATTTTTTAATAGCTACATCAACCGGGTTTCTATGGGAAAATATTATTACAAGGTATGGATTCCCGTTGAGTTTGACCAAGTGATAGGGGCACACATTTTTGAATGAGACAATCAGAATTCTATTGGATGAGTTCATGATTGCACACCATAAGACTACACCATATCATCCTTAGGCAAATGGGACTGCTGAGGCTTTCAACAAGATTTTGAGCTAGACATTGACAAAAATTGTGATGTTGGAAGAAAGGATTGGGATGATAAAGTTTCTGCAATGCTTTGGGTGTATAGAACAACATACAAGTGGTTAAACAAGGCCACACACTTTCAATTGGTATTTGGTGCAGAAGCATTTCTTCTTATGGAATTCATGTTACCTTCTTTCCGTATTGCATGCGCTAGAGGTCTAGTTAATGAACAAGCATTAGAAGAATGAATTGAAAATTTGATTAAGTTGGATGAGCGATGAGGAAATAACATGTTGGAGTCAGAAGTAAGAAAAATCCAGGCAGAAAGCATGACATGATAGGCACATCAGGGAATAAAAGCTTGAGATAGGACATATGGTACTTATTTATGATTCTAAGTTTTTGTGCCATCTAGGAAAACTCAAAGTACATTGGTTAGGACCATATGTTATCACTTACATACTTGAAACATGAGCTTGTTAGTTAGAAATGATTGATGGAATATAGTTACTTGGTTACTTCAATGGGAGTAGGCTGAAGCCCTACTATAAATAAGTCTTCTTGGTGTTTGTAATAAGGTAGTGTTGCCATTTAGATTAGGTTTTCAATTATGTATTCCTTTAATATATTTCCTTCTTTGTCTTTATGCTTTGTCAATTTAGTTGGTGTTTTGTGAAATAAGCGTGTTTGCGCACCAAAAGCTAATTACAATTTATAGTATTTTTATGCATAGAGGATTGCACATACCATTTGTGTGGGGTAGTTATTGAAAAATGGGTACACATAAAGGAAAAAATTGCTATAGTGCTTATTCAAATTTGGAGAGATTTGGTAGAAAGAAGATTACTTCCAAATAAGGACCATAGATGGAGATAAACAAAGGAACATTATAACGTGAGGTAAACAACAATCGTGGAGACTACCAAGAGCGAGTGCGGATGGTGAGGTACTCGAGGCACATGGAAGTGTGTTGAAGAGAAGTCTATAGCTAGAAGGTAGGAAAGCATGCTAGAAGGTTATATCTGTGATGTAAATATGTCCCGCGTGAAAATTGTGAAAATGGTCAATTAATGAGAGGATTGTTGGTAGGTGAAGGAGAAATAAATGCACCATTTTTTTGAAAATCTATATAAGGATGTGATGTGAGTTCATTTTTACCCTTATGATCGCAAGAATTTGAACAAGCTAAGTATGGCCGAGATGAGTGAAGAGCATTGAGGTGTAAAGAGTGAAACTAGATGTGAGAGCATATTTGTGTGTAGAAGGAGCTTGCATCCCCATTTGTGAAGGGTTTGAGTGAAGTGGAGCATTGCGGAAGAGCTACGCCACGTGATTTCAACTAGGGTACATGTATTCAAGCTAAAGGTTTGGACTTTCTCACTATAGAGGATAGAAGGAGACACATTTATGCACTACAAAGGACATAAAGGTGAGATTTTCATATGGAACCAAAGAAAGTACCTGCCACAAGAGATAAAAGAAAGAAGAAAGTGGAGGTAGAAGTTGAAATTGCACCCAAAAGTAATTTTTCAAAATGCGGTACCGAAGGTGTTATTGTTGGGAAAGAATGGGATTCTCACACCCGTAAGTGTAAAATAAGTGATTACAATCACCACACATCGGATAACAAGGAGTTAGATGCATTGTTGAGCACAAAGACCAACAAGCGCACAATCAGAGGACATGCTAGTATATGATGATGTTGGGGAGAAGTTGTTAAAGTAGGTTGGAGTCTATCAGTTGTATGAGCTCCCTTATTTTGACAAGTATGAACCATTATATCAGTGATTAATGAGCAGAGTCCATGAGGACTTCTTCTATTTCGTTGGATGGAGGGTCAGAATCACAACTACCTTGATTACAATAATGACAAGATTAAAAGGCATATGGGTAGACCTTGCCAGTGATCTAATAGATAAAGTAGTAATCTTGGAGACAAAAAAGTTAGGATACACACATGATGGATATTGATAAGTTAAAGAAGTACCTAGTGGTTAAGGCAACAAAACATCTGGTAACAAAGTTGAATGACTAAGAGAGGTGGTCACAAGTGAATACAATGTGGCTGCATATCATGAGGAGAATGTCACAGGGAGTGATGTACAACATAGCGAGGCTACGTTGCGAGAGAATATACACATAGGTGATAAAATTAGTTTTCATGCTATTTTACTTTCTTTAGTATTTATGGAGATTGGAGTGCCTGATGGGCCAAAGGAAAAGATTTGGGAGTATCCCATGGAGAACAAATCCCTTGCACAAAGGTTCAACAAATATTTATGTGAAGGGTTGATGAGTGGGCCATTCAAACAGAGGGCGAAGATGTGGTATGACAGGATCCGCGTGACATTTGAAGAGGAGTGGCGCATTCCTAAGGAGTTATTACGATTGTGGGAAAGGTAGTATAATTCATGGTGTACCCACACTTATGCATCACGTGATTTACTACAAAGGATGGGACTTGGAGCCTATAGTGTAAACTACCCTATGCCTTCACAACAAGCTACTTACAGGCATCGGTCCACCGTTTTACCAATGCATGCCACCTAAATTTTATTGTAGAAAAGGTAGACTGTGACTACCACACTTTAAGGAAGACATATGTCTATCCAAGAAAGGCTTCCTATGTTGAGAGGCTCATATCAGACATTATAAACATGAAGCCTATAAGCTTGGCAATTGGGGACATTGGAGTAGCGCTCGTATACCTTTAGCTTAAGCCTAGGATGGAGAATAAAAATATGTGGAGAATGAGTTCACACTCCTAGGGACACCTAAGGGTAAGCATATAGTGGAGAATGTACCAGCTCAAAGCCCATGGAACTTGTAGAGGTAGAAGAAGAAGAAGAAGAAGAGCATGAAGGCAATGTCGACTTGCAGTACATAGAGGGTGGAGGCGGCCTACATAAAAATGGAGACCGAGTGCACAAGTAACCCACCACAAGAACAAGAAGATGAAGAGGACTTGGAATTAGTCCAAGGAGAGTTCCGTTTCAAAAGAGTGTTAAGAATAACAAGGATAAAAGGCACGGTAACTCCTTGGTCTATCAGAGATCACTTGACTCTCTCACGAAGGAGACAACTGAGAAGAGAAGGAGAAAATTGAAGTTGAATGAGGAGGTAGAGGGGTTTGAAGAGAGTGCACCTAAATCTCCTATACAACCAGAGGATGTGGAAGAATCCAAGGATGAAGAAGAAGTAAAGAAGCCAAGAGAAATAGGGCAAGATACTGCTCAGGACATAGAGGATCCAACTCCACACCTTGGCGCTCAAGTTACTAAGGGGCCAAGATCAAAGAGGGAAAGTGGGGAGTATGCTGCACTAGTCATGGGATATGAAGAGGACACAAGTAAAATTGTGCGCATGATTTCAGAATATGGTGAGCCTCAAGACTTGTATAGATGGGAGTTGATGGACCCTGACATGGCAACCATGCGCGTGAGGAAACAATTGTCATGGTCCATGCAAACTCACATGGACGAGCCTGATTTTGATGTGTGTGAAGAGTCTTGTGTGTTAAGGAGAATGAGAAAGGCACCATAGAATAGACATATAACCATCAAACCCACAATTATGTCTGATGAACAGGTGAGTAATGCCTTAGTGAAGGTATCTATAGAGGTGGCATGCATGAATGTGGATAAAGCTGCCACTATTAAAGTGCTAAGAGAAGACATCAAAGCCAAAGATGCAAAGATAGCATGTTTGAAAGGAGAGAAGGACCTAGAGAAAAAGAAGAATGGGGTTCTCATTAGCATGGTAGAGGAGATCGAAGATCATGTCCTGCAAGCAAGACTACACTTGGAGCCCAAGGTACCCAAAAAGTTCCCTTCGGATATGCATTATGTGCGTACCTTAGTTGATTTGGTGCTTGAGGATGGACCAGTTCAAATGCCAACGCCAAAGGACCCTGAGAAGGAAGTAGAGAGAGCAAGGGATTCAGTGGTAAGAAAGATTTCATCCTATGAAGCATTACTCCAAACCTTGCAGGAGGAGCTAAAGAAAGCAGACCAAACATTGAACATATGTGTAGCTCCAGAGGCAGTAATAAGGATCAGGACCATAATAGAAGACAATGAAGTCTTGAAGGCCATGAAGGATGAGACTTTGGGGTGCACGGAGAGATTGGCACTAGTAAAGAAAAAGCACAAGGCCCTTTCACCCTCACAAAACCCCCACAAGGACATGTTGGATGAAATTGGAAAACTTATAGCATAAAAGATGGATCTTCTGGAAGAAAGGGTGATTGCAATGTCCAACATCATTATAGTATTGTAGAATGAGAAAGAAGAAATTGCGTAAGAAGAGTTAGACTCTATTGCATCAGATATTCCAGAAAAGGTAGAAGCTACACTTGAGTGATTAGTAATCCTTAGAGGCTAAAATCAAAGATGAGTATTTGGATTTGATTCTTCCAAGTCGAAACAGAGGATGTTGCAAGGTGAAAGTCATTATTTGTATATTAATTCTTTAATTTCCATTCATTCCATTCCTTATTCTTTATTCTTTAAAAGTATCAAGAGGAAACCATTGCCAAGGCAACAATATAGTTTTGTGTGGGGTAATGTTGAGCAGAAAAAGTATGATACTTAGAAGAAGGCACATAAAAGGTTCATGTGTGAGAACATGGTGCATTCAAAGGCATATAAGGATAGGGAAGGACATGCACGTGAAGGAAAAGGAATGATTCGGGACTTAGCCATTTTTAGGAGTACGAGCTATTTTTGGAGATAGTGTGTAGAGCACACAAACCGGATAAAGACTTGCGTGACACGCATAGGCTATTTTGGGAAGAGCATCTACTAAGCACTTTGCATGGGTTTTAGGCTAATAATAGAATTGCTATTTCTAGTTAACTAGAAGAGATCTATTATTAGCGCACTTGCATGTGTGTCTATTATTGTAAAGGTGCATAACTATTTTCAGCATGCAACCTATTTTGGGAATTATGTAAAGCGGTGAAGGGAAAGTCCCCACCCTTATAAATATGTAGTGATCTGCATAGTATAGGAGGATTGGATATGAGTTATTGTGAAGTTATGCTTCCTAGATCTGATGCACACATGAGCTTATGGTATTACTTATTGTAAGAAGCTTCTGTGTATTTATTGTGTTTAATATAATGGAGTGTATTGAGTGATTCAAAGTGTTAAACATGATTACAACTTGATCTTGCATGGGTGAATTCATTATGGCTATTGTTTGAATCCATTACTCTTTAGATTTAGATCTGGAATATGTTTTGTAGAATGTTATACCAATTATGTATTTGAATGCATTAATTCTTCATCTTGTTAACATTACGCACAAGCAACCCTAAAGAGGGCCTGGTAGCTTTGTGTGCTTAGTTGAGGTGAGTGATGTGCTAGCACAGGTTATTCTTGGTAAATTCTAGGCTGCATCAACAACACCCTTTATATTCTACATGGACCACATGGCATTGAAGTACTTGGTAAACAAGCTTGTTCTACAAGGGCACATATGCAGGTGGGTCCTATTATTTCAAGAGTTTGAGTTTATGGTTGTTGTAAAACTAGGTAAAAGTAACCTGGGACTTGACCATTTATCAAGGATTGAATCAAGGGAGGACACACAGAGCATTAAGGATACAATGCCAGATGCACAATTGTTTAGATTGCAGCACACACCCTCTGAATTAGAGGATATTGTTGTGTTTCTCAAAACAGGTATGACACTAGAAGGAATGAAGACTTTAGAGAAAATAGTTAGCTATACGCATCACGCCTTACATGTTAATTGGTGGATACTTATACAAGTTAGGACATGATGAGATCTTGTGTTGGTGTGTGCTAGAGCATGAGTGTGATGAAATCATGGAGGAAGCACATGGTGGAATTACAGAGGAGGAAACTATACTAAAAATAATATTTTACTAGTAGGTCTTTGGTGGGAAAGCATTTACCAGGATTGTATCAAGTTTTGCAAGGCATGTGATCATTCTAGCACCTTGGAAAGCTAGGAAGAAGAGATGAAATGCCCTTGAGGCGATAGCTAGCATTGAACCATTTGAGAAGTGGGTGATTGATTTTGTAGGACCTATCTCACCTACCTCATGAAGGAATGATTTACTCTATATCATTACTTTTCTACCGATTACTTATCACGGTGGGTGGAGGTAACACCTATGAAGGATTGTACAACAAGCATAGTGGTAAGATTCTTGTGGGAAAATATAATCAATAGGTATGGGTGTTCTTTGAGTTTGACTAGTGATAGAGGTACACATTTTTTGAATGAGACAATCAGGATTTTGTTGGTAGAGTTCATGGTGGCTCATCACAAGACTACCACTTATCATCCTCAAGCTAATAAAAGCTGTTGAGGCATTTAGCAAGATACTATGTCACACATTGACCAAGATTTGTGATTTTGGGAGACAATATTGGGATGAAAAAGTCTCATCCATACTATGGGCGTATATGACAACCTATAAGAGATTGAACAAGGCCACACCCTTTCAATTGGTGTTTGGCGTGGAAGCTATTTTACCAGTAGAGTTTATGTTGCCCTATCTGGATATTGCATGTGTAGGAGGATTGGATGATAAGTAAGCATTACAAGAACAAATGGATAAATTAATGCAGTTGGATGAAAGACGATCACTTACTAGATGGATTCATAATATTGAGAAGGCGAGATAAAAATCATGGCACGATCGTCACATTAAAAATAAACAATTTGAGGTTGGGTAGATGGTTTTACTTTATGACTCTAAGTTCTTGTGCCATCCTGGGAAACTCAAAGTCCATTGGTTAGGGCCGTATATTATATCTTACATCCTTGATTCAGGTGCGTGCTAGTTGCAAGCATTGGATGGGACAAGGTTGCCAAGATATTTCAATGGGAGTAGGTTGAAGCCCTACTATAAATAAGGCTTATATGTGTCTATAAATAAGGCAATATTTCCAATTAGATTAGGTTTCCTTTAATGATTTTCCCTTTTGGTTGTTTCCTTTGTCATTTTTTTGGGTTTTGTGTTGTGCG
Organism: Taxus wallichiana var. yunnanensis; assembly: GCA_018340775.1. NCBI lineage: Eukaryota > Viridiplantae > Streptophyta > Pinopsida > Cupressales > Taxaceae > Taxus > Taxus wallichiana. The sequence goes on along the minus strand of CM031239.1, from coordinate 779,685,507 downwards.
TTGGTGTGCCAGTAGCTAATTACATTCTAATAGATTATATGCGTAGAGGACTATGCATATATTTTTATGTTGAGTGGAGTAACAAATACGTCGGATATATTTGACAAATTCTTTCGACAATGGACTGATGGGAATGATTAGCGCAAGGGTAGAAGAATGAGCGGAATGATGGTTAAGGTGCTTGAATTCATGCGGTTATGGTGGTGTGTCAAGAAAGGTTTAAAGACCACAAAGAAGGAAATATCACATGGTACAACATAAGATATGCAACTTTGTGGGGGCGGAACTACTTAGTGGACAACATGGAGGGTATGTACTTCAACATGGTAATGTGCATGAAGGAAGTCCGTGGCGGTGAGGTAGTGTTAGAGCCTTTGGAAGGTTACAACTTAGATTCGCGAGGAGAAGTCACGTAAGTTGATTTAAGTGAAATAAAGTTCTCTATTAAAAAGCGAGGTTAAGACACGTGGTTGGAGGAACTCTAAGGCATTGAAAAAGTATAAATAGGAGGTAAGAGTAGTCATTTCGACTACTTTTCCTTAGATAATTTATTTTGTGCTCTCAAGATCGAAGTGCGATGAGGGTTTTACAAAGAAGAGCGAAGCGAGGTACTTGTCACAAACCAGAGGAACTATGCAAGTTGTAGTGTAGTCTTGGGATGTTGCAAGGAGGAAGGAAGACAACAGAGCAGGAGAGGGGTTGCGTGAAAGAGAAGCAGAGAAGTCACCAAGTCCGGCTAGGCAAATGAGAGAGGCATGAAAAGAAAGAATAAATAAGATGACACCAAAGAAAGCTCAAAAAAAGAGACTAGTGGTGGAGAAGGAGGATCCCATGGATATTTACTTAGAAATGCAGTACCCCCAGGGGTTATCAAGGTAGAAAAGTGGAGCTCAAAGTTATACAAGTGCAATATCAGTGAGTACAACCACAAGACAAGTGACAATGAAAATATGATGCGGGTGGACTTAGTTTCAAACACTCCAACGATGGACGAGCTTGGAAACCCTAAGGTTGATGACTCGGTGCAACAAGAACTATAAAAGACTAGAGTTTTGTAGTTGTGGGAGCTGCCCTTCTTTACGAAACCTGCATTTGCTCGAGATGGTTAATGTCATGGGTGTATAAGGACTCTACTTTGTGGGAAGAAGGATGAGAATTATAGGCCACTTGATTAGGATAGTTACAGGCTGCAGAACACCGAGCAAGGACATGACACTTGATTTATGTGCCACTACAAAGATTGAGGAGCTAGTGAAGAGATTGAGCTATGAGAAGGGAGGAAGGGCACATGTGATTTTGGATCTCCTAGACCCAACATTGAGAGTCACTTCTGGCTCATTAGTTAAAAATTGGGCACATCAGAGAGGTGGAAAGACATCAATAAGAGATTCTTGTATGTGGCCTATATAGTGTCAAAAAGGGCACATTATAATTTTGTAGAATTTATCGCAAACAAAATTGTTGAAGAAGCATGAGTACAAAATGAGGCAGGAGTGAAAATCACATGGGGATCCATACTTCTATTGATCATATTTTGGGAGATTGGTGTCCTAGATTGGCAGATGGGAACATATGGGTTCACCCATCGTCACACTCATCCCCTAGAGTTCAATTTGCGAAGTTCACTTGTGATGGGACCATCTCGAGCACCTACAAGGATCGAGATGAACATGTGGTTTGAATGGTTGCACAAAGCATTTAATAACAAGTGACACATTCCCCATGAATTTCCACAAGTTGTTGGGGATCATATAAAACTTGCAGTTACTCAAAATTTTTCCTAGCAAAGTTTATGATGGCCAAGGGAGATATGGGGCCATGTTGCAAGCCCCCCTTTGCATTTATTGCTAAGTACATGAAGTGCACCATAAACCTGATAAAGGATGCATATAATTTAGTATTTGATGTAGACAAAATGTACACTGATGTCCATACATTGTGTGTGACATACAAGTATAAGTTTTTAGCTAGACTTTCTGGACTTGCATCCTTAAATCAGAGTTACCATCCAAGGGTACATCCATTGGGTGTTCGTGTAGCTATGCCCCAAAACACAAGGGAGGATTGAAGTGGAGGTTACAGGATCCCCCTTTCGAAAGCTATGGGAGGCACCAATCCCACCCATGAAAGTGGTACAAATTGAAGAAGAGGAAGAAGAAAAAAGTGAAGGTAAGTTAGATACTTCCTGGAGGAGGAGGTACTAGACGTGATGAAATGGTAGTAAAGGTGCCAAAACTTCACTACAAGATAGCGCCCAAGGCCTCATTACAGTGCACAAGAAATAAAAGGAAGAGGAGGAAGACTTTGAAGAAAATAAGCAAAAGAAAAATGATGCATCGAGCCCCTTAACAACCTTGGAGGACGATGAAAAGAAGACCCCACCACCTTGAGGCGAGTTGGAGGGAGAGTGGAAGAATAGGAAGTTGAAGCTAAAACCACGGATGTGGGCAAGGTGCACACGGAAGGAAAGGAACACTTTTTAGGACTTGAGAATAGCCTAGCACGTGAGGCCTCCCGACACATACCTGCTAACCCTTGAGGGAGATAAGGGGACTCCTTTACTATAAAGGAGGATAAATGATTCACCCCTAGAGCAAAGAAGCAGAGGACACGATGTAAAGCTACGAGGAAGAAGTGGACACCCATGTCCCCACATATGGAATTTGTGGACGACCCCATGAAGGTATTACATACAAGGTTCTAGGCCACCCTCCCAGGAAAAGCTACATGGATGGGATTTGATGGATCAAGAAGGGGGTGTGCCTAAAACCAGGAAGATGCTTATTTGGAACATGTATTGCCATGCAAAAGAGCCTGAGTTTGAGGTCAACAATCATGTGATCAAGACCATCCACCTAAAGAAGAAGGGAGGAGAAACATATAGGGTGGTGGATCCTAGCCACCTAACAGATGAGCAGCATGTAATGTGCTTTAAAATATGTCTTCGGAAGTAGTCGACACAAATTGGATGTATGAGCCCTTTGTTTAGACCACGGTCACAGAAAAGAAAAACAAGGAAAAGGAGATAGATAGATTGTGCCAGTGATTAAGGGGCGAACATGCACAAACTAAGGAACATACTCTCAGAAGTTGGTGCCCTTGTGAAGAGCATTTTGGGACAATATTCACCATTGGTGAGTCAGGCCAGGACAAAATATAGGGATGAGATGGAATATCTTGAAGACCTTGTTGGGATATTGCTCACAAACATCAAGGATGGCACGGGGCCCACATTTGCAAAGCTCGTAATGGAGAAAGAGGAGAATAAGGTCACCATTGAAGCTCGGATCACTGAGTTGGAGGACCTACTCACCCAATTCAAGGAAGTAAATATACTTGTAGATAGGGGCTTCAACAGCTGTAGAAAATGCGAGCCCATCATTGACATGTGGGTGGTAGAAGATGAGGTCACCCTTAAGGCTTTACAGGAGACCATCGCCACCAACAAGGCCAAATGCACAAAATTGGTTGTTAACACCATAACTCAGAATAAAATCAAAACAAAGTGTGAGAAGATAGACTTCAAGATTAGAAAACTTTGAGATTCCATCATTGAGTGGATGGACAATTTCAAAGGAGTCTACGTAGAACTGGTGGTAGCTATAAATGCACTAAAGGGGAAGGTGGAGGAAATTACCTAGACCAAGTGCCCATCATCGTGGGAGAAGCACTAGGGAGGGCCTTGTTAGAGTTGAAGGCACTGGAAGAAATTGAAGGCGAGATAGACACATAGTTCCTAAAATCCTCCAATTGGTGCATAGCGTATTCCTCCAGTATTCAATTCTTTGTTCAAATTCTTCCAATTCCACTATTCTTTATTCTTTGGGGAACAATATTTTTGCCTTAGCAGATTTTGGTCATCAAGACTTTGTTCATTTCCTTTTTATGTTCATGGGTATATTACTATATTTTTTCCTTAGCGTAATCTTGGCTCTTGTATTTTGACATATAAATATAATAAAGTGACTTTGAAGCACTTATGTGATGAATCTAGATCTGTACATTTCTTTTTATGTTCATGGGTGTATTATTGGTTTCCTTGATGCTAATCTTGATTTAGCTCTACTTCCATTATAATATGATAATGTTATCTTATGTTCTGGTGCACTAGATTAGGAGTTAGTGCTTATACTTGGCTGTCAAGAATGGGCATGTCATTCTCTATTTGTACAACACCCCCTTATTAAGGAAGAAAATTCTCATGAAGCTCACATAAAGGAGGGCCTCGGTGCTTGCACGTGCCTCGGTGATCTTTTAGACGAGTCTGGATGATGTGCCGATGTGTTTGGGGTTGATTGGCGAAACAAGAGGTAAATAGAGACTACATATGCCAATATAATGCATGCTTGAATCCCAAAAAATGCATTTTTAGGATCACAACTGGAAAAATTGGATATATTATCTTGAAAAGTGGCATTGAAATAGATCCTAATAAGATTAAGGCCATTGTTGACATGCCTCTACCTAGAAATTTACATCAACTAAGATCATTACAGGGAAAAATTCAAGCTATCAATGGTTCATTACACAACTTACTGATAAAACTCAACCATTCACATGCCTAATGAAGAAAGATACTAAGTTCGTATGGGATGATCAATGCCAATAAACATTTGATGACATCAAAGCATATATTTTAAATCCACCTGTCTTAGTCCCTCCAGTGGTTGACCGACCTTTCTTATTATACATTTCCACCATGTTTCATGCCTTAGGAGCCTTGCTTACACAACATGATGGCTCTCAACGAAAGGGAAATCTATTACATTATTCAAACACTACTCTCTTATGAATGAAACTACAATTACATTGAAAAGCTATGTCTCGGTCTCTTGTCTTTGTCACTAGAAAAATTGTACCATTACATTCTTAACAATGAGGTACATATCATCACCAAAGTAGATCCATTATGATACCTCTTGTCTGCACACATCTATCGGGATGTCTAGTACATCGGGTTATACCTCTCATCGAATTTCATTTCAAGTTCATATGACATAAAGTAATTAAAGGTGAAGTCATATCAAATTAATTAGTTGGGACAACTCTTCTCGATGCATCTCCTTTTCTCGATTCCTTAGTAATTATTTCACTACTTATACTATTGATTTAGATACATGGCCAAATGTACTTTGTTGGGTGTCATTGTCACTCTAGTGCTGGGGATGGTATAATTTTCATCACCCCACATGGTGATATACTCTAATTTGCATATCGATTAGGGTTTTCCTATACAAATAACATCTCTGAATATGAAGCCCTCGTCCTCGGCCTTCTCACTGCTCGAAAAATCCTTATTCATAACCTATGCATACATGGTGATTCCTAGCTCATCATCAATCAAGTAAATGATACATATAACACAAAAGAGGAACACTTAATCCCATACAATACACTTGTCAAATATCTCTTGGCTATGTTTGAGTCCTACTCTATCATTGCCATCCCCACAAGGATAACCGTCATGTGGATGCCATGGCTAGTAAGACATTGCTTATCCCCTAAGATATTACCGATGAGTAGGCCACATTCATCATTAGGCACTTACGAAATCCTTCCACTTCCACTCTACCTCTATCAGCTTGCGCCATCAAGCGAAATCATGTCAATACTAAATGGTTTACTTTGATTTATAATTTCTTATTTAAACAAACCATTCCTGATGATATGCAACCTAATAACGCTCATCGTTTGTGATGTGAAGCTACCCATAATGTCATCTTTGGGACATAACTATTTAAACATGAACTTAATGGTCACTTCTTACATTGCTTAGGGATTTCGATATTCCCACTTTTATTTCTCAAATACGAGGACAACATGTGCGGTGATCATTTTTACTGGTAAAGCCATATCTTAAAAGCTTTATGCAACAAGGATATTATTGACCTACCATGGAGCAAGATTTCCTCAAATACACTACTTTTTATGAGAATTTATAGAAGCACGAAAACCTTCATCACACACCCACATATGATTTCCAATTGATTGCTTTGAGATTGGAATTCTCTCTCACAGTGTTTGACCTCATTAGCATGATAAATCCTGAATTGGCTGATGGACACAAATACATTATTACTGCCACCAAATATTTTACCAAATGGGTCGAAACAACCCCACTTACTGTGCAATATAACTGGAACTAAAATTTGTGGTTTCCTCACTACCTATATCATTACATGCTTTGGCATTCCCTCTGCCATTATCAGCGATAATGGACTTCACTAAAAATTAAGGAGATTAAAATTTTTGTGCAAAATTCAAAATTGAGTTATTCTCTACTCTTATTACCCGTAAGGTAATGGCCAAGCTGAGGCCACCAAAAAAACTATTGTCAAAATTTTACACAAGACAATTGCTTAGTGGTGATGACTGACATAATCAACTATTTTATGCTCTTTGGGCTTATCGCACTAGTGTGCGTACACCCACTAATGTAACTCCTTTTCACTAGTCTATGGTACTGAGGCCATCATCCCACTCAAACTTGAGATACCCTCATTGTGCATTTCACTTAAAGGCATACTTAAAGACAATGAATATCATGAAAATTGCCTACATGAGTTAGAAATGTTAGACTCTTTCCGTGTCCAATAACTTAAACATATTCATGCATATCAATCTCGCATTGCACATGCACACAATCACAAAGCTTGGCCTCATGAGTTCATCATAGGTGACCTTGTCTTAAAAGAAAATCAGAAGAATATGAATGTTGAAGCTCCTTTTAAAGGAAAATTCATGCCCAATTGTCTTGGTCCTTACATTGTTATTGAAAAACTTGGTGATGGAGTCTATCTCCTTGCCACCCTTTTGGGAAAGCCACTCAAAAATCCACTCAATGTCATGCATCTTAAGATATACTAGGCATAGAACAACGTTCATTACCCCATCACATACTCTAGTTCCACGGTCCATACTTGAATGTTGAGGGTATACATCTCAAATGGACCTCACCACACTCACAAGTTTAATCAACTCGCTCATTCACTCACGTGTTTACAATATACATTTTGCACTTTAAAGATCACATCTTTTTAGTATATATATTCAAACCATTTCCCAATGACTGTTGAGGGGGAATAAATAAATTAACCTCATTGCTCCATACACAAAGGGGTAGTATACTCCTATCATTCACACTGCATTCCATTCTATCTTATCCACAACATACTACATATCTTGGTTGCATTTACTCTTGCTTACTTATGCTTTTACATGTTCACTTTATTACACATGCTAGATAGATATCTTGTATGTCATTATCTTTATCATACACACATGTACATTTACTTTCCTTTCTATTTGTGATCACAAATTATAGATCTATTACACACAACATGGATGCTTGGTAAGTACTTATTACTAGTCCCACAATGGCTAGCTGTGGAGGTATCCTCTTACGTGTATTATAGGTGATATTGTTTCATAACACATTACATTATCAGATCATACACATTTTGACATACTCTTTATCTTTTCTCATAGAATAATGGGTGCTTCATGTGTGACATTTTTATACGAGAACTATCTACTTCCATTTTTGTCTATTACATTGTTTGTTATTGGTTACGGGATTTTCCCTTTATCTTGTGTGCACCATGTCTACTTTTGGATTCATCGGAATTGATTTTATTGTGACATCGTGAGTGGTGTCCCATGTTTGCAATCTAATTTTTGTGGTTTACATTTTCTTCTTGCATCTTAGATTGCATCTTACATTACACATTGTCCTTGTTTACTAGATTAAATTTTACATGCATGTTTACTTGTACTAAAACTTGTCTCCCAACCACTTTGTTTGCATGTGCCTTGGTTTCTACAAAACACATTCCCTTTCCCCTGCAGGCATAATTTCAACACATCGGTCGGTCCTCTTTTGGGTTACATACTCGTTCAACGATGTCACATGTACCCTAAATGAGGGGGGCATCATTCGGGTGAATCAGTCACCCATTCTAAAAACATTACACAACACAACACAATACCGGTACAACACAATTTTAATTTTTAAGGCTTAGAATCAGACTTGGGCCCTTAGAATACCAAACCCTTCATAGACGCATATAACTAGGGGCAATTACACAACATTTGGCAGTTCACAAAATCTCTACAGAACTCCACACAATGGTTTTATAGGGCACACAATCTTTAACATTTCATTATGCATGCCCTACACACTTTCATGTTGGATCGAATTGTTCAAATTTTACACACCATATGTAGTGGTGTTCTACATTACGGGAAGTAGTTAAAGGTTGGAGGATAACATTGAATTTTATCCCTACACTTCTTCCATATCATTGGCATGAGATCACCCCAAAAACTTGTGGCTAGCACAACTAACGTGAGATCGCCCAAAAAATTCGGTCTTCTATAACATCTACAGGATCCTTTCTACACTCTTTCCTCATCACGGATTAGGTGCACATGTTCCTTTTTCAATTTTTTAATTTTATATACTTCTTTACATGCTTTTTACACATATTGATTTGTAAACTCTCTACTTTGGAATAGTTCACATAATCACAAATAAATGTTGTCCTACTTTCAATTAGAAAATGACAGTTGAGCTAGTGATTGAATTATTTATGCCTTAGAACTAGAATTTGCAACGAGAAATGAATCAAAAATCAAAAACGCCAAGGATTTTTATCCTGGAAACCTTAGACGAGGAAAACCATTTGAGAAGGGGAAACAAATCTTTCTTCCCTTTTTACTTTATTGGCTAATTCAAATCATAAGAGATACAAAATTTACAATAAGTGAAAAAGGAAATTGACAATGTCTCACACTTCTTCCCAACTACTTGATTGTTATGTTCTCAAAATCTTTCTTCTACAAACTCAAATTCCATCACTTATAACTCTTGCACTCACTCCCATGAAGTCTCTTACTTTTGATGATCCATTCCTTTGTTATCCCAAGTATTTATAGCCTTCCCCATATCCTACAGTGTCTTTGGAGGATTGGGAAAATCATGGACGAGGAGGGGGAATGTCAGATGCTCCAAATTTTGTCCATTCATGCTCCATTTATTTTTCTATCCAAAAGTGATAGGACCGCGGCCCGGTGCACAGCGCTCACAAGACCGTTGCCACTGGCTGGCGGTGGTTAGAGGATTACCACCTAGGTTGGGTGGTAGTTACGTAACTACTACTGCCACTGCATAGAGCGACGACTGCTATAATGTAAACAAAACCTCATTTTATCCATTTTCCTTCTTTGGTGCTGGTTGATTTGATGAAGTAGAGTTATTTTGGATCCTTATGGATCACACCTCCCCTGCTTAGGAGGCTTTTAGTCCCACAAAATCTTAGTGGGGGAGTAGATGAGAAAATAATTCCCTCACTTGCTCCTTTGAGTACCACTAATCCTGCCTTAGTGTTTTCCCTTTCGAGTCCAACTGCCAAGACTCTGTGGACCTCTTCTCATCTCTCGACCTTTTGCTGCAATACTAAATCCTCCTCCAATTCACCTCATGAGTCCAAGACACAATCCTCAAATGAGAAGGTAGCAATTGTAATCCTTCATCTTCATCAAGCATGGATGGCTCATATAGGTGTAAATTCTCACAATTTACTACTGAGTACATCCTCATAAATGGTGGCAAATCAAGCTGAAAGGAATTTTCTCCAACTTGCTCCAATATGGTGAAGGGTCCATATCGTAGTGGATTGAGCTTCCATGCCTAACCTTATAGTATCTCCTTACTCAAGTAAAGCCAAACTCTGTCTCCAACATGAAGCTTATGCTCTCTCTTGTGTTGGTTGTGTCTAGCCTTGTACTTGGCTTGGGATTTCTCCAACTATTCTTTAACTTTGAGATGGATTTTCTAGATCCTCTCAATGAATTTGTTTTCTCTAGTCACCTTTGTGTCTCATGTCTCCTCCTCATCATGTTGCACGACTCCTATGTCCAATGTATTTTAAGGTAGATATCCCAAGCATGTTTCAAACAATGAATTCATAGTAGATGTGTGTATTGCTTGGTTGTAGGAATCTTGAATGTAGGCTAAGGACTCATCCAAAGTCCTTGGATATTTGTTGTTATACCCTCGATCAGCTGTACCGAAGTCCTATTCACCACTACTATTTGTCTATCATACATGGATGGAAAGCCATGCTCTTATGTAACTTAGTATCCATTTTGTCCCACAAATTAGTATAAAACTTCCCCAAGAACCTAGAATCCCTGTTAGAAATAATAGACTTTGGCAAGCCAAAATGTACCCATACATTAGCAAAGAAAAGATCTACTACCTCATGTGATTTTACTGTCTTTTTACATGCCATAAGAATACACATCTTACTAAATCTATCAACAACACAATAGAGAGATAGTCATGGCCATGTTTAGACATAGGTAATCCTCCCACAAAGTCCATATAAATGTTCTCCCACGGACGGTAGGTACTGACAAAGGAATATACAAACCCTCTGTCTTAGTCTTATGATTTTTGGTACAACAAAGTTTACATCCATGTATAATTTTTGATACTTCTTCCATATTGGGCCAATACACATACCTTTACAAGTGGGCTAGGGTCGTACCAACACCGAAATGTCCCACTAATTTTGAGGTATGTGCTTCCCTCATGAATAGAAGTCTTTCTTCTTTTGGCACACAAAGCTACCCCCATCGGTAGAGCAACCCATCCTTGAGATAACAATATTCAATCCCCATCCTTTTAGCCCCTTGGGACTGCAACTACTGAAATGTCACCCCAAAGTATCTGTCTTGGGCATATGTCTCTCGTAAGCTTCCTTTGTGAAGGGATCGATATGAGAGATAGTGGCTAAGAAGGATATTTTCTCCTATGTAGGTGGCCTAGACAACATGTCTACCACTAAGTTTTTACTACACTTCTTGTATTTGATCACCAGATGGAACTACTAAAGGAACCCCATCCATTTGTAGTGCCTTGCTTGCTACAATTTAGACTATGCTTGAAAATATTGGAGAGGTTTTTGGTTAGTGTGCAAAATAGTTTCTTTACCCATCAAATAATACTTCCATGTTTTAATTTCCTGAACTAGTGCATACATTTCCTTATCATATAATGAATATCCTTTAACTTCTGAAGTAAAATTTTCAAAATGATAGCATACGGGTTTACCTCCTGAAGCAACACTATGCCCATAACATAATCACTGACATCTGTTTCTACTTCAAAGGGATTTTGCAAATTAGGAAGACCAAGTATGGTGCATGACTAATCTTATATTTTAATAACTCAAATGATTTATCTTGTTCCTTACCCCAGTCAAAACCCTTACTCTTTGTGGCCACTATGTGTAGAGGTGTTGTAATCATGGAGAAGCCCAAAATGAACTTCCACATGTATTGTCTTGCTCTTGTAAAAATCCTAGTCTTCATGGCTACCATTGGTGTTGGCCAGTTGGAAATGAATTCCACCTTCTTTGTATCCACTCATAACTCTCCTCCTCAAACCATGTGCCCAAGATAGACAAGTGACTATTTCGAAAACTCACATTTATTCATATTACATAGCAGTTGCTTCTCCTTGAGAACTTACAAGACATGCTACAAATGAGTTAGATGTTCCTCCCATGTGGCACTAAAAATCAAGATATCATCTAGATAAACAATGACACATGAATCTATGAAATTCCTGATAGATCATTCATCAATCTCATAAATGTAGTGGGTGCATTACATAAACTAAATGGAAGTACTAACCACTCATACAAACCTTGTTTTTCTTGAAGGTAATCTTCCATATATCCTCCTCCTTCATTCGACTTGGTGATAACCCGACTTAAGATCCAGATTCGTGAAGAATTTGGCATCTTGAAAAGCTGGTCAAGAGATAATCTATGTGGGGAAGTGAATATTTGTTATGTATGGTAATCTTGTTTAAAGTGTGGTAGTTGATGCACATTCTCCAAGAACCATCCTTGTTCAGCACCATCACAATAGGCAAAATGCATGGTGAGGTGCTTGGATGTATCACACACTGGTATAGTAGTTCTTGGAGTTATTTATTTACTTCAATATTCTCGTGCAAGGATTTCTTATATAATCCAATGTTTGGTAGAGGGGAATATGAAAATAACTAAATCTCATGCTCTACTTCTGTTTTGTTGGTAACCCACTTTGGGAGCATGAAAAAATTCTGAAAAGACCTGAATAATACTATCCAAATCCTATCTTCCCTAGTTATAAATATCTAAAACTTTTACCCCATCTTGTTTATCCTTTAATAAAGTAAACAAAATTGATTATGATTTTCTGAATAATTCATTTTACTTGGTTAACACTCACGATAGTAACCCATGTCTTATCTTTGGTGTGCCTAGATGTTGTAGTTGATCCCATCCTTGACCCATCTATATCGGTTCTCCCTTCTCATGAATATAGCATCCCTGATATAAAAGTAAGGAATCTCGAAAACAACATTAAATGCATCAAGTGGAATAACATCAACTTCCAATACATAAATATCTGGGAATTTATCCCAAACTTATCCTTACATCTTTTTGTTACCTAAATTTAAACACCTTTCTTCACCTAACTCAAAGGATAAGGGTGTGGATGCTCGTAAGTCTAAAGACCAAGCTTCTTTACCACTACTTAGAAATCAAGTTAGGACCGAGAAGCTGGTATCAACCAAAGCATTTACCTTAGTTCTCTTGATACGGATTTTGATGCGGAATAGTCTACTATTCTCCTCTTCCTAGCTATCCATGTTGGTGGCCGTGCATCCAAGCCTCTCATCTACATCAAATTCATCTTCGATTTCCACCTCCCTTCGTCTTTATAGATATCATGGATTTCTTTGAGTCCTTGGTTTGGTTCTTTCGCATGTAACTCGGATGCGACTTCCAACATATAGTGTAAGTATGACCATTGATATCACCATTATTGTGAAAATTGTTAGGATTTTAGTAGTTTTACGGATAAACAAGCATGCAATGAATAATGTGAAAAACGTAAAATAGAAATAAATGCAATAAAACAAAGACACAAATTTAACGTGGTTCACCCAAAATGGGCTACATCCACGTAAAGCTTGACCAATCCTTTTATTTAGCATAGCAAAATTCTCTTACAATTCCTCCACTGATACAATGAGCCTCATACATCATGACCCTTTAAATATATTAGGGTTTTTATCATTTCGGGAAAAATAGAAAACCACCGTTAGATACTGTGACATAATAAGGACGGTTTAGATTTCATAATGCATAAATACATATAAAATGTGGCTTATGGGGTGCTTCCCTCGAATCCCCACCAGGGTGCGTGGTCAGGTGGGAAAATCCCCCTTGCAACCCCGTTGTTGCTATCAAGTTGCATAACCAACAAAAATTCTTGGGATCTTTACAAGTATTTAAAGCGGTGACAACTTTTTACCTTTCCCTTTCCACTTACCTTTGTTACTTGTTTGCCCATGTTCTTTCTTCTTCTGATTTGTTGACTATTTTGCACTTGCCTTTGTTTCTCCTTGATTATTTTCATCATCTATATAGTATGCTTTCACACACGCCTTGTTAAGATCTTTGGGTTTCGTGGAGATGGATTTTCTTTAAAAGTGAGTGTGAAGTCCTCCCAAGTACTTAGTCAAAATATCCTCATCCACAAAGTCCACATTCACCAACATGGCCTACCTCCGAAACTTTGTAGTATAGTCCTGCACACTTTGACCACTACCTTATCTAAAATACTACCATTTAATCATTTGGTTAGTCTTGTGGCCAATAGGATAGAAGTTAGCTCTAAGTAATTCTTTAAATTCTTTCCAAGATTTCACAATAGGACGTTTCTTCTTTTCACAAGTGGCTAGATGGGTTTCCACAAAAATAGAGCATGTCCCTCCATTTTGAGATGTGCAAAGGTGATCCTCTATGCCTTAGTGACATTATGGATGCTAAAGTAGACTTCTAATTGTTTTAACCATTTATCAAGTAATTTTGCATCTACTTGTCCTTTAAAGCTTTTAATTTCAACTTTTGTTTCAACTTTAAAAGGAGCATGATTAGTTTTTACTTTCTCTCTTGTCATTGAAGTCTCTTCTTCACACTCTTCCCCACATTCTTCCTCATCGTGGTTCCTCCCCATGCCAAATGTTTTTGCTAAGCCTCGAACCACTAAGTCCATAGAGTCTTTCTTAATAGAATCTATCTTCTACAAGTCTGCAAGTTCTTCTTGTCTTATAAACATCCTATCAATCATGGTCTCCATCATCTTGATTCTATGGACCAAGTTGTCTTCCTCCATTTGTCCTTAAATTATTTGTTTCCACTTCCTTGTAGAAATATTTAGATCCCAAGGTAAAAATTCTTCACCTTTAGATCTCATCACTGTCATACAAATCCAAGAATGAATACCACATTCTTGGATACTTGTTAACTATGATACATGTTATCTAATTTCCCTCTCCTAGTGAAATTTATAATCAGGTAGGATAGAAAATGCGAACTAGACTAGAATAGAGACAACAAGTTGATTAAATGGGGCATTGTAGAGAAGAAAGAGGCAATACTTAGAAAAATCAACAAAAAATGTGGCAAAAGTGGATAAAAATGTCTGAAGTGGTCCGAGGGACAAAAGTACGTGCGAGTCCCAAAAAGCCAAAATAGTCATAGCCAAAGAAATGTGGAAAAAGTAGAAGATTTTTTCCGAGTGGTCCACGGGATAATTGAGACAAAAGTACTTGAAATGCAGAAAAGCTGATTTGGTCGCAAACTTGTTTACTGCAAAGAAAGGTGGAAAAGAATGTCCCGGACAAGCGTGACACGCGGACCCGAAATAGCTGATATACCCATGGGTGAGTTTTGTGGATAAGTTGGAAGTCGGTGGCATGACCGACCTAGTCAATGGAAAAGCATGGAGAGTATGTGCGGAAGAAATGGGATTCGGTGGCCGAGGAGCTTGGAACATTAGTGCTATAAAACACGACATCGCCGATGCGTAGGAGATGAGGCAAAGACAAAGGTCAATGACCCATTTGGCCTAGTCAATGGTGGACACGTGAGATCAGAAGATCCCAAATTGGGTGATGTAAAGAAAGGAGGCCCGTCACGGTCCAGTACTATGGGGACATGAGTTCCTCGCAGAGGTGAAATACCTAGAATACAAAGAGAAAGTGGGAACGCTTGACCCCGAACTTCAAACATGCATAACTTTTGACTCAAAACTCTAATTTTCACAAAATTGGAGTTTTGAAAGGGTACAACATCCTATAAATAAAGGTAGGTGTGTGAAAAGAAAAGAAATATATTCAGCTCCAAAAAACTAAATGCTCATTCCCATAAAATGGAAGAAATTCGTGGCAAACTCGAAATAGGCTGCTCACACTCGAATACCATATCTTTGTATTTCTCAATGAAATCATGCAAAATTGGTCTCGTTGGAATCATGGATCTAAGTTTGATAGAAAGAAATCAAGAAATATGGAATTTTATATGGATTTGATAGAGAATTTTGAGGAAAATGTACCAGGTTTAGAAACAAGCGTTTTAATTGGTAGTTGGAGTGCCATTAAGAGGCATGGTCATCATTTTATCTAATTGTAGGTTATGAGACAACATGAGGAGCCTTATGTAGGAAATATACCATCATTTCACTTCATTTATTACCTCTTACAAGTGGTTAAAAGGTATATCTCATGATTTCAATCCTCTGTCTTCCAAATTCTATAAATTGGAATATTGGGCTCATTATAAAGGGAGATAGTTTTTAAGTAGCAAAACTCTGTCAATTTGGTTTTGTGAAGCCAATGTGCTATAGGCCCTTATAGTGGACTCCTTGCATGGTGATCCAGGCCTTTATTTTGTAATATATTGAACTATGCATATCAATGAAGCAATAGGTGAAAGTTTTGGATGTATCTTCCCTTCTTGTGTTTGTTTGCATTCTTCTTGCCTCTTTAATCTTATTGCAAATATATTGTGTCTATTTTATGCTCTTACAAGGATTCATTATCATTATATGTGTATGAAATATTGTTGTGAATGAATTTTCTAGACCGTGGAGAACTGTTATCACCCTCTCTAGTATGTATTTTGCTTCCATTTTTCACACATTGGAAAGCTATTCTTATTCCCCCTTTTCTGGTGTATCACTGCTTTAGTGTAGGCTTTGTTTTCATGCACTCTCTCTCCCTGGTCCCTTGGAAAGTTAGATTAGGATAAGATAGTTTTTCCTACATTAGAGTAGATTGTGGCAGGTAGTTTAGGAGTAAGAACCAACTTTCTCTAGAGGTCTATCTCAAGTAGCAAGTCCCACAACTTGGAGATAGTACCCATGTTACCTAGTCACACCGTGAGCTCAAGCACACACACTTGTGAAAATATAAGGGTGATGTGATTCGGTGATAACAATACCAAAATGATGTGTAAACTCTCTACTTTGGAATAGTTCAGATAATCATAGATAAACACTTGTCCTAATTTCAATTAGAAAATGACAATTGAGCTAGTGATTGAATTATTTATGCCTTAGAACTAGAATTTGCAAAGAGAAATGAATCAAAACACACAAATGCCAAGGATTTTTATCCTAGAAACCTCTAGAGGAGGAAAACCAGTTGGGAAGGGAAAATAACTCTTTCTTCCCTTTTTTACTTTATTGGCCAATTCAAATTATAAGAGATACAAACTTTATAATAAGTGAGAAAGGAAATTGACAATGTCTCACACTTCCTCCCAACTACTTGACTACTCTATTCTCAAACTCTTTCTTCTAAAAACTAAAATTCCAAAACTTATAACTCTTGCACTCACTCCCATGAAGTCTCTTACTTTCGATGATCCATTCCTTTGTTCTCCCCAAGTATTTATAGCCTTCCCCATGTCCTGCTATGCATTGGAGGATGGGAAAGGTCATGACATGGAAGGGAAAAATTCAAATTCTCCAAATTCACATCCATTCATGCTCCATTTATTTTTCTATCGAAAGTGATAGGACCGACGCCTAGTGTAGACCGGTGGTCATAGGAATGCCACCTTAGGCTGCGTGACAATTTCAAGATTTTTGCCTAGGTTGGGCGTAGTAGTTACGTAACCACTCTCTCTTGCACATAGTGACGGTTATGTTATAATGTAAACAAAACCTACTTTTCTCTATTTTCCTTCTTTGGTTATGACTGATTTGATGAAGTAGAGTTATTTTGCATCCCTATGGATCACATATAAATGTGTATTTGACTACTTGTTCGTTCTTCCCTTTTACAGGTCCGTCCGTAGGGGAAGCGGTAGTCAACATGATTCAACAATAACATCGATAAATAAACGACATCAATAATAAGCACATCATGACATCTACACATGCATTTTCACCCTAGGTTCATTTTCATCATCACTTTTTGCACTTTCTCCTCCTTAGCATCCACGCTTCACACTTTTATCACTCCACGATTTGTCTTGTCCCTTGGAAGACTCTTTCTACATTAATCTACTTTGTTATCAAGTAGATATCTCTATCTAATTTATGTTATTGAGATTTCTTCTCACCAACATAAAGTGGGGAAAATGTAGACAAAAAATCATGCACTTTGGGTAATTATCTAGTCTTGATTGCATATTACTATTCATATGATTCCTAAGTAAGAAAAGTACTAATTAACCCATGTATTTGGCCACCTTTCTTTTCTTTTTGTTGCCACTTTTGGTCTTACACCCTTACTTTCTAGTCTAACTCTTTATACTTCAACATTTATCACCCTAGACACTAGTTCCCAGCCAAGATGCTAGTGCCAAGCACCCTCGTCCCCCTCACAGGCGCCCCTAACCCATTTGTACTTTTTTCACATATTTTGGGTCCTTTCTAGCCATTTGAACATCTTATCTTTTTGGTAGTTGGCATTTTTAGGGTTAATTACAAAATTCAAGCAAGGGAACCATATAAATATAAAGTTATGTGATCATAACAAGGAGAAAACACTAAGCATTAGCTATCACCACCTAAGGTTGCATCTATCAAGTATCTAAGAGATCCATTGCATCCATTTAACACCATCCAAGGGAAAAGGGATGGTTATTCTGCATACACTTCATAGGAGGAAATTTTATTCTATTTCATGCACATATCTATTACATTTCTTTACATATAGCTTATTTTCTCGTTATCAAGTGCGACACACACAAGAGCCACTGGCACGATTACACACACACACATAACTACATTGGGTCTAAGATGTAGTGTAATGCTCAGTTGTAAGATCACCATTATGACAGCTAAGGAAAGTCGACCCCTCATTTTGCATCTTTCTTTTTAGGATTTGATGTCTCTTTGAGGGTTTTGCAAGTCATTATTTCATTGCAGGTTTCGGTGATCATCATGTGACTTGGCGAAAGGAGAATAAAATCAAATACCTCATGACCAATTAGAGGAGGTTTTTAAGTATTTTGGTAAACACGGGTGCCTAGAAATAGGCCTAGGGCACCCACAAGTGCCCTTGTCCCTCTCCGGGCGCCTAATCCTAGAAAGATCGTTAGCTCACACACTTTTTTGAGGCTTTGTGTGATGTTTCTCCCTCCTATTCATCTAGTCAACACTTTGGCACAATCCATGATTAATTGCAAAAAAACTAAGTCATCTTCCTTATTCTTTGCACTTAAGGTTTCATACTTTCTTGCTTATCTTGCTTGGGTAATTTATGT
This sequence comes from Taxus wallichiana var. yunnanensis, assembly GCA_018340775.1. Lineage (NCBI taxonomy): Eukaryota > Viridiplantae > Streptophyta > Pinopsida > Cupressales > Taxaceae > Taxus > Taxus wallichiana. The sequence continues at coordinate 779,666,878 of CM031239.1, read as the reverse complement.
ACTTAATTATTTGTCTATTTAATCTATAATAATAATCGAGAATAGGCTTATAAATTCACATTTAGCTTAGTCACAAACATTAGATTTAGATTGTATTTAAATAAATTTTAAAAATAGATTTTATTGTAAAAATAAAAATTAGATTTAAACAAAAAATACATTTTTTCCTAAACTAAGCTCTCCCCCTCCCCCCTCTCTCATCGATCGGAACCAGTGAGTTGATAGATCACCCCTGTTTCCCCCACTCCCTTCCCTCGCTCGGTGAGTTTCCTCACACCACTTTGCTCCATCCCCTATCCCTCCCCGACGCGCCCGACTCCTTGAGCCCTTGACATGATGAGTTACCCCACCCAACACTCTTACTAACCTTACCTCCTAACCCTCTCGGCCAATCCTCCAACTCACACCCTCTACGTTTGAACACCCCACTCTCTGGACTTCCCAACCGACTCGGCCACCTAATGAACCCTCCGAGCCAAGTTCTATGCACCACATACTAAGATTACCATGATCCCACGTCCCCAACCCCTTAGACCCCCATCAGAGCCACCTTAGCTCACCTCCCTATCGAGTCACCCTAACTCACCCCCTTGCTTCCTACACTAAGCACTCCTGCATGAGCTCCCAACGTAGTCCAAAACCCTTGCAAACAAAACCTGCACTACCCACCAAACCCATCTTACAAATCTTACCTCACTTGTCATTCTAAATCCTACACAAAAAAAACACCATGCACACCCACACATTGACTTTTGTAATGTTCAATTTTCTTTGTTTATCTAAGCCCTCTTGTTTCACTTGATTCTTGGACGTTTCTTTGAATATTGACAAAACAAATAGGGTAATGGGCATAGGAGGAATACCTATTGAAATGCTGGTTGTTAGGTTATTATGTGCGTATGACCTCACGAATCCACATTGATTGTGAGATATTTCTTTTGGCTAAGAGGAACTACGAAATGGAACACAAGACCACGAGAAAGAGTTAAACAATATGTGTAGTGAAGCTGCAGCGTGTCTTAGATCCAGGAAGTGTGATACTTCCTAAATGGTGTTAGTCCTTTGTTTAAAACAATTTAATGTTGGTAGTGAAGTAAATCCTATTGTAATTGAAATGATTTAGGTATCTCATTAAAAACACAATAAGAAATATCTAATCTAACAGGCTAGGTTAAAATAAGATCTGAAGGTCAAGTAGCTGGTTTTTGTTCTTTGTAGGTCAGCTGAGAGGTCTCGGGCACGTTACGAGGTGATTAAGAGTGATGTGAGAATAGGTGGGTTAGGTTATTATTTTGAGCTCTATTGGTAAATATAGAGACCGGTGCCAGTTAAGGGTGATCGATGCCGGTTAGGAGAATTAGTGCCAGTGTTTCTACTGTGGAAAACTGGGAATGCCACAGAATGAGCTTTGGATCTCCCTTATGATTGCACAAGGGACTAGGCTGGTCGGAGTGAGGTATTAGGATGTTTGGATGGGGTTTGGTGATGTTTTAATGGGGATATGGAGGGTGAGTATTAAAGGAGGTCAATGGGTGGCTAGGAGAATAAAGGATGAAGATATAATGATTAAATGAATGAACCAGAGGAGTAAACTATTCTACTTACTTGAAATATGGTTATGGGTGCTTATGAGTGATGGATGAAGGTGTTGGTAAGAGGTTAAATGCTATTGAGGATCACCAAATGTTGGAAATATCCTGCATGGGTTACATGTGCATTCCTTTTTGCCTGGTTGGATCAAATATGTGTTGGGTGATTGTTAGATGAATGCTAGATGTCTGTGTAAGAGAAAATGCTTGATCTCCTTCCTTGCATGCGTGTTCTCATGGAAACTTGTTCTCAAAAGATGTGTTATCTCTCAGAATCTGCCAACCTTTTTTCCAACCTCAAAAATAAGGTTGTTTTAGGGATTAAAAGGTGACCGACGGTGGTTCCGGCTTAACCAGCGGTGGTTAAGGGTAACCGACATCGGTTAGGGCAAGATTTCCTAGGTTTACTAAACTAGGTAGATCCCCTTGATTTTTGGGATCTCATGTCATTAACCCACAAATTAGACTGGAAGCTTCCTTTAAGCATGTAGGAATGTGGTTAGAGGGAATGTAGGCATTGATTTTTAGGGTTTGGGTAAGTCTTAGTTAGTTATGGCAACTTACTAAGAATAGGTCTTAGGGTGAGGTGGCTTGATGAGGTGTCTAGGTGAGGTGTAAGTGTGGGCATTATCTAAATTAAGATATTTAAATAATAAATATGGTGAGGATAATGAATTAATTTAATTAAATTAATTAAATTAATATTAGTGGGGTGAAGGGGGCCATGGCTAGGTGAATGTGATGAAGGTATTTATTTGTCGAGGGACCAAAGGGGAGTGTGACCTAATTTTAGTGTCTACATTTTCCCCTTTTTGTTGCGTAGCTTGTATTGGTAAGTGACGCTAACAAAAATAAGATGTGGTTGCCCCATGTGTGGGTGAAGGTGATCCCCCTTAAACCAAGAACTAACGAGGTAGAAGGCAAAATCGGTGAGTGGTTTGATAAAAGGTAAATGTGATGAAAAGGAAGGTGGGTAACGAGGGGGAAAAAAGGAGCCATGTCTACTTGGGTAATCTAGGTAATGGGTTAGGGTAAAAGGTAGTAACATTCAAACACACGCACACATGTATAAACTACAACACAATACTAGTTTGAAGAGTAGGAAAACTCTACATTGTCTAATGTTAATAAGTTCATCCAAACAAGGTCGAAGTGATTCTAGTATCCAAGGTATAGGATATGGTCAGGAAGCACAACATAGGTTAGGTGTAGGAATGTTTAGGTATGTTTCTAGTACACCCAAGGTAGGGTTAGGATAAATGGTCATGGAAAGAGGCAAGGTAAGGTCATTAGGTCAATCAACAAGTTAATAGTGTTGTAAGTTATACCGAACACATGAGGTCAAGGGTCACTAGCGATGGTCAGGTCAAAATATCTAGGTCATGGCGTGGGTAAGGCTGGGGTATGGGAAAAATAATGAGTCCCCAAAGGAGGAAAAGTGTAGGTAGTAAATGATGAGGTCAGGAGGGTGAGGTAAATAGTCAGGGTAATGGTTGGGTGAGGTAAATGGTCAGGGTAAAGGGTAGGTGTGGAAAAAAAGGAGGGATAGTGGGGTAATAGGGTAAAATGTTGGGTTTTGTGTAAGAGAGAGGGTGACCGATTCCGATCAAGGGAAACCAATTATATAGTGCAAACCGACTATGGTAAGCTAGGGCACATGAATGATCTTTGGTGAAGGTTAAACCGACGTTGGTTAGGTTGGGTTTGTTATAAAAATAAAAAAGTTTGTGTTTTTTGTTATTCATTTGTCATATAGCAAATTGAGAAAATGAAAAAAGAGAGAGAAAAGAGGGAAAAGTGTCCAGATGGAATGGAGTGTTGAGTTGGCGGTCTAAACGATGGGTGATTGGTTGGTGAGAGGCGGGTCCACAGGATTGGTGTGTGTTATTCAATTGGTTAGGGATGCGGGTAGATATTTTGTGTTGGTAGAGGCCAGTGAGGGATCGGGTGGGCCACCGGTGCAGTGGCCGGACATGCCACCATGATGCAGCAAGCAACACTGATGAGGTAAGCGTCAACTCTAGTTGTATTTGGTTAGATAGATTAGGTGATTTGCAAATTGGTTTTTTAGTTTTTATTTTGGGTGGGGGAAAAAATAAAAATTTGGAAATGGGAGGGTAAAGTGGGTAAAATAGGAATGGGGAGAGAGATAAGTGGGAGAGGGGGGAGGGGATGAGGTGTAAGGGAGGTGTAGGTGAGTTTAGGTGGGTAAAAGGGGTAGGGTGGGAAGTTTTGAGAAAGGGGGGTTTGGGGGTCGCGGGTTTCACCACGACAGTGACCGGTGTTAGTCGGTGAGCCGGTGTTGGTAGGGTTAAACTGGTATCGGTCATGAAACAGGTGACCGATGCCGGTTTAGGGGTGACCAGGTCGGTTAGAGAGAATCGACACCAGTTAGGTTTTGGAGAGAAAGGGGTCAAAAGTGCCACAGGTTGGGTGATTGAGATGGGTAGGGGTAAAATAGGGTGTTGGAAAATGATAGGGGGCAAGTATGGGTGTGATAAATGTAGATTAATGTGTTGTTTGTATTAGATGCGGGGAGAGATCAACTACATATGTGGGATAGGGTTCCACCCCCTGCTCGTGAGTGGGTATGCAGTGATCCACGAGGAGCGTGACATGTGGAGGCGGTAGGCCTGAGTGGGGTCTGACATTACCGGCATGTATTCGATAGCCTAGTTTGATGGTCATGCTCATCGATAGATGGGATTCCATGACCAACACATTCCACCCTTGATGGGTGAGATCACAGTCACCCTAGAGGATGTGTTTAGGATTCTACTGGCTACCCATATTAGGTACATAGGTCTACTCTATCTCCTCGAGGCCTCGGAGGAGCTGATGTTGACGGTGTTTGGAGAGGGATGGATGAAATGACATTCCATAGTGCCAGCATTCGCTATGGAGAGATGTACCTAGCCCATCCAGAGGAGACGAGGCTAGTAGTTCTATTGATGGAGGCAGTGTGCTTTGCTTTGCACTACCAGATGTAGAGGGTGGTAGATTTCCCCACTCATTGATGGGGTATTACATGACATGATGATGGACTAGACCTACTTTGCACGGGTGTCGGCATTCTGGTGTAGTTATACAGGAAGTTATGGGCATATGGACGGCTACACAGAGCTTAGCTGTCTGTGTACCTTTATACTTCATTGCTAGGCTTATGAGCACATAGTTTGTGTGTGGCCAGTAAGGATGCCTTGAGTAGATGCATTTCTACCAGGCTATGTATGAGTGGGGTATAGGTAATGGGTGCCTGTTATTGGAGAGTGGAGATCAAACAGGCCCACACATGATGTGGCCTATTTCTAGCATTTATTAGAGGGGTTGTGCAGGTGGAAATCATTTGGAGGCCATATGTGGACTTCCCATCATATAGGTAGATGCGTGATGAGTTAGTTGAGCTACAACTACTGAGATGGATATAGAGTCTCCGTGTCGGGAGCACGAGATGATCTCAGTTGACAGAGTTAGGTGATAGTTTGGGCTGTTACAAGATGTACCTCTACCCTTCCCATAGTATAGGAGAGATGATGTGGAGAGGCCCTTACCTCTACCATAGCCTACAGTGCCCCACAGGGGGAGGAGCAAGAGGGAGTAGGGCGGTGGATTGATGATCTGGGGTCATCGACATGTATAGAAGCAGTGGTGGGTGGCTCATTTACGAGCCATACCACCGAGGCAAAGTAATTGAATCTAGCCACCATCGTGGTGTAGAGGAAGCCCTACAGGGGGTAGGCGGTTACTCACGATTACCCTAGTTGGGTATGGTGTAGACATAGCTTGCGAGCTCAGAGGTGGAGGTAGCGAAGCTACATGTATACAGTGGCTAGTTCTTAGGCCTAGATGGCCTAGAGTGGGGATGGAGATGGAGATGGAGATGATGGTCAAGTGGCTGCCTTACAGGCACATGTGACAAGGTTTGTAGGTCTAGTTGGCCATAGCTCGAGTATATATTGGGGCCTTATAGGCCCGAGATATAGGCACAAGGAAGAGGCACCACCACAGCACTTGGGGGACAGGTCCCAGTTCAGACATGAGAAGAGAAAAGGTCCCGCATTATAGGTATAGGGCCAAGGCCTATGGGGCCACCACAGACCATGCCTATATCTCCAGGTTACTGGGATGCCCTAGGTGAGGCCAGATACTACCAGGACCAGTTGATGGTGGTGGGATAGACTTTCTATCCTATGGAGAGTACCGGGCACAACAGGCCTTGAGTGAGAGGACTAGATCTCACACTCACAGTGTAGAGAGAATAGGGGCCATCGAGCTCGAGGCCAGATCATGGAGAGGCCACTAGCTCATGGAGACCAGCTCCAGGTGAGGTGCTAGTAGGGACCCAGACTAGGGCCGAGGAGGTAGAGGGTACAGGTGACACAAATATGGAGGATATCCGCCGAGATGCCTGATATATGACTCTGATTTTGATGTATTGTAGTCATTTTTGATATATATACTTGGCCTACGTGCCAAAGATAGTGAGGATGTATGAGAGTTTTTGTATATTTTGAGCATATACAGCCTGCATGCCAAAGATATTTTGTATTGGTTTATTGTTTCAGTGTATATGATACTGGCCTGTGTGTTGATGACATTTTGTATTGAGTATCGGCCTACGTGCCAATGATTTTGAGATGATGGACATGATTGGATATCTATGTACATTGTATTGAGACACATATTTATTTATATGATGAGATACATGAGATGCTTGATTTGTTGGTGTTTTGATGAGACTTTTGATTTGTTGTTGTGATATGGACAGAAATTAGGTGAGTTAGGCATGATGGAGTCAGGTTAGTTTAGGCATGGATCGAGTCAGGTCTTAGGCATGGATCGAGTCAGGTTGGTTTAGGCATGGATTGAGTCAAGTCTTAGGCATGGTTGAGTTAGGTCGGTTTAGGCATGGTGGAGTCAGGTTGGTTTAGGCATGGATTGAGTCAAGTTGGTTTAGGCATGGTTGAGTCAGGTTGGTTTAGGCGTGATTGATTTTTAAAGTGGTTGGGGTTGTGATTCATTAATTTGTATAATGAATGATAATATGGGCTATTGTTAAGATGCTTTATAATATATGTATGATGATGGTAGAGAAATAGTAGTCATAAGAAATGTATGTTGTGATGATGATAAAAATGTTAAGCAACTTGTTGTCTGTTTGGTTTGATTTTCAATTGTTGATATAAAAAGGAAACTAAGTGGGGTAGAATGTATTTTAGGAAGATGAAAGATGGATTGGTTAGGGTAGAGAGTGGCGAGCTAACCTCCAAGGGCCCCATGCCCTCGGAGTGCTACCTATATAGTCCCAAAAAAAGGGACCTCAGGCCGATGTAGTTCTCCCATAAGCTAGGGAAGAATATGAGGGGGTATGAAAATGAGTTGGTAGGTTTTAGGCATGTTGTGGGTTTAGGTTTGTTAGGTGTGTGTGGGTTATAGGAAAATTGGTATAGGTGATGTTGATTGTGGCAAAAGAAGAAGATTACCCCAAAGGTAAGTGTCGAGGACCAAGTCTTGTATAAGGTAATCAAAACGTAAATAATGACGTTTTAAAAGATAAGAGGAGGCAATAAAGCCACCTGATTGGTTAGGATCATACCGAGTAGATCATACCTTGGAGGAGGTGATGAACATAAGACCCTAAAGACATTGCATGATTGATTGTTCTAAGGTGAAAAGTAGTCACATGATCACCAAATGTCTTGGTTTCCAAGAGGTCCCTTGAGGTAGTAGGAAATGGGAGTGGGAATGGTGAGAAAGGTGAAAGGTGGTTAAATTTATATGGTATGAGGTAGTATGCTTTTTGGTCAAGAGAGCGAGGTCACTGATGGGCGAGTCCATGACTTAAAAAGTTTTTGTTTTGACTTGTATTTGAGATAGGTGATCGATGCGGGAAGCTTGGGAAATTCTCTCACTTTTTTTGTTTCTTTTTTGTGAAAGAGCCTTACATAGCTGTCCTTTGAGGGAGTAGTCTATTTATAGTAGTGATTGCCGAGAGGAAGATGTCCTTTTGAGGAAGTCATCGTTTTATTAGAAGTTTGACTCAAGGATTTGTGTCCCAAATGAGGGCTTCGAAGTCATGGAAAATACCAAGGTGAGGAATAGGATTCTTGTTCAGATAGTAGGGTGAAATGACCATGGGATCTCATCTAAAGGTAGACAAAAATATCCATGAGAATCATGTTATGTGCAGTGCCATGGTACACATATTCAAGAGAAGATAACAAGTGATGGGTACTCACATGATTCATTTTTAGTCATTGGTGAGATGTAGGAAGTGGGTAGCGCTCAAGGGACAAGCATGGAAAGAGGAAAAAGTGAGGTAGGACTATAGGTCAATAGTAGAATGGTTGAAGATGCAAGGCATTAAGGGGCTTAGGTTTGGGTTTACCATTGAGTGAAGATAAACGATAAGCACCTGATCCATAAGTATGAGTCACGATGTATGGTCCAAGCCAATTAGGAGAAAATTTTCCCCGTTTAATTTTTTTTGCTTTGGTTACATGTTGATTTTCTTTTAGGACAAGGTCACCGACTTGGAAGGTTCATTCATGGACACGTTTGTCATAGGCATGTTTGATACATTTTTGGTAAACTTGAAGGTGGTCAAGAGCATTAAGATGACGTTCGTCTAATAACTCAAGTTGTGCTAAACGGTCCTAGAAAAAGTCATCATCATTGAGCATGTTGTGGAGAGAAATGCGGAGTGAGGGAATCTATACTTTGAGAGGTAGAATAGCCTTGGTACCATAGACCAGAGAAAATGGTGTGGCGGCAGTGGAAGTGCGAATACTAGTGCGGTATGCCCATAGGGAAAAAGGAATGTGCGTATGCCAATCCTTCCTAGTATCATTAACCACTTTCATGAGAATTTTGTTTAGGGTTTTGTTAGTGGATTCAACTTAGTTGTTGGTTTGTGGGTAATAAGGTGACGTGAAACTTAGCTGAATGTTGAAGGCATCGTAAAGTTTTTGTAATGTTTTGTTTTTGAATTGTTTTCCATTATCAGTGATGAGGTGATGAGGAACACTAAAGTGACAAATGATGTGATGATTGATGAACTCACATATTTTCTCGGCTTTTGTGGAGATGAGTGGTATGGCTTCCACCCATTTTGTGTAGTATTCGGTAGTAGTGATGATCCATTGATGGTCGTTGGGAAGAATGGGGTTGATCTCTCTAACAAGATCCAAACCCCATTGAGAGAAGGGCCAAAGGTCATGGGTGACTTGTAAGGCATGATTGGGTGTGTGATGAAGGTTGGTATGTTGTTGGCATTTTACATAATGCTTAACATAGTCACAACAATAATGGTTAAGGGTCGGCTAGTAATAGCCTAGATGAAGAATACGCTTAGCCACAACAAGGCCACTGAAGTGACCTCCACATATGCCATCATGAACTTCCTTAATGGTATAAGGAATTTCAGAACTCATGAGGCATCATAAGAGAATACCATCAAAGCCATGCTTATAGAGGAGGCCCCCCATGATGACATAATGAGAGACCTTTTTAAGGAAGGTGCGTTGTCCATTATGGGTGAGATTAGGGGGTAAGATGGAGAGAGAAAGATAGTCGGAGTATTGTTTATACCAAAGGTCACTCGGGTCAGGGGTGACGGTTCCAATGGAGGAAATGTTGTGAGGTAAGTAAGAGGGTGATTGGAGTCATTGTACGGTGACAAAGATTTTAGAATCAATGGGCGAAGCAGGTATTTGAGAAGCCAAGCAGGCCATGGTGTCTATAAATTTGTTGGTTGAATGAGGGATGGTTTTGCAGGCGTAATGGTCAAAGGTGGTCAAAAGTATGTCTACATGATGTTTATACTTTTGAAGTATCTTGTTATGACATTGGTATATACCATTGACTTGGTTTATGACAAATTGAGAATCACCAAAGATGTTGATTGATTTGACATCTAGGGCGTAGGTAGCTTGGAGACCTAATACGAGCGCTTCGTATTCGGCAATATTATTGGTATAATCAAAATTGAGTTTGAAAGACAAAGGCATGGGTTCACCATCAAGTGGAATGAGGATAATACCAGCCCCACCCCCATGTTGACACTTGGAACCATCAAAGAAGAGTGTCATTTGATAGGCGGGTTCACCCAAGGAAAGGGTAGTAATTGACTCATCTGGAAAGTCAAAATTAGAGGGTTGATCCCGGTAATAGGTGCGTCAGCCAATTGGTCGGTGATAGCTTAGCCCTTGATGGACTTTTGATGAATTAATTTGAGGTCGAGGTTAGCTAAAAGCATAATCCAGTGTGCGGCACGTTGATTTTGATAAGGCTTGGCATACATGAAGTGTAAGGGGTCGGTGTTGGTCATAACATAGGTTTTGTGGTTGAGTAGGTAATGGCGGAGTTTGGTGGCAACGAAAACTAAGGCTAAGCAAAGTTTTTGGGATGGGTGTATCGGGTTTCATAGTCCAAAAGAGTATGACTTATGTAATAAACCGCATGCTCCCTGTGTTTTTCATCGCGATGAGCGAGCATGGATCCCAAGGAGTGATCGGTAGCTGAGATGTATAGGTAGAAAGGTTGATCGTATTTAGGTGGAATGAGTATGGGTGGTTGGAGAAGGTATTGTTTTAAGGCCTCAAAATATTTGTGGCAGTCATCATCCCATTTAAAGGAGACATCCTTCTTGAGAAGATGATGAAATGGTTGACATCGATCAAATAATTGTGAAATGAAATGGTGAATAGACTATAACTTACCTTGCAGGCTACGGAGTTGTCTAAGGTTAGTGGGCGAGGAATTTCGAGAATGGCCTTGACTTTAGTAGGGTCAACTTCTATACCACGTAGGGAAATGATAAAGCCCAGGAGTTTTCTGAGAGGACCGTGAAGACACACTTCTTAGGCTGAAGGTGAACACAATATTTAATGAGACGGTCAAAAATGGTTTTGAGGATGACAAGGTGCTTGGAGCGGCATTTAGATTTGGCTAGGAGATCATCCACGTAATCTTCCAATATATGATGCATGATATCATGGAAGATGTAAGTCATAGCCCGCTGATATGTGGCACCTAGTGTTTTTAAGGCCAAAAGGCATGAATCGTAGTAGAGAAGGTCCCCGAGGGGTGATGAATGCATTTTGTGTTGATCCTCTAGGAAAGCAGGATTTGGTTATAACCTGAGAAGCCATCCATGAGTGATAGCATCTCGTGACCAGTGGTAAGGTCAACTAATTGGTCAATACCGGGTAAGGGAAGTCATCTTTTGGGTAGGCTAGGTTGAGGTCATGAGAAATCCATGCAAATGTGGAGTCCCCCTATCGCCTTAGTGATAGGGAAAATGTTATAAATCCAATGAGGATAATCAATGGGTAATATGAAGGAAATGGAAAAAAAGGCACTGAAGTTCTTCTTTTGAGAAGGAAATGCAAGTGTGCATTTTCCTCAGCTTTTTTTTGATGGGTTTGGAATCGTGAATGGTTACGATATTATGGACCACTATGGTGGGGTCAATACCGGGCATGTCTGCGTAAGACCAAGCGAATGCATGGTTATGATCTTTGAGAAAAGAAGTGATGGCTTCCTGTTCAGCAACATCTAAAGATTGACCGATCTTTAGGATGTGTGGGTCATCGAGTATATGGATGATAGTGATCATTGACATCTCGAGAGGTTGATGATGAATATATGAATCTTCTGCACCAAGGTAGGTGAGTATAGATTCATCATCCTGATATTAAACGACGTTAATGGAAGGTGTATCATCATCGATCATTTCAAGATACATGAAGGGAAGAGAGGAAGGGGCCTCACCCTAACGTTGATAAGTCATAGGCCCTCGAGAAATGGTGTTTATGAAAAAAAAAGTTAGGAGGGATAGATTCTGGATCCATTGACTCCTTTGGCGAAGGGCGGTGATGAAGGTGGAGCGGGTGAAGAAGGTGGAGAAGGGTTGATGTTATTGATGAGTTTGATGCGGGCCTATTTGGTAGGTGGTTCAAGAAAGCCGATACCACTACGGTCGTTATGTTTGTGGGTGGTACATGGGATAATGGTATGGCGGCCTTGCTCGTAAAAGCCAAAACCAAAACCCTTCCACACACATCGGTGCAGGAAGGTGTGGGAAAAATGATGATTGGTGAGAGCTGGAAGTTAGAAAAAATGGGTGGGTTTGTAATAGTGGTTGGGTGTGTATGTGGTAGTATCAAGTTCCCCATAGGTGAGACTGGTACAAAGATGAGGAGGACCATAAAGGAGGTGTTCCCCTATGCGGTGATCATAGCGAGGGTGTTGGTGAAGACTTCCATACTCTTGTGGAGTAAGGAATGTGTTGACACTATATAGGCGGTATTCCCCAGAGTGAGGCATTAAAAAACACCTTCCAAGGGATCGGTAGTTGGTATGTGGGTAGCGGGAATAAATGATGTGTCAGAGGTCGATGTGGAGGTGGAGTTAATAGATTGGGAGACTGATGGGTTGGATGTGGAGGTTGTGGTGGCGGTAGGAGTGAAAGAGGTATGTGCGGTGGAGGTGGCGACTGGACTGGTAAGTGGAGGTGTAGGTGAAGCGGTAGTGGTTGTGGAGGTAGATGCCTTAATGGGTATGAGCACATCATTAGGTCGGTAAAGCATGTTGCATGTTTTAAAAGGTGATGGATCAGATGGAATGGTATAGGTGTGTCCTTCATGCTCAAACTTTACACAATGATGCAAAGTGGAAGGAACACAACCCATGACACGAATCTAGGGTTTGCCAAGCAACAAGTTATATTGAAATTCCCCCTCCAAAATGTAAAATAATTTTGGGACAGTGCGGGGCCCACGCGAACGTGGAGGATGATGGTGCCTAGTGTAGAGGTGATAGCGTCATTGAATGAATGCAACATGACAGGATGTTTATGCATGCAATTGTTAGGTATGTGCATTTGAGCAAATGCATGGGATGAAATGATGTTAATGCTAGTGCCCCCATCAATCATTACACATTGTACATGTATATCATCGATGTGGACAAAGATGAAGAGGGTTGGGTCTGGGTCATCTGTTTGGTGCGGTGCAATCTCTTCCTCTGAGAAGCTAAGGGAGGCTATTTGGTGAGTAGGGTGAGGTGTGGATAAAGGTGGTAATTTGGTGAGAGAGGCTACATGATGGGGTGTGATAATGGAGGCTATGGGTGTAGGATCATTGGGTAAAACCTCAATAGATTGAAGAACCTCCATGAGAGATTGATGATGGGATTTTGAGGTTTGAATGAGGTCATATAGGGACATTTTGAGGGGAGATTGGTGTAATTGTTTGAGCATGGTGTGATGTGTGACCCCATTAGAAATAGGGTATGTGGGTTTGTGGATAGTAATCTTAGGTGTGGGTGCAGATGGTATGTTGGGTATAGGATTGGTTGGTGGGTCAGTTGCCTTTTCCTTACCTTTATCCTTCTGAGCATAGGTAGTAACATGGATCATGTTGATCTGAGGGGAGTTGGCAAATGGAGAATATGTAGGATGAGTGGTATAATGACATGATGGACAAAAACATACCGGAGGAGAAAAACCTTGTGAGGTGAGATGGGTGCAACGACATTTAGGTGATGGTGTGGCAAGTTCTCTGATGCGAACCATGTTAATTTTAAATCTTGGAGGTGGCTCTAGGAGTTGTGGGGGTGGAGGTCATGGTTGTTGAGTGGGAAGTGAGGAAGGACTATGGGAATGGGTGTCGGTGAAGCATGGTCCTCATTAAGAAGGTCGTCATTGTCAAAGTTGGCTTCTTCAGAGGACATAATTGGATAAGGATGGTTTTCAAAGCTTTGCAGTTCTCCACATTGTGCCCTGGTACATGATGGTAGGCAAAAATTTTAGTGTCATCAAACCCTTTTGGCTTGGGTTTGAGGGGGTCATAAGGTCTGAGTGGTGGTAATGTGATGACAAAATTATCAAGGAGGTTGGTTAAAATTTTGGCATAGGACCTTGCTAGTGGATGCAATGGGAAGTGAAAGTGGGTTTGGGTGTAGGTGCGTCTGATTCTTGAGGAGTGGTCCTTGCAAGAGGGGGAGTGGGTCAAGTTATGGTTTTGGGTGCTAGCGTGGTCTTGGGTGTTGGTTGTGTTTGTTTGGGTAGGGGTATGGTAGATGAATGGTAGGAGGGTGTATGGTTGTTTTGACTACCTTATTGGAGGGTAGTGGATTTTTGTCTTTGGGTTGCACCTTCTTGGGTAAAGGTGATATGGGTGTATGAGATCTAGAGGGAAAAGTAGATGGGGGAAGAGGGTGAGTTACTCATGGGGATAATGAGGTGCTGTGAAGGTAGATGATGCGGGTCAAGCAAGGGGTGTGAGAGATAGAGACTAAAGTGTAGTGGGTAATGAAGAAGTTGTTGAGGTTATTGGAGGTATGGGTGGTAAAGATGCTGGGTGTAGGTGTAAGTCATGTCGGGCGCTTGGGTAGGTTAGAGGTTTGTGAGGAAGGAGTGGGTTGTTGTGTTTTTGGTTTATTGATGGGTGGAGGTTTCTTAACCGTGTTGGGAAGCTGAGGTCCTAAGATGGATGAGATAGGTATAGGTGTGATTGACGTAGCTGGGGTATGAGTTCTATGGGTTTGGTTCTTCTATGTTTGGGTGCTGGAGTAGGTGTGGTGTTGACTTTGGAGGATGTAGCTAAATCCAATTTGATAGGTGGATGAGTAAGGCTGGTGGTTGGGGTGACCCCTAAGGTAGTAATAGGTTTAGTCGAGGAAGATGATGAAGGTGTGGGTTTGGATTTAGATGTATGTTGGGTTATGGGTAAGGGAGTATGTTGAGTGGTGTGGAGGGTTATGGAAGAAGTAGTGATAGAGGTGGTTGTGCTCGGTTCAATTGGCCAGAATATTTTTGGGTAGATAGTGGAAGTATCAGCAAGTGACATCTACATTTGTGTTGAAATAGGAAGTAAAAGATGCCCCCACAATAAGGCTCTGTCCACATAATCTAGGCGATTGACCAAATGTGAGAATGACATGTCTGTAGGTGATGTTGATGAGGACCTAATGGATATTCCCATAAAATGTGTCTTAGAGATGGGAAATTTGTTAGCTTCAGTTTTTGTGGGTAAGAGAGCTGAAAGTAGGTCTACAGGATCTTAAGTAGCTGATGGAGAATGCTCGCCTAGAGGCAAAGGTATCTCAATTGGGTCTGTGATAGGTGGAGGAGATGATGGGTGCTCCTCTATAGGTGGAGGAGATGATGGGTGCTCCTCTGTAAGTGGAGGAGATGATGGGTGCTCCTCTGTGGGTGGAGGAGGTAAACAAATATCTTTCATGGTGAAGAAGTACTTGTGGGTGATGGTTCCTAGGTGGAGAAGCCAAAGGTGAAATAGTCTCGATATTAGTGAAGGATCCTCCACGGGTGAGGAAGGAGGTGAAATGTGTTCCTCTATGGGTGGAGGAATAGGTGAGGTAGGTTCCAATGCAAAAGGAGGGTTTCGAGCTAGAATCTCCTCTATGGAAGGGATATGGGGTAATTGGGAAGCAATAGGTGTGTCACTAAAAATAGCGTGGACCTCGTGGGTATGGCTATCATGAGTTGAGGTCTCACTGGTTTGATTAGATGAAGGGGCATGATTGGGAAATGGTTTCTTGAAGATGTGTAGGTTTTGATTGGCAGGGGAATTAGGGTTATCCACGGTTAACTCACCTTTCTCAAGCATTTCTTGGAAAATATTTTTGAAAGTGATGCAATTACAGCCACTATGACCATGACCCCTTTACTTGATGATAGTTATAGAAGTTGTGTTCTTTATACCATGCGGGCATGGGGTGAGTAGGGTCAAAACCAATGTGTGGTTTTATAGGTGGAAGGGTGATGGCCCCAACTTTGATGAGCAATTCTAAGACAAAATAGTAGGGCTCCCCAATTGGAGTGTATCTAAATTGAAAAGTCTAGACGGTTGAGAGATTAGATGAGGGGTAGCTTTGATTTGATGGATGAACTAGGCTGGCTTTGAGTACCACTACATTAGCGGTGCCCTTGGCCTTTGAATAATTGTTCTATGGTTTGGAAGAAGAAGAGGTATCATTCGACTTGAATGCCAAATTCTTATTGTGTAATTAGATTTTCTTCTCTTCGATGGCCCGAATCTCTAACTTTCATGCCATGGTGAATGCTTCATCGAATGTTTGAAGGTTTGGACTGTGCAGGGTCGGTGAGATATGTCTAGCACAAGCCCATGTGAAGAGCTCGATGAGTTCTGTTTGTGGCAGTTGGAAGGTGAGTTGATTGATCAGGCTACGCCAATGAGTGACAAAATCTATGATAGATTCATCCTCATACTGACGCGTGGAGTATAGGTCAGTCATGGTAACCTTCTTGACGATATTGATGGAGAAGTGATCCAAGAAGGCTTGGGCTACCTGATTAAATGAAAATATAGAGTGTCTAGGTAACCCACTATACCAATCTAACACAAGTCCAGTCAGAGACATGGGAAAGGTCCTTAAGAGTAAAGCATCATCATGGTGATTAGGTAGCACCCATGTTTGAACGACCACAAATGTTGTTGCGGGTCTTCCTTGCTATTGAAATGGTTGAATTTAGGCATCTCCTAATGCATGGGATATGGATGAGATAGGAATGGATGGGTGGATAGGCTCATTACAAATCTCGTCATAGGTGAGAGTATTGCGGGAGCTAGAAACCGATGCCTCTAATGTTTGCATCTTGTCCATCATCAATTTGATTAGGTCGTTGGTAGGTTGTGATGATTGGGTGCCTCTGTAGTGTATGAGAGGGTTGGTTTTGGGCATATAACTGGGGGTGGCATTCTAGTATATGGCATTGCCATGTAGGTTGATTGAGAAGAAGGTAGTGAAATAGGGGGTATATACCCAGAGTGAATAATAGATGAAATGAGAGGCTGTTGATAGTATGTATATGGAGGTGGAAGGGTCATGGTAACCCTAGTGGTAATGGGGGCTAATGACTATGGAATGGAAAGGACCATGTTTTGAAAAGGGGTAGGGGTCACTGACACACGGAGGTGGTAGTGTAGCTATGGGTATATGCGAGACAATAGGGGTGGATGAGGTTGCATTTTGGGTGGTTGTCGAAGGTATGGTGGATGTGGCGGGTGTAACGGATGTAGCAGACGTGGCAATCATAGCAGGTATAGGACCTAGCTGTGAAAACGACTAGGGGTAAGGTAGATGCGGGTAGTATAGAGCTAGATGGGGCTGATGCAAGAGTGGGAGTGAGATTCGGGGGATAGATATGGGCATGCCGTATATCAACTGACCCGAGGCATCTCGAGTGGACGAGTGGGAAAGGTAAAACTGCAAGGTAACGATAGGGTTTTGGTCAAGGAGTCGTGTGAACTCCTCATCTCCGGTAGCGATAGTGATAGGTTGGATAGGATCCATGGCGGGTGATAAAATGGAAGGTGGTGAAGGGCTAGGTGGGAGTGGTTGACAATTGGCATGGAATACGAGGGTGCTAGCTTGTCTTCGAGTTAGCACTATGTGAACCAAGATCTTGATCAAGGTTAGGCCACTTCTCTATAAATGACACAGAAAAACAACAAGAACAGGTGAAACAGGTGGTAAAAAGTGGATTAGGTACAAAATGTGGCTAGAAAGTGGCACAAGATAACCGATGTTGGTTGGGTAAACCATCGCTGGTTAGGGGTAACCATTTCCAGTCATTGTGGGAAATGGACAGTGAGTCAAAAACAAGGTATAAGGTCAAATCTAATAGGTATGCCAAACCTGATGAGTTTTACAAGGTCAATGGGAATGATAGTAGTGACAGGGACTCTGAAAGTTGAAGAAGGTGAATAAATGTCCTTTTGGGAGGATTAACAAAATGAAAGTGAACCGACGCTAGTTGGGTATAACAAGAAATGATGACAGAAGGGGTAACCGAAAATGGGTCTATCGATTGGGTGACATCGGTCATTGTGAAATTGAAACAGTGATGAAAGAAAAATGGTTGTGAATTAAAATCTGATGTGGAATCAAACCCAGAATTCTGAGAATGATGAGAATGTGGTCCAGGCACACTCAGAAGAAGTTGGAATACACCAACTATGATGAGGAGCGTGCAAGGAGAAACAAGAAGAATGAAGAACGTGACCTCTCACCTCAAAATGCAAGCCAAGCAGAAACACTAAGAAAAATGTGATCCTAAGAGTGATTTTTTTAATTATGTTTGTTTAGCTTATGTTATTTAAGGAGTGACACATGAACTATAAAATAGAGTTTTTGGTGAGGATGGCTTCCTACAAAGAAGGAGATCTAAAAGGTGAGGTTTTGGGTATGTTATGGTGGGGGTAGGCTTTGCTCTGAAGTATGACTCAATAGAAAGCAGTGACTAGGGAGTACTGCCAATCCTCGGATCGGTGTGATCATTGTGAGCATTCCCAGGGAAAGATGTTGTTTAAGAATATTATTTGAATTTTGAATTTGTGTAATTTGGAAGAGAGAGAGAGAGAGAGAGAGATGTGCTTTCTACGATTTTTTTAACCATCGTTGGGAATGACTTCAGCGTATAGGTTTCCCTCAATTAATGTGAGCTAATGCGATAAATTAGAATGAAATGCAATGATTTTAAGCCCAAATCAAAATATGAAGTTTGATGACACAAATGGATGAATAAGAAGAGGGATGCTCTTTCACTAAAATGCAAAAAACAAGAAGAAATGATTCTTTTTAAGTACACTAAAAGAAAGGTTTCTTTTAGAGAAAATAGAAAGAAAAAGAGGGTTACCAAGGAAGAAAATTAATGTGTATGCTTTTCAGAAGGGAAACAAACACACAAATTTTCCTAGGAATGAATAAAATGCAAGGAACCCGAATGGGTCCCACCAGGCGTGCCAAAATGTTTCACCTGATTCTTGGACGTTTCTTTGAATATTGACGAAACAGATAGGGTAATGGGTGTAGGAGGAATACCTGTTGAAATGCTGGTTGTTGGGTTATTGCGTGTGTATGACTTCTAAATCCATAGCTGATCGTGAGAGCTTCCTTTTGGCTAGGAGGAACTACCTGAAATGGAACACAAGACCACCAAAGAGTTAAACAATATGTGCAGTGAACTGCCTAGCGTGTGCTAGATCTAGGAAGTGTGATACTTCTTAGATGGTCTGTTAGTCCACTATTTAAAACAATTTAATGTTGGTAATGAAGTAAATCCTATTGTAATTGAAATGATTTAGGTATCTCATTAAAAAACACAATAAGAAAGATCTAATCTAACAAGCTAGGTTAAAATAAGATCCGAAGGTCAAGTAGTTGGTTTTGGTTCTCTGCAGGTCTGACAGAGGTCTCAGGCAGGTCACAAGTGATTAAGGGTGATGTGAGAATAGGTGGGGTAGGTTACTGTTCTAGGCTCTATTGGTAAATATAGAGACCGACGCCGATTAAGGGTGACCGATGCGTTGGTTGGGGAGAACTGGTGCCGATTACTGTGGAAAATTGGGAATGCCACAGAATGAGCTTTGGATCTCCCTTATGATTACACAAAGGACTAGGCTGGTGAGTGAGGTATTAGGCTGTTTGGATGGGGTTTGGTGAGGTTTTAATGGGGATATGGAGGGGTGAGTATTAAAGGAGGTCAATGGGTGGCTAGGAGAACAAAGGATGAAGATACAATGATTAAATGAATGAACCAGAGGAGTAAACTATTCTACTTACTTGAAATATGGTTCTGGGTGCTTGTGAGTGATGGATGAAGGTGTTGGTAAGAGGTTGAATGTTGTTGAGGATCACCAAACATTGGAAAGCTCTGCATGGGCTGCATGTGCATTCCCTTTTTCTTGGTTGGTTGGATCAAATCTGTGTTGGGTGATTGTTGGATGTCTGTGCAAGAGAAAATGCTTGATCTCCTTCCTTGCATGCGTGTTCTCATGGAAACTTGTTCTCAAAATATGTGTTATCTCTCAAGAATCTACCAACCTTTTCCAATCTTGAAAATAAGTTTGTTTTAGGGATTAAAAGGTGACAACGGTGGTTTTAAGCTTAGCGGTGATGGTTAAGGGGTAGGCGTTCGGTTAGGGTGGGATTTCCTAGGTTTACTAAACTAGGAAGATCCCCTTGATTTTCTAGGATCTCGTGTCATTAACCCGTGGATTAGGATGGAAGCTTCCTTTAAGCATGCGGGAATGTGGTTAGAGGGAATGTAGGCATTGATTTTTAGGGTTTGGGTAAGTCTTAGTTAGTTATGGCAACTTACTAAGAATAGGTCTTAGGGTGAGGTGGCTTGATGAGGTGTCTAGGTGAGGTGTAAGTGTGGGCATTATCTAAATTAAGATATTTAAATAATAAATATGGTGAGGATAATGAATTAATTTAATTAAATTAATTAAATTAATATTAGTGGGGTGAAGGGGGCCATGACTAGGTGAATGTGATGAAGGTATTTATTTGTCGTGGGACCAAAGGGGAGTGTGGTCTAATTTTAGTGTCTACACCTCTGTTTTTTGTTTTGTTTTAGGTTTAGGTATCGTTCATTTCTTTTTTAGGTTTTAATTTTTCACATTTATTTTTAACCTTAGGTATAAGTGTATTATTTTTCTTAAAATTTACTTATTTCTTTTTAATTTATTTTTAAGTATGGTTTAATTAATTAAGTAATTAACTTACATACTATTTTATTTAAACCATTAAGTTAGGAATTAATTCATTAAACTCTAATTTAGTTAATTTATTTTGTTTATTTCAATTTGGTCTTTTAAACTAACCTTTGGACCTTTTTTCATTTTTTGTTAAACTAGACTAATTGTGCAAATCATTTTTGCATGGCTAGCAAGCATTTTCAAATCCAATTCCTTTTCACTCATCGAGACTCTTTATTCATATTTACTCACTTTAAACCCATTTTATGCTCACTTTCTTGTCAATTTCACCAATTTAGAATAATCGTGAAAGTTTTTGTCTAAGGTTATTGGACGTTCGAGTCCAATTATTTGTTTGCCCTTTCCATTGTCATTTTTTCATTTTGCGAGGTTAAATCTTTGTGTGATCACGTGTATGCTCTTCCTTCACACTTTCTAAGTAATATTGGGAATAAGAAATGTGATAGTTTCTCATTTTGTTTTTTGGAATTAACACTTTTCAATTAATCAAAGCTTTTTACATGTATTCTCTTTCGTTGTGCTTTTTAATCAATCTTGGAAATCAAAAGCATGAGCTTACGTATGTCGTTTTGGCCTCTACCTACCTTAGGAGAACATTATAATATTTTCTTATAGGACTTGCTCTCACGAAGGTTGATAAAACACTTAAAACTACTAACTGTAGGTTGCCTTTGATAACGAGCTTCAAATTACTCATTTTTACGTGCGTGGAATCAGCTGATAAATAAGATAAAATTAAATTTTCTACAAATTGGATTTGTAGGTTCACATAAGGGTAAAAACCCTTTTGCATAACTGTGGGAAGTGCCTTGGCATAAGCCATAAAACTCATTTGAGGATTAACATAGGAACCCCAAAGTAGTCGACACATTGAGGAACCGACTAACAAAATATGCGCCTTTTATCCTAATTGTCTAGTAAAACTGTGAGATTAGAGTCACAGATACCCAGTAGCGGTGACCCTAGTACAATTCATTATGAGAAAGATATTTTCTCAGGGTTTCAAAGGGGTAAAGTAAAGTTGACAACTAACAATAACAATATGCTTTCTTGGGTATACTGCTCACACCTAGTTGAGTGAACCACCTAGGAAGCCACACCTTGTCCAAGCCAATCTAAGGTAGAGGCCAACTTTCACTACATCATTTTTCATTTTTCTCGTATGTTACACACTTGTGTTTTAATTTTATCACTCATGTTTTCTCTCACATCCACCTTGTCTCTTTGTCAACATGTCTAAGTCTCAAGTAACAAATATCCATATCCACACTTGAGGACTTTCATTCTTCTTCACTAAGTCTTGACATTGTGATTAACTAAAAATGGAATAACTATGTAATATATAGATAGTTAATCTAATCTAGGAGGACATATAAACGTAACAAAATAAATACACTAAGACAATATGTAAATGAGATAAGTAATAAAACTAATGAAAATAAAAACCCTAATGTGCAAGAAGGGAAAGGAAATAGCTCGGTGATAACAAATGTATGTCGAAGAGTGTCACAAAGGTGTTTGGAAAAATTAGAATTAGGAATGACTATGCTAGAGTCCGAAAATGATGGAGCTAGAGGATCTAGCATTGGATTGAGGCACCAAGGAGACCGGGGAACTTGCGGGCACTCAGTGGTCTATAATCCTGGGTGCCCTATTACGTAAAAAATCTCCTAAACTTGTTTTTACAGGTCGAAGGTAGTTTGAAACCATTTCTATGTGTTGCATCAACTCTGTTATCCCGAAGGTGAATGTCACCAATACTCTAACCTACAAGACCCCCAAAAAACATAAAACCCTAAAAAAATAATCCATATGAAAGGGGTCGATCGACTCAACTACCACAATGGTGGATTTATTAACTAAGCACCACACCACATCTCGGACCCGATGTAGTTATACGTGCGGTGTGTGTGAACATGCCCTAGGTTGCTCTTGTGCCAGTCACACTTTGTGAAGTAATGAGCAATAACTATGTGTAAAAATGTAATAGAATGTGTGTATGGAATAGAATAGAATCCCTCCCCTATGAAGTGTGATGTATATATCCTAGCCTTGTGCCTTGATGATGGAGCTATGTGGATGCAAGTGATCTCTAATGCAATAGATGGATGCAACTCTAGATGGAGTGATAGTAGTAAGTGATGTTAAGTCCCTCATTATGGTTTCATAACTTTTTATATATCGGGTTCTCTTGATCTAATTTCATAATTAACCTCGAAAAGGTAGACCAAAATAAAGATAAATATGTCAAATGGCTATAAAGAGCCCAAAAAGTGGTGGGAAAAGGACCAGGTGCCCTGGTGGGACTAGAGCACCCACAGCACCTCAAGATTGGCCCATGCGCCGATCGAGGCTAAAATGATGGGAAATGACCAAAATTGATTTGGGAATATGGATGAAAAGTGGTGGTAATGATCACATAAAGTAAAACAAGATGGCCAAAAGATGGGGTTAATTATTACTTTCTTCACTAAAGAACCTTTGAAACAATAGTATAAAACCAAGATAAATAAATGTCTAAAGTGCATGATTTTGTGACTACATTTTCCCCCACTTTAGGTTGGTGAGTGGAAATCTTGGTAACATAATGTAGATAGATATGCATCTTGGATGTCCATGAAGTGTGTAGTAAAACATGTCGAAGGACTAGACAAAAGCATAGAATGACAAACAAATGGAGGAGCATTGAAACTAAAGATGAAAAATGCACAAAGAAAAATTGATGAGAGTGAACTTGGGGTGAAACGTGTGTGTAAATGCTATGGTGTGTAGTATACTTGTATGGTTAGTAAAGCGTGTGCTATCACGAAGTGTTGTGTTTGATGCTATTGTTGTTGTTGCTGCCCCAATTTGACTACTTGTTTCTCATATAGCTTTAAGGCAAGGAGAAAATGATCAAGTAGTCAAATATGCATGTATGTATTTGTAAAAGAACTATGTAAAAGACACATGTAAATGTAAAATATGCAAATCTAAATAGAAAATGTAAATGGAACATGTGCACCTAAACCATGTCGAGAGAAAAGTGTAGAAGGATATCTTGTAATGCGAGAGTTTTGGGGTGATATCACGCTATAGGCCGAAGAAGTGTAGGGAGGAATTCCATTGTATCCTCCAAGCTCTAACTACTTCCCTAAATGTGTGTGAAGAGATCTCTGTACATCCTAGTTTTTGTGTGATCCAACACCACTGACCAAAGTAGTATAGGAAGGCACACCCACTTTGTAACCACCGAGCCTATAATTACTTCCCCGAATGCTAAGGACATCATGTCTAGTAAAAGCTGCTATGTATGGGGTTCGTAGGTAGATTGGTCTAAACCCACTCACTATATGTAACCCACAATGCCAAGGGTGAAAAGTGCACTAAAATGAATCGATGTAAATACACTATGTTAGTATATAAAACCCCCAAATTATGTCCCCCTCTTTGCGGGCACATGCAAAATTGCTGATGGGAGAATGCAGCCCCAAAAGAGGACCAATTGCATGTAATTTGTAACTCTGCACTGTAGGGGGAAGGGAATGCACTTGGTAGAAACCAAGGCATGCAAAAATAAGGAGGATAGCCAAAGACAAGTGTAAACATGCATGTATATAGAAAACAATGTATAAGCTATGTAAACAATGCGTAAGATACCAAAAAAGTTATGTAAACATGCAAGAAGACAAGTAAGCTGCATAAAGCGGGATACAAACATGGGACATCACTCATGATGTTGTAAGACACAAAAGGCCATCATGGCCGCATTCAATAGATAAGTGTCCACACCAAACTTAGGGTAAGTCTTGCAAACAATAGAAAACAATGATAGACAACAAAAAACAATGTAATCAAACAAGGATGGAAACCAATATCCTGGATAAAAATGTTGCATATGGTGAAAGTTAGCATGTTACAAAGATAACTAGTATGTCAAAGCATGAATAACTAAGTAATGTAAAGTGATAAGTACAAACTTAAACAATAACATTTGAAAGAAACAAATTTGGATGCCCCCAACGACCAATGTAGGAAGGGTAGAAGGTGACCAATGTAGGAAGGGTAAAAGGCAAGCATCCATGCTACATGTGAAGGATCTATATCTGCGATCCACGACTAGAAAAGGCATAAATGTGCATGTGTGGATGGTATAGATAATTACATATAATAAATCAATCTAACATGTGTAGTAAAATGATCATGTAAAACACTTAGTAAACAAGAGTAAATTCCCCCAAGATAATGTAATATGTTGTGGATGGATGGAATGGAATGCAAGATGGAATGATAGGAGCAGCGTGCCCCCCAAGTGGATGGAAGTGTATGCAGCGAGGTTCATTTTGTTTTCCCCCTTATCAATCAAGAATGAACCATAAAAGAGAGTGCATCATTGGAAAATGGTCAAGTAGTGTGTGTTGTGTCTAACACGCTGTGATGAATGTGTAAGTGTAATGATGAGATGCTACCTAGTGATGGTGTGTGTGAAACCTATAGCTGAAGTGTATATCATGACAAGATGAACATATAAGTCCTGATTTATCCTAAGATTATATCACTATAAGATGAATATATGAGTGATGATTTAGAACTAAGTGTATATCACTACAAAATATAAGGAGGGTGTGGTGGTGTAACCTAAGGTGTAGGCCACTAGAAAATGATAGAATAGGTGACGATTTAGCCTAAAGTGTATGTCACTACGAGATGAATGATAGGGAGTGGTGATGTAACCTAAGGTGTATACCACTACAATATGATGGAATAGGTGACGATTTAGCCTAAAGCATATGTCACAAGCCTAGGAATGTTGCATGGTGAAAGGTTGAATAGTAAATGTGTAAGGTCCATTTGATTTGTAAACCATTGGCAGTCGAGTATGGATTGAGGAACTAAAGTGCATCATAGGGTGGTGAGTGCAGTGTGTAGAAAGAGATATAGTATATGTAGTGGTGAAATATGACCATGTGATAAATAGAATATGTAAAAATGCAGTGTGTAGAATGCGATGGTAGATGTGTAGAATGTATAAAATGTAATGTAATACATGTAGATAGATGAGTAATGTAACATGTAGGGATGAATGTAATGCTAGACTCATATGCGATGAAGAATAGTATAGTATATAGAAAATTTATGACATGAAGATGCGCATAGTGTATGATGTATGGTATACGACTATGTATAGGATGTGAGAGAATATGCGTAAATATCCTAATAGTGTATGATGTAAAATGCGTAAGGTGAGGAATAATATAATGTATGATGTATGAATGTGAAAATGGCACAATGTTGTAGAAAAATGTGGAGAATGGATGTTGTATGGTGTATGACGTGCGATGTGTGATGAAATGCAATGTGTAATGCCTATAGTGTAGTACATGGGGTTCAGTGTAGTAGTAGTAATCCCTCAAGCAAGTCAAGTGTGAACCGAAGCACAAGAGTACATCGTTGGGTAATGTTAAAGCTAAAATGTGTGATGAATATGCGTATGCGAGGATATGAATGTATGATAATGAAAATATGAAAGATAATCCCATGCGAATATGAGGAGGGGGAAATAAGTGCGATGACCCACCAAGTGTACTTGTTGTCCAAAATAAGCTCATGCTTTATTTTAGTCAACTAACACCTTTTTCCCCTTTA
The DNA here is from genome assembly GCA_018340775.1 of Taxus wallichiana var. yunnanensis. Taxonomy (NCBI): domain Eukaryota; kingdom Viridiplantae; phylum Streptophyta; class Pinopsida; order Cupressales; family Taxaceae; genus Taxus; species Taxus wallichiana. Next base: position 779,641,110 of record CM031239.1, on the reverse strand, counting down.
GTGCTTCAAATCAATTTTTTTTTATATATTTTAACTACTTGAGGATCTTGAAAGCATCTTCATCAAATAGGAAATTTCTCCCTCTTTTCGAAAATATAAATAAATCCTTCTAACTCTTCATACTTTTAAAATTTTAAAATTTTAGGATTTGGGATAATGCTTCCTTTTCAAAGATAACCATATGCAAATTTGTAATGACATCTATTTTCATGAGTATTAAGAGTTGGCCTTTGAACCTATCTCGGACCTTAGGACAACGCAATCGGAAGATAATTTTTGTACTTCTTCACTATTGGGCCTTGGGATATTTTTTGCACTTTTGCATTTTTGCCATCTATTGTGCGGATTAAAGCAAATTTTCAAATAGGCATAAATTTTGACTTGGTGCTCCAAATTTTACAAACTTTATATCATTGGAAAGGTCTCAACGTCCTTGAAATATTAATTTCGGTGAGGTTAGGTGGGTGAAAAATAAAAAATACTAAAATCCAAAAAGTGTAGTTCAGGCATTATATGACCATATGATTTAATATAAAATTAATGAAGTATGATTCCCATTTATCTCTCAACAAGCAAGACTATCATGAAGGAATGGCCTATGACGCTCCCTTAAGGATGTCCATGACCCTTTTAAGAAATTTAATGCATCTTTCTTGTGGTGGGAATAGAGTTTGTATTTTCCTTTTCTCTCTCTCTCTCACAATCTTCCATATATTATAAAAACTTCTCATTTTGAGGAGGGGTATTCAGGCATGGGAAACTCTGATCGCAATTTTTTTCTTAAATTATTTGAGCAAATTCCAAGCCTTCACATAGACTCTGTAAATGTAATTGTGCCTTTAGTTTGCAAATGTAGTGGATTAACAAAATGCAAATTCATAGAGCAACCAAAATTGTGTATTGTGGTGTTTTCTCAACCCTTTCTCATTTTCTTGCATTCTTTTACCTCTCCTTTGTTGTTGTTTTATTATGTGCATGACTTTTCGAATATTTCTAAATAAATGACCAAGAACAAATTTCCTTCATCTACGGAGTGCATTGTTGGGCTGATGAAATATAGCATGAGTACTAAAGGTGCATAAGGATTGGGCACACGGGAACATGGCATGTAGGTGCATGAAGAAGAATAGTGGAACATGGTGTGCATGAGAAAAGTGAGGATTCAAGACTTATCCATTTTAGTGTAAGGATAAATATAGACATGGAGTCCAAGCGAGATTAAATATAGCGCTTTGTATAGAAGACTTCAAGAGCACACAAAGCCTATTTTAGATGAGTGGGAGATCAAGCGCCATGCATAGTTTTGGGATATTAATAGGATTAGAACTATATTTATTATTAGATAATCTATTAATAACGAACTCGTATACTTTTGTAATTATCTTGTAGTAGTGCATGGATATTCTTAGCATGCAACCTATTTTAAGGAAGCATAAAGGCGGTGAAGGGAAAATCTCCACCCCTATATATATGTATTGATTCAACCGGTTTAGGGATCCATTTTTGTAGAGTTATACTGCTTATAATTCCTGCGAAAACATTCAAGGTTTTCAACTAATTCAGCTTCGAGCCTTATCCTCTGACTAAATTTCCATGAAGATTAAACACAAAATTTAAGAAGCTAGTTATTCTCATAATTCCACACATGGTGATGGTGACATTGTTAAGTATGTATGAAGCTTACATGTTTTACATCAATTAATATAATGGACCTTTGTGGTTGGATATTGGTTTTTTACTTATCGAGCATGGATCTTATATGGGAAATCTGATTATGGTTCTTGTTTAGATATTCTTGCAAATAGTTGAGATTTAGATCTACTTTATGTTATGTAATATATTTGGTTATCTATTTGATATCCAAAACATTATGGATCTGAAATATTTGTATGATCATGCTAACTTCTTGACAAAGATGCCATAAAAGAGGACACAGTACCCTTGTGCACTTCAAGTGAAAATTAGTTTAGTGATCAATGTTCTAGATGACCCAAAAATTTCCGAAATCGGTAATGAAATCATTGCAAAAATGTTTAAAAGGTAATGCGTCGGGAGTAGAGTTTGTATTTTACCTTTTCTCTCTTCTCTCACAATCTTCTATATATCGTAAAAACTTCTCATTTTGAGGAGGGGCAATTTTGGGCATGGGAAAGTCAATTTTTCTGCAAATTATTTGAGCAACAAGTCTCACTTGGGATGTTGTGGGTAAAAATAAGACTACATTTTGGTTTCATTTCCGGGTCCTCTTTTCAAGTTGTTTTCCAAGATGTTGCATGATGAAGACATACCGGTTGAATTTGGCCTATATTAAAGAGTGGTTAAATAATTTAGAGGAAGAGGATGCTCACAGGCATTTAGTAACTGGAACTGATTTTGATGCACGTGCGTGGGTTGAATAGAATCTGTATCATGAGCTCTACGAGATGTTTTTTTCCTGTTTCCCCATAGAGTTATTACAAGTGGTGATAGCTTATGCATCATTTTAAGAGAAACTAGAGTTTTCCAATACTTACTTGGACACATGAAGAATTCTAGGCTTTGCATGATGCTGATCTAATTTGGACACACACTATAGATCATTGGTGGAGTGGTGTTCTAAATAGCTATATTTTGGAGTACACAATTTTTACTTATTCCTATCCAGAGATTGCATTGAGTTCTAGTTCTTGCATCTCTTTCACAAGAGAATGCAAAGGATCATATTTTCATGGTATCCCTTTCGCATTCTTTTACCTCTCATGATTAAGATCTTGATTATGACCCTAGATTTGGAATAAAATCCTATGGCTAGCTAAACCCCACCATGCATGAGGGCAGGAGCATGAGTGGTGAAAGATGACAGACCTAGTGGTGGAAAGGTAGAGGGAAGAAATGCGGCTTAAGTTTAATGAGGCACACGAGAGAGATTTAGAGAAGAAACATGAAGTTTTGGAATGAATGGCGTTGTGGAGAGAGATGTATTATAAAGGATTTGGAGCTCACGTAGAGGACATGGAGCTAGAGCATCTGGAACTCCCCATTTGGGTAAGCATGGAAGAGAACCCTCTTTGACCTCAGATGAGAGTGTGTAGGTGTAGACTACAAGGACGGCATGCACACATTTGATCCCTCTTAGCAACCTAGCCCTTGTGCTTGGTTTTCTAGTTTCTATGATAGTCATCAGTAAGCAAGGATAGTGTGGGAAGTAGAGTAGCGTAAGATAGAGTTAGTTTTTCATCACGTTCGAGAGTTAATCAGGTATCTTATTCATCTATGGTGATGTAATCATCATCTATGTTATTTGGAGGTTTGTTTGGAGGCATATTTTTGGCATGTCATCAACACTACGAGGCGTGGGAGTGCGAGAAGCGTTGGTATCATGTCTATAAGTAGCACAACTTTGTAGACCATGGGAGTTTAGTTTTTACAATTGTTGGAACACAAGGTAGTGCATCCTTTGGTTTATTTCCTGCTATAGGGGGAGGATCGGGAGGATCAAGTGGTTTAGGATATAACAGATCTAGTGGTTTTAGGGGTGGAGGAAACACATGAGGTAATACATGTTCTAGATCTGGTGGGAAGGGTGCACACAATCCCCCAACAAGTTTATTTGTAGATGTCTCTTTGTATCCTAGAATGAAAAGGGATTGAAGATGAATCGATCACATGCATATGTGTGAAATACTATAGTGTGCTAAAGGGATTAGAACTTCGGTGCGTAAGGAAAGCCAATAAATGGCACAACTTGTGTAACTACTACTTTGTAAGGGTGCATGCATAATTGGTAAAGGAAATATGATCCAAAAAAACTTGTGTAGACTATATCACGTTGTGTGATGCTTTCTTGGCGAGTTTCACATATACGATTTTAGCAAAAAAAGCATCGGTGCGGTAAAGGACATCAAAAAGGGCATGACAAAGAATGTAAGGAGTATGATGCTTACTTTAAAACTTTATTATTGAAGTTTTCTTATGAAATTCACTAGATTTAGCATGCTTAATGGTTTTGGAGGCTTGATTACACCTTTTAGAAGGGTGCTCTCACATAAGACATTTATAGACCCACACAAATATTTGGGAGCTATTCTACGTGTTGAGGCAGTTGGGAGTGTAGACACTAGCATTAGCCCATTTTTGGAGGTCTAGATTACAGCCATGACTAAATAGTTAGAAATGTTTTTGGATAATTCAGCTCATGAGACACACATGGGTATTTGGTGCACTAATTTTTAGGTAGAAGGACATACTAAAGAAAATTTCTCTCAAAAATTCGTGTGCGCCATGTTCTTTGGACTACTTGAGCTCTATCACTTGGATCGTGATTCACGTAGGTTTCCATTGTTGCAATGTGTGATAAGGAAGAACATGTCTTACTATTGTAAGATTTACTATTCTATTATGGATGATCGAGAATTTTAGGTTGATTGATTAGATTCATGATGCCATGATAATCTTGGTGTACACCAAACTAGTGTTGCAAACAATTCTAAGGAATAAGGTGAGCATCATGATCATAATCACAATGAAGGGTGCTTTGATGAAGGTCGAGGATACCGTGGGGATTTAGAGGCCAAGGTCACGGTGGTGGAAGAAGTGAATTTCCATGGGGAACATGTTATACATGTGGATCCCCTGATCATTACATGCGTAAATTCCCTTAGAATATTATTTGTTCTTTTTGCAGAAAGAACCACAATTTTGAAGAGTTCCTGAATTGTATGAATATATGAGAAAGAAACACAAGCGGGATAAGGATAAGGTGCGGGAATGGTTTGTGTATAAGACATTATGGAATATCAATGGATGTTGAAGTTAGCACTGATCCTGAATATGGTACAAGTGTCGGTCACTACACGCATTGAGGTGGTGGGTACTAGGGAAGTTCGAAAGCTAAAACCTCTTATTACAAAAGAGAAAGCATTGTATGTAAAGTTTCTAGACCCTACTCACCAGAAGGAAGTCTATCAAGAAACCATGGATGTTATTAGAAAATTATAGGGTGAGATACAATGCTTGAAAGAATAGTCACAGAAGTTGGAACAAGACAAAACAACCGAGCTTCCACAGGAGGATTTTGATGACTTGAGGGAGGTTTTAAGATGTTTGTGATGATAAAACATCATTCCTTTATTGGGGAATGTCTAAAGGTAAAGATGCCATGTGTTGGAGTTGAGCATGAAAGACTAATTTTGCATGCTAACCTACCTCTTCATAGTCTTAATTATAACAAAGAGATCACATTGAATGCTGTGGTTGATGGATGGATCTTGAGTAACATTCTGATTGATAAAGGTGCATAAGTGAATGTGCTCAATTTGGATGCATGGAATTAGATGGGGAGGCCACCATTGCAACTATCTTCAAATGTGTTGTTTATGGAAAACATGACTAAAGCCATGCCCATTGGAGTCTTGAAGGATGCTACTATTACTATACAAGGGGCCAAGTTTACTAGAGACTTTAAGGTCTTGGAACTTACAGAGGTAGACAATTTTTGGCATTGCTTGGGCACCCTTTGTGTTATGTGAATAATTCTAATCTATGCTTCAATAAAAGATATATCAGTTTTGAGAACAAGTAAGAGCGCGTCATCATTCCTTTAATAGATGGAAAAGTTGCACCTTATGTAGAACCTTTAAGTGAAGATGATTTAAACATAATTTATGTGCACACTATTAGAGATCTTGAGGTACTTGAGTCATCAAAGGAAGGAGTTATTCAATGGGATGATGCACAGTCTATGAGTGATATGAAAATGTTACTTGTGATAACTGGGCACATGGTACTTATGAAATGGTTGGCCGAGAGATGACAAGTGTAGTTACGTGCGTAAGTTAAATGCGTTGTGTTAGGAATTTGGGGTAAGGTAGTACCAAGGTACCTGGTCAAGGTACACTTTAGTGAATGGAACCCAAAAGTATTTTTCCACACTATGGAAGTCCAGGTGGACAAATCAAGTGGAAATAAGGAATATGCTAGTATATACCCTACTTGGGACAAACCGCGCGTTGGTGGATGGTACATAGAGATGATATTATAGAGTGGTGAGAAGTGAGAATCACATTCTTTGCAAGATTTCTCGGATCAATGCACCTACCAAGACGTGTGAATTTCATGGGAATGATGCTCAACACCATGTTCAACAAGTTTAAGAGACTCTTGGTGAGGGTCAAGAGGCCTTACCACCTTCACTATGGGTACACAATTTCTACCACACCTTTTGAGGCTGCACGCGTGCATGGTATGTTTATGTAGAGTTAAATAGAGAAACAAGAAATTGGAAAGAACTGACTGCAGGTATGATTCAGACCTTTGACTATTTTTCCACTAAACCTCCAAGTGAATGAGGCATTACAAGTTATGAAGTGATTGGCATTAGGAGATAGTGCAAAGGTTGAGGAACTTATTTAGGAGTTACTAGGTGAGTCAGATATGGAGGCACACTTTGAATAAGAAGAGATATAGAGAAAATTAGGTGCGCCTTCCTAGAAAAAGAAAAAGGTAAGATGGTCTATGTAATTGATGATGAAGAAGTGGAGAATCTAGATGCCAAGCATATGTACAAAAGATGTGTGAGGTCTTAAATAGTGTGGATGAGAAGAACACATGTATCATGAGCCTATGAAAACAAAGAAGGTCAACATTGGGACAAATGTTGAACCTAAGGAGGCCATCATTGGTGATTACTTGGTCTGACTCAGAGGTTGCTAAAATAATTGAGTTACTGCGTGACTTCCAGGACTTATTTCCTAGAGGATATCATGAGTTAAAATGGGTACATCACTTGTTAGGTGAGATGAAGATCAAGCTAAAGGAAGGTGCACACCCGGTTAGGAAGAGGCCTTACATGATGAATCCTAATCTACGTGTCAAAGTAAAGGAAGAAATTGATAAGATGCTGAATTATAGAATCATTGAGCCCATTGAGGAGTCAGAGTGGGTTAGCCCTATGGTGATAAGTATAAAGAAATATGGAAGAATAAGAATTTGTGTGGATTATAGGGAGTTGAATGTTGCATGTGTGATAGATCCCTTTCCCACACCTTTTACTAAAGAAATATTGGAAGGCGTTGTAGGGTGTGAGATCTACTCCTTCATTGATGAATTTTTGGATATCATTAGGTGCATATTACTAAAGAGGATCAAGAGAAGACAACTTTCACCACAGAATGGGTGAGTTTTACATAAATAATAATGCATTTTGGATTGAAGAATGTGCCTGCAGCCTTTTCACGCATTGTTGTTCAAGCATTTCACGACTTTATTCATAAATTTTTGTAGGTTTTCTTGGATGATTGGATAGTGTATGGGTTTGTGAAATATCATTGTGATAATTTAAGGATTTTTTTTTTTGAGAGATGCCGGAAGTTGAGCATCTCCTTAAACATTAAGAAGTGTGTGTTTGCTACACCTTTTAGGACTTTTTGGGACACATTATCTGTAAAGAAGGCTTGTTGGTAGATCCTGCTAAGGTCACTGTTATTTTGGGCTTAGAGGAACCTGCTAACTAGAGCAAGTGTGCATATTCTTGGGGAAAATAAGGTATTATAGGAAGTTTGCCAAAGGTTATGTTAGAATTGCAATTCCCTTAGAAGAATTATTGAAGAGTAAAGGCAAGTTCCATTGGGGTGAAGTGCAATAACATGCATTTGAGACATTGAAGGAAAGGCTTACTATAGATCCTATTCGCACTTTTCTTCATGAACCAAATATTTTCATGTGCATGTGGATGCCTATGGAATGGTCATTAGTGTGGTATTAGCCCAACCTAGAGAAGGTATTATTGATCATCCTATTTTTTTGCAAGCAGGAAGTTAACACTAGTGCCGAACATAATTATACAACTATAGAGCAAAAGCCTTGTTGATGATTTACGCTTACGCATAAGTTTTGACAATACTTGATAGAAACACCATTTATATTCTATATGGATCACATGACAATTAAGTATTTAGTGAACAAGCCCGTTCTATAGGTGTGCATATGCCGTTGGATTCGTTGTTTCAGAATTTTATTTTATAGTGGTGGTTAAGCTAGGTAAGAGAAATTATGGACCGGATCATTTATTAAGAATTAACTTAGGTGAGGATGTAAAGAGTATTGAGGACATTGGTTGGAACTGTATGTTGTGACATACATATTTGATTCAGGCACTTTCCAGTTACATGCGCTAGATTGGACACGGTTTCCTGGTTATTTCAATGGGAGTAGGTTGAAGTCCTACTATAAATGAGTCTTCTTGGTGTTTGTAATAAGATAGTATTACGATTAGATTAGATTTCTTTAATCATTACCTTTATATGTGTTTCCTTTCACCATTTCTATGCTTTGTTAATATAGTTTAGTATTTTGTGTAATAAGCGCGTTTACGTGCTAGAAGTTGATTACTATCTATTGCATTTATGCGTAGAGGACCACACATAATTTTAGTGTGGGGTGGAGTGTATACAAGATAAATGGGCCAAGTTTAAATGTTCTCTAAAGATGGGTATGCATAGAGATATATTGTTAGGTGCTTGAAGTAAAGGTGTGGATAGATAAAGATTGCTCATGAATTAAGACCACGTATGGATGAATGGACATATATTGTAACGCGAGGTAGGTTACATCATGGGGACCTACTTAGTGAAAGGCACAGTGGATAGGTACTTAGGTGTATGAAGGCATGTGAAAAGAGGTATATGGTCGAGGAGTAGTAGTCGTGTTAGAAGGTTATGACTGTGGCACGAAAAAAATTGTGGAAAAAGCAAAGAAATGCCAATTTAATGTTGAGTATGGTGGTAGGTGGAGAGAAATAAATGCATATTTTTTCAAAATCTATATAAGGTGGTGTTGTGAAATCATTTTTACCTTTGCGATTGAGATAATTTGAGTGAGTTGAAGAGTGAGTTAAAGAGTGAGTTGTGATGTGTGAAGAGCGGTGATACCAAGTTGAAGCAGATGGATTTATTGAAGTTACAAAGATTGTTTGGTGCTCCATTAGAGGGAAGTGTTTGAGTGAAAAAAGGTGTGCGGGGAGGAGAAATTGGCTATTAGGGTTTGATTTTGAGCTAGGGCACTCAGATTGAGCTAGGGCATGTGGGTTTGAGTTATAGAGCTTGAATTAACCACAATAACACACCTTTATTATTTCTATGGCACCTAAGCGAGCACCTAGAGTGACACAAGGGGAAGGAAGTAGAAGGAAGTCGAGGTCGAAGTAGAAGATGCCCACGAAATCCATTCTTCGAGATGCAATATTAAGAAGAGGTTTTTATGGGTGGCGATCGAGAATCACTTGTTTTTCACTATAAAGTAAGTGATTATAACCATAGAACCAAGGACAAAAATATGAATTAGACAAATTCTATTGGTAGTAAAGACAACATTGAGAACAGAAAATGATATGGCGGTATATGATGATGTAGGAGAAAATTTGTTGACCAATGTGGGAGTTTTACAACTGTATGAAATCCCTTATTTTGGAAAACCATAAAAGATATACTAATGGTTGATGAGAAGAGTCCATGAGGACTTTTTCTACTTTACTTGGGCATCGAATGAGGCTTACTGTGCCATTGATTAGGAGATTGATAGGTTTGATGAGTTCGGGGACAAAAATTATATAGTGAACTCACCGACAAGGAGGAAATAAAAGTAACAAATAAAGTTCTTGAATTCATTAAGGAGGGTGTGGGATGGATATCCCCAAGTTATAGAAGTATCTAGTTATTCGAGGTATTAAAACACCTCCTAACTAAGTTAAATAATGAAGAGCACTGGTCGTAGGTGAACAAGGCATTGTTGGACATAACAAAGAAGATGACATAAGGGGGTGGTATACAATCTAGCTAGCTTTATTTCTTAAACCATTATTGAAGAGGTGCACCAAGGTGAGAAAATAAGTTTCGGCACGATACTTTTGTCTCTTTTATTTGTAGAAATTGGAGTGTCCGATGGGCCTAAGGATAAAACATGGCAATACCCTAAGGAGAAGAAATCTCTTGTAGAGATATTTTCTCAAGTATATATATGTGATGGATCCATAAGGAGGAATGGAGAATACCCAAGGATATTGCTTCGAGTATTGGGAAAACAAGTACAATTTGTAGTATACCATCACTTTTTCATAGTGCGTTTTGGCATGAAGGATGGAAAGTGGACCCCCTGGTGTAAGCTCCCCTATGCCTTCTCCATGCATTAATTTCGGGCATATGTACATAGGTTTTCTAATGCGTGAAGGATTTTTTTTAATGTAGATAAGGTAGATTGTGACTACCACACACTCAGGAAAACCTACATCTACCCAAGTAAGTCTGCATACATTGAGAAACTGATTTTAGATAATATTAACATTAAAGCTATGAGTTTGGCAATTGGGAAGTCTGGGGTAGTTCTTGTTTACATTTATCTAAGACCCACATTGGAAAATGGGAAGTATATTGAAAATGAGTTCAAGCTCCCTAGACCACCTAAGGGGAAACATACAGTGGGCACACTGTAAGATGAAGAAGACACATTTCCCCTTGAAGAAGAAGAAGAAGATGAGGAACAAGGGAAAGAAGAAAGTGGTGGCTTGGATTGTAGAAGAAGGCATCCCACTATAGGGGAGAAAAGAGAGCATGAGGTGACCCATCCATTGTAGAAAGAAGGTGAAGAAATGAAAATAGAGATAAACACATTTGAGTTTGGAGAGGGCGCAGTGGACCCCAAAGATACAAAAGAGTGCTAAGAAGAATAGAACTTAGGGTGGGGGACCTTCATAACCATTGAGGATGTCTCTCAGGAATTATCTTGTGAAGACAATACCAATAAGGAAAAGACACATGTACATCTCAATTAAGGAGAATGATGATGGAGATAAATTAGAGGACAATGCACCAAATACTCCAAAGTACACATTGATGATGTAGAAGAGCCTCAAAAAGAAGAATTGAAAATTGATACAGAGGAGTTAAAGGAGAGAGAGATAGATATTAACACTGTGGATATAGAGGTAGATATAAATAAGGGTGAACCATCAGTGTGCCTCATACTACATTGATAGGTGAAGGACTAGTGATGGATTCAGGCATGCACATCCCTAAAGGTAAGTACTTGGGAAAGGGAAAGGAGGAAGAAACCTATGAGACACCAATAGTTGGGTATGTGAATGACCCAAACAAGATTATACGTGTGAGGTTTCAAAGCACTTTGGAACTTAAGGAATTGTATGGATGGGAGCTGATGGACTCAAAAATGGTGACCACTCGCACACAGAAAAAAATATCATGGGCAATGTAGAATCAAATGGATGAGCCAAACTTTTATGTGTGTGAAGAATCATGTGTATCAAGGAGAATGAAGAAGGTGCCACATTTTCACCATGTGACTATCAAGCCCCCTGTAATGTCAGATGAACAGGTGAACAACGCCTTGAAAAAGGTATCTACCGAGGTTACGTGCTGGAACATTGATAAAGTGGTAACTATTCAAGCGTTGTTATATGATCAGAAGGAAAAAGATACTAAGATAAAGTACCGGAAGAAGAGAAGGAAAAATCTGAGGTGAAGGTGGACACATTGGTGAGTATGGCGGAGAAAATTGGAGATGAAATTTTGAAGGTAAGGCCGCACTTGGAAGAGAGAGTGCCAGAAAATTTCTCATCTGTGATGCATTATTTATGCACCCTTGTTCAAATGGTGATGGAAGAAGGTGTAGTGTGTATGCAAACACCGAAGGATATCTGCAGCACAAGAAGAGAAGGCCAAGGAAACTATTGTGTGGAAAACCACACATTATGAATCCATACTGCAGACCTTGAAGGATGAACTGAAAAAGGTGGATTTGGCCTTAAATATGTGCACAACACCGATGTAATAATAAAGACAAGAACTATGGCAGAGGAGTATGAGGTCCTTAAGGAAACAAAGAATGAATCGCTTGGGAGTGAGGAGAGGATCACATTGTTATAAGAAAATAATGATGAATTTGTAGTAGCCTAGATCCCTTGCAAGGAAAGAATAAAGGATATTAGAAAACTCATCATGCGGCGGATGGATGGAATGGTCTCCAACCTAGAAAATGTTCTCAGAGTGTTGTAGAATCATATGGTGAGAACATGACCTTAGATGAGATGGATGGAGTGTTTGTTGACATCCCATACTAAAATAATAAAGCATTGAGTGATTGGAATGAGTTAGAAGTAGAGGTCAAAGCATAATATCCAAAATTGATTCTCTCTGCAGAAGTATAGAGCGCCCAAGTATACTTTTATTCTTTTGTACAATTATTATTTAATTCCTTATTCTTTATTCATGGAGAGATAAGTTGTGATTACCTATTTTCAGGTGCAACAATGAAGAAAGTGTGGGGTAATGTTGGGATAATGAAATATATCCTAAGTATTGAAGGCACATAATAATTAGGCACATGGGAACATGATGAGTAGGTGCACATAGAAGAATAGTAGAACAAGGCACGCGTGAGAAAAGAAAGGATTCAAGACTTATCCATTTTTAGTGTAAGGCTAAATATAGACATGGAGTGTAAAGAACATTTAGTATGAAGACTTGAAGAGCACACAAAGGCTATTTTAGATGAGTGGGAGATCAAACACCATGCACAATTTTGGGCTATTAATAGGATTAGAACTGTAGTTATTATTAGATAATCTATTAATAACAAGCTTGCATGCTTTTGTAATTATCTTGTAGTAGTGCATGGATATTCTTAGCATGCAACCTATTTTAAGGATGCATAGGTAGTGAAGGGAAAGTCCCCACCCCTATATATATGTATTGATTTGCATGGTTTAGGGATCCACGTTTTGTAGAGTTATGTTGTTGGTTTATGGGTGCGCATGACTGATGGTGACATTGTTAAGTATGTATGAAGCTTCTATGTTTTACAACAATTAATATAATGGACCTTTGTGGTTGGATATTGGTTGTTGAATTATTTGAGCATGGATCTTATATGGTAAATCTGATTATGGTTCTTGTTTAGATATTCTTGCAAATAGTTGAGATCTAGATCTAGTTTATGTTATGTAATATATTTGGTTATCTGTTATGGATCTAGAATATTTGTATGATCATGCTAACTTCTTGAAAAATTTTTCATAAAAGAGGGACTGGTACCATTGCGTGCTTTGGGTGAGCTCTTAGTTCGGTGATTTGAGTGATGTACCGGTGCGTCTTGGGCTGTTGTGGGTAAAAATAAGACCACATGCATTTTGTTGTGTTTAATGGAGATTTGGTGGTGAATGGAGCTTGTTTTTGTGTCATAGCTATTTGGCCTTCCCTTGTTGCATTTTCCATTTTCATTCTCCCTTAAAGCAGGATATTCTAGCCCTTTTTCTTGGTGCTATCACCTCTTTAGCTTAGGATTTCATTTTCATGCATCTCTCTAACCCTTCACTCTCTCCTTGGTCCCTTAGAATTGATAGATTAGGAGTAGTTATTTAATTTTCCTTCCTTAGGAGCAGTTTAGTGCTAGGAGTAGTTTAGTAGTTATTTGATTTTGTGACTACACATTGTGATACTTGCTTTATCATGGTTAAACACCTTCTCGATCACCTTGGTCTATCATCGTTGTAAGTCTTAATTTTGACACTTACTCTTTCTTGAACTCTAAGCATTCCTTCACATTTAATTTTTGGAATTGTCAACATTTTCACTATATTTCTCTCTTCATTTCAGGTCGTTGCATTTCACATTCACTTTGTTGAATTGAAAAAATCTTCAATATCTCTCTCCCATCACTCTTACATCGTCACATTTCACATTAACTTTTTTGAATTGACAACATCTTCTATATCTCTCTTTCATCTTACATCATCATACTTCACCTTCACTTTGTTGAATTGACAACATCTTCTATATATCTCTTTCATATTACGTTGTCACACTATGTAATCACTTTGTTACATTTTTGACATCCTTATCATTTCTTCACTTCTCTCTTTAAAGAATTCACTTTGCTTTAATTTGAGCTCACTAATCCATCACTTTCCCCTTGTCTCTTATCTCCATTTTTGTGAGATTCAGACCTTTTCATTGTCATTACCTCACTTCTTATGATGGCATTTACTTTGTCGTTATTTTAGTACTCTCATTTCATTGTTGTGTCTCTTCTTCGAAAGATAACATGATTTTATAGGCAAAAATTGGCAACCTTTGTCATCTTCTTAAGTCTCTTCCTTTAACACACACCTTGTTAAAAGTTGAGAAAACTCATCACATTTCTTAAATCTCTTCCCTTACACATTTTTGTTAAGAGTTGAGCATCTTTCACCACATTTTCAGTCTCCTCCATTCACTTTGTCACAAGTTGAGCATACTAAATTTTTTCTTTCACCTCTTCCCTCTTTACATTCACTTTGTAAAGGGTTACGAAGCCTTTCATTCCTTCTTCACCTTTTTTAAAACTCATTTTTTTAAGAATCATCTAAACTAACATCTCAATCCATCTTCCACATTAACATCATTCATTTTGCTAAGTATTGCGAAGTCCACCTTCTTCATCACTCTTATCACTTATTTTTATTAAGAGTTGATTATGTCCACCTTGTCAAGTCTCTCTTCCCTTAACACTCATTCTTGTTAATGGATAGAGCACATCTAACCTCATTTAGTCCCTTTCCTCTTAACTCTCATTGTTGTGTCTCCTTCTATAACATGATTTTTTAGGAGCCAGAAATCAACTAACCCTTTTCACCTCTTCCCTCTTAACACTCATTTTTCTAAGGGTCGAGCTTTTTCATCATCTTCCCTCTTCCATCTTAACATTCACTTTGCTAAGGGTTGATTTTTCTATCACACATCTTCTTGTTCCTCCCCTCTTTCAACAATGGCGGGAACACAACATCATGATTATAGTCCTTTTCAATGGGAGGAAAGAAATCCTTTCCATATCATCTCTAATGAAGAGGATGAAGACCAACTTCAAAATCCTTCTATAGACGCCACTTTACTTAAAAAAACAAAGACTAATTCCTTCTTCGTCTCCTTATATTGGGAGAAAAAGTTTTTCCATATAATTTGATAAGGATTAATTAAAATCCTTAAAAGCATAACCTAAATCCCATAAGGGTAAACCACTTGGGGAAAACAAACATAAAAATGAAGGACCAAGTAAAACAAATGCCGATAATAAAGGAAAATCTAATGCTTCATCCTCTAATCCCAACCAAGCCTTGCTTGATCAAATCAATGCAATGGAAATTTTTTTGGCTCTTCTATCCTCTACAGTCACTAATAACAATACCAAAGGTATCAAACACACAAAGAAAAGTGACAACACATTCAAAAATCATTTTGAGACCAGTAACAAGAACAACAATCATACGAATGATAAATCACCATTCATCCCACAAACTAATTCACCATTTTCTCAAGAGTTTCAAATGATGAAGGATACCATTTTGGGTATGTAAAAACAACGTAAACAATTCAATTTTGATGAGTTATGTCCATACCCTTTTACATGGATATCTTAGGCATACCCTTATCATGCTTTTTTGAGATGCCCAAATTTGAAAAATACAAGGGAAAAACTGATCCTAGAGAGCATGTCAAGGAGTTTTTCATGGCATGCCAAGAGGTGGCTTATAAAAACATCTTTCTCTTACGATCTTCCCTGAAAGTCTAGGAGGAAAAGCTTTGGTATGGTTCCTATACCTTCCAAAGGGATCTATCTCTACCTTCACAGATGTCTTTGAGAAGTTCATCAAACACTTCTCTTTCAACCTTGATTCTAAAATAACCATGATGTACTTGTGTAATTCCAAACAATGAAAAAAATATTTGCACAGTTGTTACAACTATGGAGAGGAATTTCCAGTCGATTCCCATGTTCAATCCCTAAAAAATATGGTCAACATCTTCCTCCCTAGTCTTAATGTTGAGTTGTCCTTTCACATGCGGATGCACTTTGCCTCAACAATTTTGAGGAAGCTATCGAAAATGGAACTCAAACTAAAAAATCCCTCATTTCTAAAGGCTTAATCAAACATCATTATAAAGAAAATGGGCACAATCATAATTGTCACAACAACAACAACCCTAACACTTCTCATGATAAACCTAGGTAAATCAACTTCAACCGTAACATTGTCAATGATAGTGTCATAGATAATGACAATGTGCACAAATTACATAACAATAAATTAAAATAGATTAAGTCTAAAACATCCATCACCATTCCCAAAAGATAAATGTTTCCTCCTCGTGATTACAATCAAATAAAATATATGTCTTTGGGGGATTCTCTTTCAAGCATTTTAAAAAATTGACAAGTGCTAATATGGTCACTTACCCTATCACACAACCCTTCCTGAAGGAGAACCTAAGCCAAGTTGGTATAGACCTAACACATATTACAATTTTCATCTCATTGATGGTCATCTAATGAACAAATGTGTAAACAACTTTATAAATACATCTAAGACCTCATTGAAAACAGAGACATAGTGGTTGGAGACCTACCACCTACTCATGATATAAAGGGAAAATCTCACGAACATGATGAATCCTCGAACAAAATTGATTATAAACCCATCATATCTTGTATTGAAACACTACTTCAAGCACCCTTGAACACCAATTTACACCTCTTAGAGAAAGTCTATCCAGTTCCTTTCAATAATTAATAAAGGCTAACATGATTGAGTATCCACGTACAAGACCATTTTCTCATGGGGAACCCTATCCCACGTTGTATAATGCATCAAAATATTGTGAATACCATCACATGCATGGTCATTCTATTGATAATTATACATCTCTTCATCATTATGTTCAAGACTTAATTGAGACGAAACCATCTCTATCGAGCTTGGACCGAAGCTATCACAACTAATGACATGTCAACTTTCACAACTTCAAATGAATATTTGACTGTTGTGCCCACTTCTATACATACCGACATTCAATAAGATCATGAAAAATTCAAGTATGTCTCCATTCAAACCAATCTATGTCTTCTACCAATTTTCAAAACATTTACTATAAATCCATCATATATTGTATTGACAACACTACTTTGAGCTTATTGATGACAACTCCTCTTTTAAAACTATGCTCTCTCTTTAACAAAAAGAACTGAACCTATTTATCCGGTCCTTTTTGACCGCCCATCTCAATCTATGGTATTGAACCCTTGTGTCTTACTAGTCACATGAGGCTGAGACTTGGGGGCAGAATGTTCCTTCCCAAAAATCACATTATCAACATACAAGGAAAATTAAATAAATCTAAAAATATAAAAAAATTATAAAATCATTACACCTTTCATCCTTCATAGTCTTTAGTGATAAGCACATACTTCTTACTAGCAATATGAGATTGGGAATGAAGAAAGCCCTTACTTGCCTACATTTTGTCTTTGGTGTTGAGCCATTTCCTTTTACTGATGGCATGGGGAAACATGTAGGGGGTCCTTCACAAAAATCAATCAATAATTAAAAAATAAATCCTTTATGAAATCTTAATCAAAGTGCTTATTCAAAAAATCCCTAAGTAATTTAGTTGCTCATGTTAAGAGAGACAAGTTATAACAATTCCTTCAATAGGATTCTTGCAAATCAAGAGGCCATCTCTCGATCTAAGTTGAGTCAAAACCTATAAAGTGGAATCATCTTGGAATTAGCGGATAATATTGACTAGAGATGAGTTAAATTTTTCTCATATGATCATTTTCACACCTTGTGTCATCACATCCACTATCTTCATTTTCATATCACTAGACCATGTTTTCACATCCTTTTTGGCTCTTAGTGATGAGCCTCACATATTCCTAGTTGCGTGGAGCCATGAGTGGAGTGAAACATCCTATTATTTTATCATCTACATTTTTTCCAATGGAATAAAATGATTCTAATTATTTTCACCTTCTTTTAAGCGGTGCACCCATTTTTACCGAGTTGTAAAATAGCCTTTATGAATTCAAAAATGTTTGAGAAAACTTCAAAAATGATATAAAATTGTTCAAAAATACATAAACAATATAAAATTTCTCAAAAACATAAAATCAATATAAAATTGTTTAAAAATCCAAAAATAGTATAAAATTTTCACAATCAAAACATTCAAATAATGTTTGACCAACTTTCAACAACTGTATAACACAGTTCAACAATTTTTCCATTTGACGAAGCTCCTCATGATCATTCCAGATCATATTTTGACAATCATCTTTATTACTCATGGTGAATATCTATGTTCGAGGCAATCATTTACCCTTTCACAACATTGTTATCCCATTTTTGGAGATTATCAAAATGGGATAACCAATCAAAATTTTAATGATGAACCTATTTATGACCCATTTTTCATCCAAGGATTGAGTTAAAAATTCCTTATCTACTTTTTGGATCAGATTTTAGGGTTTTGTTAGCATTTTACATGTTTTGTGCCATGTGTTTTCTGCCGCCAAAAACCTAAAACATTTCAAGATTTTAGGTTTCGGGTTCGAATGCATCGAATATCTTTCCTCAAACACATGCAATGTGTTTCATGTTTCCTGAACCCAAAACCCAACACACTATCACATGTCAAACTTTCAGGATTTTTGCATTGGGTCAGCGGATGGATTGCATGTCAAGTGTTTCTTGTTCTCTCAAACCAAACCCCAAATCTTCACCAATTTAATTTTTATCGGGTTTTGGAACCCGACTACATGATTACATGAGATGTCGCATGTCATTTGACTTTCACCCTCAAAGTCAACGCCATAAATTTTAGGTGGAAGTTGGTGGCCCACATGTGTTAGCTTATGTATAATAAATGCATGATTATTTATAAATAGGGTGGATTTTACATGTCATTCGTACCTTTGTACTCCCTCTTCCATTCATATTTCCATCCTATTTTCATATTTCAAAAGTCCAATTAACATTTTCTTAGTGTTTTGGATTGTTTTTTTATTGATGGCAAATAGTTTTGAAGGGACTATACCCTGTTAACAAATAAGGCCAAAAATCTAGATATAGAAATCAAAGTATCAACATCTAGAATAGGCATTTGAAATCAACCATAACCAAAAATTTACATCAGGAGCAAAATAGAACAAGCGCTACAACCATGCAGCCAGAAAACAACAAAAAATAGCAAAACGATGGAAAAATTGTGTGCAGAAAAACAACCTTACTTCTTAGCTGCTCTGGTGATTTTAGATTTTATGGTTTGTAGAGAAGTGAAGAGGGCCACCATAGTCATATGGGTGGGGTCCTTAGTATCAAGCTTAGCCAAGGTTTGGCTGCTCTCCTTGGTCATTCCCCACAAAGTCTCTGGAATCCCACTCAACACAGTGATGCTGCGAACATGCTGTTCCAGAAAATCACTGATAGCATTAAAAATTTCCATACTATGCTCATGGCGATCCTTGGCTCTTCCCACTCGATTGTCCAAGGAATTCAAATTTTTATAGATGTCCTCCACTTGCTGGTTATCTATCTCAGTACCCTCATCAATCTTCCTTTTCCCTTTTTTCTTGGTAAGCTGCGTCACTTCCTCCTTCAGCTTCATCATCTCCTTTTCAAGGTCATTCAGTCTTTGTATAGTGCTATTTGCTTCATTTTGTGAGGCCTCTTCATGGCCAACACTGCTTATGTGTAGCAGGTTTTGTGCAACTTCCATATCCTTGCTACTGCGAAGGATTCTGCTCAAAATTGGGGTTTCCAGCTTGAGCTTCTTCTGTTTTCTGGTATTAGGCTTGGGGGTGGTGGCAGTGATGAGAGTGGGGGTCATGGTGGAAGGGATGTGGGTGGTGGGGTTGTGGTAGTGTTTTGGATTGTTTTGCTTGGATTTGAAATGATGTTTCATCTCTCGAGTAAGCGATCCTCCTTATGAACAAATTACATTGATATTTTAAAAGTTTTATCTTGTTTTTCACTAAGTTGAGGAGTCGTTTTCCATTTTTCAAATATTACTTACTCCTAATTTTCTATTTTTGTTTTTTTATCTTACCATGGGAAGTTAGAATCTTTTAAATTTCTAACTTACTCATTTTTGGTAAGGGTCCCTAATGGAACAAAATGAAAAATAACACTTAATGAAATTTTACCTAAAAATTGCAATTCAGGATATTTCACATGCTAGAGTAGGTTAATATTATGATAAATATCTTTGAGTTCTCATCCTTTCCAGATGAGTTTGGGTTTTCTACAACATTTTAGGTTTTGGTCATTCTTGCGAGCAAGCTCATATTTGTGGACCATGTGTCTAGTTTTCCCAAGTTACGAACAAGCTCAAACCTCGATGGCGTATCAAGTTTTTCAAGGTGTTAAGAAAGGGTCAAGTGTCGATTCATGTGTCGGGTTTTCAAGCTGATCAATAGGGTCAATTCTCGACCAATTTTTTTGACTTTTGAAGGTGCATTACAGAGGTAAAACGAAGTTCTCTCAAGGTTTTTAGGAGGCTTTATAGACCATTTTCTTTAGTTCCTCATGTTTGATTCAAGAAAAGGAAAGGGAATAAATGAATCATCAAAGGAGATGAAGTATAAATATCAAGGATTTGTGCTTCCTCCAGTATTTACTCAAATATTGATATCGGGGACATTGAATTGGGGCACATTGATATGGAATAATTTTGGGGTAGGGTAGGAAGTTATTCAAAAATTCATGGATGTATATGTCATAAAAGCTACCTTTGGTACACTGCCTTCCCTATCTCCACTCAATTCCCTAAATTCATTGTCTCATGTGCCAACCATTATGATTCGATACACAATTTTTAGAATTAAACAAGTGAGGTGGTCATCAAATTGGATACTGACTACTTTGACAAGCTTCTTAAACTCCCTAATTTTGGTGAATATGTTGGGATAAAACCTCAATGGGTTTAGAAGGTATGGGATAAAGACTTGGATGAATGTGTCAAACATGTCAAAAATAAGTACCTATTGAAGCCAAATCCTTATGTGTCTAGGTTTCCAAATAATGTTCCTAGAAGTGACTTCATTCTAGAAATCAACGATATCATCATGCTCCTTAACAAAGAATTTGGACTCCCAATGCTAAGGAATTCCATGGATGGATGTATCAATTTATCTCCATCATAAAGAATAATGAAATATTCTTTGATTGGGGAACATTTATCAGTGACACTATTGACACTCAGATGAAAGAAGTTTTAACTACAGGAAAGTTCTACATGATGTCATATGTTACTTATGATGCATCCGAGAAGAGGCATTACGATGATTTAAGACAGTGGGTTCTAGGTCCTTTGATCATATTTAGAAATTCTACCCTTAATTGTCCTTAAAGGGGTTTCAACACACATTCTAGGAGGGTCAATGATGCTTTATTTTACAACAACATATGTAGATTGGAACCCAATATTTCTAAGCAAAGGGTCTTAGATGCCATGGAACACATTATCAAAATTTGGTTGCATCTTTTTACCATTATGTAAATTCACCTATTTACAAACCCCAATGTTTTAGGGGTCTCCAATGTGTCTTCCTGTGTACACAAGTGATAAATGGATCCTCATGGAGTTGGTTAGGTAATTTTTTGATTTTCATAAATTTCAGAGAGTAATCATAAGGTTGCAATTTACTTCCCTATCTCCATTAGAATATATACTTTCTCCTCCATCATCAAAGCTAAGAATGTGGTCAATGAAATGCAAGGGAAGATTAAGAAGACCATGCCACCAAGGCCAAAATTTGATTATCAAGGTGTTCTAAAGGCTCATGGAACCATGTAACTTCACGTTCTAGACCTTGAAGATATTTGTATTGATTGTAGGAATGAAGTGGTAATCAGACAAAAGGATAACAACAAATTAACTCTAGATGAAATAAGAATATTGAATCTCACTAATATTCCCGAGGACGCATTGATGATGGAAATATTGTGGAGGCCATATACGAATAAATGGATGGTGATAATGTAGGATTTCCTATGATTGACTAGTCCATCAAAGAATTTGCACCTATTCGGATAGAATTACTCGGATCCTCATTCGGACTAATGCATGGTTGTATTCATGTGGCATTTAGGCCAAGGACTTTAATTTTCCAAAGTTACCTATCGAGATCCGCTTTAGAAGTGGGACCTTCTCATGGGGAAAATGATAAAAGAAAAGGATAAAAGTGGAATTCCTCCTAAAAATGTGAAATTAAAGTTTGTTAGTAGTGGAGTTAAGTCTCATCCTTTATCGTCGACATCCTTGATTCATCTATGGTGATGATAGACTACCCTTATATTTCTTATGCCAAGGAAGCACTAGTGAGCATTGAGGTTACTCAGCCCATTTCCTCTTCCTCTCTCATCACTTACTCGGTCCCTATTTTTACCCAACAACCTCATGTGACCAGTATGTGCTCAAAATTGTCTCACCCCATTTGTGCCCTTAGAAAAGATTTATTGATTTATAGCCTCTCTGTCTTTTCATCCTTCCACATGTTGTGTTTGGATGATCTTTGTTGCCATTTTTAGTTTTCCCTTGGGTTAAAGATCATGTATGGGTGCATATTTGTCTCCTAGATTCTTTGTTCCTCTAGAAAGGTTTGTATTTTAAGTTCCCATGCTTTGTCCTTTCAAAAACACACGTTTTCCCGTTCCCTCTATTCACATTGATTGGAATTTGTCATTCTTTTCATTTTTGCCTTAAAATAATTGAAAAAGAATGAGTTGTTATGTCCCGAGGAACATATTTGAGCCTTGTAACATTCTAAACTCTCTGTCCTTCAAGGAAACTTCATTTTTAGGCTCAAATTCTTGTGTTTCGTATTTTATGATTTGTGGGCATTTTCTCGCGATCAAATTTGCATCCTTGCATCTACAGGGGACGTGACACCTTTTGGTTGGACACGGCTCAACTAAACACTTCAAAAATTCTATAAAAGCCTCATTTTAAAAAAATATGTCCACGTGGAAGCACGACGCTCATTTGGAGACCTGATTTTAGGATTTGCCTTGGAGTAGCACAGAGAGGACACGTGGAGGCTTCCACTACTTGGCCTGAGACTTAGACAAATTTTATGAAAATGGATATAATTTGGCGAACAGGACACATGGTGAGCTCACGCTCATTTAGGGTCTCTACTTTGGGTGCCATCTTGAAGTTGCACCATGGAGACACGTGGAGGAACCACACATGTTCGGGGACCGGCCCTTGAGTTTCATATTAAAGAAGTGCAGTGACACATGGAGGCCTCCGCTTGCTTTGCATTTTATTTAGACTTTTCAATGGCCAAAAGAATATTGCCTCAGAGCATGACATGTGGCACCTTCGTTGAACTTCAAGTATTCATACATACCTCACCGGAGTAGGACACGTGGTGAGCCCGTGCTCATTCAAAGTATCAAAATTTTGGGACCATCTCAAGGAGCGCTATGGTGACACGTGGCAATTTGAAAATTCAAAGAGGTGGGGAGGTGGACCATCAGGGTCAACTTGGAAATTTTACCTCTTGTATTCAAATGACTCAAAGTATCAAAAAATCCCGAGGGCCCAAGGAAATAGTCAATGTTTTACCCGGTCAACGACGGAGGTGCGGGCTAGTGGAGGAAATGTTAAAAATTTTCCTTTGCAAAATATGATTAAAATATGAAATGAGAGTGCTGCCCCTTAGCCAATCATATGAGGACACGTGTCTTGTGGGAGGGCGAAGCTGTGGAGGAAAATTGAAATTTTTTCCTTTGTCTAAAAAGATGCAAAATGTGTAAAATTGAGCCGCGACTCCGTATCCAGTCATATTACACCATGTGTTAGACCCAAATCAGCAAAGGCAAAGTGAAAAATGAAATCAAGAAATTTTGTATGTGTCGGACCCAAATTGCAAAGGCGGAGTGAAAAAGGAAATCAAGAAATTTTGTAAAATTTCAAAAATTGTAAAATGGAATAAAGTGTCCTTGAGGTCCGTTTTTCCTAGATCTACCACGTGGAGGGATTAGATTTAAATATAAGAACAGATCGACGATAACTGTGCATTTCACTAGTTTGGCCACCATTTGAGCTCTAGGAAGTTTGGAGATGCATTTTTTGCATCAATCTTCATCAATTTTTTTACCAATTCATGTCGTCTTGGCTTAGGTCCGAATTAATCAATTTGGGGGTTCAATTTGTGAATCCAAGGCATTTTTCAAATGAATTTTTACTCTGGTTCATGAAAAATGTGAATTACCATATCCAAAGTTGCAGAGTAAAAATTGGGAAGGGAAAAGTTGAAATGATGAAATGAAAGGGATCTACATGCATGGGAAATGAAAAATGTGCTTCCACTTTGAAGAATGATGAAAGTTTTGTGATGATTCACCTTTTGAAAGAACAACTGGCAAATTTTTGTGAGTTTGTTAAATGTCATTTTTAGAAATATTGCAAAGCAAAGGTGCTTCAAATATTCCACTTTTGGAGGGAAGATTTGAGGGGCAAAGTGAGTGAGTGAGTAAAAGTTATATATTGCATGAATTTTTCATGCAAATGGTTGGAGAAACTTAGAATTTTCATGGGAAAATCTGGGAAGAAGCCCATTCTCTAAGAAACCACCTGAGAACCATTTTAACTCCTTTTTTGCATCAAATTTGTATCATGTTAGGTTGGTTGTAGATGTATAGCCACTAACAAGCTCTGAGATTGTTCTTATAACATTCCCCTACTAATAAATTTGGTCATTCGAATTATTTTGTGTTGTCTCTTGGTAAAATTTGCATTTACTTATGTTTCAGAATGTTTTCAATTTATGTTTCTTGCTCTTGTTGCAATCTGGTGTTTGGAATTTCCTTTTGATCATGCAGATCTAATTTTGGTAACAACTTAGTGGCATTTTCAATTCCAAAATCAGAAGAGCTTTCATCTGATGAAGGGATAAACAAATTTTAAATTCACTCTACTTTCCTTGATATAGATTTGATTGTAAACCTTTGGGGGTACCTTAGGTATGATAGAATAGAAATTTCTAAATGCTTTTCTGATTCATTTAACTCAAGCTTTTGTGATAAATCATCAGAGATTGTGTGGAAGACTGCAGATCTGGGTTTCCATTTGATGCACATATCCTGGTTGAAGGAACACCTTAACCTCTTTGAAACATTTATGTTGTCTGAGTCTTTCAAGTTTTGCAAAGGTCCTCAAAGAAGTTAGGAAATTATGGTTAGTCTTGTTTGAATATCTCCCACCCCAAAATTCATTTCAAATTAACTCATCCTACCTATAATACCCCTGCATTGTATTATGTGTCAACAAAAGAATATAATCCATTTACAAAAATGCACAAAGCAAATCAGGATCATACCATGTCTTTAGTAGCCTTAGCCTTATCTTGAAAGCATTTCCATAATTTAGTAGTGACATCTCTATTGAGTTTAAATAATGGGAAATTGATCATGTTTTCTCAAGGCCATCTCCATACAATCTACACAATACAAGGATATTTTCACCTCCTTCACAAAATAGAGGCTACAATATAGGTTCTCTTACCTTGGTTGATAGGCACAACCTAAAATAGTGAGGATTAGATCAAATCCTTCCAAGGTGCTACCCACTTCTTCAAAGCTTGAGTGCTAACAAGTCAGATAAATTGCTTCCCTAGCTATAAACGACATATAAACCATTTATCTGTCTATGAGTGTCTTGTAAAATCCATGATGTAGCTCAAGTTGTGAAGGAGATTAAATCTGGGTACCAACATGACCCCTTCTATTTCATCTCCCCTCATGTTCCTCTTTCTCCTCAACATTCTACTTTGTAAATATCAACAACCTCTCGCATCTTCCCCCTTTCTTCCTCATCTTCACCTCCATCACCTTCATCCCCTGCTTATATCTTTTATGACAAGCATTTTATCATCCTTTTACCCTATTTTGAGTGGAATGGGTGTGAATTTGTAATTTTCACAAGTCACTCATCTTTCATCCCCTTCCAAAACTATAGTTTACATCCCTCATCCAAAATCTTCTACTATTGTAATCTCCATTCTTTCCACTCCTCTGTCCCTACTAACTAATTTTCTATCTCTGCCAAGTTCTAATTTGATGATTACAAATCCTCTCCCATAGGCACCTTCTTCCTCACTCCTCTCTTGGTTGGCAGTCAAACTCCAAAGAAGAGGAAAACACTTGTTCCCCCGAAGCCTTTGATTTCAGTTCTTTGAAGCCAACATCTTCCAGATCAACCAAGAAACCTAAGACCATTTCACATATCACTATTGATGCATCATTCAAAGGTTTGCAAAGATTGTTGTGCTTGTTGTTGACAAAACTAAGGATAACAATAAAATTCAGATTATCCGATCACAAAAGTAGATATTAGGAATGTAACTATGAAGGTGCTCATCAAGATGAACAAGTTGCTATGGATAACCTTTGTAGAAAAATCAGAGAAAGTAAATCCTCTAAGGAAAAATTAAAATAAAAGGTTGAATAATTAACAAATATCTTGCTTAAGCTCTACAAGCCCACACAAATCTAGATCCCATCTCCTACTCCTACTACATTCCTTTTTGATTTCTCATGTGACCAAAAAGATAAAATCAATCGTAAAGGTAGAGTTGTGGATGATTGGATCCAAAATCTCCTCATGCAAGGAAAAAGGATAATTAATGATGCTGTAAACACTTACAATGTAATGGATAAGGCTATATTGGAAGTTGAAAAATTGAGTGGTGAAATCTTGGAATAAAATGGTAATTGGGACTTGACATATGAAGCTCTCGGTGAGCTTAAAAAGGTTCATTCTCAAACTTTGATTAAAGAAGGAGTTGTAGATGATGCCGATAGGCATTTTGAATTTTGTAAAGTAATTTAATTTTAGGTTAAGATTAATCAAGAGGATTTGCAAAGTAAGCTCCAACAATCTAGGGAGGAATCAATCGTTGCCACTAACGACATTTAGAAAACATTGTAAAAATCCTTGAAAAATTTCTAGATGATGGTTTGAATATCTTGCCCTGCAGATGATCTATTCAAGGAATTTAAGGATCTAGTTGAGAAGGAATCTTCAACAAGGGAAGAATTTGATTTGAAATCCATTGAAAAGCTAATTCTCTGTGAGAATGTTCTAAGAAACTTGGCTAAGTTTATCAAGAAATATCATAAGCTTCCAGGGAATATTGAAATGTGTTCGAGACTGTGAAGTACTAAACCATTACTCCATGGATTGGATGAGGAGGAAACTCAAGACATGATTCAAAAGTTTAAGGAATTTTACTCTAAGAAAAATGAGCATGAGAAGAAAGAAGACAAGTCGATTCATGGACTTATCGTGTCTTTTTTATTTTTCATTCGACATGTATTTTTCTAAAATGTTTACACATCATTTGAATTTGCAAGGTTAGATGGGTCTTTAAGAAAGGACCATCAAAAAAGAACTCTTAATTTGTATTTATTGTTTTTTAGTATGTAGTTCAAACTGTTTCCTTATTTTTCTCCTTCCTTTCTCTATAAATGTAAAATGATGTGGCATTACAAAGGGTTGGAGATTTTTTCACAAAATAGATCTTGAAGTTGAAGAGGTAGAAAAACTTTGTGTTTTCTTTTTGTTATTGAAGAACATTAAAGATATCTGTTACAAACTTTGTGTTGTGGAAATATATTTTTCATTTGAGGTATTGTTCTTATGTTCAATGCATTAAATGATTCTTTGCTTTAAATATATAGTTTATTGAATCTACAACAAGTTATTACTATCGATCACATGTGATTACCTTTTGATCTACATTTTCTTAAGTGAAAGCATGTTCATATATATTCTTTTCCTATTCCTCTAAAATTCATCCTATCTATCTTATTTATCTCTCCTTACACATATTCCCTTCTAATAAAAATAAATCTACTAGGATGAGATCCCAACCCCAAATGGTTAGATTAGTGTAGATATTGTAAATATTCTTTAGCGTGTATTATATTAGTAATAAACGAGGTGCCCCCTTTATTTGATGAGGGACATTGTGTCGCATACAATGGTTGAACCTCATATTTTGTCTTTGACAAAATATCCAACCAACAAATATAAATTTGCTTGGGGCACTCTTAGATTTTACATTTTAATCCAAATATAGATCAAATTTCAATAGGATACGACAAGAGTATCTAAGTATCACTCCGCTCTTCACTGATCCAATCCTCTCGCATTCTAAGCTATAACTTGGGGGAATTCAAACATGTCTAGTTGTTCAATGTGGAACACATTCAAGTGTGTCATTAGACATCATTTTTGCACATTGTGTTGTCTTGTTGTAGTTTCTCAACATTGTGACTATGGTTTTTCTTCTTTCGCTTGTTTGTTATTTTTTTACTTTGTTTACCATTGTTATAGACCAATTGTAGGAAATATATCCACATCTTAGTTCACATATAAATTTGGTGTGGTTCCTTCATGTGTTCATATTGGGTTTGTTCTCATTTCTTGTTTTGTGTCTTTTTTGTCGCTTACATGTGTTGTGTTTTCTCTCCTGGTTTATTAACCAAGCCATGTGGTGTTTTCTTTTTTACTATGTATTCAAGTTTGTTTACATTTTTTTGTAATTGTATTTCAAACTTTTCAAAATTCACCAAAATCCAAAAAAATCAGATATTTCAAAAAATCCATTTAAAAAAAAAATTACGATATTTTCGAACAAACATTCACTTATCAAAGAAATCCTACCATTGGAAAAACTTTGAAGTGAATTTTTCAACATCTGAATATAATATTGATAAATGTCATAACTTTATCTATTTTTTTGGAATATGGTAAATGGTGAGGGTGTTGATAGGACCCACATCCTTGTTACAAAAGGCCCCAAATGGCCAGATAAGCATGATAAAACATAAGTACAACTAGAAAAAAGTAAAAAAATACCAACATTCCAAAAAAAAAAAAAGGCCCACACACAAGGCTACATAGCTATAATATTCTTAAGATCATTAACTTCTTCCATCATAACAAAGATCAATGGATTTGTTAGCAAGAGTTTCAAAGAACATGTATCAGTTTCATGCAACCATTTTGAAGATGAACCTAGGATTCATCAGTAAATTCTTTCCATTTCTTGATAACATTGAGAGTACTTTTGATGCTATTATAGATCCCTTAAATTAGTTCGATGACAAATTTTTAGCTTGGTGGTCCAAATAAACATTCTTGACAATGTTAGTGGTGACATGGTCCTCAATGAAATACTTCTTAATAAATCCAGAAACCTCCTTGACATCGTCTATGTTCATCATATCCATGCCATCATCATCATCGAGTATTTTGATTTTTCATCACCCACAAAGGGGGCCGATAATCCAGGTAGGAATTAGTAATACCAAGCAGAATCTCAGAATTAAACCATCATCCATTGAACCAACAATGAAACCCGAAACATCAAGCAAGGAAGAAGCGGGAGGGGGGGTGCACCTCCGCCAAGGAGAGACAATCGATGGGGAGGAGAAGAGGGAGGCGAGTGAGCACATGGGGAGGAAGCGGTGTCAAGGTGGCCTATAATTTTGACTTTCGGGCCCGAGGAAGGCAGGGATTAAGATAACGATGAAGGCGATGGGGAGTAAGATGGGGAGGTGATGGAGGAGGGGCCCAATGTTGAGAAATGGATGAAAGCGGGATAGGGAGTGAGCATCAACAACAAATTTAAAGAGAAAATAGAGTAAACCTTGGTGGAGTAAAGGACCTTCACCAACGTGAGCCTTTTGAATGGAAAAATCTAAGGACTGGTACAGGAAATTGGCTAAGTTCACCTTTAAACCATTATAAAAATGATCCAGAATGAAGAGTTGAGGACCAAAAACAAGCTTATACCTACCTTCCAACGTAAAGTATCACATAAATTAATCGGTAACATGATCCCATGGCTCCTTCAGAGAAGCCCGTTCATAGCCCGATTTGTACATATTAACCTTTTCTTTCCTCTTATTCAGAAAGGCCACCATTTCTGCTTTCAAGGACCTCTTAAAATAGATATCTCCTTTGAGCAGGAGCCCTGTTGCAAAGCAACAATACTCTCGACAGAGATTTCAAATCTGGTTTTTCCCACTTTCACATTACCCCATTTCCAGGAAGATAAAATGCTACTTGATACCAAAAAGAGTACCCGGATAACAATAATGAATGAAAAACCCCTTCTCCACAATAATATTTCAAACTACTTCATCCTTCTTCAAATCATCTCAATTAGTAGGCTCCAATTGTACTAGAGCACCCCCCATTTTTTACAGAGCCGAATAGATGTGAGTAAGATGGTGTGAAAATAATGATAAAATTACCCTTAGTAAAAATCCGTGAACCCCTTCTACCATGCGCCAACCAACAAAAGGGATGCCTCCATTTATGATTAAAAAACACCATTAATAACTTAAAATTTGAGATCTTGGCTTCCCACATGCGAGAGGTATAATCATTAAGAAAAACCATCAAATCATAATAAATGAAATCATCACTGGCAGTGGAGGAAGAACTAGAGCGGGTAATATTGAAGTCCAAATAATCAATATAAGTAGTGACCAAGAAATACTTTCTCAAATTAACACTTCTTAGGATAATCATCATTAAAGGCCTTTAGAAGTAATTTGGGGAAATCCCCAACCCAGGTTTGTTGTTTCTCATTAGTAACTCCAATATTAGCTAACAGATCAACCACTCTATTACCTTCCCTATAAATGTGCGATACTAGACATTGTAGAATTGAGATTGGAGAAGCCTGATATCCGAAATAATGTTGCTAATGGTCCAACTAGAAACACCCTTATTGTTTAGAAGGTTGATCTTGCCAAAAGTGGAAGTAATCTCCAAACCTCTTAAAATAGCCAGGGCTTCGGCTTTGTGGTTAGTTCCATTACCAAAATAGGAAGTAGAGGTAGCCATCGGTTGACCCAGTTCATCCCTAATAGAGGCACCTCCACCTGAGTTGCCTAGGTTACCTTTAGCAACACCATTCATGTTGAATTTAAGCCATCCTAAAGGGGAGGAGACCAGGTAGTATTATCCCTTAAATCAGCCAAAATGGGGAGATGAATGGGGATATGAAGTTGGTGCAACCACTGTCTATCCATATTGAGAGTAATTTTACATTTATGCTATTTCTAGATGTAAAAATTCAAATTTTCTTGAAGGCAAGTCGCTACCAAGATAAATACCTGTTGGGGATTACTGTACTACTCTTTAAAAATATGCATGTTACGTTATTTCCATATGTTCCATAAAGTGTGAGGTAGAAGAATTTTCCAGGAAAGGTTCACAATTTGATGTTGAAAGAGAGGCACCCATTGACAGAGAGCTTCTAAAATGGACTCAGGAAAGACCCAAGAAACTCCAAAAATGTTAAATAGGAGGCTCTAGATAGAAAAGGAAAATTTACAATGAAAGAGCAAGTGAGAAAAAGTTTCAAGAGCCTTAAAACAAAGAACACACCTACTAGGGAGGGAGTAACCCTTGCTTGAGATTCTCTCTAGAGAGAAAAAAATCTCTAGAGGAAAGCCAAGTATAAAATCCCACTTTTGGAATTACCCAAGGAAACCAAATTTTATAAAGAACAAGGCACTCGAGTAGTGTGGTAAATAAAGATAAACAACCTTGATAGAAAAGGAACTGAAGTGGAACAAGGACAGATCCTTGTCTTATCCATAGAAGAAATGGGAAAATATTGTGTCAATAGTAAGAGATTCATTTTTTCAATCAGTTGAAGCTTGATTCGCTCATCCCTTCCCAGCTAGGAAGGAACTAGTGTGGGTAAGAGGAGGAACAATCAATGTAGTTAAAAACATAGATCCCGCATATTCTAATAAGCCTGGATCTTATTGGATTCCAGGATGGGTCAATAGATAAGGCATTATCTCCAGTCTAGTTATCAGTCTAGAAAAAAATCCTTTTACCCTTCCCAATTTTCCATCTGGTGCCTGATTATATCAATTTTCTGGTGCTTTTAATGGAGTCCCAAATAGCCGAACCATTCAGGATGTCTTCAGAAAAGAAGTCTTCTGTCGAGGAAAGATATTTTGAGATCATCATCTATGTCTAGGAGGCCTTTCCATTAGTGACAATTTCCCAACCTAGTTTTGTAAGCATGGAAGCATATAAGAAATGGAACCCTCCAAGAGTGGTTGGTTTACAAACCACATTCCAAGAAACTAAGTGGATTCTTTTTCATTCTTTTGGCCCTAACCAATTTTTTTTTTTTTGAATTTTTTTAATGGTCAAGAAACAGAGGTTGGAATTTTTAGAAAAGACATAAAGTATATCGACAGATTCTATAAAGTGGCCTTAACCAGTTGTAGCTTTCTAGCTTAACTGAGAAGGGAACCTTTCCAGCCAACAAGTTTCCTTTTGAATCTATCAATAACCAAATCCCAAAGACTCTTGATTTATCTTCCGAGGAAGGGGGGAAGACCCAAATAGAAGGAGGAGAGATTCATAATAATGAAGCTAAAGATGTCAACAATCTTCCACTATTCACGACATGAGTGTTAATAAAAGAAATACTACTCTTATTGAAATTAATCTTTTGCCCAGAAGATGATTGATAGCAATCCAGAATTCATTTCAAAACTTTAGCTTCTAGGATTAAAGTGATACCTAGCAGCAAAGTGTCATTAGAAAATTGGCTGGGAGTTGCTATAGGTATCCTGGAGGTAATAGTAATGCTAGTAATACTACCAACTCTTTTGGCTAATTCCAAAGTGTTGATTAGAGTTTCGCCATAAGAATAAATAGGAAGGGAGAAAGGGATTCCCTTGTTTGATTCCATGACTGGAGGGAAAATAACCTTGTGGAATGCCATTAACGAGGATGGAGAATTTGGGAGTTGAGATGCAATTGAAAATCCAAGATCTCCATTTCTCCCCAAAACCATATTTCTCAAGAACCCTGAGTAAGAAGGGCTAGCTAACTCTATCAAATGATTTTTGCATATCAAGTTTGATGATCATACTAGCCGAATTTTTTTAGAGAAGCTGAATGCAACACTTCATGAACATTAATAATGCCACCTTGGATCAATCTACCACCAATGAACCCATTTTGTTGTTCTAAAATTAAGCTATTCATAAAAGGTTTAAGCCTGGAAGCCAACATTTTGGTTATAATCTTGTAGGAAGTATTGCAGAGACTAATAGGCCTATAATTAGAAATCAATTTTGAGCCCATAGATTTAGGAGCAAGGGCAACAAAGGTATTATTCCACTCCCTTAAAAGAAGGTCATTTTTTGAAACTCCAAAATAGTAGCAAGCAGATTAGGCTCCACAATATGCCAATAGGTTTGAAAAAATGCCATAGGGAAACCATGGGTACTGGTGATTTATCTCCTTTCATTTCAAAAAAACTCTCCGAACTTCCTCCACCGAGAATGGCTAGGTGAGTTTGGCATTAATGTCATCTAGTGATCAAATTGGGTGTATGCATTGAAGCATTTCCAGACAATCCTCTTCACGTGGGGAGTGTCCTCATGGAGGAGGCTTGCATGGTAATTGATTAATTTAGCAACAATCACATCATCTTTATTTATATAAGTGCCCTCCATAGTGACCAACTCTTTAATTTTATCCCTGCTCTTGTGCTTCAGTAGTAGTCATATGAAAAAATTTGTATTTCAATCACCCTGTTGAAGCCAGATCACTCTAGATCTCTGACGCCAATAGACTTCTTCCTCAACAAGAGTATTGTGATAATCACTAAGAAGGGATAGTTCTTGTTGATGGAGTTGAGGATATATTCCTTTTGAATCAATCTCTGCTAAGATAGAGGCTAATTTCAAAGTGAGAAAATCCTTCCTTCTTCGGATATCCCCAAAAACCTAAATTTTCCAATTCTTGAGTCTTTTAAAACAAAACTTAGCTTCTTAGTGAACATTTACATGGAAAAACCATGGATATTAGTCTTCCACTAGTCCTTAAATAAAATATTCAAAATTATGATTTTGTAACCAAGCAAGCTCAAAGCAAAAAGGAGGATGTTTTGAGCTTTGGATTTTCAAAGCCGTGAGGAGCAAGGGATAACTATCAAAGGCTATATTAGGAAGAGACTACAAGTAGAAATCATTATATATAGTAATCTAATCCATATAGATAATAAATCTATCCAATTTGATTTGAATATGGTTGATTCTCGAGTCTCCTGGGTGTAGGAAGCTCCATGAAGATCAATGTCAAAAAATTCACCCAATCTGATAAAGTCAGCTAAGGCTTCCAAGCTATTAGTGTTGACATTAGTTCCTCCTTTCTTCTCAGATAAGTACAAAGGAGTATTGAAATCACCAGCTATAAGCCACAAGAGGTGCTTGCAAGTATTACAAAATTCCAACAATTCTAGATTTTTTTCTCTTTGGTTTTCAAGATTTGGAGCATAAATATTAACAACAATCCAACCCACATCAGAACCAATCTCTTGGAAAAACATTCCTAGATAATGGGGGGTTTTAATAATACATTCCCTAAAGAGAACCTTCGGGTTCCAAAAAGTGCACAAACCACTAGAGTTACCAATAGACTCTGTGAAGCAACAAAGGCATTAGGCTAGAACTTATGAAGAGTATCCTCCTCCTTCATTTTGGTTTCTTACAGCATCAAGATATCAGGACAATGTTTGAGTCTAAAATCTTTGAGTATTCTTTTTTTTGGGGTGCATTTAATCCCCAAACATTCCAAGAGAAAATATTCATTTCTTTGATTTGGGCTTACCTCCACTTGGAATGGAAAGCAGTCCCTGTGTTCCTTGAGCTATATTTAGAAATGATTCCTCCTGAAGATTTGCTTGATTTGTGTGTCTCCCTTTGGATTTCTTGAGGCCCACATCTAGTTTCAACTTAGTGTTATTTTTGGTATTCTTAGCTAGATCAAGTCCACATAGAGAGAAACTAAAGGAGAGTTTTAGGGCATGCTCGAAGAAGGAGTGAGAAAAAAAGGGGAAACAAACGAAGAAATGGGAACATGATTAAGGACAGGTTCTAGGAGCACAAGAAGAGAAGGGGAAGGAGGAGAGGAGACAATCAAAGAAGAAATTGAAAAGAGGAAAGGTAAGAGGAAGGTCCGAAGAAGGAGAGGAGGATGGAGGTGGAGCAGGAGATGAAAAAAGAGAAGAGGGAGGAAGGTATGGGGAAATAGATGTTGATGAGAGAGGAACATAAACCAAAGGAAACAATAGTGTGTCCAACAAAGGGGAGGCATAAACAAGGGGAGGTAGAGAAAAGGAAGACATGGAAACATCCCGCATAGTAAAGGGAATCAAAGGGGTTCAAAGTTCGGACATAATTTGAGGCTTTGGGAATTTAATTGCCTTTGTTTTTTAGAGAGAGGACCTATTATTTAGGGTTAGGAGTTGGCTTGGATGGGAAATCCTGCACATGATGTCCGATGCTTTTATAGGTGGAGCATGCCCAAGTGCCCAGCTCAAAGTGGAGTTCAATGGAAGATGGTAGAGGCAAACTAATATCAACATTGACACAAAATATGGCATGGATAAATCTTAAACCCGCTTTGGTAGCTTGATCAACAATTATTAGTTAACCAATGGAGAGGGCAATGCCTTCAATGATAGAAAAATGCAAAAACTCTAAGGGGAGCTCTGGGAGGCAAACTTAGATCGGTGCTTGGGTCATGGTTTCCATTTTAGCATTGAATCTGGGTGTCCAATGATGGAGATAAAATCCTCTTCGACCAAAGAACCAAGGGCCACCAAGAAGAGCTTGAGCAAAATCTTCTTTATGGGAAAAAGTAAAGAGCATGAAACCATTGGAAAGAGTAACAATATCAACTAGACCACAAGGATCCCATTTAATACATACCCATTTGTGAATCTCTTCCAAAGGTGACATGAGCCTCATGAGTTTAATGATCGGTGAGAATTCTCAAGAAGCTTTCGTAGCTTTAGTGATCGAGGAAGGGATTTGTAAGGACAAAGTCCCATCAATGCGTTGAGGTTGTAGTTTCCCAAGGAATGAAGATTTCAAAGAGCCAACAACAACTTATTTCTAGGATCTGCGGGGATGTCATCGAGGTCGGGAGGGGGTCAAGGGATGAAAAAATGGATCCATCATGAATTAAGAATCGGTCACAATAGAAATTCAAAAAATTGTAGAGTGGGAATGAAAAAACTATGATTATTGAAGCTCTTACACTTATCAACTAAAACTTTGGATGGTAAACATTTTTATTATACCAGAGCTATGAAGTGGAGTGATGGAGGAGAAATTTCTCTAAGTGGGACATGGGGTGGGCTTGGGTACTTAATGTCCACTAAGAAATCTACATTTGGAGCAACCTACTATGTTTCGCTTGGTCCATATGGAGAAGTTTGACCCCTACCTCAAGGTGTCCCCATGGCCACTTATTAAAAGAATCTAATGAATTCAATGTGAATGGAACTTAGGTTAATGATTACAAACTAATTTTAACTCACCAATATCTCAAGACCTCAAGTTCATCATAACTTTATCTATTACCCTAGTGTTGTGATATTACAACTATCACTTTCTTCCTTTGCATGATATGTTAACTCGCTTGGTGTAAGTCACAAAATTGTTTTTCCTTCACGATATAAACTTGCCTAGGGAAATTTATTTTCAATTATTTTCACAATGGATCCAAAAATATTGTCATAAGGATTCACATCACTCCATTCTTCTAGTATGATCCTATTCCCTTTTTGGAGCATTTACATATACTTAATCATTATTGTGGCACATATTAGGGCATGATTGATTGTCTTATTTTTCGACTTTGTGTTACATTGTTGATGTTTACTTTTAGACCACTTAAAAGTGGTGTAATAACATCTTTGTTCCTTTATAACCTTGATTCTTACACCTACTATGTGTATTGGTTCCACTTTCCTTTTTATCTTTTCTTTTTTATGCGTGTTTGTTTATGTACATACGGGTTAACAAAATTGATTCTTTCCTAATCATGGTGACAAATCTATTGTGCAATAGAAAAAATAAGGTTACTCTAAAATTATTCTCCAAATAACACTCATGATACGAGCACAATCCTTTCCCATCCCCTTATTTTCCCTCCTATCAAGCAACCATCCACCACCTTATTGTGTCATCCATCCACTTGAGGGGGCATTCCTCTACTATCCTACTTGCTGAGGCATCCTAATGCTTCATTGCTTTCTACTCACTGTTCGTATGCGTATACTATATTTAAAGCACTATTACTTCACAATAACACTTTAAAGAGGGGAAAATGTAGACACCCTAAATTACACACCTATTCCCAGTATTGTCCTAGTACATCCTATTATTCACCCATTTGTGATTAATTGATTAAATCGATTAAATCATACACATTGCACCCTTTGGATTAATTAAATTAATCCCTAGTACCCCTTTTGCTAATTTAATTATCATTAATTAATTAATTAATTCATGTGCACATCACACATGACTACCACTCAAATCCTCACCAACAACCACTTAGAATTTAGATTCTCATCCTAGTAAACTACACTTCTAGAATCCTAGAAAGGTGGGGGAATTCAATTGCATGTACAACCACCTTCCAGATGTAACTCTCGCTAATTTATTCCCTTTACTACGCCCTAAATGGACTTTAAACTCTTGCAACTATTGTAACCTCCTTAAAGGCTATTGTTAGAAATTACATTCAATGGTGTTCAACTAACTTCCAACCACCTCGCTCTATAAAATGCAAGCTTACAATATATCAAACCATCTTGGATTCAAATGTACAATTACTTTGCTAAATTTGCTCCAAAATATGAATATTGGAAGATCCCTAAATCTACTCCTAGAATTGGTCAATCCATGTTTAGGGGTCACTCAAGAGCACCACGAGTTATTCAAAAAGTTACATAGCTTCAAGCTCATACAACCTACTTGAGTTTTTCTTGGAAGGCTATAAGAGGTTTCAGACCGTGTGTTTGTTTACGTTCCATTTATTGTTGTTTTCCATAGCTCACAAGTGTAACACTCGGTGTGTAAGCTCACTTAGTTAGGTGACCTCTAAGGTCAGATCGAATCCCCATTTGCATATTTTTATTTTTAGGATTTGATGTGTTTTGGGGTTTAGTAGGATATCGTTTGGTTTGCAGGTTACAGGTGAATTATGCAGGCATAGTGCAACATACATGTGACAAATAACGAAGGTTAGTGACATTGGTGTGACATAAGAAAATCCATTTTTTGAGGTTCTATGTAGTCACGTGTACCTAGAATAAGTCTCCAATGTCTAGGCCCCCGACCTAAACCTAACACCCCAATCTAGGCATATCTGACAATCACATACTTTTTAAAGCATGGTTACAAAAATTTCCTCCTCTTGTTCATCGGGTTTTAGTTCGACACACTTAGGGATTAATTTCAAAACAACTAAGTATTATATTCCCTCTCTTACACTCGTGGTTTTAAATCCATACTTGGGGGAATAGTGCCCCTATCAAACTCATACTACATTCCATTTCATCTCATCCAAAACATGTTGCATATCTTGGTTGCACATAGTTCTTACATTCTCCGATGCTTACATGTACACTCTACTACACATGCTAAATATATATCTTATATGTCATTATATTTATCATATAGACATTTGAATTCACTTGCTTTTCTAGTGTGATTGAAGACTTTATATAGATCATTACATGTAACATGGATTCAGTGCACAATACCTCATACCAGTCCCATATCACCTCTCGGGGCATCCACATAAGTACACATTTCAGGTGCTATTGTTTCATTATTATACATAACACATTACTATATTAGATTATAAATGCTTTGACATACTTTATATCGTTCTAACATGCTAACGGGTGCTTCATGTGCAAAATTTTCCTTGCAGGACCTATTTGTCACCATGGTTATTTGATGTTTTCTTACTCTTGTTTGTGGGATTTTCCCTATGCTTTGTCTTGTGTGCACACTTTATGATTTTGGTCATTGTGGCCTTGATTGTATTGCAACATTGTGAGTAATGTCCCATGTTTGCAACCAATTTTCGTGTTCTACATTATCTTGTTTCTTAGTAGCCTACATTGTTTTCTATATACATATTTGTTTGCATCAAAACTTGTCTTCTAGCCAATTTTTTCATGTGCCTTGGTATTTACCAAACACATTCCCTCCTACATACCAGTATCACTTCAACATGGGGTCCTCTTTTGGGCCACATGATTCTAGTGATGTTGCATACACCCCAAATGAGGGGGGCACCTATTAGGTGAATCGGTTACCCCATTTAGTAGATTCACAATCATAGTTTAACATTTATACATAGTCATAGCTCAACAGTCTACATTCACAATTTAGTAGTCTACAATCATAGTTTAGTACGATAAAAAATAAACTCGGACATGACTTAGAATAAAAATTGGGTCCTTACGTTAAAGCATAAACACTAGTGACCAAAATAAGAATTGAGCATCTAGGTGCTTCGTCCCTTCCGGGAACTCGAGACCAGGGGGTAAATACACAACATTTTTAGTTGAGTATAGTTTTCAACATTGTCACAAAGACTTTTCATAGGGTAGACAATCCTTCAACACTTGGAAATCACATTTGATCACACTTATTCACATTGGATCAAAATTTTACACACCATCTACAATAGTGTTTTTACTTCGGGAAGTAATCAAAGGTTGGAGAATGATACTAGAACTTTCTTTCTACACTACTTCTGTCATGGCATGAGATTTCCTGAAATAATCACTCTTCATAAACATCTTTAGGATCCTTTTTATCACTTTTTCTCATCATGGATCAGGTGCACATGTTCCTTTTTATACTATTTACACATTTTTACATAATTTTTACATGCATTTTTACATATATACACACATATTTGACTACTTGTTCGTTCTTCTCTTTATGAGTCAGTCTGTCCTTATGGGAAGTGGTATTCAACATCAACACACAACCATCACACTCCAAGAACATCATCAACAATAGGTACAACATCACATCTACACGTGCATTTTCACCCTAGGGTCATTATCATCACTTTTATTTTTACTTCCTCTTCTTTAACATCCATGCTTCACAATTTTTATCACTCCACGCTTTTCTTGTCTCAACAGATTTTATACATCAATCTACATGGTTATCAGGTACACATCTCTATCTACTTTATGTTACCGAGATTTTTCTCACCAACATAAAGTGGGGGCAAATGTAGACACTAAATCATGCACTTTGGGTACATTACTAGGTCCTAATCACATACTACTATTCATATGCTTCTTATGAGATAAAAGTAATAATTGATCATTATACTTGGCCTCTTAGTTTCCTTTCTAGTTTCCCTTTGGCCTTCCAAACCTCACAGCTAAGTCGACCCTTCATACTCCACCTTTCCCGGCTCTGACACCAAAGCATTCAACCGGGACGTTAACACCCATGTGCCCTTGTCCCCTATGGGTTTTCTAGACCTATTTTTACTTTACTTGCTACTTTTTGGGTCCTTTCTAGCTAATGGGTATTCCTATCTCTTAGGAGTAGTACTTTTAGTGATCAATTACAAAATTTGAACAAGAGAAACATATAAATATAAAGTTATGTGACCAAATTAAAGGACCAAGCTCTAAACATCTATACTATCACCTAAGGTTGCATCTCACAAGCACTCAAGAGCATCTTTGCATTCATCTAGCACCATTACAAGGGATAAGGGTTAGTTTTCTACATCACACGCATAGGAGGGAAGTTCATTTTATTCCATGCACACATCTATTACATCTTTTTTACATCTAGCTAATTTACTCACTATCAAGTGTGACACGCATAAGAGCCCCTTAGGGCACAATTCCATACACACATAAAAATACATTGGGTTTGAGATGTAGTGTAGTGCTCAGTCATAAGATCACTTGTTTGACAATTGAGGACAATTTGAACCCTCATTTTACATCTTTATTTTTAGGATTTGATGTTCTTTTGAGGGTTTTGTAGGTGATTTCTTCATTACAGGTTATCAATGAAATCGATGATCATAGTGAGATCATCTAGCGATAAAAAATAGGGTTTTAGATCATTCGATGACCCTATAAAATTCATCTCTGGAACTCCTCCGTAGACCCTGGTTCCTAGGAAGGGATCCTATTTCCTAGGTGGCTAAATACTAATCTAGGCGCCCCAATCCTTGCTCGTCCTACACTCCTACACTTTTCTAGGTTCGGTTTTGAGGTCCTATACTATAGTTATGCTAGTCTTCCACCTTCACACATTACCAAGATATTTGTGAAATTAGTTAAGAAACCTAACTCTTATTACACATAGGCTTTTACTTCATTTTCTTATATGCTCGAGTCCTTTCTATACTTTACTACCATATCTTTCTTCAGTAGCATACATAATAATTTAACAAAGTAAATCTACAAACTTTAGTCTAATTTTGTTAAATCAATATCTATATTCTTTCTCTCTCCTTACAAATATTCCCTTCTAATAAGAATAAATTTACTAGGATTTGATCACAACCCTAATGGTTAGATTAGTAAAGATATTGTAAATATTCTTAGGCATAGGCATGCATTAGATTACTAATAAACATGACACCTCCCCTTTATTTTAGGAGGGAATTTGTCCCACATACTGTGGTTGAACCTCATATTTTTCTTTGAAAAAATATCCAACTAAATTTTTGGCAACTCCACTAGGGACACGGACACATAAGAATAATTATATTACTATTGGCGACTTTGTATTTGCTTTGTTCTATTATTTATTTCAAGAGTTAAGCTGATAAGAAGGACATATGCTTGTGCAAGCCGAGCAAGAGGTGAATTTGATCCTTTATTTGATTTGCTTTAACAACATAATTTTAATCTTGCACCGAAAAGGTGATCCTTAGAATGAGAAAATAGTTCATCATTTGTGTGTAGGAATTGTGCTACACAAGAACAGGAACCTCAAAAATTTATAGATCATTATTGTTGATTAATACTTAGATTCCTACACATACAAATTTTAGAAGGATGGTGGACAAAACCACAAGCTCTAGTCCCTTGGGGTCAAACTATTAGTCATCTTTCATTGGTTCAACTACTATATGAGTTACCACATGGATCATGTAAGAATTTCTGAAATTCAATGGTGATGAAAAAAACACCCAGAAAAACATATAGCCACATTTTTTATAGATTGTGGAGTTATTGGGGTTTCCCATGAAGATGTATCCATTTGGTTGTTCATCGAGACACTCCCAAGTTCTACCACATAATGATTCTATCATATTCCACTTGTATGTATTACCAACCGAGATACTATGAGAACAAGGTTTGAGGCTAGATTCAAACCCGTGAAAGATTCACATGCATTATTAGCTCAACTCACACATATGAAGAAAGAACCACATGAGCTTATGTGGGATTTCATGGAAAAGTTTAACAAGCTGATCCATAAAATCCCAGAATGTGTCGTTCCCACTCTTAAAAATCAAAAGTGCTTCTTTGTCAATGAACAACTTCCTGAAGTGAGTTTTTTTGTTGAGAAGGTCTAATATTCCCAACTTGGCTACTACGTAATCAACAACCACATAAATTGAGGATGATCTTATCATGGCTGAAAAGATAAGAAGAGACTCCTCCAAGTCTAAGAATCTAACTACCTATTCAAGGTACCACTGATCC
This sequence comes from Taxus wallichiana var. yunnanensis, assembly GCA_018340775.1. Lineage (NCBI taxonomy): Eukaryota > Viridiplantae > Streptophyta > Pinopsida > Cupressales > Taxaceae > Taxus > Taxus wallichiana. Next base: position 779,598,660 of record CM031239.1, on the reverse strand, counting down.
TATGATCTAGAGAATGGCCAATCATTTATTAAATATGAAGAAGAAGATGTCTCAACATACATCAAATTCTCCTTATAGGGATATCCCTAGGAGAAAATACAACAATAACAATGACACTCTTGTTAGAGATAGGAATCATTTAATGCCGCCACACAACCTAGATTGGTCATTAAAGCTTATCCTATTAATGCAACTATTAAGGTAGTTGAAAGAGAAGAATAATAAATAAATGATGAGGCTAATGATGCCTTTGAAGCTTCGGTTACATTGATGAGTTGTATGATGAGTCACCAACAAATCCAACATTGGGTATCTAGAATATGAAGAAGATGATTACGAGGTTAGTGGTCAATATTTTTATATTTTCACTCAATCCCAAAATTCAAGGAAAGAAGTAGAGAAACCTAAAGAAAAAGAAGATCCGATAATTATTGATAAAAGAGGAAATATTTTGCCTATTCAACCAAAGGAGAAACCTACGCAAGAAAATTATCATTGCTTCTAATCCTCCTCTTTCCTCTATTCCCATGACCAACCCCCTTATGAACAAAAAAATATTGAAGGATCTGCACCTTCAATCATTCCCTCCTACACCACATTTGATATCATAGATAACACCAAAAGAACCAAGATTCGGATATGCGCTTTAGTACAATCCAGAGTAGTTTGAAAGGCTTGCCAAATTCATTAGAAGAAAAGAAGACACACCACCTAATGCCATGTCCAAAGGAATCCTCCCTAATCCTGTACTCCCCTCTTCTCAAAATAATATGGTGTTGACCTCCTCCTCTGGGAAGATTGAACCATTTTATTAATCATTACTCAACAATGGTTTCAAACTCAACAATTGCATTATTGATTATGGGGCCTCAAATAATGTTATGCCTGCAAAGGTAGCTTATGCTCACGGGACTCACTCTTACGAAATCATTCAGATGCTACTAATCCATGGAAACTAAGAAGGTCCCATTGATTGGTCAAATTAAGGATGCAAAATTCACATTTTCCACGCTTCCAGAGAAGAGGGTCAAGATGAATATTTTAGTTACAAATATTCTAGCAACTCATGGTATCTTGCTCGAGAGAGATTTTTGTAGAGATGTATGTGGAAAAATTTATATGGATTGGACAAAGGATAAAATCCCGGTCAATGGAACCATGCGAGTTATTGAACCCAAAGCTCAAGAGAAGTATCTGTCTCAAAGTACAATGATCCTAAGGCTCAAATAATTTTTGAAGATGCCGGTTTAGGGAACTACTTCATGACCACGAATAGGATTTCACTTCCAATTCATTCATGGAAGTGGAATCCAACGTGATATGGACTTTAGAGTTTGATGGTAAATGCTCTACTGGTGCAGCATGGGTGCAATGCTAATTTCTCCTGAGTTTGAAATTTTTCCTTTTTCATTCAAATTTGACAATACTAATAACATTACTAAATATGAGGCATTTTTGTTAGGGTTAAGGATGGAAAAAGAAAAAGGGATTAGGAATCTCAAAGCACAAGGGGACATAGATCTCATTATGAATCAAGTTAGGAACATCTATTAGGTGAAGAATGATTGTTGAGGCATTATAGAAACAAGGTTTGGGACTATATTGAATATTTTGATGCATCAAAGTAGTACCTAAAGATCACAATGAAAAAGCAGATTCCCTTGCGTTGTTTGCTTCATTACTCCTTCCTCATCCTAAGTTCAAGGAAGAAAAATATACCATTGAGGTAGTATGTCAGCCCAACATTTGTGATAATTATTCACATTGGAAATCATTCAACGATGATTAGTAGATTTTGATTTTTTAAGAAATTTTTGATAATTTTAGCAAGCTCTACTTTGAGGGTTCTAAATCAGATTTTGTGAATTTGTTTCTAATTCACAAAAGAAATCAACGGGAATTTCTCTAACTAAATGGAAACAAAATTCCCAAAGGATTGGTGTCTTTCAAAGGAATGTTTAACAAACATGATTGCTTCATTCAAAAGAAGCAACATTTTGAAGCTAATTCCTCTCGCTAGGATTGAACAAGGAGTTAATCTTGGTTCTACGAAAGCGATTCTGATTGTGAACATTAGAAAATGTTTCTCCCTTAAGGAAAAAAGGAAGTTCGTTGTGATTTTAAAGAAATACATGGATGTTTTAGCATGGTCTTACATAGATTTGAAATATTTCAAACCAAAAGATGTGCAACACAATATTCCTCTTAAGATGGATGCTTAGTTGTATAGAAAAAACAATGTCATTAAAATCCTAACATTTACGGAACCATCCTTCGCAGAGATTTAGAAGATGTTGGATACAAGGATGATCTTTCGATTCATCATTCCACATGGGTAGCCAACATTTTCCCCATAAGGAAAAGAGAATACAAAAATTCATATCTGCGTATTGATTTTGAAATCTCAACCAATCCTTGTTGAAAGATAATTTCCCTCTACCTATTATGGATCAAGTGCTAAAAATGGTGTTAGGTTCAAAATGCTCTCTATGTTGGATGGATTTTTGGCATACTATCATGTTGAGGTTTCCACAAAATATCAACATAAGAAAACATTCACTACGACATGGGGTACATTTTCTTATATGAGGATGCCATTTGGATTGATTAATACTGGAGCTACCTTCCAAAGGGCTATGGATCTAACATTCGAGATACTTAACAAGATTTTTTTGTGATTTTTGGATGACCTTATAATATTTTCCAAGAATAGGCATGACCATTGTGATCATCTAGAGTGAGTTCTAATAAGGTGTCGACAACACGGGATTTATTTGAATCCCAAGAAATCTATGTTTGGAGTCATAGAAGGGAAATTACTAGGACATATCATGACGAAAGAAGGAACTAAGATTGACCATGAATGGGTTAAGGCTATACAAAGTCTCACCCTTCCTACAAGTAAAATAAGTGTGCATTCATTCTTTGGGAAGGTTAATTTCTTGAGATGGTTTGTTCCATATTTTGACAAGACTCGACACATTGTCAAGATGATGAAAGGTAAAGTTCCATTTTAATGGAATGTCGATGGAAAAATTTCCTTTGATGAAATCAAGGAAGCCATAGCTCATTCCCCTATCCTGGTATGCCAATATTTTAAAAATATTTTATCATGTATAGCTATGCCTCGGCTCATACAAATGCCTATTATATTAATGCAACAGAACGCCAAAGGAGTTGAATCTATAAATGATTTTATGAGTTGCACTTTGAAAGATCATGTGCTCAAGCTATTTGAGATTGAAAAATATGCCTATATGCGCAGATTTGACTAGTAAAACATTTTTGGTATTACATCTTGAATTCTATACACTAGCTCTTATCCCTAATATGGAAATGAAGTCCATCATCACTCAACAAGATTTAGGAATTAAACGAGGTAATTAGATTGCTAAGGTGTAGGAATATGATTTAGAAATCAAACCCCCAAAACTTGTGAGTGGAAGAGGTTTATATCAATTAATAACTGAAAAAATCCCTAAAGAAGAAGGTCACGCATCCGAGGAAAATCATGAAGAAGTGCCCATGGTACTATTTGTAAGTACAATAGATGAGTGGTATTCAGATATTACTTTATTTTTAACCTATGGATAATTTCCTAGACATCTGAGCCCTAAAGAGAAATTAATGGTCAAGTTAAGGTTTTCTAAGTATGTGTTTTAGGATAATGGTTTGTACAAGAGGGGATTGATGGAGTATTCCTTCATTGCGTAGATAAAATTCAACAAGGTAAGCTTATGGAAGTATTTCATAACTTAGCATGCGGAGGCCATTTCTAATCATCCATTACAACTCACAAGATATTGTGAGGAAGGTACTATTGGCCCACTCTCTTTCAAGATGCATTCATGTGGGTGGTAAAGTGTGAAGCTTGTCAACAATTGTTGGTCATCCAAAATTGGCAGCACTTCCCTTAAGACTAGTGGTAATCGAAGAACCATTTTAGTAATGGGGAATTGATTTTATCAGAGCATTGAATCCTTCATCTAATGCTGGGCATAATTATGTCTTAACTGCAATTGATTATTTCACAAAGTGGGTGGAAGCCATCCCAGTAAAACATGTTACCTTTGAAGTTGTTTGTAGCCTCATTAAAGAGAATATAATTATCAGGTTTGGTGTTCCTCATAATATTTTTAAAAAATTCTTCCAAGTTTTTTGTCTTATGAAATCACCAAATTTTTCTATGGTTGTGGAATTACTTTGGCTCACTCATCAGATTATTATTCTCAAGGAAATGGTTAGGAGGAATCAAGTAATAATAACTTGGTGACTATAATCAGGAAGTTGGACGATGAAAATCAATGTACATGGCACAAAGGCATTTTACGATGCCTGTTGGATGATCATAACTCCAAAGAGGGTTATTGGGATGTCACCTTTTAAAGTGTTATATGGAGTTGATGTGGAGATTCATATCTCCTTGGAATTACCGGCCTTGAGGTTGGGCAAACTGATTGAAGATGATACCTTCCAAGAATCCGTTAAAAAAATAATCATGTACTTGATAGAGTTGGAGGAAAATAGGTCTAAAGTGGTTGATCATATCATGGAGCATCAGAACAAGGTAAATAAAGTGTTTGATAAGAAAGCTAAGAAATGACATTTTCAAGTCGTAGATCTCTTTTGTGATGGGATAAAAGAAGAGAACCAAAAGGAATGCATGGAAAATTTGATTCCTTTTTGAGAGGACCTTTCAAGATTTATCGGTTATGCGGAGAATTTTTTTATTTATTTGTCATACCTTGATGGAGCTCAACTTTCACAGATTCACAATGGCAAACATCTCATGTTATTTCATCGAGTAGTGCAATTTCTTCTTGCAGTGTATCATAGTTTGATTTTTCTGTTGTGTGTTTCCTTTTTTGGTAGTGTGTTTTCTTTTCATTTCTTTATTTTGGTTTTGGTTTATTTTGTTCGTGTCTCTTTTTCTGCTCTCTTTAACTCCATAGCTTAATGGATTTGATACTTTAGATATTTTGGATTCCTCTTTCTTTAAAGTATCAAAGAAAGTCCCGATTGGAGCCAATTGTTATCCCATTTTTGGAGTTTATAAAAATGGGATAACTAGTAAAATGTTTCATGATGAACCTGTTTATGACCTATTTTTCATCCAAGGATTGTGTTAAAAATCCTTATTTGTTTTTGAATCAGATTTCAGGGTTTTATTAGCATTTTAAATGTTTTGTGCCATGTATTTTCCACACTCGAAAACCCAAAACACTGCAGGATTTCAGGTTTCGGGTTTCAAATGCATCGAAACATCTTGCCCTTGAAACACAATCAATGGGTTTTTATTTCTTGAACCCGAAACTCTAGAAACACTATCACATGTCATATTTTTGGGATTTTTTTACATCAAGTCATGGTAGATGGATTTCATGTCAAGTGCTTCTGTTCTCCGAACCGGAACCTCAACTCTTCACCAATTTCCTTTCTATCATGTTTTTGGAACCTAACTACATAATTGCATGAGATGTCGCGTGCCGTCTAAATTACACCCATGAAGTCAATGCCATAAATGCTAGGATGAAAGTTGGTGGCCCACACGTGTTATCTTATACGTGTATTAAATGCAAGGTTATTTATAAATAGGAGGTTTTTCTATGTCATTCATACCTTTTTACTCCATATGCCATTTAAATTTCTCTCTTGTTTTCACATTTTAAAAGTCGATTAGAATTTTCTTAGCATTTTTGATTCTTTTTCTTATATTTGAAGTGTTGATTCATATCTCTATAAGTGATCCTCCTTTTGAATGAATTGCACTCATATTTTTAAAGTTTTATATTATTTTTCACTAAGTGGAGGAGTCGTTTCCCATTTTTCAAATTTTTTTACTCCTCATTTTTTAGTTTTTTTGTTTTTATCTTACCATGAGAAGTAGGAGTCTTTTAGGTTTCTAACTTGCTCATTTTTGGTAAGGGTTTCTAATGGAACAAACTGAAAAATAACTCTTAATGAATTTCAACCTAAAAATTGCATTTAAGGTTTTTCACATTTGGAGTAGGTTAATTTAATGATAAAGAGCTTGAGGTTCTCATCCTTGCTAGACAAGTTTGGGTTTCGTAGTGTTTCGTGTTTTGGTCGGCTGTCGAGGAAGCTCATCTTTCTAGACCACATGTAAGGTTTTCCCAAGTTCGAATGATCTCAAACCCCGATGATGTATTAGTTTTTTCAAGGTGTTAAGAAAGGGTCAATTTTGATTCGTGTGTTAGGTTTTTCAAGATGATCAACAAGGTTAATTCTTCACCAATTTGTTAGATTGTTGAAGGTGTATTATAGGATGTAAAACCTAAAGTTCTCTCAAGGATTTCAAGGAGGCTTTATAGACTGTTTTCTTCTCCTCATGTCTCGATTCGAGCAAAGGTAAGGGAAGTAAGGAATCATTAAATGAGATGAAGTATAAATATCAAGGAGTTGTGCCTCCGTCCAAAGTATTGACTCTAATGTTGATATCAGGGACACTGAATTGGGGCACATTGATATGGAAGAATTTTAGAGCAGGGTAGGAAGTTCTTCACAAAATTCATGGATGAAATGTATCTATCATAGTGGGATAACTTTGGCTTCGCCTTCCCTATCTCCACTTAATGCCCCGGATTCATTCTCACATTATCCAACCATAATGATTCGAGACATGGTTTTTTAGAATCAAGCAGGTGAGGTGGTCTTCAAATTGGATACTAAGTACTTTGATGAGTTTCTTAAGCTCCCTAATTTCATTGAATATGTTGGGAAAACCCTAATTTTCTTAGAAGGCATGTGATATAGACTTGAATGAATGTATCAAACATGTCAATTAGAAGTACCTATTTCATCCAAAACCTTATGTGTCTAGGTTTCTAATTTGACTTCATTCTAGAAATAAAAAAATATCATCACACTCCTCGAGAAAAGTATTTGGAATCCGATGCTAAATAATTACATGGATGCATGTATCCTTTTATCTCCATTATAAAAATAACGAACAATTATTTGACTAGGGAACATTTATTAGTGACACTATTGACACTTAGATGAAAGAAGTTTTGACAACAGGTTACTTCTACATGATTTCATATGTTACTTATGCCATAGTCAGAATGAGGAATTATAATTCTACCCTAAATTGTCCTTGAAGGGGATTCAAACACATTCTAGGAGGGTCAATGATGCTTCCATTTACGACAACATTTGTAGATTGGATCCCAACCTTTATAAGAAAAGGGTCTTAGATGCCGCATGGAACACAATATCAAAATGGGGTTGCATCTTTTATAACTCTAGAAATTTACCTATTTGTGAGCCTCAATGTTTTAGGGATCTCCAATATGTCTTCGTAGGTACCCAAGTGATAAATGGATCCTCATGTAATTTGTTAGGAAACTTTTGGATTTTCATAAATTTAAGTAGAATAAGCATAAGGTTGTGGTTTCTTTACCTATATCCATTGAAAGATATACTTTCTCCTCTACCATCAAAGCTAAAAAAATGGTTAATAAAATGCAAGGGAAGCTTAAAATGACCATGCCACCAAGGCTAGGATTTGATTATCAAGGTTTTCTAAAGGCTCATGGAACCATGCATCTTCATGTTCTAGACCTTCCAGATATTTGGATTAATTATAGGATTTATTGGATAAGATGCGAGACATATCTTTGTCGGATAGGGGAGGAGAGTACAAGGTATGCCTTGGAATGATGTGTATTGGCCCATGTGTATAGAGATATACACAAATTTACACAAGAGGAGCATGAGGGTGGTATTAGAGCTACCACATTGTTGCATGTATGGGCCTATGAGCATATTGTGGTATTGAGGCCAATTGGTGGACCACAAGGAGATTGGGCTAGGCAAGATGTATTTATTGGGAGATGGGTAGGTGTTCATGGTAGGAAGATGGATACAGATACCTATAGAGTGATGTTAGATTGTATGGGGCTAGAATCCATGATATGGAGACAATACCGAGACTACAAAGGATGGCCAAAGGATGTAGTAAATATATAATGCATTTGACGATGACTATGTGGCTAGAGGATCGATTTTAATGGGTGAATGAGTTATTTTAGATGGAACACATGTCATGCTAGTTTTTATGGCCTAGGATGTTCCCCCAGAGCCATATGTATGGTTGAGAGAAACTAGGGAACCATAGAGGCTGGGGCCGGACCAAGGCCCACAAGAGTGCAACTAGTAGCTCTTGGGATAGATGAGGCTAATGCGATGATAGATTTGATAGACGTGGATGATCTTTGGGTGTACAAAGGCCTACTATGCATGGTGGGCATCACATCAGTGAGTATCAATCTCTAAACAAACATTAATTCAATATAATAAAACCCGTATAAATTAAAAAAATAAAATACAAAACATTTGATCTTAATTTACTTCGCTCTATTACCATGTTAAATTTAAGGATTCTAACAAATATGGATCTAATCAAATTACATATTATATAATGTTATAATAAATATTACATCATAACATAAGTAAGTAAAGAAATATTTATAGAAAATAAATAACATAGGTGACACAATATTTATAGTGGAAAACCCCAATAGGGTAAAAACTATTTTGAAAATAACCTTTTACTTCAGAGAACTTATTTTACATCTAGTAAGATCACCTCCTCCTTTAAAACCCTATTTACTAAGGGTAAAATCAAATCACTTGATTTGTACACCTTTGATATATTTCTCGAATATATCAAATGAGGACCTAAAGTCCTTTTTATATAAGGTGATCGGGTATGTCTCCCGACCCACCTTTTCAACCTAAAATGGTAGACAAATACACTTATGTTTATAATATTTAATATTAGAAATATAATCATTTCATGATATTAAATATTTAACTTAAAGTATATACCTAGGTTAACATATTTAATAATAGAAATATAAATATTTCATATTATTAAATATTAACCTATATATTAGTGATGGACCCATATACATTAAGGGTTGGTCAGACCACTTAATTATTATGTTCCAACACCCGCCCTTAATGTTAAGTGGGATAACATAACATATAACAATAGACTACTACCCGTGATATACTACAGGATTTACAATCCTTAAACCATAAATGTTTTAGGCTAGCATATCGGTTGAAGGAATTATAACACCTTCATCATACTCAATTTACCTTTTGGTACAAAAGGATTTGGAATCCCAAAGATCATCCCATGATCAGTGGCTAAGTATGATTTGTGAGTTTTACATGTTCTCACAAGTTCTCATAAAATGTTATTGAACCCAAGCATATATGAGCCTTTTACAACCAAGGACCTCCTTAAAAATATGCTTGTATTGGATGTTTACCAGTAAACTCAATAGCACTAAAGAGTTTACTGAAGACCGCCTTTAAGATCTTTCTACACTTCTTTCTAAAAATAAGCCGAGGAGGTATACATGCCTGAAGGTATTTTTACACTTACCCGAAGGTATTTTTACACTTTCTCAAAGATCTTTTACAAATTCTTGAAGGTATTTTTACAAAAACCAAGTTCCATTAGGAGATGACATTGTTATGCACACTCCTCCTCAATGGAAACTCCAACAATCCAAGATTTTCATGAAAGTGACAAAACTTTGCAGCACTCAGGGACTTTGTGAAGATGTCAACAACCTGCTCTTCATTCAACATGAATTTGAGATTTATCTAATCACTTTGCACCTTCTCACGGGTCAAGCATATATGTATCTCAATGTTATTCATCCTCCGATGTTGAACTTGATTCTTAATCAAGAGTAATACAACTCGACCATCACATAGAAGAGAAATACTTCCTTTGGAGACTGGTGATTGTATTTGTTGTTTCAAGTAATGGTTTATACACCAAAAATGTGAACACATATCCAGTATATTTTGTAACACAACATCAATATCGTTAGAATCACAAAATCCATATAAGATAGTATTTTCATTCTTATCATAATGCAACCCATAATTAATTGTTCTTTTAAATATCTAATTTTTTTTTTTGCAAGATTCCAATGATATCTAAAAAGGTTTGTGTATAAACCTTGAAGTAATTCCTATTGTATAGGAAATATCTGATCTAGTTATAGTTAGATAAATTATACTATTAACTAACAATGTATATAAAATAGGATCAACCTTTTTCATATGTAGATTTATGATCAATATTTATTCCAACTTCCATTGAAGTAGAAAATGGTTTACAATCAATCATAAAAAATTTTTTTAATACAATGGTTGCATATTGTGTTTTGAAAAATAACAATAGAATGAAATACAATCATACAAAGAACATGATGTGAGAGACCTAACTCATTCATTTCAAATTATTGCTTCAATTTCTTTTAATCATATGAATTAAATCGGAAATTGTCACTAGCCATAAAAATCATCAACATATATACATATAATGATAATATATGATCCTTATTACTTAGTGAATATATCATTTTTAGAAGAACAATTAACAAAACCTAAAATTTTAAAGAAGGAAACAATTTTCGCATACCAAGCTCTAAGAGCTTGTTTTAAACCATACAAAGATTTCTAAATGTACAAACATAGTTTTCTTCACCCATTTCTTCAAATCCTTTAAGTTGAAACATGTAAACTTCTTTTTTAAATCACAATTCAAAAAAATATTTTTCTTATCCATTTGGTGGATTTCCCACCCAAATTGAGTGGCAATTGCAAATAAGGCCCTAACAGTACTCATTTTAGCTATAGGGGAAAATGTCTCAACATAATCAATACCAGGTTTCTGATTGAAACCTCTAGAACAAATCTAGCTTTATGTTTCTTAATACTACCATCAATGTTATACTTTGTATATCCACCTAGACCCTATAATACTTGCGTCTCGGAGTTTATACAAGGTAATTAATGCATGGTACATATGATGGCTTCTAGTCATTTTCCTAAGGTTTATAGGATTTGAATTTCTAACATAGATTGAGCCCAATTTAATTTCTTATCTAGGAAGATAAGAGTTTTAGAAACATTTATAAGATCAAAACATCATCATGACCATTTACTAAATCGAATCAAAATCATCATTTAGAAGCATTTAATGAAGTAAATTCAAGAGAAGAAGACAACACATGTAAACATTTCACTAGATTATATCTATACATTTCATATAAGCTTCGATAATTAACATGTCCTAACCTTTCATGCCATAGTTTTAAATTATTCAAACTCTGAGATATAAAACAAGATGTAGAAGAGAAATCATCAAAAATATATAGACCATTTCTTTGAATTCCTTCAAGGATTAAATTCTCATTACTATCCTTGATATACCAAGTATCCTTCATACATGGATTCTAGTTGTGTCCATACCTCTTTCGGATGTTTGATATTACCAATGTGTAGAAGGTACTCATCGTTCACATTGCACAAAATCATAGAAAGAGCCTCTTACATTTGTTGCAAGAATGCATTCATGTTATCTATAGTTTCTTGATGACCGGTGGGAGCAACCTCAGATCTAGAAACAATTGTCCAGAGTTTCCTTGCCATAAATTCTATTTTGACCAAATGTTGTAGTTGGTTTCATTTAGGATCTAGGTTTTGTCAAGATAGAAATAGTTGGACGTCATTGTTTTCCTAAACCTGTAAAACACACCCCATTATAATATACAATGTACCACAAAGTTAGATACATATTTATCGATAATAAAAATAATACTTTTAATAGAATCAAATCTAAATTTTATAGATCTAAAGAAACTATTTGATCATAACTAATTATGTCATTACAATGCATTATAATTAACCTCCCATGATCAAAATAATAACCCACAATATAAAGGGCTCTGCCTTATACCCCAAATTTATAAAAAAATATTTCCAACCATATAAAAGTGAAGAAGAGACCCCTAAGAATGCATAATAACTTCAAATTTCTAAAAATATTAATGTAGACAAAGATCCGACCAACTTAAATTTGACGTCTAAATGACCATCATAATGACTTATTTTTTGGTCTGTCGTGATGGTCATTTGACCGTCAATTTTAACACAATGAAAGTTTCCTAGAACCTACGAGCTTAAATTTGACGTCTAAATGACCGTCATATTGTCTTATGTTTGGTCTACCGTGACGGTCATTTGACCGTCAAATTTAATGAAGTCAAAACTTGCTGTGTATTTCTAGAATTTATTCTTCTTTAGGAGGTTATATTTTAATACATTATAATAACCTATTATAATTTATAATATAAAAATATATACACTTTAAAAAAAAAAGAGGTATATAGTTTATAGAATATAAATAAAAAACAACATATAGTTCATAAAAATTATCAATTATAGTATACATTTTTATATAAAAAAACACATAACCCTTATTAAAGGGATTTAAAGGACATAGACCTCGTTAATTTTTTTTTTTACCACCAACCGAAAGTAGATTTATGAGAGTATAGATTAACCTACATTTTCTGAGAGGGGACAAATAATTTCACTCGACCGATGAAATAAATTGAAATCTCTATTTTCATGAACTTTGTCTCCTCCTTTCATTTACTCTTAATTTTACCCCCGCACACATTTAAAATTATGGAAATATTACAAAATATTTTATATAATTCTTCCTAAAAACTTTAAAAAACTTTATGTGGCTATAAATACCAATATTTTAATAAATATTTACCACATTTCATGTGGGCCACCAATAAACTAGCCCCTTTTTTAATTCTCCATTTATACTTGAGAGTTCCACATTTATACCTGAGATATTATCTCATTTTATTCTCCACTCCCACTCTTATATAAAAGAAAATATTTAAATAAGTTGATTTATATAGTTTTTATAAACTATAACATATAAATGAATGGGGCCACCCTTATATGGATAATATAAATGGTTAGGGACACATGTTAAGTTTAATTTAATACGTATTAAGATTTAAAAAGTAATCCCTTCATGCTCAAGCAATAAACACTAAAAAAATAAGCATTTAGGTTTTTTTTTTAAATTTAAAAACATATATAAACCAAATCTAATAAAATTTATATTTTAAACGGTTTAAAATAACTATATATATAAAATATGATTCAAACTTAGGTTTTTTTAAAAACTATATATGCCTAGATTTATAAGTTAAGTTTAAATATGATTTAAACTTAGGTTTAGAATATGGTCTATTGACTCTTCCCTCAATCCCAATTAATTTTAATATGGTTTAACGCTTTTAATATATAGTTTTTTTCCAAAATATATAAATTTTAATATGATGTTTATATAAATTATTATATAAACCTTATTTTATATATATATATATATATATATATATATATATATATAATTTAAAAATAATAATATAATTTTCAAATTATATAAGATATAGTTATAGATTAATTATAAACTAAAGTTTTTCAAATCGAATCCTTTTAAAGGGACCAAAGAACATGGGTATGAATTTACCTTCCAAATATTTAACCTATAAGCATTTGAAATTATAGAAAACATGAAAATTATTTCATATAGTAATAAATCTTTTTCTTTTCCGTATGTGATTTTCATGCAAGTAAATATTTGAAGCCCCTTTCACTTGTGCACACATTAATCTCCAAACAAACATTAATTCCATATAATAAAACCCGCATACAAAATAAATAAATAAAATATAAAACATTTGATCTTAATTTATTTAATTTACCTCTCGATCCTCTGTTATCATGTTAGAATTTGAGGATTCTAATAAATATGGATTTAATAAAATTACATATTATATAATGTTATAATAAATATTACATCATAACACAAGTAAATAAAGAAATAATTATAGAAAATAAATAACACATGTAACACAATATTTATAGTGGAAAACCTCAATAGGGTAAAAACCAATTTGAAAATAATTTTTACTTCAGAGAACTTATTTTACATCCAGTAAGATCACCTCCTCCTTTGAAACCCTATTTACCAAGACTAAAACCAAACCACTTGATTTGCACACCTTTGATATATTTCCGAATATATCAAATAAGGACCTAAAGTCCTTTTTATATAAGGTGATCGGGTATGTCTCCCAACCCACCTTTTCAACCTAAAATGGTTGACATATACACTTAGGTTTATAATATTTAATATTAGAAATATAATCATTTCATGATATTAAATATTTAACCTAAAGTATATATATAGGTTAATATTTAATAATAGAAATATCAATATTTCATATTCTTAAATATTAACCTATATATTAGTGATGGACCCATATACATTAAGGGTTGGCCAAACCACTTTATCATTATGTTCCAACACATACCCTCAATAAGCGTAGAAGAAAGATCGAGAACAGAGTGTGAGTATTTGTATAGTGATGTTTGATGATTTTTATTTGGTTGTGTAATTGTCATTGTTTCCTAATACATTGTTCTATGGATGTAGGTGATGTGTATTGGTCACTAATTGTGGACACATTCATCCGTATATTGACACAAAATGTGCCCACCGATGTACTCATGGGTGGGGGTATGCTAGAGTATGTGGAATCTATCATGGGGAACATTCCCATTTGGTTGAGCCAGTGGCGATAACAACAATGACATGTATTGTGCTACTGGGTGAGAGGGATGAGGTGTCAAGGAGACATGATCAACTAGAGAGGAAATTGGTGGTAGTTCTCTAACATAAGATGTATTTGTGTAGTTTGTGGAGTTACGTGGTTGTTGTAGAAACTCAAAATTTACACTCCTCATTTTATTTATCATTTACATTTACTTTCACAATATATTAATAAAATACATCATTTAAACTCATATACACCTTATCCTAAGTCTAAAATAGTTCATCATATTTACTTCATGTAAATACTTCCCTTACAACTGTAAAATCTATACTTAAGCACCCAAAATCACTTGAGAACCAAAAACAAATAAAACAAATCAATAAAAAAATCTATAACCATCCTAACCCCTACACTTTGACCTCCAATATCTTCCCAACCATTTACCTGAAGTCCAAAACTAAATAACTTCATTTAGAAGTGGTTTTAACCACTTTACAACTCAAAATCTGAAAAACCCGGATCACTTTGGTGATTTAGTTGAATCTACAACGATTATAAATGGCAATTCTCTGCTCTTTCTCTAGGATCCTCAATTTTGAATCTTTGAGCCCTAACTTTTCGCCTCAAACATTAGCATCCTACATCTCATCATTAAAAGAAAAACATCTAGGCTATCATTAAGCATCATTGGATATCATCATCAAGAATCTTCAAGTATCTGGAGATCAATCCTTCATCACCCAAGCTACATAATACATTAAAAATCATCCCTAGACAAGGTTTGAGGCATCTTTTAGCTTCACTACACTTCCAAGGTATTCTGAAACCTTAATTTTTATTTTATCTACCACATTTGGATTTTAATTAGTTTGAAACACCACTCTGTATCATCAGATAATAATTTTTATTAACTACCAAAATCTATTGAAATTGCCACGATTCCCCTCAATCGCTAACGATTGGCCTAATCACTAATGATTCGTGTCAAATCTATCTTTTGTCAAATTTATCATATTTTTGTCAACTTTATTTATTATTTTTCATTATATCTATTGGTTTTAACATGTCTTTGAGAATGTCTCTTTGTTAGATGGAAATTATTGGTCAATCACATGTAATTACCAACATTTACAACCTTCCAATAGTCAACACCCTTTTTCTCGGGAACAATACAATATCTGAATGAGCTCACACTTTGTGCAATTTGATTTGCTGACACTGACTAAGACATCAAAGATCAATTTGAATTCCTTCATGAGATCGAGGACTTGGTACAACTACTTTGAACATTTCCAGATCACATCCATCCTTGCTTGGGCCACTTTCGAAGCCGCACATGTGACCTCCACATTCATCCAGGAGTTCTAGAGCTTCCCATATTATATCCGAATATCTACATTGATTATATATCTTTATCTTAATCCATATTATTTCTTATTTTCAATCCACTTGATTATTTAAAAGCGAGATGACATCCTCAAAGGAAGTCCCTTTAGATTCCTGGAATCAACTTTTCTTTGAAAACCTCACTGTCTATTTATCTAATCCTTTCTATTTAGTGTCTTTGAGTGGAGTTTCTTTGCAGGATAGGAGGATTTATACATATATCCAGACTTGATCAAATTCTATCAAACATAAAGCTTTGACATCCATCTCTCTCTATGGGTATCGGTAAACCCTGCATCTTCTGAGGTTAGTTTTGTTTTTATTATTTCACTAAATTAATTTGGTAGAAAGGTAAAAAAATCTCTAGACATTCTAGCATGCAGTGGGACCTAGTCCATTCTTCATTTGTATTTTATTTCATTTAAATCAAAATTTCATTCATTTTTAGGCCTTTGCTCTGCAATAGCTAGTGATCAAGTTAAATTTCCAGCGATTGTGTGAATCGCCAGTGATTCTGTTAATCACCAATGATCTCTGTGAGTATTATTATCTATCCCTATCCAATTAGCCTCTAACATCATTTTTCGTGTTGTTTTCTATCTTCTACTAACATTTTTGTAGGTTTCTACTTTTGGAGGATTTTTCTTGCTTGTTTATTGTTTTGTTGAAAAAATCAATTTTTTTGAAAATTAAAAAGGAAGTGTTTTTGAGGTGAGTCCTTTTCCTTTATTTTTTTTTCCATATTGCATTTTGATGTCTGATCTCATCGAATTCAATCTTTTCTCTTGAATTTAAAATGAACCTTGCATCCTTCCTGATCACATACACTAATTAGAAGGGTTAATTTGTTGCATTCACTTAATTCTTTCTCCCACACAAAAAAAAAAATCACATCAAATATAAAAATTGCATAAAAAATCCTACCAGGTGATAACTATTGGGATTTAATCACCCAATAGGGAAACCAACTTGGTGTTTTGGCTGAGTATAAAAATAGGTTATCGGTATATTGGCTAAGCACCCGATTCCCTTATCACTGTGGGACTGTGAAGTGAGGGGGTAGGCCCCCCATACCGAGCTCCGTGATCGATACTAGCAAATATTTGGGCCTCATGTATGTACCTTTAGGTATATAAAGGATTCTATCCTTAAAAATTACCTACAAAAATTTATAGATGGCCATTTCCTAGGACCCTATAAGTCTGTTTTACATATTCCACTTTTTCTTAATTAATAAGGATAATCAAACTTATTCTGTGTGATTTTTCTTTATGTTTGTGATCAACTCATCTATATTTTTTCATTTTGTTTAGTGATTATGTGTTTGTTAATATAATACTTATAAGAAAACAATCTTATATCCCAGGACCTCGGAAAACATGTCTAGACCATTCCAACAATCCACACAAAAATACATCAAACTTTACAACAAGCCTAAACTCAACTAGATGAATCCTAATGACTCATTGATCAATTCCAAAAGTTTTTAGCAACACCCGATCTGAAAATATAGAAAAAATGATAGATGATATTACATGTTACATTGATAACACTCAACAATGTCTTCGGAACACTTGTCATTCCTTCCATGAACAACAAAACACTACTTCACCTCCACCCGAAGATCAAGAACAAACCACATTCTCCCAGTAGTCAATCCACTTCATCTGAAATACCTTATCCCCTAAGCCCATGGTTCTTAAACAATGGGGATCTTTTCTTATTAGATATCCTTGACTCAAACCCTATGGCTCTTAATGCATATCTTGCTACTAGGGGTGTCCATCTTCAATCATCATTTCTGAACCGCTTCCATATACACCTGATCCTTCATGTAATTTTCCCATCTCATCAATCCAAACCATGAATGTGTCATCCAAAAATATATTTCTACCCTACTAGTAGTTGATCAAAAACATATACCATTGTGTCTTAGTTCCCATCATTACCTTTGACCTTGACATTATTTCTTCACAAAACACAACCATTCAACAACTTGATCCTTCAACTGGTTCAACACCCCCTCAAAATGATACAAACACCTCTTCATCCACACAAACCCCTCCAGCTTCCTCTACCATTCAAATACCTCTTGTGAGTTCTTCTACCATCTCTATTAGCATACCTCACTACCGCTTTGATCCATAGGGATCCAAAATAACTCTACTTCATCGATGAGTTAGCAAAAGAAGGAAAATTAATACATGGAGGTTATGTATTTATAGTAATAGGACCACCTCTTTGTGTAGAGTGGTCAGTTATAGAACCTTTGCCCAACTAGGGCGGTGGTCCCTGGGACCACCGGTCTCGCATGAGTGGCGGTCCTAGCTCTTTCAGATAGAAAATAAAATATGAAACAAACAACCTCAAAATTTGAAAGGTTGTTCATGAATCTTCTCCTCCATGACCTTTCCCATTCTCTAGTGCATGAGAGGACATGAGAAAGGCTATAAATACATGTTTGTAGAAGAGAATAAGATCATTGAAGCATGAAAGCAAGTGAGCAAGAAGTTATTGGTGTTGGAATTGTGTTTTGTAGAAGAAAGGAGTGTTAAGATAGATGAAGATGAAGAACTATAGTGCTACCTTCCATTGAGGATTACGTCTTGGACTCACAAGATGAATTGGAGGAAGATGTAATACTACAAAGTAAAAGGTTAGAGATACTAGGAGAGGCCTATAGGAGTCTTGGTAGATTAGATTGAAAGAAAAACACCAAGGTAGGCCCGGTGGTACTTGAAGAAGCAAGTGAGGGAATTATTTCCTCATCTACTCCCCCACTAAGATTTTGTGAGACCAAAAACCTCCTAAGTAGGGGAGGTGTGATCCATAGGGATCCAAAATAAATCTACTTCATTAGATCGATCGGCCACGAAGAAGGAAAATAAATAAATGGAGGTTATATATTTATAGTAATAGGACCATTTCTCGTGCAGAGTGGCGGTTACGTAATCTGCTACCCAACTAAGGTAGGTATGATGATTGTAATCGCTGCCCAACCAGTTGTGGTCTTGGGACCGGGTTTACATTGGGTGGCGGTCCTAGGGACTGCCATTCTGCATTGGGTGGCGGTCCTTGATCTTTCGGACAGAAAATAAAATATGAAGTGAACAACCTCAGAATTTGAAAGGTTGTTCATGACTCTTCTCCTCCATGAACTTTTCCATTCTCCAGTGCGGGAGGACATGAGAAAGGCTATAAATACATGTTTGTATAAGAGAATAAGATCATCAAAGCACAAAAAAAGTGAGAAAGAAGTTATTAGTTTTGGAATTGTGTTTTGTAGAAGAAAGGAGTGTTGAGACAAAGAAAACAAGTAATTGGGAGGAAGTGTGAGATATTATCTACTTCTCTTTCATACTTATTGTAATTTCTATACTTATTAGTTTGAATTGGCCAATAAAAGTGGGAAGAAAGAGCAATTTCCCTTCTGGGTAGTTTTTCCTCCTTAGGAGGTTTCCAGGATAAAACTTGTTGGTGTTTGTGAGTTTATATTCTTTCCTTTCCTGCAATTTTTGATTCTAAGCACAAGAAAAATTCATTCACTAGCTATCTCTGTCATTTTCTAATCGAAAGTAGAACAAAAACGTTTAATTTGTGATTCTGTGGATAATTCCAAAGTTGAAGATTTTATAGATCACTTCCATCTCAACAAACCATACCACCCCTTCAAAACATTACTATGTCTATTCCCACATTTGTACCTTTAATCAATACCAACGTGCGTTGCCTAATACTCATCCAAACTTTGCAATAGTTTTTGACCCGATTTATATCACAACATGTACCTCAACCATCACAATCATTTGCTTCCTCCCAAGATATACCACAACCATCTCATCCCCTTATCCATGCATCTACTCCCCTTTAAAACATCCCACAATCATTGAAACCCCTTATTTTCACTTTTGTCCCCTTTCAACAAGTGCCTCAAAGTATTCTCAGCCCCTTATCCACACATCTATTCCCTTCCAACACACACCACAACAATTGTTACCTCCTTTTAATACATCCATCCCTCCTTAATATCAATATATCCAACCATCACAACCTTTGGTCTCACAACCTGCTTATAACATTCCTATGAACATCCCTCAACAAAACATTCCATTCCAACAAAACATCCCACAACAATACCAATCATATCAACAACCTAATCAATTCTCATTTAATTAACCTGGTTCATCCTCATCTAGCACACAATAACCATAGATTGACCCTCTTTATGCTTTAATGAACCACTTATCCAGCCTTGAATCCACTTATATGGGTCCCAAGAATACACTATCATATGAAAAAATATGTAATGAAACTATTCATCCCTTTGTACCATATAAGGCTTATTCTCCTCACTGGGAGATTCCCAAATTCCTCAGATTCTATAACAAGGAATACCCCTAACACCACCTCACAACCTTTTATCATACTTGTTACTTGATATCTCATGACCAAGATCTTATGTTAAGGACGTTCCTAATGTCTTTAACAGGACCCTGTTTAGACTAGTATAATAACATCCCATAGTATTATCTCTTTTCATTCGCACAACTCACCCACCTATTTCTTTGAAATTTTTTCAATAAATATCTCCCATAAAATCACCATCACAGACCTATATGCTATTAAAAATTTGAAGATGAATCCATTTCCAACTTTGTAGCCGCTAGAGGGGTATAATAAATCAATTATCATTTTCTCTCCCACAGATAGAACTAATAGAATTATTTTCCTGTTCATGTGCAAAACACATCTCTTCCACAATTCAAATCCTATCAATTTTAGATGTTTGACAAAGCCTTTGTTATGGACCATAAAATTGATCTTCGTGCTCTTGAAGAAGGAAAAGTCAA
Organism: Taxus wallichiana var. yunnanensis; assembly: GCA_018340775.1. NCBI lineage: Eukaryota > Viridiplantae > Streptophyta > Pinopsida > Cupressales > Taxaceae > Taxus > Taxus wallichiana. Next base: position 779,577,938 of record CM031239.1, on the reverse strand, counting down.
AATTAGACCAAAGAAACCAAAATATGATTTCCCATCCAAATCATCTTCCAATCAAGATAAGCCCAAATCATCATCCAATTCCGTAGTCATCAAATCTACTCCAAAAGAACATTCAACCGAATGCTCTTGCCCCAAACATAACTATACCCCTATTGGAGAGACTTATAGTGTGGTCTTTGACAAACTCCTTACCACTAATATGATCTCCCTTCCACCCATCCATCCTATCGACACTTCCATCTCCAAACCCTCTTGGTACAAAGATAATAAATATTGTAAATACCATAGGGTCAAAAGTCACGACATCAAAATGTATAATTCATTTTGCAACAATGTTTAGGATCTGATTGAAAAAGGAGAACTACATTTAGACAACCCTAATGTTCCTCATAATCAAAACCTTGATGTCTTTAAACAACCATTTCCGAATCATCCCCCATCGAGTAGTCAACCCCAAAATGAACAACATAGAAACCCACTCATACCATAAACACCATAAATAAAACATTGTCTGTTACCAAATCCACACCACACTCACCTTTGATAACACATCCAAATACACACATGAACAATCAGAAACATCCCCATAATATTCTATCCAAAGAAAACCCTCTATATTTGTAGCTACATCCTCTTCACCCATCCCTTCTAAGAATCCTTCACAAACACCAAAAAAAACCAGTCATCCAAATTACGAAAAGTTTCTATGATGACTTCACAGCCTAGTATCATCTACATGACCCCTAGAGTTTCCTTCCTCCCCCATCTAAAAAGGTCACCGTTATAAACCATTCAACTACTCCTATGCAAAGGATCAAACATCAACCCTCTATCCTCGGACCCCATCCCTCGTTTGTACCATTTATCACGCAATCAAAAACTACTTATTGACAAATAACCAAATAACCCACACCAAAGAAAATGCCTCCCAAGATAGTTAAATCAAAAGAAACATCATCTCCTTCCACTTCCACATCAAAGGGACACTATGCAACTATATTAAAAACTTCTTCAACAATCACTCATAGTGTTACCTCCTCTAAAACCATCTAACACTCAAGGCTGGAAACCTTCTTGGTATAATTTTGAAGCCTCCTGTGACTACCATTAGACACCTGGACACTTTGTGGAAGAATGTAAATCCTTTCATGCAACCATTAAAAAGCTTGAAGATAAAGGCCTCCTCCCTTTAGAGTTACATATATCAAAGAAACCTCACCCAACACCTACAACATCATCAACCCCTACTATCGAAGAATCCTTGAGTAAGCTCCTTCCCTATCAAAATAGATGTTTCCCATATTACTACTTGAGCTTGTACCCACAAATCCAATCCTTCAGAACAAAATAAACCAAAAACATTTGTTTCTATACCACCACCTTGAGCTCATCTCGTCCTTTGTCAAAGATAAACCTAAGGTCTCCATTCCTATGGCCCCTAAAAGCTCTAATAAAAATCACTATCAAAGATAAAAGTATCCATTCTAGTACACCTCTAGCCTCCACTATATTACAAAAGGTAGTCATTAAACAATTACACCAAGCTCTTGTTAAAATGTCACTTTATGAGCTGGTTCAAACATCACCCTCACACAAACAATAAATGATCGAAGCCCTCCTAATATATATCAAGTACTACAGAGTATCCCCACTCTTTCACAGATTTTGTAGGTGCTCTTAAAACATCCTGGATATTTCCTTTGATTCTATTGAAATACCATCACTTCGACCTAAGGATCATGATTTACCTCTCTTCATTATGGCCCAAATCAATGATGTCCTCATTAAAGAGGGTCATGATTGATGGGGGCGCCACAATCAACATCATCTCATCCATCTTCTTCAAATAACTCTAATTTTGAATACTCTCATCACTCAAACACCAATCCTCCTTTGAGATTTCAATGATACAATCGCGCCACATGTTAGGTACTATTATTTTACCTCTTAAATTTGGCATCAAAACCTTGACATAAATCTTATATATCATAGAAGGAGAGTTCCAGTATAATATTTTTAGGAAAAATTGGATAAACACATGCATTGTGTCCCTTCGATGCTTCATCGATGTCTCAAATATGAATACAAAGGTAAGAAATTCATGGTCTCGCAGATCCTAATCCTTTCACCGATTGTAATATGACATACCATCTAAATGATGTCCTTATCCCAAAATCAAAATCCTCCAATGAAGCATCCACCAACACATCCATTCCATCATCCAAACTACTTGATGATTCCTCCTCGAGACGTTATGGAACATATTTCTTTCTATGGGGAGTATTGTCTCCTCATGCTTAACTCACTTCCCACACCTAAGATATATGGAAGACAGACAAACAACCATTGTACAAGCCTAATGTGGAGACATTATTTCCTATGGCCCCGCCTATCTAAAAAAAACCTCTTCTACGGGGGATTGACATCCCTCTTCGCAATACAATCATCAACACCATGCCATGCCCTTTAAATATGATTTTGATTTTTATACAATCCCACCTTCATTCAAATGTACCTTCACCATTGTGCATGGAAAGGTTTTGGATTTGGATGCTATGAAAAAGGAATACATGATTTAATCATCAACATTCTCTCAAACCACATGAAAAGTATGGGCTTGGATATGAAAAGTCCTCCATTGAATCATCTTCTCAAACCACATCCATACGTATCACTAAACTTGAGCCACTACCATCTATAGAATCTGATGATCCCATGGACACAAATGATACCATTTCCATCCCACCTAATTTTTTTAGTCAATACTATTTCCTTAGGACCCTTAACTTATCAATCCAACCATGTCAAACAAATTCCTCTCATTTTTCTAGAAATTATTTAATAAGATTTTCCCACCATCAATACTCTCTAATGCCATGATGGATCAAGAAATCCTATCCCATATGGGATTGATGACTATTTCCTTCAAAAACTCTTATCACCCAATACATCAACTCTCCTTAATGAATCCACCATTGATGTAAACTTAGGAACCCCTTAGGAACCTTGCATAGTTAAGGTTAGTCAATCATTAGATCCACAAGAATTAAAATATTTCACCGATTTCTTATCCAAATATAGCCAAGATTTTTCCTAGTCATATAGTGATATGTCAAGTATGAACCCAATATCATCATACATAACATCGTCACCTATCCTAATGCCAAACTCATCAAACAAAAGCTCCATAGGATGCATCCCCACATGGATATCCTTATCAAAGAAGAGTTACAATGTCTTCTTTCTTCCTAATTTCATCATACCCATTGACTATCCACAATGGGTCTCAATATTGTACCCATAACCAAAGCCTCAGGAAAGTTACACATCTACACTGACTTCTGGGATCTCAATCTTTCCTACCCTAAAGATGATTTCCCTCTCCCGAATATTGATTAGCTAGTCAACTTAACAACCGACCATGAAATGCTCTCCCTCATGGATGGTTTTTCTGGTTATAATAAAATCCTCATCACCACTAATGATCAACACAAAACATCCTTCATTACCCCTTGGGGACCTTCTACTACCGTGTTATGCCCTTTGGACTTAAAAGCACTAGAGCCACTTATAAAACGTTATGACATATATCTTCCATGATCTTATCCAAAAAAGTAGAGGATTACGTTGATGATCTCTTAGGAAAATCTAAACAATGCAAAGATCATCTCACCATTCTTGAATCAATCTTTATCCATCTTATTAAATTTATCCTTTCATCTTAAACCCACCAAGTAAGTGTTTTTAGAGTTCTCACCTGGTAAAATCTTAGGGTTCATCATATCTATTTGAGGTATTGAAGTAGATCCAACCAAAATTAAAGAAATCATTGAAATGCCTCCTCCATCAAATCTCAAACAATTATGTAGCCTTCAAGGTAAATTATAGTCTATCTAATGTTTCATATCTCAACTCTCAAATCATTTTCAACCATTTCATCACCTTCTCCATAAATATGTTGACTTTAGATGGGATCTCAATTGTCAAAAGGATTTTGATGAACTCAAACACTATCTTCTATCACCCCCTTATACTCACACCTCCTCGTAAGGGGAACCCTTCTATCTCTACATATCTACCACAGATCATGCTTTAGGAACTATGCTCACTCATCGAGATGAAAAAGGCCATGAACAAGTCATTTATTACATAAGCCATACACTCCATGAATATGAAACCCTCTATATTGAAGTTGAAAAATTATGTTGTGCTTTATACTTTGCAACCTCTAAACTACAAACCTATCTTCTCAATCACAAAACTTTCTTTTCACTAGCTTTAGCCCACTTAAAACTATGCACTCTAAACCATACCACAGTGACCGCATAACTCGGTGGCTCATGCTTATGAATGAGTTTGACCTTGAATTCATATCACAAAAGTCTATTAAAGGCCAAGCCATAGAACAACTTGATGAAGCATCCCTTCTTAATACTCATCTTCCTCATGAAAATTTCCTGAATGAATCCATCAACACTATCGATGAACATGAATTCATTCCTATCAAAATGACTCTCTTCTTTGATGGATCTAAATTCCAGCAAGGGGAGGAGCCAGTGTTGTTATCATACCTCCCTGGGGGATTCCTATTCCGTTATCATTTAAACTTAACTTTGAATGTACTAATAACATGGAAAAATATGAATCTTTAATCATGGGTCTCACCACCACTATCCTATTAGGTGTTCATATCTTAGAAATATACAGAGACTCGTAACTGTTATCAATCAAGTCAAAGGAGAATATCAATGTAAAAATGAAATCTTACAAAAATATAAAGCCAACGTTGATTTCTCCTTGGAGCCTTTGATCATTACACTATCCAAACAATTCACGATCTTCCAACAAATTTGTAGATACTATGGCTTCTTTAGGAGCCCTCATCCCATTACAAACTAAAGAATCAAACAGATAACCCCAAACTATTTGTATTCATTCAAAGATTAGATCACCCCTCACATCAAAATGAACTCCCTCCTATCGACACTATTGACAATCATCAATTGATCTATGGTATTCTCAAACATTTGACTATCTTTCTGAATCTAAAATCCCCTCGATTTATCAAAAACTAAAAGATCATTTCTTCAATGTGCCACTCATTACATCATCATAGGTGGTATCTTATATAAACGCGTCTTTGATGGCCTTCTATTAAGATGTCTCAAATCTCACATGAATCTATCAAAGCAATCAAGAAGTCCATGACGGTATATGTGGTGGACATTTCAATGGTAATGATGCCATCACTAAACGTGTCTTATGACTCAACTACTATTAGCCTACTATCAATCTAGTATTGTTGTGTGCCTTACATCAAGAAATGTGTCAAATGACAACAACACTAAGATCTTATCCATGTCCCTAGTCAAGGATTTGTAACCTGCTCATGATCTATGGCCTTTTTTGACAATGGGGGTTAGATCTCATTGGCATTGTTAATGTAAAATCATCCCAAAACACCATTCAATTATCACAACCATAAAATATTTCACAAAATGGGTCGAGGCTATCCCCTTGACTTCAAATAAAGAAAATCAAATCATCAATTTCATTTATCAATACATCATATGCTGTTTTTGTGTTCCTCATAAACTTGTCACAGATAATGGAAAATCCTTCAAAAAAAAGGATGTTAAGAAACTCTGTGATGCTTTCAACATTAAACTCAATTTTCATCACCATACTATCCCCAAGAAAATGGAAAAGTAGAAAGCCTCTAACAAAACACTTACTAAAATTCTCATGAAAAATTAGAGATGAAGCAGGAAGGAATTGACATCTCCAAATCCCATTTTCTCTTTGGGCTTATCGAACTAGCATCCATACCCCTACTAGTGCTACGCCCTTTCTCATTAGTCTATGGCTCGAGGTGGTTCTACCCCTTGAAGTTAAAATCCCATCACTCCATGTATCACTTAAAGACTTTATCCCCGATGAAGAATATCGACAAGACTGTATTGCACAACTAGAATTATTAGACAAAAATTCCTAATGGCCCTTGAACATCATCAAGTCTATCAAGAAATGTGTCAAACGTGCCTATAATAAACATGTAAAAGAATGTGACTTCAAAATTGGTGATCTTGTTCTCAAATAAAATCAAAATGTCACTACTTTAGAATAGAGTAAATGTGGAAAGTTTTCCCCTAATTAGATTAGTCCATACATCATCACTCACAAGTATGGGTCAGGAGTGTATCACTTAGCCTCCCTTGATGGTGAACCTGAAAAGGAACCTTTGAATGCCTTGCACTTGTGGCCTTTCTACTATTACTTTTGATCATCATGACAATAGTTATATCTAAGACCTTATCCACCATCAACCAAGTCATCTTCTCATCGTAATGATTTGAAAAGCATGTGGTTTTCATCACTATCCTCATAAACCTTAAAGATGAGCACCTTCATCACATCTTTCACATGGACAAGTTCCTCCTCATAGGAACCCCATAATCATTACATCCATCTAACCTTGTACCAACTAAAATCATGTCATGGGGCATGTATGTGTAGGTCATGTACACATCTTTCCCCTTATTTAAATAGTCTAGTAAGGTTTTTACCTCAACTCAAATATAAAAGTCAAAAAATATCTAAGGATGATCTTATAAAAATCAAAAAAAAATAATATGATCCTGAAGGAAAACTATTCAAAAAATACATCAAAAATAAAAAAAAAGTAGACTGATCCCTAGAAGGAAACTACCAGTCAAATCATAGAATAATCCCTCGAAGGATGGCTATATGTATAAATCAAAAATTCAAAATTGTAGACCACTCCCTCAAAGGATGGCTACATGTATAAAAAGGCTTCTGCATCGATCAACCTTAAAAAATCAAAATATCAAAAGCATCCTAGGAAATCTTCCCGCATCTAATCAACTTTCCCATCAAATAAAACTTCCCACATCGATCAGTTTTGCATCAAAAAAATCAAAATATGTAAAGTTGGGGCATTCCTCTATGAAATTATTGAAAAGAGAACCTCTTTCCCACATGACCTATACATGAAAAACCCTTTCATGTCCTAGGAAGGTACATCTAATCACTTCATCTCTATAACTAAGGTTTTATGTATCACTACCCACTGATAGTCTTGTGTTAACATTATTAAAGGCTAAAAGTGCAAGTGCTTTCACATTTCTATACCCATCACATATGTATCAAATCCAACATAAAAGCAATCATTCCATTTTTACTCCTACTTCAAAAAGATAGAACACATTTTGATTAACATTTTTGATCACATATTAATCACATCATCATCCAAATCACATTTTAACATTTAAATCATAAATTCACATTTTCCATATTTAAAAACTCATAGACACATCAATTAAATCAAACATTAAAAACATATAAAATATCAAAACAACAACATACAAAAAATCACACAAATCACAACCACATCATCATATATATATATAATAAAAATCTAAAATACATCATCAAAGTCTCTATACATCACATATATCAAAGGCTTCACAAAGAGCCATATACATATCAAAATCACAATCAAAATACACATAATCACTCTCTAGTAAACTAGGATATCTCAGAAATCACTAACATAGATAGCACTCCCATCACCTCCACCCCTATGAACACCCCCATCACCACCGGCTCCTCCATCTGGCCCCCTAGGTGGCTGACCTACACTCCCTGCACTCACACTGGGCATTCCCTCGCTGCGCTAGATGATCCACATATAATACTGCATTAGGAAATTATGTATAACCATATCCTCATAATATGACAACTCTACCGTAAGGATGATAGTGATCATGCACCGATCATACTCGGTGCCCCCATTTGACTGTTAGCATGTGCATGAGCTTTCAACTCTGCACCAGATATAGAAGACCCTATAATGCCTAGGCCTTCTTCAAAGTATCCCACTTGCTGATGATACCGATCTTGATTACTACTACTTATTGTACTAACTATGATTTGAGTCCATCCACTCTTAGCTATACCACATCATCTCTCTCTCAATCAATGTATCCTCACCCCAACTAAATCATCTCTCTCTCTCCTCAAACTATATCTCTCAGCCTCCACCGTGGCATTCTCATCCATCAACTATGTCACTATAGCTCCCAAGTCCCCCCCCTCATCCTCATCTCCTCCTCATCATCATCACTAACATTCACTACCTCTTGTGCCCCCTCTACCTGAGCACACACCCTCCTCCCCCTCTAAATCAATCTAGTCCTCTCAAACTCAACATACACTCTCGTCCACCACTGGGTGTAGTCATCAGTCACCCAACATCATCAATAGGAACTAAGTCCCCATCCTCAATCTACCATAGCCCCTCTCCTCTATATTATCACAAATGAATTATCTACAACTACCTTGGGAGTCTCTTGTATCCCCATCCTCTCATCTATAAAGAATAATATCCTCAGGTACATCATGCATCAAACCAAATTACCATTCACATCTAACATGGATAAATCTAACCATCTCATACTCCTCCTCTCTCGTGCTACCTGTATCCATAAGTCTTTTTGTGTCCCAACAAGCTCATCCTCACATCAGGCCACTCAAGAAACCCTACATAAGGCCTCCATATCACATCACCTACCTGTAATCCTATCAAAATATCTCTATAGTAACTCACCTTCTTCTTTGTCTCTTTTGACACTTATCCTCTCTCCATCTCATAAAACTAACATGCATATCCATGAAACCACCCCATGGAAAACCATGTAGATGAGAAATGGCTATATGCTCATATGCCCAACAATGCAACAAAAATTCCACATCAATACCAAACCTCTTGTGGAACTTTCCAAGCCCACATATCTATATATATATATAGATAATAGTGTTCGTATTGCCCACTCAAAAAATATTCGACACTCCATCATCTCTGGCCACTACTCCTGTCATCATCCATGGAAACCTACCTCCTCTAGAATCAGGGAGGGAAAAACATGAAATAGCCATCATCATCATCATCATCATGTGTGCACCTATCTCTCGATGGAAAATATAAAGCCTGATAACTAAAATCTCTTGATGAGTACTTCACATCATCTACCTCATCCCCATACAACCTTCACATAACACCATCTCTCTTAGACTCATCAATAGTATAGATGCCCTCTCCACACACTGGAAAAATCTCATGATCCTATGAATATCCTCCACTGTAATAGTAATATCTCCTGTCGGTAACCAAAAGTATAGGTGGTGGGATTCCACCTCTCCATCAATGCCAACAACAACCCCGACATCTATGAATCCTCCTATAATCCCTCATCCCCACAAATCCCACTGCCTCTACATGGGCCCAATCATCATCCATCATATCTTCCCACACCTCCTCTAAAATAATAGGTATCCTATCTCGAAGGGTCAACTTCACATCCACTTCTATAAAAAAAAAAACCAACATTAAAAAAATCCACTATCAAAAACATCCCAAAACTCTATCTAAAACATCCATTTAAAAAAAATATTTAAACACAATTTTTCTATCAAAACATGTAAATTAGAATAATTGCTAAGTGATTCACTTGAATCAATCGATTTAGTGAATCAATCAATCGAGATGATGAATTTGAATCACTAATTTCTTGATTCCCAATCCGGACCTTCATACATGAAAAAAATGGAAAAAAAAAAAAACCAAAAATTCATTAAAAAAACAAATTGAGGACTCATCTCTACCTGTGTGGGCCTCTATGTCTTCTTGAAGATGCCATCACTTTTCTCAATCCACTTTAATCACCATTTTTAGATCTCTCTCTAAATCATGCAAAATGTAGTCGCAAAAATGCACTATTCATCACCAACCTTGGATTTTATAGCCCCAAAACCCCTTTTGTACGAAATCGCCGATGATTTCCTTGAATCACCAACGATTCATCATAATCAGTGATTTCCCAAATCCTGATTCCCCCTATTTTCACATTTCTTATATATTTTTTCAAATCAACATATTTTCCCATTTTCAACACATTATCTCATTTAAAAGGACCCAAACCTCAAAATATTAAATATCAAAAAAAAATCATCTTGGGATATGTCATACGTCTATGGGATGACCCCCCATCACTTGACTTCCCCATCATTACATACCTACCTTTATGGATCATATGTCCATAGGTAAAACCCTTTGGTTCCCCTATCACTTGATTCAATGGTAAAATCCCTCATTTCGATACCTGCTTGGGAAACTTTTTAACAAATGCATGTCAAAATTATCCAACCAACCTATCAAATTGGTGTTCCTTACACTATGTTGAGTCACCCCATTTTGATGGGGATCACCCATACAAATAAATATATCATCATTTTTTTCTAGCACTTTTCCTACATCAAACTACTCGACAAAAAGGGGCAAATGTAGACACTCAAAATTTGCACCTCATTTTCTTTATCATTTACATTTACCTTCACAATATATTAATCAAATACATCATTTAAACTCATATACACCTTATCCTAAGTCTAAAATCCTCCATCATATTTACTTCATGTAAATACCTCTCTTACAACTGTAAAATCTATACTTAACCACCCAAAACCACTTGAGAACCAAAAATAAATAAAAAAATCAAAAAAAAATCTATAACCATCATAACCCTCTACAATTCGAACTCCAACATCTTCCCAACCATTTACCCGAACTCCAAAACTAAATAATTTTTTTATAAGTGGTTTTAACCACTTTAAAACTCAAAATCCAAAAAAAATTGGATCACCGATGATTTAGTTGAATTGCCAATGATTATAAATAGCAGTTTTTCTTGCTCTTTCTTCATGATCCTCAATTTTGAATCTTTGAGCCCTCAATTTTTTTTTATCAAGCATTAGCATCCTACATCTCATATCATTATTCAAAACAAATACATCTAGGCGCCATTATCATCAAGCATCATCATAAAAAATATTCAAGTATTTGAAGATCAATCCTTCATCACCCAAGCTACCAACTATATAAAAAAGCATCCATCAACTCGTAGATCATCCCTAATAAGGTTTGAGGCATATTTTATCTTCATTACACTTTCAAGGTATTATTTAAACCTTCATTTGTCTTTTTTATCAATCATATTTGATTTTAATTAGTCGAAACATCACTATGTATCATCATCAAACACTCATTTTTATTCAACTTTCAAAATTTATTTAAAATCACTGCGATTGGCCTAATCGCCGACGATTACTTTCAAATCTATATTTTATCAAATTTAGCATCTTTTTGTTAACTTTCTTTATTATTTTTCATCATATCTATTGCTTCTAACATGTCTTTGAGAATGACTCTCTAGTAGATGGAAATTCCTAGTCATTCACATGAAATTACCAACATTTACAACCTTCCAATAGTCCAACACCCCTTTTTTTGGGAACAATACAATATCTTGCATGAGCTCACACTTTGCGTAATTTGATTTATTGACACCAAACAAGACATCAAAGATCAATTTGAATTCCTTCACAAGATCAAACAAGAGACCAAGGAATTCTAGTATGACTACTTTAAACGTGTCCAGATCACATCCACCCTTTCTGGGCCACTTTCAAATCTGCATAGGACCTCCCCACTCATCCGAGTTCTAGATCTTCTAGATTATATCTACATATCTAATTTGATTGTATATATTTTCTCCATCCATATCATATCATTCTTATTTTCAATCCACTTAATTGTTTAAAAGTGAGCTGACATCCTCGAAGGAAGTCACTTTAGATTACTAAAATCATCCTTTTCGAGCAGCTCACCTATCCATTTATATAATCCTTTCTATTTAGTGTCTTTGAGTGCATGTTGCTTTGTAGGACATGAGGATTTATACATACATCCAAACTTGATCAACTTCTATCAAACATCATCTTTGAAATCCATCTCTATGGGTATTAGTAAACCCCACGTCTTCTAAGGTTAGTTTTATTTTTATTATTTCACTGCATTAATTTGAGTACAAAGGTAAAAGCATATCTAAACATCCACTTTGTAGAGTAGTCATTTGAGGTGACATTATTACGTAGGTAGGTAGAGAGATATAGGGGCCACGATCAACAACGTAGAGTGAGCGGTGAAGCTTCTAGTTCTAGAGCTCTTATAGTGGTAGATAGTGATAGCGATGATGAGATATGATATGTACTAATGTATGAATGTAGGCGGAGTTGCTCCCCATCGATGAGATGCTTTACTATATGATTGTGAATGAATATATATATATATATATATATATATATATATATATATATATATATATATATATATATATATATATATGGACTTATTGGAATATAATCATTATGTTTGGTGTTCTTGATGTGTGATGCATTGATTAATGTTGCTATATGTGATGCGTGATGTGTTGAATATTGTTTAATTGATTTGTAATGGGTAGTTATTGATATTGAATAATGTGATTATATAGATAGATGAGGAGATAAAATATATGATGATAAGTGATGTATGTAGTGTGATTGTGAAAAGGGTATTGTGTATATGAATATAGCTATGATAAATGATAAGGTAAAAATTAATGATGTGAAAAAGTATGTGAATGAGATGATTGTAATAATGTAATGAATCCCAAGTTAGTATGATGAAGAGCGTGAGGAGAATAGAGATTCCCCCAGTGTATAGATGATAAGGTTCATTTTAAGATGACCCTCAATAGTCAAGAATGAAACATAAAGCAAGAGTGTGTCATTGGGAAGTGAGAGATTTGTGATGGGACCCCAAAATATTGGCTAAGTATAAAAGGCACATTAGGCCCCAATGAAAGACACACATAAAGACCAGAGTGGTGCATTGTGCGATCTAGAAGACATCATGGAAAAAAGTGGAGAGCTGACCTAGCCGTGAGGAGCATGCTCCCATGGAGGACCACATTCAGACACTTGGCAAAGACATCATGGAGTGGAGAGCTCGAGGCCGGAGGAGCAGAAGGATGAGTTGGCACTTTGGGATGCCTATATATGTGAGATGCCTATATATGTGAGGAGAAAGAGAAAAAAGAGATAGATCGGATAGAGATGGAGAGGAGAATAGAGAGAGCGGAGCTCTGCATAAATACTGTGAGAACTCTATGGGATTGGGTAGAGGCTATATAAGGGAGTAATGTATTAAGGGGATGGGATATAAATTTTTCTTTGTATGGATGAAGGACATGATCCCTGTTGTGATGTATGACTTTGGTCTGATCAAGCATGTGGTAGTCTAATGGATCCATTGAATGTAATGAGGTTATAAACATGAATGAGTATGAATGTAATTGATTGGTTCATATCTATATATTTTCATTTCTATTCATGGATGTTATGGAATAGATGTAAATCCTTATGTATTTTCCTTTCTGTTGTAGTTCTATCTGTTATCTATAAGTACCCTCTATTTGGAATGAATACATTTGTCTAGAGGCCGTTCTGAGCCCTATGATGATTGTATGTCTCATTTCCACCTTTATTCATTAAGTTCATGACATAGATGATGGTTTCCCACTTAACTCACATAAAAGAGAGACTCGGCACCCTGCACGTGCCTCGGGTGAGCACCCAAGCCCACCTGGGTGATAGGATGATGTGCATGGGATTCCCTTTTCTTTTGATGGGTGTAAAAATGACTACATCTTGGTTCCATTTTCTGGGACCTCTTTTCAAAGTTGTAGTGGGAAATGACATACATCATGATCTGTGTAATGAGTGATGACAGAGTGTTTAACTTTGGAAAGTGTTGAATCATGGTTCAAAAGCATGGAGGATGAATTTTCTCAAGAGATTCAACATTGGATCTATGAGTTTGATGCACGTAGATGGGTAGAAGAGAACCTCTACCATGATTTGTATGAAATTTTTTTTTGTTGCTTCCCAAAGAGAGCTGTATGAATGGCTCTCAATATATGCATCTAGATCAAGCTGGTATTATAGATCACATGCGTGGACCCAAGAAGAATACCAAGAGGTGCAGGATGTAGATCTGATGTGGACTCATGTTGTGGATCATTGGTGGAAAGGTGTGTTGGCTAGCTACACTGGAGTATGCTATTTCTACATATTCTTGTCTAGAAGTTGTTGAGTTTGAGTTTCTATGGGAGCCCAGAGGATCATTTCTACATGTTATCCCTTTGGAAATGAAGATCTTGATTGTTACCTTGAGTTTAGAGGCATTTCCAATGGCCGGCTAAACCATTTTGAGTGTTGGGTGAGGAAGCTAGGGTGGAGGAAGATGGAAGATATTATGATGGAGAAAGAAAGGGAGGAGAGATGACTCAAGTATAGTGAAGCGTGTGAAAGGGAGATTTCTAGACAACATGAGGTTATAAGTGTGATGGATCTATGGAGGTAGATGTTATGGGAAGGAGTTGAGGTTCACGTGGAGGATGGAACCTGAGTAGTCTGTGCTACCCCATCTTGGAAAAGTGTAAGAGAGACCCCTTCGGCTTCTGATGAGAGTTCATCATGTGGAGAGAGAAGATTCATTGGCACATATCTGAACCCACCTAGTGACCAAACCCTAGCACTTGGTTTTCCAGATCAAGGAAGGAGTATCATGACCCTAGTTGGTATCAAGTGGAAGTGACAGATCTGCACCTAAGAGATACAATTTTTCATTTCCCACTTCTATGGCTACACATACTATTCCAAGTATTTGGAGGAATTTTTAGACAAGGAGCAAGTACACAAGCCTTCGGTCTCACATCTGGGAGTGGCATGGGGTACACTAGTGGTAGTGGGGCATTATCACACCATCGGCACACAGTTTAGTGGAACTTTGGGGACCCTTGACATGACCACTATAGGACCTGGTGGACTGGTGGGTGGGTCAAGAGGAGACCTGGTGGGATCTGGTGGATCAAGAGGAACAGACTGGTGGATCTGGTGGATCGGTGGCTCAAGAGGCACAAGACCTAGTGGATCTGGTGGATCCAATGTGGAGGAAACACCAAGAGGAAACCAAGGCTCTGGCTCAAGAGGACAAGGGCCCCAACCACCTCCTCAAGTCTTCTTTGAGATGTCTTTACATTTTCTAGATTATAGGGGTATTGAAGATGCTATAGAACATGTTCACAAGTGTGAGCTGCTATGGCATGTGAAGGGGATCACAACCCCAGAGTGGAAGGCTAGTCTAGTTTACAATGATGTTGTCAAGGGGCATGCATAGCTGGTATAGGAAATATGACCCTCATCAAATGGTGGTGGATTATACTACTTTAAAGAATGCCTTCTTGGTAGAATTCCACATCCCTGAGTTTGAACAGAAGAGCATCAATGCCCTGAAGGAGATTCAACAGGGAATGGTGAGAGAGTGTGTGGGAGTATGATGCATGGTTCAAAACCCTCCTGTCAAAATTATCATATGACATTCACCCTTCACAACATGCTCAATGGTTTTTTGGGGGTTGATAACACCTTTTAGAAGAGCTTTATCTCATAAAACTTTCACAGATCCGTGAGGTGTTAGAAGTTGCTCTGTACGCCAAAGCTATTGGAAGTGTTGATACTGGTGTTAGCCCATTTTGGAAGCTCAAATCATTACTATGGCTAAGCAGCTGGAGAAGTTGTCTATGAACTCATCCCATGAGACTCGTAGTGGTATATGGTGTACAAATTGTGAAGTAGAGGGGCATGTCAAGGATAGTTCCCCTGGAGGATAGTATGCCGTAATAAGTAGATTGTGAAATTTTCATGGGGACCATGATGCAAGTAGATGCCCCTTGTTACAAGCATGTAATTTGGAAGAATGTGTCTTACTACTATAAGATCTACACCTCTACAACCCATGATACTAAGGATTGTAGGCTTATTGACCAGATCCATGAGGCCATTGATCATGGGGTGTGCTCCAGACCAGCATTTC
This sequence comes from Taxus wallichiana var. yunnanensis, assembly GCA_018340775.1. Classification (NCBI taxonomy): domain Eukaryota; kingdom Viridiplantae; phylum Streptophyta; class Pinopsida; order Cupressales; family Taxaceae; genus Taxus; species Taxus wallichiana. The sequence goes on along the minus strand of CM031239.1, from coordinate 779,562,103 downwards.
TAGTAGTTCTAAAGGTGATGATCACCATTATGAGAGAGCACAAGATGGAGGGCATGCGCGTGAAGGGGGGGATTTTGGAGGATTTCATGGTCATGGTAACCATGGAGGAGGAAGAAGTGAGTTCCCATGTGGAACCTATTTTAATTGTGGGTCTACAGAGCATTACAAATGAGAGTGCCTAGACCTATTGCAGTGCTCATGGTGTGGGAAGAAACACAAGTATGAGGAGTGCCCTGAGTTGTTTGAGCACATGAATCAACAACACTAGAAAAAGACAAAGGGCACGCAATGGTAAGAATTAAGAAGACAGACACATAATGGATGCCATGGGTAACACGTGATGTAGGCTTAGAACCTGTTATGGTAACAACAAGAGCAGAGGCCACACATGCGCAAAGGAAATACCAAGGCAGAAGAACCTGGTTTCAAGGGAAGAAGTGGTACATGGGAAGTACCAGACCCTGCACATCAAAAGGAGGTATATCAAGATACCATGGATGTCATTCAAGAGTTTACAAGGAGAAATCTAGTGTCTAAAGGAGTAGTCCAGAGGGAGGAGCAAAGAAGGAAGGTCGAGGCACCAAAAGATGACCTGGATGAGGTCAAGGAAGTATGTAAAATGCTAAGGCAAGAGAATATTATTCCCTTGCTAGGAGCATGGTTGAGAGAGAAGGTACACACACTAGAGAAGAGTGTGAGAGGTAGGTCTTGCATGCAAACCTTCCCCTCATAGCCTTGACTATGATAGGGAGATCACATTAAATGTGGTCATGGATGGATGGCTCCTTAGTAATATCCTCATTGACATAGTGCATGGAGGTCAATGTTCTCACCTTGGATGCATGGCATCAGATGGGAAGGCCTGCATTACAACCATCTTCAAATGTGTTGTATATGGAAAAAAAATGAAGGCAATGCCCATCGGTGTCTTAAAGGATGCAGCTATCACCATTCAAGGAGCTAAGTTTACTAGGGACTTCAAAGTCTTGCGCTCACCGAGGTAGACAATTTCCCAAGCACTACTTGGGTGCCCATGGTGTTATAAGAACAATGTGGATCTTCGGTTCAACAAGGGGTACATAAGCTTTGAAAATGAGGAGGAATGGGTCATCATACCCCTGGCTGATGGGAAGTCAACACCCTATACTGAACCTTTGGGAGAAGAGGTCCTGGATAGAATATATGTGTGCTCAATCAGGATCCAGAGATAATCCATCCTACCGATGGAGTTATCTAGTTTGAGGATGCTCAGTCGGTAAGTGACACCACTAGTCTAGCATGTGATAATTGGGCACATGGAACCTATGAGTTAATCGGATGACATTTGAGAGGATCGGTGACAAAGGTGAAAAAGGCATGTATGGTCTGGTGCCTAGGAGGAAAGGAGCTACCTAAGTACTCAGGAGGAGCCTTCCCTGAGGTCTTTTTGTAGAAGATGGAAGCTCAGTGGAAGGAGGAAAATGAATGAAGGGGATGTTAAGTTATGTCCTACTAGAAACTTATGTGTTGGTGGGAAACACATCGGGATAATCTCTTGGAATGGTGTGAAGTGAGAATTTCCTTCTCTGTTAAGGTTTTCTAGAAGCAACGTGCCCACCACCATCAAAAATATTACCATGGTAAAGAGAGCCCACTTCTTTCCACATCCAAGCATGTGAGAGAGCCTAGAGGGAAGTGAAGCTTTGCCACCACCTTCATTATGGGTACACAAAGTTATATTCTACACTACAAGTTCACATGTGCACATGGTACATCCATTCTCGAGACATGCCACCCAAAAATAGGAATTGGCAAGAGTTAGTGGCTGATCTCATTCAAACATTTGAGTATCAAAGCACAAAACCCTTGGTGGATAAGGCATTGCAGAGAGGTCAAGTGCCTTACCATGGGGATAGTGCAAAGGAAGAAGATAGGCTTGTAGAATTTCTAGAACCATGCTAGAGGGAAAATTTGAGTGAAGAAGAAATAGAAGAGATATAGCTTGAGAGTGCATGTGTTGTAGAGAAAGAAAAAGGCAAGATGGTCTATGTCATAGATTGATGAAGAGATGGAAAATTTGGAGGTTAACCATTCTCTAGGCACGCGAAGTGATGGATAGTGCTGATGAAAGAATGGTGTGCCTATCATGAGCCTTTAAAGAAAAGAAGGTTAATATTCAGCTCGAGAAGAAACCTAAAGAGGCTATCATCGAGATTATTATTGGTAGAGAAGGAAGTCTCTAAGATCATTGATCTTTTACGTGAGTTTGAGGATTTATTCCCACGTGGGTATCATGAACTCAAAGGCATTCACCATTCCTTGGGGGAAATGAGAATTAAGTTAAAGGAAGGTGTGTGCCCAGTCTGGAAGAGACCATACCAAATGAATCCTAATCTGCGTGAAGGTCAAGGAGGAAATAGACAAGATGATAGCATCAGGAATCATAGAGGTTTGGAGGAGTCAGAATGGATAAGTCCAATGGTGATTAGTATCAAAAAGGATGGAAGGATAAGGATATGTGTTGATTATAGGGATCTAAATGTAGTGTGTGTCATTGATCCCTTCCCAACCCCATTCACTAAAGAAATCTTGGAAGGAGTGGTAGGGCGTGAAGTCTACTCTTTCATGGATGGGTTCTCAGGCTATCACCAGGTGAGGATTGCAAAGGAAGACTAGAGAAAGACAACCTTCACCACCAAGTGGGGAATTTTTCCTATATGGTCATGCCTTTTGGGTTGAAGAATGCACCTACTATGTGTTTCTCACGCATCAGTGGTACAAGCCTTCCAGACTTCATCCACAAGTTTCTCAAGTCTACCTTGATGATTGGACCATGTATGGACTAGTCAAGGACCATTGTGACAATCTGAGATTGATGTTTGAAAGGTGTCGAAGTTGAGGATATCCCTCAACATCAAGAAGTGTGTATTTTCTACCCCATTTGGGACCCTGTTGGGACACATCATATGCAAAGAAGGCTTGTTAGTGGATCCTACCAAAATTGTAGTGATTGTGGGATTGGGGGAGCCAACTAGTCAAAGCACAGTGCATGGGTTTCTTGGACACATGGGCTACTATCGAAGTTCATCAAGGGGTATGCCAAGATCACCACACCTTTAGAAGAGTTTCTTAGACATAAAAGTGCCTTCCATTGGGGAGAGGTGCAATAGAAGGCATTGACACATTGAAGGATAGGCTTGTCACCGTGCCTATATTACATTTTCCCTCTTGGGATAAGCCCTTCCATGTTCATGTAGATGCCTCTAGAATGACCATTGGGGTAGTGCTTGCACAAGCCTGGTGAGGGAATTGTTGATCACCCCCTATGCTTTGCAAAGGAAGTTGACACCACCAGAGAGTAGAATTATACTACGATCGAGCGTGAGGCATTGTCTATGATCTACGCGCTTCATAAGTTCAAGAAGTATCTGCTGGAAACTCCCTTTATCTTCTACACTGACCACATGGCATTAAAATATTTGGTGAACAAGCCCATCCTACAAGGGTGCATATGTTTGGGTGCTATTATTCCAAGATTTGAGTTCACGGTGGTTGTCAAACTAGGAAAGAGTAATTCAGACCTGACCATTTGTCTAGGATTGATTCAGGGGAGGATGATGCAAAGCATTGAAGATACCATGCCAGATGCATGCAGCTATTTATTTAGGGTGGTGCATGCACCCTCATACTTGGAGGATATTGTTGTGTTCCTTAAAATGGGTATGGCACCGGAAGGGATGAAGACATTAGAGAAAAAGCAACTAGCCATACGCGTCGCACCCTACATGTTGATCAGTGGGGACTTATACAAACTAGGGCGTGATGAAGTTTTATGTAGGTGTGTACTAGAGCATGAGCACCTCGCCATCATAGAGGAAGCACACATGGAGGAAGTGCAGGTGGACATTATGTAGGTGACGACACCACCACACGTAAAATATTAATGGAAGGATTGTGGTGGGAAACTTGTATAAGGATTGCAAGGAGTATTGTAAAGTGTGTGACCATTGTCAAGCATGCGTTGGCAAGCCAGAGATGGAGAGATGAAATGCCTTTGCACCCTATCCCTAGCACTGAACCTTTTGAGAAATGGGAAATAGACTTTGTAGGCCCTATTACACCAAGCAACACGTAGGACTGGATCACGCTATGTAATCACTTGCATGGACTATTTGACAAGGTGGGCAGAGGCAGCCCCAACTAAAGACTATACAAAGCAACTACAACAACAAGATTTTTGTGGGAGAACATTATCATGAGGTATGGATGCCCTTTAAGTTTAACCAATGATAGGGGTACACATTTCTTGAATGAGACCGTGAGGATCCTATTAGCAGAGTTCATGGTGGCTCATCACAAAACTACACCTTATCACCCACAAGAAAATGGAACCATGGAAGCATTTAACAAAATATTGAGTCATACCTTGACAAATATTTGTGATGTTGGAAGACAAGATTGGGATGACAAGGTATCAGCCATATTATGGGCTTATAGGACAACTTATAAAAGGATGAACAAAGCCACACCATTTCAATTGGTGTTTGGCATGGAGGTTGTCCTACCGGTTGAGTTCATGTTACCTTCTCTATGAAATAATGCACGTAGGAGGGATGGATGATGAGAAAGCATTGGAAGAAAGGATTGATAAATTAATGAAGTTGGATGAAAGATGATCACTCCAAGTGGAGCCAAAAACAAATAAAAAAAAAGCAAAAAGCATGGCATGATCGCCACATTAGGAACAAGAAGTTTGAGGTTGGGAAGATGGTCTTACTATATGATTCTAAGTTTTTGTGCCATCCTGGGAAGTTAAAAGTGCATTGGTTGGGTCCCTACACCATCTCGTACATCCTTGATTCGGGCATGCATGCCAGTTACAAGTGTTGGATGGGATGAGATTTCCAGACACTTCAATGGGAGTAGGCTAAAGCCCTACTATAAATAAGTCTTCTTGGTGTTTGTAAATAAGGTAGTATTGCCAGTTAGTTTAGGATTTTCTTTAATGCATTTTTTTCTTTCTTGTGTTTCCCTTTCTTGTTGTTTTTTGTGTTGTGCCTTGGGCACCGTAATCTCATTACTTTTTGAAGGTTGTAACTACGCAGAGGACCACACATCATTTTAGTGTGGGGTGGAGTAAGGTGGAAGAAATTGAAGTGTGAAGCACCATAGAAGGATTGCATTGGAAATCCCAGTTGAATGGCCCTGTGAAGAAAGTACATGCAAGGAAAGGTGAAAAAGGATGGTTGGTGTTAGGATAAGGCTACATTGGGGATCCACATACAAGAGAGGAAGAAGCACAAAAGCAACATGAGGTAGGTGAGAGAAAAAATCATGATAGAAGAAGTGCCTTTGGCACTGGTTATGTTACATGTGCAAGAGTCTCTTGTCAAGATGGATTGGTTGCATGCCAGAAGGTTGGAGAATTTTCCCGCAAGGTTGGGTGCATGAGTTAAAGCGCTAAAGTTGGGTTTGTTTGAAAAATCCACATTAAGTGTTAAAGTATGGTGGTAGGTAAGGTAGCATTTAATGTTACAAAGTGGGAAAACTATAAATAAAGGGTCGAGGCATTTCATTATTTACTTTGCATATACGAAGAAAGAAGTGCTTTTGCATCATTGCAAACTAGGGCTTCAAAACTGATCCGATGTGAAGAAAAATTTGAAGAGTTTGAGCATGAGTAACTAGTTTGGATTTGCAAACTAGAAGGAAGGGATTTCATGGGTGTAAGAGAAGTTGTGAGAAGGTGCCATCTTGTGAAGGAATTATCCCAGTTAGGGTTTGAAAAACTAGGGCATGGGTTTAAGAGGTTTTCTTCACAAGTTTGAGATCTAAGGTTGGAAGAAGTGGAAGAGTAGAGTAACAAGAAGAGATTGAAGTGATAAGAGGACCTAGAAAATGGCACCCAAGAAACCAACCGTGTCACCCAAGAAGCCAAAGGGAAAGGGCAAGGGCAAGGGAAGAGAGCCAACAACAACCACCACAAGCATGAATGAGGAGTGGTATGTAAAAATGTAGTACCTGGATGGAGTTTTTCTTGGGAAGGAGTGGGAATCCCATTTGAGAAAGATGGTGAGTGATTATAACCATCACACAAACACAACAGAGAAGGAAATGGTGCTAGAGTTAGTGCACCAATGAACAAAAGGACACCAGAGGGTTTTCCCATCTATAATGATGAGGTAAAAGTGAAGTTGGAGAAGGTAGGGTTATTACAACTCTATGAGTTGCCCTACTTTGGAAAGCCTGAGTGCCTCTATCAGTGGTTGATGTCATGCATGCATGAGGATCACTTTTACTTCATGGGGTGCAAGATGTGCATAACCCCTCAGCTGATTTCAAAGTTTACAGGCCTCATCTATGTGAGGGAGAAAGCATAGATGATGACCTGAGTGACAAGGATGCCATCAAAATAAACCATCTGCATATGATTACAAGAAGGGGTCAAGGTATTTTGATATTGTGGAAATCCTAGATCCCATCATGAGAATGGCCATGCACCTGGTCACAAAGTTAAATGATCAAGAAAGGTGGACGCAGGTGAATAAGGCCTAGTTGAATGTATGTAAAAAATATCAGAGGGCACAATCTACAATTTATCACCTTCATTACAGATGAGATAATCAGCAAGTGCACAAGAAGGAGACAAGATACTCTTTGGAAATATCCTCCTGACAATTGTATTTTAGAGATAGGAGTGCCGATGGCAGAAGACAAGTTTGTTTGGGAGTATCCATTGAAGATCCCTCACCCGTGAAAATATTTTCAAAGTATACATGTGAAACAATGACATCCTCCCACAAGGCGTGCCTAGACAAGTGGTATAAGCACTTAAGGGATGCATTTGGGGTAGAGTGGAGAATCCCAAAGCAACTACTAGCACTTACAAAGGGAGAAGTTGAGTTTTTTATGTACCAACACTTCGCATAGGTAGATTCAAGTTGGTGGATGAAACCATGAGCCCATGGTGTAAACTCCCATTCTCCTTCACCACCCAGTACTTCCAAGTGGGAGTTAACAAGTTCAAAGAAGCAAAGAGACTAAGGTTTGACCTTAGTGAAGTTGATCAGACCACAGGGAGATGTGCAGATGCTGGTCTACCCCAAGAAGCACGTGCATACATGGAAAAGTACGTAGCGCATGAAGTCAGAATGATGAAACCCTTGACTCTAACAATTATAGGAAAGTCCGCGGCATGTGTATATCTCCACATTAGGCCAAAATTTGAGAAAGGCATACCTAGAGAATGATGTCTCCATACCTGAAGATCCCATGGGTAGAAGAAAGCCCACGCTCAAGAAAAGGGAGAGAGAAGAAGAAAAAGCACCAAGTGTGTAGACTGCCCAGCTAGTAAGCAGCGCCGGTGGCAAGTGCCAAACCTAGCACCTATACGTGTAGGAAGAAGTCCCAGTAAAGGAGAAGACCCCAGAAGAAGAGGTGCTAGAGCAACCCCTCACCAAGGAGAAGTTTCTAGAGGAAGTAAGAAGAGAAGGTTGGATCCCCGTGGAAGAGTCACCTCTCAGAAAGAAGTAGAGGATAGAAGAGGAGACCGACTCAAAGAAACGAGAGCTTGGAGAAATACATAGGTGAAAAGGATGATGATGATGAAGAAGATGATCCTGAAAGAGATCAAGAGCCACTTGTCTTCAGCATGCATGATTTAGAAGAAGAGGGTAGAGAAGAAGAACATGGGTTCCTTTTTGTGTGTGCAGGTAAGGGTAGCTAGGAGGAGGAAGGCACCCAAGACATGGGAAGAAGTGAGGAGGTTGGCACGTAGAGTAGAAAACTCCAAGCCTTACATAGAGCAAGTAAATGAGGTGGCAGAAAGAGAAGCAATGAAAATAATCGAGGCCTTAGTAGAACAAGAATTGGAGTGCAACACTGACATAGTGATGGAAGAGGGTAAGGAGGAAAGCATTGAGAAAAAAAGTCAAGTATGGGAGGAGGTCCCAGTCTAATGGTGAGTTTCCCCAAAGCCACGCACTGGGAAGGAAGAGCCTTGATACAGAATGAGGATAGGTCATGGGCTATGTTGATGACCAAAGGAAGGTGTTACACGTGCACGTGCTTCTAGAGCACTATACCCATGGAAGAACTTCTAGCTATGGAGTCATTTGATGAGGAGGGTGTACCCCAGACAAGGAAGATGCTCTCTTGGGCATTTGAGTCCCATATTGATGAGCTAGAGTTCAAAGTATACCAAGGGGAAATCATGCCAATACTAGAGTCTAAGGGAGCCAACCCCTTGGTAAATGCCCAACAACTCTTGGATGAGTAAGTTATGTAATGCACTCAACAAGGTCATGATTGAGACTGAGGCTAGGCTCTTTGGAAGAAATGACAGAGTAAGATTTCTAGAGGAAAGCTAGAAAAGAAGGAAGAGGAGTTGGCTGAGAAGACTAAGGGCTTGAAACAAGAAGAGTTGATCAGCATGCATGCTAAGCATGAACTAAGGGATGAGAAGGTGAAGGTGCATGAAATATACAAAAATATGGAGTCTATCACAAGTGCCATTATGTTGAAGCATCTAGACCTAACGCCACCCGCAGAAGTATGGATCCACTCTTGAATGCTTAGAAGATCTAGCGTGCATCCTCACCATGGAGAGACAACCATTGGCCCTAGAGTCCATAGAAGAAGTGGCAACATGCTTGGAGAGGGAGGAAAATTGAAAGTGGTAGCAATCATTGCTGAGTATAGCAAGGTACTTGTGGATGTCAAGATTGCTACCCAATCTACTGAGGCCACATACATGATAATTGTGCAGACAGGATAGAGTGGCGAGCATCTTGGTCACCACTCACAAAGCAGAGATGAAGGAGTTTCAAGAGAAGAATAAGGGAAATAGGGTGGAAAGGGACAAAATCCTTTCCGAGGTCAAAAATAAATCCGAGGCCATTGAAACCTTAAGGGGTTCAATCAAAAACTAGTTGAAGGAACTATACCCACAGATTACTAGAAGGATGGATGCACTTGAAGACATGAGCAAGGAGTTGGAGAAAATTGTTGACACTATGAATGCTCAAGGAGATGGACTAAGTTTTGGGGAGGTAAGCCCTAGTTCGGTGACCTCTATCAGAGAGTGCAAAATGAAGTCGATGCCTGGAACAAGTTGGAGGCCGACTTGCAAAAATATTTTCCTAGCTTGTTGCAATAATGCCATCACTTCCCCATTCTTTCTTCTTTCCCAAATTCTTCATCCCCTTATTCTTTTTCCAAGATGTAAGTCTACTGTAATTCTTTATTCATTGGAGAAGTGTTCCCATGGATGGAGAATAGGCATAGTGTGGGGTGATGTTGGGACCCCAAAATATTGGCTAAGTACAAAAAGGTGCATAGGCATGCAAGGCCTAGTTGAAGAAGGGGCATGCAAGGAGAAGGCATGTAGGATAGGGTTTAAGGAAGGGTTTAAGAAAACCCATGGGCATGCGTGGACAAAGCTAAGGTTTCAAGACTTAGCCATATTGGGAATTTTGGGTAGGACATGAGAAAAGCATGACCCGACTGTGCATGTGGAGTGGATAAGGTGCCATCCTGGCAACGTGATGCCCATGAAAGGAATATGCTTATGATAGAAGGTTCTAGAAGACATCATGGAAAAAAGTGGAGAGCTCAGAGCCTTGGAGGAGCATGCTCCCATGGAGGACCACATTCAAGACACTTGGCACCGGATCTGAGGCCGCAAAAGGATGAGTTGGCACTTTGGGATGCCTATATATGTGAGCACCCACAGAGAAAAAAAAAAGAGATAGATCAGATATATGAGAGGAGAATATAGAGAGTGGAGCTCAAAAATACTGTGAGAACTCTGTGGGATTGGGTAGAGGCTATATAAGGGAGTAATGTATTAAGGGGTGGGATATAAATTTTTCTTTGTATGGATGAAGGACATGATCCCTGTTATGATGTATGACTTTGGTCTGATCAAGTTGTGGTAGTCTAATGGATCCATTGAATGTAATGAGGTTACAAACATGAATGAGTATGAATGTAATTGATTTGGTTCATATCTATATCTTTTCATTTTTGTTCATGGATGTTATGGAATAGATGTAAATCCTTATGTATTTTCCTTTCTGTTGTAGTTCTATCTATTATCTATAAGTACCCTCTATTTGGAATGAATACATTTGTCTAGAGGCCATTCTGAGCCCTATGATGATTGTATGTCTCATTTCCACCTTTATTCATTAAGTTTCTGAGATGGAGATTACACATGAGAAACAACCTATGGTGGACAAATAATAACCTTAGAATTAGATGAAGGAGATAAATCAACTAGAGTATTAACACCTACATTGGAGTGGAGACATAGACCGCTCAAGAGAGCGAGAGCCAAAGTAAATGATACCCTTATCTTCTAAGTATTGCAAGTGATTGAGAAGGGTGTAATAGTCATTGTCATGATGGCTGTTGATACAATGATAGTTGCAGTAAGGTCTATCACACTAGTGTTGCAAGCGGTGAGGTGGATGATGCTGATTATAAGATAATTGAATCAAATGTTATTCAAGTAAGGTACATAACAAATCATGAGGTCTAACATGATAAGAAAAGTGTAATGGATCCCATGAAATAGGTGCATAAATCTAAGGTGTAGTTTGATGTGGAGGAGATAAAGGACTCTTATGTAATGGAGAAGACTGAACTTGCTTGTGAGGTGGAGGAGATGGAGACCTTGGGTGATGGTGAACATATGGGAGTGGAGAAGAACTAGATTATGCAACAATAACAATGATAGGAGGAGGATCTATAACATGTGCAACAATGAGATCTTGTTCTAGATCAATGACCTTATAACATAAGAGCGTGAATGATTCACATGTGTCATATTGCAATTGTTGTTTTAAAGTGGGAATCAAACCATGAAAAATATAAATTACTTCTCTAATTCAATAGGATGGAAGACTAACTGATGCATGCAAGCATTGAATCACAAAATGTAATCAATGATAGGTTCTGTTTTGCCTTGATGTAAGCCATGTAGATGATCATATGTGACTCTAGGGCCATTGTTGAGTATGAAGCGATGAAGAAAAGCTTCTTCCATATCACAATAGGTGATAATAGATCCAAGGGGTAGATGTGTGTGCCATTTGAGAACATCATCTATAAGGATACAATGAAAGGCTTTGAGCAACATTTGATCATTAGACTATGAATCCATAGCCATACAATAATGTTTGAGATGAAAATATGGATTTCCAGTACCATCAAAACATGAAAATGTAGGCATAATGAAATCCTTAGGGAATGCTGAATTGTGAATATTTTTAGAATAGGGTTTCCATGTAAAGAATTTTTATTGATAGAAGCATAATAGGAATTTATTTCAAGTGTGAGATATTAGACCTAAGATTTTAACTAGCCAACAACATGGATGAGTGATAAGATGTCATGTGAAGGAATGGTAGAAGATGTGAGTAGTGTATTAAGTGGTTGAAGTTTTCCATTATGAGTAACCATAGGGATGTTAAGAGAAGAAGTAGAAGATATCGATGCTAAGGGCACACTAGATATAGGTGTCGATGAAGTAATGGGTGGTGAAGTAGTAGGAATAACATCAAAAGTGTTATTAGGAGATGATGTAATAGAAGGAGATGAATCATGCATGTTATTAGAGACAATCTTAGAAGAAGATGAAAGCGGAGCGGGGATTCACATTCAGTAGTATGCAAAGAAGTAGAATCATGACTATCAGGTGCCTCATCAAAATCAAACAAAGATTTAGATGCAAGGATTTCATTAAGCGTATCATCAACATATAATGAAGGAGGAGGATAAATATTATGTGATGCATCATGAGAAACATTTTCAGAAATAGGAGTATGAGATGCAACTATAGAATCACCCTGACTAGTATGAGAAACAAGATCATGTACATGATTATTATATTCTGTTTGTTAGCTAAAGCATTATCATCAAGATTAAGCATAAAACTAAGAATAACATCATCTAAGTTCTCATTAGAAATAACAAAAGGAGGAGTGTGGATAACTGAATAACAAGGTCTACAACTAGAAAAGATTACTTGGATCGAAACAATGATAATGATAGAATGATAAAAGATAGTAGGAACATTACATTCATTAGCTAAGATTTGTCTTTGAGTATCATCTGGAAGAAAAACATTATGATAAAGAGCGAGTGAATTCAACTATGGTTGTTTCATTATAGATAAGATTGATACTCACATGAGGCATGAATAATTGAGAGGAGAAAATATATCCTTATCCATTAGGGTTTTAGTGGATCTTAGGGCAAGTAGTTCTAAGCTACGGGTTCACCAAAATGATTCAATAAAATCATATATTTTATTAAAATCTGAATGCAAAGATCTATTATAAATGATATACAATGAAATATAAATGCTAAACAATTTATTTAATTTTAACTATGAAAGGAAATGAGAGGGGTAAGGTACTTATCTTAATTTTGCTTATCTGCAGTGAGTCTAGATTGGAAAATATGATGAAACAGAAGCACATATCATCACAAAAACCATAGAAAAATGCAATAGAGGTGGAAATGGATGGACAGGGGTGCCTGGAGAGGGACATGGGTGCTGTGGGTTCCCTAGACATATTTATGGGAACTTGGGTCTACAAAAAGGTCAAAACCTGGTTACGATATGGTCGCTAGAGCTTCACACTTGTTCACTTTTGGTTCTGTATGTCACGGTTGTATCGCCGAGGTACTGTAAATCTGCACACAAAAATCCTCTTACCAAACCCTAAAAATACCTCAAATCCTAAAAATAAAGATGCAAAATGAGGGGTCTAATTGTCCTAACTATCATAATGGTGAAATTATGACTAAGCACTGCACTACATCTAGACCTAATGTAGTTATATGTTCTTGTGTGTGAAATAGTTCTCCTAGGTCTCCCTCATGCCAATGATGCTAAGATAGTGGGCGATAGCTAGATAAAATGTAAATGTGTGGATGGAATAGAATGAAATCCCCTTCCTATACAATGTGTATGTAGAATAATGTGCCCAAATATAGTCCCTTGATGTATGTAGATAGCTAGCCCTTGATAATAATTATCCACCCTTATAATGGTATGTATGTTGTGTTTATATAGGGATATCTTTCTTGAATTTTGACACTAATGACCCTACATGCTGACTATTACCTAAGGATATGAGAGGAAAAACCAAAAATACTGACCTAAAATGTCAAAAATAAGATCAAACATAAAGAGGACACGTGCACCCAGGATGGAAAAGAGCACCTAACACTAGTGTCTAGTCTTGAGTGCTAGTGCCCAGATCATGCAGTGATTAAAAATGAGTGAGGAGGCGCAAATAGGGATCTGTGACCTAACTAGAACTATGTGTATGAGTGAAGAGTGTGAAAGATAAAAACAATGTAAACCAACAAGACAAGTGGATGGACTATGGAATGGGTCATCAGTGAATACTTTTCTTATGTAAGATCAATATATTAAACAACATACTTGGCCATATAGTAAATAGTAGTAAGTGTGTGATTTTATGTCTACACAAGAATTTTGTCATCTTTATCCCCTCTTTCGAGTGGAATGGGTATGACTTTGGGATTTTCATAAGTCACTCATCTTTCACCCCCTTTTAAAACTTAGGTTTTCATCCCTCCTCTTCTAACATTTTCTACCATTTTCACTTCCATTCTTTCCACTCACCATCCACAGTAACTACTTTACTTAATCTACCAAGTTCTACTCGATGATTACTACTCCTCTCCTAGAAGCACCTTCTTCCTTAGTCCCCTATTGGTTGGCAGGTCAAAATACAAAGAAGAGGAAGACACTTGTTCCCCCAGAAGCCTTTGATTTAAGTTCTCTGAAGCCAACATATTCCAGATCAACCAATAAACCTAAGACCATTTTGCATATCACTATTGATGCATCTGGTCAAAGGTTTACATAAATTTATGTAATCATTGCCAAAAAAACTAAGGAAGACATTACACAGATTATCAAATCAAAAATGTAGATCTTGGGAAGGTCACTCGAAGGTTATCCACAAGATGCACAAGTTATTATGGATAACCTTTGTAGAAAACTTAGATAAACTAAAGCCTCTAAGGAAAAACTAAAAGAAAAGGTTTAAAAATTAGTAGATGTATTGCTCAAGCTCTCTAAGCCCACACAAATCTAGATCCTATCTCCTACTTCTACTCAAATCCATTTTTATTTGTCGTCAGGCCCAAAATGAAGAAAATCAATTAGACAAGTAGAGTGGTGGATGATTGGATCCAACATCTCCTCGTGTAGGGAAAAATGATAAATAATGATGCTGCAAACAATTACAAAATAGTGGAGAATGCTAGATCAGAGATTGAAAAATTGAGTGGTGAACTCTCGGAAGAAGATGGCAATTGGGACTTGACATTAGAAGCTCTCAATGGGCTTAAAAGGTTCATTCTGAATCTTTGATTAAAGAAGCAATTGTGGATGATGCCGGCAATTATTTTGAATTTTGTAAAGCAATTGAATTTTGGGTTAAGCTTCTTCAAGAGGCTTTCACTAAGCTCAAAAATCCAGGGAGGAAGCGATTGATGCCACTAATGACATTGATGAAACATTGTCAAAAATTCTAGAAAACATTCTATACGATGGTTTAAATATCTTGCCTGTAGATGATCTATTCAAGGAATTTAAGGATCTAGTTAAGAAGAAATCTTCAACATGGGAAGAATTTAATTTGAAATCCATTGACACGATAATTATTGTGAGAATATTCTAAGTAACTTGGATAATTTTATCAAGAAATACCAAAAGCTTCTAGGAATATTGGAAATGTGTTCGAGACTGTGAAGTACTAAACCATTACTCCTATGGATCGGATGAGGAGGAAACTCAAGATATGATGAAGATGTTTCAAGAATTTCATGCTAAGAAAGCTAAGCCTTAGAAGGAAGAAGAAAAGTCCGAATGATGGAATTATCATGTCATTTTTATTTTTCATTTGACATGTCTTTTTCTAAAATGTTGAGACATCTTTTGAATTTACAAGGTTGATTTGGGTCTTTGAGAAATAACTAGTCAAAATAACTCTTAATTCATATTTACTATTTTTAGTATGCAGTTCAAATTGTTTCCTTATTTTTCTCCTTCCCTTCTCTATAAATGTAAAATGCTATGGATTTACAAAGGGTTGGATAATTTTACAAAAATAGATATTGAAGTTGAAGAGGCGAGAACAAGTTTGTGTTTTCTATTTTGTTATTGAAGAACATTAAAGATATATGTTACAAACTTTGTGTTGCAGATATATATTTTTCATTTGAGGTATTGTTCTTATGTTCAATGCATTAAATGATTCTTTTCTTTAAATATCTAGTTTATTGAATCAACAACAAGTTATTTCTATCGATCACATGTGATTACCTTTTAACTGCATTTACTTAAGTGAAAGCACATTCTGTCTATTCTTTTCCTATTCCTCTAAACTTCCTCCTATATATCTTATTTCTCTCTCCTTACAAATATTACCTTCTAATAAGAATAAATCTACTAGGATGAGATCCAAACCCCAAATGGCTAGATTAGTGTAGATATTCTAAATATTCTTTGGCGTGCATTATATTAGTAATAAAACTAGTGTCTCCCCTTTATTTGAGGATGGAATTTTTCCTGCATATTATGGTTGAACTACGAAAGATCCATCTACGAGATGAGTCAATAACCAATATCCAACCAAATAGACCCATTTTATTAATCACTTGCAAAACACATAAGATGAATATATACATAAGAGTATCATCATAGGTCTTGACCCATAAATCAACAACATAACCTTACAAGAATTCACGAGATACTAAATCCATGCAAATCAATACATATACATACATACATACATACATATATATAGTGGTGTGGACTTTCCCTTCATTGCCAATGCATCCTAAAAATAGGAGGTGCATGCTAAGAATAACCACACATCACTATAAGATATCCATGGAAGCATGAAAGCTCCTCTATAATATATATCTTATAGTTAACCCCTATTTTATATCCTATTATTAGCTAAGAATATTTCATGTCACTTGATCTTTCGTTTGTCCCAAAATATCCTGGTGTGTCTTCTAAGTCTTCCAACAAGACGAGATCTTCACTCAATCCACTCTTAGCTTATTGATGCAAAAATAGCTAAGTACTTGAACTCGACTTCCCTTGGCATGCCCTTCTTCTCCCAAACTTTCGCACACACCTACACACCCCTTATCCATGTGTCCTGATCATATGTGCCTTTCATACTTAGGCCTAAAATATTTCCATCCAACATTGCCCCACACTAGCTTCATTTCTGCCCCTAGAAATTGGTAATCATGCCTTATCTCTCCAAAAATAAAGAATAAGGAATAAAATAATGTTTTGTAAATAATGAATGAATAAATACAACAAAGAATATGGTTTCCATACCCTTCTTAAGGTAGTAGTAACTTAGGATATTCACTTTTTATTTTTGCCTCTAACTCATTCCAATCACCGAGTGCCTTATTCGTCTTGTTAGGGATATCTACGAGTACTCCTTCTAGCTCATCCATAGTCATGTATTCACCCTCATTCTGAAACACTCTAAGGAAATTTTACATACTTGAGATCATCCCATCTAACACATCCATGTGTCACTCTATGAGGTTCCCAATCTCCTTTATTTTATCTTTACGAGGGTCTTAGGTTGCTTCGAGTGCATCACAATTTTCTGCTAAAAACATCAGCATATCCTCATGCCTAAGTGTTTCATCATTCATTACTACAAAGAATTCACTCTCTTCCTAATCTATAAACTCTTCAACTTTGGATATATCCACAAAATCACAATTAATTTCTTTTGTTCTACTTTCTATTAGAAAATAACAGAGATAGCTAGTGAATGAATTATACTTGTGCTTAGAATAAAAAATTTAGAAAGGGAAAGAATATAGACTCATACACCAACAATTTTTATTCGAAAACCTCCAAAGGAGGAAAACTAGTCGGGAAGGGAAATTTCTCTTTCTTCCCACTTTTATTGGTGAATTCAATAATAAGTGCATAAATTACAATAAGTATGGAAGATAAGTATTTAATATCTCACACTTCCTCCCAGTTATTTGCTTTCTCCTACTTAATTACTCCTTTCTTCTACAAATCACAATTCCAACACTAAGAGCTTATTACTCACTTTCTTCATGCTTCGATGCCTTTGTTCTCTTCCATAACATACATTTATAGTCTTTCTCATGTTCTCATGTGAACTGGAGAATGGGAAAAGTCATGCAAAAGAAGAGACATGGACAACCTTTAGAATTCTAGGATTGTTTGTATCATATTTTATTTTTGTCCACAAGAGATAGGACCACCACCTTGGTGGGGCAAGTTCTATAACCACCACCCTGCACAGGGTGGTGGTCTTGTCACTAAATAGATAGAACCTCCGTTTATATTTTGTTTCTTCTTCGTGTTGGCTGATTTGATAAAGTAGAGTCATTTTGGATCCCTATGGATCACCTCCACAAGATTCCTTGTCTTGATTATTGTCTTAGGATTGACACACGTATTCAATGCCAAATATTCCTTTTTCATCTCATCTTTCAAGATCTAGGGCAAAGTCTCATAACCTATGATTCGGCACGCAGTATTCGTTGCTTTAGTTATTTTAGCCTATGCTACAACATCCTTTGGTTTGAATCTACACTGTACCTTCATCCAAAACCATGTGAACCAATGTGCATAAATAATGCATATCGAAGGGGAATATTTGTGCCTAATTTTCCTCATATTGTGGCCTCGTTTATAAAATTTCATCACCAATCTACTCTTCTATATCAAGTACCGCACGCACCTTCACCTCAATTCTATATTTTTCCTCTATTAGGTGCTTAATCTCTACTTATTTATCCTTTCTATCCTTTAACAAAGTATGAATAGTTTCCACCTTATCTATATTCTTGCGCGTAACCTCTACAGATACCTTCATCAATGCATTACTTACTTGTTCCTATGAAAACTGAGTCGACTTGATTTTTACATGGTGAGAATGCGGGGCTTTCCTCATCCTCTAAGAGACACATGATTCTTCACACACATAAAAATCAAGATCATCCATGTGAGTCTACATATTCCATGATATCTACTTACAAGTGTGTGGTTGCCATCTTGGGATCCATCATCTCCCACCCATACAAGCATTCCTTTGCAATAGTACTCTAGAACCTGGCATAAATTATATTTGTTGCATCATCAACATACCCTAGGTTCTACGTACTTTTACCATATATTCCTTCTTAGGCTCATTGGTTTTCTCTCCTAATTGCTCCTATGTTTCAATTCCCATATTATTTTGTACTTCCACTTCTCCCTTAGTCTCCTTGTTCGTGTGCGCAACATGTTCTACTATCTCTATGTCTCCAATAGCAAAAATTTCCTCTTCAGGTCCCTACACACCTACACTAGGGACATCCTCATCAAACAAGGGATTCTCACCACCTATCTCCTCATCCTCTTGCACCTCTAGAATAGGTGTGGTACCATCTTTATGTTATGTGAAGACTTTTTTCCTCACTATCCTTAACTAGAATATATATTCACCTTTTCTTTCTTTCTTCCTCAACTTTTTTCACCAAAGTGTAACTTACAAAATTTCCTTATTAGATCCGAGGGGCCAGCACTAGATTTTTCACTGTTCACCTTATACGTAATTGTCTCCTCTCTTGATTAAGTGTAGTATTGTCATCTTGTTCCTCTTCCTTCTCTAGGAAATTCTTCAAGACTTCATGTCCTTGTTCTTCCTACCTTGGGGTGTCTATTCCACCCACATCCTTGTTCACATGGTTTGTTTTCCTTTTGGAGGACCTGGTAAAGACAAGTCCTCTCCTATAACCACCTTTCCATCCTTAAACTATGGCCT
Organism: Taxus wallichiana var. yunnanensis; assembly: GCA_018340775.1. Taxonomy (NCBI): domain Eukaryota; kingdom Viridiplantae; phylum Streptophyta; class Pinopsida; order Cupressales; family Taxaceae; genus Taxus; species Taxus wallichiana. The sequence goes on along the minus strand of CM031239.1, from coordinate 779,543,243 downwards.
TAGGTACACATACACGCACACATGATCAATCTTTTCCACAACTATGAATTTTAGAGTTATGTCAATATTGTTTGTCTCCATTGTCTCCACATACACCTCCTTATTGGGCCATACATATTTCTTGCACAAAATATGAATGTTTGCATCTACTTTGTTAAAATAAAGCGTAGATTCTCGCATGTTATGTAACCTATTTACCAAATCCTTGAAATAATGTGCAGTGAAAGTGAAAGGTAACTTACACCAAGGGATCTTCTCTCCTATCTTCATGAAGAATTTACCTAGACAAAAATGTTGGTATACTACAAACTTTAATTGTCCATCTATTACACTAAGAAACTCACTTGCAGTATGCACCAATATTTTTCAAATTCCAAGTGTAACCTCCTAAACCACTTATCCTACTACTCCTTATAAGTGTTTGAAATGAAACCATAACATGTGTACTTATAAAACTTCTTCGTAGGTAATTTATTCTCCATGGGATATTCCCAAACTTTCTCCTTCAGTCCATCGGGAACTCCTATTTCACTAAAAAATCAATAGTAAAATAATGCCATAGGTTATCTTGTCACCCTTATCAGCCTGGGTGTGTGCCTCATTTACTAGATCTCCGCAATGTAACCTACTATATTATAATAAGTCTTGTTTGCCATTTTGTGTGTTATATGTAGCCAACACTTACTAACATTTGTCTACATTTTTGAGGTGCCTAGTTTACATCCAAATAAATGTGTCGCTATCCTTTTTCCAGGTCATCTATGAAAGTGAAGTTTAAGGTTTACATCCCCTTCTTTTAGTGGTACACATTTGGCCATCACCTTGACCCCCTCATCATCCGACAAGTCGAGTGTAATATCTCGATCCCGAGTCTTAAAAACCTATGAATTTTTGTCGCACTTGAGAACTCAATAGCTCAAAGGAAGCAAAGTAAAAAGTGTTGCATTCAATGAATTTATAGCTCATTTGAAAATTGCCCCATTAATTTTACCTCAACTACCACTATAGATGGTATTAATTCACTTCCTCACTCTTCTACGTGTTGCACCATGTCCTTCTTCTACGCCTAACTCTTCTATACCTCAGTCATAACCTTTTGGCATGCCCACTACTTCTTAGCCATAGATTTCCTTACATGTGCCTTTGTACACCAAATTACTTATCCAATGTGCATAATACCAAGTATTTTCCATTGCTCCAACCTACGTCACTTTACACTATGTGTCCATTCATCCATATGTGGTCTTAATTCATGAGAAAATTTTCTTGGAATTTCTTCTCAACCTATATTAACTCTGAGCCCCTATAACTTTACAATGCACTTCAACGAACAAGATACAAGTTAATTCTTCTTGATCTAATCCACACTAAAAGTATGAATGGTCCTCTCGCACATGAATTCAATAGATAGTAATCAACAACTAGTGTGAAAATGCGCGTAACAAAACACTGACCTAAATTGACATAACATATCAACATTGAAAGGAAAAACATATAAAGGAAATGCATTAAAGGGAAATCTACTCTAACTCGGAGACAATGCCTTATTACAAAAACCAAAAAGACTTATTTATAATATGGCTTCAACTTACTCTTGTTGAAGTAACCGAGAAATTATGTCCCATCCAATGCCTATAGCTGGAAAGTTCTTGAATCAAGTATGTAAGTCACAACATACAGTCCCAACCAATGCACTTGGAAAATTTCCAGGATGGCACAAAAAATTTGAATCATATAGAAGAACCATCTTTCCAACTTCATATGCTTATTATTAATATGTCTATCATGCCAAGCATTCTGCCTAGCCTTTTATATCTTCTTTCTCCACCTAGAAATAATGCTCCTTTTATCTAACCACAATGGTTTATCAATGTGCTCTTCAAGGGCTTGCTCATTATCCAATCCACACCGTGTGTAATATGAAGATAAGGTAACATAATTCCATTGGTAAAATAGCCTCTTTGCCAAAAAAAAAAAACAACTAAATTTTTTTGGCCTTTTTCAACCTCTTATCGGTTGTCATGTATGCCCAAAGTATAACAGAGACTTTATCATCCCAAAGTATTTCCTTCTAACATCACAAATCTCTCTCAATGTATGTCCTAATATCTTGTTGAAAGCTTCAACATTGCTATTTTCTTGTGGGTAATAGTGCCTTGTTTTATGGTCTGCTACCATAAATTCTCGCCAATAGTATCTTGATGGTTTCATTAAGAAAATGAGTTCCCCTATCACTTGTAAAGATTAGTGGACATCCATACCTACTGATTATGTTCTCCCATAAGAAAATTACTGCTTGCCGCTGCCATTAAATCCTTTGTAGGCATTACTTCGCCCACCATGTAAGATAATTTATACAATTTATAATGTAGTGCAATCCATTCCTATGTACGGATGGGAAAATAGGACCCACAAAGTCAATTACCCACTTTTCAAAAGGTTCTATGCTAGCAATAGGACTCAAAGGTATTTCATATATATGCCCAATATTTCCAAGGTGTTGACAATGGTCACATGACTTATAATATTCAATACAATCCTTGTAAATTGTTTCCCACCAAAGGTCTACTAATAGAATCTTACACGTGGTAGCATTTCCTACATAATGTCCACCTATAATCCCATCATGAGCTTCCTCTATAATAGAAATACACTCATTCTCAAGTACACATTAGTGCAAAAACTCATCCCAACCTAGCTTGTATAAATATTCACTAATTAACATTTAGAGTGCAAAACGTATAAAAATTGTTTCTTCTCCAAAGCCTTCATCCCTTTAGGCACCACACCTATAAGAAAGAATACAATAATATCCTCTAATTCAGAGGGTGTGTAGTTCAATCTAAAAAGATGTGGATCTGAAATTATATCCTTAATGTTTTACATGTCCTCAGTTGAGTTAATCCTTGAAAAATGATCTCGGTCCCAAGTTATTCTTGCAAGATTTACCACTACTATAAAGTCAAATTCTTAGAACAACAAAATCCACCTACATATGCACCCTTGAAAAATGGGCTTATTGACCAGATAATTAAGTGCCATATGATATGTATAAAATATGAATGGATTTGCCAAAAATATAGCCTAAACTTGTACAACGCATAAATCATGGACAATGCTTCGTGCTCCATAGTTGTATAATTCTATTCACCAATGTCAATTTATTGCTTGTAAAGAAAACAGGATGATCAAAAATAACTTCTCTAGGATGGGTTAATACCACACCAATGGCCATGACAGAGGCATCCACATGCACATGGAATGATTTGTCCTATGAAGAAAAACACAAAATAGGCACCCGAGTAAGCCTTTCCTTCAATGTCTCAAACGCACTGTTACACCTCACCCCAATGGAAATTTCCCTTACTTTTTAACAATTCCTCTAAGGGAGCAAATATCCTAGCATAAACCTTGATAAACTTATTGTAATACCCTATGTGCCCCAAGAATCCACACACCTCACTCTGGTTAGTAGGTTCCTCTAAGCCTAAAATGAAAACAACCTTAGCCGGATTTATGAACAAGCTTACTTTACATATGATATGCACCAAAAGAGTTCCAAAGGGTGTAGAAAATACACACTTCTTGATGTTTAGGGAGATGCTTAACTATTGGAACCTCTCAAACATAAGTCTTAAATTATCAAAATGATCTTTTACTAGCCCATAAACTGTCCAATCATCCAAGTAAACCTATAAAAACTTATGAATAAAGTCCTAAAAGTTTTGCACCACAATACAAAAATACTACAGACACATTATTCAAACCAAAAGGAATAATTGTGTATGCAAAAATTTCCCACTCAATGGTGAAATTTGTCTTCTCTTGATATTATTTTACAATATGCACGATGACAACCAAAAATACATCGGTGAAGGAATAGATTTTGTGCCTGCAACGCCTTCCAAAATATACTTTGTAAATGGTGTGGGAAAAGGATGTATAACACAAAAACATTCAATTACCTATAATCCACACATATACTTATCCTCCCATATTTATTTATGCTTATCACCATAGGGCTGACCCACTCAGATTCCTCAATGGGTTCACCGATTCTAGACTTCAACATATTATCAATCTCTTCCTTTACCTTGACATGCAGATTAGGATTCATCCTATAAGGCCTCTTCCTAACTAGGCACACACCTTCCTTTAACTTTATCCTCATCTCACCCAAAGAGTGATGTACCCTTTCAACTCATGATAGCCTCTAGGAAATAAGTCTTGGAATTTGTGTAACAACTCAATTATTTTTGCAACCTCTGAGTCAGACCAATAATCTCCAATGATGGCCTCCTTTGTCTCGTATCTTTCACAATTTTGACTTTATTTATTTTTATAAGCTCATGATATGCATGTGCATGCTCATCTACACCATTGAAGACCTCATGTGTACCCATAGTATGATCAACATCCATATTTTCCACTTCTTCATCATCAATCATGTAAACCAACTTTCCTTTTTCTTTTTCTTGATAGACACACCCAAGCGGATCTTCATCTATATCTTCCTCTTCAAATCATGCCTCTAGATATGAATCTCCCAAGTAATTCCTAAATAAGATCCTTAGCCTTTGCACTATCTCCCATAGTCAAGTGCTTCATAATCTATAATGCCTCATTCACTAGAGGTTTAGTAGAAAAATAGTCAAAGGTCTGAATCATACATGTAGTTAGTTCTTTCCAATTCCCTATTTCTCTATTCAACTCCACATAAACATACCATGCATGTGCAACCACACAAAGTAAATTAAAGCTTATGCACCCATAGTGAAGGTGATAAGGCCTTCTCGCCTCTCTATATAGAGGCTCTTACTCTCTTTAATGTGATGAAAGTGTTAGCCCCCCATGAAATTCACATGTCTTGGTAGGTGCATTGCTCCTAAGAAATCTAGTAGAGAAGGTGATTCTCACCTCTCGCCACTTTAAAAGACTATCTCTATGTGTAATCCACTAGCGTGATACTTATTACATGTAAGATGTATACTTGGCATATTCCTTATTTCCACTTGATCTATCAACTGGGATTCCATAGCATGTAGAAATACATTAGGATTTCCTTTTCTAGTGTACATTGGTACCTAGTTATTGCCTAAGTTCCTAACATAGTGCGGCCTACTTACACAAGTAACTACACTCTTCATCTCATGACCAACCATTTCATAAGTTCCATGCGAACAATTATCACAAAAACACTAGTTGTATCACTCATAGACCATGCATCATCCCATTGAATCACACATTCCTTTGATGGCTCAAGAACTTAAAGATCTCTAATGGTGTGCACATAAATTCTATTCAAATCCTCTTCACTCAAAGGTTTGGCATAAGGTGTAGCTTTTCCATTTGTCAAAGGAATAATCATGTGCTCTTCCTTGTTCTCAAAACTGATATAAAATTTATTAAAGCGCAGATCAACATTATTCACGTAGCACCAAGGGCCCTTAAGAAAATATGGAAAAATATCTACTTTTACAAATGCCAAGACCTCAAAGTCTCCTAGTAAACTTGGCCCCTTATATAGTAATAGTGGAATCCTTCAATACTCCAATAGGTGTGGCTTTAGTCCTATTTTCCATATACAACACATTTGAATATGCTATAATGATGGCCTCCCATATGATTCCACACATCCAAGGTGATTACATTTAATTCTACACATGTATCAATTAAAATGTTACTTATAAGTCATCCATCAACAATCGCATTCAAGGTGATCTCTTTGTCATAATCAAGATAACGAGGTGGTAAGTTTTTATGCAATATTTATATCTCACGCTCAACTCGAGTGCATGGAATCTTCTCCCTTAACCATTCCCATAACAAAAGAATGATGTTTTCTTAGCAAAACATCTTACAAACCTCCTTTAAGTCATCAATGTATTTATGAGGGAGCTCAATTAACTTTTCCTGATCCAACTTCGTGATTACTCTTTCAAACATTGTATCTCACCTTGCAAGTTTCTAATAACCTCCATAGTTTCCTAATAGACTTCCTTCTGATGGGCATGATCTAGATACTTTGCATGCAATACCTCCTATTTTGTAATAAAGGGTTTATGATTCAGATTCTTAGGCACACATAGCCTCGGCGCATGTAGTCACCAACATAGATACCACCTCAGGGTTAGGTGCTAACTTTGAAATGCACTGATCTTCCACAACGCACTATACTCTAACCATTTTTGTGCCCTTATCCTGCTTGTGATGCTTTCAAATAAGCTAATAAAAATATAAGAATTCCTCAAACTTGTGATTATCTTCACACAAGGAGAAAATAATGTTATGAGGGAATTCACGACTATAAGAATAAGGGGATCCACATGTATAACAAGTTCCTCATGAGAGTTCACCTCTTCCATTATTTGTGACCTTGGTATATGAATCCTCCATGATAACCTCTACCTCTACCACCTACGTCGAGAGAACCCTTCATTATGATTATGATTATGATGCTCACTTTGATCCTTAGTATTGTTTGCAATACTGGTCTGGCGTACACCAGTTTTAATGGCATCATGAATCTGATCAATCAATTGGTAATTCTCTATATCATGAGTGGTAGAATTACAAATCTTACAATAAAAAGACACATTCTTATTGATCACATACTGCAATAGGGGGCACCTACTTGAATCATGATCCAAATGATAGATCTCACAATTAAGTAATCATGGCATGAACCGATTTACGAGGGAAAATATCCTTATTATGTCATTTCACCTCGCAATTTGTACACTAAATACCACTACGCATCTTATGGGATGAATTAGCTGATAATTTTTCTAACTATTTTTCCATAGATGCAAGTTAAGATTCAAAAATAGGCTAACTCGAGTGTCTATGCTCCCAACTACCTTAGCACGTAGAGCTACCTCAAGTTCTTTGCACGGTTATGTATAGGTCTTGTGTGAGAGTGCCATTTTTAAAGGTGTGATTGAACCTCCAACAAACCATTAAGCATGATGACTACGATTAATATCATAAGACAACTTTGATAGAAAAGTTTTAAATCATGCATCGTAATCCCTTACACGCTCAACCATGCCCCCGATTAATATATTTTAGTGTGTTTATGTTCTTTTGTTCAAACTCGGGTATATGGAACTTAGTTAAGAAAGCATCACATAGTGTGGTATAGTCTACACAAAGCATCATATTAAACTATGAAGTTGTATTACCTTACGCTCAAGATCTATGATCCCTCACATAATATTACCCTTATTGTATCTTCAATTCCTCTATATTCTAGTAGGTGAAGAAACAACCATAAAATTTCAAGATCCCACTAAATCCGTAACTTGTATTACCTCGGTATTCCCTCAAACCACCTAGAATCCTTCGATCCTCCTTATCCTCCCATGGTGGGAATTGAACTAGAGGATGTGATGCCTTCTACTCCAATATTTGTATTGAATTAAACTCCCATGGTTTATGAATTTTTCCTACTTCCGGATGTATTACCAATGTTCTACGTGCCCATGTTCGTGAAGATGACATGCTAGAATTATACCTCCTCCTAGACCCCCAAATAACAAAGATGACATCTATGCTACCATAGATGAATGTTCTATCTGATTAAATTCTGTAATCAATTAAAAATGAGATCTACTTGTCACTACTCTATCACCAAAACTAGCATGATTCTCAATAATTGTCTCAGAAACTGGAACACCAAGTCCAAGGGCTAGGTTTCCAGGTGGGATTAGATGCACACTCGTGGTTCTTAGTTATTATTTCTCGACACACTCTCATATGAAGCCGAAGAGGGTTATCTACCATGCTTACCCAAATGGGGGAGTATTAGATGATCTAATCCACTTATTCCACATGAGCTCTAAATCCTTCATGATCCATCTCTCCGCAACACCATTTATTCCTCAAAATCATGTTGATTCACTAAGTCCCTCTCATGTGATTCATTAAAATTAAGCCACCTTTCTTCTCTCTACATTTTTTCCACTAGGTCTGCCATCTTTCACCACACTTGCTCCGGCCCCCACGCTTGGTGGGATTTAGATAATCATAAGTAGTGCTTCCAAATCTAAATTCATGATCAAGATCTTAATCACTAAAGGGATAACGTGTAAATAATATCCTCTGGTTTCACTTAAGAATTGGAACTCAACAACCATTAGATAGGAATAAGTAGAAACAAAGTACTCCAATGTATTACTATTTAAGACACCACCCCAAAAATGGTCTACAATGCATTTCCAAGCCAAATTAACATCATGTAGAGTATGGTAATCCTCTTGTGTACAATTTTTTTCTATACCTCCAATTTCTCTTTGAATGTGTATGTTACCAAACACTCATACAAATCTATAGGGAAAAATGAAAAGAACATATCATAGAGCTCATGATACATATTTTCTTCATCCATGCATGTGCATCAAATTCAGGTCTCCAATGTTATATCCGTGAGAAAAATCTTTCTCTTAATTGTCTACCCAACTCTCAATATTGGAAAAAGTCAACCAATACATATTAATCATGTAAAATTATTACAATAACTTGAAAAGAAGTCGCAGAAACAAAATCAAAATGTAGTCTTTTATTTTACTAAATAGGCCAAGGTGTGTTGGCACATCCCTCTGGAAGACCTTATAGCTCATTGGAAGTGCGCAAGGGTAGCAAAACCCTCTTTTATAGAAGCTTTGTCAAGGAGTTAGCATGATAAACACACATATAATCTAGATCCATAATAACCATTCAAAAGTAAATCATAAAAATATCTAGATCACAACCATAGTGCATGAAGGATTAAACAAGAATTAAGATCATATTTACTATGCAAGATCCATTTCAGATGAGTCAATAACCAATATCCAACCACATAGATCCATTGTATTAATCACTTGCAAAACATAGAAGATGAATACATACATAAGAGTATCATCATAGGTCATGCGCACCTATGATGTTGGTTTATATATATTGATGTCCTTTATGTATGTCTATGAGTCCTTTATATATGGATATATATTGATGTATCTAAAGGAATCATCCCTAATCCTATAATCCCCTTTTATCAAAATAATATGACATCAACCTCCTCATCTGGGAAGATTGAACCATTTTATTTATCCTTTCTCATAAATGGTTTCAAACTCAATAATTGCATTATTGAATCTAGGGCCTTGGATAATGTTATGCCTATAAAGGTAGCCCATGCTTTAGGACTCACTCTTATGAAACCATTTAGATTCCATTACTCCATGGAAACAAAAAATGTCTCATTGATCGATCAAATCAAATATGCATAGTTCTCGTTTATCGTGTTTCAGAGAAGAGGGTCAAGATGACTATTTTAGTTGCAAATATTCCAAAAGCTTATAGTATCTTGCTTGGGAGAGGTTTTTACAGAGATGTAGTTGGAGAAATTCATATGGATTAGACAAAGGTTAAAATCCCGATTAATGGAGCCATACAAGTTATTGAACTTGAAGCTCAAGAGAAATATCGGTCACAGAGTCCGATGATCCGAAGGCTCAAATCCTTTTTGTAGATGCCGGTTTAGGGAACTAGTTCATGACCTTAGATTAGGACTTCACTTCCACTTCAGTCACGGAAGTGGAATCCAATGTCATCTGAGACTTTATATTTTGATGGTAGTTTCTCTACTTGTGGATCTAATGTAGGTGTAGTGCCCACATTTTTCACACACAATTACAATAGTAAAATACCGGGATAATTTTTTTTTGACTTACATTACTCACTACACACAACACAGCATGGGCTCCAAGAACAGAAACTCAACTCGCATACAAAAATTACATAAGTCATCGACTCACATAGATACATGGAAACAACATAGGCATGTCGATGCCACACTTTTCCCAATGAATGGTTACTAGCAAAGCCCAACCACAAAAAAAGACTCAAGGATAGGCAAACCCACAACACATCTTTTCTTTAATTGTATTTTAGTTACGATTAACATTCTAAGAACATTATTGTGCAAGGATAAATTTCTCCTTTTCCCATCTACAGAAACTTTAAGTTCATTCCACATTTAATTTTACAGTTCGACCATTTTAAGTTGGCTTCTTATTCTTTACAAAATTTTCCATAACTTGCATTCTTATTTGTCATAATTCAAAAGCATATAAAGTACTTAATTATCTTGACCTTATGTTAAGAATATTCTTCTCGAACATATATTCAATGTCTACCTTTTTACTCTTACATCTCAAGTGAATGTGACTTGGTGTCCATATAGTGATATTAGGATTTAACGGAGTTTTAGATACAAGATAGCTTATTACCAAAACATTCCTCGATCACGGAATAGTGATTTCCCTTCCACAGTTATTCTAATTCAATGACTTGAGGAACTCCATTTTGATTTATATATGTATTTTGTTTTCTCAAAGGTTGATCACACCAAGGCAATTCATATTCTTTGATACAAAGGAATATATTTAATTGAATTATAAGGTCTCCCAAAAGTGGCATCATTCGAACCTCAAATCTCATTTTTTTACTCTTATATGCTTTATTTTCTACGTCACATTATGGTCTTATTATTTTTAGCATTGTCTTGTAAAAGAGTTATGAAATGTTTGTCTAACCTCTTGAAGACATATATGATTAAGAGACTTGAAGCTACACATGAACCCTAAGTTAACATCCAAATCAACTGAGGTTTAGATCAACTTCAACTTCACCTAAGGGTCTACCCCTCAACTATATATGTGAGTTTTAAGCGAGAGGACATATTTATGCTAAACCACCTTCAGAAAGGACCAAGGTGTAATGTTGAGAGAAACCAAGGTAACACATTTAGCTGAGTGGAGCTAAGGAGTTCATTAATGAGAGTTTAAGACCTAGAACAACTAAGTCACAACCTCCATCTATGTCGTCTGGATCCAACAGGGATTTCATTCGATGAAGAATTTTAGTTTTAAATCTAACTTCGGAAGACAAGGTAGTCCTCTAGGCTAGGAAGGAGGAGTTAGCTCTACATACTCCAAAAAAAGTTTGACTATGTCACTCCTATCTACCAGGTTTATGACAATGTCACTAACCATACTGACTAAGACGATAAACCCATTCTTGGGCTCTTGTTTACTCAAGCTAGGAGATTTCCATCGAGTGTAGGGTTTAAGTTCACTCTACGGTTTTCAATGTCTTCTAGGGTAAAAAGTAACACACATGAAAACAAGTTATGCTCGATATTGAACAAGGGTAGAGTGTTTCGATTTAATTCTCTTTATTACATTTACAAGGTATAAATGCACAAGATGACTCATTAATCATTTAATGAACACTAAATATGCACTACAAGATATTACTTCAAATTTATTTACCTTATATAAATATCAAACCCTTTTTACCAGGTGTACTATAAATCAAAATTGAACTATGATTAAATGCACATTTCCTAGATGTCCTTGAAACTAGCATTTCATACATATCAACAAATTATCAATTATAACCTTCTGTAACATGAGACTACATTATACATTTATTCATTTAACAACTAAACTATCTAAATTACAATGATAATTAATGAATTACACATCACCTTTTTGTCGTCATTCTTTCATCCTGTAAAACCACGTGAGCATGATATCAATGATAAATCGCACGGCATGGCATCCACCCTAATCTAACATAATTATCATTTTTCAGTTTCCCATTTACATATGATAATAATTACAATTTGCAATCAAAATTAAAAGGTTTAGAGACATGTATTCATTACATTTCATTTTACTTCTTTTTGTAACCTAGGAGAGAGAAAGAGAAGGGAAGAGAGAGAAAACACCATTTGTCAAAAGTTCTATTTCACACAACAAGTTACACTATAGAGTTTTAAATAGTTATTTGCATGTGTTAAAAGTTTCAGGGTGGTTTGGCAACCCTACGAGGGTCCCACAACTTTCTATTTTTACATTTTCTCACTAGCTACAAAACGTTCAAAATGGGCTCGGAGGCTAAGAAACCACTTCCAAAAGTTATCTTCCGATGAGAATGCACACCACGATTAACTTTCTACATGTCCCCAGATATACCAAGAGTTCATAGCAACTGATGGAATTGGGAAAAAGTGAATGGTTTATGTTTGTGACTAGTTCTCAGGGCCACTGGTCGTAGTTGACCCAGTTGCAAATGAACAAAAATTAGCTCGAGGGCTCAGAAAACCATGTCCAAAATTGATGTTTGATGGATGAGCACGCAACGAGACACTTCCTACAAGTTCCCCTATATAAGGAGAATTCATCAGAGTCGACGGGACTGAGAACTAGAAAACCATTTTCAAATGGTGACAAGTTTTTGAAGCCACCGGTCCTAATTGGTCAGTTTGACCTTGTCAAACTGCGACCAGAGGCCTACAAAATGTCATCGTCAAAATATCCAGAAAAGTGTTTTTCCCTAAACTGAAGGTTTCATGCAATTGTCTAGTATAAACACTAGAGGTTTGTGAAGATGGGACATAATTTCTCTATCTAGGTTTCAAATGGCGATTCAAAATGAAAGCCAACTTTCTAGATTTAACAGCTTTCTACTATTGTAAATCAGTGTAACAGGGCTCCTATAAGAGTGTCAAAAAGATCACATGTGTTTGTTTGGGGTCAATCCAAAGGTCAAGGTGACTCCTCACACAACAAGGTACACGAATGAAGCTTAACATCTCATTTTCAGAGTTACGAAGGGTACTTAATGAGTCTTCAAAAATGCAAAAATTAACTATTTAAACCGGGAGATGGTCAACGTTATTACTGGAAAGTCAATTTCATCTGGTCGATAAAACAATGTTGTAGTGATCCAGTTGGGTAGGAAGTTTTCTACATCACCTCAGAATGAGGGTGGGAGTTCATGTTTTAATGCAAATGAGTTATTTTGACATCGTGAGTTACGACATGACATTTCATTATTTTTGCAACGAGTTGAAATAAACAATTAACTGTATTAAAATCCTAATATTTTAAAATTATATTAAGTTGTAAATGAAAAACTAAAATACGAGAGTTATGAAAGATGAGGGGAGGTGAACCATGCCTGGAAATGAACTGGCGAGGCAGAAGTCGAGGAGTTGACATCGCACCGATTGATTTCACTTGCTTGCAGCCATGAAAGGAAAACCCAAAAATAACATCCACAATAATGTCAAAATCAGTGGCCAGTTCTATTGGAAAATCCTCTAGTGGTAAGAAAGGAACAACAAGTGCCTCTAGTTGAGTAACAAGCCCATGGTAAAGAGGCTTATCAGTGTGTTTGGGATAGCAAACAAATGCCATGTGTACTATGAATCCATTATGTGCATATCCTGCAATCATGGCATTCCATGAGACAACATTTCTTTGAGGCATTCTATCAAACAGTTCACATGCCTTTCTAACAAATCCATTTTGCGCATATCCTGTAATCATTGCAGTCTAGGAGAACACATATTTTTGGGGTATTCTGTCAAACAAAACACGTGCTTTGTCTATTCTTCTGCATTTTGCATACATGTCTACCAAGGTAGTTGCAACTACAATATCTGACAAAACCCCTCTATCCTTTCTTTTTGCGTTGATAGATGCCCACGTAGTTCAAGGGCTCATTTTTTGACACAGGTTGGGGAGAATGCTCATGACACAGGAACTCCACTCTGTCATAGCCTTATACAAATCATCCTCGGTAGTCTTTTGGGTCAAACCCTCCACAACGAGTGTAGTAGATGGTGCCACCAGTGTCAAGCATAATCAGTTCACCTTTACCATTCACGCAGTCAGTGCTAGAGGAGATTTGACAAGGGTAAGGACGTCCTCTCCATAGCAAGGAAACTAGAAACATGCAGAAAAAAAAAAAAAACATCCCAACCAACAAGGAATGCACACCAGAACTCTTCACGTGGCCAACATCAGGAGAAATAATTGTAGGCTGCAATCACGAGCCAGGGAGAAACAAGGAGGAACATCGATCCAAAAAAATAAGGTGGACAGTGCATTAACAAGTTAGTTTCAGTCTGCACAAAACAAAGCACCACTAAAACAATGAAAAACCCCCCACAAAACCCACACCATGCCAAGCACATTCTATGGCCGGGTCAGGCATTTTAACCACCATGGAAACTAGAGAAAGTTTAAAATAACACAAAAGTTACAGAACAAGGAAAGCACTCAGACTCCATGAAAATCATTTCCTTCCCCCAATACATGGGCTAAAACCAAGGCGTGAATAAAATATTGAAGGCAACAGGTCATATTTAATTAGAAGACAGCTAGAATGGAAAAACAAGGACAAAAAGGTGGCCACCTCCCAACTTGAATTAAGACCAAGCAAGGGTCAACACGTCTTCTCCTTACACAAAAAATTAATGGAAATTTAGGTTCCCATCCTCCAACGCACTTCCACAACTGACCACAATTAAATAAAACTAAAGTGTGCAGCTTGTAAGGAGGAAGAAAAGATGGTGGGATGTCAACAAAAGTGGCCAACGTGGGTGAAAGCATCCAAATTTCTCATTAATATATATATATATATATATATATATATATATATATAATACGAGAGGAGACTTGGTCGGCTTCAGGTGGTAGCAATATTATTTCACCTTTAAAATGACAAATAAAACAAGTATGCAAGCAAGCCTGGTCGACCAAGGAGGAACTAGAGAGGAGTTTGAAAATGAACGCAAGACAAGGACCAACCACAACGTCGCAACAGGATACCCTCCTCTTGCATGAATCGAGGCTTGATCGCGAAGTGACCAATCCAAACAATAAAATCACTTATCGATAATTAACAATAAAGTTGATAACAAATCGATGATCAGATGATGAAGTTATCGTCCATCGATAATTAAAATAATTATTATTTTTATTACAACTCATTAATACTTTATTAATCGTATTAACAAGGACCCACTTACTTACGACCAAAATAATAATAAGCAAAATAATCGACAATTCAAAATAATAATTATAATTATGTAGATGTTCCCTCTAGCTGGTCACGCCCTAACAACATCAAGCCATCATTCAAACCACCTAAAGAATTTGAGAACGATATTTTCCTTAACAGGGTAGTCGAAAAGGGCAAAGCCAACAAAAGATCAACAGGAGCACAACAACATTAAACGCTTAGCAACACCGTCATTGAAGAAGAAAAAGAACAACGGTGAATGGGGCATTACAATGTGTGTAGTACTAATATCTCTTGAGTTTGAAAATTTTCCTTTTTCATTCAAATTACAATTTTACAATACTAATAACACTGCCAAATATGAGGCATTGTTGTTAGGATTAAGGATGGTGAAAGAAAAATGGATTAGGAATCTCAAAGCACAAGGGGATGAAAAGATAATTGTGAATAAAGTTAATAACATATATTAGGTGAACAACGATCATTTGAGGCATTATAGAATTAGGGTTTGGGACTATATTGAATATTTTGATGCCTTTTCAATAATTGTAGTACCTAGAGATCACAATGACAAAATGGATTCCCTTATAGCGTCTTCTTTGATACTTGTTCCTCATAATGAGTTCAAGGAAAACAAATATACCATTGAGGTAGTCTATTGGCCCAATGTTCTTTGTAATTATTCATATTGAAAAGTATTCAACAATGATCAAATAATTTTGATTTTTTTAGAAAAGTCGATAATTTCAACGAGATCTACTTTGAGGGTTATGAATCACCTTTCCACGAGTTCATTTCTAATTAAAAAAAAATCAATAGGAATTTTCCAACTAAAGGGAAAAAAATTTCTTAAAGGATTGGTGTCTCTCAAAGGACTGTTTGAAAAACATGATCACTTCATTCAAAAGAAGTAATGGTATAAAGCTAATTCCTCTACCGAGATTGAACATGCTAATCTTAGATCTCGCAAGCAACCTTGGATTGTGAACATTGGAAAATGTTGCTCCCCGAGGAAAAAGGAAGTTCGTTGCGCTTTTGAAGAAATACATGGACGTTTTAACATGGTATTATGCAGATTTAAAATCTTTCAAACCGAAAGATGTGCAACACAATATTCCTCTTTCCACTCATTTTGTAGGGATTATCAATTTTCATGTATCTCCATAAGCGTGTGTGACATATACTAGAATAAATATCAGCTTTGTAGTTAGCTATATTTATTGGTTCATGTAATAACCAATGTTTTTCATTGGAAAATAACAAGGCAAATCACGAGATATCTCAAGGGCAAGTATATCTTGGTCTAGAGTACAAAGAGAATGATCAATTCTTTTTAAAGGGATATTCAGATTTAGATCATGTAGGTAACATTGATGACATGAAATCCATGTATTGATTTTTTTTCTTTTAGGATCTTGATTGATATCATGGGGAATCAAGAATCAAAATTTTGTTTCTCACTCTGTTATAGAGGTCAAATATTGTGCTGCATGTGGAACTATCTATGAAGTGATATGGCTATGCCACATACTTGAGGGTCTTTGAGTACCATAGAAGAAATACAATACCTTGTATGTTGAAAATGAGGGTGTTCTCAAAATTGTTAGAAATCCAATGATTCATGAGAGAACAAATCATATTGATGTACAAGTTCATTTCATTCACAAGCATATTTTGAAACCTAGTATACAACTTCAATTTTTCTTAACAAATTTGAACAACAAGAATATATTTGCATGAAGTCACTTGCATGTGAAAAATTCAAGTTGTTCGAGAGTTCCTCTAATAATCTCTTGGGGAAATAAAAATTAAGGGGGGGGATGTTAGGTAAAACATATTACTTAGGTAATTATGTATTGATATTCGTTTATTAACTTAGGTAAATGTATCTTTGCTAGGGTAATTAGTGGTTAATGATATTGTTATATTGTTATGTTGTTTTATAATAATATTTTTCATGTTGTACTCCCATATGTTTTTTGGTGCGTATTGTTTCATTGTGTAACATTTTTTTCTTGGATTATACTACGAAATATCTATAAATATTATAGCATTGCATTTTCATTGTTACTTATTTTTTCATGATCAATAAAATATCTAGTAGGCTACCTCCCTATTTCCTCTAGCAAAAGCAACTTAGAAAAATGGACAAAACACTCAAGATCATATTTTGGAAGTGGGTTTTTGGCCGCTTCAAAAATTGGTTTACTGGGAGCAACCATTGGACTACAACTAACACCTATAGAAACCACCTCATATTTTTAGGACGGATCCCGTAAGGAAATTTTGACCCCGCATACCTCTTTCTTGTTAAATATGGATAAATAATTAGGAAATGGATATGAAATAACAGAAATTAGACATTTGATAACCATAAGAAGTGTTATAGAGAACACACTAATAGGATCCTCTAGATATATCATTGTATTATTAACAATGTATGAACCAATATAAGCATTGATGTGTAATGAGTCATAAGAGAATTTTGCATGATAATCATGATCGAGAAAATGTAATGGTGGTGGTGATGAATTAACAAAAGTGACAAGAAATTCAACGGGCCTCGATGAAGGAGGGGGCATAACATGATATGTATGATTGGAAGAAGAATATGAAGTTTGTGTATCGTGCATAGGTAAAGAGTTATTGAATATTTTGAGCTTTTTTTTTTATCATTGACCGGTTTAAAAGAAGAAGATGGAAAAGGGACCTACGGTGAATTTTTGCCAATGAGATCTTGTAAAAGATGCCCGAGTTTGAAACATTGATCGGTAGAATTATCCATACATTGATTATAATCACATTTAGAATGTTCGTCATAATTGTGGCCATGAGTGCGAGCTGGATCAAGATTGAGAGGTGGTGGAAGAGTGATTATATTACTTTCAAGAAGTTGATGTAATAGAAACAAAGATGCATATGGTAATTTTGTGAATATACACTTTGGAGTTTTCAATTGAAGATTTTTCAGAGAAGAAATGATATTAAATTTTTCATTTACTTCAATGGGCTTAGGAGTGGGCCTAAATGTTGATTTAGATTTAAACCTATTAGAATAAGATGAAGAAGTATATTGATATTTAATCTTACACATAGTGTTTCGATCCTTTTGCATGCAATCAGAGACTAAAACAAATAAGGGTGTAGGAGGTTTACCTATTGTTTGGTTGATGGGTGGAATGCAAGTGTGTTGACTTCTGATCTCGGTCGATCATGTGAACTCCTTTTTGGCTGGGAAGGACTACCCTAAAATAAGAAAGTAGGACCACAAGAGAGAGTTAAACAACATATGCAATGGGCTGCCTAGTGTATGCTAGATCCAGGAAGTGTGATACTCCCTAGAGGGTTGTCAATCCACTATTTTATAAATCAATACTAAAAAGCATGTAAATAAATAGAATCTAGTCCTAGTGCTCGATTTGGGTACCTCAAGTTGCTATCTGGCGTCGATTCAATAAAACACTAAAATATGCGGGTAAAAAGGTGGTTCGGGTCGTTCGGGTAGGTTGGGTAATCAGCAGGTCACTGAGACGAGGGGCAGTTGAGGTTAGGTAGGGTATTGTAGGTAGTTTGGGTAAATGGTGGGTTGCTGGTCTAGTTTGTGTTAGTAGACACAGAGACCGATGCCGGTTAGGTATGACCGATGATGGTCGGGGGTGGAATGATGTCGGTCACTTTGTAGAAGTGACAGAGGGTTAGAACAGAGGTGTTTTGGGTTCTCTCAAGTTGATACAGAGAGTTGGAAGTGGTGCTAGTGGGATGAAGGTAAAGGGTAGGTTTAGGATGGGTGTTGGGGTGCTTGTGAGTGGTTTTGGGTGTGTTTTAGGTAGAATTTATGGAGATGGCAGATGGTAGGGTGACCAATGATGGTCAGGAGACCGACCGTGGTTAGGGTTAACTGATGACGGTCATTGGTATTGGGTTAGAGTTTGGAAATGGGGATTAGGGTGCCTTCTGTGACTGGCCAGAGGGTTGATAGAGAGTGGAATGGGGTGAGAGAAGGTTTTGGGTATAGGTGTGGGCTGGATAGGTAAGATCAAAATGGTAGGAGGGAAATAGAGAAGCACAAGTAGGGAAAACACCAGTGAGAGTTCTACTTACTTGGAGTCCAATGCTTGTAGAATCGTGAGCAGCTGGAGAAGAGAGATGGTGAGTGTTGGTGATGGTGGTTGGTTGGTTGGAGAACTCTTGTTCGAGCTCAGTCTGGTTCATTTATTTCAATGGCTGCTCTCACCAAGATCCTTGTGAGTGCCTCCAATGATGATCTCCTCTAGGCCCTCTGATGACCTTGTTGCTTCAATGAGTTGCCTGTGAAGATGCCAACGCCAATGCCAATCCACCAGAATGCCAATGATAATCAACAAACCAAGAGAATGTCCAATGATCCACCAACCATGAAACTATGAACCAACCCGTTGGAAAGAGATGGGACCGGGTATTTTGCAGTGACTAGAGCCGGTCCCACCTAACCGACATCGGTTAGATCAGAATCGAAACCGGTTATGTCAAGGGGATTTGTTTTTGTAAAGTGGGGAATATGCCTTCCCCACTTGATTTTGAGTGGTAGAGCACATGCGTCCTCTGCCCTTAGAATGGGTAATAGGATAGAAAAAGGGTCCTATGAGTGGAGTGGCCACTATTAGGGCTTTCTAGAAGGGTATGGGCAAGGTATGGGCAAGGTGGGGAGTGGAATGGTGAGGTGTAGGTGCAAGTGGGGTAGTAGAAGGGTGAGGTGGATGGCTAAGTGGGGTAGTGGACTGGTGAGGTGGGCTTGATGAGTGGGTAAGAAGGGGGAATATAATTAATTGATGTTAATTAAATCCTTGGGTGTGTGAATGAGGGTCATTGTGATGTGTGAAAGGGGGTGTGAGTGACCAAATTAGGGTTAAATTGATCACCCATGTAGAATGTGGTTATTAGGTTATTTTGGAGGAAGATGATGAAATGTGACGTGTTTTTGGTGTCTACACATAGATAGAAGTTTTACTTCACGCATTTTGAGCATATGACATAATTGATCAAATGAGGAGAAGTCTCAAAAATGACATTCTCCTATAGTGGTGGTAAGATGATTTGAAAAAATAGATGTTGTAGTTTTGAGTCACCAACACATTAGTCATCTTAGTGAGATTGTTTTTATAACCTAATACATAGTCCTGCTATATGTTCATTAGATATTTGTTTGATTTGTGCATACAATATCTTAGTATCGATATTGATTGAAAAATGAGCAAAAAAGCATTGGATAAATGTGTAAAAGAAGTTACTAAATGAATAGGTAGATCATAAAACCAATTCATGATGTAATCCTAAAAATCCTAGGGAATAACTTACTAAGAAATTAACGATCATCCACATAATCTAGACATGCAACATGAAAATATCAGAGATGATCTTGAGGGTCACCATGGCCATTGAAAGTGGGCAGATTAGGGGTAAAAAAATTGAGAGGAACTGGATATGTAGTAATGATGGCTGCGAAAGGAGTGTGAATAAGTAAAGAGGAGTTAAGAAATCTGATTTGGAAGTTCTTTGGATTGTTAAAAATTCTCGAACAAGAGGTGAGCAAGTGTCGTCAATACTCAGGATAAATTCTGGAGCTCACAAATGATGATGGACATGGGTACCACGGCTAGATAGGGAACCTAGGAATTAGAGATTGTTATTGGGTGCCCATGACTTTGCAAATGGTCGAATATGATTTTCACGATTGTCAAAAATATTCCCTGTTGATTTCTGTGTGTCACTCTTTGATAACCGAGGGTAAGCGTAACTGTAAATCTGATATCACCTGTAAAACCCCACAAACCACATCTAATCCAAAAAAATAAAGATGCATAATGAGGAGTTAGAGTGACCCAAACGGTCACCCCAAGAGTGAACTTACAATCGAGCACCGCACTACATCTCGAGACTCCATGTGTTTCGGTGAGTGTGTGAAATAATCATTCCCTAGGATTCCCTTGTGCAAGTGAACTTGATAGCGGGTTGTAGCTAGATGTAAGAATATAATAGAATGTGTGAATGAAATAAAGAACTTTCCCTTCTTATGTTGTGTATGCAAAATATGTAGTCCCTTATCCCTTGAATGGATGATATATGGATTCCTTAAAGTGCTTTAGGTGTTAGGAATTAGAGAACAAATATGCAGAAACAATTCCTCAAATCACATCAGTAGGAAACTATTTAACATAAATTATACTTGTAGAAATATAACAACATAAATAAATAATGCACAAGAGAAGAAAAGACAATATTTAATGTGGTTCACCCAATGTGGGCTACGTCCACCAAGAACTTGCTCAAATTTATTACAAGCCACCTCTCTCTCAATATAATACTCAGATATGTTTTGGAGCTATGCTCAACAAAACTCTCTTGAATTCACACTTGAATTCACATGCCTCTTCAATGCCATATCTCCCCCATCAAAGATATATTTATAGGAAATTACTAAAGTAGTTTGGAAAAAACCATGGGCCAAAACCATGAATAGTAAAACCATGAATAGTAAACCCATGAATAGTAAAACCATGAATAGTAAAACTGGTTTTTTTCTCATGTATAGTCTTCAACTCTTCCACACATGAAAATAGGCTCCACAACATAAAAATCTCCCACTTGGAGACTATTTTTCCTCTGAGAAAGCTTCTTAACCATTCACTGTTGTCTGTGAAGGCCAACCAAAGCTGAACACAACTTCAGTTTTACCCTTGTGAACACCTTGGTCATCATGTCTAGAGGATTCTGACTGGTATGAATATTCTCCAACTTCAACTTCTCTTCCTCCAAATCTGTCCTAATGAAATGGTACCTTAACTGTATATGCTTCATCCTAGAGTGGAAAGCAGAGTTCTTAGCTAGGTGTATAGCACTCTAAATATCACTATGCAACTTTCCTTCCTCCTGCTTATGCCCCAACTCCTCAAGTAGTTTTTGTAACCAAATAATTTATTTTCTTGCCTCGTGGCAGCAACATACTCAGCCTCTATGGTTGACAAAGCCACCAACTTCTATAGTCATGAAATCCAACTTACTGTTGTCCCACCTATAATGTAAACATAACATGTCATGCTCCTCATGCTGTATATATCTCCAAACATATCTAAAACTACATAACCACACAAAGTGGTGTTTGATCCACTCGTAGCACAAAACTGCCCACACGGTCCCAATCTCAAATCAAGGATCCACTTTATTACCTACCGGTGATCTCTACCTGGATCACTCATAAATCTACTCACCGCTCCCACTGCATGGGAAATATCAGGCCTGGTGCACACCATGGAATACATCAAACTACCAACCGTTGATGAGTAAGGTACCTTGGACATCTGGTTTCTCTCCTACTCTATCTTAGGACACTGCTCCTTTGATAACTTGAAATGGCTTGCCAAAGGAGTCCTAACCGGTTTAGCATCCTACATATTAAACCTCTCCAAGACCTTCTTAATGTACTCTTCCTGAGATAAAGTTAGCTTTCATTCCTTCCTATCTCGAGATATCCTCATACCAAGGATTTGTTTGGCTGCCCCCAAATCCTTCATAGCAAAGGATTCACTTAGTTGCTTCTTGAGTACCTTTATTTCCTGCATGTTCTTCCCTGCAACAAGCATATCATCCACATACAAGCACAAGATAATATAACTACCATCCTAAAATTTCTTTGTATACATGCAATGGTTAGAATGACATCTAATATAACCTTGATCCATCATGAAGCTATCAAATTTCTTATACCATTATCGTGGAGCTTGCTTCAAGCCATACAAGCTCTTCTTCAGTTTGCACACCATCTCCTCTTTACCTTTGACTTCATAGCCCTCTGGCTACTACATATATAGATCCTCCTCCAAATCACCATGGAGAAATATAGTCTTCACATTAAGCTGCTCTAAGTGGAAGTCTTCTGCTGTGACTATTCCAATAACAGTTCTAATAGAAGTCATTTTTACTATAGGAGAAAAAATCTCATCAAAATCTATACCTTTTTTTTGTGCAAACCCCTTGACCACCAATTAGGCCTTGTATCTTTTCTTGCCTCCTTCTTCCTCTTTGACTCTGAACACCCACTATTCTATAATGCTCTTTTCCTTTGGGTAGCTTCACCAAATCCCATGTCTCGATTCTCCATGAGAGCCCGATGCTCCTCATCCATGACTAACTCCCACCTCTTCATAAAATCTACCTACATTGCTTCATCAACACTATTTGGCTCTCCACTATTAGTGAGTAATAAATAATAAAGAGAAGGAGAAAAATTTTAGGTTCTCTTCTTACCCTCAAAGACCTCCTCAATATAGGATTTTGGGGTCCCTAATGAGGAGGTTCCGAACTAATTCATGTGTCACTTTCCCATTTGAAAGATCCTCTACCATTGCATATTCTTTCTTGGATTCTTCCCTATTTTCTTATAACTACTACTTATACATGATTTTCTCATTAAAGACCACATCCCTAGATCAAATGATTTTCTTGTCTTTAATGCTCCAAATGATTTATATCCAAAGTCATCACCACCATAACCAATGAAAGTATATTTTTCTCGATTTAGCCTTTAGCTTGGTCCTATCATTTTTTTATATGGACAAAACCTCACATCCAAAGAATCTAAGAAATGGATAATCAACTTTCTTACCATACCAAGTCTCCTTAGATATGCCTCCATCCAAGGCACTTAAAGGTCCTCTGTTTATCAAGTACACAATTGTGCTCACCGCTTCTCGCCCAAAAAGAAAGAGCAGTCCCTATATGTAACCTCATGCTCCTAGCATGTTCCATTATTGTTGTATTCATCCTTTTTGACACTCCATTTTTGCAGAGTTCCCGAATCCGTATTTTCCCTACGGATTCCATTCTTATAATAGTAATCATCAAATTCATTGCTACAATAATCCCCTCCATTATCTCGATTCGAGATATTTTAGCTTAAAACATGTTTCATTTTCTACCAAGGCTTTCCATTTAACAAAAGTGTCAAATACATCATATTTTTTTCTAGTACAATAAATCCAAACTTTCTTTGTTGCATCATCAATAAAAGTAACATAATAACTTGAACCCCAAGAGATGATACCGAGCTAGCCCTCACACATAAGAATGCACCAACTCTAACTTACTCTCTTTCTTTGTAGGTACAACCTTGATAAACCTTACTCATTTTTGTTTCCCATATATGCAGTCCTCACAGAACTCCAAACCTATTTTCGTATATCCAAGAAAATAATTCTTTATGATCTCCATGCCCTTATGGCTCATATGATTGAGCCTACTAGTGCCACAATGTTGTATTTACTTTCAAGCCACAAGATTACAAACATTAGTGCTATAAGTGGTTAAATACAAGGTTCTAACCTTATTACCTCTTGCCACCACAAGAACACCCTTGGTAACCTTCCAAGAGTCTGCTGTAAATATCACAGTATAACCATCACTTCCCAACTGGCCTGCCAATATCAAATTTCATTTTAAAGTAGGCACATGTTTGACATCCTTTAATAGCCATGTATTCTCATTCTGCATCTTAACCCGAATAGAACCTTTTCCAACTATACTACAAGGCTCATCATCACCAAGAAAAACATGCCCAAAATCCCCTTGAACATAATCAACAAAATAATGCCTATGTGGAGTAGCATGGAAAGAAGCCCTGAATCTAAAACCCAAGATTCAACAATATTGTGCAAAGAAAGAATCAAAGTATCCTGACATACATTACCCATTTCCACATTTTCCTCCTTATTTTCTTCCTATTATTTCTTCTTGTCCTAAAGCTCCCAATAGTCCTTCTTTGCATGCCTAGACTTTCCACAATGCCAACATACTATTTTGCTTTTAGATTTTGACCTTGTCGATCCTTCGATTTTCCACGGCTTCCTCTATTCTTCTATCTCCCTCTAGTTTCCACTGTCAAAGCATTCCCTAAAGTAGAATATTCCCTAGAGATTTTTATTCACATTTCCTTGCTTAGAATCACCCCTATAACATCCTCAAACTTAAACTTTGAGTTAGCTGGAACCGAGTTGCTTATTGCCATTACCAAGCTATTCCAACTCTCAGGTAAAGAGCATAAAATTAATAAAGCCCTAACTTCTTCATCAAATTCTATTGTAACCAAAGCTAGCATATTTACAACCATATTAAAATCATTTAAATGATTTTCTACTGAACCATTCTTAGACATCTTCATATTAAACAACTTTTTCATTAAAAATATCTTATTAGAGGTAGAGGGTTTTTCATACAACTTCCCTAATGCATCCATCAGTTCTTTTGTAGTCTTTTCCTTTGAAACATTAAATAATATTGAAGATGCAAGACACAACCAAATTATCCCAAGTGCCTTCCTATCTAGAAAATCTCATTCCACATCTGTCATGCTCGAGGGTTTGTTCACATTCTCAAACAACGGAATATAAAGATCCTTCTGATAAAGGTAATCTTCCATTTGCATCTTCCAAAGACTGAAATTCTACCCATTGAATTTATCAACCCTTGATCTTCCATCATTTGCCATAGCTCCCACTCAAGCTAAAATTTCCCTATGATTTACTTCAGCAAAAGAACACCACCAAAGCTCTGATACTAGTTGTTAGGAATTAGAGAACAAATATGTGGAAACAATTCCTCAAATCACAACAGTAGGAAACTATTTAACAGAAATTATACTTGCAGAAATATAACAACATAAATAAATAATGCACAAGAGAAGAAAAGACAATATTTAACGTGGTTCACCCAATGTGGGCTACGTCCACCAAGAACTTGCTCAGATTTATTACCAGCCACCTCTCTCTCAATACAATACTCAGATCTGTTTTGGAGCTATGCTCAACAAAACTCTCCTGAATTCACACCTAAATTCACATGCCTCTTCAATGCCATATCTCCCCATCAAAGATATATTTATAGGCAATTACTAAAGTAGTTTGGCCAAAACCATGTGTCAAAACCATGAATAGTAAACTATGAATATCAAATCAAGAATAGTAAAACCGTGAATAGTAAACCAATGAATAGTGAAACTGTGAATAGTAGAACCGGTTTTTTTCTCATGTATAGTCTTCAACTCCTCCACACATAAAAATAGGCTCCACAACATAACATTAGGTGCATTTGAATGTAAGATTAGGTGATGATAGTATATGATTAGTTCTTGGTCCTTGATTTTGAACACATAGATATGTATTTATATGATTCCCTTGTTTGAATTTTGTAATTGATAATTGGAAGGATGACCCATAAGTGAACAAGTTTCCCAAAAGATAAAAGAGGAACAAAAAAAGAGTAAGTAAGATGGAAAAGGGTCAAGGGAACCCATAGGGGACATGAGAACCTATGTACTTTATTATGGATGGTAGATGACATCTACAACCATAAAATAAAAATGAGTAAAATATCGAATGGGTGCGGGTATGAAAGACCAAATAGAAAGCAAGAAACAAAGACAAGAGGTCAAAGACAATTGTCAAGTAATAGTTTTCTTGCTTAGGAATTATATGAATGCTAGTATGCATTTAGGACCCAAAATGTACCCTAGTGATTTTTTGTCTACATATGGGTTTTATGGGGAACACTAAGAACAAAGGAATTGTTCCTCAAGTTCCAAAAAAAGATGATATATTTGATGTTGCGGTGATGCAGAGAAACCAAGGAATAAAGGAAAAGTTCCAGAAGTTCTTGTAAGGCCTGACTTATCCAATCCTAAGTGTATTATTTCCAAGGTGGTAAAGTGGGGAATGAGAGGAACTCAGGAACAATTCCTCCTGTTCGTACAAGGGTTTATTCTACATAGATTTTCCATATTTGAACCATTTTTTTTACTAACTCCTAGACAAAAGAGGCCTAGTAAGATGGAAAATAATGTCCAAAACACTGAAACTTTCTCATAACCTGTAAAATTTTGAATTTTACTGATCCATGACAACACCATGACCTGTCAAGAGCACCAAAAATGGTCGGGGGCTGGTTTTAGATAACAATTTGGTGACCTCTAGGGGTCATCTCGCATATTAAATGTAAATACCGGTTTCCTTGAAGTATCTATTGAGAATGTAGTTATATAAAATTGCTACAACCTCTTGAAACCATGTGAACAATGAAAATACCTTCCCAAAAACAAAAAAACTGCTCGAGAAAATTTATTACAAAAAAATACACTAGAAAATTTCACAAGGAACACATAAAGGAAACTAAGATAAAAATATGCATGAAGAACTTGAAGGAAAACAAAAACAACAACCTACTATGTACAAGGGTGAAACATGACCTCAATAACAAAGTTTGAGGTATATCCCATTAATTGGGATGGGTAGCTCATCACCAGTTAGCTTAGAGAGATAAAAGACATTGTGTTTTTTCAACCTATAATCAAATATGGTCCACTTCATAAGTAGTCAAATTTATTGTGTGTTCTAGGCTTGGTTATTTCTTCATCCCACTTGAGCACATTTTTTCCTTCTCTAAATTTTCTTGAACTTGATTTATTATCAAAGTATCTCTCCACGCAAGCTTGATGAAGCTCCATGGTATTCATTGCATTTTTTCTAACTTCCTCTAATTCTATTAACTCTGAAAATTTGATTTCCATTGAATCCTCCTCCATCATTTCCATCTATTTTATGAGATCTAGAGCTAGTAATTCATAAGAAATAGGTAACATTTCCTCTCTACCATAAACAAACATGAAAGGAAAGTTTCAATTGACCTCTTAAGAGTAATCATATCATCCCATAAGGCTGATTTCATTTTTGTGTGTCATGATATCTGATTCTCCTCCATAGTTCTTTTGATAATTTGAGAAGTTTTTTATTAGTTGATTTTGCCAAGCCATTCCCTTGAGGATAATAATTGGAAGATGTTGATAGATGAATTCCAAGATTGAATTCCCATGTACTGATTCTTGTGCCAAGGAAATATAATGCATTATATGAGATAATTGTAGTAGGGACACCAAACCTTGTGACAAGACTTTCATAAAAGTCCAAGATTGAAGTTTCCTTTGCTTCCTACAAACCCACTACTTTTTTCCACCTTGTGAAATAATATGTAGCTATGAGAATCCATTTATGACCTACACTAGAAGGTGGGTTAATCATGCCAATAAAATCCAAACCCCATTACATGAAAATATAATCTACCTAAATAGGTTGAAGAGGAAGAACTGTTAACTTCTATTTTTCAATAAAAATAATTCACTTTAGACACTTCCTTACCCATGCATGAGCATCAATGAATAAACATGGTTAATGATAGCTTGCTCTCATGATATTTAAGGTTATATATCTTGGTGTAAAATAATCACTAGATAATCTTTCAGGAAACTCTTCTAAAACATGCTCAACCTGACATGAGTCAACACATCTCAAAATAACACCATTTACATCCTTTCTAAATAAAATATTATTAACAAGAATGTAAAGAATTGAATGTAACATGAAGTACCTCCTTTTTTTCTTATCGAAAACTTGTGGGAATTGTCTATAATGAAGAAAGTGGACTATTTCATAAGTCCAACTCGAGATAATGAAGGGACAATAGTATCTTGACCATTCTGGAGCACTAAAACCTAATTTATGTCATCATGAAAATATGAAGCTAGTTGTTCACACAACCCTTTTCCTCTTACCAATTTTATAACCTTGATATCAACATTGTATTCCCTAAGTTTTATAATCTAGCTTGCCATTTTATCATTTAAATACTCACTCAAAACAAAATATTTAACACTTGTATATCAATGTATTAGTTAACTATGCTAAGAGAATTGAAACTAATACCTTAATAGTTCCAAAACAAAGCTAACTACAAAAATATCATCATGCTAAGAGCTTAAAGAGACTAACTACCAACATTATGCATTAGAACTTTGAAGGAAAATCAAACTAACATGTTAAGCATTTAACCTCTACTCTTTAGATTGCAACTACAAATGAACCTAGATAGATCCATGGAAATTAAATTTTAATGTTTGATCTTCAAGGGTTTGAGAATGGAGGCTCATTAAAACATGGCTACAAGACCATTTTGATTCCCTTCATATGACTCAAAAGCTTGGATGGATGAAATACAAGATGAAGATACCTAACTCAACACTAATGGAAGATGCTCAAATATGAAATGCCTAAAATTTATGTTATATGAATGTAAAGGTGTAAGAAGAAAGGTAGGAGGAGGGTTCTTTATATAACCCTCTAGTTTGAAGAATCTTTGCATCCTATTATATGTGGGATAATAGAAAAGCTAGGTTAGTAATGGATAAGCATGGTTTAGAGTGGTTGAGTTTGCTTTAGGAGAGTTTAATTTGTCCTTTAGTGACTCATGGGAATTGGGGGTATTAATTAATCAAGGTGATTAATTAATAGGTATGTGTAAGCTTATATAATATTTTTAGAAGAAAATTAGTATGATCTAGTCTATAAGAAAAAATTAATCAAATAAATGATGATTTATTGATCTAATAGAAGAGAGAGTTAATTAATTAGGAATAATTAATTAATTTAGATAGAAAGGGGACTAATTAACGAAAGGTCATTAATCAAATTTTTGATTGATAGAAGAGTTAACTAATTAGTGTAATGTAATTAACTAACAGGATAGAAGAGAAAAGTTGCATTATCAACTATATGTCATCAATTTGTGGGAAAGGGTGTAATTAGTGCAATTTAAGTATTTAAATTACTTGATCCAAATTATAGGTGTCTACATTTTATCCTATTTGGGGTGGCATAGGTTACGCCACTTCAAAGATAGTAGACAAATATAAGCACACAACTTTTAAGAGATAGAAGAAAAATTAGTGGAGTGAAAGATGCCCCCTCGAGTGTCGATGGGGTGATGAAAGAGGTCGATTGACGATCGAAAAGATGAAGGAAATGGAAATAGGAATGGGGAGGGGCAGGATGCCCCAATTGAATGAGAAGAATAATGCTGATAGGAGAATGATATAGAAGAAAAATGAAGACAGAGAGAAAAGAATGAGATTTCATCCAGTTGTAGTTAAACTCGTGTCATCATATTCCCAGTGATCCACATCATCGGTCCTTATTAAAAATATATGCATACCAAAAAAGTGTAGAATGACATGAAAAGCAATAATACAAATAATTGTCCATTGCTAAAAATACCAAATGAATGCAACATACAAAAAGTAATGCAATACAAGAAGGAAAACACTCATTTAATAGGGAAACAAGTACAAACACACATACCCAAGCCAAAAATAGTCAAGAGGATGCACAAATGTTTTTTTAATCAAGATGAATATCCTTAGATGTTCATGATCAATGAAAAGAGTTAAAAATGATGCCCCAAACAAGGATACATGTAAGGGGAAGTGATGAAGTACACGGGGTCCAATGATAAATCTTTGTTCACTACAACACAATACCAGAAACTTGATGTGCCCCAGAGTATAGATGAAACAAACATGCAAGTTTTGTAAATGGTTGTAGATCGATGATCCATGAGTCATTTGGTTCTTGAAGATGTGAAAATACCAACAATATATGGGATGAATACCATGTGTTGAAATGAGTTTCAGCAACTATGAGCCCGTTACTAATTTTTTGCATTTTTTTTGAATTTTTACAATTTTTAGGAGTTTTTCAACATTTTTAACTTTTTAGAATTTTTTTGATTAATAATTTTTGTTGGAAATTTTGATTTTTGTAATTTTTGTAATAGTGATTTTCAATTTTTAGAAGAAATGAGAGGAAGATAACCTTGAAGAATGAAAATGCCTAAGGGAGAAGAAATGAGTGCCAAGTAGCAGAAAATGCCCCAACGTAGTGAAAATGAGTTAAAAATAATTATTTAATAAAAAATAATTACCACGGTGAATAGAAGAAATGTTAGAATGACCACGGTGGTTAAAACATGCCCGAGGCACAATATGGCGAGTTAAAATGGGATATACAAAAATGGAAACACAAACAGGACAAAGCAAGAAACAAAACAAAGAAATAAAGAAAGTAAACCACTACTATGTTTTTGTAAGACTATTTTCAACCTGTTTTGTATTATTTTTGGGAGTTGTGTGAAACAATTTTCTATTTTTTTGTATTTTCTGATTTTCTAATGTTTTGGGTTTTTCAGTTTGATTCAAATGTTTTTGGATTTTCAACATATTTGAATGTTTTGTGATTTTCAAACAGTTTTCTGAAGCTATGTACAAGAAACCAAGAAACGTGGATGCCCCCAGCGTTAGATGGGAATATACAAGGATAGATGCAATGTATTATAGACAAGAAGGTGAATGCATGAAAGTACCCCAAATGTTAGATGGGAACATACAAAGGTAATCCATTCACTAATTTACAAGAGGAGAACTAACTAGATTAAGGATTTGATAGGATAAGCTCACAAATAATCTCGGATGTAGGTGCGGGACTAGCTCTAAGCTAAGTAAAGGTACCCCTAGATGTAAGATTCTTGTGAACAATGAATCCTACCAAGGCACCGAAACTAGTTTTCATCGAGGGACTTATCCAAAGTGCCACAATTACATGGTTTTCACATTTGGATGACTTGATTTCTCTTTTTCTTTTTCTCTTTTCCTTTTTTTTGTATTTTTCATAGTTTTTTACTTTTTTGGTTGTTTTCTGATTTTTGCACCATGTTTAAGCATAGAACCGCTTGAGGTGCATGGTGTTCATGGGCTCTCATAGCTCATCTCCATTAGGATGGGAAAGTTTGTATGCTCCTAACCCAAATTTGGCCACAATGACATAGGGTCCTAACCAATGAGGTTCAAACTTGCCTTTCTTTTCTCTTTCCACCCTTGTGTTGAATTGGTTTTCCTTCAACACCAAATCTCCGACCTTGAACTGATGAGGTATGATTCTCTTTGTTGTACGTGACACTTTGTTCTAACATATTTTGAGATGGTTAAGTGTGTGGATGTGCCTTTCATCTAGGAGTTCCAGTTTTGTCAATCTAGCCACTCTGTAATCCTCATCTTTATCTAGATAATCCCTAAGATATATTCTCAGGGAAGGGAGCTCTATTTCTAGGGGATAATGGATTTTGTTCCAAACACTAGGGAATAAGGTGTCACACTAGTAGGGGTGCAAATGGATGTCCTGTAATCCTAGAGGGTCGGGTGAATTTACAAATGCCAATTGTGACCTGTTTTACTCACCATCTTCTCCATGATTCAAAAAGTGTTTTATTAGTGGCTTCTACTTTCCCATTACCTTGAGGGTAATATGGCATGGACCACTTTAATCTTATTTGAAAGTGATGACATAGATATTTTACCATCTTGTTCTTGATTTTTTTCTATTTTCTATGATAATGGTGGCAGTGAATGCCATAATGTGAGAAGATGAGGTGGTTCATGATGAACTTTGATATTTGAGAACCTGTAACATATGTCAATGGAATAGCCTCCACCCACTTGGTGAAATATTTTTGGCCATTATAATGTGGGTATGACCATCGGAAGAAGTAGGGGTGAGCTTCCTTATTAATTTGAATCCCCATTTAGAGAACGACCATGGTGTTGTGATTGGCTGCAGAGGTTGTGACATTGCATGGATGAAGTTCACATATTTCTAACATAGCAAACACTTATTTACATAATTTTACCAATCTGTCTCCATGGTAGGCTAGTAATAGCCCACCCTCAACAACTTCTTTGCTAAAACCATCTCGTTTGTATGGGCTCCACAAACTTCTTTGTGTACCTCCTTGATTGATTGTACTGATTCTGCTACATATAAATAATGCTATGCATTCCCATCATAGCCATGATGGTAGATGGTGCCTCCTAAGAGGGTATAATAGGCTATTTTGTGGATAAGTTTTTTTATAGAATGGGTGATATTGGGAGGAAGGTATCGCTTTAGAGATAGATGTTATCCATATTTTGCCCCCGCACGAAATATTGGATTGGCCACGACCCCACATAAGAGGAACCTGAGAAAACTCATTCAAATCCTAAAAATTGGTCATAGAAGGACAAAACATGGAGTGGCAGAGGCCAAGAGAGACTAAAGGACCCCTGTGCAAAAGATATGAATCTATCAGTGCCATTTCTACATCTTAAATCCATTCTCCAAGTTACACGGGAAGTGGACTCAAATATGAGATAGCAAGGTCAAAAAGAAGGGCGATGCCATGGAGGAACCAAACAAAAAGGGGAAGCCCAAATCGGTGCAGGATCGATGCATGTCCTAGAGGAAGGTGGGGAGTCAAAGGGAAAGGTGAAAATTTGCCTTTCGTTTAAAAGGGAAAAGATAAATTTCGGACCCGCAAGCCTGAATTTTTTTTCTAATCCTACTGCCACGTGTCCCAAACCAAAATGGGGACCCATTTTTCAAATTGTTTTCGTGCCCATTTGTATGGATTCGATACAAAATTTGAAGGGGCATATCTTTCGACTCAGGGCTCGAAATATTGTGAATCTGACACCATTGGAATGATCTTGGCCTCACCTACGCCATAGAGGTATGAATATCTAATTTTGAGGAGGTTAGGTAAAGAAAAATGGAGGAAACATCTTTGGGCCTTCAATGCAGGATCCATTTGTCTCAACAACTAGATTGGATTCGATCTATTTTTGTTGTTTCCTCTTCTTTCAAGGCACCGAATCAAGGATTCATGTAGTAAAGATGGATTTGGGGGCATTTTTAATATAAGAATTAACAACAGTGGTTTAACTTCAACCTATTTTTCCCACTTCCCTCTCTCTTTCTTCTCTCTGATAAAATCTATAAATATGGGGACATGATTCATTGTAAAGGGTTGGACATTCTTTGTTTTATAGGCTCCCTTCTCCTTCTAGCAAAGGGATTTGTGGGGTTCAGCCTTCCATTAAAAATTGTAATACGTTTCTTCCTTTTTGCTACTTTGTAATGAACTGTATCAATCCAAAGAGCAATAAAACATGTCTATGATCGATCTTAGATCCTTTCTTGTCTCTTTTGCATCTATTTGGTCTTCCATTATAGATCTGGCTATCTATGCTTGTTTATTGTATGCATTTTGTTGGTTTGTGTCTATTGGCAAAATAAGTGTTCATCATTCCTTTAGTACATCACCGGTACTTTAGTTATTTCTTATTTCTTATAATCTTTATCCCCTGTCTCCTTGGAAAGTTTCTATAGAAATATATCCTCTTTACAAATCCTTACGTATGCACCTAAACAGAGGGATAAGGAACCATCCTTTAACTGAGAGCTTTTTTATTTTTTCAAGGTCCACACCATAGAAAAGTTCAATGTTATGCAATCACACAAAATGACCCGCCTTAGAAAATAAGATCCATAACTCATTTGGGGGTGTTGTAATTTTGCACTAATAGTTTTGGCATGCCCAGTGGGACTAAGAAGTCTCCATCTTATTAAAGTAGGAATCGATGTAAACTTGCTGTGATTATGGCTTTTAAGAAGCTTTAAAAATGTATATCCTGGTGACTCCCAAAGAAACAAATCTATTGGTTTCTAGTGAGCCCAAGCTTGGGAGATTCATGGGAAAACCCGATCTAGAGCAAAGAAAGAAGGTATATTTGAATACTTGCATCTATCCCCAGGTAGAGAAAGGAGAGGAAGAAGAGTTCAGAGGTCTCCATCTCCACCAAGCAAAACCTTATCAACACCTCCACCTATAAGGCCTTTCTTTTAGTCTGCAAGGGTTCTTAGGCCAATCAAAATGGCACAACCAAATCCATATGTCAACTTCACCGGCAGTAGTCCACTCGCCTTGAATACACAAAACCTAGTTCCGATTGCAACATTAAAGAGCATCCCATATTTCATTGGGGAAAATCAAACTTCTCCTGGTGACCATGTCCAAGATATTGCAAATGTCTGTACAATCCATGAAATCCATGAGATGGACATTACAAGTCAAGTTGCTAGCCTCTTCACTCAAAGTTAAATCTTCACAATGGATTAGGAGCCTTGAAGTAGGCTCTATTCAAAACTAGAACAAGTCGTGCATGGCTATTCACAATCAGTTTGGGGAAAAAGGTGATAACTTATCTTTGTTGGAACAACTAACAATAATCAAGAGAGCCCTGAACGAGTAGTTGATAGACTTCAACCTCAGATTCCAAAGTGGACCTGGGACAGGATTCCAACAACACTAAATCCCACTAATGAAGGTTCCTTCTTATACTTTCTTAGGGCTTTAAACTTTGACATTTCTTTGATGATTCAGTACATGGGGGCACAACCTTACCTACGACCCTATAGCGTTTCCATAGGGGTGAGAACCATTTGATTCTGGATGGTAAAATAAATCCTAGGCCATCCATGCCTATGTACCATGAGTTAGGAAACCCCGAGATACTAGCCAAATTCCTATGTTAGCTCTATACCCACTCCCGGGAGTGAAAGATCAGCTAAAGCTTCCACTTCATCATCTAACACCTCTAAAGAGCTTGAGGAAGTGATGAAGCAACTTCAAAACCTGGGAAATGAGCTAGTGACCATCAAAAGATAGCAGGCTCAGAGTTCTAGGCCATATCAGCCCCAGTCTCAATATCAAGCTAGACCCCAATATCATTAGAATAGGCCACCACCTCAGACTATAAATCAAATCCAAAACCAAGGAAAACCCCAAATTGCTATACCTTTCAGGTCATATGATCCAAACACAGCTTCAACATCAAGGGCATTGGTTCCTACACAAAATAATATGGTATAAAAATATGATTGGTGTTTTATGCGAGTCAACCACACAACCAATCAACATGATTTAATGGTGCTCTAAATTAGGATATGATGGTGCAAACTAGTATGGTGCCACAAGAACCTATCCAAGAGGGAGATCAGAAGCAAGAGCCCCCCCAAACAAAACCATGCTTGTTAACTAGTAGGCTTAAGACTTCTATGGGATGAATTAGTCCACCTCTCAAAGTGTGGCTGCCAACACACACCCAAAAGGAGAAATATTGGAGAGGGCCAACCACTGAAATTAGTTGACCCTCAACCTTCCATCACTCTACAAGGTCACGGTGCTCTAAGTATAACTGTTGGTACCCAATTTTTTTCTCCTTTTCAAGCTAAGCAACATCACAGATATGACATGAAGATTGACGACATATAGATCATGATGTATGACATTTTATAGCTGGGGATGTGATCTAACTGGCACTTATATTTGTGGAGAGATGGATAGCACTCAAATAAGACTTAATCTTGTCCTAACTTTTTTAGGTTGTTGATCTCGTAAACTCTTCAACTTTGGAATTATTCATAAAATCACAATTTAATCGCTGTTGTTTACTTTACTTTCTATTAGAAAATAACAAAGATAGTGAATGAAATACTATTGTTATTAGAATCAAAAATTGTAGTAAAGGAAAGAATATAAGATCATAACACCAACAATTTTATCCTAGAAAACCTTTGATAGAGGAAAAACCAGTCAGGAAGGGAAATTGCTCTTTCTTCCCACTTTTATTGGCCAATTCAAATCAACAGGTACATAATTTACAATAAGTAAGAAAGAGAAGTAGATAATATCTCAACACTTCCTTCCAGTTACTTGCTTGCTCGTCTAACACTCCTTTCTTCTACAAAAAAATACAATTTTTCAGCACTAAGATTTCTTTCTCACTTGCTCCCATGCTTCAATGATCTTCTACAAAAATAGAATCATGTATTTATAGCCTTTCTCATGTCCTCCCATGCACTGGAGAATAGGAAAGGTCATGAAGGAGAAGAGGGATGAACATCCTTTCAAATTTAGAGGTTTTTCGTTTTGAATTTTTTTTTTTGTCCATAATGGCCAAGACCACCACCCTATGTAGACCGGCGGTTCTGGGACCACCACCTTGGCTGGGTAGTGGTTTTGTAACCACCACCCTATGCAAGGTGGCGGTCCTGTTACTTAAAAGATAGAACCTCTATTTCATTGTTTTCCTTCTTTGTGCTAATTATTTCTAATGAAGTAGAGTTATTTCGGATCCCTATGGATGACACCTCCCCTTCTTAGGAGGATTTTGGTCCCAAAAAGCTTAGTGGGGGAGTAGATGAGGGAACAATTCCTCGCTTCCTCTTCGAGTACCACCGAGGCCTTCTTTGGTGTCTTTCCTTTCAGTACAATCTACCAAGACTCCTGCGGACCTCTTCTAGTCTCTATGACCTTCTACTGCAGCACTACATCCTCCTCCAATTCACCTCGTGAGTCCAAGACACAATCCTCAATGGAAGGTAGCAATTATAGTTCTTCATCTTCATCCAGCATGGATGGCTCATATAGGTGTAAGTTCTCATAGTTTACTACAGAGTACATCCTCATGAATGATGAAAAATCAAGTTGAAAAGCATTTTCCCCAACTTGCTCCAATATGGTGAAGGGTCCATATCGTAGTGGCTTGAGCTTCCGTGCTTGACCTTGTAGTCTCTCCTTGCTCAAGTAAATCCAAACTTTATCTCCAACATGAAGTTTGTGTTCCCTCCTATGCTAATCATGCCTAGCTTTATACTTTGCTTGAGATTTTTCTAGTTGTTATTTGACCTTGAGATGGATTTGTTGGATCCTCTCAATGAACTTGTTGGCTCTAGTTACCTTTGTGTCTCGTGTATCCTCCTCATCCTGCTGTCCAACTCCTATGTATAGCAGATTTATAGGTAGATATCCCAATCATTCTCAAATGGTGACTTCATAGTGGATGTGTGTACTTGCCCAGTTATAGGAATGCTTTGAATGTAGGCTAAGGAATCATCCCACATCCTTATGTACTTACTGTTATACCCTCTGATCAAACTGTACCAAATTCCTGTTTACCACCTCTATTTGTCCATCTATCTGTGGATGGAAAGTTGTGCTCCTTTGTAACATGGTATCCATCTTGTCCCACAAAGTAGTCCAAAACTTCCCAAGAACCTAGAATCCTCACAAAGATAATAGACTTTGGCAAACCAAAATGCACCCATATATTAGCAAAGAAAACATCTGTTGCCTCATGTGCTTTTATCGTGTTTTTACATGCCATAAGAATACACATTTTAGTAAATATATCCACAACAACATAGAGATATTCATGGCCATGTTTAGACATAGGTAATCCTCCTATAAAATCCATAGAGATGTCCTCCCACGGACGAGTAGGTACCGGTAAAGGCATATACAAACCAACCTTCCTAGTTTTAGGATTGCTAGTAGAACAAAGTTTACATCCACAAATAAATTTTGATACTTCTTCTTGCATGTTGGGCCAATATACATACCTTTGCAAGTGGTCTAGGGTCTTACCAACACCAAAATGTCCCACTAATTTTGAGGTATGTGCTTCCCTCATCAATAGAAGTCTTTCTTCTTTAGGCACACAAAGATTCCCCCATCGAGAGAGCAGCCCATCCTTGAGATGGGTCTTCAATCCCCATCTTTTCAGCCCCTTGGGACTGCAACTTCTGAAATGTTACCCCAAAGTCTTTGTCTTGGGAATATGCTTCTCCATAAGCTTCCTTCGTGAAGGGCTTGATCTGAGAGATAGTGGCCAAATAGGAGAAATTTTCCTATGTGGGTGGCCTAGATAACATGTCTACCACCAAATTTGTACTACCTTTCTTATATTTGATCACTAGATGGAACTACTGAAGAAACCCCATCCATTTGTAGTGCCTTGCTTGCAACAATTTAGACCATGCTTGCAAATACTAGATATGTTTGTGGTCAGTGTGCACAATAGTTTCTTTACCCAACAAATAATGTTTCCATTTTTTAATTGCTTGAAATATTGCATACATTTCTTTATCATATACTGAATATCCTTTAACTGCTGAAGTGAAGGTTTTAGAATGATAACATACTGGGTTTACCTCCTTGAAGAAACACTGCACCCATAGCATAATCACTGGCATCTGTCTCTACTTTAAAAGGCTGCTACAAACTAGGAAGAGAAATTACTGGAGCATGACTAATCTTGTATTTCAATAACTCAAAGGATTTGTCTTGTTCCTTACCCCAATCAAAATCCTTACTCTTTGTGGCCACTATGTGTAGAGGTGTTGCAATCACCGAGAAACCGGAATGAATTTCCACATTTACTGTAATGCTCCCACAAAACTTCTAGTCTATGTGGCTCCTGTTGGTATTGGCCAATTTGTGATGGCGTCCACCTTCTTTGGATCCAATTGTATCTCTCATGCTCCAACCACGTGCCCAAGATAGACAAGTGACTGTTTGGAAAATTCAAATTTCTTCATATTACAAAGCAAATTGTTTCTCCTAAGAACTTGCAAGACTTGCTACAAAAGTGTTAGATGTTCTTCCCATGTGGCACTAAAAATCATGATATCATCTAGATATATAATGACACATAAATCTATGAAATCCCACAATAAATCATTCATCAATCTCATAAATGTAGTGGGTGTATTACATAATCCCAAAGGAAGTACTAACCATTCATACAAACCCTGTTTTGTTTTGAAGGCAGTCTTCCATATATCCTCCTCCTTCATCCTGACTTGGTGATAACCTAACTTGAGATTCAACTTTGTGAAAAATTTGGCATGCTAAAGTTGGTCTAAGAGATCATCTATGCAGGGGAAGTGGATATCGTTCTTTATGGTGATCTTGTTTAAAGCATGGTAGTTAATGCACATTCTCCAAGAACCATCCTTCTTTTGGCACCATCAATATAGGTGAACTACATGGTGAGGTGCTCGGACGTATCACCCCTTGGTCTATTAGTTCCTAGAGTTATTTCTTTATGTCAATACTCTCAAGCAAGGATTGCCTATACAACCCGATGTTTGGTAGAGGTGACTCTAGCAATAGCTGAATCTCATGCTCTACTTCCCGTTTTGGTGGTAATCCACTAGGAGCCTGAAATACTTCCTGAAAAGACTAAATAATACTATCCAAATCTTGTTTTCCTTGGTTAGAAATCTTTGAAACTTCTACCCCATCTTGTTTATCCTTTAATAAAAGTAAACAAAACTAATTATGATTTTCCTGAATAAGCTGTTTTGCTTGGTTAGCACTTACCATAGAAGCTCGTGTCTTCGTTGGTGTGCCCGAATGTTGTAGCTTATCCCATCCTTGATCCACGTGCACTCGGTTTTCCCTTCTCATAAAGATAGCATCCCTAACATACAAGTAAGGACTCCTAAATACCACATCAAAAGCATCAAGTGGAATAACGTTAGCTTCAAAAACATCTATATATTGGGAATTTATCCCAAACTTGACCTTACATATTCTTCTTACCTGAATTTCAACACCCTTCTTCACCCAACCCAAAGGATATGGGTGCAGATGCTCGTAAGTCTCAAGACCAAGCTTCTTTACAACTACCTTAGAAATCAAGTTAGATTGAGAACCGGTATCAACCAAAGCATTTACCTTAGTCCTCTTAATCTGGATTTTGATCTAGAATAGTCTACTCATCTCCTCTTCGCTGTCCATGTTGGTGGCCATGCATCCAAGCCTTTCATCTACATCAGAGTCATCTTCAATTTCCACCTCCCCTTCTATCTTTACAGCTGTCATGGAATTCTTGGAGTCCTTGGTTTGGTTCTTCAGATGTAAATTTGGATGTAAATTTTAAGCATGTAGCATTAGTATGATGATTAATATCACAATTCTTGCAAAAATTCTTGGGATATTTACAAGTATTTAAAGTAGTGGCAATTGCTTGTTTACCTTTCCTTTCCACTTACTCTTGTTACTTATTTTCCCATAATCCTTTTTCTCGCTGATTTGTTGATTGCTTTACCATTATCTGCTTCTCCTTGCTTTTTCTCATCATCTATGTAGTATGCCTGTACACATGCTTCATTGAGATCCTTGGGCTTTGTGGAGATGAATTTTCTTCGAAGGTGAGTGTGAAGTCCTCCCAAGTATTTGGTCAGAATATCCTCATCCTCCAAATCCATGTTCAGCAACATGGCTTGCCTCCAAAACTCCGTAGTATAGTCCTACACACTTTGACCACTGCCTTGTCTAAAATACTGCCATTTAATCATTTGGTCAGTTTTATGGCCAATAGGATAGAAGTTAGCTCTAAGTAATTCCTTAAATTCTTGCCAAGATTTCACAATAGGACGTTTCTTCTTTTCACAAGTAGTTAGATGAGTTTCCCACCAAACTAGAGCATGTCCCTCCATTTTGAGATGTGCAAAGGTGATCCTTTGTGCCTCAGTGACATTATGGACACTAAAATAGACTTCTAACTATTTCAACCATTTATCCAGTAATTCTGCATCTACTTGTCCTTCAAAGCTTTTGATTTTGACTTTAGTATTAATTTTAAAAGGAGTATATACTGATTTTACCTTTTCTCTCATGTTAGAATTCTCTTCTTCATGCTCTTCTCCATAATCTTCCTCATGGTGACTCTTGCCTATACCAAAATTTTTGGCTAAGCCTCGAACCACTGATTCCATGGAGTCTTGCTTGATAGAAGCGTTATTATGCAAATGTGTAAGTTCCTCTTGCCTTTAAACATCCTATCCATCATGGTCTCCAAAGCATCTTGATTGTCTGAGACCAAGTTCTCTTCCTCCATTTCTCCCGAATTCTCTGTTTCCACTTCTTTGTAGAAATCTCCGAATTGTAAGGTAAAGCTTTTTCACCTTTAGATCTTGTCACTGTCATACAAATTCAAGAATGAAATACCACATTCCTGGATACTTGTTAGCTCTGATACCAAAATGATCTGTAAACTCTTCAACTTTGGAATTATTCACAAAATCACAATTTAATCACTTGTTGTTTACTTTCTATTAGAAAATAATAGAGATAGCTAGTGAATGAAATATTATTGTGCTTAGAATCAACAATTGTAGTAAAGGAAAGAATATAAGCTCATAACACCAACAATTTTATCCTGGAAAACCTCCAATGGAGGAAAAACCAGTCGGGAAGGGCAATTGCTCTTTCTTCCCACTTCTATTGGCCAATTCAAATCAACAGGTATAGAATTTACAATAAGTAAGAAAGAGAAGTAGATAATATCTCAACACTTCCTTCCAGTTACTTGCTTGCTCTATCCAACACTCCTTTCTTCTACAAAAATACAATTTCCAGCACTAAGACTTCTTGCTCACTTGCTCCCATGCTTCGATGATCTTCTACAAAAATACAATCATGTATTTATAGCATTTCGATGTCCTCCCATGCACGGAGAATAGGAAAGGTCATGAAGGAGAAGAGGGACGAACATCCTTTTAAATTCAGAGGTTGTTCATTTCAATTTTTTTTTTCTATCCGTAATGGCTAGGACCGCTACCTGTGCGTGCACCGGTGGTTCCGGGACCACCGCATTGGCTGGGTGGTAGTTATGTAACCACCGCCCTATGTATGGTGGTAGTCTTGTTACTTAAAAGACAAAACCTCCGTTTCATTATTTTCCTTCTTTGTGCTGATTGTTTCTGATGAAGTAGAGTTATTTCAGATCCCTATGGATCGGTTGTGACTTTCAACCAAGGTAAGAGAACCTATTTTGTAACCTTCAAATGGAGAAAGAGATGAAGATATACCTCAATTTGTGCAAATAGTATGAAAAGGGCCTTGGTAAATATGATCAACACTCCAAATCTAACTTTCACAAGTTGTCACCGTAATGCCCCGTTCAGCCGCGTATTTACTCCTAGTTCTTGTCACAATGACCCTCTTGTGGAGTCATCTAGTTTTTCCCCTTGGTTGCTTAGGCCTATTCACATGTTGTTTTAATCATTGTGAGTAATGGGCAATTCGATTCTTACTTCCTCTAGCTTGCTCATCTGTTTGCGATTTAATCTTCTCGGGTTGAATAGTAATCATACAAAAATTCGTATACCTTTTTAGCTTATGGGAACTATTCAGGTAATCTTGTAACTCCTTTTGCATTTGTATTAATATATCTTCTTTCGTATGCTTTGTGAGCTTACCTTAGTTAGTAGAGATTTTTGTTATCCCGTATCTTTGCTGAAGGAGGGGCTCATGGGGGCGCCTGGCGATGGGGAGGAAGTGTGATTTCAAATATATTTAAAGAATCTCATTAAAAATCTTGATTATTAGAATATGTATAAAAATTCAAATGCTATTCTGTAAGACACTTAGTAGCTTCCTCTAAATACATTCATTGATTTATTCTAATTGACTCTTGCTTGTGGATAAGGTAACATAACATTATTTTGAATTGACAATGATTGAACTTCTTTAATTTTCATGTTTCCAATTGATTTTCAAGTCCTATCTTATAATGGTCTTGAAATCACAAACTTTAGGCCAACTAATTTTTAAATGCTAAGAATTCATTGGAAAAGACCCGCAAAAATATTTTAACCTCTACCATTGAATTAATAGGTCGTGGTGAGGACTCATGGCTGCGTTTTTAAATCTTTTAATTTGCTTGCACCTACCCTCCACTGCCACCTTGGCCGACCAGGTCCATTCGCAGGTCTTGATTGCAAGTGGATGACATTAGTCTCCTCCCAACCACCCAACCTGCAGACTGTAATGGCCATCACGTTTCTACCTTGCGTGAGGGAGATGGGAGTCGGTGGAGGCCTATTTTTCTTCACCTGGATCTCTTTTTGATTCTTTTATTCAATGCGTATGGGCGCAGTATGGTTTGACATGATGGCTAGATGAAGCTTCAAGCTAGTGAAGTAGGCGTGTGAGAGGCATTTTCTTCCTCTGGTGTTTGGGTGGGAGAGAGGTGCAAAATCTTTTGTCATGCATTTCTCTTCACGGCTCCCCGCGCGTGGTTTTAGATGGAGCTTCAAGCTAGTAGGCGTGTAAGAGGTGTTTTCTTCCTGGTTCATCTTTTTGAAAAATCTTTCTGTCATGGCATTTTTCTTCCTGGTTCCTCCCTGCGCGCGTGGTTTTAGATGGAGCTTCAAGCTAGTGAAGCAGGCGTGTTACCTCCACTTTCATTGAGTGTTGCGAGGTGTGTTCTTGTCAGGGATCCACAAGCGACCCTGATTGCGTGAAACCGCATTTAGCCAAAGGTAGGAAAGATAGCAGAACATTGTGGTTTCAGCTTGCAGTCTATTCTATTCTGCGGGTTATTGGGTTAAAGAGGATTCGACCTGTTTAACTCTCCCTTCAGGAGCGCGTGGGATCGAAACGCGGGAAGGACGTTCACTGTTCCAGTCGCAGGCTCTTCTTCTCCCTCTGTCGCTTCGTTTTCCCCGCGCTTTGTGAATGCAGACACCCCATGGCATGTCACGGCTCCTCCTCATCGGATGGATGATACGATACCTGTTGCAGTCGAGTATGGAAGAAATGTGGCGGCAGGCATGTTGCAGTATAGTAGAAGCCTTTGTGAGCGCTTCCAACAAGTAGGTTGTCCAACTATGTTGTTATCTGTTCAGTATCAAATGCATCCTCAAATTCAGGTTTCTCCTTCAAGATATTTTTATCAAAATCGACTATGTGACAGTGAGAGTGTTACCAGGAGACCTGATGAAATTTATTTACAAAGATTCTCTATTGAGACCCCCCCCATTGATTTGTGGCATTTTGTCACGTTTTGCACGCTGCGTGGATTCTCTCTCTCCTTGCATACGTTTTTTGGAGGCGTATTTCTTCTTCAAATGTCCATGAAACCTTTTGAATCTGGAGAAAAAGGCAAGATATTTCTACACTTTTCTATTGTTATTATATTTAAAATTATTGTGAAATCGAACCACTTTTTCCTTGCATTGATTTGTCAGTTGGATGTCATGATGGGAGATTTCCCCTTTCTGCTTGTTTTCTTCTTGTTTTAGCTTTTATCGTTGTCAGTATGTTGGTCGAAAGGATGTGTGCCCTCTCCTCTGGGTGTTATGTTTCTCTTGCTCGAGTGATAGACCTTCGTCTGTTTGTTTATGTATTTATTCTTCTCTGCGATTGAGTTGCAAGTTATTATGTTGATCAAACTAGTATTTTCGATATCATGGAAGTAAGTTTATGATA
This sequence comes from Taxus wallichiana var. yunnanensis, assembly GCA_018340775.1. Taxonomy (NCBI): domain Eukaryota; kingdom Viridiplantae; phylum Streptophyta; class Pinopsida; order Cupressales; family Taxaceae; genus Taxus; species Taxus wallichiana. The sequence goes on along the minus strand of CM031239.1, from coordinate 779,498,531 downwards.
ACTATGAAGCCCCTCCCTAGCACCCAAGTTTGTCTTTTGACATTTTTTGTTAGCTCCTTCTCAAGTCCCTTTGATAACCTTTTGGCATCGAGAAAGAAAGGTTGTAGGATTAGTGTGATCAATGCTTGGGCTAGCCAGCTTAGAGTTTTGGTATTAAAACTTTAGAATGAAAAGGTTTGTGTGCAATGTGTTTTCCGTCTCGCGTGTTTAGACTCTTATATTATCTTTCATCTTGTTTCTAGGCTTTTAAGGCCATCCTCAAGAAGTACCTTGACCATCCCTATCAACTTGAACCATAACTAGCTTTTCGGATCAACTAAGCTCGAGGTTTCATTGTGAATCCAGTACCTCGTTGACACTAGAATAGTTTTGGTCTAATCCCCCTCTCGGAATTATTGTTGATGGCGCTCTTCTATTTTTCCTAACTTGCATTATTTCTCCTTTGTAATGTTAACGCTATTAATTAATATTGGTCGGTTTTTATGCACGTAATTACCTTAATATTTTGTGATGGAAATTTCCTTAAATGTGATTAATCTTGGAAAAACTCATCTTTCATTTGATAGTCTTATGGATTCATAGCGGAAGGTTTTGTTTTGATAATGTCACTTAGAAATTATGTTTGTATCTATGTGTGACGGTTTGATTGTGTGTTTAAGGGTTGCCTTAAAATATTGTTGTTTTGGGAAATAGGTAATTTATTTTAAATTAACCAAACATTAGAATTGTTGTGGAGGTTTGCAAATCTTTAGTGTTATAAAATTTGTTGATGACATTATTGTATACTCTTGTTTGACGGAACTCCCTTCTTCTCTCGCGTGTTTGCTACTAGCCTGTAAGACATTGGCCCTTCTTGAATGATTGGAAAATCTCTTGGAGTTAATGGTCAAAACTAGTATACTTTGCCTTCGCTTCGAAACTTATGTTGTGTGTATACTCTATTTGATTTCGGTTTGAAACTCAATTATACATGGCTTTTTGTGTTAATTTTTGAAACCCGTGGTTCCCCTTTCTGGGCCGATCAACTCTTGTTCTTTTAGAAATATATTATTTTAGCCTATGCGTTTGGTACCTTTGATAAATTTCTAGATGGTTGGTCTATATATCAAATCTCAATCTTGTAATTATTATTTAATTACTTACTTGATGGGAATTCTATTTTTGCTAGATTGTTTATTTCTCCTTATAGGGCCAAGGGCCATTCTCATACGATTGCTATACTTTCGTTGCTTTTACTCCTAACTGAAGTACAAGGTCTTCTCCTTCTTTGATTGGCATGATGGAGACTTTATTATAACTTGATGTGTTGATAGTGTTTAGAGGTTTGACCCAATTCTTGTAATAAAGTGCTTCCTTTTGTGGTATTGTTAGATAATAGTTATGGTGGTTTTGTGTAGCCTTATCTTGCTCAGTTCTCGCGAACTGACTCTTGTGGAAAAATTTGTTGCAGATGGATTTTTGTGAGTAGATGAGGGATAGACTTGTAGATTTTTACATCAACCTCAGTTGAGAAGTTCTTTTGCATGAATCCTTTTTATATTGTTCAACTATTGATAACATCTAGTGGAAAATTTAGAAGAGGATCAATGTCTTAGTATATTGTATCGTGGATTATGTCGTCTTAACTTTGGAACCTTGAATTTTCTGTCTATCTTGGAAAATATAAGAAAATTTGTTTACCGCTTGTTGAGTGACCTTAATGGATTATCGGTATTCTAAGAGTTGATGTAACCTTATTTCGTTTTCGTAAATGAGTATTGTTAAACTTTATCCCTACGATTAAATGTTGAGTTAAATCTTTCTAAGACTTAGTAATAGTGTGTTATAAGTAAAATAAAATGGGTTGTTTAATACTTATAGAAGTTAAACTAAAATTTATATTGCAAATAAATTAGTGTAGAGGTGACCAACTTGAGAGCATGTAATTCCATAAGTGATCAAAGATGAAACTATCCTTTGTTAAGTAACATTATATAACTTGATATCCCTAGCTACACTAATGAACACTATCCCTTTCATGGTGAAATTCTTAAACGAACTTAAGGGAAATCTATGGTTAGATTATGGAAGATAATAAGATTTAATAAGCAGGAGAAAACAATTTAGAAACCACGCAATCTATCTCTCAGCCATTGGAAGGTAAATTGTTTTATTTTTATAAAACTCATTTAGTAAACCCTAAGTAAAATCTTTAATAATTCTGGTTAAGTTCTCAAGTTTCAATTAAATCTTGGTAATAACAAATGAGGTCTTGAAGATGATTTCAACTCAACCTTCTCCCTCTAACCTTTTTCCAAGGTGCTTTGTCTTTCTTCTCTTAAGTGTGTTGAACGCAAACCCATGTTGTCATATGGGCATGAACAAGTTCTAGTAGCGTAAGTGTAAATAGATGGCCTTGTGGAATTAAATTACCCCTTTCTCTAAATAAACGAATTAAGCAAATAAATGTCATAATAGAGAAGATTTAAAGATGATTACTCAGTGTAAAAAGAATAAACTTAGCTTGGTAAGATGAATTGTATGAATCATATCTTGAGCCTCCTTGAAAACGTAAGCTAAGAATTGCAAGATGTCTTTTTAAAATAAATAACCCTCAAGAATATCTCATTGTGGTTGGCCCTATTTGTAAGTGTGTTCTGTGGTTGGACTTCTATGTTGTCATAAAAAAAAAAAAAAAAAGTGTATTATCCTTTTGGGTGTGAACGTTTCCGTGCTGACCTTGTGGTCATCCCCGTAACAAGTGGTTCCTAGAGTTGGTTGTAACTTTGTGATGACATGTTGTGTCGTGTTATGTGTGGAAGCAAGTCAAAAAAAAATTATCCTGTCTTTTACTGTGTTGTTCGTGTGTGAATTTTTTGGGTCGTTACACTTGGTATCAGAGCATAGGTTCATGCTCTCGAACCTATGGGCCGGATTGGTGTTGTATGGTGATGTTACATGATGATGATGGTGTTACATGATATCATGGAGATGATGGTATTGCATGATGATGATTTATATTGGAAGAGTAATGTGCTTTAAGCGTGATGTGATCCATGTCGTAATTGTGATATTGTGAACGCACATGATGTGTATGTCACTTTGTGCGTGTTTGTGATCATGTTGATATGTTGGGGATGGGAGTATTCTCTCTCCTTCTTGTGGATTCTATGAAGAGTTCACGTGTGAATTATTGTTTGTGATGTGTGAAAAGAATTATAATGTGGATGACGTAGTGTTGGAGCATTGTGGCATATTGTGGTATGTAGGTGTATCAATGTGTTGTATGACTAGATTGATGTTAAAAGAAATAAGTTATATCATGATGTTTTACCATGTTTTGAAGAAATGTGTGTACCACCTTGTTATGTAGCAATGGATGTTATGTTGTGATGTACTATGTTCATCATATGTATGATTTGTGTAATATGTAATGCTTCATGTTGTGATTTAGGGTCATACGGTGAGTGTATGAACCCTATCGTATGGTGATTGCACTTTGGGTGCAGAATGTGGTAAAGTGATGTGTTACACCGGTGAATGTATGATTGTGATCTACCTTGTATATGTACCACCATTGTGTTAGTGATGTAGTTACATGTTATGTTGTGAACCTTACGCTAACCGACCCTGAGGGAAATCGGTAGAAGTGTATGTTGAGAGTGAGGAATGGTGTACCATGGGTCAATAACTCGAGCCGAAATTCGGTTTAGTAGATAACATGTGATTCTTTCCTCTCTCCCTATGTGGTTGTATGTATGCAACCTAAGTGCAACTATGACTATGTTTAGCCTTGTCGAAGTGGTGGCGGGATGATTCAGATAGAGGTGATGACAGTTGTATTATTGATATGTATTTTTGAAAGTGAGGCTCGATGTTCGAGTGCTAGCAACTCGTTGAGTACCCCTTTGGTGGCTAGATAAGGCCACAGTTATCGTAATGTGACATTATTATAAGTTGATTTTATTCGTAAATTGAGCTTTTTACTTTATTTTGTAAGGACCAGCAACTTTTCTTGATTGCCATGCTTTACAATTTTGGGCATTTCCTTGGTTTTGGCACTAACATGTGGATTTTGACACTAACTATGGCTATTTGGCCATTTATTTTTCTCTTGGTTTTGGATCTTCTTTTAAATTTTAAGATTTTACCGCCTTGCCCAAGGCTTGTACTTTGCCACTTGGCACTTAGATTGGATTGTTGTGCTGGTTCTATTGTCGTGATGTGTGGAATAGGGTCATGGGATGCACCATGGAATGGTTGGACCTATGGACCCGCTTCGTTGTATGGGGGTACGCCCCAAGGAGTTACAGATAACTAGCGGGTTGTTGAACCACGCGTTATTATGTCACTTGGGTTAGGAGTGTTCGAACTCTATGTGTCTTAGGCCATAGGGTCAACCGGCCTCCTTGAGGGAGGCATAAGAGTTTGAGGGAGGCATAAGAGACTTGAGGGAGGCATAAGAGTTTGAGGGAGGCATAAGAGACTTGAGGGAGGCATAAGAGACTTGAGGGAGGCATAAGAGAGGAGGCATAAGAGTTTGAGGGAGGCATATGAGGGAGGCTTATGATATTTGTGTGTATGGTTGATGTTTGGGATATATGTTGAGTTATTGTGATGTTTTGGTAGTGGTATTTTGATGTATGTGTTACTCATGTCAGATGGATATGTGTTGTGATGTTGTGGATATGTCATTGATTCCCTTGTGGACACTATGTACCTGTAGCATTTGTTTGGTGTTATGTGAATTCGTTTCATCGATGCAAATTGAGGAAATGTCTGGTGGATTGTAGTACTCTTTTGTTTGAGTATTTAATATGTCGAGTCATGATGTGTGACGAGTGTACTATATGTTATGTGGACTGTGCCTATTCCATTCCGTATTTGAGTAACCTTTTGTGGTGTAATACAATCATGAAGTATATACTTGTGTGCTTGTGAATCTGTAGTGTCTTGTGAACCTGATAGGGTGTTGTGTTAGCAGTTCATGTTGGGCACCCACAATAAGGAATAAACCAAAACTCTTCAATGATGAAATTTTAAAAGAAATTAAACTAAGAATAATGCTAATGGAAAGGAACTAATGAAATAATAAATAAGAGGGAACTGCCAATCTTCACAGAACCTTGAAAGTTAAAATTTCTACCAAATGTTCCTAAGGCTACCTTGTGGCCGTGCTTTAATCAACTAAAATTTTAAACCATAGGGTGTAATTTTTCCTTCTTTATCTATTCTTGTTGCGAACCATTTCCTTTTTCCTCTCTTGTGTTATGTCGCATCGAGGACGATGCTTTCTTAAGGGGAGGAGAATGTAATGCCAATGCATCATTGGCGTTACCCTAGTTCTTCTTCATGTGCAATGACCCTCTTTTGGAGCGTCGAATGTGAGCTCCTTTGTGTAATTTTGTTGTCTTGGATCCATGGTGTCTTTTTAGTAATGTTTTCTTCCCTCTTCTTCTTTTTAACATCTATTATCCCCTTTTGTTGCTTAGGCCTGTTCACATGTTGTTTTAATCATTATTGAGTGAGTAAGGATATTTGATTTTTTCTTCTTTGCTTGTCTATTTTTTTGCGATTTAATCTTCTCTTGTTGAAATAGTAATCATACAAAAATTAGATATCTTTTTTTAAAGGCTTATTTGAGTAATCTTTGACTCCTTTTTTTATTTGTGGAATATATATCTTCTTTTTTCGTATGCTTTTGAGCTTACCTTAGTTAGTTAGATTTTTTTATTATCTTATTTGAAGGCTTAAGGGGCTCATAGTCTAAAATATGATGGGGAGGAAGTGTGATTTTTCAAATATATTTAAAGAATCTCATTAAAAATCTTGATTATTAGAATATGTATAAAAATTCAAATTTTAATAAATATAAGACACTTAGTAGCTTAAATTAAATACATTCATTGATTTATTCTGATTCTTGATTCTTTATTGAAGATAAAAATTAATTATTCAAGAATGACAATTAATTTTTTCAAGATTTTAAATGGCCAATTAATTTATAAATCTTTGATTGATTCAATTGAAATTTTAATTGGAAAATTTTAATGAAATGGCAACTTTGACTTTTAACTTTTTTAGGTTGTTTGAGAGTTTTTTTTCAGGCCGACTTCAATTCTTTTGATTTTCTTTTTTTTCCTTGATTGATTTTACAATTTTCTGAATTCTTATTTTCCCTTTGATGGATTTGCAGGTTTTTTTTGTTCCAGTTGGTGATGAAGACATTCATTGGTTTGCAAAGTTGACCGATGAGTTTCTTTTTCAAATTGGTTACCTTATTTTAAAGCTTTGTTGAGTTGTGATGGGATGTGTTCTTAAGGAATTTTTCAAAGTTTCTGAGATGCTCATTTCTTGGAATTGATGCTTCTCTGAAAATTCAATGCTCCATGAGGCACAATACCATTTTAAAATATAAATTTGCAGGTCATGTGATTTTTCTCAAAGTGAGAAGCATCCTGAGGTGTTTCTCCTAGATCTCCATAAATATTTGGGCTGAAGAGCATTTGATTCAAGACATTCTGCATGTGTTTGTCATGGGCATTTTTTCTCCTTTCCTTGATGCGTTGTGGCTTTGTAGATGGATGTTTTTGATTTTGCTCGTGATTTAGAATGGAGATGGGAGTCTTTAGAGCTTTGTTTTTTTTCGTGAATCTCTTTTTGATCAGCTTCAAATTTTTTCATCATGGTATTTTGGTTTCACTGATGTTATGTGATGATGTGCATGATGCTAGATGGAAGATTTCTCCTAGGTTGAAGCTTTAGCTAGTGAAGTATGCATGTTACCTCCACTTTTTGTTGGTGTGTGAGGTGTTCTCTGTCGAGGATCCATAAGAGTGATCCATGAATGACAAGATTGCTTTAGCAAAGCGGAGTGAAGCAAAAGAAAGCAGAATTCAGGTTTTGATTTGGATCACAGTTTTCAGCCACGGTCTATTTGAAGCTTATTTTTGTTGTTTTTATTGGGTGAAAGAGAGGATTCGACCATGTTTAACTCTCCCTTGAGGAGCGCGTGGGATCAAGCAATATGGAAGGAGTGTTCAAGAGATGTTGAATTCCATTGCAAGATCTTCTTCTCCTCTCATCCTCATTGTTTTCCCCATGCTTTGTGAAAGAGACACCCCATGGCAGCGATCACGGCTCCTCCTCATCGGATGGGCGATACCGTTGCATGAGTATGGAAGAAATGTGGGGCATGCATGTTAGGAGTATAGTAGAAGCCTTTGTGAGCACTTCCAAAAAGGTTGTCCAACTATGTTGTTATCTGCTCATTGATCAAATGCATCCTCAAATTCATGGGTTTCTCCTTCAAGATATTTTTATCAAAATCGACTATGTATGTGAGTGAGAGTGTTACTACAGAGAGACTGATGAAATTTATTTACAAAGATTCTTATTGAGACCTTACTTGTTTTGATGACCCCAAATTGTTGTGAGAGATGCAATCTATTTCGTTGATTTTAAAAAAGCAAAAGTATTCCAAATTTCATTTTCAGTTTTGAGATGTGGATTCTCTCTCTCCTTGCATACGTTTTTTGGAGGCATATTCTTCTTCAAATTTCTATTATCCTTGTTCCTTGTGCTTTTTTCTGATCTCTGTCCTTCTAAGTGCCCCATTTCTTCTTTAACGCTTCTTAAATGGGCTCTAAAAGGTTTTTAGAGGGTTGTGGATGTCCATGTTGGCCTTGTCCCTTTTCAATTTTTTCAAGTATGTTTGGACATTTTGTCATTAAAACCATATTGACCACCCGTAGTCTTGACTTGCACTTTGAGACCACCGTTCTTTCCGTTGAAGATTTCTTATAAAATGGAGCTCTCTGCCCAGGCTAAGCATAGACGAGAATGGAGCTTGAGTGCCCAGACCTATAAAAGGGGAGATTCGACTTGAGGATTGTTGTTGCTTTGGTCAGGCGGTGTCCATGAAACCTTTTGAATCTGGAGAAAAAGGCAAGATATTTCTACACTTTTCTACTGTTATTTTATTTAAAATTATTGTGAAATCGAACCACTTTTTCCTTGCATTGATTTGTCAGTTGGATGTCATGATGGGAGATTTCCCCTTTCTGCTTGTTTTCTTCTTGTTTTAGCTTTTATCGTTGTCAGTATGTTGGTCGAAAGGATGCGTGTGCCCTCTCCTCTGGGTGTTATGTTTCTCTTGCTCGAGTGATAGACCTTCATCTGTTTGTTTATGTATTTATTCTTCTCTGTGATTGAGTTGCAAGTTATTATGTTGATCAAACTAGTATTTTCGATATCATGGAAGTAAGTTTACGATAACTATGAAGCCCCTCCCTAGCACCCAAGTTTGTCTTTTGACGTTTTTTTGTTAGCTCCTTCTCAAGTCCCTTTGATAACCTTTTGGCATCGAGAAAGAAAGGTTGTAGGATTAGTGTGATCAATGCTTGGGCTAGCCAGCTTAGAGTTTTGGTATTAAAATTTAGAATGAAAAGGTTTGTGTGCAATGTGTTTTCCGTCTCGCGTGTTTAGACTCTTATATTATCTTTCATCTTGTTTCTAGGCTTTTAAGGCCATCCTCAAGAAGTACCTTGACCATCCCTATCAACTTGAACCATAACTAGCTTTTCGGATCAACTAAGCTCGAGGTTTCATTGTGCGAATCCAGTACCTCGTTGACACTAGAATAGTTTTGGTCTAATCCCCCTCTCTGAATTATTGTTGATGGCGCTCTTCTATTTTTCCTAACTTGCATTATTTCTCCTTTGTAATGTTAACGCTATTAATTAATATTGGTCGGTTTTTATGCACGTAATTACCTTAATATTTTGTGATGGAAATTTCCTTAAATGTGATTAATCTTCGGGAAAAACTCATCTTTCATTTGATAGTCTTATGGATTCATAGCGGAAGGTTTTGTTTTGATAATGTCACTTAGAAATTATGTTTGTATCTATGTGTGATGGTTGACTGTGTTACCAAGGGTTGCCTTAAAATATTGTTGTTTTGGGAAATAGGTAATTTATTTTAAATTAACCAAACATTAGAATTGTTGTGGAGGTTTGCAAATCTTTAGTGTTATAAAATTTGTTGATGACATTATTGTATACTCTTGTTTGACGGAACTCCCTTCTTCTCTCGCGTGTTTGCTACTAGCCTGTAAGACATTGGCCCTTCTTGAATGATTGGAAAATCTCTTGGAGTTAATGGTCAAAACTAGTATACTTTGCCTTCGCTTCGAAACTTATGTTGTGTGTATACTCTATTTGATTTCCGGTTTGAAACTCAATTATACATGGCTTTTTGTGTTATTTTTGAAACCCGTGGTTCCCCTTTCTTGGGCCGATCAACTCTTGTTCTTTTAGAAATATATTATTTTAGCCTATGCGTTTGGTACCTTTGATAAATTTCTAGATGGTTGGTCTATATATCAAATCTCAATCTTGTAATTATTATTTAATTACTTACTTGATGGGAATTCTGTTTTTGCTAGATTGTTTATTTCTCCTTATAGGGCCAAGGGCCATTCTCATACGATTGCTATACTTTCGTTGCTTTTACTCCTAACTGAAGTACAAGGTCTTCTCCTTCTTTGATTGGCATGATGGAGACTTTATTATAACTTGATGTGTTGATAGTGTTTAGAGGTTTGACCCAATTCTTGTAATAAAGTGCTTCCTTTTTGTGGTATTGTTAGATAATAGTTATGGTGGTTTTGTGTAGCCTTATCTTGCTCAGTTCTCATGAACTGACTCTTGTGGAAAAATTTGTTGCAGATGGATTTTGTGAGTAGATGAGGGATAGACTTGTAGATTTTTACATCAACCTCAGTTGAGAAGTTCTTTTGCATGAATCCTTTTTATATTGTTCAACTATTGATAACATCTAGTGGAAAATTTAGAAGAGGATCAATGTCTTAGTATATTGTATCGTGGATTATGTCGTCTTAACTTTGGAACCTTGAATTGTCTGTCTATCTTGGAAAATATAAGAAAATTTGTTTACCGCTTGTTGAGTGACCTTAATGGATTATCGGTATTCTAAGAGTTGATGTAACCTTATTTCGTTTTCGTAAATGAATATTGTTAAACTTTATCCCTACGATTAAATGTTGAGTTAAATCTTTCTAAGACTTAGTAATAGTGTGTTATAAGTAAAATAAAATGGGTTGTTTAATACTTATAGAAGTTAAACTAAAATTTATATTGCAAATAAATTAGTGTAGAGGTGACCAACTTGAGAGCATGTAATTCCATAAGTGATCAAAGATGAAACTATCCTTTGTTAAGTAACATTATATAACTTGATATCCCTAGCTACACTAATGAACACTATCCCTTTCATGGTGAAATTCTTAAACGAACTTAAAGGAAATCTATGGTTAGTTCTGGAAGATAATAAGATTTAATAAGCAGGAGAAAACAATTTAGAAACCACGCAATCTATCTCTTAGCCATTGGAAGGTAAATTGTTTTATTTTTATAAAACTCATTTAGTAAAGCCTAAGTAAAATCTTTAATAATTTTGGTTAAGTTCTCAAGTTTCAATTAAATCTTGGTAATAACTAATGAGGTCTTGAAGATGATTTCAACTCAACCTTCTCCCTCTAACCTTTTTCCAAGGTGCTTTGTCTTTCTTCTCTTAAGTGTGTTGAACGCAAACCCATGTTGTCATATGGGCATGAACAAGTTCTAGTAGCGTAAGTGTAAATAGATGGCCTTGTGGAATTAAATTACCCCTTTCTCTAAATAAACGAATTAAGCAAATAAATGTCATAATAGAGAAGATTTAAAGATGATTACTCAGTGTAAAAAGAATAAACTTAGCTTGGTAAGATGAATTGTATGAATCATATCTTGAGCCTCCTTGAAAACGTAAGCTAAGAATTGCAAGATGTCTTTTTAAAATAAATAACCCTCAAGAATATCTCATTGTGGTTGGCCCTAACTGTAAGTGTGTTCTGTGGTTGGACTTCTATGTTGTCATGTCAAAAAAAAAAAGTGTATTATCCTTTTGGGTGTGAACGTTTCCGTGCTGACCTTGTGGTCATCCCCGTAACAAGTGGTTCCTAGAGTTGGTTGTAACTTTGTGACGACATGTTGTGTCGTGTTATGTGTGGAAGCAAGTCAAAAAAAAATTATCCTGTCTTTTACTGTGTTGTTGTGTGTGAATTTTTGGGTCGTTACACTTGGTATCAGAGCATAGGTTCATGCTCTCGAACCTATGGGCCGGATTGGTGTTGTATGGTGATGTTACATGATGGTGATGGTGTTACATGATGTTGTTTGCATGATGATGATGTTGCATGATGATGATTTATATTGGAAGAGTAATGTGCTTTAAGCGTGATGTGATCCATGTCGTAATTGTGATATTGTGAATGCACATGATGTGTATGTCACTTTGTGCGTGTTTGTGATCATGTTGATATGTTGGGGATGGGAGTATTCTCTCTCCTTCTTGTGGATTCTATGAAGAGTTCACGTGTGAATTATTGTTTGTGATGTGTGAAAAGAATTATAATGTGGATGACGTAGTGTTGGAGCATTGTGGCATATTGTGGTATGTAGGTGTATCAATGTGTTGTATGACTAGATTGATGTTAAAAGAAATAAGTTATATCATGATGTTTTACCATGTTTTGAAGAAATGTGTGTACCACCTTGTTATGTAGCAATGGATGTTATGTTGTGATGTACTATGTTCATCATATGTATGATTTGTGCAAATATGTAATGCTTCATGTTGTGATTTAGGGTCATACGGTGAGTGTATGAACCCTATCGTATGGTGATTGCACTTTGGGTGCAGAATGTGGTAAAGTGTGTGTTACACCCGGTGAATGTATGATTGTGATCTACCTTGTATATGTACCACCATTGTGTTAGTGATGTAGTTACATGTTATGTTGTGAACCTTACGCTAACCGACCCTGAGGGAAATCGGTAGAAGTGTATGTTGAGAGTGAGGAATGGTGTACCATGGGTCAATAACTCGAGCCGAAATTTGGTTTAGTAGATAACATGTGATTCTTTCCTCTCTCCCTATGTGGTTGTATGTATGCAACCTAAGTGCAACTATGACTATGTTTAGCCTTGTCGAAGTGGTGGCGGGATGATTCAGATAGAGGTGATGACAGTTGTATTATTGATATGTATTTTACGAGCTGAGGCTCGATGTTCCAAGTGCTAGCAACTCGTTGAGTACCCCTTTGGTGGCTAGATAAGGCCACACAGTTATCGTAATGTGACATTATTATAAGTTGATTTTATTCGTAAATTGAGCTTTTTACTTTATTTTGTAAGGACCAAGCAACTTTTCTTGATTGCCATGCTTTACAATTTTGGGCATTTCCTTGGTTTTGGCACTAACATGTGGATTTTGACACTAACTATGGCTATTTGGCCATTTATTTTGCTTGGTTTTGGATCTTCTTTTAAATTTTAAGATTTTACCGCCTTGCCCAAGGCTTGTACTTTGCCACTTGGCACTTAGATTGGATTGTTGTGTTGGTTCTATTGTCGTGATGTGTGGAATAGGGTCATGGGATGCACCATGGAATGGTTGGACCTATGGACCCGCTTCATTGTATGGGGGTACGCCCCAAGGAGTTACAGATAACTAGCGGGTTGTTGAACCACGCGTTATTATGTCACTTGGGTTAGGAGTGTTCGAACTCTATGTGTCTTAGGCCATAGGGTCAACCGGCCTCCTTGAGGGAGGCATAAGAGATTTGAGGGAGGCATAAGAGACTTGAGGGAGGCATAAGAGTTTGAGGGAGGCATAAGAGACTTGAGGGAGGCATAAGAGTTTGAGGGAGGCATAAGAGACTTGAGGGAGGCATAAGAGTTTGAGGGAGGCATATGATATTTGTGTGTATGGTTGATGTTTCGGGATATATGTTGAGTTATTGTGATGTTTTGGTAGTGGTATTTTGATGTATGTGTTACTCATGTCAGATGGATATGTGTTGTGATGTTGTGGATATGTCATTGATTCCCTTGTGGACACTATGTACATGTAGCTTTTGTTTGGAGTTATGTGAATTTTTCATCTGTGGAATTGAGGAAATGTCTGGTGGATTGTAGTACTCTTTTGTTTGAGTATTTGTATGTCAGTCATTGATGTGTGATGAGTACTATGTTATGTGGACTGTGCCTATTCCATTCCGTATTTGAGTAACCTTTTGTGGTGTAATACAATCATGAAGTATATACTTGTGTGCTTGTGAATCTGTAGTGTCTTTTGAACCTGATAGGGTGTTGTGTTAGCAGTTCATGTTGGGCACCCACAATAAGGAATAAACCAAAACTCTTCAATGATGAAATTTTAAAAGAAATTAAACTAAGAATAATGCTAATGGAAAGGAACTAATGAAATAATAAATAAGAGGGAGCGCCAATCTTCACGAACCTTGAAAGTTAAAATTTCTACCAAATGTTCCTAAGGCTACCTTGTGTGCTTTAATCAACTAAAATTTTAAACCATAGGGTGTACTTTTCTCCTTTACTATTCTTGGTTACGAACCATTCCTTTTTCCTTTCCTCTGTGTTAATGTCGCATCGAGGACGATGCTTTCTTAAGGGGAGGAGAATGTAATGCCCCGTTGGGCATCGACGGCGTTTCGCCACCTAGTTCTTGTCGCAATGACCCTCTTGTGTTGAGCGTGAATCCCTTGTGTTAATTTTGATGTCTTTTCCATGGTTATTTGAATCTTTCTTCGTGTTGTTTTAGAACCTTAACATCTAGTTTATCCCCTTGTTGCGCTGTTTGTTGTTTTAGGTCATTTTAATTTTAATCATTGTGAGTTGGGCAATCGATTCTTATTTTCACGTAATTTTAAATTTGAAATCATTTATTTAATTTTTCGGTTGAATAGTAATCATAAATTATTCCTTTGATACCTTTTTAGCATTATGGGAATATTGATAGTAATCTTTAAATCCTAATCCTTTTGGAATTTAATTATTAATTATTTTTTTGTATGCTTTGTGAGCTTACCTTAGTTCATAAATTTGATATCTATTTTTTATATACCGTATTTTGCTTTGAAGGAGGGGATCATGGGTTAATATACCTGGTTTGATGGGGATTTATGTATTTCTCCTTATTAAAATATATTTAGTAAAGAAATACATTAAAAAGCAGTATATTATTAGAATATATGTATGGATTCCCAAACCTATATTATTAGATTTCTTAGTTTGGGATAAGATCATTCATTATTAACATTTTTATTATATTTTGATTGATCATTGATATAACACATGAGATTTATTTATTTTTACGAAATGGTCCATTTGATATTCAATTTGAAATCATTATTGAAAATTTTGGAATGAATCTTCATTAACTTTTTGAAAAGGAATTAGGTGTTAGGTTGATTTTCTTCATTGTCTTAAATCATTAAAAAATCTAAACCTCTTGCCTTCCTCCTGACCTCAACTTTTTCATTGAATCTGTGTCTTTTGCATTCCTTGGATTTGATTTGCATGTGGTGATTGAAAGTCTCCTCCCAACCATTTTTTTCTTGCGTTTGAAATGGCCATCATGTTTTTTTTGGCCGGAGAACTGAGATGGGAAGTTCTTGGATTGCCATCTTACTTTTTTTACTTTAGATCTTTCTTTGATTGCTCATGAAATGCGTTGAGGGATCATGTTTCATCACATGATGAAAATATTGAAGTATTAGCTTCATTAAGTGTTCTTGTTGAAGGTCTTTCATTGGTGGTCTTGTAGATGCCTCTTGATTCTCTCCCTATTCATCAGAAAAATCTTTTTCATTGAATATGCATTGTTGTGTTTGTGATCTCATGATGGGTTCCTCTCCATCAACCCGAATGCCATTTTGTTGTCCCATATGGCTTATCAGGTTTTTCAAGTCTGTGAGTGAGAGTGGGAGTGTGTGAGGATTTTTTCTTCACAGTTCTTGGGCGATTTGATTGTAATAAAAGGATTTTAAATTTTCATATGTTTTTTTCTGTCCTCATGAGCGCTCATGTGAGTGATGGTTTTAGATGAGCTTGAGCTAGTGAAGAAAGCTTGAGGTGTGTTACCTCCACTTTCATTGAGTCTGCGAGGTGTGTTAGCTTGTCGAGGTGATCTGACCCTTGACTGCACGATGTTAACGCATCGAAGACATGGCATGGAGTGAAAGATAGTGAGAACATTGTTACCTTCACTTCTTTGTATGTGAATTCAGTTTTTCTGTTTTCCATTGCAGCCATCAAATGGTTAAAGAGAGGATTGGGATTTGTTTAACTCTCCCTTCGAGGAGCGCGTTTTTTGAAACATGGGAAGGGTGTTCATGTTGTTGACTGCATTCTGATCGAATGCAGCTTTCTTTTTCCCTCTCGTGCTTCATTTTTTCAAAGCTTTGCTTTGTGAATGTGAGTGACACCCTTTTGGCATGTCACGGCTCCTCCTCATCGGATGGATGATAAAATACTACATTTTAGATGAGTATGGAAGAAAAATGTGGTGGATAGGCATGTTTGATATAGTAGAACCCTTTGTGAGCACTTCAACAGAGGAGGTTGTCAACTATGTTGTTATCAAATCTATGATATCAAATGCATCCTCAGTAGGAGTTTCTCCTTCAAGATATTTTATCGAATAAAAAATGACTATGTGTGTAGGTGAGAGTATTACCATAGGAGAATGATGAAATTTGCATTTGGAAAATTCTCTATTGAGACCTTACTTGTTTAGTGATGTAACTTTCATGGAAGAGAACCTCATGTATGTTGATTGCCACATATGCAATATTCATGTTTTTTTCTCAAGATTTCTCAAAGCAAATTGTCATTTTGAGAGTTTTGCTTTTGAAAAGATTCTCTGTTCCATCACTTTAAAAAAAAAAGGAAAATGTTCTTGTAAGAGATTATTGTCCTTGGTAATGCTGTGTGAAGCAATCTGCCCTGACATAGTCCCCATCTATAACAAGGCCTTGGTTGTTTAGAAGTGATAAATAAGAGAGATTTTATTTTTTTTTCAGCTTCTTAAATGGGCTGGAAGTCATTAAAACCATATTGTGCATACCGTAGTCTTTGTTGACATGTTCTTTTGAGACTGTTTTCTTTGACACGTTGGGAGGATTTCTTATTTTAGAAATGGACTCTCGGCCGTGAACTCCTAGCTGTGCAACGTGCGAGATGGTCGATGTTTGAGTGCCCAACGAGCCTAAGAAAATGGAATTAGGCTTCGAGGATTGTTGTTGCAATGGAAAGGCGGTGTCCATGAAACCTATTGAATCTGGAGAAAAAGGCAAGATATTTCTACACTTTTCTACTGTTATTTTATTTAAAATTATTGTGAAATCGAACCACTTTTTCCTTGCATTGATTTGTCAGTTGGATGTCATGATGGGAGATTCCCCTTTTTGCTTGTTTCTTCTTGTTTTAGCTTTTATCGTTGTCAGTATGTTGGTCGAAAGGATGCGTGTGCCCTCTCCTCTGGGTGTTATGTTTCTCTTGCTCGAGTGATAGACCTTCGTCTGTTTGTTTATGTATTATTCTTCTCTGTGATTGAGTTGCAAGTTATTATGTTGATCAAACTAGTATTTTCGATATCATGGAAGTAAGTTTACGATAACTATGAAGCCCCTCCCTAGCACCCAAGTTTGTCTTTTGACGTTTTTTTGTTAGCTCCTTCTCAAGTCCCTTTGATAACCTTTTGGCATCGAGAAAGAAAGGTTGTAGGATTAGTGTGATCAATGCTTGGGCTAGCCAGCTTAGAGTTTTGGTATTAAAACTTTTAGAATGAAAAGGTTTGTGTGCAATGTGTTTTCCGTCTCGCGTGTTTAGACTCTTATATTATCTTTCATCTTGTTTCTAGGCTTTTAAGGCCATCCTCAAGAAGTACCTTGACCATCCCTATCAACTTGAACCATAACTAGCTTTTCGGATCAACTAAGCTCGAGGTTTCATTGTGCGAATCCAGTACCTCGTTGACACTAGAATAGTTTTGGTCTAATCCCCCTCTCGTGAATTATTGTTGATGGCGCTCTTCTATTTTTCCTAACTTGCATTATTTCTCCTTTGTAATGTTAACGCTATTAATTAATATTGGTCGGTTTTTATGCACGTAATTACCTTAATATTTTGTGATGGAAATTTCCTTAAATGTGATTAATCTTCGGGGAAAAACTCATCTTTCATTTGATAGTCTTATGGATTCATAGCGGAAGGTTTTGTTTTGATAATGTCACTTAGAAATTATGTTTGTATCTATGTGTGACGGTTGATTGTGTTACCAAGGGTTGCCTTAAAATATTGTTGTTTTGGGAAATAGGTAATTTATTTTAAATTAACCAAACATTAGAATTGTTGTGGAGGTTTGCAAATCTTTAGTGTTATAAAATTTGTTGATGACATTATTGTATACTCTTGTTTGATGGAACTCCCTTCTTCTCTCGTGTGTTTGCTACTAGCCTGTAAGACATTGGCCCTTCTTGAATGATTGGAAAATCTCTTGGAGTTAATGGTCAAAACTAGTATACTTTGCCTTCGCTTCGAAACTTATGTTGTGTGTATACTCTATTTGATTTCGGTTTGAAACTCAATTATACATGGCTTTTTGTGTTAATTTTTGAAACCCGTGGTTCCCCTTTCTTGGGCGATCAACTCTTGTTCTTTTAGAAATATATTATTTTAGCCTATGCGTTTGGTACCTTTGATAAATTTCTAGATGGTTGGTCTATATATCAAATCTCAATCTTGTAATTATTATTTAATTACTTACTTGATGGGAATTTTTTTTTTGCTAGATTGTTTATTTTCTCCTTATAGGGCCAAGGGCCATTCTCATACGATTGCTATACTTTCGTTGCTTTTACTCCTAACTGAAGTACAAGGTCTTCTCCTTCTTTGATTGGCATGATGGAGACTTTATTATAACTTGATGTGTTGATAGTGTTTAGAGGTTTGACCCAATTCTTGTAATAAAGTGCTTCCTTTTTGTGGTATTGTTAGATAATAGTTATGGTGGTTTTGTGTAGCCTTATCTTGCTCAGTTCTCGCGAACTGACTCTTGTGGAAAAATTTGTTGCAGATGGATTTTGCGAGTAGATGAGGGATAGACTTGTAGATTTTTACATCAACCTCAGTTGAGAAGTTCTTTTGCATGAATCCTTTTTATATTGTTCAACTATTGATAACATCTAGTGGAAAATTTAGAAGAGGATCAATGTCTTAGTATATTGTATCGTGGATTATGTCGTCTTAACTTTGGAACCTTGAATTGTCTGTCTATCTTGGAAAATATAAGAAAAGTTGGATTACCGCTTGTTGAGTGACCTTAATGGATTATCGGTATTCTAAGAGTTGATGTAACCTTATTTCATTTTCGTAAATGAATATTGTTAAACTTTATCCCTACGATTAAATGTTGAGTTAAATCTTTCTAAGACTTAGTAATAGTGTGTTATAAGTAAAATAAAATGGGTTGTTTAATACTTATAGAAGTTAAACTAAAATTTATATTGCAAATAAATTAGTGTAGAGGTGACCAACTTGAGAGCATGTAATTCCATAAGTGATCAAAGATGAAACTATCCTTTGTTAAGTAACATTATATAACTTGATATCCCTAGCTACACTAATGAACACTATCCCTTTCATGGTGAAATTCTTAAACGAACTTAAAGGAAATCTATGGTTAGTTCTGGAAGATAATAAGATTTAATAAGGAGAAAACAATTTAGAAACCACGCAATCTATCTCTCAGCCATTGGAAGGTAAATTGTTTTATTTTTATAAAACTCATTTAGTAAAGCCTAAGTAAAATCTTTAATAATTCTGGTTAAGTTTTCAAGTTTCAATTAAATCTTGGTAATAACTAATGAGGTCTTGAAGATGATTTCAACTCAACCTTCTCCCTCTAACCTTTTTCCAAGGTGCTTTGTCTTTCTTCTCTTAAGTGTGTTGAACGCAAACCCATGTTGTCATATGGGCATGAACAAGTTCTAGTAGCGTAAGTGTAAATAGATGGCCTTGTGGAATTAAATTACCCCTTTCTCTAAATAAACGAATTAAGCAAATAAATGTCATAATAGAGAAGATTTAAAGATGATTACTCAGTGTAAAAAGAATAAACTTAGCTTGGTAAGATGAATTGTATGAATCATATCTTGAGCCTCCTTGAAAACGTAAGCTAAGAATTGCAAGATGTCTTTTTAAAATAAATAACCCTCAAGAATATCTCATTGTGGTTGGCCCTAATTGTAAGTGTGTTATGTGGTTGGACTTCTATGTTGTCTTGTAAAAAAAAAAAAAAAAAAAAGTGTATTATCCTTTTGGGTGTGAACGTTTCCGTGTTGACCTTGTGGTCATCCCCGTAACAAGTGGTTCCTAGAGTTGGTTGTAAATAGTGTTGGAGCATTGTGACATATTGTGATATGTAGGTGTATCAATGTGTTGTATGACTAGATTGATGTTAAAAGAAATAAGTTATATCATGATGTTTTATCATGTTTTGATGAGATGTGTGTATCACCTTGCTATGTAGCAATGGATGTTATGTTGTGGTGTTACTATGTTCATCATAAGTATGATGTGTGTAATATGTAATGTTTCATGTTGTGATTTAGGGTCATATGGTGAGTGTATGAACCCTATCATATGGTGATTGCACTTTGGGTGCAGAATGTGGTAAAGTGGTGTGTTACACCCGGTGAATGTATGATTGTGATCTACCTTGTATATGTACCACCATTGTGTTAGTGATGTAGTTACATGTTATGTTGTGAACCTTACGCGAACCGACCCCGAGGGAAATTAGTAGAAGTGTATGTTGAGAGTAAGGAATGGTGTACCATGGGTCAATAACTCGAGCTGAAACTTAGTTTAGTAGATAACATGTGATTCTTTCCTCTCTCTCCTTTGTTGGTTTTATGTACGCAACCTAAGTGCAACTATGACTATGTTTAGCCTTGTCGAAGTGGTGGCGGGATGATTCGAGATAGAGGTGATGACAGGTTGTATTATTGATATGTATTTTTGAAATGAGGCTCGATGTTCGAAAGTGTTAGCAACTCGTTGAGTACCCCTTTGGTGGCTAGATAAGGCCACACAGCGGTTATCATAATGTGACATTATTATAAGTTGATTTTATTAAGTAAATTGAGCTTTTTACTTTATTTTGTAAGGACCAGCAGACTTTTCTTGATTGCCATGCTTTACAATTTTGGGCATTTCCTTGGTTTTGGCATATGTAACCAACTTAACATGATTTGAAATCTGATATGGAGAGAGTTATATGAGTTTCTCGGGTGGTCACTCGAGAGAATGGGCTTCTTCCCATTTTCCCATGAAATTTGTAGTTTTCAAGCTTTTTAAACTTTTCCAACCCTTTGCATGAAAAATTCATGCAACATATAGCTTTCAATATCCTTTGAGCCTTCTTTCCCAAGAAAATAATATGCCAAAGGATAAAATTTGTTACAAAAGTTCCACATGATTCATAGATAGGGACGTGTAACAGATCACATCAAAAAGTTGCCAATTGTCTCAAAAAGAGATGAATCATTTCAAAATTCACATCATTATACATTGTGGAGGCATGTTTTTCATCTTCAAAGCATGCAGACCCCATTCCCTTCATTATTTCATCCATTTCCCTCCAAAATTTGACTCTGCAACTTTTGGATTTAATATTTTACGTTTTGGACGGGTTAGGGAAAAATTCATTTCAAAAACATCTTTGATCTTAAAATTGATCCTCAAAACCAATTGCATTGGTCCTTGCAGGCACAAATGACATGAATTTGTCAAAAATTCGATCAAAATTGATGCAAAAAATGCATTTCCACACTTCCTGGAGCTCAAATGGCGGCAAAACTGAAAAATGCACAATTACTATTGATCTTACTTTATCCTTTAATTTGAGCCCTCCATGTGTCATAATGTGATTGGAAATGGGCTTGGGATCACTTTTTGACATTTTAACACTTTTGGAAAAATGTAAAAAATTTGACATTTTTCTCCGCCCCTCCGCCCTTTGAAAATGGGCTTGACACGTGTCCCAAAGTGGGCCCCATTGGAATCGCGGACCGATTCTACACATTTCCACCTTTTTGGAAAAAGGAAAATTTTCCAAATTATCTCCACACGGCCCGCATCTCGATTATGTATGTCTCTTATTTATATTTTAACAAAATTTTCCTCTTTTGAAAAAGGAAAATTTTTACATTTTTCCTCCATAGTTCCTCTCACAGAGGACACATGTCCTCACCTCCACAGCTCTCTTATTTATATTTTAACAAAATTTTCCACAAAGGAAAATTTTTACCATTTCCTTCACTGCACCTCCGCCTTTCCTTGATTGTGTCACCTCGATTCGTAGGCTTGCATTCCTCCTTTTAATTTTATGCCTTTATGCCAAAAATGGGAAAAATCTCAATTTTTCCTTGAGGCCCAAAGTTCCACCTCTGATGCAAACATGACACGTGTCCCCCTGTGATTTGATGTGATTTGCACTTTAAGTATTTTTCCAAAGCGCCTTAAGGCATAAAAGACCCGCTGCTTCTCATCAAATCAAAAGAGGAAATGTAGCAACATTAGAACCAATCAGAGTAAAGTGGAGCCATGGGACCAAATTCACCCTTTTGCCAAAAAAGCAAAAAGCGATAAGTTAAAACAATTTTCTGTCGTCCCTCGGCCAATTAGAACAAGCCACGTTGCCGATGAATCTT
Organism: Taxus wallichiana var. yunnanensis; assembly: GCA_018340775.1. Taxonomy (NCBI): domain Eukaryota; kingdom Viridiplantae; phylum Streptophyta; class Pinopsida; order Cupressales; family Taxaceae; genus Taxus; species Taxus wallichiana. The sequence continues at coordinate 779,476,906 of CM031239.1, read as the reverse complement.
TGAAGAAGAAATTGATGGGAAAATGATGCCCATCTAACCATCAAAACACAGAAAATGCTAGGGATGCCCTAGAATTCAATTTTTCACTAAGGACGACAAATTTCTTGAAATTAAACCAACTGAAACATGTTTTTAAAGCATTTTTATCATGGAATTGGATTTTCAATGGCATACAAGTGCAAATCGATCAATTTTAAACTTCCACGATCGGGAAAAAGGAAAAATGGTAGAGCCTATAGATTTTGGAAAAATTAGGGCACAAAATAGGGCACACATGTAGATTTATTTCAAATTGGGGCAAAACAACAAGTTTGTGAGCATTTCAAGGCATTCAATTGGAGGGAAAAGTTGTAGACCACCAATTTGAGAGAAAAACATTTTAGAGCACGTGAGAATGAAGGAAAAATTTAGGGAAAAATGGTGCAAGCTCAAAAATGGCACCAACAACAACTCATGACATGCAAAACCAATCCAAACCACCTTCCAAATCTAGTTAGGCACCGGTTATAACAAGCCATGTGTAAGAAAGAAATGTGTCTAGGAAGGGGCAGCAAAAAGATAGCTCATTCAATATTATTGAGCAAACAAAGAGGACAAGTGTGAACATTTTGCTATGGGAGTCATTGGCCATTTTGGGGTAGAGGGATCTATTGTAGATTGCCATGCAGGATTGGTCAAGTTTAATCAACCCCTAACTAGAAAGAGAGAGTGTTTGCCAATTTTGTTCAACCTAGGAGGAACCAAGGAGAAAAACAAGGTAAGAACTTGAGACCTCCTCCCTTCTATGTTTCAATGATTATTGGAGACAAATTGGTGCACAATTGCATGATTGATTCTAGGGCTAGTATTTCTGTGATGCCTAGAAAAATAGTTGATCAGTTGGGTCTCCAATATGAAGTCATCTCTAGAGGAGTATTCCAATTAGATGGGACAACATTGACCATTATGGGAATCATCAAGGATCCGAGTCTCACTCTACATTCTTGCCCTAATGTGACTATTTTGCTAAATGTGTCAATCATAGATTTTCCACCACATTTTGCTTTGTGTCTGCTCAGGAACTTCACTTTGCCAAAATTGGAGGCTACTCGTCTGTTGATTGGTCACATATGCTCTTTAGGATAAGATATGAGGTGAAGGCCACAATTAGATCTGAATCGATTTATGATTATCATCGTAAATCCTATGTACCTAGCCCACTCAATGCCAATTGCTCAACTTTTTGATCAAGAAGACCTCCTAAGCACTTCTGAAGCAAATACCAAGGTGGGATATATCCTAGACTTGACTCTCGATGATTGGGCCAAAAAGGTCATGCATTTGACCCATATAAGGAGATGGAAGAATCTAAGATGGGTGTCTATTGTCTACATGAAGAGAATCATCCTCTTCCTGACCTAATTAAGCCAGAATACAAGAATGAAAATGGGGTATGGAAATTGTTCTTTGATGGCTCAAAGAGTAGATAAAGGGGTTGGAGGAGGAGCTATGATTATGTCCCCCAAAGGTATGAAATACTATTCAGCCTTTAGATTCCGGTTTGTTTACTCAAATAACACTGCTGAATATGAGGCTTTGGTCCAAGGTCTTAATTGGGAAAGGAAGCTGGGAATCAAGAACTTGTAAGTGTTTGGTGACAGTGAACTAGTTGCCAATCAAGTTAGAGGACTTAATGATGTTAAGAATGACTTGCTCAAGAAATACAAGAGTAGGGTATGGGATCTCATGGAGGATTTTGAGGCCTTCAGCATTGTGTCCATACCTAGGAAGGAGAATGAAGCTACTGATAGACTTGTAGTAGTTGGAGCAATGTTTGATGTGGTTGAAAACATCAAAAGAGACAAATAACAACCACATATCTATGTGGTTGTGAGGCCAACAGTACTAGATAATAATACATGCTAGTAGGTGTTTGAGAATGATTAGTAGATCATTAAATTTTTGCAAGAAGAAGCTGAATTCTCGGCTAGAAACCAAAGCATACTAGAGAAGCAATACGGGAATCAAATAGTACAACTACATATAAACAATCTTCCCAAAGGCTTAGTGACACTGGAATCTATTTTCAATTCTAATGATCAGTTCAGAAAGGAGAAGGCTAACATGCAGATCAAAGAAGAAGATTTAGATTTGATCTCGGTTGGAGCAGAAAAAACACTTCAAATTGGAAAAGTGGCCTCAAGCAAGAAAGATATGAATTCATAAAACTTTTCTAAGAATTTCAAGATGTATTTCCTTGGAGTTATAAATACCAAGGAGGGTTCAATCCATAATTAGCACAACACACAATCAAATTGGATCCAACTACTCGGCCCATCAGGTAGAAGCAAAGACCATTCAACCCACATATTGAGCCTCTGATGAAGAAAGGGATGAACAAGATGATAGAGGTGAGTATCATATTTCCTATCAAACACTCAAGATGGGTTTCAAATCTGGTCCTAGTCAAGAAGAAAAATGGAGAAATCAGGCTATGTGTTGAGTTTAGGGATTTGAATAGAGACTCCCTCAAAGATCACTACCCACTCCCTTTAATGGAGTAGATCTTGCAAGTAGTGTTTGAGTCAGAAAGGTTCTCCCTCCTAGATGGCTACTTAGGGTACAACTAGATCATGGTGAAAGAAGATGATCAATTCAAAACATCTTTCACCATCTTTCACCACCAAATGGGGCACCTATGCCTACAGGAAAATTCCATTTGGATTATCCAATGTCGGAGCCACTTTTCAAAGGGAAATGGATATGGAATTCAAGGGGTTGATCAACAAAATAGTGTTGATATATCTAGATGACATTACAATGTTTTCCAAAAATGTGAGACCACCTTTTCCATCTAAGGCGGGTGTTCCAACGATGTAGAATTTTGGGGTGTCATTGAACCCCAAGAAAGCATATCTTGGCCCATGAAGGAAAGCTTCTAGGCCATATTGTATCAAAATAAGGATTGGAAATTGACCAAGAGAGTCCAAGTAATAAGATAATTTTCATTACCAAGTCACAAGAAGGCTCTTCAAAGATTCTTGGGAAAAATCAATTTTGTCCGCAGATTTGTTCCAAAATTTGTTGCCCTTATTAAGCCAATAACATTGATGCTAAAGAAAAGCTTAGCATTTACGTGGATAATTGAAGGAAAAAAGTTTTTAGGCTATCAAAGAAGCCATATAACAAGCCTCAACTCTTGTGAATCTAGATTTTTCCAAAGACTTCATACTGTATGCCTTTGGTGGTAGCGACACAATTTTTGCAATCTTGGTTCAGCAGAACAAAGAAAGTGCAAAATAGCCAATTGCTTTCTTCAGCCATAGTCTAGAAGATTATGAGGTGAAGTACTCCTTCATTGAGAATCAGGTCCTAGTGGTGATAAGAGGATTGAGAAGTTTAAGCATTTGGTTTCAAATAACAAAATCTAACTATTGGTCTCCCATGCGGGAGTTAAAGAATTCCTTCTCAGTAAGGACCTAAATGAAAAACATGTAGGATGGATCACTCATGTCATGGAATATGACATTGAGATCAAGGTCACCAAGTTGGTCTGTGGGAAAGGGTTGTGTGAACAACTAGCCTCAGGTCAACAAGATGAAACAAACAATGAGAAGGAGGTTGTTCTTGTTCTACAAGATGATCAAGAAGAAGGGAGAGATGATGTACCTGCTCCTTGTTGGACCCAAGACATGGTACACTTCCTTCAAATAGGCTGTGTCCTCATGAGATGAGTAAAGAAAAAGGATACATTTCAGGTTACATGCCATCCCATATGTTCTTATTGATGGTGTCCTATTCAAAAGAGACATCAATGGCATTTTGTTGAGATGTATTGGGACAGACTAGGTGGAGAGAGTGCTACAAGAATTCCATGTTGAAGTAGTTGGAGGCCATTTTGATCCAAGAGTGACAACACTCAAAATAATGAAAGCAAGTTATTACTGGCCCAAAGTGTTTAGTGACTATTACACATGGATCAAAAGTGCAAGTATTGTGCATTATTCAAAGGCAAAGAGAGGCTAGTAGCATTGCCATTGCACCCAATCTCAATCGACCAACCTTTTATGCAATGGGGATTGGTCTTCATTAGATTCATCAATCCAAATTCAATCCAGGTCACAAATGGATTCGACAGCGGTGACAAATTATTTCACCAAGTGGATTGAGGTAGTGGCGCTCAAGGAAGCCAATGAGTCTAGTATCCAAAATTTCTATGAAGGGATAGTAACTAGATATGGAGTGCCAACCACCATCATATCGAGATAATGCATTAGCATTTATAGGTTCCAAGATCATAGGATGGGATGTTAAGAATGGGACTTATTTGAGCACTTCATCAAACTATTACCCTCAAGGTAATGGCAGGCTGAGTCCACAAATAATAACTGCTAAAGATCATTAGAAGAACTCTTGATGAGAATCGAGAGGACCTAACACACAAAGCTCAAAAAAGCAGTCTTATGGGATGATAGAATAATTCCCAAGAGATCCACATGAATCTTTCCATTCAAGCTCATTTATGGGAAATAGGCGGTGTTTCCTATATCACTTGAGTTGCTAGCATTGGAGTTCATGAAGCAATTAGAGATGTTTGAATTTGAGCCAATGGAGGATAGGTACACAAAGTGATAGAATTAAAAGAAACCAGAGAACACGCTCTTCAAGAAATGGAAAAGAATCAGGCCTTATTCAAGAGATGTTTTGAAAAAAAGGTAAAAGAAATAACCTTCCAGGAAGGAGATCCGATTTTGAAATGGGATGCAGATCGAGCAAAACCAGGAAGGCATTCCAAGTTTGACACTATCTAGATTGGCCCCTATATGATCACAAGGTGAAAAATTAGCAATGCTTTCCAATTTTCCACATTTGAGGGTGAAGAGTTCTGATTCCAATGAACGGTATCTATCTTAAGCTTTCGCTACTAAAGGGAAGTCTCACCTTGTACATATTAGTTTAGTTTCTCTTTCCTCTAAGTGCTTCTACACATTGTCTTGTTGTAGTATAGATTGATTTTCACCTAAGTGTTTTTCCTGCTCTACATGTTCCATTTGGAGCATGTATGATTTCAAATTTTTATATAGTTGTGGTGTTGTTTTGTGGCTCTTATGCAGTCCATTCAGAGAGATAGATGAAGCCCTGGGTTAAAACAATTTTATACTCTCAGAAACCTTCATTTCAAGATTGCTTATGAAAATTGAGAGTGCAAGTAAATGAGCTTCATGAATAAGAGGTAGAATTAGTATTGGACCATATTTCTCGACTCCATGCCCAATGGATACGACAAGGAAATGGTATTTTCATATAGCAGGAAGATACCCTTGTGAGTCGCCAAATTGTTATCCATATTTATCCCCCGCACCAAAGATTGGATTGGCCATGACCCCGCACAAGAGGAACTTGAGAAAACTCATTCAAATCCTACAAATTGGTCACAAAAGGACTCAACCATGGAGTGGTTGAGGCCAAGAGAGACTAAAGGACCTATGAAAAAGGACTCTGTCAAGATGTTTCCATGTCCTAAATCCATTCTCCAAGTTACATGTAGACTCAACTATGAGATAGCAGGGTCAGACAAGAAGGGGAGATGTCACATAAGAACCAAAAACAAAAAGGGGAAGCCCAAAAAGTGCTAGAATAACGCGTGTCCTAGAGGAAGGTGGGGAGTTGGAGGAAAGGTTAAAATTTAACTTTCATTTAAAAGGAAAAAGATAAAGTACGGAACCGAAAGCCTGATTTTTTGTTCTAATCTGGCTGCCACATGTCCCAAACCAAAAGGGGGACCCATTTTTCAAATTTTTTTCTCACCCATTTGTATGGATTCGATACAAACTTAAAAGGGGCATATATTTTGACTCAAGACTTGAAATATTACGAATCTAACACCATTAGAAAGATCTTGGCCTCACCTACACCATAGAGGTCTAAAAATGTAATTTTAAGGAGGTTAGGTAAAGGAAAATGGAGGAAACATCTTTGAGCATTCAATGCAGGATCCATCTGTCTCAAAAACCAGATTAGATTTGATCTGTTTCCTCTGTTTCCTCTTCTTTCAAGGTGTCATATCAAGGATTCATGCATTAAAGATGATTTGGTGAAATATTTTATCAGAAGCATTAACAACAGTGGTTGAGCTTCAACCTAATTTTCCCGCTTCACTGTCTCTTTCTTATCTTTGATCAAATCTATAAATATGGGGGCATGATTCATTGTAAAGGATTGGACATTATTTGTTTTACAGGCTCCCTTCTCCTTCTAGAAAAGGGATTTGTGGGGTTTAGGCCTTCCATTAAAAATTGTAATACGTTTCTACCTTTTTTCTACTTTGTAATGAAATATATGAATCCATAGAGCAATAAAACACATTTGTGATCGATCTTAGATCCTTTCTTGTCTCTTTTTATTCCATTTGGTCTTCCATTACAAATCTAGCTATATGTGCTTGTTTATTGTATGCATTTTATTGGTTTGTGTCTATTGGCAAAATAAGTGTTCATCATTCCTTTGGTGCATCACCTGGTAGTTTAGTTATTTATTATTTCTTATACTCTTTTATCCATGTCTCCTTGGCAAGTTTTAGATTAGGTATAGAAATATATCCTCTGTAAATCCTTATGTATGCACCTAAATAGAGGGATAAGGAACCAACCTTTAATCTAGAGAGCTTTTCCATTTTTGCAAGGTCCCACACCTTAGGAAAAGTTCAATGTTATACAATCACACCAAATGACCCTACCTTAGAAAAGTAGATCCATAACTCATTTGGGGGTGTTGTGATTTCACACTAACAATAGGTAAATACATGCTCATACCATGGGGAAAAGGGACCAATGACCTCACATGCCAGGCATGATTCTAGCATGTCATATGTAGGTTGACATAGATTTTCAACAAAAATGACATATTATTGCTTGTTTTTGGAATCTATAGCATATAACCCACTGTTTTCATTACATTTATGGATTAGTTTTGTGTCATTGGAATTTGTTCAAAGGTGATGTGCACAAAATATTATTTTAGAGTTTCTACCAACTTCTTATATGGGATGAGTTTGTCATCTTTGAATTTGTACTCATCATTGACTTGTTTGATAATCAATTGTGAATCTCCAATGACTTTAAGGTGGTGGATATTCCATTTTATAGCCAACTTCATCCCAATGATGAGTGCTTCATATTCTACAATGTTATTTGTGCATGGAAACCCAAGACAGAAAGCTTGAGGTATGGGGTCTCTGTAGGAGTGATTAGCACTATGCCTGCCCCTGAACCATGGAAAGTAAAGGATCTGTCAAAGTGTACTTGCCATATGATATATTCTTCAATGTACATTAATGATGCATTTGGCAGGTCCAAACACACAGGATCTACTTCGGTAAGGGTACCTCTCTCAGTTGGTTTGTGAGCACCTATCCTTTTACTAAATTTTGGTGTATGTACTCAATGTAAAATTCACTGAGTAGGATGATCCAATTAGCCATCCTACTAATAAGGGAGGTTTTGATAATAGATACTTGAGTGGGTCAAATTTGGATATAAGCTTGGTTTTATTATTCAATAGATAATGGTAAAGTTTTTAGAAGGTAAAAAAACATCTAAACAAGATTTTTCAATTTGGGGATAGTTGAGCTCATATGCAATTAGGGTACAACTAAGATAGTACACTACTTTTTCTTTCTAGCTTAGATCATATTGAGCAAGTAAGGGAAAATTAAAAATTGGGTTACAAATATATATAACAAAAGTGGCTCACCTAGAGTTGGTGGCATGAGGACTAGTGGATTTTCTAAGTATTGCTTGAGCAAGGAAAAATCCTGTTGTTGCTCTAGTCCCCAAATGAAGTCAATGTCCTTTTTAAGAAAATGGGTGAAGGAGTGAAATTTTTCAGCAAGCTGCAAGAAAAATTTGGTGGATGGATTGTATTTTTCCTTGTAAGCTATGCAACTATTTTATGTTAATGGGAAAATGGTAATGTTAGTTAGTTTGGTAGGGTCTACCTCGATCCCCCATCTTGATACAATGAAGCTTAGTAGCTTCCTTGATAGAACTCCAAAAACACACTTATTTGGATTTAACCTTACTTTATATTCTCAGAGATGCTAAACAATGTTCCTGAAGACCTCAATATGGTATTATATTATCTTTTATGTTCCTAGGATATCATCCACATAGTCCTTTATGATGTCATTAAGAATATCATGGAATATTATGGTCATTTCCCTTTGATAAGTTACACCAACGTTCTTAAGGCGAATGACATTACTTGATAACAAAATGTTCCCCAAGGGGTTGTAAAGGTAGTCTTATGCTGATCCTCCTCTACTATTTTTATTTGGTTGTAGCTAGAAAATCCATCCATAAGAGACAACATTTCGTAACCTGCAGTCGAATTGACAATCATGTCGATGTTAGGTAAAGGAAAATCATCTTTAGGACACGCCTTATTGATGTCTCGAAATTCAATGTAGATTCTAATTCCAATAGGTTTATTTTGAACTAGAAATATGTTTGATATCCACTCTAAGTAGTCAATGGGTCTAATAAACCTTGTTGCTAACAGTCTCTCTAACTCTTCTTTGACCAGAAGGGCCACTCATGGATGCATTTTCGTAGCTTCTATTTAATGGGATTTACATCTAAATGCACAACAAAATTGTGCACCACTAATGATGGATCTAAGATTGACATATTTTCATAAGACCATGTGAATATGTCCACAAATTCTCTAAGAAGCATAGTGAAAGATTCTTGTTCTGTGTTGAAAGCGAAGCTCCTAGCTTGACTATCTTTGGGTCTTCTTCTGTTCCAATATTAACATCAATAGTCTCTTCCATAATTATTTTTTACATATCCTCCATATGCGTAGGATCGGGAGGAAGGTTGATATCTTCTTCTAAGGGCGTCTCATTGATATTTTCACCCTCAACATGGTCACTTCTTTTTTCCATTGATTTTTTTATTTGTTGGTTGGCTAGCGCCTCAAAGAGGTTTTCACTATGTGACTTGGAATTATATTTTTCCAAGGCTTTGTAGAGGAACTTTTACCCTCACTTTTCTTATTTTTCTGACCACAAAGCTCAACCTCCTCTCCTAAGTACACATAGGTATCCAAGTTATTGAAGAAACCCTTCTTGTGATCTCTAATAGGAATAGTATCCCGTATGCCCATAAATTATGCAATAGCCTCATCATTCTCAAAGATATCCAGGGGCACGTGATGTTGTTGGTCCTAATTGAAAAGGGTAGGGTATACAAGGTCAACATTTGGATTAGTGGGGGTTATGGTAAGGAAAATGGTATCCATGAAAAGGTTTGTAGAGGTAAGATCCTCATATTGGATATGGTGGGAATCTGTGTTGCTATCCAAATAAATAAAGCTATCCTCACATTCAAAGTAGGTAACATCTTGATCCATGGGGTGAGATCCATAGGGTCGAATTCTAACACCATATCTCTCTATTTTGAAATGTGGAAGTGGGACTAGCTCCCTTATCCCTTGTTCAAATTTTCCACATCCAAGGCCTTTGTAACCCATGGAGTACATCATTCTACTAGACTTTGTGTATTCTAGATTTTGAGTGCAAGTAGGCTCAGTGTCTGTAGGGGAGCCAAATTGTAGGAGGGTCTAACAATTTCTCTTCTACAAGTAGACCTCCAAGTAAGAATGTACCAATTTTTTTCATCTCGAGGCCGTTTGAAGTAGTAGTTAGGTTTGCCTCTTGTTTTAGGTGATAAGGATAAATAAGAGACTAGGAGAGCCTGTTGGATATTATATTCTCCATAACCATACTCAAGAATTTTCATCTCCCATGAATCAAAGGGAGAGGTAGATGTAGTAGCATCATGAGCACAAGAAATTAAAGAGTTTGAATCTACTCGTGACTCAAGAGCTTTAGACTAAAGGGGGACAACAATATCAATAGAGGGACATTCGTATGCATTCCTTCACACAAATCTATTAAGATATTGTTGGAGAGAAAAAGTTTCGGGTAAAAAAACTTGTGGATTTCTTGCCAATGCTCTAGGAATCTAAGTCCCTCTACTTAACCAGTGTAGCTTACGCAGATATGCATGCATGAGAAAATGTGGATTTCTGCGGGTGGCCTTATGGCTAGGGATCTAATAGGGGCACTCCACCGACCCCGTAACAAATCTAACAATCTCTTACTAGGGAAGACTTTGTCGGAAGTAGGAAAGGGAGTGAGAATATGAGGTAGGAGAACTAATGTTGTAGGTAGAAAATCATATTCCTACACACACTAGTTAAACTTCATCACATGCATTCATGAGAAGAAACAACTCTGTAAATAATAACAAGACCAAATAGAATTTATTGATCATAAAGTATCAAGAAACCCCTTAGTCAAAGAAAGCTACAAAATCCTTCTTCTTGTATTGATTTCTTAAACAAAAGTTGTACATAGTGTGGGAATGGAAGAAATTTGAGAGTGGAGGAAAGTGGAATAAAATGGCTATCTCCTTTGCTTTCTCTAAGTACAATGCACTCTTGAGTTTACAAGATCAATTGCCAACCCTTTGAAAAGAGAATGGATTTACAATTTATAGAAAAATTGTCCTTTCACCTCCCTCACATGACTCTTCATTTCCATATTCCACTCGTGACCTTTCATTTTCCATGAATTAAGTATTTCTCTTATAATTTTGAAAGAATACTTTTTACAAATTTAAAATAGGTCACTTAAGTGAATAGGACAAAATACAATGATGATGCATAACGAAGAATTAGAAAGGAGAGAGAAAAGAGGGAGGAAACGAGAGATAAGAGGAGAAGATTTTTCCCTTGATAAAGTTTGATGATCCTTGAATGATGATGGAAAGCTCTGTTGTTCCAAACTTTCCCTTTGAGAATAACCTGCTATTTTTAGTAAGTACACCTCGGGAAACTTACTATTTTTAGTAAGTGTCATAGTTAGCTTTTCCCAACCTCCACCGGCTATGGTAGCTTGAATTATTTCTTCTTACTATGTTTGTCTCACCTTTCGAACCAACCGATTATTTATAGCAGGGAATTGTGGAACCACTTACTATTTTTAGTAAGTGTCAATTGTGAGTCGAGATGACCTTTTCGATGACTTTACCTACGATACTCCCTCTGTTTTCACTTCCTTTTTGTATCCCCTTCAAATGGTGGATTAACCAAAGTAACAAACCCTTACATAGGAAGGCATGCTATTTTTAGTAAGTGTGCCATAGATGTCAAGATGCAACAAAATAAGTCTTGAAGCTTTGGGTTTTATTCCGGGTTTCAGGCTTTGTGTTTGAGTAACTCCTTCATATGAACAAGTGGGAAAATGATATTTTCATGGTGTGGGAAGAATAATGAAAAAAACATCCCTCCATATCCCTAAAAAATAGGGGCTTCATGGCACAAAATTAGTTCACGTGAAACTATATTTTTCAACAATCATTCCCTTCAATTTTCATGCAATTTCACCCATTGGAACCTTGAGAGTTGAAGAGGTAGCTCGCTGCCTTTTTCTGCAGATGTTCTTCATGTGATAGAGTAGAAATCTAATGAAAAATCATTCCTCCATATCCCTAAAAATAGGGAATTCATGGCATAAAAATAGTTCACACAAAACTAGATTTTTCAATGATCATTCCCTCCAATTTTCGTGTGATTTCACCCATTGGAACCATGAGAAGTGGAGAGGTAGCTCAGCTGATTTTTTCCACTACTATGTCATGGAGGCCATTAATAGAGATTGAAATTTTAGGTCTATTTTTTTCTCCATTCATGATGAAATAAATTCCATTTCAATATAGGTTTTTGCTTCTGGTGCTTCACGTTAAATTTTACTTCAATTTGACAACCAATTTGATAGGAAATTAAACTTTGTCCTTCGTGGAGCCGGAAGTGAAATTTATTCTCTGTGAGAATTACTTGCTGAAAATTAGAGGTTTTAATATGATTTTTTAATGGCTTTCAAGAGAGAAGAACTTAGAAACAGATAGTTTGTCAATCGTGCACCGGTTTGGAAGATTTCTTCAAATTTTGATTTCATGGCAATGGGGATTTCATTATTCTTCTTCTCTGTTCTTCATTTCTTCTTCTTATCTCGATGAAATATTATTTTGAGACTTGTGTATTACCATGGGGTAGAGGATTTCATTTCTATGGTGAAGCTGGTTTGAGCTTTGGCAATGGTGGAGTGGTGGACTGAGGTGTTCTCTGTAACTTTTCTTCTAAGCGGTGAAAAGTAGCTAATAGTTATATTTTTTTCAAATTTTTGAGTTTGAGTTGTGTGAATTTTTTATCCTGACATCCCTCACCTCAAATGGACATGAGGGACATAAATTTCCATGGTAAGAAATAAGATGACACGTGGCATCGATCCAACGACAGGGAGTGAGTGCTCCAAAAATCAGCTTTAAAGCATTGAGGGGTTGAGATCGGCAATCTTGAAGGTCGTATGGGGTTCCAGAGGTCACATGGGGCTGGGAACATTTTCCAAGGTTCATGTACTTGACCCTTAGGGACATTAGGGATATAAAATCCCCAAGCTCCTGGAGTTGACACGTGTCCTCCCAAAATTTGGCAAAGTCCTGAATTTGCTCCAAGAGGACAACTTGCGACGAGGATAACTTGAGCTCCTAATAGAATTTTTCAGAAAAAATTTATATGATCCTGACTAGAAATAGCATTTGGAATCCAATGTAGGGTTAATATGTCTTTATTCTTCCATTTGATCTCGAAAAAATTTTTTTATTTGGTACTCCACATGTGCTTGAGAAAACTGCTTGCATACCTGATGCACCAAAGTGTTGTGAAGAATATGATTTAATCATCATGTATGGATTGAAATTATCTTTTGTAGATGTTTTATTTTTCTCCTAACTCCATATGGAGCTCCCATAATCACCTTACGAAGCTCATGACTTATTTTGGCATGTGCATTGCCTAGGCTTGCGAATCACCAACTTTGATGAAACTACCAAAACTACTCCAAATCTTCCCTAAACCTTTAAAAATCACCTCCATGATGTTCCTATTTCTTTCAATAAATTCCACATCCATTTTTTCTTTTCTTATATGCTCTATAGAGTTTCTCTAGTCATCAGAAGGCTAGTGATAACCCTTCCCTATGATTTGCCAAAAGTTTCTTTTTTGATGAACTCTAAAATCACCTAGGGGAATGAATGAATTTCCTAAATCACCTAGGGAATGAATTAAAATTCAAATATGGGAGGTCACTGGAATGACTGGTAGACCCTAGGTGTCTTGGAATGATAAATTTAAAACATTAGTATAGGGGTATCGTTGTCATACTTGGAAATTTTCAATTTCCTGTTGCACATTTACACAAAAACAGCTGGCTCTAGCTTGGGGATATGACATGGAATGAGTGTAGTGAAGACATGGAATGAAGAATCCTAGAATCTCAACAATTTCAATATAAAGACTAGTGCCTTATCCATTGGGCCCTGCAGAGTCATGTACAATTTATGAGAGAGAAAGATAATGAAGAAGGAAACACACACACACACAAAACGATGGAAAGGAAACAAACAACACACAACATAAAGGGAAAACACACCATGGAAAGGAAATTATATACAAGGGGAGGGAAATTTATAGAGGCGGGAAAAGGATATACACATACCCGACAATGGGTTGAGAAAAGTACATGCCATCATGAAATAGTGGATTGAAGTATGACCATTGAAGCACAAAAACTATTATTTGATCAAAACATGCTTTGGTGATGGATTTTCATGGCTTGAGAAGAATAAGGCTGACCATAATTCCATCCTTGTACTCATACTATATTGAGAATGTTTCTTCATCCATTGAAAATTTGGTTAACCTCTTGAAACTTTTGCATTTTGAAGATTCCTCTTAATGTCCCGCAAACATGAGACACCATCCCTCCATGTCTTCGAGAGTGGTAAAATTGCTTCTATCATGAAAAAATTCATCTTCTTTGAATTACAACTTCAAATTTTCTCTTATATCAGCAAAAACTTGGAAGGAGTGAGAAAAAACTGATTTTCTTTCCATTCAAGAACTTCCCTGAACATCCCACTTTGTTTCTTTGAGCAAGTGTTTTCAGACATGGAGGTTAAATCATTAAGTTAGAGATCTTCATCATCCTTGAGATATTGTTACAGCATGGGAACATGTTCAAGGTGAATATGAGCTTGGAGGATGGTGAGTGTAGTCTGATTTTGGGTCATTTGGAAAGAATCATGCATACTCCCACTTTGTTGTCTAGAGAAATGGTTGCCAATATGCATCTATTCGGAGTGCATCTTGATATCATTTTCAAAATTTCAGCTTTTGGTTTGGCCGTATAAGAATTCTTCACCCTCCATTGGATTTTTCCATATGAAATCTTGCTTTTCATTGATGGACCATTCCGAAATGGTGGGAGCGAGTTGGTTTTGAATATACTCCAAACATTGTTGCAGATTTTTTCCATGTTCTGAACAAATTTCTTTAATGTAAATCAGATCAATGTTTTCCCTATTATCTTCTTCCATGGTGGAGGTGTTGTCTTCAAAACTAGAGATTTCCAAAGGAGATTCATGAAATTTTCTTATTTTGCACTCATGAAATTCTTCACACAATGTGGAAGAAAAAGACATGTTTTCATGTTTATTCTCACAACCAAAGTATTAGAGAAGTCATCAAGCTTATCCAACTGCTCCATCTCAACATCAAAAATTGGTGCACCAAAATAGGAAGCAAAAATTGACTCATACTTTTCTTGTATCTCCATGGCTCGGGTTAAGAGTTCAAGACCGAGTTGAGGATCCTCAGTTTCTTTTGCAGCCTTCAAGATATCTTGTATGGATAGTTCTTCTAAAATTTCCATAGGCTCATTTTTATCTTCATTGGAGGAATCTTCTTGTTGTGCCTCTAGGAGATGGTTAAAAATCTGATCCATACGGGCCCATGATTCATTTGAAACATTCTTGTTCACCTCTTCCATGATTTGTGTTGCCAAAGATTCACTTTCTTGCAAACACGGGCATACTTGATTCATGAAACCTACTGATAAGGAGAATATGTCCAAGCTTCATGGGAAGGGCACTCCTTCAAGCTCAAAATATGTATAATCTTCTTCTTGGTAAGAAGTAGAGAACCATGTTGGGGCAGCAAGTATGAGAAGAATTTTCAGCTACATCTTGACCATCCATTATTGAATCTTCTTGCTCATGTGAAAGATGAAAGGCTATGTTTTCATTGTGATGATGATTTTGCTCCCTGAGTGAGTAGAGGTTGTGTTTAAATTGTTTTTCTCCTTAGATTTGAAAAGAGAGTGGGATTCTTCCATTTTATCATCCATGATTTCATCGAGAAGAGAGTTTGATTCTTTGACTTCCTCCATTTCTTCATACAACATTTCTACATCACTTAAAGAATCAAAATAGGAGGGAAGATTATCTATGACCATCTTGAATTCATCATCTTTGGACCATGATGTCAAATGACTTTCTTGCACTTCTTCACATCTCTCCATTTCATCATCAATTGAAAGATCAAAACTTGAAAAGAGATCATCCATGCTTAATTTGAATTGGCCATCTTCTTCATCATTGGTGGAGTCTTCAGAGAGAATTGGATCATCCATTATGTAAAAAGGATATTCCTTTATTGAATATATTATTCCCCCATGGGATATGACTCAAGCCAAATGGAATTGCTGAATGGTGATTCTATCTTCATCTCTTCTACTTCTTCCTCCATGATGTTGCTTTGGCTTTCATTGGAAGGTTCCATGATAAGATCTTCTTCAAGAGCATCCAAGAATCTTTCAGAATGAAAGCCTCATAATATGGGCAGTAATCTAGGTCTTCTTCCATAGGGAACATCTCATCTTCTTCCTCCATTTGATGCAGAGCTTTAAGATGTTCATATCTTCTCTGTAGAGCTAAAGCATACCTCCAAATTTCATCAAAAACTTGGGGTCAGAATTTCCTTTTATTATTCTCTCAAGTATTTCCACATATTCTCTTTTCAACATGTTCATTTCTTCATCACTATATGCAATGAATTCATCTAGAGAATGGTGGAAGAAGGACAAAATTCTCAATTTTATAGTAAGATGTGTGAGATTGAAAAAATATTATTCGGTGGATCTTGCACCATCTTGTCTTTTATCATCTTCTTGAATGTTGATTTTATCTTCATCAAAAGGCTTAAGGATAGGATTTTCTTTAGCGGCATTCAAGAACCTTTTGGGTATGAAAACCCTATGGTATGAATGATCTTCAGGATCTTCCTCTATAGGAAACTCCTCTTCTTCTTCCTCGTTATGGGTTGCTTCAAGTTGCTCATTCATCTCTTGCAAGAATTTGACATATTCTCAGAACTTCACACCTTAGCTTATGTCTCCTTTAAATCCATTCCTCTTCATTGGTGACAGGTTCTTTCTTCTTTCCTTTGTCAATACTAGTCCGGAACCATGGCTGATCAATAATCTTCTTTTTCGAGAAGACATCTTCTTCTTCTTCTTCACTATCACTCATTGGTACTTCACTCCAATCTGGAAATTTCTTCATGATGTAGGAAATGAACATGATAGGGGTTCATTCCTTGACAAAGTCACCTTAAAAAATGATTTTCCTTTGAAATATGATTTTTTAATTTTTATTTTCAGACCTTGCGGTCGTATTTTGGGTGTAGATGCTACTAAATCTTCCCCATGGTAGGTGCCAAAATTGTTGGTGAGAAAATTTTTCGAGTGGAAAAATTTGTGGATTTATTGCCAACACTCTAGGAATCTAAGTCCTCTATACTTAACTAGTACAACTATCATATATGCATGCGAGGAAATGTGGATTTTGTGGGTGGCCTTATAGTTGGTGATCTAACAGGGGGCACTCCACTGACCCTATGGAAAAGCTAGAAATTTGTTACTAGGGAAGAATTTTCTAGAAGTGGGAAAGGGAGTGAGAATATAAGGTAGGAGAACTAATAATGCAGGTAGAAAATCAGATTCCTTAACACACTAGTTAGAAACTTCATCACATGCATTCATGAGAAGAAAAAATATGTAAATAAGAATAAGACCAAATAAAATTTATGGATCACAAAGTATCAAGAAATACCTTAGTCAAAGAAAGATAGAAAATCATTCTTCTTGTATTGATTGCTTAAACAAAAGTCACACATAGTGTAAAAATGGAAGAAATTTGAGAGTGTGGAGGAAAGTGGAAGAAAATGGCTATCTCCTTTGCTTTCTCTAAGTACAATGCACTCTTGAGTTTACAAGATCAATTGCCAATCCTTTGAGATGGGAATGGATTTATAATTTATGGAGTAGACTTGTCCTTTCACCTCCCTCACATGACTCTTCATTTCCATATTCCACTCGTGACATTTTGTTTTCCATAAATTAAGTATTTCTCTTATAATTTTGAAAGAATAATTTTTACAAATTTAAAATAGGTCACTTAAGTGAATAGGATGAAATACAATGATGACACATAATGAAGAATTAGAAAGGAGAGAGAAAAGAGAGGGAGGAAATGAGAGAGAAGAGGAGAAGATGTTTCCCTTGATAAAGTTTGATGATCCTCGAATGATGATGGAAAGCTCTATTGTGCCAAACTTTCCCTTTGAGAACAACATGCTATTTTTAGTAAGTACACCTCGGGAAACTTACTATTTTTAGTAAGTGTCATAGTTAGCTTTTCCCAACCTCCACTGGCTATGGTAGCTTGAATTATTTCTTCTTACTATGTTCATCTCACCTTTTAGACCAACTAACTATTTATAGTGGGGCTTGTGGAACCACTTACTATTTTTAGTAAGTGTCAATTTCAAGCCGAGATGACCTTTTCAATGACTTTTCCTGCGATACTCCCTCGTGTTCACTTCCTTTTTCATATCCCCTTAAAATGGTGGATTACCTAAAGTAACATACCCTTACGTAGGAAGGCATGTTATTTTTAGTAAGTGCACCATGGATGTCAAGATGTGACAAAACAAGTCTTGAAACTTTGGGTTTTATTCTGGGTTCCACACTCTGTGTTTGAGTAACTCCTTCATCTAAACAAGTGGGAAAATTATATTTTCATGGCATGGGAAGAATACTTGAAAAAAAATACCTCCATATCCCTAAAAAATAGGGGCTTCATGGCGCAAAAACTAGTTCACATGAAACTAGATTTTTCAATGATCATCCCCTCCAATTTTCACACGATTTCACCCATTGGAACCTTGAGAATTGAAGAGGTAGCTCATTGCCTTTTTCGCAGATATTCTTCATGTGACATGGCAGAAATATGATGAAAAATTAGTCCTCCATATTCCTAAAAAATAGGGAATTCATGGTATAAAAATAGTTCACGTGAAACTAGATTTTTCAATGATCATTCCCTCCAATTTTCGTGTGATTTTGCCCACTAAAACCCTGAGAAGTGGAGAGGTAGCTCACTGATTTTTTCCACTACTGTGTCATGACCAAAATTAATGGAGCTTGAAATTTTCAGGTATGGTTTTTTTCCTGTGTTCGTGAAGAAATAAATTCCATTGTGATAGGTTTTTCTTCTAGTGCTTCACGCAAAATTTTTCTTCAATCCGACAACCAGTTTGATAGGAAATTGAACTTTTTCCTTTGTGGAGCCGGAAGTGAAATTTATTATTTGTGAGCATTCCTTGCTGAAAATTGAAAAGTGGAGGTTTGAATATGATTTTTTAATGGAATTCAAGAGATAATAACTTAGAAAATATGGTTTTCAATCCGTGCACGGTTTGGAAGATTTCTTCAAATTTTGATTTCATGGCAATGGGGATTTCCATTGTTCTTATTCTTTGTTCTTCATTTCTTCTTCTTATCTCGATGAAATATTCTTCTAAGACTTGTGTATTACCATGGGGTAGAGGATTTAATTTCTTTGGTGAAGCTATTTTGAGCTTTGGTAATGGTGGAGTGATGGACTGAGATGTTCTTTGTAACTTTTCTTCCGACAAGAATATGTAACTAACATTTAGAAAAAATTTAAAATTTTTGAGTTTGAGTTGGGCACATTTTTTTATCCCTAATGTCCCTCACCTCAAAGGGACATGAGGGACATAAATTTCCATGGTAAGAAAGAAGAGGACATGTGGCATCGATCCGACAACAGGGAGTGAGTGCTCCAAAATCAGCTTTAAAGCACTGAGGGGTTGAACTGGCAATCCCGATAGTCGTATGGGGTTCCATAGGTTAGATGGGGCTGGGAAATTTTTTCCAAGGTTGATATAACTGATCCTAGGGACTTTAGGGACAAAAATCCCAGAGCTCTTGGAGCCGACGTGTCCTCCCAAAATTTGGCTAAGTCCTAAACTTTCTCCAAGAGGACAACTTCGACTAGGATAACTTGAGCTCCCGACTGAATTTTTTGAAACATTTTATATGATCCTAACTAGAAATATCATTTTGAATCCAATGGTGGGGACTTCATGTCTTGATTCTTCCATTTCATCCGTGAAAAATGGATTTTTGATTTGGTTCTCCACATGTACCGAGAAAACCTACACCGTAGACCTAATGCACCAAAGATTTGTGAAGAATATGGTTTCATCATCATGTAGGAATTGGAATTGTCTTTCCGTCTATGCTTTTTTGCTCCTAACTCCATCAGAAGCTCTTGGAATCACCTTTCGAAGCTCTAAAACTTATTTTGGCTTGTACACTACCTAGGCCCATGAATCCCCAACTTTGATGAAACTCCCAAAAGTACTACGCAAATCTTCCCTGAACCTTCCAAAATCACCTTCATGATGCTCATATGACTTTCTATCACTTCCGAATCCATTTTCACTATTTTTCCATGCTCCATGGAGTTGCTCTAGTCCTGGAAGGCCAATGATAGCCCTTCCCACAACTGCTGTAGCTTGCAACTTTTGATGAACTCCTAAAATCACCTAGGGGTTGATTTGAATTTCATAAATCACCTAGGGAATGAATTAACATTGATCGAGGAGGTTACTATATTAATTGGGTATACCTGGGGTGACTTGGAATGATAGGACTTGAAAAAATTGTTACATGGGTATCGTTGTCATCTTAGAAATTATCAATTTCCTTGTTGCACATTTGCATGACAACAAATCTCTACAATGGAAAAAGGGTTATGGATCTCCTTGAATAGTAATAGTGTGTCCCTCGTGTCTCAATTTTATACATTGGTGAAATGTCAATGGTATGGCCTGCATGGCATGAATCCATGGGTGACCAAGAAGCATATTGTATGGAAGCTCCAAGTCTAAGACATGAAACTTTTCATGTGTCAAGTGGGCCCTACTTCCATTGGAAATGTTATTTTTCTCACCGATTCTTGTTCGTTGTTGTCATAAGCAGTTATGGTGATGATGTGGGACTCTAGATCTTCTTCTGTGTGTCCCAACTATTTAATTAGTTTCAATGTGCATATGTTTAAACCTGACCCGTTATCCACAAACACCCTCTTTATCTTTCGGCGAGTAAAAACTTCTATGTAAAGAGGAAGGTTATGTGTATGATCTTCATTAGGGATTTCATTGTGGTTGAATGTAATGTGTTCACTTGGTGCAATATTTTCCACCACAATGTATAGGTGTGAAGGATCTACTTCAGTTGACACTCTTGACCCCAGAGAGTTTTATAAAGGATGTCCTTATGTATGTTTGATATTTTAAGAAGATATAAGATTGAAATCTTAGTAGATGTCTTCTCAAGTTGGTCTATGATATTGTACTAACTATCCTGAGGGGTAGACAAAGGAGGTTCTAGGATCATGAGATGAGTGTGCCTTGTTACCACAACACAATCTCTACCCTTGATCCTAATGGTATTAACACGCTCATCAGAGGAGTGAACACATCCAATAAGTGAGTCATATTGATTGTTATCATTTTTGGTATAAACATAATTTGTGGCTTTATAGATTTGGGAAGACTCTCCTTGATCCGGATTTTTCTCACCTAGTTTACCATGTTTTTGGAAAGGCTCCTTGAATATTCCCATATTTTGATTTGATTCTGGTGAATCGACTTCTATCTCCCACTATCAATAAGATCTTGGATGAAGTGGCATAGTCTTAAAATTTTTCCATTTTATGTCCTTTTACACGATGAAAATCACAATACTCATGCTCTTTATACCATGAAGGTTTAGGATCATTTTTGTCAAAGGGTTTCATTATGGGATATGTCACCATGTTCACTGCATCTAGTTGTTTTAAGATCGTGGACAATGAGTTCGTGAAGGGAGTAAACACTCTTTGTTTAATTAGTGGTTGGATTGGCCCTTTGGTTATTTTAAAAGGTGGACCAACTTGGACTGCTTGTATGCATTTAGAATCCATGATTCCATTGCCTACGACA
The DNA here is from genome assembly GCA_018340775.1 of Taxus wallichiana var. yunnanensis. Classification (NCBI taxonomy): domain Eukaryota; kingdom Viridiplantae; phylum Streptophyta; class Pinopsida; order Cupressales; family Taxaceae; genus Taxus; species Taxus wallichiana. The sequence continues at coordinate 779,455,606 of CM031239.1, read as the reverse complement.
TTCTTGTTTTTATTAAAGATCTTGGGCTTGTTTATAGGTTTGGAAGACTAATTGTCTTTTGAAAATGGTTTGAGTGTCCCTTTTGTGATTAAATATTTTTCTATTTGTGTTCCCTTCTTAATGACCTCTTCAAAGTTTCAAACATAATGCATCTATAAATGAAAGGAAATGTCTAGATTTAGGTTCACTACAAATATGCTAACAAGTTTTTTTTTTTTTAGGGATAGAGAAAGGGAAGAGGTTAGCTAGCCCCAAAGATATCTATGTAGGAAACTTGTAAAGGTTTTGTTTGGTTTTTGTTTGGCATTATATAAGTCTGACATGGTTATGTCACTTTCCACATTAAAAGATAAATGTCACACAAATCATTCTCGCTAGTTTGGGCCATGTGAAGATAGACCCCCTTGAGGTAAATGAATGAACCACTCTAGTGCTTTCCCTCCTAGAATTTTTAGAAATAGTTGTATGAGGTAGTTGTCATTGTATGCCACTTCTTGACATGCCATGTAAAAATATTTTACATGATCTCATGGATCACCTTTTCCTTTATATTTTTCAAATTTTGGGATGTCAAATTTCTTAGGAAATGGTTGGAGAAACATAGCCTTATCAAATGGATAAGGTATAATCTTCATATTGATACTTTTTTCTATGTCATACGTTGCTTTCTTGAAGGATTGTAAGTATTTATTTCATATATTATATTTCTTATGTAAGAAGTTTCTCCTTAGTGGGGAAGCTGACATATACACGTGACTATTTTTTGACACTTCCCCCTCTTGATATTTTGTGTGAAACTCATTATTTATAACCTTAGGTTTTTCCTATGTGCATTTTTGTTTGTCTCTTTTTACACATGGGATGCTAGGAAAGCTAATTGTTGACTAAGGTGTTGAATTTTCTGTTGTATAGTGATTTATTCATTTGGAGGTTCCTCTTCATTTTCATGTTGAGGAGGTTGTTCTCGTGTTTTCATGTTCCACCTTATCCTATGTGGCATTCTTATGAGTGGAATTTTAAAACCACCCATGTTTTCATGTTGAGTGTTTGAGGTGGAAGCTTTTCCATGTCCCAAAATTTCATCCATATTAATGAGGGGGTGTTCTTCCTCATTATTTTTAGGTGGAATAGTTTCATGTTCAGTTGGCATTCTAACACCTAATTCCACAACTCTTATGAGTACTCTATATTTTTTTAGAAAGAGGAACTCATCTAATTGGGTGGGGTCAAATTCAAACTCCACATGTGGTGATCCCAATTCATCACCACTATGGTCTACCATCTCCTCTTCTTCCTTTTTTGTGGAGAAGAGAGGTCCTAGATCATTACCAATAAAGGGATTTGACCCTTGTTTGGTTGATGTTTCCCATGCTTGTCTCTTAGCTCCCATTCTTGTTATGGGGGCCATAACAAATGAGGATTTCACTAAGGTGTTTTTGTTGAATTTTTCCAAGGGTACAATCAAACCTAAGTGAAGACTTAGAATGATATTTTTACTAAGGTCGCACAAAGAATGTCAATTGTCTAAAGAATAATGAATGCCAATAAATCAAGGGATCAAAGTGATTGTCCTAAATAGATAAGTCAAAGTGACAAATAATCATAAGACACAATCACACAAGGTTTGTTTTAAACCAATCAATCAATGAAGTACTTCCTAAGTTGTTTCCAAATGGTAGTTTGACGTTTAAAATGATCAACGAAATGTCACCACTTATGTCAAGTTCAAGAATGAACAAGGCGTAAGTAATAACAAAAGGTTGATATGATTTCCAAACAAAGTATACTTAAAGAGAGTTTAAATCCAACAAAAGACCTAAATTCCAAAAAGTGGGGGTTACGAATATGAACAACACAACAATACCACTAAGATACGTTAACCAAAATTTATGAAAAAGTAAGGTATTAGTATCAAAATAATATTAGTACAATGTGCACAAAGGTAACAAAAACACCTTTCAAAATCAAGGTAATGTTTGAAATCAAACCAAGGCTAAAGTATACCAAGGAATTATTAAGATGTGCGTAGTGTAACGTTACAATCTAGACACTTATACCAAGTTTGTAAGAAACACTATCAAAATTTTGGTGATACAATATAATAAACGTAACACTTCAAAGGAGAATAAAGTATAACTACAATAAATATCTTGACTTGGGTATCAATATCAAATAGCTATCAAGATGTAAAAAAGTACCCACACACTCTAGACATTTAACAACTTAGCCGCAAACATGGATGAGCATAAATGGACATAAAAGTGGTGAACACAATCAATTGATAACACACGTATGTTTTATCTTCTTTCAATCAAAAAGTGTCAAAAGAAAGAAAAAGGAAGTAGATCAAGTGGGGTTGAAAAGTGTTTGGCCTCACTTTGATAAAGTTTTTCCCGCCTTATGGTAAGTGAAAAACTAAGTAAAAGTAATGCTTCACAAATTTCATGGTGAATGAAACATAGTTTGAAATTTGATGGACTCTCCCTTTGTTCGATAAAAAATTTTAACTCCAAAAATTTCTCCCTTTGTGAAGGCTCTCCAAAACAATTGGTACAAATAAGTTGGCTCAAAGTTAAGATAGCTTCCTAGGTGGTTTGCTCAACTAGGTGTAATAAGTTATCTAATGTGAGATCGGTTTTCCAAGGTTTCCCAAGGAGTATCCTGACTTTACTTTATGCTCTTCAAGTACATTGACAAATTAATGCATTCATCATGTACTCTCACTGGGGTCATGATACATATAACTTTGACTCTAACTCACAAAGGTAAAACTAGTCAAGTAGGCATGCAGAGAACATCATTTCATCCACAAGGTTCCCTCTTGCATGGACTACTTTGGGGTTCCTAGGACCACTCCCATGTTTCTAGCTCAATGATTATGCCAAAGTGGTTATGTCCTAGTTAAGAGGATGAGGTGTACCCTTATCCGAACCTACATATACAATGTGATGAATGTGGTGTGTTTTTTTCTTTTAGACTTAATGTGGTTTAGTCATTCACCATTTGGTAACCTGCAATCACACATGTATTAGTATTTTTTTGTTTCAAACCTCCTTTCTTTGACAAGTGAATTAGGTCCTACACACAAAAGATTAGTAATTTTCCACAAGATCAAAATATCATGAAAAGGGTTTAAGTGTTGTTTTTTATTCCCAAGATCACCTAAAAGGTGCAAGGGAAGAGCATACACAACACAAAAACCCAACTATAATAAGAAATGGAAAACACTTGTGAAATTAAAGTGCAAGATAGTTCATTTTAATCAATTTTGACATTCATTCCCTTAGCAAATAAGTATAATGAGATGTTTTCCAAAGCATAGAAAAGATATAGAAATCATTTCGATTCCCAAGATCACCTAAAAGGTGCAAGGGAAGAGCATACATGACTCTAATCTCATAGAAAAACATGAAACATCCATTAACTTTAAAAAAACCAAATTAGCAAAAAACATCTAAATATACCCTGTAAAATAGAAGTTAATCTCAAATAAACCTGCAAAGAGTTAGCACATCAAGAACACAAGCTTTTGCAAATTTTAAAGTAGACCTCAAATATGTGCTACGATGTCTCGTGTTCCCTTTTCAATGTGTGCGTGTAGATATGGATGTGTACATGCTTATGCTAAAATGATAGAGCCTAAGTATGTGCACATCTAGAGAGCTATGTACATAGGTTTTGGATGCATGTGTGCGTCCATCGATGACAGAGTCAAAACATAGACTTGGCATATGTGTACACACATATATGGATGCATGCACATGGGTTTAAGCATATGCATGGACAAGTAGAATGCAAGACAACACAGAGGATGAAATTTCATGTACGCATGCAGAACAATGTGTGCATGCCCCTCCAAAATTTACTTGCACTCGTACTTGTAGATGATGTCAAAATACATAGTTCGATGTATGAAACTTCAAAAGCTCATTTTTACCTAATTTAGCTCAAATCCAATGATAACCCATCACAATAAACCCCATAAAAGAGACTCAATGCATATAAAGTTAGTAAAATAACCTAATAATATTAACCTATTTCACATGTGCATGATTTGGGTTAGCAAAACTTGAGAAAAACTAGTAAAACTCATTAAAATCAAAGAGACTATGAATCTGTCCCACCGGGCATGCCATATGTATCAATGTATTAGTTAACTATGCTAAGAGAATTGAAACTAACACCTTAATAGTTCCAAAACAAAGCTAACTACACAAAGATCATCATGCTAAGAGCTTAAAGAGACTAACTACCAACATTATGCATTAGAACTTTGAAGGAAAATCAAACTAATATGTTAAGCATTTAACCTCTACTCTTTAGATTGCAACTACAAATGAACCTAGATAGATCCATGGAAATCAAAGTTGATTGTTTGATCTTCAAGGGTTTGAGAATGGAGGCTCATCAAGACATGGCTACAAGACCATTTTGATTCCCTTCATATGACTCAAAAGCTTGGATGGATGAAATGCAAGATGAAGATACCTAGCTCAACACTAATGGAAGATGCTCAAAGATGAAATGCCTATAGTTTATGCTATATGCATGTAAAGGTGTAAGAAGAAATGTAGGAGGAGTGTTATTTATATAACCCTCTAGTTTGAAGAATCTTTGCATCCTATTGTATGTGGGATAATAGCAAAGCTAGGTTAGTAATGGATAAACATGGTTTAGAGTGGTTGAGTTTTCTTTAGGAGAGTTTAATTTGTCCTTTAGTGACTCATGGGAATTGGGGTGCATTAATTAAATCAAAGTGATTAATTAATAGGGATGTGCAAGCTTATAGAAGCTTTTTAGAAGAAAGTTAGTATGATCTAAGCTATGAGAGGAATTTAATCAAATAAATGATGATTTATTAATCTAATAGAAGAGAGAGTTAATTAATTAGGAATAATTAATTAATTTAGATAGAAAGGGGGACTAATTAATGGAAGGTCGTTAATCAACATTTTTGATTGATAGAAGAGTTAACTAATTAGCGTAATGTAATTAATTAACGGGGATAGAAGAGAAAAGGTGCATTATTAATGATATGTTGTCAATTTGTGGGAAAGGGTGTAATTAGTACAATTTAAGTATTTAAATTGCTTGATCCAAATTATAGATGTCTAAAACTTGGATGAGAAACCATTAAATGAAATTTATTATTAGAAACCAAATGTCTAAATTTTTTTATACTTATAATGATTGAAAGGACCCATTTTTCAAAAAAAGAATACCTTACCTAATAATCTTCTAAGCCTTGACTGAAAAAAGAAAACAAAATGAAATCTTTGCTAACAACATTATTAATAAGTGTTAAAGCTTGTGAAATAGAATGTTTGATTTCTTCATGTTGTCATGCCAAATTGTTAGCATGCAAAATCTAAAATTTTTGGCATGACAACCAATCCTAGATTGAAATTCCCTTTCTTGGTCAATGTGAACCTTTACTCCAGCCAACATTTCAACTATTTCACCCTCATTAGGTTGAGAGGAATGTGCTAACATTATTATTAAGTGTGTTTCATGTGTAGAGAATTTTACCTAGATTTTTTCTTGAAGCTACTAAGATCTAAGAAAGAACATTGCTCCCAGAGGCTTCAAAAGGGATATTTTTGGGCTTTTTGTCACTAGAGAACATCCCAAAGACAGCTTACGAGGTAAAATTCAAATCATTTGGGAGTTATGTGGGAGATCCATGAAGTTGTAAAAGGAAATTAAGGAATGTTTTGTGAAGAATATTGAGTTCATGAACAAGTTAAGAAAAACTGGGTCTTTTTGTGTATAAACTAGGAAATGTAAGTTTAGAAAGAGCTAGTCACCTTGTTTGAAATGATTCAGATCCTCACGAAGTGTTGGGAGATAATATACCAAACATTGGAAATATGATATAGCCTAATTCATGGTGCAATAATCAAGGAAGAATTATGAGAGTATTAAAATGCAAAAACCTATCCATCAATACAACACAAGAGTCCTTCTACAAGGTGGAACTTGCTCGAAAAGTTTTAGACACCCTGTGAAGAGTTAGGAGCCTAAAAAAATCTCAAATGAGGAAATTTTCAATTCTCTTCATGACCCACAATTTTTTTGGCTTGTTTTCATTGAAAAATATTCTTGCCACTTGGATAATCGATGCATTGCTCTAGGAAAAATTAGAGATATATGTAAAATTTACTAGAGAAATCATTTTCATACCTTTTATATAGGTTCATAGGATTCATTTTTCATTTTCAATGAAAATTCATATATTTTATGGCCAAAATTCAATAAGTTTTGACTCTAGGGTGAAGAAAACATTTGGGAAGTAAGATAGAGGTACAAACCATGCTCCAAAACTTCACTTGGGAGATTGGGTGCACTTTTGGTGTCTATTTGCACCCTTGGAACCCTTTTTAGGTGAAATTTCACCCCATAAGTGCAGCTCTCTCTTATTGGTTAGAGTTATTAACTTAAAAACATAAAAAAGCCAAAAATTGCATGGAGAAGTTTAATTAATTGTTTTAAGTTGTGGCGGGTCACATTTTCCCTCCAAGACACCATTTTGAATTCCATTTTCACCTTGGGTGCACTTATGAGGTGTAATTACACCATAAAATCATTCCATTCTCAAACTTTCTAAAATATTTTATGTCCGCATGTCATGTTAACTCAAAAATGTAAAAAAGCTTGTACTTGGGCACATGCATGCCATGTTTTCTCCACCCCCATCCCAATGGTGAAATTTCCCTCCATCCTTGAACCCAAATCACATTTCGAGGTGAAATTTCAACTAAAAAGTGCACTCAAGTGTAAGGATTCTTCCATTCTCCACCTTGCATTTATCCATTCTTCTATTTTTCTCATGTGCACTCATCTCTTCCACTCCCACTATATAAATTCACTCACCCTTGCTCACTCAACTCAAAAACACACAAAATGATGAAAAAACACAAAGTAAATACTTGTAATCAATTAAAGAGGTTTTTAAATTTGTTCCATCATCTCAAAACACTAAAATCTCGATTTTGGGACCTAACTATCAAAATCTTGTTTTTCTCATAACTTGCAAACCCCAACTCTGATTTCCATAAGATTTTGATTGTAGATTCCTCATGAAAATGCCTTTGAGAAGAGTATTTAATTTCCATAATTTATGCACTCATCCATTTTTTAATATCCATTTGAAATTTCAAGCCAAAATAATCATTTCTCATATCTACAAAAACCCAGTGATTCAAATCTTCCAAAAATTGGAGAAAAGCCTTGAAATGCTAAATGGAAACTTCTGCAATTGATTTCATTCCAATATTATACCCATAAGACCACTTTATATTTTTATTAATTATCTACCAAGTATCCTACTAAAAATATAAAGTATGAGAAAAAAATGCTTCCCAATACCCCACCCATTCCTCGAAGATCAAAACACTCAAAAATGACAAATTGATTAAATTCTAAAGATAAACCCCTATGTATGACTTAATAAAAATATTAAGCGTTCAAAATGAGATAAAAATGGTAACACACGATCCCCCTTCATGTTTCATTGATTCCAATCTTCATGGAGGTCAAGTATTTAGTTTACAAGGAAATCCCCACATTTCCGGATGGGGTAAATGTAAGGTGTCTTAGAGTGAGCATGCCATATTTGGAAACATTTGTAAATCTTAACCTATCAATATGTGGTGATCATCTCTTAGGAACTTTCCTCATAAGAGTGATAAGGAAAACATCATGCTTACAAAGGATTGATAGTTGATTTATGACTCGGGTAGAAGGGAATCTCTCTTGGTTCCCAATTTTGGTCTTAAAGTACATTTTAGTCCCAAAGTAAATTGCAATTCATCTCATATGGGGTGTTTGATTATAAGGTGAATGAAATTTCATTCAATATATCTCTCCTTTCCCCACCTCTATGTCGGAAGGATATGGTTTTGCATCTCATTGGTCATCAATGTTCTCAAGGTGACATAATCATGGGTCATGGTTGTGCGAGTAATTGGATCATTTTACACATAAAGTGTATCAGTTAATTCCATGTGAATGATTGGTCAAGTGTACATGGAATTTTTTTAAGGATCAATTTTTTTCAAGTGAGGGAAGACATCCTTCATTGTTTTCAAATGGTCTATTGATCAAGTGTCTCTCATCTCTCCTCTTAGAGCACTTGATGGGCTATAATGGTTGATCATTCAAGAGGAGGCTTCTCATAGTGTAGAGGGGTTAGAGTTCTTCATTTGGAGTCCATCACTGGAGCATTACTACAGAGGTCATTAGGATTAGGAGTGGATTTTATTCATGATCAAAGCTTCTCTACCCTTATTCATTTGAGCTTAGATCTTATCCTCTCTCTCTTCTTTCCTCTCATCTTCTCTCTTTCTCTCTTTATAATTCTATTTCTTCCTTGAGGAGAAAATTTAGTAAAAAATGGTTTAAGTTACTTAAAGTTTCTATTTCGTTGAGGATTGAAATTTAAGTTGAAAAGTCACATGGGAATGTGAAGAGCCATTGGATTTGGCTATATATTAACGATCTCTCCATTCCTAGGGTTTATATTTTCTTTGTTGATAGATCCCATTGTCTTACTACAAGTAAGAAACTACAATTATTCTATTTCTTTGTCTTATATTTTCCTCTCCATCTCAACTAATACTATAATAGAGCTTTGTAATCCTACACAACTAGGGAAAGAATGAATATTTTGATGAATATACTACAGTTAAACTTTGTGTTTATTTTTTATTTCATCTTTTTTTGCATATTGGCGTCTTCTCATTATTAACTTGGAAGTATTTTAGTTTTATGTTAATAAACATAGATTGCTATTTATTGAATAAAATCCCCTTCTCACTTTCTCCCCTCTCTCCATACACACACCTTTCCTCCACCTCCTTTTCCCACATGTTTAGTAAATTATTTATATATGCCCCAAGCTAAAAATACCACCCATGATGGTTACAATAGTGTACATATTTCCTTGTTTTCAATAAATAGAGCTACCCCATTCTAAATCGGGGGACCTAGTCCCAGAGCATTGGTGAAATCCTCTAATTTTCCCTCATTAAAAATATTTCTCCAATAGTTTTGGAGCCTAGAATGGGACATATTTAATATCTTCCACCCTATAATGCTCCAAAAATCCTAAAAATACATTAAACCTAAAAAATATGAAATCCATTGCTAAAAAACCCACTGCTGATTTCTATGAGTAAACATTCATATTCCACCGACTTTTCATATTCGTGGCTATAAAATTTCCTATTCCTCATTAAAAATTTATTTTTGAAAAAAATGGAATAACCTCAATCAATTGTTCTATGGGGAAGGAATACTGGTCTGATTTCTCTTACACCACCTCTCCATGAATTTCCGAAGGGATCCTGCAAAACATTTCCTAAGTTCAAAGGTGATGGTACTCAATTTCGAAGATCATATAAAAATTTCATCAACTCATGTGGAGTTCTTGGAGTTTAACATGAATATGTTTCAATAAGGTTGTTTGTGGAGTCACTTCAAGAAAAAGTAGTTGAATGGTTCTACCTCTTACCCTCTTGTTCCATAACAAGTTGAGAAGATATCAGAACTAGGTTTGAAGCAATATTTAAATTAGTTGAAGACTCTCAAGATATTATTATTCAATTGGTCCAAATGAAGAAAGAATCAAATGAAATCATGAGATACTTCGTGTCCGATTAAAAAACCGGTGAAAATAATACCTATAGAAGTTTCACCATCTAAGGATAACAAAAATAGATTCTTCATTAGTGCACAATTTCATGAGGTTGGATTCATTTTGTGAAGATCTCAACCTTAAACTCAAGAGGCTTAATAATATGCCATCAAAGAAGAATATCTGATTTTGTCCGGGAAATTAAGAATCCAAATGGTAAGAAAAAGGGTTAAATACCCAAAGAATGGTCCATTGATTCGGTCAGCCATGAAAGAGTTCTTCTCATCACAATGTCTATCCTATTATGAAAATGGATTGGCTCTATTTTATTCCAATAAATGGGTTCTATAGGATAAATTTCCAAGTTTTTCTCAATGTAAAACCCGCTCACAAGCTTCTTATCATCTTCCGGCCTTCAGGGATAGCTATAATTTATAATTTATAACTTGAGATAGAGTCATCTGGGAAAAATTCCTAACACCTCCTCTTCATCTCTGTAGTCCATCTAATAATCCTCATAATGATTCTCATATTCATAGGAATTTCTGAGGACTGTTTGCACTATCCATTTGATATCATAATTAGGTTTAGCTTGGAATTTTTACATGATTACCTATTCATATATACATTTAAAATCTTTTCCTTAATCACATTGGGGCATGTATACCTCCCAATAGTGATTGAGAAATTGACATTCATCTTATGATTTCATGCAATGAGGCCGCGTACCTAAGAAATTTTCCTTGATGGATCAAGAAATGCCCACTTGTCATCTAAGTACCTGGGAAACATATATGGAGTAAATTGGAAACCACTTACCCTTATGTATATAAAGGACCTAAATTGGATGAAATAACAACTAAAATCATTGATGACCTTCCTTATATTGCGCAGAATTATAAATTTTTCCCACTTAGGTTTAAATAATAAAATTATAGGGGCAAAGAAAGCATCACAATCCCTCCTAAAATCATACTTTGAATCTCCAAGTTGAGCTATGGGTACACATCATATACCCTATAACTAAAAAAATACTTCACCGTTGGGATGTTAGGAAGTGACCCGTGGCATGCTAAATTGTACACTAAATAAAAGGTCATGTAAAAATCAATCTTATTCTTGGAACCTTCATGAATTTTTACTTCCATTTTGATAAGTTAATCATGGATAAAGTTTCTGATCAACTCTACCCAATGAATGTGTGCCTTAAAACTGAGGATAATCTAGATGTACCTAAACATCCAATCACAAAAATAGTAAGTAGACTCAAATCTTATAACTCCACTTAGTAAAGTGATGATATCCCCATCTTCTTCAATTAAATTTTATCTAGCTAACTTCTTAGGGATTCTTGTAGAGAAAACCATTGGTTTTCGCAACCATTAATTGTTCATGATCCTAGAAAGTCGGGAATTATGAGTAGCCCATTACTTCTCTACCGATTCAACTATTATATCAACTACATATTCCTAAGTAGGAAGTCCCAACATTCCATCAAAGGATTTCGGGGTCGGGAGAAGACCTTTACACCACTCCCATCCAACACTTCCCTAGTCTCCGAGTTGTAATTTTCAGCACACACCCATACCAATTTTGGGTATTGAATAAAGGAGGGGAATGTAGCATCTAAAGAAATAACACTCTTATAAATTGATGCCCTAATCTCATTTCTGTTGGGTGCATGTAATATTTTATGGAATTCGTTTAGGTAACATTCTCTAGATTTTTATTAGTTATATTATCAAAGTCAAAAACCAAGTTGGATGTGATAGGGGTTCCTGAGAGCTAAATATTTATGGTGTAAAATATGGGGAAATAAGATATTTTACTAGAAGAGAGATATTAACCAACAATATTTAAAGAACAGCTTTCTTATACGAACTCACTCAAACCCTCAGTGGAAAGAAAATGAAAATATATCACGTGATCGGACTTACCTGTGCATATAGAACTGTAATTTTCAATTTCATGTTGGAAGAGAACGTTATCACACTAATTCTTCTCCAAAATACTTTGAGCTTCTCGTCTTTAAGCTCCAATCCATTTTCTCCAATATTAGGGATTGAGAGCTCTTAATAACCTTGATTTCAGAGTGCAAAGTGTGGGAATTAGGTAAAATCTTGACACATATAGCCATTCCAAATGTATTCATTAAAGGTATACGTTTCTCAACATCTTGCACATTTACAGTCATTGATCATCATTTCAGGTTTAAATGTGATCCCTAAATGTGTACAGATTGTCAAGGAAGCAAAAGAAGTGAAGTATTTGGAAAATTTGCAGGTGCTACGAATGTGCAAGGTGCAAGGCTAGAAAGAATATCAGCTATTGGGGTGCGTACGTGACATGCAACATGTCTTTTTCAGGCCAAGGAATTGGGGATGCATCTTGCATTTTAGCAAAAACTACAATGATGTGAACTTCCATGCTATGAAAATGTTCCCTTGGCCAAGTTCTCCCAGATTGTGCCAAATTTCCTTCTTCCTTATGGCCTTCGAGCTTAAGAGGAAAATTATAATTTATCAGAGACTATGGATTTACAAACAACGAGGAAAAAACAAACTGCCTACCCAATACATGATTTTTTCCGAATATTCCTTTTTCGGGTGTCAAAGATAGATTTGCAGTTTGCACAATTGTAGGAACATAAGCCTATAAATTTGTGGAAGGAATTTTTTGAGCCATAGGGACTTTATTTCAAATTTTTATTCAAGCCATTATGATCGTTTAAGGCCTTTCCTACACCTCTTATAAATCATAAAACCAATCAAGAAATACTTTAAACATTAAAGTGTTAGGTCGAAATGCATAAGTGACTCACGAACATTATGACCTCTTCAAGTAAGAGTCTTTAGGATAATGTAAAGTAGTATAAGGCACCACATGCTTGAGGAAGAAATGTTAAAAATGATCAAGCATCAGGGAAAAAAGGGAATTTCATGATTTGTGTAAGGATAAAATTAGACACCAACACAACAGACGCACTTTCCAATAGAGATCTAAGAAATATATATATATAAATATCCTCATTTCACATGACATTTATTATGTTTAAGAGGTCTTTTAGAGTTGTAACCACTCATTATTTTAATATTCTCATCATTTTCTAATAAATATTTTCTTTAGATTCCCTATATTTTACGTATGGAAATATCTCTTATGGATCGAGTGTAGAAACATTTTAGCTTCTTTGAGTAATGATTTTTTTACTTTTGTGGATTTGGGTAGGTTTCCTTGTACTCATGTCAAATTTGGGGCTCAATAGGAATATCCACATGCTCCAATCCTTGTTCCCACCTTTATGCTCTAATCAAAGATTATAAATTGCCAATTTCTCTAGGAACCGTATTAATCATCTTGACATTTTCCATTTATTTTTCCATTATTTTCTTTTCCGGTGTGGGCAATTCTTATATATTGTGTTGCACTCCGCACTCCTACAATATATGCAAAATACTTTCCACTAAGGATTTAATAGATAATTCCATGCAATGTGGTTTAACTCTATACAAATATAACAAATTACTCCTTGTGTTTATGGCTCGTGTCTTGTCCTCCTTTGTTGGTAACCAACGATATGCTCCTTGTGTTGTGCACTATAGGTTCTCTATGGGAAATTATATCTTGGGTTTTGAACTTGATAACCTCCATAGGGTACTTGTGGTGTTTGTACACTCTATAATAGTGATTTTTATAGTGAAGGAGCTGCCCATCCTATGATATTTTGTGGATATGGAGGATCCCAACTTAGACTAGATTTTAGAGATTGTGGTATCCATTGCAGGTTTGTTTGTGGTGAAGAAGGATCCCACTATGCCCTTAGTTGTGGAGAGGAAATCATGTATAATTTTTAATGTCTAGGTATTCCTTGGTGGACAATTTGGTTTATAGTTATAACACAATCCTATTAACTTACTCCTTTAAATCCATCAAATCTTGACACTATTTAACTTCATGGGTCATAGCCTTATAGAAAGTACACACCACATTCTCAACCTATCTAACATAGTGTTGTAGCAGATGATAACTAGTAAGATAGTGGCCACATAACCCACATATGTCAAAATTTTCTACTCGTCCTTTGGGTTTCATCTTAGTACAATCTTTCTTTTGGTTTCCTTTATCTCCACACTCGGCGCCATATGGTGAGCCTAGGTTTCTTTCCTTCTTATACGTCCAATCTATGCATTATTGCATCCAATTTTGTTTCTATTTTATATTAAGAGGTACTACTTTCACCTTAATCATCAATGTTTTCTACCTAGATAACCACTTCAATTTCCTCTAATTTAGCTTGAATCTTTATTTCGCGCAATTGAAAACCAAATCTTACTATGCAATCATCATTGCACAAACCAAGAAGTCTTCCTTAGTTCATTAAAATTAAAATATTTGTTTTTCATTACATTAGAGAAACTCATATCATATTCCATGAATATTTATCCCTTCTTTTGCTTTATCTCTTTTAAGTCTTGAATAGTTTCCCCTAAACATTACTTCCATTTGAATTCTCAAGTTAAAGCATTGCGTACATTCTACAAAGATTACACAGTCATTTATCTTGAATATATAAATTGTAAGGCTCTTCTATGTAACACTCCTATAAGTTCACACTTCATTGTGTTCTCATATGTGACTCCATCCCCCAATTCATATCACAAGTTAGGAGGTAATGTTTGGGGTCAAAAGTACCATCATAAGGTTACAAACTTGCAAAAATATTAGAAAATTGAGAAATATTTTCTCCGATCTTAATTGATTTCCTAGTTGACCTTACATAGTATTATAACTCAAGCTTTGTCCCAATTTCAATTCGGCAAAGATGGGCTGATTTATACTCACACTATTACTTCCACTAGCCTAATTAGATTCCGGTTTTTATTCTTTGGATTATGGAAAGCTAAATTAATATTTTATACTTATAGGAATTTGGTTACTATCTTCCCCACTACTTTAAAAATTTCCTCTTAATGCAATCTGTGTAAGGAAGACTACTCGGTGAAAATTTTATATCCTAGAAAATTTCTTATACTCCTATCTCTTGTGATTTTGATTATAATCCTACTTGTTCTCAGTATATAGTTGTATCAATCTCCTTTGTAATCCTAGAAAAATTTCAAATTATTTCAAATTGTTTCAACAATCCCACGTGATCAATGCCCTATCTGGATCTAGGGACATATATCCTAGAAGAGGGGTACTATCATCTTCTACAGACTTATATCTCTACTTGTAGTTGGATTTTTCCTCTCTATAGACTTACTATTACTTTCCCATCTATTTTACTATTCAAGAGAACATAGTAAATCCAAATTTTAAATATTGTGGGGAGTAGTATGGTTAACCAAAAATTACATACAAGATGTCAATAAATAGAGGAAGGAATATAAAGTGTCTTAGAAACAAAATTGTAGGTCATATCAATTTTATTGAAATTAATAATTATAAAAGGAGGCATGGTAGAAACATTACCAAACATAACATTGAATGCATGATCATAAGAAGGTGGAGGTGATATGTTAGCAGAGGTTCATGGATTATGGATTTAGAACATGCAACATGTTGTAGTCTAGACTAATCCATGGGTGTCTTAGAAATAAACTAGTCTCACAATTTGTAATAGAATAGAAATCAATAAGATGATATAAATAATGGGAAAACATAAAGTAATTAAAGTTACTTGTAATTTAAATCTGAACACAAAAAAATGGAAATAACCTAAAATAACTTACTATTGGTATCTAAGATAAACCTTTTTCACAACATGCTTACATAGTTTTATACAAAACAACATGATTGTTGAGTTACAATTCCTTTCAAATTCTTCTTCTACATCAATAGGCTTATCCTATTCTATATCTCTCTCTTATGTGTTGGTGAAATAATTTTTTAGGTAGGAAAATTGTGGGATTTCACCAACGCTTTGGGACTAGGTCCCTCTACTTGAATGGGGAATCTCCATTTATTGAAAACAATGAAACATATATACACTACTCTAATTTCGGGGTGGCCTTAAGGCGAGGATCACATAGGGATACTTCCCTATACATGTGGAAAAGTGCTTGTGTGGAACATAAGGGAGGAATTATGAGGGAGAAAGGTGAGGAGAGAAAGTATGAGAAGGTATTTTATATTGTAAATAACACATGCAGAGTTTTCCAACATAAAATCAAGAGTAGTTCCATGTATTCAATGAGAAGAAATTATGGCAAGATAAAAGGAACAAGATACAACTAACACAAAGTTCATTTACATGATATTGCAAAATTAAAATTGCTCATAGTATGAAGTTGAGATGAAGATATAAATTTTTAGACAAGGAATAGAATAATTTGATCACTTGTTCCTAGAGAGAATATGGGAGCTAGTAAACAAGAATAACCATCCCTTTATAATGAGGAGATCATCTCCTTTTATATATTTTCAATTCAACCCTTCATCTACCCCCACATGACCCTTCATGTCTTTATTCAACATGTGACTCTTTTTCTTCCTAGGATGTGAGAAAATAAGTCCACTTTTATAAATCAAAAGGGAATTTTACAATTCACCATTAGAGTCACTTAAGTGAATAATAAATATTACAATGATTGCTTATAACGAATAATTAGAAAGGGGGAGAGAAGAGGAGAAAGAATGAGAGAGGAGAGGAAATAATAAATGCCCCAAAACATGGATGAAGATGACTCTATCTTCAATGATGATCTACTCTGAAGAAGTTGAAGATGAAAACCTAACCCTTGATGATTTTCCAAAATGATGCACTGAGAATAGATTTGATGAAGACCATTAGAAAAATTTACCTCTTTCAAAAAATCTTGAAATGGCTAACCTTTGCAAATTTCCTGGATACACCAAGAAAAGGAATGAAAAACAATTGAGAAGTAGACTAATGAGAACATTGGAAAATGACTACCCTCAATGATAAAATACTTCTGATCCTTGAGACACTATAACATATTCATGATCAACCATTCATATGGGAGAAATTTGATGCACTTTGTTCACACAATCATGATCTTGATTCTGCCACTGCAGGAACACTAATGATGAGTGAAGTATGAGACATAATCCTTCTGATTCTAGAGAAAGGGAAGAATAATTAAACAAAATCAAATTACATCTTCAATTGATCATGCATTTTATATGAAATGAATTGAAATGGCCTTCAGGAAAAAGTTGGCATTTTCTTGTTTTGGCACTTTTTGCTCACCGTATCGGAGAATACGAGTGTTTCACTGTAAAGTAGAGATAAAATAGATAATAGGTAAGGTCGATGAGGAATACCTATTGGTAATAGAAGATGGTGTGCATGCGTAGAATTTGACCAAGATGATTGTAAGAGCTTCCTTTTGGATAGGAGGAATGACTTGTAAGAAACACAACAAGACCACAAAATAACATTAACAATATAGGTTAGTGGACTGCCTAGTGAGAGCTAGATCCTGGAAAGTGAGGTGCTTCCTAGAAGGTTGTCAATCCACTTTCAAATACAATTTAATGCAACAAATAACATGAAATAAGGAAATCCTATTGTAATTGTATGATTTAGGTGTCTCGTGCTAATACAATAAGTAAATCTAATCTAATAGGAAAATTTATGATTAAATATGGAGGGATGGTAGATGAGTTTGGGTTTGCAAGTCTGGTAGAGGTTGTAGGTGAGGTTTGGGTGAAGTTTAGTAAGGTTTTGGGCTATTTGGGAGAAGTTATGAGCTTGTTGGTTTTGAATGTTTTACCAGTCATAGAGATTGATATCTCATTAGGTGAATGATGCCGACTCACCGACAAATAGACCGATGCCATTTGGGTGACCAAAGTGTTAGTAGAGGAAATTTGGTAAAAACTATTAAAATGAGAGGTTTGGGAACTCTCTATGATTGCACAAAGAGTGTGGGAGACTTGGGTGAGGTTGTGGGAATTTTATGAAGAATCAAAAAAGGTGTTGGAGGTGATTAAGTGAGAAGAATGGTGGGTTGGTAGAATACTAGGTAAATGGGACCCGAGAAGTATTCTAGGTAGAGAGGAAATAAAGAGAACTAACCACCGTAGATCTATAACCAAGTAAATGAAGACAAATAATAGGTTATACAAGTACTTCATGAGATTGAATGCCGATGAGAGTTGAGTAGATGGTTGGACGTGTGCAAAGAGTCAAACCGTGCTCGAGTGCCATGACAATATGGATCCGAGCTTCTCATGAAAATGGCTATTAAAGATTGGATCTTGAAGAGGGTGCAAGTTCTCTTATTTTTAATTTTATTGCTTGGATGCTTGAGAGTTCATAATGCAAGAATGCAAGAATCCAAAGTTTAGGAACATGGGTAAAAGATTGGAAATCCTTATTTAAGGTAATCGACAATGGTTAGGTGACCAGCGCCGGTTAAGGAGAATAGGTCATATCTGCTAAAAATATCTCGATTCTTATTAAATTTTACATGATTGAGATTTTGGTTCCAGTTCACAAGTGTGGAATGGCAAGTAAATGGAGTTGGAAAGTAGTTAGAGGGATAATAGGTCATTAAGATTAGGGTTAGACTAAGTCCTAATTGGTTAGGATAAGTGGGGACTTAGTCTAAGGTAATAAATGGAGTTGGAATGGGTATAGGGTGAGGTGGCTAGGTGAGGTAGGTAATTAAGTTAATTAAAATGTGTGCAAGTGGCCATGGTGGGGGAATAGTATTGAATTAATTAATGAAGGGAGTTTAGAGGGTTGGGACCCAATTTTGGGTCTCTACAATGAGAATTGACTTGAAAATAGAGAAAATATCTTGTGAGTTCCGAGACCATTGTAGGATGTGTGAAGGATTGAAATATTACCAATTTTATCTCATTTCACCCATTTACTATTTTTATAATATCCATCATTATTGCCCTATTTTGGCCAATTTTGCTAGTTTTTTCAATCTTATCACTTTTTGAGTGTCTCGATCATGGGGGAATGAAATGAGGAGTATGAATGCACATTTTTCTTAGAATTACTATTTTTAGTAGGTATTGTAATGAAGTATTACAAAAATATAAAGTGGTGCTCATGGTTTCGGATTCAAACGAAACCACTTGTAGAAGTTTCTATTTTTCATTTCAAGCATTTGCTCCAATTTTCAAGGGATTTCAATTTCTAGGATTGTGTAGATATGAGAAATGGATATTTTTGGCTATAAATTTCATTTATCTATATAAAATATCAGATATAATCAATGGTGGCATGAAAAAACTCTTCTTGAAGGCATTTTTTCAAGGAGCGTTCAATCCAAATCTCATGGAAAACAGAGAATGGGTTTGTGAGATATGAGCAAAAAGGTGCTTCGGGCATGGGGTTTCATGGTGAAATACGAGTGTAAAAATTTGTAACATAGATGGAGGGAATAGATTTCTTGAAAAATGGATCCAAAATGACAAATGAATATTTCAAATATTCAAAATTGAACTCAAGTTAAGCTAGACTCACCTTTAACCTACTTACACATCTTTCTCCTTAACCCAAGTTGAGGGAGGGTTAACACATACTAAATGGCTTTAGGAGCATCCATTGCATGTCACCACATTTATTATGTGGTAAAATGGTGCAAAATTTTAGTGATCATGGAAGAATTTTCCATAAGTAAGCTCACCATGAGGAAGGGGACTAGCTTGTTCAATGGAGTGAGTTGAAAACAACTTCCTAACATGCAAGTTATGAGTTTGAGTGACAAAAGGAGGTGAGAAAGAAAGGGAACATAATTTTTTTCACTGATGAAAATTTTCACTAGGTGAAAATTTGAAATTAGGCCTCCAAAGTGTGCTAAGGGTTCAACTCATTATGGGGGACAAATTTGAGTTGTGCACACCTAACCAAGCAAGTTGTTTTAAGTGATGAATATTCTTCCTCCCCTGGGGTAGAAATTTTTGCACCCATTTAAGTTTTTCACCAGGTGAAAAGGTGAAATAAAGCATCCTAGGTGCAATATGGGGGTGGTGGAATATGAGGATGGGTCCATTTCAAGTTGTGAGTGCACAACACTCACCTAACCACCAAACAAGTCAATTGAGTGAAAAAACTTCAAAACCATAATCCTCCTTCCTTGGGGTCACCCTTTTTCACCCCATGAACGTTTATACCAAGTGAAAATGTCCATCCAAGGTGTGAAAGTGTGACTTGGACACTTATAGTAAGTTTTCCTTCACCAATAGTGCTAAAAAGAGACCTTAGAGAGTGAGTCTTTATCCCCAAAGATTCCTTGAGAGTTTCATGGCAAAAATTTATATTAATTAACTATAAATACCCAATAAAACTAATGGAACCAATTTTAGGAGATAATTATGCTTCAAGTTTTAATTTTACACCCCTTTGCGATTATGCTCACGAGTAGTTACTACGGAAGGTCTAACTACCATCGAAGAAAAATTTCATTTTTTTCCAACTCATCACATGGGGAATGTAAAGGGTTGAATTATATTCAATTTTAATTTTTAATCAGGTCTTGAATCCTTTTGGAAATCCCAAAATTCTCATTTTAATCTCCACAGAGATTGGGGATCTTCACCTATACTATCGAGCCAATATCTCAAAATCTCAACAAAAAAATATCCCAAATATTTTTGCAATGTGAAGTAAACCTTATTTTATTTCTAATGAGTATTTGGTCACTTCACAAAATACCCAAGGCTCCTGCAGCATCTGGAATAAGCTCACTATTTTGTTCACTTCTTTCATTTCCCTGCATCGTGTTATAAGTAGCCCAATGTTGCACAACTTGTTCCTAAACTGTCTTACATTACGAACTTCCTAAAATGTATCCAATGATATCATATCTTAGTCACACTCTTCTCAGATGCATTAGATATTATTTATTCATCTCTAGAGGATGTTCATTAGGTGTCAAAGTCCTGAAAATAGGCCTTTTTAGGCCTCTGGGAGTAGTTCCTTCAAAGTGGATCACAATGAACCCATGAATTTCTTCCCACCAACTTACATGCACATGAAACCCACTTAAAAATATATTTATAATATCTCTCTTGGCCATGATGGCATTTAAATAGTCATAGATTAGTTGGAGGAAGGTTTACGTTACCCGGTTCAGGATGTTTCAAAGTGTGGGCTTAGTTGTGATGGAATTTTTTTCAATTTTTCATGCTAGACATTTAACATGAAAATAGATGGATCTAGCTTAGGGACTTATTTCAGATTTAAAAAATTGAGGATGGAACAATTAGGAACCCCATAATCGCAAGACACCAAGAGGATCAATGCTTTATCCATTGGGCTATAGGAGTCATTGCATAACAAGTATGGATACAACAAAACTTCTTTATTTAACACAACACATAAAAAACAAACACACTATAGAAAGGGAAACATATGACGGAAAGGGAAACACACAAACCTATATTCACCTATGGTAGATGCGGGGAAAACCCACTTTCTATGTAGTGATTCTTCTTGGAATGTGTTACCCAAGACATGGGTAACTCTAAATGACGATGTTCTGTAAAACCATTCATTGGTTCAATGAAATAGGAACGCCTCCTCATTTGTTTTGGAATTAATAGTGTTATGAACTCCTCTTATTTTTAATCCATGTTGATAATTTTTTATCATATGGTTCTTAATTATATCAACCTCATCATAATGATCATTAGTCTCATTCTTGGGCATTTGATCTTCACCTATATAGTGCTCCATGGTCATTACCCCTGTGGGATGATTTTTGATAGGAATTTTTAATTATTTCATATCATTAATGGCCTCTTGTTGACTTATTGGTTGACCAAAACATTTTGTTTTCTCATACACTTTGTCTCATGAAGGATTTCATGGGATGCAATGATCTCCATCGTGATAAAGACATTATCTTCATACATGACACTATTTATGGGAGATTTAAACATATCATTTTATTTTAATTCATCTTGTATATAATATTCTTCTCCAAAAGGGAAGGAGAAAATTTCATCTCCACATTCATGTGCATTAATGGATGTTTCAAGAGGGGAGGTCAAATGGTGTGGAAAACACTTCCTATACAAAATATCGTCATGTAACCATATCTCTATATCTTAGAGTGGGATGGTGGAATCAGTTAGGGGAATGGGAGGGATACTCCACCCAAGTGATCTTCTTAGGTGTACTAGAGATAGAGATGAATAGGGAGGCCTCATCATCTAGATCTAGATATTTAGGGTCTTAAGCACATTAGGAATTAATTATAGGGAGTAGGCATGTTAATGAACGCGACTTAAGGAATACTCACCTAATGATGAAAGAAAGTATCCTGGACGGATCGATAGAGGTTGTACTTGATACTATATATCGTTGGAGTAGGGAAGATATCTTTGATACTCGATTCGAGGTATTTTTTCCTTTCCTTGAAAGGGAAAAACATTTGCATATCAATTGAAAAATCAGAATTGGCCTCATACCTATCCCGCATATCTATGGCTTGAAATAAGATTTCAAGACTTAGGTGAGGGTCCTTTGCCATATCTAAAAAATATAATATATTTTGTAATGACCTTTCCATGGGATTTTCTAAAGACTTATTGAGAACTATCCTTTCTCCTTCATGACCAACATTCTATGAGATGCTTAATAACTTTGTTATCCATACATTCATCATGAAGGGAATGTTATTCTTCAAATGGGAAGGAGAAAAAATATTCATCATCATCAAATTTATTGTCGATTTTTCATGCTCAGATTGATTAGTAACATCGTCCTTTTCTACACAAATTATCATTTGAAGACTAACTTATTTCCATTCTTGATGCACCTGCTCTTTCTAATCCTCTTCATCATTAAATTGAAATTCAAAGTATATACCCAATATAAGGGGTATATTTGGACCATTCAAGAAATAAACTTCCACATCTTCCTCCAAGGTTATGAAGTAATTCCTGTATTTTGATTCTTGGCATACACTTTCTCCTTACGAGCTACAATCTCTTTAAACACTTGTATTTCATCCTTTTGATAGGAAGAAGAATTTTCATCACACCTTTGAATAATATTGTAGCATAAAACCAATCCAACTTCATCACTCCATATATCTCCCAAAAAACGTTCCTGTGAGAAATATACCATATGTAGCCGGAATGTCTGCCACAAGTATTTTGGGGTTGAATTTCTTGTCTAGAAAGTCTACGAGGGCCACTTGAGAATTTTAACTTGACCAATGAGGGAAATTCCTTGGTCTCCATAGAATAACATCGACCATTGGTAGGTGCAAGAGTGAGGCCAAGGGATTTTGTAACTTTCAAGGGCATGACATTATTCAAGTTTAAAAATTAATAATGCAATTGTTCAGTCTATACCCATTGATTAACAAGGAAAGATAGAATGGTTCTATCTTCTCGGAGGTGGAGACTGTGGAGGAAAGATAGTTGTGGGATATGGTGTTTCTAGGATTGGTACTTACAAAAGGTGGTTTATAACTATTTTATTTGAAAAATTAAACAAGCTTTTCAAATTTTTTAGGATGAGTTCTTAGATATTCATATTCATAGATATGGATTTTAGCTTTTTGATATGGTAAATGATATCAAAGTAGGAATCATAGGAAGTGGAAGTTGTGGAGGAGGTAGTAGTAATAAGAGGTTGACTACTCTTAGGAAGGGAATTATTGGAACTTTTAATCACATTATTAGAAATGGTAGAAACAACATTAGGAATTAACTTGTCATGAGAGAAATATGGAGAATTACTTGGAAGAGGAGATTTGGCTTTGGATGAGGTGAATTCAGGATTCTTCTTTATTGATTACATGTGAGAGAGAATTAGTGATTCTACTTTGGATTTTTTCTTTTGTAGATTCATCGGTGGATGGTTATTTGATTTTTATTTCTCATTATTAGATAGGTTATCTTTTCTTGATCTTTGGAATGGGTGAACACCACATAGTTGTATCCAGTCATCGAGTCTTCTTCATTAGATGAATATTCAAAGTACATGATGTTTACACATCCCACCTCTTATTTTGTGTCATCTTCTTCATCATCCAAAGTTTCACAAGATGCTTGGGTAGATGGAGCTTCTAAGGAAATTCTTTGGGGTGCTTCAAAAATCCGATTCCTATTCTGATTTTCAAGAGGAATATTTTGGACCATTTGTTTCTTTATTGCATTTAATTCATTTGCCAATTTTTAAACAAGAGATTCAGTGGTACCTTCCTTGGAAAATTAACCCCTTTGCTTTCCATTTGGATTCTTCATTTTTCCAGACAAGATGAGGTCATCTTCAACTTTAATGGAAATTTCTTGAGCATGGCCCAAATTTCTTGGTTGAAATCTTTAGAGGATGAATCCCACCTTAGGAAATTGAGTATTAATGAATAATATCTTAACATTGTCTGTGGATGGTGAAGCCTCTACCAGTATTCTATGGAGTAACCTATTAAAATGGGACACAAAGTCCCTCAAAGTATCATTAGGATCATTTTTAATTTGAACCAACTTAACTAGGAGGTCATGCCAATATTCAGTGGATTTAAGCCTTGCTTCAAAGATAGTTTTGATGTCTTCCTAGTTAGTGATGGATCCGAATAGTAGGAGATAAAACATTTATGCTAATTTTTCTTAGAGTGATTCCACAAATAATCTCACAAAAAAATATTCCTCTTTGATTCCAAAAACTATGCATGATGTGATAAAGGAAAAGATGTGTTCTTTGGGAAGTTGTGCGCCGTCACCTTTGAAATTTGGAAATTTCTTGTGGGAACTTGTTAGTAGATCATGAAGAGGAGGTGCAAGACCAAGTGGAACTATATTACTTCCCATGGAACAATTGGTTGGGGTATCCTTCTCTCTTCTTCCATTTATTCTTCTTATTCTTCTCCTTCTTATGAATATTTAAAGTTCAATGGTGGGTGGAAGGTAGGAGAATCAATAGGAGTATCAAAAAGAGTTTTGATGGGATTTTCAAGAGTGTAACTTGATAAATCAGATGAAGATGAATCTTGAGAAAATAAATATGGATTATATATGATTATTTCTTGATGATTTTGTAAAGCTTCAAAATAAGGGTAAAAATTACTCTTGATCTATCCAATCAGGTATATCATCTTTCAACCAGTTTTGGGAAAGATTGGATTCAATTCAAGGAAGATTTCTCTTTGACTCTTTTTGTGGGAATTTGGTCTTTCAAATTTATGATTTTTTTGGTTTTTTGGAATATTTAATTTTTAGGATTTTTAGTTCATATATTGGGTGTAGAATATGCAAAATATTCTCCATGACAGAACACAAAAATGTAGGCAAAATAATTTGTCGAAAGGGGAAAATTGTGGGATTTCACCAACGCTCTGGGACTAGGTTCCTCTTCTTGAATGGGGAAGCTCCATTTATTGAAAATAAGGAAACATATATATACTTCTCTAATTTGTGGGGTCCAGGTATCACACATGAATACTTCCCTATACATATGAATAATTTCTTGTGTGGAACATAAGGGAGGAATTATGAGAGATAAAGGTGATGAGAGAAAGTATGAGAAGAGATTTTATATTGAAAATAGCATATGCATATTTTTACAACATAAAATCAAGATTATTTCAATACATTCAATGAGAAGAAACTATGGAAAGAAAAGAGGAACAAGATACAACAAACACAAAGTTTTATTGCATGATATTGCAAAATTAAAATTACTCATCATATGAAATTGAGATGGAGATAGAAATTTTTAGTCAAGGAATAGATGAATTTGATCACTTATTCCTAGAGAGAATATGGGATTTAGTAAACAAGAATAACCATCCCTTTACAATGAGAAAATCATACCCTTTTATATATTTTCTATTCAACCCGCATCTATCCCCCACGTGACCCTTCATGTATTTATTAAAGACTCTTTGTATTCCTAGGATGTGTGAAAATTAGTCCCCATTTTATAAATCAAAAGGGGGTTTTAAATTCACCATTAGAGTCACTTAAGTGAATAAGATATATTACAATGATTTCTTACAATGAAAAATTAAAAAGTGGGGAAAGAAGAGGAGAGAGAATGAGAGAAGAGAGGAAAGAAGAAATTATCCAAAACATGGATGAAGATGCCTCCACCTTTGATGAAGATCCACTTTGAAGAAGTTGAAGATGAAAAAATGACTCGATGATATTCTAAAATGATGAAATGAATAATATCTCTGATCAATACTATTTGAACACTTTGCCTCTTTTGAAAACTCTTGAAATGGCGAACCTTTGCACATTTCTTGGATACACCAGGAAGAGGAGTGATGGAAACTTGATATTTAGACCACCAAGAACATTGGAAGATGACTCCCCTCATTGAGAAAATAATTCCATTACTTGAGACACTATAAAATATTCATGATCAACAATTCACATGGGAGAAATTGGATGCACTTTGTTCACATAATCATGATCACGACTCTACCACTATAGGAACACTGATGATGAGTGAAGTACGAGACAAAATACTTATGATTTTGGAAAAAGGGAATATTAATGAAACAAAATACAATTACATCCACCAATATTTCATGCATTCCATGTGAAATGAATTGAAATGGCCTTTAGGACAAAGTTGGCATTTTCCTATTTTGGCAGTTTTTTCTCACGCATCGATCGAGAATGAGGGAATTGAATTGAAAATAGAGAGAGAATATCTGTGAGTTTTGATACTTGTTATCCAAAATTCACCCCTCAAGGTAATTTTGATAACATGTACCAAATTCTTCAGTCCGAGCAAGTAGGATTGATTCAAGGCCGAAAATCATGTTTTGGGTTCCCTTTGGTTTCTCTCTAAAATTCCCCATCCAAGAAAAAAAAAAATCCAACAAGTTAGCAAAAATTGAAAAAATCCAAAAACGAAGTCACAGGCTTGTTTTAAAGCATTGCAGGTCTGGAGGTTACGGGTCATACCAGTGTGGATCGTACCAAGGTTCGTCATACCAGGTTTGGAGCTGAAATACAAAAGAATTGGAAAAATAAGATATTTTTTCCTAGGCGGTTTGAGGGACAGTTGGGAAGAAGGGATGCGCAAAGTTGAAATGGCTGCAGGCAGTGAAAATTGGCAAAAGTCAAAGTTTTTGTTCTGTGTGGTCTAGGAAAGCATAGACAAAAGTACACACGAGATGTGCAAATTTGAAATGGCCGCAGTAGTGAAAATCAAAAAAGGGGAATTTTTTTACATGTGCGATGCAGGGACCGGTAGGGACAAAAGTACACACGGGATGCGAATCAACCGATTTACCATAAGTCAGTTTATGCGGGTGGTGCGGAGATTTTTGTCCAGACGGTCAAGACACACAAAGGTGAAAAGTCCACAAAAGGGAAAAGGAAGCTTTAATCAGCCGATGTAGAAGAATTTTCCAAAGCACATCCGGGACACGTGGACCCGATTTTGCCGAAATAGCCACAAGGAGAAAAGTCAAAGTTTGACCTCCCGAACTTCAAACGGCCATAAATTTTGACTCGAGCTCCAATTTTCATAAAATTGGACTTTCTAGAATGAGCATGACATCCTCTAATAAGAGAAACATATTTAGCTCTAGTCAGTTAATTCTCATTCCCATCAAATGACAAAAATGCCTACCAGACCCAAAATAGCTACTCGCACTCAAAAGGTCATAACTTTTGCATTTCTTAACGAAATCACACAAAATTGGTACCATTGGAATCATGGATTCGATCCAAACACACAATAATCAAGAAATTTGGAATTTTATGAGAAATTGATGGAGATTTTCATAAAAAGTGGCCGGGTTAATGACAGTGTTTTATTTAGTAGTTGGGAGTGCAATTAAGAGGCATGGTCATCATTCTTTCTCTGCTGCAGCACCCAGAACAATATGGGGAGCCTTTTATAAGTGACATATAATCATTTCAATCTCCATTTAATGCATCTTAAAAGTGGTTGAAGGACAAATTTTGGGAT
This sequence comes from Taxus wallichiana var. yunnanensis, assembly GCA_018340775.1. Taxonomy (NCBI): domain Eukaryota; kingdom Viridiplantae; phylum Streptophyta; class Pinopsida; order Cupressales; family Taxaceae; genus Taxus; species Taxus wallichiana. Next base: position 779,428,094 of record CM031239.1, on the reverse strand, counting down.
TTCCATTTTCCCCTTCTCTCTCTCTCTTCTCATTTTTCTATAAATTGGAGTGTTAAGATCATTGTGAAGGGAGGTAGTTTTGTTGTAGCAAAGCTTTGTCAAAATTGATTTGTGAAGCCAATGTGCTGCAGGCCCTTGTAGTGGACTCCTTGCATGGTGATCAGGCCCTTATCTTATAATAGATTGAATTGTGTATATCATGAAGCAATAAAATACAATTTTTTGGATGCATCTTCCCTTGTTGTGTTTGTTTTGTACTCTTCTTGCCCTTTCTACCTTAATTACAAGAATATTGTGTCTATTTTTATACTCTTGCAGGGATCCATTATCAATGTGTATGTTTGAGATGTTGTTGTGAATATATTTTTCTAGATTATGGAGAACTGTCATCACCCCTTCTAGTGTGCACTTTACTTTTGTATCTCACACATTGAAAGACTACTCTCACACCCCTCCTTTTCTGGTGTATCACCACTTTAGTGTAGGATTTCATTTTCATGCACTTTCTCTCCTTGTTCCTTGGAAAATTAGATTAGGAAAGATAGTCTTACCTGCATTAGAGTAGATTGTGGTAGGTAGTTTAGGAGCAAGAACCAACTTTCTTTGGAGGTCTATCTCAAGTAGCAAGTCCCACAACTTGGAGATAGTACCCATGTTATCCAATCACACCGTGAGCTCAAGTATATGCACTTATGTAAACATAAGGGTGCTATGATTCAGTGATAACAATACCATTGTAGGATTTTGAAGGATTTAAATATGACCACTTTTAGCTCACTTCACTCATTTACTATTTTTAGAATATCCATCATTATTGACCTATTTTGACCAATTTTGCCAGTTTTGTCAATCTTGCTACTTTTTGAGTGTCTCGATCATGGGGGAATGAAATGAGGAGTATGAATGCACTTTGTTGATGCATAATCACAACACCCATGATTTTTGCAACTCGATAGATTGAAACTGTTAGTGTGATTGCATAACATGGAGCTTTTCCCAAAGTGTGGGACTTTGCAAATGGAAAAGCTCTTTGGATGAAGGTTGGTTCCTATTCCTCTATTTTGATACACACACTCAAATTGTAGAGGATATATCCTAAAATCTACTATAACTTGCCAAGGAGATAGGGTTGGAAAGATTGCAATAAATTAAACCTAAGTTGATGGAGGTGATGCACCAAGAGGAATGTTGGACACTTGCTTTGCATGGAGATGAAAACCAATAAGTTTGAAGGGGATGAATACACACCATAAGTCAACCAATTGTTATGAATTCATTCACCATTAAACATAGACCATTAAATATGCAACACAATTTAACATGCAAAGTTAACAAAAATTGCAATGAGAGATCAGAAGAATGCAATGAACATAAGAGAGGGTTGAACTTCATCCACAAACTTATATTATTGCTCCATAGATTTGATACAATGCATTACAATGGCCAAGAGGCACTAATTTTCATTACAACTTGAATGGGAGGTTTGAACTCCACAAATTCACTTACAGAAAAGAGAAGAAGGGAGGGTGCAAAGAAAGATTATCCAACCTTTTGAAATGAGCCCCTCCTTACAATATATAGGAAGAATGAGAGAAGGGAGAGAGAGGAATTCAAAAAAATATTCAACACCCAAAAATGCATTAAAATCACCTACAACAATGATGGATTCCATTCAAAACCCATGCTTCCATGTAATTTTCCTTGTTGGAGAAGAAAGGAAGCCCATACCTCATCATTTTGGTAGGTGGGAAATCTAGAAACACCCTCTAAAATAGAGGACTATATTTATTCATTTTAAAATACTTAGTCTTACTAAAATTAAGAAATCTAGTCATAGTTGTGTAGAGGACACTAAGGGATTTCCAAAAAGTCTGATTTTGTGCAAATCCAAGCTTCCAGTAAAAAGTTATGGCCATATGAAGATGAGGGTGCCATATTGCAATAAATGCCAGTGGTGATCTCTACCTTTTCGGACTATGAATTTCATCATATCCTCTACAATACGAAACTTCAGATTTTCAGGATTTGGAACTTTAAGGATTTTGATTTCAAAGTTTAGGTTTCTATTCATTGCTCAAGTTGGCTTAAGAGTTCACAAATTTCAAACCTTACAAGTCTGAAATTAGGACATCAGAGTTTAGACTTTGAAACCATGTTGTGTGACATTATTCATCGCTCGAGCCAAAAGTTTCAAAATTTGAAACCTCAAGTCTGAAATTTAGAATTTAGATTTCAAACCTTTATCATTTCAAGGGTTTGGGTTTCAATACTTCATGTTTTGGGGTTAGATTATCCACTTGGCACATAAGACCTTCAAAATCCCAAAATCCCAAAGTCTGAATTTCAAACTTTAGGTTTCAAAAATTTCTTCTCCCCGCATGCCATTGTTCACCGTGAGCTTGAATTTTCTTCGGCCGACCTCTAAATGACCACACCTATGAAGTTTAAATTTCAAACTTCAGAGCTCCTTCATTTCCCAAAATCCTCTGCAATGTGCTCAGCCTTCCTAACCTATTCGGCCAATCCTAAAGTGTGATCTCCCTGGCCGAATTGATCCCTCATTTTTCTCCATGGGGTCTTGCTTGTCCAATTTCGCACGAGGGGACAAAATTTGATAACACACTTTTTCCTAGAATTGATATTTTTTATTAGATTTTCTAATGAAGTCTTACTAAAATATAAAGTTGTTGTCCCAGTGTTGGATTCAAATGAAACCACTTGCATAAGTTTTTGTTTTTCATTTGAAGCCTTTGCTCCAATTTTCAAGGGATTTCAATAGATATGATTGTGTAGATTTATGAAATGGATATTTTTGGTTGGAATTTTCATGGAGCTATATAAAATTGTAGATAAAATCAATGGATACATGAAAAAATCATCTTGAAGGTGTTTTTACAAGTAATTTTCAATCTAAATCTCATGGAAAATGAAGCATGGGTTTGTGAGATATGAGAAAAAGGTACTTTTGGGAATGAGGTTTTATGGTGAAATATGGGTGTGAATATGTTATAAAATAAATGGAGGAGGATATTTCTTGAAAAATGGATCCAAAATGACAAAGGATATTTTAAATATTCAAAATTGAACCATGGTTAAGCTAAACTCACCTTTAACCCACTTGCACATCTTTCTCCTTAACCTGGGTTGAGGGAGGGTTAACACTTACTAAATGGGTCCAGGAGCCTCCATTGCACCTTACCACATTTAGTAAGTTGTGAAATGGTGCAAAAGTGTAGAAAGAATGGAAAAATGCACCATGGGTAAGTTTAACATGAGGAAGAGGACTAGCTTATTCAATGGAGTGCGTTGAAAACAACTTCCTAACATGCAAGTTATGAGTTTGAGTGATGAAAGGAGGTGAGAAATAAAGGGGTCAATTTTTTTACACCGATTCACTTTTTCACCAAGTGCAAAGGTGAAATCAAGCCTCCCGATTGTGCCAAGGGTTTAACTCATCATGGAGGGGAAGATAAATTTGAGTTGTGCACACCTAACCAAGCAAGTTGTTGTTTTAAGTGAAAAATGAGTCACACTTTTTTCACCCATTGAAATTTTGAACCAGGTGAAAATGTGAAATCATTCCTCCCAAGTGTGACATGGGGGTGCTAGAACATGAGGATGGGGCCATTTCAAGTTGTGAGTGCATAACACTCACCTAACCACCAAACAAGTCACTTAAGTGACGAAACTTCAAAACCATCATCCTCCTTCCTTGGGGTCACACTCTCTTGTACACATGAAAATTTTTACCAAGTGAAAAGGTGAAAAAGTGCATCCAAGGTGTGAAAGTGTGACCTAGAAACTTATAGTAAGCCTTCCTTCAAAGAACCACCGCTAAAAATAAACCCTTAAGAGTGAGTCTTTTCCCGGATCTTCCCTAAGAGTTTTATGGAAAATGTTATATTATTTTGAATGGAAAATACAAAGGAAACCAATGGAACCAAGTTTAGGATAAAATTCTACTGGAATTTTGAATTTTATCCCATTTTTATTTCGCTCACGAAAGAGTTCCGGAAGTTCTAATTGCCACAAAAGAAAAACTTGAATTTGTGTCTAACACATCACATTAGGAATGTACAGGGTTTAATTATTTTCAATTTTAATTTTTAATAAGGTCCTAAATCCATTTGGATCTACTAGAATGATCATTTGAATCTCCACAGGGGATCATGGATCTTCACTTGGACTTTTAGGCCAATATCTCAAAATACGGACAATAGAATCTCCCAAAAAGTTATGCAATGTGAAGTATACCTTATTATCTTTACTATGATTATTTTTCACTTAAAAAAATACTCAAGGCTCTTGCAACATCCGGAACAAGCTCACTAGCATTTTCACTTCTTTCATTTCCTTGCACCGCACTATAAGCTGACCGATGTTGAACAACATGTTCCTAAATCTATCTTACCTTGAAAAAATTGCCTAAAATAATTCCAATGATATCATAGCTTAGTCACGATCTACTCGAATGCATAATATCTTCTTTCTTCATCTCCAAAGGATGTTCATTAGGTGTTAAAGTCCTGGAAAATAGGCCTTTGAGAGAAGTTCCTTCAAAGTGGATCACAACAAACCCATTCATTTCTTCCCAAAAACTTACCTACACATGAAACACACTTTAAAAATCTAGTTATCAGATCCCTCGGACATGATGGGGTTTACATAGTTAGAGATTGGTGAGAGGGTAGGTTTATGTTACCTTGTTCAAGGATTTTTTAGTGTGGGCTTAGTTATCATGGAAATTTTTTTAAATTTTTATGATATAAATTTAGCATGACAACAATATGCTATATATTATATAATTATTCTTATATGAAAATATGATTCTATAAGAGGTTTTTTCAATCATACAAATTATATCCATTTTGGCTTTCTAAGTCATTTTACACTCTTACATGGCTGCCTAATGATTGACCTTATTTCACCCGATAGGAAATGGATCAATAAATTAGAGATGGTTGGGTAGGGCCACCAAAAAATATAGGTGGATAGGAAGATAGGGAATTTGATAAGATCAACAAGAGAGGGATGAAACAAATATATATAAGGCCCCCTCTCTATATGGGTTCGATACAACACAATAAGCATTGTAGGTCTCGAGGTAGATATAATAGTATCATGGTTTGTAATTAGATCAAGTAAATATTTTGAGATTTACATTATCATTAACAATTTTGGGTTGATGTTGAGCTTCATATTCAATATAGAATACAACATCAATGAGATATTTTATATTTTGAACAAGATTAATATGACTATTACTTTGGAATGAACAATACATCGATGCTAATCACTAGGGGAATTATCATAAAATATATTACCATGAGGTGAATTTTTATCAACCTAAAGTGATGGAGGGAGAGATAAAAAATTACACTAAAGTAACATTTTGATCACTTTTTTGATGCACAAGGTAAACAAATGTCATCAAGAGGGTTGTAATTGTAGCCTTATAGGATGAGATAAAAAATTGATGGTGGATTTAATTTCATATTTTTCACCAATAGATTTTTATTAAATGTATTATTTCTTTGAAACCTATGATTTTATGTGTTAGAAGGATTACCAACATTCTTTAGTTTGTTTATGTTGATAAGATTAGCTTCACTTTCTTTCAGAGTGTGAAATAGATGATCAAATGGAATTAACTTGCCAAAAATAATGTATTCTTGTAAAGGGACAAGAATATTTTTTTGTAAAATTATCTTGTAATTCACTATAAGCTAATACATTGTTTATCTTAGTAATCATGGTATTATAGCATAGCACATAATCACTTATGGGATCATTAGAACCTTATCACATTTTAGCCATTTGAGTATAAGATACTTTATCTCAATTTTGATGTAAAACTATGCAATAAATTGATTGGAAAAAGGTTAAAATTATGAACATAGTGCATGGGTAGATCATAAACCGTTGATCAAAATTTCTCTTTCTTGTTTAGATTAGTGAAGTATATACTAAAGAAAATTAAACAACATCAAAAGGGTTTAAGGTACCTTAATGTAAGATGGATGTAAAGGGATGGGTGCAAAGTGGATGACCTCATTTTAAATTTGATAAACCCGTAAAATAAAGGTACTTAAGAGTAAAATGGATTATATGGTAGATGGGGTTGCCTTACGAAGTCGGTTCCAAGAAGCATTAACTTCCTTATACGGATGTCAACCCCCATGTTTGATAAAAGATGATAAAAAAATGATAATAGATAAGATAATACACGTAATCGAGGCACACGTAAACCGAAAATGCAAAAATGTAAGGAACATACAAATCTGATCTAGATTTCTATAAAATAAAGAATACCTATCTCGGGTCGGTGGTGACCCAGACTAAAGAGGACATATCAATGGATACTTGAGAAGATGTAATAGAAAAACAAATGAAATGTAGATCTGGAATGATATAAATTTGGGCTTGATGATGACAGAGACTGTAAATGTGGACAAAAACCTGCAGAATGAAATCGAGACAGGAAATAGAAAAGATGTAAAAAGATAGATTTGGAGGGATTGATGGAAATAGGGCTCGGTTCGATGGTGACCATGTTGATTTGGCAGCTACCAAAGATATATAGAGAAGAGTTGGAGTGGCAAAGAAGACAAATAAAAGAGCTAATAATTGGAAAAAGTAATAGGGTAGAAACAAACACTAAAGAGGGTCTAGAAATAGAAAAGGATGTTGATATAAGGAAGATGACTTGACAAAGTGAAAGACAAAGATAGAGGTAGATAATTTGGATGAGGAACCTATAAATATAATGGATGAAAGGACAAGTTGAGAATGGAATTTGATAGTAGATGAACTTGTAAGAAGTTAGATTGTAAACAATAATGGAAATGATAATATGTGATAGCATAGATAAGAAAAAATCACCGTAAACCTCTAAAAGCCTCCAAAAGTGATGTAAGAAAAGATATAATGGACTCCAAGAGGGTTAACATAGTTGCAAGGATGCTCGATTCAAATATAAGTTCACACAACACAAGAAAGATTGGGTTATGTCTCATTTTTTGGAAGGGGTGAAATCATTCTTATAGGGTCGAAGAAGGCCTAGCTAGGTTTTCAATGACTATGGGAAATTTTCCTTAGAGTGGTGAATGATTGATTTAGTCAAGATATAGGGATTGTAGGGATTGAGATAAATGTTTTAAAATATGCAGGCATGTAAGGGTTTCTAGGAAGTGTCATGAGTAGGTAGGAGATAAAGATGGGTTAGAAAAAATCTAGAAAAAGTGTAGGGATGTGTATCTAGGTGGTTAGGGATAAAAGAATCCTAAAAATAAATATAATTAAATATAATTATAATTAACTAATGTAGATTAATTAAGGTAATAAATGAAGATTAATTATGAATTAAAAGTGTTAGGATAATAGATGGGAATTTAAATAAAAGAAATAAATTAAATTAAAATGGGTCTATCTAGGACTATGGTGAGAGATACACATGTGGTAAATAAATGGTATCAATACCAAATTTTGGTGTCTACATTTACCCCTTTTTGTTGCGTGGTTTACGCTAGCAAGCCATGAGACAAAAATGATGAGAGATAAAGAGTAGGATGAATACTAATGGAAGGTTGATGATGATTTCCCCCTAAAATGAAGGACCAATAATGCAAAGGGGAATCAATGATGAGTTTAAAAGAGGTAGATGTTGAAGCATTGGTGGGAGAATAAATATGGGTAAAATGATAAGGTGAGGAAATATGCCCCAAACAAGAAGGATTTAAACAAAAATAGAACCTATGAAGGTGATTTCGATATCACGTCGGTAGAGAACAAAGGATGGTCTCAATGGAGACAAAGTGGAAATGTTCTATAGACTAATGAGTGGGAAAAAATCATTGTGAAATGGAAGGAATCTAATGGGAAACCTATAAAATGGATGTGATTTGTGAGGACCAATGGGTCATAGGCAGACATCAAACTATGTGCAACCAAATGTGAAAATAATGTGAAATCCTTCATGTGTAAGGAATCAATTTAAAAGGTATGCATCCACAAAGGATGAAGATGGGAGTAATGGTGCCTCTACAAAGGGCACAAAGATGGCCAAAAAAGAAAAATATGAAAGAGTGATAATATAAATGACCCAAGAGGAAATACATATGGCCATGAAAGTGGACTTGATATAAGATGAGATGATGAAATTTTGCCCTAGAAAAAGTGCACAAAATGGATGAGGAAAAAATAATTGTACCCCAATAAAGGGCACGATAATGGCCAAGGAGTAAAAATATAAAAAGATGAGGTATAATGCCCCTAGAGGGAACCCAAATATGGATAAAAAATTAGACTTGGGATGAGATATGGATGATAATATGATGCCCCCAAAAAGACACAACAATGTCCAAACAAATGCGAGATAAGAAAATGGCAAATGTGAGATATGATACACAAATATGTCCACAAAAGTGGACTTAAGATGAGAAAGATTAAATAAGATTGGATAAGATAGATAATGTGTGATAGGATGATGAAAATAGATGGTGATGAATGATGATGATATATATAACAAGTAAATTGGATGTGTGATTGTTAATGGATAATACATAAATGATCGAGATAAAGTAGATGTTATTGTAAAGGAATAAAGGATAGATGTGGAAAACTTATATAATAGAACAAAACTTGATGATTGATGACCCATGTGTATAAATGATGCTACTTCATATCAAGGGGAGTGTAACTAAATGATTCCTCTAACCACATTGGAGGTAAACAATAAGGGATCCAAGTGACACAAGCACATGCAATTAAAAAAGTGTTAACATATAACCAACGATAGTTAGTTATACCAAAGATCATGAAAGAAAGATGGATGAGTGATCTTATAAACCTAATGTTGTCTTGAAAAATGGGTTTGTGATGTAACTTGTACATGGGAAGAGGGTATTTCATAAGTGGTGTTATCTAAATCTATGCCCCAACTCTGGGTAGGGAAAGAGAAAAATATTCAACATGGAAAGTTTATCAATGCGGGAAGCCTTCGATGTCATGATATAAAAGAGTATCCATTCTTTGAGGGTATGGTCTACTTTACACATATATGATATAGATAGTAATAATGATGCATATTATAGACATCCTTTGAGGGATCGTTTTATTGATATATTTTTATTTTCTCTCTCTCTCTATTTTTTATACATGAACAACTATCCTTCGAGGGAGTAGTCTGTTTTTGATAAATTTTATTTTTGATAGTAGAATCCATGAATTTTTATTTATAACATGGGGAAGAGTTGGGAATAGCTAGGTATACCACTTGTAAAGGGATAATGAATGTATAAGAGGAACTCATGAACCCTTAACATGGTTCCAATAGGTAAACAAGAGGGTGATAGATGTAACAATCATGGAGTTCTCACCAAGAAGGGAGAACCTATTCACAAGGAAAATTATATGGAAAGAGCCATGATGTTGATATTTAAGGTCATGATGAGGAAAGTAACGGTAGACCACATAGTTATAAATCATTACAATAATAGATGGAAAAATCTATGATGGAGGGATAATCTAAGGATATGCCTAAGTGCTCACTAGTAGACATGTTAACAATAGAATGGTTACAAGTGCAAGGTGTTAAGTGGTTCCACTTTTGGTTGGGGGAACAATTTCCACGTTGGATCCTTTATAGAGTAATAACATTATGATTTTATTTTAAGATGACGTCACCAACATTAAAGTCACGATAGGATAACATGACACATTTTGAATGATGGGATACAATGAGATAGATGAACGAAGATAAAAGCTATGTACTACCCTTGAGGAAGCAAAGAAAATATGCATCCCTAATGAGATGAATAGATGGCCACAAAAGTGGGCTTAGGATGAAAATATGGTGCCCCGAGAAGGGCACAAACATGGCCACAAAGGTGGAATTTGGATGAGAAAAAATGGTCCCCCAAGGGAAGCAAAAATATGGCCACAAAGGTGGACTTTGGACGAGGGGGATAGATAAGAATATTTGGACAAGAAAGATAATGTAATATTAGATGATATAGATATGATAAAATATACACAACACCTCAAAATGAGGAAGTGAGAGATATGTGTATTATGAGATAAGAAAATGGCCACTATAGTGGTCTTAGGATGAGGATATGGTGCCCCAAATAAGGAGGTGGACTTAGGATGAGAATATGGTGCCCCCAAGAGGGGCAAAAATATGGCCACAAAGGTGGACTTAGGATGAGAAAAATGGTGCCCCTAAGAAGGGCATGAGAAAAAAATATGGACACAAAGTTAGACTAAGGATGAGAATATGGTGCCCCTAATAAGGGCACAGATATGGCCACAAAGGTTTAACTAGAATGAGAATATGGTGCTCCTAAGAAGGGCATAAATATGGCCACAAAGGTGGACTTAGGATGAGAATGAGATGATAGATAGATTGGCTAGCTAAGATGAGACAATAAACTGGATGAGATCGGATGAGATGGGTTTGATAAGATTGGATGAGGTAAATAAGACAATGTCAAGAATGAAGAGGAATTAACTTGATGGTACACCAATCCTAAAGTGAATTCCCCAACATCAAGGGAGTTGTTGGATGGATAGGGGTTGAATTGATTTGGATAATATGTGTGGATGAGGATCAATTAATGAGGGGAAGATGCTCCCCTAGCGAAAAATACTATATTACATTGGGTAACTTAGATGTAGATGAGCTAGTGGATGTCAAAGGAGATTGGATGGGATCATTAGAAGGAATGTTGATGATAACTTTAGATTTGGATTGGATAGATGGTTGGGGATCATAGGGGTGATTAGAAAGAAAAAAATATTGATGAACAAGGGAGGACCCTATTTAGGAGTGATTATGTGTAGAGGAGAGATGATAATGGAGGATGTGGATGAAGGAGGAGACTTGATGGATGGGGATGTAGAAATAGGAATTGGATTAGTTATGTTGGATGGAGAAGGAAGATCCTCTCAGATGATAGATTCATCATCCTCCATAAGATTAGAGATAAAAATTTAGAGGCCCTTACAATGTTCAAATGTTAGGACCTAAGGTACGATGATAGGTGAAAATTAGATTGGGATCAAACCATGATGGCTTCTTATTATGTGGATCAAAGGATTTGATAGGAGGAAGTGTGATGGTGGAAATTTGAAGCAAGTGTTGAAGGATATCCACGTATGATTCAACCAAAGTATTAGGAGATACCTTATCTTTGTGAGAAGTTTTGGATTTAGAAGAGGAAGTGGATGTTTGAGATATGGATGTGTGAGATGTCTTGGATGTTGAAGGTTGAGTTCTAGTATTTTGATATTTTGATGTCTTGGATTCAAGTTTGGTGATGGTTAGTGTTCTAGAAGAAGTGTTAGATGATTTTGGTTTGGGTTGATTGATTTATTGTGATGTTTTGGATGAAGGGGCTGGTCCTAGGAGAGATGGATGTGGTCCTAAGATAGATGATGTGGAATTGTATTATTTGATCTTAGGTGGAGGAATGTATATCTTTTTATGAGGACATGAAAGATACCTTTGAGGAAAGGTGCTAAGGGTCTTAGATTTTTCTTATGAAGAATTTCCCTTTGGAGGAATGACAATGATCTCAATTGGAGGATCTAAAGGTTGTGTGGTTGGTATTGGTGGAGGAAGTAATTTATGTTTGATGAGATCTAAAGAAGGTGAAGATTGGCTTGATGTGGGGATTTCGATTCCATGGATAAAACATGGGAATCATTTGAAGTAATTGCAAGTTGAAGTGCTTTCAAAAAATATTCAAATGATGAGAATGATGTGGGAGGATAAGATGGTGTAGATGTGGTCACAATAATCGATGTGGGTGGTGTGGGTAATAGTGAATAAATGGTAATTGGGATTGATTCTAAGGATGGTATAATAGGTAAGGGCGGTGTTATAAAAAAATTATAAAGAACCCGAATGACCAAAGCATGTGAATGGGACATTCAAAGTGTAAATTTGCTAACATGGAGTTATCTTGAAGTGTGGGACCTTGTGAATCGGATAACTCTCCGAAGAAGGCCGACTCCTTTCCTAATCCTACCTTTCACAAATACTCCTAATGCAAGAAAATACCTATCTAAACCTATCCTAACATTCCAAGGAGATAGAGAGAGAGATGCATGAAATAAAACCTACACTAGAAGTGGTGATACACCAAGAAAAGGAGATGAGACATTCTACTTTGAGGGAGAATGGGAGTAGAAAATGCAAAAAGGGAAGGCCAAAAACTATGACACAAAACCAAGCTTCATTCACCACCAAATATCCATTAAACACAAAACCAAAAACCTACAAATGAGAAATACATGCACAAAACCAAACAATAAAAATAGAGAGGCAAGGAGATACAATGAAATCAAATGCTAGGGTTGAAGAACACCACAAAACACCAATTCAATTACTATTAGAATATGCACAGTCTATTACATCTACAAAGTAGAGGAACAATTTCATTTACAAAGCCCATGAGAAGGCTTGCAGCTCAAGTAATTTGAGAAAACAAATTGGCAGAGTTTCCCCATGCCCAAGAACATATCCTTTCCTAAAAATAAAATCTTACAATTTATAGAAGAAAGAGGGGAAAATATAGAAGATAGAAATCATAAATTTCTCTTCCACCAACAAACAATAAGCATTGAAACACCTAAAATAGCATGGAGTACCTGCAAAATCCCATCCCTTCATGTACCATGCCTTTCTGGAGAAGAAAGAGAGCCATACCGCATTAAAATCCAAAGTGGTTGCCTATTATAGTATATGGGCGTGTAACATAAGTAATACAATTTTTAACCTTCTTCCCTTCACTAAATTTGAAGTATTAAATTTCTAGTGCTTAGAGGGATTTGATATCTTTCTAGAAATTATAAGAATGCGTAAAATGAAGATCCCAGCTAAAATTTATAGCCATTTGAAGTTTTTAATTTTGGGGAAAACTAGGGGTCATTACTGCACTTTTCCTTACTTGTGATGATCTGACCCCCTCTTACTTCCTTTACCATCGCATTTTTCTATTTACTTTACTTTTCTTATTTTTAAGAAGTAAAGTAGTTTCATTTCCCCACTTTTCTTTACTTTTTAATTTTTTCTTAGTTCAGTGGTATTTTCACATTTATTTACTTCTCTTATGTTTAGGGAAGAAAAGAAATTTTCATCCAGCACTTTACTCACTTTTTCTCCCCCTTACCTGTGTTGATTTCACTTTATTTTACTGCTTTACTAAAAAAAGTAAAGTAGTTCCAATTCAACACTTTAGTTTACTTTTCTCACCCTTACTTGCATTGATTTCACTTTACTTTTCTGCTTTACTTAAAATAAGTAAAGTAGTTCTAATTCACCACTTTACTCACTTTTTCTCCCCCTTACCTGCGTTGATTTCACTTTACTTTATTGCTTTACTTAAAATAAGTAAAGTAGTTCCAATTCACCACTTTACTCACTTTTGCTCCCCTTACCTATGTTGATTTCATAGTGCTTTATTGCTTTACTTAAAATAAGTAAAGTAGTTCCATTTCAATAATTTACTTTACTTTTCTCCCCTTTACCTACATTGATTTCACTTTACTTTACCGCTTTACTTAAAATAAGTAAAGTAGTTCCAATTCACCACTTTACTCACTTTTGCCCCCCTTACCTACGTTGATTTCATACTACTTTACTTAAAATAAGTAAAGTAGTTCTAATTCACCACTTTACTCACTTTTTCTCCCCCTTACCTGCATTGATTTCATACTATTTTACTTAAAATAAGTAAAGTAGTTCCAAAAGCCCGAAATGTGAAGGAAAGCAGTAATGGGGGTCAAAAACCCGAATGGCCATAACTTTTGACTAGATGCTCCATTTTTCAAGATATTAGAATTTATGGAAATATCTTGACCTCCTCTTCATATTGGAATCATGAAAATCATATTTTTATGGGGTTAAGTGGGAGAAAATGGTAAAAAAACACTTCCCAAGAATAGGGAGTTAGAAAAATTGTAGTAAAGTCCCCAAGCTAGTTTTACCATTTTAAACCATTTTGCAGTTCTTTGGCTAAGTATGGACTTCTGAAGCCCATAGAGAGTGGAATGTCATCAAATGCTTCAAGTGCTAAAAAGTATGAAATTTACTGTTCTCTTCTACATTATCTGAAGCTCCATCAATTTCCCAATTCCATTTTCTCAAGTTGTCCATTTTTACTAGGGGTAAAAATGGATAACAATTTGGTAAAAATCATGGGGAAATTTTATTTCTAGATGAAGTAGATCAATATCCTTGAAGAAACTCAAAAATGATCTGAACTTGAAAACTACATTTTGAGCCATTTGAAGCACTACCATAATCACCTGCTTCTTGAAATATTCCAGTTCATAATAATATCTTCTTGAAATTAACTTTATGACACTAAAAATTATATTAAAACTTGAATTTCACCTTTCCTTGTAACTATGATCCATGAGGCTGAATGATGAATACCTATAACTACTTCCTCAACATCTGATTCTTGTCAACATGAAGCACAAACAAACTGATTTCTTGACAAGATAAAGAACTGTAGGACTTGTGGGCATATACTGATTTGGGATGTATTTGGGGAATGCTGCTTTGAAACTAGATTCTTCCTTCTATAGGGTAGTCACTTGAATTTGGGGAAGGCTGCCATGTCACCTTTGTTGATTTTCGACTTTCTTGCAAGGGGCACTAGAATCTTAGCTGCAACCGATCTCAAGGGAAAAAGAATTGAAAACAATGAAAGTTAACCCCTTAATTGATTTTAGTTATGCATTTGAATATCCTTGAGGATTGTAACTTCTTCATGTAACTATGATCCATTTGCTGCAACTACTTATGGGGACATGATGCACTACACTACTTGGAGTAACCATAAATAAAATCTATATACAAAAATAAAAATCATACATGCCTTAAGTAAGACATGTAGAGTGTGCATAAGAACTTCCTCTACTAAAAAAAAACCTACTCCTACCCTACACTAACCAGAGAAATGAGCAACTCATACAAAACTGACATTGGTGATGAGAAGTAACTCCCATTCCTCATAATAGGAAGCCATGTAGATGATTTGACACTAAACACAATTGTAATTAAGAGTGAAAATATGACAACAAGCTGATTTTCCACTCTACTCATCAAGGTATCAACTAAGAACAAGACAAATACCTCCTCTCTAGCTGCCCTCCATTTGGTTCCGAGAGGCATCAGTAGCTAATCCTTGGCACTCAAAGAACTCATCCTCATGCTTAGGAAAAAAACATTATTGACTGTGGATTCTCTTTTGGCTCCAATGAAGCCAAGTACCTCATGGAAATGTATAATCTGGATGGACTTGCCAACTAATCTGAATTTCAACTTCAATAAGTAATTCTCCTTTCAAGTCTTCCTAGAAAAGGTGAATGTCTGTGAGCTAATCTTCTCTTTGTTTCTCATCTACAAACAACTAATCTTCTACATTGATGAATGGTATGAAATGGTTGTCATCCTTACTTTTCTCTTCCTCCTCATCCGGTGTGAAACTTGGAAGATCCAATATTGACTCAAGAGGGTTGTTATGAAATATAGGCTATTCTTGAATTCTCTATTCCATGGAAGTAGGATCTTGTTGCTGAAGGATGAATGGTGGAGCATCAAAGGTTGTGATATCCATAGGATCTTCCTCATCAAAAAAATCCTCCAAGTTAGATAAGAAATCAAGCTCCTTGTTGTCTTGATGTGTCAAGTATTCTCCTTCCTGCATGATGACCTTCAAATCTATAGCTTGTTCATCATGGGTAGCTTCATCATCAAACATGAAGCTTGTGAGCTCAAAATCATCCAAAAAATTAGATTCTTAGGGAGATGAAATGGGAGAGAGATCTGAAATATCTTGTTCAACCTATTGATTTATTGATACCCTTGTATCAATTTGGTTCTCCTCCATGGCATGAAGCTCCTTATGATTGGTTACAATGCTTGTTGATGACTTTGGTGGACTGTTGTAACCTTTTATAAGTGCTACAAGCTCTTGACATGAAAGGAAAAGAGGATCATTACATTCACATGAAACATCTTACACATTTGGAATCTTTTTTCATTTACTTGTACATGCTTCTCTTCTCATTGTTCGAAGTTGATTCACTCTCTTTCTCTGCTGATTCTATAGCTGGTAGATGATTAAAAAATTATACAAGGATAATCCCATCATGCAAATTACACCATGATCAAATTGATTTCTGATCTTCACTTTCTTCTTCTTTCTCTTGTCCTTCTATAATCTCAGTCTTAACCACCACTGGTTCTTCAACTTTGACCTCCTTTGAAGGCTTGACCATCAAGGGAATTCTGTCAATTCCAAATATCAAATCCTAATTTCTTAAATTCCTTATCATCTCTTCTCTATTGGGATCTTCCTCTTGTTTCCCTTGGCTTATTTTTTGGTTTTCATCTTCCCAAGATGAATTTGGGAATGCAAGAGGAGGGTTGGGTTGGGTTACAACTGATTTTTGCATTACTTTTGGTGGAGGAATGGGTTTCACATTCTTCTCTTGTGGAGGGAACTTGGATTTAGAAGGGAAAAGGGTAGAAAAATTAAGATGAGGCGGGAGACTAGAAGATGGAGAAGGGAATTCCACAATGGGGGCAGTAGCTAGAAAGTTAGGACAATGGGGTTCAGGTTGAGATTGCATGGATGGAGGTATAGGAATGTTGTGTGATGGTAATGCAATGGCTTCCCATTGATAGGATTGACTAACATTAGACTCATAAGCCTCCCTCTTTTTGATCCATTCCCCAACTTGGGTCAATGTTTTAATTATGAATTGAATCTTCGTTGGGGAGTAAAATTACTTGGTAGGAACCAATCCATGGATATGGAATATTGAAACCAATCTAGGCTACCCTCTTTGTCTCCTTAGTCTTGATTAGTACCATGCTAAGCTCCAAATCTTGAACCTTCCGTTGAAAATAAACATCTCCGGGTGTAGGATAACATCTAGGATCTGCATATTGCTACTCTTGAACAACTACATACTTTGAAAAATAACCAAACCGAATTACTTCTTGTCCCTATGAGTATGTATACTACTGATTTTCATCATGGAATAGGCCTTGAGGTGGTTGATAGTAACTTGAAAATGAATCTTGCAAGCTTGGAGGTGGATTGAATTGATATGGCTATTGCTGTAAATATGAATTCCATGTAGGGAATGAAGTCATAATTGAAAAATTTCATGAATAGAAGAAATTGGAAAGATATGGTAGAAAAATGGATGGAAAGAAGGTCTGAAACTCAGAAAATGGGTTGTTTGGATCAATGGAGTCACCAGATGTGTTTGGTGTTGGATCCTTGATTGCTTAAGCTTTTCAATTACTGTAGCTTGAAGTAATCAAATTACTTAGAGTAATTAAATTGCTTGAAGTAATGGAAAAAATTGGAGTAATACAAATTAATTCTTCTTCTTATTCTTATCGGTCCTTTGAACCTGCATTTCTTACCCCTTACTCCTCTTATCAGTGTTTTGGATTTAATTTACTTACTGCTCGTGTGGTGATTAGAGACCTGCTTACTCGACTTGGCTTTGTTGTGGTATTTTGAGGGCTGATTACTTCAACCTCTTTCTTCTTAGTTCATCAGTGTTTAGAACCAAAATTACTTCCTCCTTTCTGTACTATTTAGAAATTACATTACTTCCCTTTGTTAATCGGTCTTCTCAACCTGCTTTACTTCCTTTAGTCCATTGGTCTTCATTGGAGAGAACTTCTCCTTCTTGTCAGTGTTTTGAACTTGTTTTACTTAAGTATTTTGACTTGGAGTAATGCAACAAATTAAAGTAGTGCAACTTAGAGGTGCAACTACTTAAGTATTTCAATTTGAGTGAAGCAAAGTCTTTTCTTTTTCACAACTTAAAGTAAGTCTTTCCTTTTGACTTGACTTAAAGTAATGAAACTTAAAGATGCAACTACTTAAGACTTCCAATTTTGAAGTATTTGACTCAATTTTTCACACAAGTTGAAGTAAATACTTTCAATTTGAGGTAATGAACAACTTGGGATCAATTACTTCTCTTTTTTGTTCTTATTGATGTTTGAGGATGTAATTATTGCAAAGAAAGTAAACTTAAATCATTGATTAATTCCTCTTGTTTCCTTTACTACGGAGCTTCCAAAACTACAAATTCTTACCAAGAACACATCAAATCAGCAGAATGAAGAATTTTCAATGATACACTTGAGAAACACTTAATATTTTACCTCTTTCTCTCCCATTGGGCATTCCATAATAGTTATTACAAAATTACAAAACACTTGAATGTCCAACATGTGAATCGGGAATTCGGTGTAACTTTGCTAACATGGAGTTATCTTGAAGTGTGGGACCTTGAGAATCAAATAAATATCCATAGAAGGTTGAATACTTTTTCCTAATCCTACCTGCCACAACTAATCCTAATGTATTAAAATACCTATCTAAACCTATCCTAACATTCCAAGGAGACAAGGAGAGAGATGCATGAAATGAAACCT
This sequence comes from Taxus wallichiana var. yunnanensis, assembly GCA_018340775.1. Taxonomy (NCBI): domain Eukaryota; kingdom Viridiplantae; phylum Streptophyta; class Pinopsida; order Cupressales; family Taxaceae; genus Taxus; species Taxus wallichiana. The sequence continues at coordinate 779,409,607 of CM031239.1, read as the reverse complement.
ACACTATAAGCGGTGATACACAAAGAAAAGGGGATGAGACATTTGTTGCACTCTATTGGTTTTCCAGTTGTTGTCATTAATGTAAAAGGCATTGATGGAAAAGGGAGAGTGGAAGATCATGCTTATCATGTGTTGTTCAAAGGTTCAAATTGAATTCATTAGATTTCAAGAAGACGGGGTCTTAGATGGTGTGTGGAAGTGTCATTTTAGAATGGTTTTAGAGTATTGTTGGTTTTTAAAAAAGTACTTTGTAGTAATTACCATTCTGTAACAACAAGTTCATCCTCTTAATGGGAGAGGTTACCTTATTAAAAAGAAGCAGGGATTATATACAAATATACAATGTTCATATTGATGAGGACTCTTGATACTTTGAAATTTTTCATACTAATAAGGATTATTAATACTTCAAAAATAAGAACAAAGAAATTAAAAGGGAAGAATACAATAGTACTTTTAGAAACTATAGATAGCAGAATATAATCTTACACGTACATGGAAACATGAACATAGAATAGAATCATTCACATTGGAAACATTTGATATAATTTCATAGACATAAAGTTCTAGCAATTATATCTCAAGAACTCAAACTTTCTTAACATGAAAGGTTGATGATTCATGAGCTTCAAACAAGAACAAAAAGGATAGTAGATGAGAATGAGAGATAAAGGAAAATCTTCTGTATTGATTTACTTTCAATTCCAATACATTACAAGAGTATCAGGGTCTCCCCTTAACAATGGCATGATGAGCCCATTAAATAGATTACAAAGACAGTTACATTCAGTTCTAACTTCTTTTAATATAAAGATTGAAGATTAATTAACCAATACATTAATAGAATATATTTAATCAAGTATTACATTATGGGTTTAAAACCCCAAAATAAAATAAGTGACCTAGGTCTCAGGAGTAGAAACATCCGAAGGAGGCTTAGAGGGACCAATTGTCTTGAGAATCCGATGTCTAAATATTTTTAATGCTTCAGCTATCTCCATGCACTTTGGGATAGTAGTGTTAGAAGTGGCATGAGTCCACATGCTAAGAAATTTCTCCATATATTTTTAAAACTCTATTTTTCATAAATTATTTGTTTACCTCAGTGATATCTGATTGGAGAGAGTAGACATCTTTCATCTTTTCTTTTGACATTGAATCTTCCTTGAAAAGATCCTCTTTGATGAAGGTGCTAAACTAAGACTTGATTTATAGTATGTAAAAATGATTACCTGTGGCCTCATTTTGGATTGTGAGAGAATATCTTGAAAGGAAGATAAAACATAAGTCTCAAAATCTTCTCATTTCTACCACATATTTTTTAGCTCTCCCATTGCTTCCTCTAAAACCTTGATCTTCCAATCAATACTGAAAACCCAGGATTTTGATAGATTGTTCTTGGCTTCATCAAATACTTTTCTTGCCAATAAAATATTCTCATATGTTTGGCTCATTGAATGGAGATCTTGAATACATTCACACCAGAGTTTTAGCTCTTTCTCCAAGCCACTGAGTGTTGTGCTGAATTTCAGTTGTAATTTGGATACCTTCTCATATGACTTGAAGGCCTCCTCAATAAATTTTAATCCAGCCACTGTCATATCATCAACCAGTGATTCAATGGCCTTTCCATAGGTGACATGTTTATGAATATCCTTAATGGTATGAACTTCATCATTGTTGAGAACTAGAGGAGGTGGAAGAGTAGTTAATGGAGTAGGATCCAGGACCTTATCCTTTTCCAATAAGGATTTTATAAAACCTGAAAGAATTAGATTTTGTTCTTCCAATTGCTCCAAGGTCTATTTGTCCTTTTCAACTCATTCAATGACTCGAGTGACAATTTATTTGAGGTTATGAACCTCAATTTTAGGCGTTGATTCTCCAAGTGGAATCCTTGTGAGTTCCAAATCAGACACCAAAATATATCTCTTCCTTATCTTCCTTGGGCTTTGCAATCTCCATGAATTATTGACCTTATGAATCCGACACTAGCCTTGAGGTGATCTTTGCTTTCTTTACTGGAGGAGGGGGAGTAGCACCGAGAAATGCCACCATAGAATCAAACTTGGGAACCACAATTTAGGAGTTATACTTCCTTTTTCTACTATCAATGAAAGGCTAAACCCAAGAAAAGGAGGAAAAAGAGGAAGAAGGAACAATGGGCCCAAGTGCAAGTGAAATCATTACACTCAATGTCGTACTATCTTATTGTTGTCTCAAGTGGGGAAGTTGGCATATTTTAGAAAAATACTAGAAGAAGTATCCATTAAACCAAGAGGTTTAGTAATTTGACCTTCACTTTCTATCTCAGTAGTAATGATATGGGTTTCTTCTTCCTCTTTCATCTCTTCATTTTCATCCTCACTTAAAACAACAATGTCTTATGACCCATAGGGGCCTCTGGCTACTCCAAAACTACTTCCTCTTCAACCCACTCTTGTTTCATGGTTTTACCTTTTTAGGTATACCTTTGTTGAGGAGGATGGAGTAGATTGCTCAGAATCTCAACATCAAGTGTAGGTTATTCTTTCCTAGGAGAGGAAGTTTCTTGTTGAGTATACCTAGCTCTATTCATCCTAAAATTTTGCATCTTTTTATCAAACCAGAGCTTGGTTCTCACAATAACAACTAGTTTGATCACTTCTTTCAAATCATCCTGATCCTTTACAAACTAATCAAGGGTTTCAAGAGGAGAGTGTTTGATGGTCCTCTCGTATTCAATAGACTACATATCTTCATCATCATCCTGGATCTTTTTAGGTACTTTGTAGAGATTGAAATCTATAATTTGTTGAAGGGAAAATCTACCAAAGTACCTTCTCCTAGCCTCAAAGTCATCTACACAATCAGCCCAATAATCTTCAGTATCGAGAAAATTGAATGAAACCTAATATGAGATTCTTGGCAATATATCCCTTGATATCAAAGCAGAGTTTGAGACTTGAAATGATGAAGAGTAAGAGGAGCAATGGTTCTATCAATGTTTTGAGCATCGAGGGTTGTTCTGCATGTATAATTTCCCAAGGTGATAGGGAAATGAATGCCAACAATATTTTTATCTTTGCAAGTCCGATGAAGTTTATCCAACTACCTACAAATTTCAACCAGGGCCATTTTATCATTGCAAAACATAGGAAGCCTTAAAGGGGAACCATCAAAACTAGCTAGCTTGATATATGAGAATTTTTTGAATTGAGTGAAGAAACTCCCATATTCAGATATCAAATTCTTTGCTTCCTTAGAAAATCTCCGAGCAGTATCTCCTTCCAAAATCCTCATAATGTACATGGTGAACATGCCATTAACTCTCCTAAAATTATGATTGTTGGCTTTGAGGGTTAACTAAGGACAATATTCATATATAGGGGCATCTTTCTTATCCTCAATGTGATAGGAAATAAGAGATAAAATATGCGGAATAATCCCTTACAGAATCACAACAGTAGAAACTAATATGCAGAAAATATTACAGATCTCAAATAAAAGTGTGGAATAAATAACACAACATAGAGAGATAGTATTTAATGTGGTTCACCTAATTTGGGCTACGTCCACCAAGAATCACTTGCTCAGATATTATTACAAGCCTCCACTCTCTCAATACAATACCTAGATCCGTTTTGAGCTATGCTCAACAAACTCTATAGAATTCACACCCGAATTCAAAGCACATCTGCAATGGATTTGCTTGTATATGTATCATATGCATAAGACCATATAAATAGAAAATTGCTTAAGAAGTTTGATACAAAACTGTGGGTATCAAAACCATGGGAAAGAACCGTGGGTATCATAACCATGGGTAAAAAACCATGGGAATCAAAACAATGGGTACCGAAAAACCATGGGCCCAAAAATAGCCCATAACGGTTACCCATTACCCATGGGTTAATAAACCACCCATGAAAATTTGCTTCGGCGGCGAGTGGGACCACCGTATAAATACCCGAGTGTAACACATAGAAGGTGTACCACACTCTAACATGAAAATAGGCTCCACAAACATAACACAACAAAAGTAAAACCAAGCCATTTCTTAGATGCCACAATGGTGTACATAAGGTAATAAGTCATGTAGAAGGTCTTTCTTCTCTCGAACATTAACCAACTGCTCTGTTAGGTTTTCACATATTATCTCACCCCAATTCAGATTCTGCTTCCCCTCACAAATAATGTTGATATATGGACACATCCAAAAATGAAATTCATTTGTAGAAGGCATTCCCATGATTCTAGCTAAAAGAGTGATGATGTCTGAAAGTTCTTCATTGAAGTCGACCCTAAACAATGATTTTGAAAGTATGGATGCTCCCTTTTTAGGGTTCTTCAACCATGATTTAGCTACCCTAGCCTTATATACTGTCACTATCTTGGTCAAGTAGTGTTTGTTATTGAGAAAGAGAGGGAGAGAATTTGTACCTTCCTCCATTGGGATATGTAGGGAAATATAGATAGCTTCAAAATCTAACCATGTAATTACCTCACCATGTACATTAATAATTTCCTTTGATTCTAGATTGAAACAAGCCTGCAAGTGAGCATGGTATCAACACACTAAAAGAGATAGGGAAACCACCTACAAATGCAATCCCATTGTTTTTTATCATTTGAGTGATGGGAGTAGGGTTATCACATTCAAGTCTACTCCAAAAATCATCGAGGTCTAGATGTCGAGCTTCATTGTCACCGATGTTAGGCATAGAGGTTTCCAACGAGGAGAGGTGTTCATGCCCTTGGTACTATATCTTCATCATGATAGAGGAAAAGATAAAATAACCTTCAATGGAGTATATCACAGTCTTGAAATAATCATGCAATAGAAGCACAAATCCAGGCAATAACTTGGTTTGCACAAACGTGAGCAGGAGGGAATGAGAAAGCAAGTGTGAAAATGAATGAATAGTTACCTATCTTTAAATAGACATGAGTTGAAATGAATGGAGAGATAAAATCATGAATGTGCAATAAATGGACCTCACACCGACTCAAAAAGGTGATATGCAAGAAATTTAGAAAAACTTTTCCTAGATAGTCTAAGGGACATGTGGGATGTATGGAGCCGATATACCCGATATAAGAAGAATGTGGTAAAAGTGGGTTTTGGGAGCACAAGAGGTCCACGGGACATGTGGGATGTGTGGAGCTAATTTAATGAGACATACAAGGCATTGCGGGAAAATTGGCGAAAATCGAATCCGAGAGGGCCCGACAAAGCACTTGGGACACATGGGACAAAAATACTAGACATAACCAACTAGAAAGGAATGTGGGTAAATCGATGGATTGGCAAATAGAGGGCTCAAAAGAACTTGGGACACACGAGACAAAAATACGACATAGCTGAATAGAAAGGAATGTGGGTAAATTGATGAATCGATGAACAAAATGCCCGACAACACTTGGGATATAAGGGACACCGGGGGCCGATTTAGTTGTAATATAATAAAAATGACCTCAAAGAGTGAAATTTTATAATTTAACAAATTTCACCACTTATTAGAACACATTAAAAGTACATTGACCCAAAAATTGAAAATTTTCCTTTTAAAACAAGAGGGAATTTTATGGTGACAACAACCGGCTCTTTCGGGGATGACTTGACTATAACAGAGGAATGAGGCAAGATTAAGAACCAAAATAAGACTCGGAAAAATAGGCGTTGTCTTATCCATTGGGAAAATAGAGTGAAAGGAAAAACAATCACAGAAGACAACACACAAAAAGGAAAGACCAAAAATGAGACATACGGAAGGAACAAAAACAAGACACTTTGTATACAATATACAAAAGGACCGCTTGATAACCCAGGACTTGAACAACTTCAAATACTACCCACCTTTGTAAGGAAGTGGGAGAGGAGACCCATCCATATAATCCAAATAGAAAGAATTTTCTCTAGAAAAGTGTCTTATCTTGAAAGGACCAAGCCAAAGAGAATCAAACTTACCATGGCTTCCACGAGGCTCATGCATTTTATCCCATAGTAGGATAATGTATCCTACTTGAAAATCTCTTAGTTTTCTCTTTTTTCAAAAAAATCCTTCACCTTCTATTGATGAGTGGAGATTATATCAAAAACCTTATTCCTATCTTCATCCAACTTCTAGAGGTACATGATCCTCTTATCCAAATAATTGATGAAACTAGAATCCTCAATAGCCTTCATCAAGTGCAAGGTTGGAAATTCAACTGTTACTGGCAGCTGAGCTTCAACACCATATACTACTTGAAATGGAGACATTCTAATGGATATTTTAGGTGTAATTCTATCTACTCATAGGGCATCGTAGTGTTTCTTATGCCAATTCCTTTGAGAGTTATCTACCAGATTCTGGATGATGACTACTAAATTCTTGTTGGTTGCTTCTACTTTTCCATTTAATTGAGGGTAATAGTCTGAAGAATGAGCTAGGGAAATTCCATACCCATAACAAAAATCCATCAACTCAAAAGAGGAGAAATTAGAAGCATTATCAGTTACAATTTTATTTGGTATTCCAAATCTTACCAAGATGTATTCTTTTATAAAATTACACACTACTTCCGAGGTAGTACTTTTGATTGGAATGGCTTCTACCCATTTTGTGAAGTAATCTGTAATAGTCAGCACATGAGTGTGTCCAGCACTAGAATGTGGGTTAATATTTCCAACAAAATCCAATCCCCATTGTTGAAAATGTTCTTCACTGATTACTGGTTTGAGTGGTAAAGCAGCCAATTTTGGACTTCCAACAAAAGTATGACAAGCTTCACACTTTCCAACCCATTTTATTGCATCTCAAAAAAATGTTGGCCAATAGTACCTTACACAAAGAATTTTGTGAGCAGTGACAGCGGATGAGAAGTTCCCTCCACAAGCTTGATCATGAAAAGATGAAAACAATTTCTTTTGTTGCTCTCTATCTACACACTTAAGGAATCTTCCATTAATGCCTCATTTAAACAAAGCATTTTCCCATAAGACGCACCTATTGTACATATCTCAACTTAATAACTCTTTTGTCTTTATCACTCGGTGAGATGGAAATTCTCCATAAGTAAGAAAATGTGTAATTTCAGCATACCATTCATTTTTCAAACCGACGAATAGAACAAGAGGAACATTAGCCTCCTTTGTGGACATTTCCTCATCAGCTCCTTTGGAAATAAGTTCACATAATCCCTTACCCTAGACTAATTTTTTTGGCTTGATATCAAGGTCATACTCCTTGAACTTTACCACCTAATTTACTTGCTTAGTTCCAAACTCCTGATGTGTAAGAATAGACTTGATAGTTGTATCAAGTACAAATACAACAGAGTGATAATTCAGAATATAAAAACAAAACTGCTTGATAGCTTTGACTACCGAAAAGTGTTCTTCTCCATCAAGGTATACTTTAGTTCATGGGATTTCAGAACATAGATCATAAAGGCAATGGAAGTTCATGATTCTCTCGATTTTTGGGTTAGTATAACAACCAATTTATTCTCGTAGCATAGCAATAGATAATGAAATATTTTCTGAAATCAGAACATGCTAGGATGGGATTTTTAACAATAGCTTTCTTGATATCCTCAAATGCTTCTTTTCCTTCAGAAGTCTAACCAAAATATTGTTTCCCTTTCATCATACGTGTAATTATTATAGTTAATTATACAAAATCTAGAATGAATCTCCTTAATAAATTTATCTTACCAAAGAAAGAGGGAGCACCCTTTTTTCTTATAGGAAGAGGGATCTATTGAATTGCTTAAACTCTTTCGGGTCTATCTTGATTCCTTCTTTAGAGACAATATGTCCCAACATCTTTCCTTCAATAACACAAAAGACAAAATTCTTAGGATTAAAATATGCTCCATGTTCTCTACATTTTGAAGGATTGTTTCAAGATCTTTGAAAGAGGTCTGCCCTTGTTTTGTAGAAAATAGTTAAATCATCAACGTATACAACAATGAATTTTCCTGGAGACTACTAAAAGATAAGTCCATTGCCCACTCGGAAAGTGGCACCAAGATTGATATGACCAAATGACATCCTTTTGAAGCAAAAGGTGCCCCAAGGAGTAGTAAAAGTAGTCTTGTTGATCTACAATCTTTGAATTCTACTAGATTATATCCAGAGAATCCATCAAAGCATGGACAACATTTGAACCTATGACAACCTACAAAACTTGATCCATCATGAGGAGAGGATAGTTGTCTTTTAGAGAGGCCCGATTTAAATTCTGAAATCCACACAAATACGAATCTCACCATTCTTCTTCCTTACTAGTACAATGTTGGAAATCCATTTTGAATGATGTATAGGAAAATGATCTTTTATTTGAGTAATTTTTGAATCTCTTGATAAATTGTATCAGTGATCTTGGGATTGTATTGTATTTTCTTCTATTTGGAAGGTTTAATCCCGATTTTAAAGGAATATAATGTTGTATCTCTTTTGGATGAAAGGCTTTGAGATCATCATATGAATAAGCAAGGATGTCAAAGTATACCTTTTCAATAGATTCATTGCTTGCTTCTTTTCTTCTTGAGTGCAAAATTTCCCAATATTTACCATCTTGGGTTCATCATTACTTCCAATATTGACCTTATCATACTCAATAGATTGATGAGCCCCTTGAGAATCCTTAGATTTGATGTACCTATCATGCTTATCAAACAAATCCTCTAAACTCACCAGCCCTTTGGGTATCTTGTTACCTTTTAATTTGATACAACCATTCTGATCCATTCCTTACTTAATATCATGTTCACTAGTGGGCACAAATTCTCTTAGAAGAGTCTCACTTCCTTAAAAATATAATTTATTGAAGTTATGCTAAAGCTCAAAGAAAGAGAGAAAATGTTGATCATCATTGAAGACTTGCTAGTTGCTTGCATTATCCGGCACACTAGGCCTATGAATCATTTCAATGGTAAATTTTTCTTGAGAAAAATTTGGATGAGGAATCAACAAAGATCCTGAGATAGCTAGAGAATCAGCTTGAGTATTCCTTTCTCTTGGGATAACTTCAATTGAAAAAGCATCGAAAAATTCAATAGAATCCCAAACAAGATTTCTATAATGTTTCAATCTCTTATTTTTGACTTGGAAAATATCCCTGACCTATTTCACAATTAACTCTACATCACCACGAGCACAAAGATTCTTTACTCCCATTTATTTTTCCACATTCAATCCGAGGATGAGAGCCTCATATTTAGTTGTGTTGTTTGTATTTTCAAAATAAAGCTTAAATGAAAATGGGTGAATCTTCTCTTCTGGAGAGATTAACACCACGCCAGCTCCAGAACCAACTGAAGAGTAACTTCCATCGAACTCCAAGGTCCAAATGCCATTAGATTTGTGAATTACTCCCTTGGGAAGTTTTTCCTCATCTTCTATCATGATCATATAGTTACCATGCCCTATATCTTCATAGAGTATTTGTGCTTTCAGATCATTAATATTTTGCACAATGTATTCGGTTTGTCTTTCTAGCAGCAGATTTTTCATTTTTCCATTGACCAGGATGAGAGCGTGTAACCAATCCATTTGGATTTCACCTCCTACTTCTCTACAAAAATTTATGCTCAGTAACATACCATATGAGGGAGGAATATCAACCACTAAAATAGTGGCTTTGACCCTTTTCTCTAGAAAATCAACGAAAGGTACTTGTGCATCTTTGATCCTTCCAACAAATGATACTTATCTACTTTCTATGGAATATCAAGAACCAAATGTATGTGTTAAAGTCAGGCCCAAAGCATGAGCTAATTTTACATGCATCATATTGTTTGGTGCTTCGAGTCAATAACACAATTACTAAGTTTGTGGCCAACTATGAGAAGCGTTACATAGAATGGTTTAATTTTTTCATTAGATGAGGATACTATAGCCACGAGACTTTATGGAGATGAGGGAGAGGGAGTGGGTAATAAACCTTTAGAAGTATTGGGTGGAGTTTTGGATTTTGAATTAATGAATTTCACTACTTTGGAAAAATCATTTGGGTGAGTTTGGTAAAATTCTGCCTCAAAGATTTGGATCTTTGTCTTCTTAATGTGATCAATGATATCAAAAGATCTAGAGGTGGATGGGGAATCATTACTAGGAATGAGGGGAAATTTGGGCTTATCAGTCTAGGAGTTTAGGAGTTTCAGAAGTGGAGGTAGAAGGAGTAGATTTAGCATTATTCACCTTTTGTGTGGAGGTAGTGGGAATAGGAGCTCCTCTTTTTACAACTACTGGAATAGTCATAGGAACTTCTTTAAATTTTTAGAAGGTTGTACCACTTTTTCCCTCCTGTTCATTTTTTCTCGAGTCATAACAACATATGAATCACTATTCATATCTACCACTACTTCATTGTATTCATATTCATCATCAATACCTTCAGTAGTGAGGAAATGAACTTGAGACTCACCAAGATCTTCTTGTTCTTCATCAACTTCTTCCTTAGGTTCTTCATAGTCTTCATCCTCCACAACATCATCAGGTTCTTGAACTTCACAAGTTGCATTGACAGAAATCGATGGGTGGACCTTCAATAGCTAATATAGTATGAGAAGAGGGAAAATGATTCCTAGGATGAAAATTCTTTCTTGGGATATCTTGGTAAGGAGTATGTTGAGATAATTGCTTCTTGATAGCATTAAGATCATTTGCCAACTTCTCGCACTAATTGATATGAATTAGCTCATGAAGAAGAAGATGCATTGGGCTTGTAGGGATCTTTTTTTAACTTACCAAACATGATTAGATCATCCTCAACACGTGATACCAGTCATTGATCATCCTATAGAGTTGGAATATTATCCCTCCTCAATGCATAACTTACTTTAGGAAACTGAGCATTGAGGAAAAAACACTTATGTATTTGATCTACAGGATGAGTGGTTTGTGGAATTTTATGAATCAAATTTTGAATTTAGCCACAAAATCTCTCATAGGTTCATATGGATCCTTCTTAATATGAGAAATTTGAGCCAAGAGGGCATGCACATCTTCAGTAGGTTTAAAATGTTGCTCAAATTGAGTTTTCATGGTAGTCCAACTAGTAATTGAACCAATTGGAAGGTGATAAAACTAGTCAATGACATTATCTTGCAATGTTTCCATAAAGATCCTAATAGACACATCCTCATGTTCAACCCCAAGGATCCCACATGCCACAATGAAATATGCAATATTTTCATCTAGGTGAACCTTTCCATCACCTCAAAATTTAGGAAATTTTTTCCTATTTCCTTTGGGTAATTCATGTAATGGTTAAGGAAGAGCAAGAGGTCCAACACGTTGTCCCCAAGGCAATGGTGTTTCCATCCTTGGAAAGATTGACTAAAGGGGAATTGTAACTCCTACAAGTACTAGAGCACAAAGGTTAGGGCTTTCTTGGTCTTGAGAACTATTGATTTTAGAGCCATTGTCTTTATTAGGAGGTGTGCTTGCAGACCGAGTTCTTCTATTCTTTCTTGGCAAGGAAAGAGAGAAACCTTGGCATTCTAGTGTTTGAAAATGGAAATCTTCAACACCTAGGGATTTTTGACCATGAGTATATCTTTGACTAGCCAGTTTGCAAAGCTAGCCTTGAAGTTATTCTGAAAGGAATATGTTAAAAAACATTCCCTAGTGGAGTCACCAAAATTGTTTGTTTTTAAGAAAGCACTTTGTAGTAATTAACAATCAGGGGACAACAAGTCCCTCCTCTTTATGGGAGAGGTTCCCTTATTGAAAAGCAGCAAAGCTTATATACAAATATACAATGTTCATATTGATGAGGACTCCTGATACTTTGAAATGTTTCATACTAACATGGATTATCAATACTTAAGAAAAGAAGAACAAAGAAACTGAAAGGGAAGAATACAATAATACTTTTAGAAAATATAGATAGCAGAATATAATCTTACACGTACTTGGAAAAAGGAACACATAATAGAATCATTCACATTGGCAACATCTAATATAATTTCATAGACACAAAGTTCTAGCAATCATATCTCAAGAACTCAAATTTTCTTAACATGAAAGGTTGATGATTCATGAGATTCAAACAAGAACAGAAAAGAAAATAGATGAGAATGAGAGATAAAGGAAAATCTTTATATTGATTTACTTTCAATTCCAATACATTACAAGAGTATCATGGTCTCCCTTTAACAATGGCATGAAGAGCCCATTAAATAGCTTACAAAGATGATTAACATTCAGTTCCAACTTATTTTAATCCAAATATTGAAGACTACTTAACCAATACATTAATATAATGTCTTTAATCAAGTATTACATTATGGGTTTAAAAACCCAAAATAAAAGAAGTGACCTGTGTCTCAGGAGTAGAAACATCCAAAGGAGGCTTAAAGGGACCAACTGTGTTGAGAATCCAATGTCTAAATATTTTTAATGCTTCAACTATCTCCATGCACTTTGGGATGGTAGTGTTAGAAGTGGCATGAGTCCACATGCCAAGTCACTTCTCCATATCTTTTTCAAACTCTATGTTTTCAGAAATTCTTTTTTTCCTTAGTGAAAGCTAATTGGAGAGGGCAGGCATCTTTCATCTTTTCTTTTCACATTGACTCTTCCTTGAAAAGATCCTCTTTGATGAAGGTACTAAACTGAGCCTTGATTTCCTGTATGGAAAACTAATTACCTATGGCCTCATTCTAGATTTGACAATGAATATCTTGAAAGGAATACAAAACAAAAGTCTTGAAAGCTTCTCCTTTTTGCCACATATTTTTAGCTCTCCCACTTTGCTTCCTCCAAAACCTTGATCTTCCAATCAATACTGAAAAACCTGGATTTTGATAGATTGTTCTTGGCTTCATCAAATACTTTTCTTGCCGATAAAATATTCTCATATTTCTGGCTCATTGAATGAAGATCTCGAATACATTCACACCAGAGCTTTAGGTCTTTCTCCAAGCCACTGAGTGTTGTGTTGAATTTCAGCTATAATTTTGATACCTTCTCATATCACTTGAAGGCCTCCTCAATAAAGTTTAATCTAGCCCTTTGTCATATCATCGACTAGTGATTTGATGGCCTTTCCTTAGGTGACATGTTTATGAATATCCTTAATGGTCTAAACTTCATCCTTGTTGAGAATTAGAGGAGGTGGAAGATTAGTTAATGGAGTTGGATCAAGGAAATTATCATTTTCCAATAAGGATTTTATAAAACCTGAAAGGATTAGATTTTGTTCTTCCAATTGCTCCAAGGTTTGTTTGTCCTTTTCAACTTATTTAATGACTTGAGTGACAATTTCTTTGAGGTTATGAACCTTACTTTCAGGAGTTGATTCTCCAAGTGGAATCCTTTTGAGTTCCAAATCAGACACCAAAAGATATCTCTCTTCCTTATCTTCCTTGGGCTTTGCAATCTCCATGAATTGCTGACCTTGTGAATCTGACACTAGCCTTGAGGTGATCTTTACTTTATTTTCTGGAGGAGGGGGAGTAGTACCGAGAAAGGCTACCATAACATAAAAATTGGGAACCACAATTTGGGAGGTATACTTCCTTTTTCTACTGTCAACGAAAGGCTAAACCCAAGAAAAGGAGGAGGAAGAGGAAGAAGGAACAATGGGCCCAAGTGCAAGTGAACTCATTACACTCAATGTCTATACTACTGATGTCTCCAGTGGGGAAGTTGGCATATTTTCAGAAATATCCTTAGAAGAAGTATCCATTAAACCAAGAGGTTCAGTCATTTGACCTTCACTTTCTATCTCAGCAGTAATGACAGGGGTTTATTCTACATCTTTCATCTCTTCATCGTCATCCTCACTCAAAACAATAATGTCTTCTGACCCTATAGGGGCCTTCATCTACTCCAAAAGTAATTCCTCTTCAACTGCTCTTGTTTGATGGTTTTACCTGTTTTTAGGTATACCTTTGTTGAGGAGGATGGAGTAGATTGCTCGAGAATTTCAACATGAAGTGTAGGTTATTATTTCCTATGAGAGGAAGTTTCTTGTGAAGAATACCTAGCTCTATTTATCCTAAAATTTTGCATCTTTTATCAAGCCAGAGCTTGGTTCTCACAAAAATCAGGTTGATCACTTCTTTCAAATCATCCCGCTCCTTTACAAACCAATAAAGGGTTTTAAGAGTAGAGTGTTTGATGGTCCTCTCATATTCAATAGATTATAGATCTTCATCATCATCCTGGAGATTTTTAGGTACTTTGTAGAGATTAAAATCTATAATTTGTTAAAGGAAAATATGCCAAAGTACCTTCTCCTGGCCTCAAAGTCATCTACACAATCAGCCCAATAATCTTCAGTATCAGAAAATTGAATGAAACCTAATATGAGATTCTTAGCAATATATCCCTTGATATCAAAGTAGGTTTGAGACTTGAAATGATGAAGAGTAAGAGGAGAAATGGTTCTATCAATGTTTTGAGCATCGAGGGTTGTTCTACATGTATAATTTCCCAAGGTGATAGGGAAATGAATGCTAGCAATAATTTTATTTTGCAAGTCGATGAAGTTTGTCCAACTGCTGAAAAGTTCAACCAGGGCCATTTTATCATTGCAAAACATAGGAATCCTTAAAGGGGAACCATCAAAACTAGCCAACTGATATATGATAATTTTCTAAATTAAGTGAAGAAACTCCCATATTCAGATATCAAAGTATTTGCTTCCTCAGAAAATCTCGAGCAGTATCTCATTACAAAAGCCTCACAATGTACATGGTGAAAATGTCATTAACTCTCCTGAAATTATGATTACTAGCTTTGAGGGTTAATTAAGGGAAGTATTCATATATGGGGGCATCTTTCTTATCCTCAATGAAAGTAAGACCAAGCCATTTCCTGGATGCTGCAATGGTGTACATAAGGTAAGAATTCATGTAGAAGGTCTTTGTTCTCTAAACATTAACCAACTGCTCTGTTAGGTTTTCATAGATTATCTCACCCCAATTCAGATTCTGCTTCCCCTCATAAATAATGTTGATATATGGACACATCCAAAAATGAAATTCATTTGTAGAAGGCATTCCCATGATTCTAGCTAAAAGAGTGATGATGTCTAAAATTTCTTCATTGAATATTTTATATTTCATTGATGTCTAAAATGAGTTTTTCAACAATACTATTTCACAAAAACTCACATAACTTGAAGAAATGACCTAAATTGGACCTCAAGTTTGGCATGAAGCATCATGATACATTCTTCTATCATCTCCTAAAATTTCTAGAAAATGATAGGTCTAAATTTTCTATCCCATCTCATTTGCGAGTCATGAACATTGCAAGTTCTCAAGTCCAATATTAACTAACATACAAACCTCACTCCCGGAGCTGAACCGAGTCTACCCTTTGCTCATACACGTATATTCTCTCTTAACACCTCTCACATGATTTTTCTAACCCATACTATCTATTTACACTACTTTTGGTACCTATTGTCACCCTCAAAATTCCCTCCTATTTTAAAAGGAAAATTTTCAAATTTTGAGTCAGTGTCCTTTGAATGTGTTTTGGTAAGCGGTGAAATTCAATAAGTTAGAAAATTTCACTCTTTGAGGTCATTTTTAGTGTATTGATGAAATTGTTGAAATATAAAAGATTCACTTTTTGAAGGCACACATTGTTGTTATTTTCATGGTTCTTGGTGTGATGGCTCCCAACATGCGAATGTTCTTTCTTCTTTGTAGTATTTTTATGCCCTTAGAAAAATAGTCTAATCCCATGTGCACCGGCCTATCACCCAATGGGTGTTGGGCACTCGATTGAGGCATGCGCGGGCACAAAACCCATCCTTTATTTGATTTTTGTGAGAATACATCCCCTATTGACAAAAGCTTAGATGCAAGAAGGGAAAGAACCATGCATTCATTTTGAGGGTCTTAGGATGAGTTACTATATAAATACATCTATTTAGATAACAAGGAAATATCAAATAGATAACATATATGCTAATACAAAGAAAAGGCACTAGGGTTTATAGCCGTAAACAATTCATATATTTTGAAAGAAAGACATATATTCATATTACTCTTAGTAACCACATTACATTCCTCAAGGCCATTACAGACCAAATGTCTTAATGCATATAAGAATTATAAATCGAATCCTAAACTATACTTTCCACGTTACAAATATGTTCATAGAACCATCCCTCTAGATAAGTCATCTATCTATAGCCTCCCTAATGAGAATCCCTATAACCCATCGCTATTTCTGTAGAGCTTTGCCTCTCCTCTTCTTCTTTTATGCCTCTCTTGATATCTCTCTTGATTCCCTCTTCCCAAAGAGTCGTCCCTTCCTTCAAGATGAGAATCTCTATATATATCTTTTGCATCTACCACCATGCCTTCCTAAAGTAGTAGATCATTTGCCAAGTGTCCATATGGTCCTTCAATGGAGCATGATTCTTCCCATCCGAGTTCTCCATTTTCTACAATTGTGTTTTTTGGATCCTTCCATCGCATGGAATATTCCTTCCTCGACCATCGAGTGCCAAGCTGGCACCTTATCCACTCTACATGCTCATTCAGGTCACTTCTCGTGTGCATCATAGGATGCCGAATATGGATAAGTCCTTAAACCCCTTCCTTTTATTCGCATGTGTTCCTTGGGTTATGCTAAACCCTTATAAAACCCTATCCTACATGCCTTCACCATGCATGCCCTTCTTCATATATGTCTCACGCACCCACGTGCCTTATTTTATTTAGCCAATATTCGAGGCCCCATGTCACCCCGCACTACACATGTTCTCCATCCTTAGAAACACTTCTCTTCAATGAATAAAAAATGGTGGGTTTTGAATAGTTGGAAAGAGAATGAAGGAACAAAGAATTGGGAGAAAGAATGAAAGAATGGGAAATAAAGGAGAACATGTTCATTGTTGAAGGAGGAGGGGGAAATCCTTCCTTATATCTACCTCTAGCTTCTCCCAGGCATTAACCTCACTCTGTGCTTGCTAACAAAGGTCACCTACTAGAGCACTTACCTCCTCAAAGCTTATCCCTTCCCCCTTAGCACTCATTATTTCAAAATTCCTTCCAGGTTGCTTGCCCAAATCCTCAAGGGCATCCATCTTGTGGGTAATCTGGGGGTATAAATCCTTCATCAAGTTTTTGATCGAGCCCCGCAAGGTCTTGATAGCCTATGATTTCTTCTCCAACTTGGTCGGGATCCTATCTCACTCTTCTCTATTCACCTTATTATTCTCTTGGAATTTCTTGAGTTCCACCTCATGTGTAGTGACGAAGATGCTTGCTACTCTATCTTTATTAGCACAATTACCATAGGTAGCTTTAGAAAATTACATGGAGGCCTTGACATCGATAAGGAGTTTGGTATAATGAGCCACAATCACTATGACCTTCCACTTTTCTTCGCTCTCTTGGCACGCATGTGCTTATTACGAGGACTCTAAGGTAAGTGGCACCCTCTCCATAGTGAGGGTATGAGTTAAGTACTCTAGGAACTGCAAGGTTGATTCATATTTTTGTTCGAGCGACACTAGGTTAGGATACTTTAAAACAATAACATTTGTAATCATTTCAATTTTCTTGTGTAATATGCACACCCTTGCCTTATCCTCTTTCAATTCATGCCTTAACTATACGATGATCATTTCTTCTTCTTAAAGGTTCTTGTTTTTCTCAAGAAGTTCCTCCTCCTTATCCAAATTTGCCTCTAGGAATCTCACCCTATCATTCCTCCTAAAGAGTTTGGCCTCAACCTCAACCTCAACTTTGTTGAGTGCATTACAGAATTTCTCATCTAACAACTATTGAGCATTCACCAAGGGATTTAATCCTTTCATCTCGGCATCTTTATCATCTTCCTCGCTTACCTTGAACTCGGGTTCATCGACATGGGATTTAAACACCAAAGATAGTATTTTCCTAGTTTTTGGGTATGCACCTTATATGTCAAATGAAAGGATGGATAGGAGTTGTTCTGTTAGCATGGTGCTCTGGAATCATGTGCATAACACCTTTCTTGGATCATTGATGTAACCCATTCCTTTCCCTTGTGCTACCACTACGCTCTTCCCACCTATTTGTGCTACCTTTGGAAAATTCACCGCTAGGATGGGATCTCCACCCATGTTGCCATAATCCTTTCCAATGATTTCTTCTTCAATATCCCTCATCACTTTATCTACACTGCGCTCTACTTCCTATTCCACTAAATTTTCAATGATGTCACTTCTCTCTCCATGACCTCCTCTATCTTCTCCTTGGTGAGGCTTAGGGTCCTCTAATCTCTTGTGTTCACTTCTTTACTCACCCCTTTGCCTTGAGCATCTTCTTCTTCCTCACCATTCTTCGCTTCACTTCCTTCTTCTTCTGAATCATGTATATCATACATGGGATGATTCTAAACTTATTCATTCTCATCAACATCCTTCTTTCCCCTATAGGTCTCCAAGTCCTCCATTTACTCTGAGTCTTCCTTTTCCACCACCTTTTGTTTCTTCTTAATTGGTGATTCTAGTAAAGGAGACTATTCCATCTCTTTCTCTTCAGTGGGTGATTCCTTCCTTGGTGACTCTTCTCTTATGTGAGGCCCCTCTTTCTCTGGAGCCTCTTCTTCTAGGGTATTTTCCTTAATTGGGGACTTCTTCCTATGCACTTAAGTACTTGGCTTAGTGCTTATTTCGACGCACTCATAGGTTGTGTTTTCTACACACTTGGTGCCTTATTCTCTTGCACCTCTTCTCTCTCCCTCTTCTTTGTACGATGAATTCTTTATCCATGTGGGGTCTTATGGAATGGAGATATAATTCTCTAGGTAGGTTCCCTTCTCAAACTTTGGCCTTATGCACAAATATACCCTTGCTATATCCCTTTCGGTGATTGGCATCATTATTGGTTTCATCATCTAAACTTCATGGGAGACATATTTCTCCACATATGCATACTTATTTGGGTATACGAGCTTTTTGCATAGCTCATGGTGGTCTTGGTATATGTAATGCCCCGTGCTTTCATTATTGTTGTCAAAGTAATGATAGGACAAATGGTTTTATCCTATGTTGTTGGCACCCTTGTGTATCAAAAATTAAATGAAAACTTGATGTGAACATGTAATCACAATATCATGAATAAGCTAAGGATGATCTCCTTAGATGAGAACCCTGCTAATCCGGGGTCTATCTTATTGATGAACTATTTTCACTAAGGTGACATTACGTCATTTGTAATGTTGTATGTCATAAAATCCTTGGTGTAAATTTAAGCCTTGAAAGTGATTTGTGATGTTGTTGCTTATCTCTATTAAATTGTTAACATTATAGTTTTTATAACTAAGTTATGTTGAGGCTTTGACAATTTTGATAGTTTGCTTAATGACTTAATTTGAAATGTGATCAAGACTTCTTGTTGGTTTATAATAGGTCTTAAACTGACCATCTGATAGTCTACCCATTTGATGACTAATGCCATCATGATCGTATTTCCAAGGATAAAGGGGCTATAGTCGTCAGTCAAGGACTTAATTATTAAGAATTAAGGGCATCTACTCCTTCAAGTATACATGAACAACTTCTTGATCAATGTTAGCATTGTATATATATATATATATATATACATGTGAATATGTATATATACATATACATATATATAGATTTCAAAAAGGGGAGACAATCTAATCCTAGTGGTATAGTTCTAAACCTAACATGCAAACCTATTACTTGCGAAGCTAGATGTGAATATAAAATTTATCTATTTGAAAGGATGTATATGCATATGAAAATAGTATGAAGCCTTAAGTTATGCTAAGGAAGGACATCTGAATTTCTATTTGTATAAAATATTGGTTGGTCATTAAAAAGATATAATGTTTCCCAAATTCAAATAGTTGATGAGGTGGCACCCACCGCCTAATATCTGTACTTCAGTCTCTTAATTTTTATTGATTAACTCCGCTAAATGATTTTGGAGTGAAGTATTTTAGTTATCTAAATCACCTTGCATGGCATGAAGTATGAGTTGCTAAATTTAAAGGAGAGCTAAGAATAGTTGGCGGCAAGCTCCATTAACTCTGCATTTAATGTCTTTTAATGCTCACCTTCCTCGGGAAGTGCAGAACGGTTTGGGGAAAAATGAGTTTGGTTTTGGTATCGATTCATTTCATTGCATGAAACTCGTAGTTGCTCGGCATGCAAGGAGGAAGTTTAGCTATGTGTTGATGCGAGTTGCATGGAGAAAAAATAGTTGAGTAGTTGGAACAACAAGTTCCCAGACTCATTAAAATATCACGGGAAATTTGTGATCTGTTGAATGAAGGAACTCATTTCAAAGGTTAGGGATTTTCAAGAATCGTGAAAGTTTTTGCAAGAAAAGAAATCACGGCGTAACAGGCATGATATGCTCTGAACTTTTCATAATTTCTTGCTTTATTTAGTAATTTCACAAAAATAACCTTGCCTTGAATGAAATTTGTGTTTATAATTTCAGAGATGTAGAATCATTTAATATTTGCTCTGTAGAGTACGAATTGCTATGGATTTGTGATGTATGTTGTTAAAAGTGATTAACTAAGTACAGACTCCAATAAGGTTTATTATCATTAAGAAAAGAATATAATCTTGAGATGTTGAGGACTGCTACTGTAATGATTAATGGGTTTGTTTTGATACGCCAATATTGTTGAAATATTCTTACAGTTGTGAAATGATATCTACCCATACTGTAGAAAACTTTGTTTAATTTTTACCCATCTCTTCAAGGATATGAATAAATATAGCAAGATATTGTGGTATGCTGGAAATTGTTCTGTGTGAGTTTTTGTTTTATATGTCTTTCCTTGACCTAGTGTTGTTGGGTTTACATAACTGGGTTTGATTCTTTAAATAAATCTATGCCTGTGGAGTCATGTTGGTCTTGTATGAGGCATCATTTGTACTTATAATCAACCTAGTTTTATTTAAAATAAGGATTTGTACTGAAAGAAAACAACTAAATTAATATTATCATGGAGTTGTAGATAATAAGGATAGTTGTGATGATTATAAGGTCTACCTCTTCAACCCTTGAATAGGTAGTTTAGAATGGCACCTTTGGTCTACTCTAGAGCCACTATGATGGCACGACTGAATAGCTGAGTTTTCTAATAGATAACTATTGTATCTTGTTTACAATTTAAGATTGTATAAGTTCCAGATACTTCATTCTATTATATCATGTTGATCTCCTTATTGCTTAGTTAATAATTCTAGAACTATTCGACTTCTTCGAGTTTAAAGCTGGTTATGGAAAGGTTATATTGAGATTTGATTACTGTGATGGTTAAGTCCAGCTTGTTAAAATCTCGTCACTTATGTTCCATTTTAGCCTCTATAACGGAGGATGGACATTCTCCTGTAAAACCTTGTATGTTACTTAGTGGGCTAATTTATTCACTATTATTACTAAAGCTTGGTTTTCTTGCAATTCTTGTTGAGTTCGAAAGTGATGTCAACTTTGACTAAGAATCTCCTTCCTCTTGTAAGAGATGCAGTTCACTATTGACCATTAGGAAACCATCCTAGAAAGTGAGCTGATCTTCTAGAAGTTTATGCATTAGTTTTCTTGGTTGAAAAGGTGTTAAATAGTTCCTTTTATTGAGCACGCCTCATCTCAACATATGAGCTGGTAATGATAGTAGAGTTTGATTTCTTGACCCTTATGCTCTTATCTATGCTTGCTGGGTTTATGTTTTATATGTTGGAAATTGAGTCCTTAAGTAAGGCTGGAGATTAAGGTTGTCCCAAAATAGGAAGACTCTTGGATTCAGGGTTGTAAAGTTGGTAGTATTACCCTCTATAGTAATTAACATGGTCCAAGTTGTAGATCACATTGTCTTACTATGTGTTCTATTAAGAAACTGGAGGCATCGATTTTGTATGGTAACCCATTCTGGGACAAAATGGTAAGTTATATACTTCTACTCTTTTAATAGATGATAACTAGATTCATCCTTTAACTGAGTCCATGAGATGTGACAGATCCTCTCCGGGTGTAATGATTCTAATTTGGATTTGTGGTATCTCCACAAACCCGGAAGTGACTCTTCCTCTTATAGAAAACTGTACTCGGTTTCATTTATTAATTTTGGGGTTTCCTTGACGTTTTGAAAGTTCCTTATTGACCTTTTTGGTTGTGTCATGAATTTAGTTCAGTATGATCTAACCTTGTTTAGTAGAATGGGTTAGGAGATCGTTCTTAAATTCAGAAGTCATGTGAAGTCTTGACTTACCGGAAAAAGGTGGTTTGCTAGAAGTTGAAATTCATGTTGAGAAAACTCTTGGGATATTAAAAGTTCAGATGAACTTTTTGGGTAAGTAACAAGTATATTATCTCGTCAACTCATGGTACCTACTCTCTTCCATACTTTTAAAGACCTTAGTGTTTATTAGGTCTTGATATGATGAAACATATCTAAAGAAGGAATTGTGTACTCTTTTCTATTCTTGGAATGCTCATATAAGTGCTTAAGTTGAGGTAAGTTTTATATGTAGCCTGTTACTCAAGTTATACCTGATTGCTATATGGCAGGATGCCATGAATGTTCTCTTCCTCTTATCCTTGAGGTTAAATGCTCTAATATTGTATTTCGTTAGCCAAATACTTTTGATGTCTTGGTATTATTGACTGAACCATTAGTAGTCCTTATGGGTGTATGAAATCCTTGTTAGATCTGTTGTGAAGATTTGAGAGATTGCTTGAATGTGTTCTTGATATTTATATGGTTACTTAATTGTTGAGTAAAATGATTTCAGGCATGCAAGTATGGGATTGCATGAGTGAAATATTGATACTCTTATACGGTAGTCTTTGAATACTTATAATTCTCATATGTCTAAAATTTTGATGATTGTTTCTGAGGGACTGAAATAGTTGTACTGAAATGTAAGTCTGAAATTGATTTCTTCCATGGTTCATTAAATTGCTTGTTTCTGTCATGTTATAGAAAGAATTGTTTATCTACTTAAGCTTTGCAATATTGATTCATAAAAATAATATGGGTTATTTCTATGAAATAATTAAGTAGAGTATGTCATTATGGTGAGTTGATGCTTATCATGCTCAGTTCTTGTGAACTGACTCATGCTAACAATTTTGTAGATAAACGTAAAGAAGGAAGATATGAATGACTTAAATGTTCATATTTGAAATACATCTTGGAAACCGAAAAGGCTTTCTTCTTGAATATAACTGTTTTATTCATTTAAAAGAAAGATTTTTGTCATGCCTAAAGGCATGAGTTGTATTTATCTCATAAATGTAATTAAGACAGATTTCTGTTGATTTATATATTGTTTTGTAAGTGGTTGATTTTCGATTGATGAGTTATGAGTCGTAAATCTATCAAGTTAAGAAATCAACATCTACAATACTATTGTATTAATCATTAGTATCAAGCATGTAGTAAGTACTATACACATCTTATGTGTGAGATTCTAAGGATCATATAAGGGACTATTGGAGGAACATTGCCTAAAAATATCTTGTTCTAAGTAATTATATGTTAAGCATACTTGGAAATAGTTGAGGTTGCTAATGGATAACTGCCTCATTATAAAGTGCAATATATCAACCTACTTGTAAAGTTGTGTTAAGTTCTCCAAAGGTTTTGTATAGAATGTACACAACCAATAAAATATATCTAGAAGTAAGATTGTCTAATCTTAATGGCCGCTGATAAGAAAGTAGCTAGATTATCATGAAACCATGGAAAGGTTATGATAATCAGGTACTTTTGTGCTATGGCTATTTTATAAACACAGGTTATACTAACTCTTATCAAAGATATAATAATTTAATATTGATTTCTAAGTGAAATCAACTCTAAGTCCTATACTAGGATGATACACATAAGCTACAATAGGACGGGCTTATGGTAATCTTACATGACTATATATTGATTATGGTTTCATTTTTCAGAATTACATAATTGTGATAAATTGTGTTATGAAATATTTTGCTCAAAGAGATGGAATGTTTTTAATTAGGGGCTGTCCCATGATGCATCATTATGAGCACCTAAGCATGTTGGATACAATGGAAGTAATATGGAACATGCTTACTAAGTTAAAAGAACATAGCATTTGAATCTCATCCCTAGTCAATACTGTAATTATCTCTAAAGAGAATTAGAGAGTGATATTTTAAAAGGATATGATAGGGAAAGATAAATGGGTAAGTGGTTCATAAAATCTATCATATAGGATACCTCAGATATATCTTACTTGTTGGAGATAGTAAAATAAATGAACGCTCTTTACTGAGCTGCAATTAAGTAAAGTGATGTGCTTAAACTGAAAGGATAGTTGGCATTGATAGCCTATGGCACTTAATTCAAGGAATGAATCATACCTAAATACTTAGCTTCATATAAGTACATATCCCTAGAATATGAAATAAGGAGCATGAGCCTAAATGTTAAAGTTGGGATAGTTTTGAAACTATAATAATGGTCATTGACATTGATAGTATTGTTTCTATCAATGGTTAACATGGGTATGAGATATTGAAAGGTAATTAAAATGTTATAGAGATTGGGGGTCTGGGATCAACTCAATCCTGACCTTAGGTATGACCCATTCATGGAGAAGGTGTTGTAAGTCCTAGGTCTGTTCTATAATGATTACCTTGAAAACATTAAACACCATGCACCAATATAGGATTCTAGGTGGGTGAACTCACTGCATATACTACATAGTCGTATCCCTATGGTGATGATTGTCACCATTAGGATACTGTCGTTTAGCATCTGTAATGAGTTGTCTCATCAAGAGACTGGATTGTAGTATGGTGTTGTCCTAAGTACAAACCTTGATAGAGTTACAAGATAGGTTGGACCTCCTAGGCACGCACCCTTATATCAACCTATGATGGCTATAGGTAGATATGTGGGCTAGTAATAAGGTGAATTGTTACGAGAACAATTTATTTTCCATAGGCATCACAGGATGACATAGAGGTACGTATTCGTGTAGGTTGTAGTTTGTACCTCATTCAAGGCTTGTAGATGTTTACAGCATTAACATTTATGAATCCATATAACTGAACAAGTGAATAAGGTGAGATGACAAGATTCCAATGGCGAGTGTGTTGTCATAGAATCAAGCATGGCATACATGACTCAGAAACTTTGCGCAAAGTGGTGTAAGCTACTGATTACACTATCGAGATTTCACCATTATCTAAGATGTGAGATGCCTGAGGATTTCATAGGTGGAACCTAGGTACACACTTAGGGTTTTTTCACTTATATATCATATCCTATTAAAGGGGAACCAAAGGGATACATTTTATGTATGGCTCATATAGAGCATTGAGGGAGAATGAGTAGGTTCAACATTCTCTCATACAACTGCACATGGTTCATGATAATTATTGGAAATGGATGGCACTAAGGTTTATGTAGATTTAAATATATGGGTATTTAAATCAGTTGCATAAAGTTAAAAAAATAATTCTAGAGGTGAAGTGACAAAAAGTGGATGTTACAATATACCTCACTAAGGTCAAACCTTAGTCTCGTGGACTTCTTAAAATGGTTGACCCCGCTTAGAAGTATTGCACGGTAAAAGAAATTAGTAGTTTGCACCATGGAATCTTAGTCCCATCACAAAGTGAATCTTCGATGCAAAAGTGTTGATATATAGAAAACTCAACCTATTTATCTACAAGTGTGGGTAAGCTCAGTAGGTATCCTCCACTCTTCCATGAATGTGTTGTGCATCTCGCTTCTATCATTTTTCTAGGTGTGCCTTGTGAGTGGACATCATGGTATCACAAGTATATTTTTCAAACCTTTTCATGAGCGA
The DNA here is from genome assembly GCA_018340775.1 of Taxus wallichiana var. yunnanensis. NCBI lineage: Eukaryota > Viridiplantae > Streptophyta > Pinopsida > Cupressales > Taxaceae > Taxus > Taxus wallichiana. The sequence goes on along the minus strand of CM031239.1, from coordinate 779,383,841 downwards.
GGATTTTCTTGGATACTCCCATACGAGCTTCTCGGCCCATAGAGCACTCCAATCTCGAGAGAAGATGATGGTGAGGAGAATGTTTCCAAAAATTATCTTCTCTCCTTCATGCATGCTAATGATCTCATCTGTAATGTAGGTGGATAAGTTGTAAATGGTACCTTCAGAGATCTTCTGATATACATTTAGCCATGCCTTGTTCACTTATGTGCACCTTTCTTGATGATTCAAATTGGTAACCAAGCACGCAACCATTCTCATAATAGGGTTGGGGATATCGAGATATCAAAGTAGTGTAAACCCTTCTTGTAGTCATAGGCCTCCACAGTTTCCTTGATGGCCTCCTTATCATCCAAGTCATCATCTATGGAGTCTCCTTCACAAATCAAGCTAATGAAATTTGATATGAGTTGAGGAGTTATGTGCATTTTGTGGCCTATAAAATAGAAGTGGTCTTCATGTACACGTGACATCAACCACTGGTATAACCACTCGGGCTTGCCAAAATAGGGAAACTCATAAAGTTGCAGCAACCTAACCTTCTCTAACTTCACCTTCACTTCATCATTGTAGATCGACATTCCTTCTAGTGTCCTCTTAATATTTAGACCAACCATTTCCAACTTTGTCTCTTTTTCTGTAATGCTCATGTGATTATTGTATTCACTTATGGCCATCTTCCTCAAGTGTGATTCCCACTCTTTCCCTAGCAACACTCCATCTGGGTACTGCATTTCTACATACCAATCTTCATTGGAGCTAGTGACGAAAGTGGTTTGTTTTCCTTGTAATTTCCATTACTTTTATTTGGTGAGATGGTTGTTTTCTTTGGTGCCATTCTACTTTTCAGGATAAAACTTAAATGCCTCCTTGCTCTACTCTACTACTCAACTTTGTGAAGAATCCTCCTACCTCCATGCTCTATAGCTACCCAAACCCTAAGTGGGAAAACCCTTCCATAAGACGACATACTTAAAAATAACTCTCCCCACACCCATGTATTCCTTCCACTCCAATTTGTAGATAAACCCTAGTCATGCACTTAGATATATATGATTCTTCTTCCTTCACATAAATCTCTCTAGGTGCCCTAGTTTGAGGAGCTCTTCCACTTTGTAATCACATGGTAAAATAATGACTCACCCGACCTCATACTTATAAAATTTTCCTCATTTCCAACAATAAATGCTATGCCACCTACTAATCTACTTAGCATTAAATGCTTATTTTTCACTAAATCCGACCTTAAGCGCCCTTACCCACATGCCTAATCATGCACGAAAAAATCTTTAGAACCTTTTGGCGTGAAAAACTACTTATTGACCGAAGACTCTTATGCGCACGTCGTCTGCAGCACCAAAGCCACTTCTTTTTCCTTTACCTATATTTTTCCCTCACCTACCTCATATTATTCATACAATTTTCCTTCTCTGTAAGTGGTCTTTATAAAGCCTTATCCTGACACCAACCATTCTTGTCCACCATTTCCACACGTGTTCTTCTATTTTTCGCACCTTTAATCCTTTCATTTGGGGCTTAAAAATTTTCTGTCAAACTTATACTTTACTTCACACTATTCTACTTCGACAATAAAACAGATGCACGGTCCTCTCTGCTCATACACAACCTTTTGAAATTAACATGGTTGCGATACACAAGGTGCAAAAATGAACACAAAGAAAAAAGAACATACAATGAGAAATGGAAACACAAGAAAATAAAATGCATAAAGGAAAATCCTAAGATAACTGGAAATACTACCTTATTTACAAACACCGGAAGGCTTATTTATAGTATGATTTCAGCCTACTCCCATTTAAATGTCCATGTAACCGTTCCATCCGGTGCTTGTAATTGACATGTGCATGAATCAAGGATGTTTGAGATGATGTAAGGGCCCAACCAATGGACTTTTAACTTCCTAGGATGGTGTAGATACTTATAAGCATACAAGTGAACCATTTGCCCAACCTCAAATTACTTTTTTTTGATATGACGATCATGCCATGCCTTTTTTCTAGCTTTTTAGGTCTTATGATCCATTTAGCAAGTGATCACCTTTCATCTAACTACATCAATTTTTCAATCCTTTCCTCGAGTGCTTGTTCATCATCTAAACCTCCTATGTGCACACTATACGCAGTGATGGTAACAAGAATTCAACTAACAATAGCCTCCACACCAAACACCAACTAAAACGGTGTGGCTTTATTCAACCTCTTTTAGGTTTTCATGTATGCCCATAGAATGAATAATACTTTGTCACCCCAATATTTTCTTCCAACATCACAAATCTTGGTCAATGTGTGACTTAGTATCTTGTTAAATGCCTCAGCAGTTCCATTTTCCTATGGATGATAGGGGGTAGTCTTGTGATGGGCCACCATAAACTCTGCTAGTAGAATCTTGACCGTTTCATTGAGAAAATGTGTACCCCTATCACTAGTCAAGCTCAAAGGACATCCATACATGCTAATTATGTTTTCCCATAAGAACCTAGTTTATTCTGCTATAATGTAATCCTTTGTAGGAACTTCCTTTTCCCATCTTATCAAGTTATCAAGACAAGTAATGATATACCATAAACCCGTTATTTGCACATTTTGAAAAATTGGTCCTACAAAGTTGATTTCCCACTTTTCAAATGGCTCTACACTAGCTATTGGCCTTAATGGAATTTCATCTCTCTTTCCAAGTTTTCCAGTCTTAAAAATGGTCACATACCTTACGAAAATTCAATACAATCCTAGTAGATGGTTTCCCACTAGAGCCCTACCATTATAATCTTTTGCGTGGTAGCATTTCCTACATAGTGTCCTCCTGTAATCCCACCATGCACTTCCTCCATAATTTCCACGTGCTCATGTTCCAATATGCATCAAGCATGAAAAACCTCATCACGTCCTAACTTATACAGATCTCCACTAATCAACATGTAGGGCGCGACATGTATTGCTAATTATTTTTTCTCCAAAGCCTTCATCCCGTCGATACCACACCTTTTTTAAAAAAATATAATATCTTCCAAGTATGAGGGCATCTTGTAACATAAAAATTGCATGTCCGACATGGTATCCTCAATGCTTTGCACATCCTCCCCTGAGTTAATCCTTGATAAGTGGTCAGGTCCTGAATTGCTTTTTCCTAGTTTTACAACCACCGTGAACTCAAAATATTGAAATAATAGGACCCAAAGACAAACATTCCCTTGCAAAACTAGCTTATTTACTAAGTAATTTAGTTCCATGTGATCGTGTATAATATAAAAGGTGTTTCTAGAAGATACTGCTTGAACTTATGCAATGCATAGATTATTTAAAATGCCTCATGCTTAGTAGTTGTATAATTCTATTATGCTTTGGTGTCAACTTCCTACTTGTAAAACACAATGGGTGATCAATAATCCCCTCAATAGGTTGTTCTCATACTTCTCCCATGGTTGTTCTGAGGCATCGATATGTAAATGGAAAGGCATATCCCAAGAAGGAAAACATAGTATGGGTGTATTGACAAGTTTACCATTCAAAGTGTTAAACACCTTCTGTTGCACCTCTCCCTAATGAAAGGCACTCTTGTGCTTTAGAAATTCCTCCAAGGGCATGGAAATCTTGGCATATCCTTTGATGAACTTATTGTAGTACCCCGTATGCCCAATAAATCCATGCATTGCACTTTGACTAGTAGGCTCCCCCAATCTCACAATAACTACAACTTTTTGGAATCCACTTGCAATCCTTCCTTACATATAATATGTCCTAACAGGGTTCCAAATGAAGTAGTAAAGACACATTTCTTAATGTTGAGGGATATCCTCAATTGCCGACATATCATGAACATCAACCTTAAATTTTCACAATGGTCCTTCACTAACACATACACTCTCCAGTCATCCAGGTAGACTTTAAGAAATTTATGGATAAAGTCCTGGAATGCTTGTATCACGATGCACGAGAGCACAACAGGTGCATTCTTTAATCCAAAAGGCATGAAAGTGTAGGAAAATATTCCCTACTCAGTGGTGAAAGATGTCTTTCTTTGGTCTTCCTTTGCAATCCTGACTTGGTGATACCCTAAGAAACCATCCATGAAAGAGTAGACCTCATGCCTTGCTACTCCCTCCATAATTTATTCACTAAAGGGGGTTGGGAAAGGATCGATGAAACACACAATACATTCAGGTCCTTGTAGTCAACATAGATCCTTATTCTTCCATCCTTCTTGATATTGATGACCATTGGGCTTATCCATTATGATTCCTCCACAACCTCAATGATACCAGATGCTATCATCTTGTCTATTTCCTCCTTGATCCATACGTGTAAGTTTAGATTCATCTGATAAGGCCTATTCTAAATTGGGTGTGCATCTTCCTTCAACTTGATTCTCATCTCCCCCAAGGAATGGTTGACACCTTTGAGTTCATGTTACCCACTTGGGAAAAAATCCTAGAACTCACACAACAGATCAATGATCATTGAAACTTATTTCTCTGACCAATAGTCCGCAATGATATATTCCTTAGGTTTTGTTTCTATCCCAATGTTAACCTTATTTATTTTCAAGGGCTCATGGTAGGCACATGCTTGCTCATCATCCTTATCTATTACTTCACGCGTACCTTTAGAATGATTTACATCCAAACTTTCCATTTCTTCACCATCTACTACATAGACAATTTTTCCTTTTTACTTTTCAATGCACGTGTGCTCAAGCTGTATTTCTTCTAATTCTTCTTCATTGAGATGCATCTCCAAACATGGTTCATCTAGCAACTCCAGTAGCCTATCTTCTACCATAGCACTATCTCCTATTGTAATGCACTTGACAACTTGCAATGCCTTATCCATTGATGGCTTGGTACTCCGATACTTAAAAGCTTGAATGATATTAGCCATTAACTCCTACCAATTTCCCATTTGACGAAATATCTTTGAGTGGATATATCATGATCATGCAAAACCTTGTAAGGTGGAATATAACTTATACACCCATAAAAAAGGTGGTAACGCTCTTGTGCCCTATATCCAGTCCTTCTCATAAGCTTGGATATGGAACAAAGCGGGGTCCTGTCATGGTAGTCTTGGATAATAATGGGTGTGTTGCTTCTACCAAATCTTAGAGAGAATGTGAATCTTACCTTGCACCACTCTAGGAGACTCTCATGATGTGTTTCCCACCATTTTGCTGCAGTATAGAGCAAGTTATAACTAAGCATACTTATCCTTTCATCCTTATTTTTACACCGAGCCTCCATTTCTTGTAAGAAATAATTATAGATTTCCCCTCCAGAGTTACTTAGTATATTTTTTCTTCTGGGAGCTTAAATGAGCGCGCCTTCATCACCCTTGTTATAGATCCTCTCAATTGTTTCCCAATCAATTCATAAGTCCCATGTGCCCAATCATCACATGTTATGCTAGTTGTATCACTCATCGATTGAGAATCTTAAAATTGGAAAACCCCTTCTATAGGATGAATTATTTCAAGGTCTTTGATGGAGCGCACATAGATTCTATCAAGGACTTCCTCTTCTAAGGGCTCAATATAGGGTGTTGAATTCCCATCTGTTAAGGGGATGATCACCCTTTCTTCCTTGTTCTTGAAACTGATATACCCCTTGTTAAACCATAGGTCGACATTGTTATTATAACACCAAGGGTGCCCAAGTAATTCTAGGAAATTATCCACCTCGGTGAGTGCCTAGAATTCAAAGTCCCCAGTGAACTTGGCCCCTTAAAATGTGATAACCGCATGTTTTGAGACTTAATGGGCATTGCCTTTGTCTTGTTCACTATATAGAACACAGTCAAAGATGGTTGTAATGTGGGCCTTCCCATTTGATGCCATGCATCTAAGGAGAGAACATTGACCTACGCTCATGTGTTGATGAGGATATTTCTCATAAGCCACCCATCAACAATTGCATTCAATGTAATTTCTTTATCATAGTCAAGGATGTGAGGAGGAATATTGGCATGTAGAACCTACCTTTCACGCTCTCTCTGGCACGTGGTACCTTCTCCTTTAACCATTCTCCTAGCAAGGGAATGATATTCTCCTACCTTAAAATTTTGCACACTTCTCGACCTCATCCATATCTTATGCGGTCTCTTGACATTCTTCCTTTGCTCCAACTACCTTGACTGCTCCTTTAGACATTGGATTTCCCCTTACAAACTCCAAATCACATCCATAGTCTCTTGATACACTTCCTTATGATGAGTAGGGTCTGGATACTTCCCATGTACCACTTCTTCCCTAATAACCATTTTTTGTCTTAGTATCTCCCTTGCATGTGTAGCCTCTACTCGCATTGTCACTAACGAGTTCTAATCCTGACTCACGTGCCACTCTTGTCATCCACTAAGGGTCATCCTTATTTATACTCACCATCCCATCAACTTTGTATTTCTAGTGTTGTTGGCTCATGTGCTCAAATAAATCATGGTGCTCCTCATAACTATGTTTATTTTCGCACCATGAGCATTGCTGATAGATCATGACACTCACACTTATAATGCTCTGTAGACCCATAGTTATAATAGGTTCCTTATGGGAACTCACTTCTTCCTCCACCATGGTTAGTGCAACCATGAAATTCTCCTTGAAATCCCCTTCCACACACTTCTCCATCTGTGCACCCTTCATAGTAGTGATCATTATCCTTGGAACGCTTACAAGGCTATTCTTGCACACACCAAGATTAATAACATCATGAATCTAGTCAATCATCCTGTAATCCTTGTCATCATGGGTTGAGTTATAAATCTTGCAATAGAAAGAAAAATTCTTACAAATTGCACTTTGTAGTAGAGAGGAAACCCATTTGCATAATGATCCCCACGGAAAAATACCACATTCTACGTCCATGTCATGTATCTTGACTTTCGATGGAAACTATCCTTTCCATGCGCTTCCAATTCATAGTCTATGCACCAAATACCACTACAAACCTCATTATCTAAATTTGTAGATAACTTCTCCAACTACTTGGCCATTGCAGTAATTTGAGCCTTCAAAAGGGATAAAACTAGTATCAACGCTTCCAATATCCTCAACGCATAAGGATTCTTCCAAGGCCTCACATAGGTCTATGAAAGTCTTGTGTGATAGTGCCCTTCTAAAAAGTGTTATCAATCCCCAAAAAACCATTGAGCATGTTGAGAAGGGTGAATTTCATAGGATAGTTTTGAAAAGAGAGTTTTGAATTGTGCGTCATACTCCCACACACTCTTTACCATTCCTTGTTGGATCTCCTTTGAGCACCGATGCTCTTCTTCTCGAACTCAAGGATATGGAACTTTGATAAGAAGGTGTTCTTCAATGTAGTGTAATCCATGACCGTCTGGTGGGGGTCATACTTGCGGTACCATAGTAATTCACACTTCATGTGCCATAGTAATTCATACTTGTGTACATTCTTTGTAACATCTTCAATACCTTTGTAGTCTGGAAAATTCAAAGACATATCAAAGAATACTTATGGAGGTGGATAAGTCCTTTGTCCACCTGACCCAGAACCTTTGTTTCCTCCACCACCGAGATCCACTAGACCCACCAGGTCCCATTCTTCCTAACCTACTAGATCCTCCATATCCACAAGGTCCACCAAGTCATCTAGCTCCTATACCACCATATCCACCTCATGTTGCCAAAAAAATGGCCTAAAGTGGTCGCAAATAGCATCCCTAACGTCCCACCGAACTACATGCCAATGGTTTTGATATCTTTGTCCCCCTTCGCCTATTGTGTGTCTTGCACCACTTCGCACGTAATACCCAAACCTTGTGCATTTTCACTTTGTCAAAAAAATTCCTTCAAATACGGGAATGGTTTGTGTAACTATGGATGTCCCAAACAAGAAATTATATCTCCTGGTGTAGGTCGAGTTACTTCCACCGATACTAACCAGATTAGCAATACTTTTCCTTGATTTGGAAAACCAAATGCCAAGGGTTAGTCACAGGATGGTTCAAATGCACACTGATGGCTCTCCTTTATCCATGTGACAAAATATCATCAAAATATGAAGGGGATTCTCTCCTACACTTTCTAAGATGGGGTAACATAGAATGCTTAGGTTCCATGTCCTCTGTTTGAACCTCAGCTCCTTCCCGCAATGTCTACCTCTATAGATCCATCACACCTACAACCTCGCATTGTCTAGCCATATCCTTTTCACGAGCTTCACTATACTTGAGTCTTCTCCCTTCTCTTTCCCTTTCAGCATAATGTCGACATCTTCCTCCACCCTAGTTTCCTCACCCAACACTCAGAGAAGCTTAGCTAGCCATAGGGAATGCCTCTAAACTTAGGGTAATGATCAAGATCTTCATAGCCAAAGGGATAACATGTAAAACTAATCCTCTGGGCTCCCTCTAAAAACATGAACTCGAAACCTCTAGGAAAGAATACATAGAAATGGTGTATTCTAGAGTATAATGAGTCGGACTCCTTTCCACCATTGATCAACAACATGCGTCCAAGTCGGATATGTATTTTATAGCCTCCATGCCTTCTTAAAGTAGTAGATTGGTTATCAAGTAGATTTTGCATTCTTCTTCCCATCCGAGCTCTCCACTTTTGACAATGATGTCTTTCTAGATCCTTCCATTTCATGGAATATTCCTTCCTTGACCATTGAGTTGCTAGGATGGTATGTTATCCACTCCGTATGCTCGGTCGAGTCACACTTTTCTCATGTGCCTCATAGGATGTTAAATATGGATAAGTCCCCAAACTCCTTCCTTTTCCTTGCACACACGCCTTGAGTTCTACTTAACCATTCTAAAACCCTATCATATGCTCCTTCACCATGTGAACTTCTTACATACTATAGTTCTACATGCCCATGTGCCTTATTGTAATTAGCTAATATTCTTACGCCCAACATTTTTCAAATGGGAATCTTACTTAACAATTTCTTAGAACTCTTTCAACGATGTATGGAAATATGCTTAATAATTTTCAATCCATTTTAGTTAATTCAAACATGTAACCTTTGTTGAGACTAATAGTCCTGAAGAGTCTTGTCTCAATGCACCTTGAACTGTCCCAAGAATATCAATTGCAAATGCAATGTTTGATCAGTTTGAAAAATAGGTTCACAGGGTCAATGAGGAGGTAAATGACATGTTTTTTATATAAAATAAATCATTTGAAAGGATGATCTTGATATTTAAACTGTGATGTTGTCAAGGATCTTTCAAAATGGTAATAACTCTTGCAAAGTTTCTCATCTCTAGAAAAATGCAAATATTGTTCTCAAGTAGTGTTGATTCCATTTTTGAATGTTTTTAGAGCTTAAAATCTCTCATTAAAATCACCTATTGTGTTGGAGAAGGTTCTTAAGGTATCCATCAAAAATTCTTCTCAAAATGATTAACTGTACAAGCCATATTCCCATTTTTGCAATACGACAGTGGCTTATTTCAAGTTGTGTCAAATAAATTTCTTTACCACAAATAGTTGGAGAAGATGGAATTTTGTTTCACGAGCTCACAAAAAGTCATATCTTCTAATTTCATGTTAAATTTTTGAAGAAATTACATTTTATCTACTCTCAAGCTAGTGACTGGTAAAACACCCTGATTTAGGGTTTGTAAATGAGTGTTTATTCGTTTTTCCAAATTTAGCCAACGAAAATGAAGGAAACTTGGATAGTTTCTCTATGAAGTTTTTTAGAAACATTTTTAAAAAGAATTGTGTCAAATGATAGAGTTTCAATAGTGTTGTTTTAATCTTCTCTTTTAGTTGTGAAAATTCAAATTAGACTCATGTCCATAGATTGTTAAACAACTAACAAAAATACTTTGAGATTGGGATCACGTTGAATGGGAAAATTCAACATCTAAAATGTGCACGATTAACTACATATAGTTCATTTCTTCCTAGTTCAAAAGAAATTGTTAATCTTGGAGGAGTTCAGTTCTTGAGGTTTTAAGTTTGATGGAATTAAAAAAAGTTAAAGAATTATTTGATTAAATTACCTCTAGTTTGTAATGAAACCTCCAATATTTTGCACAATTAACCTTTGTGATGAGAGCAAATGATGTGACATGATCTTGAAGAACTCACTAGTTTGCCTTAAACATGGTTGTTCCTCAAAAGTGATTGGAGTAGGTCCTTCACACCCAATAAATTTCTTATCAAGATTTAATTCAATGGTTCCTTTATTTCTTTGATGTCTTGAAACACCATTGTGTGGTTTGAGAAAAATCTTGATCTTACAAAGCAAGAATCTTAGTGGAAAGGATGTTGTTATAAATACTTAACAACAAAAGGAAGGTGAAATAGCTATTCTTTTTCTTAGACCTTTCATATGTATATTGGAATATTTAGAAAGTGGTCTAGTGTGTTTTAAGTTGTTAAGTATCCCTTTCTCAATAAAGAATGTGAAGAGGCTTATGTTGTGTCTTATTGAAACAATTTTGTATTTTGAAGTTTAAAGGTAAGATGAAGAGTCAGGCAGAGTCTCAATGTATTGAAGTTGAAAGATCAAGTATATGAAGAGTTAATGGCTCGATGGAATTCGGATAGATAACTAAGGGAAAGTGAAGGGATTATGGGAGTTGTAGAGACATATAATTGAGTATACAAAGAGTCTAATGCTTGAAAAAGATGGGAGAATAAAAAATAATAGTAAGTGGAAATGAAAGTAGTTACTGAAGTGCAAAATATAGAGGAAGGAATAGTAGGCCATGCACTATCTTTTTGAAAATGAAAAACAATTAGAGTATTAAGTGTAACAAAAGAGTAAACTAGCTGTGAACTAAAAAAGAGAATAGAAGAAGAAGATGCATGATGAATATTAGAATATAGTGCGAGAGATAGTCAAGTCTTTATATTTAGAGCAATACAAAAAAATGATCAAATATGACTAAAATATACAGTTGGAAGTGTAATTTTGAGGATATGACTGATTGTATGTTAGTAGGGAGAAATGAGTCTGTCTTGATTACTATAGAAACTGAAAAATAGAGAGGGTACATGGAAGAATGACATGATTGAAGGGTATATAGTAAGTATAGTTTTAAGGAACTAATTCAAGCCCTCTAAGCAATGCATTAATACACTGTGAATGGATGTGTGAGAAGATAGAATAAGATAAAGTGAGTTGTGTCAAGTTGGTTTACAAAGAATAGTGGATAGAGTTTATGAAAGAAGATACTTGAGTGATCTTACAATCTTGAGATGTACAAAACAAAGGAAGATATACCAAAAGGCATGTGGTAAAATGAATGATGTGCATCATGGAGGTGAAAAATAGTGACTAAGGTATAAAGGAGAGAAGGAACTAATAGTGAACACATTATTCTAGTTTAAAGGGAGAAAATAAGAATTGATAACATACATCAGATTCCCAAGTCCCAGGCTGAAAAAGAACGAGCTCTGAGAGAATGAGAAGTTGCAGAAAATAAGCCTGGGCCAGAAAAATTGTGAAAATCGGCTAAGTCCTTGTCCTAGAAATATTTGGGACATGCGGGACACCAAGGCGCGGTTCGGCGAAAACCTCAGGTGGCCCACGAAGCAAAGGACATCTGCAGGACAAATGGACGCGAAATGCCCGAATCGGCCGAAAGAAAGAAAATTTGTCCAAGTCCTTCACCGAGAGCAAGCGGGACAAGAGTACGCGGAAGACCGAACCGGGCGGTTTGGCGAAGCAGAAACTTTCGCCTTTGGGACATCTCGGGCCGTGAGTGCGCGGAGGGCTTGAACCGGCGGTTTGGCGAAGCGGAAAATTTTAGCACAAGGACAAGTGGGACAAAGGGACGCGTGGGCGTGAATGGCGAAGGAGCGAAAGCCAATCGAGATAACGCCACGTGTCTTTGGAGAAAGGGGCGTGGAAGCCCATTTCGGGTGAACCGGAAGAATTTGTCCCGAGCAGCCTTTGGGACATCCGGGAAAAAAAGCGCGCGGTGGACGTGAAAATCCGGCGGAGGCCGTGGGACGAATCACAGCATGACACGTGTCGTCAAGGAAAAAGGTCCAAAAAGTCAAAGGGGCGAGTTTTCGAGCACTGATCCAAACCAATGAAATAGTGCCACGTGTCCAAGTTTAAGGGGCCCACAAGAAAAACCCATGAAAAGGTGGAGAGAGGGAATTGCTCAGTGAATCAGAGCCCGCCACGTGTCGTCCAGATGGCAGAGCGTGGGAAAAGAAATTTAAAAATCCGTTTTCACTGTTTTGTGCCCTAAATCTTCAGATCATCATATCTTTCGATCCAGAGCTCGGATTTGCACGTTCTTGATATCAACGGAAAGCTGTTGAAATTCTCTACATGATTCTAGGATCAATCTTGCATTTTGGTGCTGTTTGGAGGGAGAAAATTAAGAAAACGTCTCTGACGCGTGGTGATAGACAGAAGTAATGCTTCAACAACCAACTTTAATGCAGCAGACAGCTCGCCGCTCCTGTTAGACAGCTCGCCGTTTTGCCAAAAGCCGCCGCTTCTACCATAATGAGATGATTTTAAATGTATCTAGAAGTGGTTGTGGTAGATTTGACTTTCCTCTCTCTTTCTTCTCTCATTCTTAGTATATATTGTAAAGAGGAGCTCCTTTAACAGGTCGGACATTCTTGTTTTGCATCCTCCCTTCTTCCCTGCTTGCAGAGAGAATTTGTGGAGCTTTTCAAACCTCCCATATGGATTGTAATGCCATTTTTGCCTCTTAGCCCTTTACTGATATCTTGTATCGACTCTTGAGCAATATATATATGTTTGTGATTGATTCTCAACCCTCTCATGTATTCATTGCTGTTATTTTGATCTCTTATTGCAGTTTGGTTACCTGTGCATAGTGTTTGTATTGCATCTATGTGGTCTATGTTAGATTTGCAAAATGAGTGTCTAACATTCCTTGGTGCATCACCTCTGTAGTTTAGGTTTTATTCTATGCATTTTCTCACCCTGTCTCCTTGACAAGTTAGATTAGGTTTTAGTAAACCCTCTGCATTTTTGTGTGCATCTGAACAGAGGAATAGGAACCAACCTTCTCTGGAGAATCCTTTCTCATCTTTACAAGTCCCACACTTGGAGAAAGGATTCCATGTTGTGCAATCTGCTGGATGCACGAACATCAACCTAGAAGCCTGATCTGCATCCAGGGGTGCTGTGAGTCTGCAACAACAGTTTTGGCACGCCGGTGGGACACTAGAGGTCTCATTTTTATTGCAGCAAAGTTGATATGCATCTGCTGCAGTTTTCTTGCTTATAAGAGCTATTATTTGCATATCTGGCGACTCCAAGGGGAAGAATCAACTGGTTTCAGCAGTGCAGGCCTGAAAACTCATGAGAAGAATCACCACAAGGTCAAGAGTCAGAGAAGAAGAGGTGCTGTTTGAATACCTGCAGTTATCTCCGAGAAGAAGGCAAAGAGGAAGAAGGATTCAAAGGTCTCCATCTCCACCAAACAGAACTCTCTCAACTCCTCCACCTGACAGGCCTTTCTTTCAATATACAAGGGTTTTAAGACCAATCAGAATGGCTCAGAACAACCCCTACGTCAACTTCACAGGCAGCAGCCCACTTGCTCTCAATGCACAACATCCAGTTCCTATTGCAGCCTTGAAGAACATTCCCTACTTCACTGGAGAAAATCAGACTACTCCAGGTGATCATGTTAAAGATATTGCTAACCTTTGTGCAATCCATGAAATCGATGAAATGCAAGTGGCTGTCAAATTACTGGCATCTTCATTCAAGGGTAAAGCATTGCAATGGTTTAGGAGCCTTGGGGCTGGTTCTATTACAAACTGGAATCAGTTGTGCATTGCACTTCATGAGCAATTTGGAGAGAAGGGAGACAACTTGTCTCTTTTGGAGCAGTTGACAACTATCAAGAGAGCCCCCAACGAGCAGCTGACTGACTTCAACTTCAGATTTCAAAGGTCTTGGGATAGGATTCCAGTGGCAGTCAGGCCAACAGCAGGAGGTGCTTTTCTATATTACCTTAAAGCTTTGAATTCTGATATTTCTATGTTAATTCAGTCCATGGGAGGCACAACAATCCCTATGGCTTATAGCATTGCCATTAGAGCCAAAAACTGTCTTATTCAAGCTGGTAAACTGGCTCCTAGGCCTCCTATGCCCTTGTATCCAAACTTAGAAAATCCAAGCACTAGTCAAGCACCCACTTTGGCTCCTGTTCCCACTCCTAGAAATCAGAGTTTGAATGAAGCTTCCACTTCATCTCCAAGTGCTTCAAATGAACTCAAGAGGTCATGAAAGCTTGATTTGCAAAATTTGGGAAATGAGCTATTTACTATTAAGAAGCGTGACAAGCCCAAGGTTTGAGACCTTCTTATCAACCTCAAGCTCAACCTAATAGGCAGCCATACCAACCACAAAGACCACCTAATCCAACTGCAAATATGAATCAAAATCAAAGCCAAGTAAGGCCTCCTACCCGATAGACCATTCAGCCCTATAATCCAAATGCCATATCTGCCTCTAAGGCATTAGTGCAACACTGAGAACAACATTGCTCGGGAATATGATTGGTGCTTTCCATGCAGCGAGCCTCACAACCAATCCATGTGCTTGATGGTGCTCTCAATCAAGCACTAATGGTGACAACTACCGGTGTGGAGGCGAGGTAGTCAAGAGAAACAACCAACAACAGAAACATTCCAACAGCAATCAGCCCCAAATGACACTACATTGGTGAACTGGCAAGCAGAAGATTTCTGTGGCATGAATCAAGTAGTTTCTCAAGGTGTTGCAGCCAACACAAGGTCAAAAGGAGGAATCTGGGTGAAGAACAACCATTAGCCCTGACCCAATCCACAACCTTCCACGGCTCCACAAATGATTGGCAAGCAGAGTCCAGTTTCAAATACACAAGGGCAGCCAAGAACAGCCCCTAGGCCAACTCAAATGCCAATTTGTTGCTTGCCCACGTGGGAGTAAGCATGTGCAAACCAAAGGACAACAGAGAGATTCTTCATCACCATTCAGTATCATTGATCAGATGAAGAAGACAAACGTTAACATATCAATGTGGGAATCCCTATCTATCCCAGGCCAAAGAGATCTGCTGCAAGCTGCCATGAAGGATTGGACAACTTCGAATCAGCGGGTTCAGATGCAAGACAAAGTGCTTACAAATGTTGCCCAGCCTGAAGGAAGTCATGGAGGACAACAAGGTAAAATGTTGAAGCCCCCTCCTTTCTATGTTTCATTAATCATTGGGGATAAACTAGTACACAATTGCATGATTGATTCCGGGGCAAGTAGCTCGTGATGCCCAAGCAAATAGCTGATCAGCTGGGTCTCGAATATGAAGTAATATCTAAAGGAGTAGTGCAATTGGATGGGACAGCAATAGCAACAGTTGGAGTGATTAAAAACTTGAGTCTTACCTTGCATGCATGTCCAAATGTTGTTGTCTTACAAGATGTATCAATCATAGACCTTCCACCACTCTTTGCCCTTTGCTTGTCGAGGACTTCATGACCAAGATTGGAGGGTATTTGTCTGCTGATTGGTCTCACATGCTGTTTAGAACAAGGTATGGAACTAAGGCCACAATCAGATCGAACCCATTGCAAACTTCCATATTGAGCCTTACACCCCAAGTCAGATTAATGCCAATTGCTCAGCATTTGATCAAGAAGATCACCCTAGTACTGATGAGGCTGACACCAAGGTTGGAAGTATCCCGGACCTAACTCTTGATGAATGGGCAAACAAGATACATGCTTTTGATCCTATCAAGAAGTAGAAGAATCGAGTGGGAGTCTATTGTATACACGAAGAAAATCAACCTGTTCCTAGCATCACCAAGCCAAGCCATAATGATGACAACGAGGTATGGCAGCTGTTTTTTGACGGATCAAGGAGTAGGCAAGGTGCAGGAGGTGGAGCCATGCTTGTTTCACCCCAAGGAATAAAGTACTATTCAGCTTTTAGATTTCAATTTGCATGCTCAATAACACTGCTGAATATGAAGCCTTGGTGCAAGGGATGCATTGGGCAATCAAGAGAAAAATAAAGAATCTGCAAGTCTTTGGGGATAGTGAATTGATTGTAAATCAGGTCAAGGGACGGCATGCTGCCAAGAATGATCTACTCAGGTGCTACAAGAACAGGGTGTGGGACCTCATGGAAGATTTTGAAGGTTTTGGCATCGAATCCATTCCCAGGAAAGAGAATCAAGCTGCTGACAGGCTTGCAGCAGTAGGGGCAGCCTTTGACATTACGAAAAGCATTCAACAAGACAAGGTACAGCCAAACATCCACGTGATTGTGAGGCCTTCAGTGCCGGATAACAATGTCAGTTGGCAAGTGTTTGAGAATGACCAGAAAATCGTCAATTTCCTACAAGAAGAAGCTGAGTTCTCTGCCAGGAATCAAGACAAGTTGCATCAGCAGTATGGTGACCAAGTGGTGCAGTTGAGAACTAACAAATTACCAAAAGGCCTCATAACCTTGGAGTCGATCTTGACCGAATGATCGAGTTCGGAAGGAGAAGGCAAACATTCAAGTAAAGGGTGAGGATTGAGCCTATTTTAGTGGAAGAAGGCAAAACATTGCAGATTGGCAAAGTAAGTACCTCACAAGAGAAATCTGATTTTGTTCGACTTTGCGAGAATTTCGAGATGTCTTCGCTTGGAGCTATGAAGACTTGAGAGGATTCAATCAAATTTGGCACAACATACCATAGAATTGGATCGGATCTAAGCCCATCGGGAAGAAGCGAGAGACCAGTCAACCCTCACATTGAGCCTACGATGAAGAAAGAGCTAAATAAGCTAATAGAGGCAAGCATTATATTCCCGATCAAGCACTCAAGTGGGTTGCTAACTTGGTTCGGTCGGGAAGAAGAGCGGAGAAATCAGGTTGTGTGTGGACTTCGCGACCTCAATAGGGCATCTCTCAAGGATCATTATCCACTCCCTTCCATGGAGCAAATATTGCAAGTAGTATCCGGTTGAGAGAGATTCTCTCTCTAGATGGCTACTCGGGGTATAATAGGTGATGGTAAAGAAGAGGACCAATTCAAGACAGCCTTCACAACTAAATGGGGCACGTATGCTTACAAGAAGATGCCATTTGGGCTGTCAAACACTAGTGCTACCTTTCAAAGGGCAATGGACATGGCGTTGAGGGCTTGATCAACAAGATAGTCTTGATATACCTTGATGACATCTTGTATTCTCAAGAATGCGGCGAGACCATCTCTTTCACCTCGGGCAAGTGTTTGAGAGGTGTAGAAAGTTTGGAGTGTCTTTGAACCCCAAGAAGTGCATCTTTCTTGCATGAAGGAAAGCTCCTTGGCCATATTGTCTCGAAAAGAGGGAGGGTGGCAATTGACCCGAGAGAGAGTTGAAGCCATAAGAACTTTGCCATTGCCAAGTCACAAGAAGGCTCTTCAAAGCTTCTTGGGAAGGATCAATTTTGTCACGAGTTTATCCCAGATTTTTAGCCCTTGTCAAGCCCATCACCAAAATGTTAAAGAAGAGCATGGCTTTTAAGTGGATAGTAGAAGGCAAGGAGAGTTTTGAGGCAATCAAAGAAGCTATCTCTCAAGCACCAACTCTCATTAACTTGAGACTTCTCAAGGATTTCATCCTCTATGCATTTGGAGGTGATGACACTATCTCTGCCATTACAGTATAACAGAACAAAGATAATGATGAGCAGCCGATTGCCTTTTTCAGCCAGAGCCTAGATGATTGTGAGGTGAGGTACTCTTTTATTGAAAAGCATGTACTTGTAGTAATCAGAAGCTTGAAGAAATTCAAGCATTTAGTCTCAAACAACAAGGTCCAGTTTTTGGTCTCACATGCTGGAGTTAAAGACTTCCTCCTCAACAAGGATTTGAATGAGAAAAGGGCAGGTTGGATCACCCGTGTCATGGAGTATGACATTGATATCAAGATCACCAAGCTGGTAAGAGGGAAAGGATTGTGTGAGCAACTGGTTTTGGGGAAGCAAAAGGAAGTATGCAACGAAGAAGAGGTTGTTTTGACAGTCCAGGACAATCATGAGCCAAGTGGCAATCAAGAAGAAGACGATGCTTCCCCCACTCCTTGCTGGACCCAAGATATTATGCACTTCCTAGGTACAGGCCAGTGCCCCCTAGAGATGAACAAGACCCAAAGGAGACACTTCAGGTTGCAGGCTGTTCCGTATGCCATTGTTGATGGAGTTTTGTTCAAGAAAGACGTGAATGGAGTCTTTCTTTGAGATGCATTAGCATAGATCAGATTCAAAGGGTGTTGGAAGAGTTTCATGGTGGACCAGCTGGTGGCCATTTTGCACCAAGAGTGACAGCTCTAAAAATCATGAAGGCTGGTTATTATTGGCCTAAAATCTTCAGTGATTGCTATGCATGGATCAAGAGGTGTAAGAATTGTGCATTCTTCACAGGAAAAGAGAAGTTTGCTGCCCTTCCATTGCATCCAATCTCAGTTGACCAGCCATTCATGCAATGGGGTTTGGACTTCATTGGAGTCATTAACCCCAATTCAAGCCAAGGGCATAAATGGATTTTTGATGACCACGACTACTTCACCAAATGGGATGACGGTAGCACTCAAAAGAGGCAAATGAGTCTAGCATCCTAGACTTTTATGAGGGAATAACAACCAGATTTGGTGTACTACCACAATAATCTACGATAATGCATTGGCATTCATTGGATCTAAGGTGGTGAGTGGGCCATCAAGAGCGGTATTTACAGAGCACTTCATCGAACTATTACCCTCGGGGTAATGGCGGGCGAGTCTACAAACAAGAACTTGTTAAGGATCATTAGGAGAACTCTTGATGAGAATCGAAGTCTTGGCACACCAAGCTGAAATCAGCCTTATGGGCTGATAGGATCACTCCCAAAAGATCCACAGGTAACTCTCCATTCAGGCTTGTCTATGGAAGAGAGGCAATCTTGCCCATGTCACTTGAGTTACCAACATTGGAACTCATGAAGCAGCTGGAGTTACTTGAATTTGAGCCCATGGAGGTGAGATATGCAGAGTTGATGGAGCTGCAAGAGATCAAAAATCAGGCATCCCAAGCAATGGAAAAGGATCAAGCTTTGATCAAGAAAACCTTCGATAGAAAGGCCAAGGATAGATCTTTTCAAGTTGGAGATCTAGTGTTGAAATGGGATGCGGACAGAGAAAAACCGGGAAGGCATTCAAAATTTGATGCTATTTGGAGTGGCCCATACATGGTCACAAAGTGCAAGAGCAGCAATGCTTTCCAATTGGCCTCATTGGACGGTGAAGAAGCTAGATTCGGTAAATGGAATCTATCTCAAACATTGCTACTGAAAATAAAAGGTTCACCCTTGTAAATATTAGTCTAGATTTCAATTCCTCTAAGTGCGTATGCACATTGTCTTGTTGTAGTTAGGTTTCAGTTTCCCTAAGTGCTTTGGCATAGGTTTTGTTGCTCTAGATTGAGTTTTCTGATTCAGCGTGCTCTCGTAGAAGGAGTTGCGATATCGGGCTCATTTCAGGTCATTGCTTATGACTCCATGCCCCGATGGATCGCTAAAAGGCCCTTTGGTCTTTTCATCTAGCAGACGAGATGACCCCATTGAGTCGCCAAATTGTTATCAATTTCACCCCGGGGTTGAATTGATAACATACAGATTCCCAAGTCCCGAGGCTGAAAAAGAACGAGCTACGAGAGAATGCGAGAAGTTGCGAGAAAATAAGCTTGGGCGAGAAAAATTGTGAAAATCGGCTAAGTCCTTGTCCTAGAAATATTTGGGACATGCGGGACACACAGGCGTGGTTCGGCGAAATGCCTCAGGCAGCCCCATGAAGCAAA
This sequence comes from Taxus wallichiana var. yunnanensis, assembly GCA_018340775.1. Taxonomy (NCBI): domain Eukaryota; kingdom Viridiplantae; phylum Streptophyta; class Pinopsida; order Cupressales; family Taxaceae; genus Taxus; species Taxus wallichiana. Next base: position 779,364,055 of record CM031239.1, on the reverse strand, counting down.
GGACATACGGGACAAATGGACGTGAAATGCCGAATCGGCCGAAAGAAAGAAAATTTGTCCAAGTCCTTCACCGAGAGCAAAGCGGGACACAGAGTCGCGGAAGACCGAACCGGCGGTTCGGCCGAAATAGAAACTTTCACCTTTGGGACATCCGGGCCGTGAGTGCGCGGAGGCCTTGAACCGGCGATTCGGCCGAAACAGAGAAAATTTTAGCACAAGGACAAGTGGGACAAAGGGCGCGCGGGGCGCGGATGGCAGAAAAGGAAAGCCAATCGAGATAACGCCACGTGTCACTTTGGCGAGAAAGGGGCGTGGAAGCCCATTCGGGTGAACCGGAAGAATTTGTCCCAGACTGACCTTTGGGACATCGGGACAAAAAGACGTGGTGGACGTGAAAATCCGGCGAGGCCGTGGCGAATCACGGCATGACACGTGTCGTCGAGGAAAAAGGTCCAAAAAGTCAAAGGGGCGAGTTTTGAGCAGTCCAAACCAATGAAATAGTGCCACGTGTCCAAGTTTAAGGGGCCCCAAGAAAAACCCATGAAAAGGTGGAGAGAGGAATTGCTCGGTGAATCGAGCCCGCCACGTGTCGTCCAGATGGCAGAGCGCGGGAAAAGAAATTTAAAAATCTGTTTTCACCTGTTTTGTGCCCTAAATCTTCAGATCATCATATCTTTCGATCCAGAGCTCGGATTTGCACGTTCTTGATATCAGCGGAAAGATTGTTGAAATTCTCTACATGATTAGGATCAATCTTGCATTTTGGTGCTGTTTGGAGGAGAAAATTAAGAAAACGTCTCGACGCGTGGTGATAGACAGAAGTAATGCTTCAACAACCAACTTTAATGCAGCAGACAGCTCGCCGCTCCTGTTAGACAGCTCGCCGTTTTGCCAAAAGCCACCGCTTCTACCATAATGAGATGATTTTAAATGTATCTAGAAGTGGTTGTGGTAGATTCGACTTTCCTCTCTCTTTCTTCTCTCATTCTTAGTATATATTGTAAAGAGGAGCTCCTTTTTAGAGTCGGACATTCTTGTTTTGCATCCTCCCTTCTTCCACCTTGCTTGAGGAGAATTTGTGGAGCTTTTCAAACCTCCCATATGGATTGTAATGCAGTTTTTGCCTCTTAGCCCTTTATGATATCTTGTATCGACTCTTGAGCATATATATATATGTTTGTGATTGATTCTCAACCCTCTCATGTATTCATTCTTTGTTATTTTGATCTCTTATTGCGGTTTGGTTACCTGTGCATAGTGTTTGTATTGCATCTATGTGGTCTGTGTTAGATTTGCAAAATGAGTGTCTAACATTCCTTGGTGCATCACCTCTGTAGTTTAGGTTTTATTCTATGCATTTTCTCACCTGTCTCCTTGACAAGTTAGATTAGGTTTTAGTAAACCCTCTGCATTTTTGTGTGCATCGAGCAGGAGGAATAGGAACCAACCTTCTCTGGAGAATCCTTTCTCATCTTTACAAGTCCGTCTGCATGTGAGTTCTCTCCGAAAATTTCTTGTGTGTGTGTGTGTTTATGGTTTTATCACATCAGATTTAAGAAGGTAAAATTGTGGAGACACTGATTCACCCCCCTCTCAGTGTCATAGTTTCTAACAATTGGTATTAGAGCCTGGTCTTCTGAATCAAGCCTAACAACTTGGAGGTGATCTTGAAGACACAAACATGGGTACATCAGTAGAATCAATGTTGAAGAAGAAGTATGAAATTTCTCAAGCTCTTATCAAGGAGTTAAAGGAAGAAATAAAGCTTAAAGAAGTTAGTCATGGCCAAGAACTAAATGAGATGGCTTCATTTGTTGAAAATGTGTCAAAGGCCTTAAAAGGTAAAGAAATTGTTGTTGAGTATTTGTCATGGTTATATGTGTTTTCATTGATGTCAAGATTTATGAGTTGAGATCAAGTTGCGGTGATGACAAAAGGAGTCAATTGGTAAAGTGACCATGTGAAGCACGTGAAGGCTGATTGGTGTAGTGCTACTCACAAGGGCCTTGATATGATCAAAGATAAGTCCTAAAGGATTGAGAAAACATTTGTACAAGCTGCGGATATAAGGTGTTATCTGCCAAGTACATAAGAGATCCGCGAAGTATAGAAGCTCAAGGAAGTAACCGCGTGAACTAAAGGAAAGCTCCGAGAAGAATCCGCGAAAGGTAGGTGAGTGTCGTAGAGTGAAGAAAGTCAATACGTAAAGGCGTAAGTATGAAGATTTGTTGAATGCTACGTATAAAGGGAAAAGATGAAAAACTATGGATAAGCGAAGAAAAAAACTAAGTATAGAGGATTTCCTAGATAGAAGGAAAGCCTTAAAGAACTAGAAAATGAGAAAAGCCACGGAAGATAACAAACAAAGAGGAAGCCACAAGAAGTTGGAAAATCTGTATAATGCATACAGACGCCAGTAGATAACTAAAAATCCACATAATGAAGGGAAAATATGAAGGAAAAAGGATAAGCCGTGATATGAAGGAAAAGATCAAAAAATCCAAAGGCTGCGATATGATCAAAGTGAAGTGGAGTGGATCAAGGACAATTAGTTGGAGTCCAAATTAAAAGAGTGAGCGTTTGCATTTATATTTGAAGGATATTTGATTGATGAGATTTACAAGCAAATACAACTAGAACTTCACATAGACCAATGAAATTATCTATTCTAGCTACCAAAGATTTAATGCATGTTGACCACGAGGTAATTTGGTTATAAGCTTGATAGATATTTCTGATTTCAAGGTGATTTAAAATAATGCAAGAAAATGGGTCATCATTTTAATTTCACAATGAAAATTCTAAACAAGGAAAGTTTTCTAATTTTGGAAGTTGGCTAATGAATTAGTTTTTAAGATGCGTGGAAAAAGGAGGAATGAAGACCAACAAGGAAAGAATAAAATTTGGATTCAGTTTGGGAACATTTAATGATCCATATTCATAGGTGATAGATTAGGAAGATCATATGATGTAAATATCGAAGCAATATTTTTGAGAAAAAGGTGAAATAAAAGAAAAACTTGAAGTGATTCGATAGGGGTTTCTCATGAGAGAGAACTAAGGTATTAGATCCAAGATAATGATAGAGGAAAAATGAGTAAAATACGATGCAATCAAACTAAGAAGAGCTACAATGGTGGAGAAGAAAGAAAGGCTGATATAGACCAAATAAGGAAGAACATGATTAGATAATTAGAGCATAAAGGTGATAAGTTTGAATGAGTAGAAGAGAGTGACAGAGGAAGAACATAGATCGATCCAGGAAAGTTATGATAATTCATTTTATTAGCAATTATTATAACTACATGATTAAAATGTATATGTAAAGAAGTCTAAGTTGTAGCTTAGCACATTCGGGGAGTTCTAGATTCCTTGTAAATGGGTTCTTACAGAAAGAAATCTCTTATGATGTGTAATATTCACTTGAGTCCTTTTTGTGTGTAATATAAACATAAGCATAGGGGTTGGTGCTCCTTGTGGGATTGGTGTCTCACTAAACAAATCTTGTAAGATGTATTATATTCTTATGATTCCTTTCCTTATGTAATATAAGCAATGATTTTGGTGGGTTTTTCTCCCAAAGGGGTTTCTCATGGTAAATATTTTTTTTCAAAGTGTTTATGTGTTTGATGAATACTTAATTGATTATTTGATGCTCATACATATAGATTGGTAAAGAATATAAAATTGAATCCATAGTGTAAATTTTTAATGCATTGATTCACCCCCTCTCGGTGCTTATGATCGACAACAATTTCTATCAAAGCAAGTCCTCGTTACATAATCTTAAAATATTTGAGGAGATCCTCCTATCACAAGCATGAAATAAAATTAGGAACAAGGTGGTACGTGACTATCTAGATCACCTCTGTTCAAAGGAAAAATTACACATTCGAAAAATAAGGATGAAAACATATTTGATGTCACTTGGGTTTGACATCTAGGAGTTCATTGAGAAATGATTTACAAATCCACTCACACCGATCACCTCTTCGGTGGGTAAGGTAGAATATGAGTGAAAATCAAGAGCTATGAATGCTATTTGACCAAGATAGAATTTGTGAAGGTAATGCACTACACAACAACAAAGGAAAAGGGAAATTAAGTTTAGATAATGGAAAGACTATTACAAAAAAATTCTATATGTTGAAGGATTGAAACGTAACTTGATGAGTGTGAGTCAAATGTGTAAGAGAGGATAAAAGATCATATTCTATGACCGAGGATGTGATATTATCAATGAAAATATAGGAAAAAGAGTTACAAAGGCCAAAAATATAAAGAACAACATGTATGTATTGAATGAGATAAATAATGAGAAATGTTTACTGAATGTAAAGTTGATCATAGTCTGGCTATGGCACATAAGACTTGGACATATGAGATTTGATAATTTGTTTAAACTAAGTGCTAAAGGGTGTTTGAGACACATGCCTAAGATTATCAAAACCACAAATACACTATGCGAGGCACGTCTACATGGTAAACATTTATGTCAAGGTACTCTCATTTACCGCAATAGAATTGATTCAATACGCTAGAATTGATTCATACAAACTGTGTGACCCTACTAGAATTGAAGGAATATCATGTGAAGTATATTTTATGATGATAATAGATGATTATACAATAATGACATGGATTTAAAGTAGAAGTCTAAAGCCCTAGATGGATTTAATAATTTCAAGGCATTAGTAGAAAATGAGAAGAACAAGAAAATTTAATGCCTAAGATCAAATAATGGTGGTGAATTATGGTCAAATCAGTTTGATGATTTCGTGATGAACATGGAATAAGAAGATAATTCTAAGTTATGCGAGACTCCTTAGCGAGAATAGAGTTTTGAAAGAAAGAAGACAATAGTGGAAGAGATGGTAAGGACCATGATAAAGAATGACACTGGGTAGCATGTTTAAAGTAGAAGTCTAAAGTCCTAGATAGATTTAATAATTTCAAGGCATTATTAGAAAATTATAAGAACAAGAAAATTAAATACCTAAGATCGGATAAAGGAGGTGAAATCTGGTCAAATGAGTTTGATGAGTTATGAAGAACATGGAATAAGAAGATATTTCTAAGCCATGTAGACTCCTCAATAGAATGGAGTTTTGAAAGGAAGAAGATAGCAGTGGAAGAGATGGCAAGGAACATGCTAAATGAATACAAACTCCAGAGACAAGTATTGGAGTGAAGCCGTATATCTTTGTGGTCTTTCTTTTGAAAAGATCTTTTACGAGAGTAAACAATGATAAGACTCCCTATGAACAATGGAAGAAGAGGACTACAAATTTGAAGCACATCAGAGTGTTTGGAAGTAAATGATCATCAAAAGGGATGAAGAAAACTTAGGCAAGTTTGACTCAGGGAGCGATGAAGGTATATTCCTTGGATATTCAATGGTTATCACAACCTACATATGCTACAACAAGTTGTTGCAAAAGATAGTGGAAAGCACTAATGTGAAGGTGAATGAGGCACAATATGGAAAAACCAAGACTTTCAAAGCATACTAGTGGAAATGAAGAACAAGAAGATGATGAAGACTTTGATAGTTTACATGAAGAAGAAGAAGAAGAGGAAATACCAGAAACTAATGCACCCTCTAGGAAAGTCAAGAAGGATCATCCTATAAATAAGATCATTGGACACAAGGATGACAACATCGACAAGAAGGAGACTTGAGATTAGCAAAGTCATGAAGATATAACACTCTTGTCCATGATAGAACCCAAGAATTTTGTTAAAGAAAAAAAAATCAACGTTGGGTGGCTATGAATGAAGAATGGGATCGAGATAAAAAGAATGAGACATGATAACTACTACCCAGTGCCATGAAATAAGAATGTGATTGGAACCAATTGGGTCTTCAAGAATAATATGAATGAGAAAGGAGAATTTATGCAACAAGGCTCGAATAGTATGCAAAGGATACACATAAATGGAAGGGATTAACTTTGATGAGACATTTACACCGATTGCTGCAAGAATGGAGGAAATAAGGCTATTTCTGGATTACGTGACATACAAGAAGGTATGAATGTTCCAGATGGCCATGAAATAATCCTTCTTAAATGGTTTTATGAATGAAGAGGTATACATTGAACAACCTAATGGATTCTAACTAATTAAAGATAAATATTATGTGTACAAAGTTGAAGAAATATTTTTATGGATTAAAGAAAGATTCTAGAGCTTGGTACAACATATTAGACTCATACCTCATTAAGCATGGTTTGAGAAAAGGAGTCATGGGAAAAAATCTATACATAAAAGAATAAGGATAACATCTCATCATTGTAATAGTATATGTGGATAACATCATTTTTGGTGGAGATCATAAAAATATGACATATGAGTTTGGAGGCATGATGAAATAAGAGTTAGAGATGTCAATGTTAGGAGATCTTTCCTTCTCTCCGAGACTACGGATCAATCAATCAGACATTAGTATGTTCATCTCACAAAACAATTATATCAAAGATATGGTGAAGAGATTTAAGATGGAAGAATGTAAACCTATTGGGACACCAATGAAGTTAGATGCAAGTTGAGTAAAGATGATGAATTGCCAAAGGTAGACAAAACATTGTACAAATCCATGATTAATAGTCTACTTCACTCCACAACATCAATACCTAATATCATGTAGGTAGTAGGCCTTGTTGGAAGATTTCAAGAAGATCCAAGGAAACACACCTCGAGGTGTCAAGAGAATTTTGAGATATCTCATGGGCATAGTTGAATATGGACTATGGTACCCCAAAAGCAATGATTTCAACATCAAAGCATATACAAATGCAGATTGGGCTGGAAGTGTTGATGAAAGAAAGAGTACAAGTGGTGGAGCATTCTTTTTTTATAATTTTGTAGTCTATTGGCTGAGCAAGAAACAATCATTAGTATCTCTCTCAACATGTGAAGTAGAGTATATAGTTTCATGCAATGTGTTGCATATAAGTTCTATGGATGAAGAAGACATTAGAGGATTATAGGGTAAATTATGAACATAAAATTCCCTTATTGTGTGATATTACAAGTGTAATAACGATCTCAAGAACCCGAGTATTCCACTCAAAACCAAGCATATACAATAAGGTATCATTTCATGAGGAAGAAGTGAACATTAGGAAGGTCGATCTCGAATATGTGAGCACTAAAGATGAAATTATAGATATAATGACTAAGTTGTTACTATTGATGGTGAATCACAACACCCTTGTGTGTCTGCAACTCGATGGGTTGAGACTCTCAGTGTGATTGCATAACATGGAGCTTTTCCCAAGTGTGGGACCTTGCGAAATCGGAAAAGCTCCTCGGATGAAGGCCGGTTCCTATTCCTATGTTGGATGCACACGTAAAAATGCAGAGGGTTTACTCAAAAAACCTAATCTAACTTGCCAAGGAGACAGGGGAAAAGATGCATAAAATAAACCTAAGCTAACAGAGGTGATGCATCGAGGAATGAAGAACATCTGTCTTGTCAATAAACACAAACCATTAAAATGCAATGCAAGATCATGCACAGATAACTGATTTGCAATGAAAGATCAAGAGGATGAAAATGAACATAGAGAGGGTTGAGAATCATCCACAGACATGCATTATTTTCTCCAAAGATTGATACAATACACTACAAAAAGCCAGAGGCAAAGTTGCATTACAGTTTTAGATGGGAGGTTTGATCTCCACAAATTCACCTGCCAAAGAGAAGAAGGGAGGGGCAAAACAAGAATGTCCAACCTTTAGAAAGAAGCCCCTCCTTACAATTTATAGGAAGAATGAGAGAGAAAAGAGAGAGGAATTCCAAACCTACCCCAACCACCTCCAGGTTGCATTTAATTCATCCCATTATGGTGGTAGGTGAGAATCTTAGCAAACCCAAAAAGTGGCGAACTGTATTTTGTATTCTTAAGAACTTGTTCCCACCCAATTAAATATATCTAGTCGTAGTTGGACAGAGGACCTCGTAAGCTTTCCAAAAAGTCCAACCTTGCGTTAATCCGAGCTCCCTGTGAAAAGTTATGGCCGTCTGAATATCTGGGTCAGGGTCTACTTCCTGTCAGCGCTCAGAATGTTGTGCCTCCTGAAGGTGCACCATAGGCGCATCCATATTTGTGTCGACATCCTCTTATGTGCACCAAGGTGTGAATTTTTCCATGTCGACACTCTGTGTCATGCGCCCTTTTCGTGCGCCACTTACCTGCGCCTTGGTGCATCCATTTTAGTGTCGACACTCATTTCTGTGTGCCACTTACCTGCGCCTTGGCGCATCCATTTTAGTGTCGACACTCATTTCGTGTGCACCACTTACCTACACCTTGGCGCATCTATTTTAGTGTTGACACTCATTTCTGTGTGCCACTTACCTGCGCCTTGGCACATCCATTTTAGTGTCGACACTCATTTCTGTGTGCCACTTACTTGCTCCTTAGCGCATCCATTTTAGTGTTGACACTCATTTCGTGCGTGCACCACTTACCTGCGCCTGGCGCATCTATTTTAGTGTTGACACTCATTTCTATGTGCAACTTACCGTGCACCTTAGTGCATCCATTTTAGTGTTGACACTCATTTCTCTGCGCCACTTACCTGCGCCTTGGTGCATATATGTCGGGGTGAGTTTCTTTGATTTCCATATTCTTCTGTTTGTCTATATCTACTAGGGGAAGATATATACAACAATTTGGTGACTCAACGGGATCACCTGCCTGCTAGGTAGAAGATCAGTGGCCTTTTAGCAATCCATTGGGCATGGAGTCATAAGCAAGCCTGAAAACTGATCTGAACTTTGAAAACTTCCCTCTGAGCCACTTGAATTCCATTGAACTTAGAGTTGTTCTCACCAAAATGCCACTAAAAACAACTGTGCAAGAGCAAAACCAGTAGCACCAAAACTATGTACAAAATTGAAAATCATACATGCTCTAAATGGAACATGCAGAGTGTGCACAAGCACTTCTTTTACTGAAAGCAAACCTACCTACTCTATTCTAACTGGAAGCAAAGGTAAGCTAAACAAACCCTGCAACTGGTTGTGCAAAATAGCTTCCTTTCTTCAAAATTGGCAACCATGCAACTGATTTGGCATTGAACATGGCTGATTGGATGAATGGAAAATCAACAAGAAGCTGGTCTTCCACCCAAATCATCAAGGTATCAGGTGAAGGCAAATTCAATACCTCTTTTAGTTGTTCTGCATTTGGATTGGAGAGGTATGACAGCTGATCCTTGGTTCTTTGTAGCTCATCCTCATGCTTAGGAGCAAGCATGACTGGTTGTGACTTCTCCTTTGGTTCCAATGAAGCCAGATACCTGATTGGGCAAGGTATGGTCCTTTGAGTATACCCATTGCCCTGATTTTCAACTCCAAGAATGGAGTTCTCTTGTAAACCCTTTTGAATGGATGGTGTGGAAGCAATGGTAGAACCTTTCTGCCCTTTCTCTTCCTCCAATGAAGAACATGAAAGATTAAAATCTTCCAATCTTGGTTCCAAGGAGCTACTATAAGATGTAGGCTGCTGCAAATGGGTTCTCTCCTTCATGACAGTAGGCTCAGGTGTTTGGAACATGGATGATGAAAGAGAGAATGGTGGGAACTCAACCGGTTCTTCTTCATCAAAACAGTCCTCCAAATCTGACAGATAAACTACCTCATTGTTGTCCTGCTGCAAATGCTCAACTTCCTCCATGGTCTCCTCTTGATCTGTAACTTGATCATCATGGTTTCTTTCATCCTCCAACATTGAGTTTGAGAGATCAAACTCTTCTTCAGCACTAGAACTCGAGAGAGATGAAGTAGAAAGAAGAACTAAAGGTTCTCCTGTAGCCTTGCTTGTGTTCAAAGCCCTTGGATCTGCACTTTTCTTTTTCACAGCTAGAATGTGCTCCTCTTCTTTCGCATTTGGAGCAGATTCTTCCTCCTCTACTACTTGAAGACAATCTTGCTCTTGATAGAACTCTTCTTCTAGCACGAAGTTCGTTAAGTCAAACTCTTCGATCTACTACTCTAGAGGACAAGTTGGGACTGCAAGATCTTCTTCAGAGCTTTCTTCCTCCATGGCTGATTGTGCAACTTGAATTAAATCGACATTCCCTTCAAATAGAGTGCCAACATGGACACTACTTTCTGAGAAAACTAACTACTGGTCCGCTTCTTCTTTTTTCTCTTCTTCTCTGTCACAAAATCAGTCCTAACCACTACTTGTTCTTCAACTCCAACCTCTTACGAAGGCTTAACATTCAAGGGGATCTTTTTCATCCCAAATTTAAGATCCCAACTCTTCAGACTTTGAATTTCTTCATCCTTGTTTGGCTTCTCTTTTTGCTGTTGTTTTCCTTGACTGGCATTCTGATTTTTATCCTCCCAACATGGATTTGGGAATGCAAGAGGAGAAGTGGATTGTAACTCAATTGATTTGGAAATTTTTCATGGTGGTGGAGGAGGTAGAAACTCTTGTTTCTTTGGAGGAGGGGGTATTTCTGTTAGCTCTTGTGGAGGGGATGACTGTTTGGAAGGAAAGGGGAAAGAAGAATTGAGGTGTGGTGGGAGACTAGGGAATGGAGAAATGGAATTAACTCCTGGGGCAGCATTGACTGGATTTAGAATTTGAAATTCCAAATGAGATGATGTTTCTTGAGTAATGGGAAGAGAAAAACCAGATGATGGTGTAGAACTTACCCATTGACAAGGTTGTTCAACACCAAGTGTATAGGCCTCTATTTCTGTTGTCCATTGTGCAAGTTGGGGCAGTATCTCCATCATGAAGTCCAGCTTCTCCTGAGGGCTGAAGTGTCTTGGAAAAGGGCCTCCCCATGGACAAGGAGTCCTGCAACCAATTCTGAAAGCCTTCATTTGAGTTGTTGCTCTTGATTGCACCATCTTTGCCTCCATCTTTTGGATTTTTTCCACAAAATCTGCATCTTCCATTTGATTGTCTTCATTGCATGTGTACCCTTGCTCTTGATGTGCTTCACAACCAAACTGACTTTGGCACTGCTGCTCATATGGGTAGATATGCTGATTTTGAATTTGATCAAACTGTTGATTTGGAGGATTTGTAAAACATGTTGGAGGTGTGACATATACTGTTGTTGTTGAAAATGTGAATTCCATGATGGAAATGAAGTCATGATTGCACAACTTCATGGAATGGAAAAGAATGAAAGAGATGGAAAGAAAGATGGATGGAAATGGATGGAAAAGTGGTCTGTAACTCAGAGAATGAGTTATTTACCAGATGGAGTCGCCAGATGTGCTTTTGAATATGCCTCTAAAAGGCTGGATTCTACCAAGTTACACACCAAACCTGGCAATATTAAAAATTGAAATTAAAACTTTGAAGGACCCAGAAGATACAACTCTTCAATCTAGTTATCGGGTATTGTTGTGCAGTTACTAATCTCCGAAAGGTATAGGTGAAACTCAGGTCATGCAAGGCAACTGGGAAAACCCGAAATACAAAAAACCATGAAATTTTGAAAGTCAAAATCCCAAAAATCTAAGAATACCCTTTTGAAGATTATCCCCGATCTATCAATTGGTGAAATTTTGACTTGTTTTGAGCAAGTTAAGCCCTTGAAAATTGATTTCAAAGTTCAACCTGGAAGGTGAAAAATCTGAAATTGTAAAACCTGTAATTTTAGTCCAAATTTCTTGAAAATTCCTTCAAATCTTGTGGAATGACCTCTTGGTCCCACCCGGCATGCCAAAACTATTGATGGTGAATCACAGCACCCCTGAGTGTCTGTAACTCGATGGGTTGAGACTCTTAGTGTGATTACATAACATGGAGCTTTTCCCAAGTGTGGGACCTTGCGAAATCGGAAAAGCTCTCCGGATGAAGGCCGGTTCCTATTCCTCTATTCAGATGCACACATAAAAATGCAGAGGGTTTACTCAAAAACCTAATCTAACTTGCCAAGGAGACAGGGGGAAAAAGATGCATAAAATAAACCTAAGCTAACAGAGGTGATGCATCGAGGAATGAAGAACATCTGTCTTGCCAATAAACACAAACCATTAAAATGTAATGCAAGATCATGCACAGATAACATATTTGCAATGAAAGATCGAGAGGATGTAAATGAACACAGAGAGGGTTGAGAATCATCCACAGACATGCATTATTTTCTCCAAAGATTGATCAATACACTACAAAAAGCCGAGGCAAAGTTGCATTACTGATTTTAGATGGGAGGTTTGATCTCCAAAATTCACTCCGCAAAGAGAAGAAGGGAGGGGCAAAACAAGAATGTCCAACCTTTAGAAAGAAGCCCCTCCTTACAATTTATAGGAATAATGAGAGAGAAAAGAGAGAGGAATTCCAAACCTACCCCAACCACCTCCAGTTGCATTTAATTCATCCCATTATGGTGGTAGGTGAGAATCTTAACGAACCCAAAAAGTGGTGAACTGTATTTTGTATTCTTAAGAACTTGTTCCCACCCAATTAAAGATATCTAGTCTTAGTTGGACGAGAGGACCTCGTAAGCTTTTTGAAAAGTCCAACCTTGCGTTTCGAGCTCCCCGTGAAAAGTTATGGCCGTCGAATATGGGTCAAGGTTTGCTTCTGTCGGCTGCTCGAATGTTGTGCCTCCTGAAGGTGCACCATAGGCGCATCCGTATTTGTGTCGACATCCTCTTATGTGTGCTAAGCGTGACTTTTTCCATGTTGACACTCTGTGTCATGCGCCCTTTTCGTGCGCCACTTACCTGCGCCTTGGCACATCCATTTTAGTGTCGACACTCATTTATGTGCGCCACTTACTCGCTCCTTAGTGCATCCATTTTAGTGTCGACACTCATTTACGTGCTGCCACTTACCGTGCCTTGGTGCATCCATTTTAGTGTCGACACTCATTTCTGTGCGCCACTTACCTGCTCCTTGGCGCATCCATTTTAGTGTCGACACTCATTTACATGTGCCACTTACACTTCTTGGCACATCCATTTTAGTATTGACACTCATTTTCGTGTGCCACTTACGCACCTTGGCGCATCCATTTTAGTGTTGACACTCATTTCGTGCGCCACTTACTGCGCTTGGCGCATCCATTTTAGTGTCGACACTCATTTTGTGCACCACTTACTACGTGCCTTGGCGCATCTATTTTAGTGTTGACACTCATTTTTGTGCGCCACTTACCTACGCCTTAGTGCATCCATTTTATTGTCAACACTCACTTTTGTGCGCCACTTACCTACGCCTTGGTGCATATATGTTGGGGTTTGAGTTTCTTTGATTTCCATATTCTCCTGTTTGTCTATATCTACCGGGGGAAGATATATACAACGATTACCAAAGGAAACATTTGAGAACTTAAGGAATAGATTGGGGGTCATTCCTAAATCCATTAACTACTAGAGTGTGTTTAGTGAAGGAAGGGAGAAAGAACTATCAGCTCCTAAAATAAGTTCCAAATTGAGGGGGAGATAACCTATTAGCTAAAATTTATCAAAGCATGTATCAGCTCAGGGGGAGCATTGCCACGGAAACACCAAATTAGATGGATAAGAAGCATAAGCCTAGGGGGATATTCTTGAGGTAAACACATGGAGAAAATAACTTACAAGTATATTCAGTTATATGCGGCATAGATGGCCCTTTTTCATTGTTGTCAAAGGGGAGAAAAGTTGGAAGTCGAAACCAATGGCTCACAAAATAAAAGGGGGAGAAATAAAGAAACTAGAAACCAGTCCGTGGATATAGAAGAATAGGAGAAAGGTGAATTCAGGTATGTAATCATTTTTCCATCAAAAGGTTATAAGGTTTCTACAGGCTGGAGTGTTGTCATCAATGACAAAGGGGGATTGTTGAATATTTTTCATTGTTATATGTGTTGTCATTGATGTCAATATTGATGAGTTGATATCAAGTTGCATTGATGGCAAAAGGAGTCAATTGGTAAAGTGAGCATGTGAAGCAGATGAAGGTTGATTGGTAGTGTCAGCTCACAAAGGCTTTGAGATGATCAAAGATAAGTCCTAAAGGACTTAGACAACATTTGTGCAAGCTATAAATATAAGGTGCTAGCTGCCAAGTACATAAGAGAGCTATGGAGTAAATAATCTCAAGGAAGGAACCGTGAACTAAAGGAAATCTACAGAAGAAGCCACATAAGGTAGGTGAGTGCCACAGAGTGAAGAAGGTCAAAAGGTAAAGCCTTGAGTATGAAGATTTGTTGAATGCTGCGTATAAAGGAAAATATGTAAAACCATGGATAAGAAGAAAAGCCGCTAAGTATAGAGGATTACCATAGAAAGAAGAAAATATGGGATGAACTTAGAAAGGAAAAAATGCACGAAAGATATCAAACAAGGAGGAAGCCATGGAAGGTAGAAAACAAGGAAGAAGCCACGAGAAGTTGAAAAATCTATACAATGCATACAAACACCATGAGATAACTAAAAAATCTACATAATGAAGGGAAAAGATGAATGATATAATTAGAAGTCGTGATATGAAGGAAAAGATAAAAATTCCAAAGGCATCCATGGAATGATCAAAGTGAACTAGAGCGGATCAAGGAAAATTATTTGGAGTTCAAATTAAAAGAGTGAACTTTTGCATTTAGATTTTGAAGGAGATTTGATTGATGGAGATTTGCAACTCCAAATACAAATAGAAATTTACATGAGACCAATGAAATTATCTATTCTAGATACTAGCATTTAATACATGTTTACCATGAGGCAATTTGGTTATAATATTGATGGAGATTCTTGATTTCAAGGTGAATTAAAATAAAGCAAGAAAATGGGTTGTTTTAATTTCACGAAGTGAATTCTACACAAGGAAAGTTTTCAAACTTTATAAGTCAACTAATAAATAGGTTTTCAGATGAAAGGAAGGAGGAGGAATGAAGCCAAACAAGGAAAGACTAAAATATAGATTCATCTGGGGAGCAGTTAATGATCCGGATTCATAGGTGACAAATCGGGAAGAGTACATGGTGCAAATCTTAAAGCATGGTTTTTGAGAAAAAGATGAAATAAAAGAAAAAAATTGAAGTGATTTGATAAGGGTTTCTCATGAGAGAGAACTAAGGTATTATATCCAAGAGATAGAAAAGGGTGAAAAGAAGAAAATATGATGCAATCAAGCTAAGAATACCTATAGTGGTGGAGAAGAAATAAAGGGCGAGATCGAGCAAATAATGAATAACATGATTAGATAGGTAGACCATAAAGGCTGAAATTTTAATGAATATAAGAGAGTGATAGAGGAAGAACACATATCGAACCAAGAAAGTGATCATAATTTATTATATTAACAATTGTTCTAACTACATGATCAAAATGTATATGTAAAGATTTCAAAGTTGTAGCTTAGCACATTCAGAGGATTTTTAGCTTCCTTATAGGTGGGTGCCTACAAAAAGAAATCTCTTGTGATGCGTGATATTCACTTGAGTCCTTTTCTCGTGTGTAATATCAACATAGGTGTAGGGGTTGATGCTCCTATGGGATTGGTGTCTCACTAAAAAATCTTGTAAGATGTGTTATATTCTTATGAGTCCTTGCTTTGTGTAATATAAGCAACATTTTTGGTGGGTTTTTCTCCTGAAAGGGTTTCCCACGGTAAATATCTATGTTCAGTGTTTATGTGTTTTATGAATACTTGATTGATTGTATGTTTCTCATACATATATATTGGTAAAGAATATAAAATTGAATCAAGAGTGTAAAATTTTTAATCTACACTGATTCACCCCCTCTTAGTGCTTGTGATCTACAACAATTGGTATTAGAGTGATTCCTCATTATAGAAGCTTAACATCTTTGAGGAGATCCTCCTATCACAAGCATGACATCAAATCAGGCACAAGGTGGTCTATCACTATCCATATCACCTTTGTTCACAAGAGCAAAGTATGCATTTTGGAGAATAAGGATGAATACATATATGATGTCACTTGGGTTTGATATTTGGGAATGCATTGAGAAAGGATATACAAATCCACTCACACCGATCACCTCTTCAGTTGATAAGGTAGAATATGAGTGCCAATCAAGAGCTATGCATGTTATTTTATGTGATTTGACTAAGAGAAAAATTTGTGAAGGTAATGCACTTCACAAAAACAAATGAAAAGGGACATTATATTTAGATAATGGAAAGACTATTACTGAGAAGATGTTTTATATGTTGAAGGATTGAAACATAACCACATTGAAAGTGCGATTCAAATGTGTAAGAGAGGATAAAACGTCATATTCCATGACCGAGGATGTGATATTATCACCTAAAAAACAAGTAAAAGAGTTATAAAGGCTAAGCGGATAAAGAAAAACATGTATGTACTTGAATGAGATAAATAATGAGAAATGTTTTACAAGTAAAGTTGATCATAACTAGCTATGACACAGAAGACTTGGACATATGAGCTTTGAGAATTTGGTTAAACTAAGTACTAAAGGGTGTGTGAGACATATGTGTAAGATTAGCAAACCCACGGATACACTATACAAGGCATGTCTACATGGTAAACAAACAAGGAGGTCATTCAATTCAAAGGAGTACTCTACAAAAATACCACTGGAATTGATTCATACAGGACCTATGCATGGGACCTACAACCGAATATCGGTGAAGTATATTTTATGTTGTTAATATATTATTATACAAGAATGACCTGGGTTGCATGTTTAAATCATAAGTATGAATCCCTAGATAGATTTAAGAATTTCAAGGCATTAGTTGAAAATGATAAGAACAAGAAAATTAAATGCCTAAGATTAGACATAGGTGGTGAATTCTAGTCAAATGAGTTTGATGAGTTATGTGAAGAACATGGAATCAAGAGATAATTCTCAGGCACACAAACTCCTTAGCAAAATGGATTTATAGAAAGGAAGAAAAAAACAATGCAAGATATGTCAAGGAATATGCTAAATGAATCAAAAATCCCAGACATGTATTGGATTTAAGCAAGTATATACAATATTTTATCTTTCTAACATACCTCAACCGAGAGTAAAAAAGTGATAAGAATCCCTATGAACTATGGAAGAAGAGGCCTGCAAATGTGATGCACATCAGAGTGTTTGTAAGAAAATGCTACATCAAAAGGGATGAAGAAAACTTAGGAAAGTTTGAATCCATGAGTGATGAAGGTATATTCGTTGGATATCTAGTGGTTAACGTAGCCTACATATGCTACAACAAGCGATTGTAAAAGATAGTGGAAAACACTAATGTGAAGGTGGACAAGGTACAATATGGAAAAACCATAAATCAACATACTAGAGGAAATAAATAATAATAACATGATGAATACTTTGATATCGTGCATGAAGAAGAAGAGGAAGAAGAGGAAAGACCAGAAACTAAGGCACCCTCCAGGAAATTCAAGAAGGATCATGTCGTAAATCAGATCATTGGCGATAAGGATGACGAGATCCTAACTAGAAGGAGACTACGAGAGTAACAGTGAGTAATGAAGATATAACACTCCTCGTCCATGATACAACCCAAGAATTTTGTTGAAGAAAACAAATATCAACATTAGGTGGATGCCATGAATGAAGAATGGGATCATATCGAAAAGAATGAGACATGGGAAATAGTACCCAAGACATGAAATAAGAATGTGATTGGAACCAAGTGGGTCTTCAAGAATTAGCTAAATGAGAAAGGAGAAGTTACGCACAACAAGGATAGAATAATATGAAAAGGATATGTGCAAATGGAAGGGATTGACTTTGATGAGACATTTGCACCAGTTGTAAGAATGGAGGAAATAAGGCTATTTCTGGATTATGTGGCATACAAGAAGGTTAGAGTGTTCTAGATGGACATGAAATCAGGATTCCTAAATGGTTTCTGAATGAAGAGGTATACATTGAATAACCTGATGGATTTTACTTGAATGAAGATAAAGATTATGTCTCGTAGGTTGAAGAAATATTTGTATGGATTAAAGCAAGATCCTAGAGCTTGGTACGTAACATTAGACTCATACCTCATTAACTAAGGTTTCATAAAAGAAGTCATGGATAAAAATCTATACATAAAAGAATAAGGAGAACATTTATCATTGTAATATTATATGTGGAGGACATCATTTTTGGTGGAGATCGTGACAAGATGACATATGATTTTGGAGGCATGATGAAAGAATAGTTCGAGATGTCAATGTTGGGAGATCTTTCCTTCTCTCGAGACTATAGATCAATCAATCGAGACATTGGTATGTTCATCTCATAAATAAATTATATCAAAGAGATGATGAAGATATTTAAGATGGAAGAATGTAAACCTATTGGGAAACCAATGGAAGTTGGATTTAAGTTGAGTAAAGATGATGATTCACCAAAGGTAGATAAACCATTGTACAAATCCATGATTGGCGGTCTACTTTACTCCACAACATCAATACCTGATATCATGCAGGTGGAAGTTCTTGTTGAAATATTTCAAGAACATCCAAGGGAAACACACCTCAAGGCGGTCAAGAATTTTTAGATACCTCATGGGAACAATCGAATATGGAATATGGTACCCAAAAATCAATGATTTTAACATAAAAGCATATACAAATGCAGATTTGGTTGGAAGTGTTGAT